>HG993149.1:0-2400000 GCA_905231865.2 Boloria selene
TCATCCCCTTCAGGGAAAAAACCCCAAAAAACCACCTTATCTAGGAAACTACTCCTACGATTCTTTAGTAAAAAATTACATTAAAGAGTACTTCAATCTAACACACTTTCGGATTAAAATCTTTAAATTATCAAAAACAACCCCTATAGAGACCCCTAAATTAAAAAATTACATAACTTTTTCAAAATTTGAACTAGATACGTCGTGTTTGGGTTCGTTTGAAAGGGCTCGGGAGGACCTACCCCCCCATCATAGTTTTAGGTTTCCCAGACTTGTACATAAAAATAAATCTAGATTTAAGTAGGTTAACTAGTTATAAGTTATTTTTTTGTAAATTTTAACTCTTCAAGTTGATCTTGAAGAAGACATATAAACCGAGCTCTATACACTCGGCTATAACCACACTCTTTTTACACTTGACTAAGGCCGAATTCCACGATGTTTCACACACCAAAAACAACTAAACCAACTACATCTTCGACTACATCTAGACCAACAACATCTACTATGTCTAGGCAAACAACACCATCAACTAGCAGGAGAACCTCAACATCCTCAACAACATCATGGGGATCACTCCCTCCATCACCACCTTACCATATACGCTCGAAGAGATAAACCTCCCTGAACCAACAACACTAGCAGAGGCCATTCATTTAAGAGCTAGACAATACATGGTGTTTGTGACGGAAAGCATGAAGAAGTCAGGCAATTTAAAACGATCGATAAAGGACGATGTAGGAAATGGCACATTAAACCTTTACAAATTGGTGAAAGAAGCCTTAAATCTCCAAAAAGATAATAGCGGTACAACTGAAACAGTCGAAAAGTCAGATCCTAAGCCTCAAAATCCGCAGGAAAAGTGAAACATCGACCCTAAAGTTTCGAAAAGCTAGCTGAAATTAAAGGAAAAAGTAGAAGCACAAACAAAATCGTATGATAGTCTCCATAAAGAAATAGCAAAAATACAACCTAAATTAGATGAGCATTTGGCAAACGTAAATGAAAAAATTAATAACTCTGGCAAACACTATATGAAAATTTAGCAACCCAAGGAAAACGGTATGAAAAAGTAGAAAAAGAACTTCAAAAACTAAAACCAAATTTAGAGAAGCATTACACACAAATAGAAGCCAAAATTCAGGAACTAGAAACAAAAAAATTTGAAAAGTCAGGAATACATACTAGAACTTAACGAGAAAATTGAAAAGCTAGTCGACGAAAACAAACAACAAAACACAATATCAGAAAGGACACAACAAGAAATAGCAAGTATTAGAGAAGACCTGAAGGAAGAAAGAAGTAAACCAATACAAGAAAATAGCAACCAAACCTATGAAATTACAGCACCTAAAACATATGCAGAAATCGCAAAGGAAAGGACCTAAACCTACCCAATGCCTTTTAATAGGCACGGAGAACCCAATGGATACCAGTGACAACGTACTAACAAAAGTAAAGGAGGCACTAAAAGCAAAAGAATCCGGACTGCAGATCTCAAAAATAAGAAAAGTTAAGGACCAAAGAATACTTCTTGGGAGCGAAAACGAAAAAGACTTCGAGATTTATTAGAACACCTTGCAGAAGAAGAACTTCCGGATAGAAGAAAAAGCCAACAAAGACCCGCTGATCATAATCAGGAACGTAACTAAAAGCATCACGGACGAAGAAGTAATAAATGCAATCAAGACCCAGAATTACCACCTAACTCAGCATATTCCAGAGGAAGAGTATAGGGTGAAGGCGCGGCATAGGAGGAAAGCAAGGGACCCTGGGATACCCCATGTGGTTCTGCAAGTATCTCCGATGGTTTGAGAAGTCTGACATCGGCGGGCAGAATCTATGTGATGTTCAATACGTCCAGTCTTCGACCTGTCGCCGCTGGTGCAGTGCTCCAGGTGTTTGGCCTTCGGCCATGGAAAGAAATGGTGTACTGAGAGCGTAGATCTCTGCAGTCACTGCGCGGGGCCGCATATGATGCGAGATTGCCCCAGCAAAACTGGCAGGAGAGGTGCCTCAGTGCAAAAACTGCAACCATGCTAAGCAAAAACATGCACGGACCACAACGCTTTCGACACATCATGCCCAATTAGATTAAAATGGGATGCACTGGCGAGGTCGAGCGTAGCCTATGCATAATAGCATCGGTTTCGATAAGCATCAGACTTATAAAGCGAAGAGTATTTTGAGGATACCAGGAATAAAAGTAACTTTTATGTCCAATCGCACAAGTCGGAACAGCAAAACCGAGAACAATACGCCCTATACAACACAACACGTACACATAACAACACACACATAAAACTGACTGAGTAAAATGTAAATAAAAGAAAAAATTACTGGGAAAAAAAAAAAAAAAAAAAAAAAAAAAAAAAAAAAAAAAAAAAAAAAAAAAAAAAAAAAAAAAAAAAAAAAAAAAAAAAAAAAAAAAAAAAAAAAAAAAAAAACCCAGTATATATATTAGCAAGTAACATAGCATAGTATAGAATTAGTAATATATGTATATTTTGAATAATATACTATATGTACAAATAAAAATATTAAGCAAAACATTAAATAGCTACTCCATGTTATTATTAATAAGGTCTTTATGTTAAATTAAACTGTATATTAATTATTAAATTCATTATGAACCAGCAAATTACGTTGGCAATAAGTATGTAATAGTTAGAATTAAATATAGTAGAAATAAGAAATATAAGAAAGTACTTATACAATAGTGCTCCTCCCCAAATTGTAATATAGATAGAATAAGATAAATAAAGATAATTAAATGTTGTAATAGATAAATTAGATATAGTAGAAAATAAGTAATACAAGATGGTATGTATACATAGCATCGCTCCTCACATTGTATGTAAATAGTAGATAATAAGAAAAGAAGATAAATTAGTAATTCCATAGAACAAATGTATAAGTAGAATTAATGAATATGTAGACAAAACAACAAACCCTTCAGGTTTACAAAATTCTCACGCAGTAACTTAATAAAGCATAAAAAGGTCTCTGATTAAGTCAGAGGAAAATCGGCCGTATAAAATTAAAAAAAAAAAAAAAAAAAAAAAAAAAAAAAAACTAACCTAACCTAACCTAACCTAACCTAACCTAACCTAACCTAACTAACCTAACCTACCTAACCAAACCTAACCTAACCTAACCTAACCTAACTAACCTAACCTAACCTAACCTAAACCTAACCTAACCTAACCTAACCTAACTAACCTAACCTAACCAAACCTAACCTAACCTAACCTAAACTAACCTAACCTAACCTAACCTAACCTAACCTAACCTAACCTAACCTAACCTAACCTAACCTAACCTAACCTAACCTAACCTAACCTAACCTAACCTAACCTAACCTAACCTAACCTAACCTAACCTAACCTAACCTAACCTAACCTAACCTAACCTAACCTAACCTAACCTAACCTAACCTAAACCTAACCTAACCTAAACCTAAACCTAACCTAACCTAACCTAACATAACCTAACCTAACCTAACCTAACCTAACCTAACCTAACCTAACTCTAACCTAACCTAACCTTAACCTAACCTAACCTAACCTAACCTAACCTAACCTAACCTAACCCTAACCTAACCTAACTAACCTAACCTAACCTAACCTAACCATACCTAACCTAACCTAACCTAACCTAACCTAACCTAACCTAACCTAACCTAACCTAACCTAACCTAACCTAACCTAACCTAACCTAACCTAACCTACCTAACTAACCTACCTAACCTAACCTAACCTAACCTAACCTAACCTAACCTAACCTAACCTAACCTAACCTAACCTAACCTAACCTACACTAACCTAACCTAACCTAACCTAACCTAACCTAACCTAACCTAACCTAACCTAACCTAACCTAACCTAACCTACCTAACCTAACCTAACCTAACCTAACCTAACCTAACCTAACCTAACTAACCTAACCTAACCTAACCTAACCTAACCTAACCTAACCTAACCTTTTTTTTTTTTTTTTTTTTTTTTTTTTTTTTTTTTTTTTTTTTTTTTTTTTTTTTTTTTTTTTTTTTTTTTTTTTTTTTTTTTTTTTTTTTTTTTTTTATTACGCTGGAAAAATGCATTTACGCACCACAACCCAGGCCTGGCCAAAGGCCTGCCCGGGTAGGGTCTGGGACTCACCCGGCCGGGGTGTGCAAGAGCCGGTCCTACCCACTAAAAACCAAGCAGCCCTCATCCGCCATAGTGGGACGCCACGGGATCGCTTAAAGCACTCAACCGCGACGCCCCGGCGGCAGGCACGGCCCATCAGGTGAGGGGACTGCTGAGAAACAGCCCCCTCTGTCCACCGAAGTGAACCCCTTCAGAAAGTGAAGCTGCTCGCAAGTCCACTCTGCTGATCAGAGAAGTACCTGGAGCAGCCCCACGTGACACCTTACGCCGGCCCACCGAGTGAGCCACCTGCAAAAAATAAGGGGTATATGCGTATATAAGTCTATACGCATATACCCAGAAGCCTCCCTCCCAAGTAAATTGGGCAACCTACATTGTGCCCGAAGGCCCAACCACAACGGCCGCAGGAGAAGAGGATGCGACAACGCCGACACTCCCCTTCCCCTGCTGCCCCCTCAAAAGGACGTCACAAAGACGGCACAAAACACAAAACACAAAAAAGCACGGCAGGAGGAGAACCCCCCACCGCGCCCCCACCCGAAGGTCTCGATGAGTTTTTACACCTCTCAACGAGACCTTAAACCCCACCCCCCCTGTGGCACTGAAGGGACGAGGACCCCCCGTAAAGAGAATCCCCATCCCAACGTGCCCCATCCCCAAGGCCGCCGGCTACGACAAGTCGCAGCCAGCGCCGCCCGTCGGCCGTCGCGGGACCTCCTGTCCCGCCGCCTTATGGCTTTTGGTCCGCGCCAGATAAACTGGTACCACCCGCTCAACTGGTTAGGAAGAGCAGGTGGCGTTCCCCCATCCGCCACCTGGGGACGCGCCCGGTAGGGGTACAGCCTCCCCCCCGGGTAACCTAACCTAACCTAACCTAACCTAACCTAACCTAACCTAACCTAACCTAACCTAACCTAACCTAACCTAACCTAACCTAACCTAACCTAACCTAACCTAACCTAACCTAACCTAACCTAACCTAACCTAACCTAACCTAACCTAACCTAACCTAACCTAACCTAACCTAACCTAACCTAACCTAACCTAACCTAACCTAACCTAACCTAACCTAACCTAACCTAACCTAACCTAACCTAACCTAACCTAACCTAACCTAACCTAACCTAACCTAACCTAACCTAACCAGAGTCCCGCTCGAGCCGCGGCAGCGAACGGACGCGTCCAACGCTGAAAACCGCGCTCCGATAGCACTAACGGTTCGGGAAATACAAGTAAAAAACGAAAAAGTGGAAAAAGTGTCGAAATTTACAGTTTAAAGTGTCAAATTCAGTGCATTTAGTGTCAACTAACAATACCTGATAGTTAAAATTTTGAAAATCGAACGATTTTGGACCATTTTGGACGAAAAAACCCAGTTTAGTGATATAAAAATTTTGGTTTTTTGAAAACGCCGCTCGATCTAGATCGACGACGTACAAACTTTTTTAGTGTATATTAAAGTGCTCACCGACCCCTACATTTTGACATAAAGAACAGATTTTTTCGAGTTCGGGAAGTCGGTTAAAAGTGCAGAAAAACAATTTCGACAAAACCGCTATTTTCGCAGTCGAGCAAGATAGAAAGCCCGGACAAGAATTGGATGAAAGACCAGATCGCGCAGAGTACGACAGAGTTTCTCCCATCAAGAAATTCAAATCCAGTGAAGAGTTATCGAATATGCAAAATTTCAAAAATCTTGGCCTATTTTCAAAAATTAATATCTTGGAAACGAAATCTATACCCCACCTAAAATTTTATTAAACTTGGAAGAGCAACTCTTCAGCTATAAAACAGCGAAAACAGCACGGAAATCCATTCACGGGATCAGAAGATATCGAAGAAAATCTAGACTAAGGTAAAATAAGCACATGTAAAATATTGGTTAAGTTGTTTACGTAAAAATTTTACATATATTTTCGGATACATATTATTGTATGCGGGTTCTGCTTGCAGATTTATCGTTAATTAAAATTGCATTTTCTTTTAAAAAATTCAAAATTTTCTAAAATTGTAAAACTAACTAGCGAAACGGATTGAGATATTAGAGTAAAGTTAAATATAAAAATTTGGGTAATTAAAAAATTAGTATTTTCCCAGTAAAATCCATTTTCAAAAAACTTAAATTTCCAAAATTTTCTTAAAAAGTCAAAATTTTTAGTAAATCCTATTTTGAAGTACCTAGTAAATATATTTTAAAAAAATCGCATAACAAAATATTTTTTAAATCCCCAAATTCGCATACATTAATATAAATAAAATTTTCAACAAACAAAATATCTCCAACCTTTGTTAATATTAGTTGATGGGAGGAGCTAAGTAGTGACAAGCTAGAGCGGCTTTTAGAAATATTAAAATAAATATTGAAATTGGAAGCTTCTAGACGGTTCGACCTAAGGGTCAAGTCAGATCACTTTTTAGATTAAAATATTAAATTAGACGATTCTAAACTTTATTGACATAGGATTTTTATCCTATTATTTTTACTTTAAATTTTTATGACAAGTGAAGTTTCCAGTTTTAATATCTTAATTATTGAGTGTCAAGACCGAGTCGTTTTATCTCGAATAAATTAAATATACAAGTGTTGTACAAAATTGAACCTTATCGACAAGAATATTTTTGACTTGTAAAATTATAAAATTATTATAAGTATCTACTATATGAACTTGTATATTTCCTATTAGATATAGGAAAAATTTTTTCATACTCGGTATATAGGTACAGGTCTGGGTCGGGAATCGAACCCGCACCTTGATTTTCGGAAAAAATATTTTTATTGAATTTTATTGCTTTTTCAAACTTTATAGGCCTGTTCGAGGGTATACCCCTTCCCTACCCCCCCCCCACTTTCCCCCCCAAAATCCCAAATTTGGCGAGTGGACCCCTCACTCCATTCCTAACAACTAAAAATTTTCGACCCCGCCAATCGTCGACCCACGAAACCCCCCCCCCCCCCCCCCCAGAAGATACCCCCCCTCGGACAGAAGATAAGATTACTCCGAAACGACTCAACGGATTTTAACGAGCTTGGTGTCGGGTGAAAGGGCATCCAGAGCCGCATCAGACGCACCCCTAATAAAATTTTTATTTCATCCCCTTCAGGGAAAAAACCCCAAAAAACCACCTTTGTTCAAAATTTACTCCTACGATTTTTTGGCAAAAAATTTATATTAAAGAGTACCCCATTTAGACAACTAATCAAAATTAAAAAATCCAAATTTTCAGTAAACAACCCCTGTAGAGACCCCTAATTAAAAAATTTGTATAACTTTGTCAAAATTTGAGATAGATATATCGTGTTTGGGTTCGTCTGAAAGGGCTCGGGAGGACCTACCCCCCCATCATAGTTTTGGGTTCCCCAGACCTATACATAAAAATATAACTAGATTTAAGTAGGTTAATTAGCTATAAGTTATTTTTGTAAATTTTAAACTCTTTAAGTTGATCTTAAAGAAGACATATAACCGAGCTCTTTACACTCGGCTATAATTATTATTGTTATTTTATTGACACTGTATAAAATTTGACGAACACCGAATTTCCAATATGCATAGAACACCACCAACATCCAGACCCTCCACATCTTCACACATACCCACACCTACTGACACACAAAAAACCACTCCAATACCATCTATGGAAAAATTAAGGATAGAACAAAGCAAAACAGTAGAGGAGATAATAGAAAAAACCAAGAAATACGTTGATAGTATCAACTACAGCCTAAGATTATCCGGGAACATCAAAAGATCAATAAAAGATGAAATAGCACAAAGCACCAAGGGTCTATTCGATATGGTGGTCCAACTTGCAAAAATTAAACAACAAGACAAGAGCCCTGACCAGCAAGGAGAACTTACACGTACATTAAGCGAACAGAGTGTAATCATGAAACGAATGGACGAAAGAATAGAAAATCAGAATGAAAAAATAGAGGCCCTAGAAGAAACGGTCGATGTATGGTTTACCGCAGTAAAAGACTCCAATAAAGAGTTTGTAAAGGACTGTATGGAACAGAAGGCAATAGTAATAGAAACACACCAGTTTGTTTCAGAATTAAAAGATCACGGAAGACCAAATAAACAGTTATTAGAACCTATATTAAATTTAACAGAAAAAATTGAAGTAACAAATAAGAAATTGGAAAACTTTGGCAAAAATAATTTAGAGCACAATTTAGAAATTCAAAACATAATTCGGGAAAAGCTAGAAGAGGAATTCTGTAAGTTAAAACCTAAATTAGAACAGCAGCATAATAAACTAGACCTGAAACTCAAAAAACTGGAAGACATTCAGACAGGGATAAAGGAGAAAATTGACCAAGATGTACGAGGCTTGAGACTAAAACTCGACGAACAAGCCATACTACTCGACGACCGAACAAAATACCTCCAAGACCAATACGTCGAAGGGCTCGAAATACATGGAGATAGACAAGAGTTGGTAATAAAAGAGACACAGCAGACACAGAAAGAAATCTCAAACCTGAGGAAAGAACTGAAAGACCTAAGAAGCAACCAACAAGAGAGACCCAGAGAAGAAACCAGCAACATAACACAAGCAAACACGGCACAGAAAACATATGCAGAAATAGCAGCAATAGAAAGACCTAAACCTACCCAATGCCTTTTAATAGGTACGGACGATCACATGGACACAAGTGAAGTTGTAATTACGAAGATAAGGGAGGCACTCAAACCAAAAGAATCCGGCATACAGATCTCGAAGATAAGAAAGGTGAAAGACCAGAGAGTACTCATTGGAACTGAGAACGAGAAAGACTTCGAGATCATCAAAAACACACTTCAGAAGCAAAAATTCCGCATCGAAGAACGCGCCAACAAGGACCCCTTAATAATAATCAGGAATGTTATTAAAAGTAACACAGATGAAGAAATAATAGAAGCAATTAAAAAACAGAATTACCATCTAATACAGGACATCCCAGAGGAGGAGTACAGGGTTAAGATGCGGCATAGGAGGAAGGCAAGGGACCCTACGGAAACCCACGTGGTTCTGCAGGTCTCGCCGCTGGTCTGGAAAAGGCTGACCGGGGCGGGCAGAATCTACGTGGATGTCCAGTATGTCCCTGTCTTCGACCTATCGCCGTTAGTGCAGTGCTCCAGGTGTTTGGCCTTTGGCCATGGTAAGAAATGGTGCACTGAGAGTATAGACTTATGCAGTCACTGCTCGGGGCAGCATATGATGCGGGATTGCCCCAGCAAACTGGCAAATGAACCTCCTCAGTGCAAAAACTGCAAATCAGCAAGACATGGTCATAACCACAATGCCTTCGACACGTCGTGCCCAGTAAGACATAAATGGGATGCACTAGCGAGGTCGAGTGTCGCCTATGTCTAGCCGCATCAGTTCTACAGCATCAGACAAAATAGCGAAGTGTATCATGAGAATACCGGGAATAAAAGCAATTTTATATCCAGTCGCAAGTCGAAACGGCGGAAAAGAATAATACCCTGTACACTAACAACAATACATACACACACACAAACACAAAATAACTGACTAAGAGTAATAAAAAATGTAAATAAGAAGCACTGGGAAAAAAAAAAAAAAAAAAAAAAAAAAAAAAAAAAAAAAAAAAAAAAAAAAAAAAAAAAAAAAAAAAAAAAAACCATAAAAAACGCATAAAAAAGCCAGTGCCTTATAAGATAGAAATATATAATAGCATAGAATTTAGTACATATGTATATTTTGGAAAATATGCAGTATGTACAATTATGTTAAATTAAATAGTAAAATACTCTTGTAAATAATTATAAGTCCATTAAGATTACAATGTTATTATTAACAGCTGTATTGAGAAAAGTTCTATTAAAGATCTAAATATCATACTTAATATTAAGTTAACTAATGATGCATTCCTTGTAATAAAACACTAGCATAGAATATATAGTAAGTAAGAATAGGATAACAATGTAAAAATTACAGCTCTGATTTATATATGTTAAAGTAAATAAGCAAAATGTCTAGTATAAGTAAATAGTTCAACCCTTGTTGGCACTGTAAATTATAAAATTATGATGAACTAAAACATAACAAATAAGTATAAGTGTAATAGTAGTTTATAGTAGAATATAGCAAATATAGTACATCAAATTGGCATACCTCCCAGTTTAGAATTATAAGTAGAATTAAAAATGATATACAAATAGCATATCTGTCTGGCACAATTGAATAATAGATATAAATGGAAAGTAGACAACCACAAACCCTTCAGGTTCTAAAAAAAAAAAAAAAAAAAAAAAAAAAAAAAATTGTTAAGCAGTAATAATGAAAGCATAATAAGGACTCTAATCACGTTAGAGGAAATTCGGCGGAAAATTTAAAAAAAAAAAAAAAAAAAAAAACCTAACCTAACCTAACCTAACCTAACCTAACCTAACCTAACCTAACCTAACCTAACCTAACCTAACCTAACCTAACCTAACCTAACCTAACCTAACCTAACCTAACCTAACCTAACCTAACCTAACCTAACCTAACCTAACCTAACCTAACCTAACCTAACCTAACCTAACCTAACCTAACCTAACCTAACCTAACCTAACCTAACCGGGTCCCGCTCGAGCTGCGGAGGCGAGCGCACGCGTGCAAACAGCGAAAACCGCGCTCCGCTAGCTAAAACGGCTGCATAAACACGAGTAAAATAGTAAAAAGTGGAAAAAGTGTCCGATTTAAGTGCAAAAAGTGACTAATTCAGTGCGAAAAGTGACTGTGAAACCCGTACGCTATTTTGTTTTTTCAAAAACGGAGGATTTTGACCGTTTTTCAGTGAAAAACCGAAATTTTGTTAGTGACATTTTAGTTTTCTGCGTGCGGCGCACGATTAAGATCTATGACCTAGTGTTTTCTATAGTGCGTTTTAAAGAGCTCATCGAGTTCTATAAGTGACCAAAAAATTAGAATTTTTTGACATCGCTAAGTCAGCGAAATTGACAGAAAAACAAGGATGACGAAATCGCTATTTTCGCAGTCGGTTGAGATACATTAACGGGACTAGATTCCAAGGATAGAGCAGGACTCCACGAGAACAACGAAGTTACTCCCACCAAGATATTCCAAGTAGATCCGGAGATAATCAATATGCAAAACTACATGTAAATGATGCCTAACTTTGGAAAATTCTAGCTTCGAATCTAGATCTGTACCCCACCCCGGAATTTATTAGAACAGAAGGAGCAACTCTTCAGCTACAAAACACCGAAAAAATCATCTAAATCGGATCAGGGGATCAGGAGATATCGACCTGGTTTCGGAGCTGGGAAAAAACCACATGAAACTTAGTTTTATAAAATATGTACGTAAAAGTTTCATGTATTTTTATCATTTCTCCGTATATGTATTGTGTATGAGAGTTTGTTTGTACATTTAATATTTAATTTAGCAGTATTTTTTAGTAAATTTGAAAATTTTTTCAAAAATTAGGTAATTAAATTAGCTTATAATTTAGATTATAAATAGTAGATATAATACCCAAAATTTGGCCAGATAAAAATTTGATAATTTAACTAGTAATTTGTTTTTAAAAAATTTAAAATTTTTCAAAAAATTTCCAAAATCAAAAATTTATAGCGTAGTAATTAAGTAATAATAAGTAATTAATTTTAAATAATATTTTAGTTATAAAAAACAATAAACTCACATACACAAAATATATCATATAAAATTAATATACAGAAATGTACGACACCGATTCATATTAGATAAGTGGGAGGAGCCTATTCGTACAAAACATTCAAAGTGTGATCGGTGCCATAGTATTTAAAATAAAATCGAAGCTTCTCGAAGGTTTAGGTGCGATTTTCAACTCTATTGACATTGATTTATTTGTATATTTTTTATATTAGATTTCGCATAGTCAAGATAGATCCGTTGTTGCCAACCGGATTAAATATTAGTTTATTATTTTAATATTTGAAATTTAATTGACGTCATTTGGACTTAGGATTTTTATCCTAATTAATTTATATTATTTTTCAATCTTTGAGAAGCTTTCGATTTTTAGTTAAGTTTTTAGTTATAGTAACCACTATTTATTATTGTATATATAGGTACAGGTCTGGGTCGGGAAACGAACCCGCACCTCGGTTTTTGTCAAAAATATTTTTAACTAATTTTATTGAGGTTTCCAAATTTAAAGGCTTGTTTGAGGGCATACCCCTTCCCCACCCCCCCCCCACTTTCCTCCCCAAAATCCCAAATTTGGCGAGTGGACC
This sequence comes from Boloria selene, assembly GCA_905231865.2. Taxonomy (NCBI): domain Eukaryota; kingdom Metazoa; phylum Arthropoda; class Insecta; order Lepidoptera; family Nymphalidae; genus Boloria; species Boloria selene. The sequence continues at coordinate 12,389 of HG993149.1, forward strand.
CCCTACCCCATTCCTAACATCTTAAAATTTTAGACCCCGCCAAACGTCGACCCACGAACCCCCCCCCCCCAACCCCCCTCCCCCCCGCAGATTTCAAACCCGAATATCTCTTAAAGTACCGAACGGATTTGGACAAAATTGGTATCAGGTGAAAGGTCTTTTTAAGCCGCACCTAATCAACCCCTTTCAAAATTTTTAAAATCACCCCCTATAGCCAAAAACCCCAAAAAACTAGATTATTTTAAAATCCACTCCTAGAAATTTTTTGGAAAAAATATATATTAAACACAATACGGTCCTTACCAATAATCAAAATTAAAAAGTAAAAGTTTCTTAAAAACAACCCCTCAATAAACCCTTAAACTTCTTTTTGACATAACTTAGGAACAAATAGACTTAGCTATATCGAGTTTGGGCTCTTTCAAAAGAGCTTGACAAGACCTAACTCCCCCTATACAGGATTAGGTCTCCCAGACCTTTAGTCAGTAAGTTAGTTAGTAAAATTAGTTCTTAAGTTAGTTTTCTTTAGTTTTATGTTCGTAAACTTGACAAAATTCTAGACTAAGACAGTATATATTTAGAGCATAAGAATAACTAATTTAAGCTGCGCTTAAATAAGACAATCGAGCTTTTACACTCGATTTCATTGACATTATTTACTTTTTGACGACGACCGAATATCCCTAAAAATGTTTCACACACCAAAGACAGTTAAACCATCCACATCCAAGCGAACATCTGTCGAATCACAGGCATCTACATCTACACCTACACCAACACGCTTATCCAAAGCAGCACTAGTAAAGCCATTAGATGACATAGTTCAAGAAAAAGTAAAGACAACGCAGGAGATCGTGGATGAAACAAATAGACAAGCGAACATAATAAAAGCTAATCTAAAATTATCTGGAAACCTAAAAAGATCAATAAGAGACGAAATACTAGCAAGCACTAATAAATTACAAGAATTGGTTTCCGAGAGCCTTACCTTGCAAGTGAAAGAAATGGCTGAAAAATGCAGCGAAGTTTTCCAAATATCGGACAAGGATCAAGAAGCATTGGAAGGTATTTCAAAGTTTCTAGGAATTCAGTTAAATATTATTGAAGGAATACAAGAGGGAGTACAAGAAATTAGACCAGTAATAGAAGAAAATTATAACAAATTAGACAGTAAAATCAGTGACCTAGAACAGCGAAATATCAAAAACTTTACGACTCAAGAAGAAAGACACAATAGATTGGAAAGAAAATTAAATCAAAATAGCTCAAAATTGGAAGAACAGTTCACTTTAGTTGGAAATAGAATTAAATCATTGGAAGATCAGCATACAAAAACTCAAAATCATATCTCAGACTTAAATGAAAACCTCAATAAATTATTAGACAACATAAAGATCCAGGACACGATAGCGGAAAACACTAACCAAGAAATAAAGAACCTAAGAGAGGAACTAGCAACAATTAAAACAAGATCATACGAAGAACCTATCTGCGAACCAAGCGAAATCAAGGCACAAAAGACCTACGCCGAAGCAGCGGCCAATATACAACCAAAGCCTACCCACTGCCTACTTGTAGGTACGGATGTCACAATGGATACGAGTGAAGACGTTATATCCAAAGTCAAAGACGTACTGAAGGCCAAACAAACAGGACTGCAGATTTCGAAATTAAGAAAAGTGAAGGGTCAACGCATACTTATAGGTAGTGAAAATAAGCAAGACTACGAAAAGATAAAAGAGACATTACACAAACAAAAATTCAAAATTGAAGAGAAGGCATGTAAAGATCCGCTCATAATAATAAGAAATGTCAATAATAGTAACACGGATGATGAAGTCATAAATGCAATCAAAATACAAAATGGTGAATTAGTAAACAGCATACCTGACGATGAGTATCGAATTAAGATGCGGCACAGAAGAAAGGCAAGGAATCCGGAAGAGTCTCACGTGGTCTTGCAGGTCTCCCCGTTAGTCTGGAAAAGTCTGACTACGGCGGGCAAGATCTACGTGGATGTCCAACGGGTGCCGGTCTTTGACGTCTCACCACTTGTGCAGTGCTCAAGGTGTTTGGCCTTCGGCCATGGTAGGAAGTGGTGTACAGAGAGCGTGGACCTATGCAGTCACTGCTCAGGGCCGCATATGATGCAGGAGTGCCCTAGCAAACTAGCAGGAGAAAAGCCGCAGTGCAAAAACTGCCAGCACCAGAAACATGACGCAGACCACAACGCATTTGACACAGCATGCCCAGTCCGATTAAAATGGGACGCACTGGCGAGGTCAAGCGTCGCCTATTGTTGACTGCATCTGTAACCGGCATCAGACGAACCAGCGGATAGTATCATGACGATACTAGGTATTAATATTGCATTAATAACAAACGCGAGTCGGAAAAGCCAACAAAAGTTCTACTCACAACACACTACACAATACACAACACAAAACAACCGACGAAGGGCGTATTGTAATATAATAAGTAAAATAAAATAGTACTGGAAAAAAAAAAAAAAAAAAAAAAAAAAAAAAAAAAAAAAAAAAAAAAAAAAAAAAAAAAAAAAAAAAAAAAAAAAAATATATATAAAAACAAACAGTACAAAAAACAGTAGTAATAATTAGATAGTAAGGAATACAGTATATATGTATATTTTAGATAATATATATTATGTACTAATACTTATATTGGCAATAGTACGATTCTTACAATAGTATGACAATTAGTCATAATTAAAATGTATTTAAAACATTTTATAGAATAAGATTATAAATCAATAGATAAGTACAAAACCATGTATAAAGTTGTATAAACAGACAAAATACATAAAACCGTGTAACCTAAGAAAGTACATAATAACATAGGAATAGAATAAGTAGTATATAAAAGTTAAAAAACCATGTAAATAGTAATATATAAGCTAAACAAAATGTAATGTTAAAGTAGCGGTATCTGCATCTAATATGCACACAATAGTAAAAAACTAAATGTTACAGCACCACTTGAATTACAAACCTAGATATAAAAATTAGTAGATTTGAACATGTAATGCAATAAGAACAGAAGTCAATAATAATAGAACAACAATCTCCAACCTTTAAGGTTCTTCATTCATAAAGTAGTAACAGAAATTTGTAAAACAAGGGCTCTAATCATGTTAGAGGACATTCGGCGATTATATAAAAAAAAAAAAAAAAAAAAAAAAAAAAACCTAACCTAACCTAACCTAACCTAACCTAACCTAACCTAACCTAACCTAACCTAACCTAACCTAACCTAACCTAACCTAACCTAACCTAACCTAACCTAACCTAACCTAACCTAACCTAACCTAACCTAACCTAACCTAACCTTTAGGATGTTAGGTTTCACCACGGTAAAATCACAGTAAAGTTCACGGTAACGTTCACCATGGTAAAGTTCACGGTGACGTTCACCACGGTAAAGTTCACGGTAAATTTCACCACGTTAAAGTTACGGTAAAGTTCACCACAGGAAAATCACGGTAAAGTTCACGGTAACGTTCACCATGGTAAGGTTCACGGTGACGTTCACCAAGGTAAAGTTCACGGTAACGTTCACCACGGTAAAGTTCACCACGGTTAAGTTGACGGTAAATTTCACCACGTTAAAGTTACGGTAAAGTTCACCACAGTAAAATCACGGTAAAGTTCACGGTTACGTTCACCATGGTAAAGTTCACGGTGACGTTCACCACGGTTAATTTCACGGTAACGTTCACCACGGTAAAGTTCACGGTAATGTTCACCACGGTAAAGTTCACCACGGTAAAGTTCACGGTAAATTTCACCACGTTAAAGTTACGGTAAAGTTCACCACAGGAAAATCACGGTAAAGTTCACGGTAACGTTCACCATGGTAAAGTTCACGGTGACGTTCACCACGGTAAAGTTCACGGTAACGTTCACCACGGTAAAGTTCACCACGGTAAAGTTCACGGTAAATTTCACCACGTTAAAGTTACGTAAAGTTCACCACAGTAAAATCACGGTAAAGTTCACGGTAACGTTCACCATGGTACAGTTCACGGTGACGTTCACCACGGTAAAGTTCACGGTAGAGTTCACCACGGTAAAGTTCACGGTAAGTTCACGGTAAGGTTCACGGAAAAGTTCACGGTAAAGTTTAAGGTAAAGTACGCTTTTAACGTTGTGGTTATAACACGACAAAAAAAAAAAAAAAGTGAGGTTTCAAAATGTTAGGTTTCTAAAAGTTAGGTTTAAGTCAGTTAGGTTTGAGAAAGTGCGGCTACTTAATGTAAGGATTGAAAAAAAAAAAAAAAAAACAGAACTTACGTTTAAGAATTTTAGATTTCGTAAACTTAGGTTTCAAAATGTTAGGTTTCAAAAGTTAGGTTTGGAAAAGTTAGGTTTGAAGAAGTTAGGTTTTGAAAAGTTAAGTTTCAAAATGTTAGGTTTGGAAAAGTTAGGTTTGAAGAAGTTAGGTTTGGAAAAGTTAGGTTTGAAGAAGTTGGGTTTCGAAAAGTTAGGTTTCAAAAGTTAGGTTTGGAAAAGCTAGGTTTGAAAAAGTTAGGTTTCAAAATGTTAGGTTTCGAAAATTATATTTTTAAAATGTTAGGTTTGGAAAAGTAAGGTTTGAAGAAGTTAGGTTTCGAAAAGTTAGGTTTCAAAAGTAAGGTTTGGAAAAGTTAGGTTTGAAGAAGTTAGGTTTCGCAAAGTTAGGTTTCAAAAGTTAGGTTTGGAAAAGTTAGGTTTGAAGAAGTTAGGTTTCAAAATGTTAGGTTTCGAAAATTATAGTTTTAAAATGTTAGGTTTGGAAAAGTAAGGTTTGAAGAAGTTAGGTTTCGAAAAGTTAAGTTTCAAAATGTTAGGTTTGGAAAAGTTAGGTTTGAAGAAGTTAGGTTTGAAGAAGTTAGGTTTCAAAATGTTAGGTTTCAAAAGTTAGGTTTGGAAAAGTTAGGTTTGAAGAAGTTAGGTTTTGAAAAGTTAAGTTTCAAAATGTTAGGTTTGGAAAAGTTAGGTTTGAAGAAGTTAGGTTTGGAAAAGTTAGGTTTGAAGAAGTTGGGTTTCGAAAAGTTAGGTTTCAAAAGTTAGGTTTGGAAAAGCTAGGTTTGAAAAAGTTAGGTTTCAAAATGTTAGGTTTCGAAAATTATATTTTTAAAATGTTAGGTTTGGAAAAGTAAGGTTTGAAGAAGTTAGGTTTCGAAAAGTTAGGTTTCAAAAGTAAGGTTTGGAAAAGTAAGGTTTGAAGAAGTTAGGTTTCGAAAAGTTAAGTTTCAAAATGTTAGGTTTGGAAAAGTTAGGTTTGAAGAAGTTAGGTTTGAAGAAGTTAGGTTTCGAAAAATTAGGTTTGGAAAAGTTAGGTTTGAAGAAGTTAGGTTTCAAAATGTTAGGTTTCGAAAAGTAAGTATTAAGGGAGTTAGGTTTCTAAATGTGAGGATAGGAAAAGTTAGGTTTCATAATGTTAGGTTTGGAAATGAAAAGAAAATGAAGAAAATTAGGAGAAAGTTCAGTTTCCTACGTGAAGTTTAGTTTTAATAATAATATGTTAGGTTACGAAGAGATAGCTTTCGAATACTTAGATTGACAAAAAAAAACTACATTTGGTTTTCAATAATTACGTTTCATATTTGGTATTTTTTGATGTCAAAAGTTGTAATTAAATAAAATACAATTTTTTTAATTGATACGTTACGATATATTTACCGTTAGGATCTAAAAAAAAAAAACCTCGTTTTGATTTCGAAGAAGAATTTTATTAGTAATAATATTAATTCTCTAATTTAATTTCACTTTAAAAAAAAAAAAAAAAAAATTATGTCATGAGTTTTCTTTGTTCACTTGATTGCGTGTTATGAGTATTATGATAATAGGATAGGTAGGCATAGTAAAATACAATATAGCGACAAAGTTTTAATATTTCATATATTATTTAGTTTCATTACTGTATACATTCCAAGCAACACATCAAACGATATTACGGAAAGGACTGACGTGTTGCATCATCTATATAACACAGCATAACTCTTCGTCACATATAACGCTATAAAGTATTTATACGTATCACATAATATATACTTATGTAGAGAGAGTGCGTGCGTGTATCATTGGGTGGAGGGCAACATTTTTAACATCCGCTAGAACCTATCTCAATAGAGACAATATTCATAGACTCAACACTCTATAGACTTTTGACAAGACTCGAACTTGACATTTGACCTAATTTACGTATATGACGTTAGATGTCATTCCAAATATATTTACTATTTTGTTACGAAATAAAAGACAAATGTTAATATGTTTTATTGTTATAAAAATGATAATAATAATAATTGAATAACTAAAGTTTACATATTTTAACTTGTAAATATTGCTTTGAATATAACAAATTCGTAAGACATTTTATTTTATAACAACGTTGTGTTAGATGTAATCCTGCTGTTACTTCTGGCAACGGACTGGCCAGCGCAGGCAAGCTGGCTACACGCGGATACTACCTGAAATACGGAAGAAATTGAAAGCTATAAGAAAGGATTGTATATATATATATATAATTTAGTACGTACTATAATATATTTACAAGTAGAAGCCGTGGGAAAATCTGAAATGTCTCTTGTATGATGTTTTAAGCAGCCTGAATAATGTCAAAATGCATTACATTATTAAATTTTGACTGTAGTTATATATACACTGAAAAATACATATTTTATGGCATGGTATCTATACTTTAATACTACTAAAAAAGAACTGATACAAGTTTCTGCTATATTTATGTGTTTAAAGGTTTCTCTTCTTTACATATTCTATAGTATATCTTTTTTCTGGTTCAAGCTACCTCCATCACAATGTGCCTGAAATATAAACAAGTCTTATTAATTAATTTAAGATTAGATAAGAGATAAGATAGAGAATAGAAGATAGGTATGGCTGGAGTATTTTAAAATTTATTTCACAGTTTTAATTTAGAGAACTCAACATAAATGTCAAAATGAAAATATAAAAAAACATTTTCTTCTTCATATAGGTGCATTTGGGCACAGTTTACTTCTCCAATGCTGTATATAATGGGAAAAACACGGTGGAGATTGAGAATTATAAGTGGTAGCATGATTTATAGTAGGTCATCAGCTATCTAATTTAATGGTGGAATAATATACATTTTTGTATATATAAAATATTTATAATAATAATATATTATTCATTAAGTGTTATTTACCTTATATTATATAATTGTATATTTAAGAAAGTAATAAATAAATTGTGAATGAATGAATAATACAAAATGATATCAATCCAATGCCGCACTTTCCCAAAAGTTATGAGAATAATCTCAACATCCAGATATAAGCGGTTCAAGCATAAAAAGTTAGCTGTACTTAAATTGGAATAAGTAAATTAATCAAAATAAATCCTCGTCAAAATCTTCAACATAGTTTTATTTAATATGTCAAATATTCGTATCAAAACAACATAATACTATTAGATAGTAAATATCCTCACCAAATTCGCAGAATATTCGTTTAATATATTTGTGTATGTCTTTACGCTATTAATCTGTCTTGACTTGCGGTGGTCACGATCTGTGATTGATTAGGCAATAGCCATATTATTGCAATGTAACTAAAATATATACCTATCATTATTGAAATGCACAAATCCACACAGGTTTATTTTCAGGTATATTATCAGGTTAGGAAGTTATTTTAAAATATCATCCTTTTTCTTCTTCCAATAACTTTCACTATGTAACGTATTAATGAAAACCATAATATTTAAATTCAAAACTATACATTATTAATTCACATAAATAAAGCTTGCTACGGTATTAGGATTTAGGTAAGACCATAGTATATTTTACCAATGTACTCTGTGGCACAGCTCTGTGCCTGTGGACCATATTGTGAGAAACCAAAGAGAATGTAAAACCTAGAGTATATTGCACATATAATATCATAGGTATATGGTAAGACTTCGGACTTCCCCGTCCTTGATGCTAGTCATACTTCATAGAGTATATTGCTAAATGCTAATAATTTCAATGCGCCACCTTTGAGCGCCACACTTGACACTGTAATTTCTATGGCGTAGAAGGTGAGACTACGGTATTTCGAGTTCTTTATTTTTATCTACATGCGTATTTATTAATTTATAATGATTTAAAAAAAAAAACATTATATTTTTATCCTTCAAATTAAAATACTGTAATAAAATTTTATAATTGTCTATTGTAAATAATGATGGCAGGTGTATACGTTTTACAACAGTTGTACACTTTTGACGATTGATGTTCTGTACATTATTATTGTTTGCACTGGTTTATTAGGTAGTGAAGCAGGCGAAACGTTATCTAGTGGCTTCTAAAATGTAGACATGGGAGATTATCCTGCAGAAAAAAAAATAAAAATGTATCTTACAGACAGTGGTAGCCCAGCGGTAACGCGCTACCTTGGATAAGAGTGATGCGGGTTCGAATCCGGTTCTGCAGCTGATATTTTAGTACCAATTATTTCAAACTTGAACTTGTAGGAAGACATCGTGCATGTTTGAGAGAACCTAGCCAGTTCTCGCAAGACATGCTCAGTTCGCCAACCCACACTTGGTCAGCGTGTGGACTATGGCCTGATCTCCCTCGTATTGAAGGGATGCCCGTGCCCAGCAGTGGGCACGTTAAAAAGTGCTGAAAACAAAATAATTTCTTTTTTTGGACAGTAGGGATGGTAATTTTGTATAAAATGTATAAATATATTCAACTACGAGATCGAACCGAAGTCGTCTTGGTAGAGATAAGATGTGTTAAGGGAGAAATAAAAAAAAAACAAGATTAAACGGAATAATTTATTATGTACGTACAATCCACGTGACGTCACGTCGCACACTATGTACACTGTACAGGTTATGGCCTCGCTAGTTACGCTAGTGCCGCACACACCGCGCAGTCGTCGGACAATAAATTATATTAGTTCGATAATAACACTTAAGTACTCTAATAAGACAATATTTAAGCGGTAACAGCAAAATATAATATAAGCATTTAATGGTATGGCGAGTAGAAACGATATCAGCATATAATACAAATAAATTCTCAATAAAAAATAGTTACAAAGTAATCGACGAGTCAATACAAAAAAAAGGGGGCGGGGGAGAGCGCGCCTCCGTCCGTCGTCCGGACGAGTGTTCTAAAATTTCGAGCGATTCTCTTAACTAAATAACGAACAACTTTTTGGTAAACTCGCCGCGACCGAGCGCCTACGACTTCTTCTGGTCGTGGTTGTCGGTGTCGGAGTCGTCCAGCTCGGGCTTGGTGCGGCGCTTCTCGTACACGAGGATGATGGCGCAGAGCACGAACACCTCGGCGCAGATGCCGAGGAAGGGCCACAGCGCGGCGTACATGTCCTTGACGCGCAGCACGGTCTCGGCGGCGGCGCCCGGGCCGGCCGCCCCGGGCACGGCGCAGCGGAAGCGGCCGGCGTCCGCGCGCGCCGCCGCCTCCAGCACGAGCGCGGCGCCGGCCACGCCCTGCTCGCTGGCCGCCAGCGCCGCGCGCGCGCCCAGCGCCTCCGCCACGTCCGTGAAGTTGGCGTCGGGCTCGCTGCTGTTGGTGTAGCCCCACTCCAGCGCGGGGTAGGGCTTGCCCACCACCTTGCACACCAGCTTCAGCTTCTGCCCCTCCACCACGTTGGAGTTGGCGGGCAGCTTGAGGTAGGGGCGTCCGCGCACCGCCCACTGCTGCTCGGCGCCGGACACCGCGCACGAGTAGTTGCCGAAGTCGTCCTCCACCGAGTGCTTCACGAAGAACAGCGCGCCGTCCTTCTCCAGCACGTAGCGTCCCTTCAGATCCGACCACTTCTCGATGTCAGTGCCATTTTTCTTCCTGTAATGAAATAAGTTTGTATTTTACATTCTAATTAGCATAGTGTGAGTCACTAGTCACTTAATTTTAAACGCTATTCAGTATTAAAAAGTTCTATAATAATGAATTGTATAGTAGTTTTATGACGGTAGTAAGCGCGGAAGCGTGAAGCGGATTCGCTTTTGGCTACTTATTTTGAGATGAAATGTTATGTAATATTATTCGAAGTTGGGAGTTTACATCCTAATCAATGGATGCATAGTTATCTCCCGGCCGCTTCTGTCTCACGCATCGAGTGCGTCCCATTTGATAAATAGTACAAGATAGTATCATAAGATGGTATCTGGTACATAATATATTTACTCAAAATTCATATAAATATGAAACGATAAACAGTAAAACCGATACAATATAATATTATGTCCGATGATAACTGCGCCCCGCGCAGTGACGTCGAGCAATTACACACGCGGAAACAGTCAATAAACGCGTCGCCAGTATCTCATTATTATTGTTATAAATATACATTTTATAAACGACGCACTCGGCCGCTCAGTAGTACGCTTTCTTATCGAAGATGATAATTAAGTCTTATAAATTAACTGAGAAAAAACAAATACGGAATGATAGCAAGGACTTATTCGCGGCGCGGCTGTTTGTTGGCGTGAGGGATTACATTGTACCTACATATTTTAATTATTGTCATACAATTGAGATAATTTTACGTCATCATAAAAGTGGTCTTAAGCGTTTTTGTAAAAATCTTCCGGTGTAGAGACAGACAGATTCTCTACTTCAACCCAAAAACTAATTCATTATTATTAAAGTCTTAATCTTTCCCGAAATCTGTCAAGATAAAAATGAAGTTTATATCCAATACAAGCAAATGATGGTACAATTGTATATTTCATAAGAAATAAATATTAAGTTGCCAAGAGCTCTTAACTCTCAAGTGATTGGCTTAGATTTATAAGAGAACTAGCGACTCGCCACCCACCTTCACTTCGCTCGGGTTCGTCCCTAGATTTAGCGCGAGCAAAGTTTCCGAGTTGGTGAGCGACGTACAGGCAGTAAGCCCGTGTGTGAGTACGTACCAGACGTAGGCTTGCTTGTCGTCGTTGGGCAGGCCGCACAGCAGCGTGAGGTTGCCGCGCACGTCGTACAGCAGGTCGGCGGCGTCGGCGGCGTCGGGCTCCGCCGCGGCCTCCGCCGGAGCCTCGCCTGCAACACGCGGTCGGCGGGCGTCACTCTCCGCGCCACAGAGCGCCTCCACTAGCTACCACTCGCTACTACGTTATGTACATTATACTTATGCATATCTATGTATGCAGTACAGCTTTTTAAACTAATTGCTATAAGTATTAAACATTTAACTTGTGACGAAAACGGCCAACTACCGATGTAGGTGCGTCGGATGTTGGAAGTGAACTCTAACGTAAATTGACAAATTAGAGATAATTATAGAATGAGTATGTAGATATCCCTCTACGTATAACTATTTCGGCGAAAGGCCTTGGAAAAGAATATACTACACATTTCCTTAGTTGCTTATTATAAATACACATAGATAAACGAGCACAACTGGTTAATAAAGTTAACGTGCATTTTAATAAGTAAATGATAAAGGTTTTTAATGAATAATCTCAATAAAATCTCAGAGGTGTTTATTTTTATCATACACACGAAAAGCGTCCGCTATTGGCATTGGCTTTAATACGAGAAAAGTGGTGGTAGTAGCGGTTAGCTAGGTGACGAGCGAGGGACTTGCATACACTGCGATGAAGGACGTTAATATTCTTGTCAATTATAATGAAAGTGACTGATTTAAACGCGATTTTAGCAAGGATTGTCACAACCAGTTTCTCTCAAAAAAGTAGTATTCATCAAGGGCAATATAAATATAACATAATTATGGCATATTATTTCAATTTAATTTACTTTTAAAATAATAATATATTGGGTAGCGTGAGGGGTACATGTTACATGTCATTCGGGACTTTGGCTGAAAGAGAACCGTATTCTACAGGGTGGCCCAGAATAACGTTGACAAGTGATTTTGCAAATAATTTTATTCATTTTAAACTTAAATGAAATTATGCTATAAATTATAAAAATACAACTTAAATACAGATATTTTGTCCCACTCCCGTGTAAGAGTAGCCTTCAGGTCATCAACAATTCTATGAGGCGTAGAACAGGTCCTTGCCTCTAAGATTGACCATAAACTGTAATCCACTGGATTCAGATGAGCGAGTAGGGTGGCCATTCTTTTAAGCTAATAAAATCAGGGAAATTGCATTTGCACTACTGTTGAACACTTAAAGCCCAGTAAGCTGGAGCAGAGTCTGTTTGAAATATCCATGGACGGTTACCAAAGTGCTGTTGACTCCAAGGAAGAACCACAGTTTCAAGGATGTCTCGTCGGTAATTTACTTTGTTAATTTTTATACCATTTTCTACAAAAACGAGGGGAGTTTTGCCAGTGGCGCAAATTGCACCCCAAACCATAATTGATTTTGCGTTTTGGCGACGTGGAATGACTGCAGCAGCTCCAGGACGAGTGAAAGACTAGATCCTGTAATTTTGGTGATTATGGGCTTGTTCTATCGAAAACAATTTTTCGGCGGAAAATGAGATATTTTTCCAATTCAAAGCAGCGGAGCGTTGTTTAAGCAAACGACATCTCTCGAGGCGAACTTTTTTGTCTTTCTCTGTAAGCAATTGCGCTTTTCTGAGTTTGTATGGTATCAATAGGAGATCATATTTCACTATATGCTGCATAATGGAACGACTTATCCCCAAGTCTCATGACATTTTTCTCACTTCGGTATGTGGATTTCGGACTAATCTTTATTTGATAATGTGTTAGTTCCTGGCAGTTCGAACAGTCCGTTAGGTCCTCTTCCAGGACGGTCTCCAATATTGCCGAGCTCAACATAGCGTTTAATTACTGAAGAAAGTAGCTGACGAATAACACCAAGAATGTTTACTATCTCAAACTGCCGTTTTCTACTCTCATACAAAGAAATTATGGCTCTACGCTGTTCTGACATAACGTAATAAATATATTTTAATACTTTTTAGCCAACAAACTATATTAATATGGCGCCAAAGAATGAAGGAATAATAAACAAAAACAAAATAGAACGCAAAGCATTCCATTTTTGAAATATTACTTTTGTAATTTTGTCAACGTTATTTTGGACCACGGTGTATATCATTAAACGTACCAACAAAGATAAAACGCAAATAACTAATCTTTATAATTGGATCGATATATAATATATCAATATAGATAATATAATGATAATACGTTAGAGTAAATGGGTCTTTTACTGAAACGAGGGCGACACGACAACTAGTTGCCACCCGAGCGGCGCAGATATGTAATTACACGAAATAGCAAATACTTCTTGTGATGGCAATGAGGTTGCTCTGGCTTTTGAAAAAGGTATTTGTTACCATAAAATGGTTATACAGAAAGTCTCAACGTGACTCTAACATTTAGGACTTTCAGAGATTATATCGATCGACCTCGTTGTCTTTGCTCGTCACCAAGCACAGTTACTAGTCCAATGTCCACGATCCATCACTTACTTACTAGCAGTAGTAAAAGACCCATTACTGTTCCTTATTATGATCAATTTAATATTAATAGTATTACTATAAGCCAAATTAGAAGATTACAGTAGAGTTAGAAAGTGTATACTTTGTATTTCAGTACTGTGTATTTCAGTGTGGCGATAGCGATGGTTAATTGCATAGCCACGCTCAAACACACAGCGCCGCAGACGCGCGTCGCTACAGAACAAGTGCATATACTGCAATATTGTTACTTTGATGAATTCTCCAGGCAAAACTAAGAACGTCAACATGAACCATCTGACTAACAAAGCGCTACATCTAAATACGACGAATAAAGTAACGGAAATAAACGTAGCGCAGGCTCTACCGGGCAGGACTTCTACACAGAGAGCACCGAGGGCGCGAGAGCGAGTGGCGGCGGGCATGCTGTACCGGTGGCGGTGGCGGGGGCGGACAGCACGACGACGCGCACGCGGTGGTCGCGCTCGCGGCTGCAGGTGTAGAGGCCGGCGTGGTGGGCGCGGGCGGCGGGCGCGCGCAGGCGGGCCGCCAGGCGGGCGCCGGGCCCGGCCTGCTCGCCCGCCAGCAGGTCGGCGGGCGGCGCCTGGCCGTCGCGGCGCCACTCGGCGGGCTGCTCGGGCCGCAGCCGGCACTCCACCGTCAGCGGCGCGCCCGCCGCCACCGTCACGCGACTCTCCGAGCCCTCCGTCTCTGCGCATCAGGCTCCTCGATACTAACACTCCGCAAATGCGACCCAGACTTGGTGCGCCCGTTTATTTCTTTAGAAATTACAGATTTTGCGGTTTCTTAGGAAATGGTTGTGATTGTAATATTTTTACTTATACAAATTACAATCTTCAAGTAATGAATGGTAAAGTTATGTCTTTCCTGCGATTGGTGCACTCATTACTGACAATGAGCAATTAATTTATCAAACTGTTTAAAGTCATTTAATAATGCCTTGTCCTATTTCCATTAACATTAATTAAGTACAATACAATTATAGTGATCAATAGATAGATTTCTTAAATGTTTGATTATACTTATTATCATCAAAATTTAATTTGTCTTCAGATGAGTAACTATGTTTATATTAAGCATAAATTATTGATTGGAAAAATTTAAAACATACACATAATAAGACTAACTAGAACCATTAAATACACATTTATAAATAGATGGCTGAACAAATAATTAATGTGTAATTCCTGTTGTTAATTTAAATCCAGAAGTACCTATATATTTATTTTACTTATAGTAAAAAACCAGTGAGGATTTTGATTTTATAAAAACAACAAAGTAAAACCCCTGCATAGTCCATTGTCATTACTCCATGCAGTCATAAAGTAGTGACAAAGCTAACAAATAAAGCTAGCTGTGTATTTGTAAAGACTGATACACAAGATAAGACAATCTCAATGCCTGATAACTGGCACACAACTAACTTTTATAATAATAGTATAATAAAATATTTTTAGATAATCACTAGAAAGAAAAATCTCTTCATATTATATTTCTGAGTATCTTTTCAAGTATTAAAATTTAAAGCCTCTAGTCATAGCCCGTTACGAACATGATACAATAAAATGACTTCGTGGTTACATAATATGCTACTAAGTTCCCTAAAGGTAAAGATTATAATGGAATGGTTTTGAATATTTCATGTAATATGTAATATTAACATATAATTCTTAATCTTGCGTGATTTATGAAATTTAAGATATCAAACAAATGAAAAAACTTAGAATAATAAACAAATGTCAGGTTTTATAAAAAACAACTCTAGATTTTACATCAAACAAGGTTGAATAACGTGTGACAATATTTAAAAACATTTTATATAGGTAGGTACTTAGTTATCTTCTGCTTTTAATAGTTTAATTCTAGATACATAGTTGTAATAGTTGACATAAATTACACTTAATTGTGGGACAATCTCACTTCAATCGAAAATATATTTTATCCATCAATAATAAGCAGTCTCTAATAATAAATGTCAAGAACATGTCTAGCTTCAAACATTTCATAATTTAATTAGTGATATTGTAGTAGTCAAAACTATTCTTAATATTCTAATGAGGTAAAAATGATACTCTACTGCATGGCCTCGGGTGCGATTTATTGTTATGAGAGAAGCGACACTACCATGACATCACCCAGCAGCTCAACACCCTTAACTAGGACATTTTGCATTGACCTACTAAATACTGACGCATGCAGGAGCACGTCCACGGTCATAAACAAAAAGTAAACATTCGTATCAACCAGGTTTTAAACAAAAGATACAGTAAAATCAAAAATACTTACTTTGTGCCTTCGATGGAATTACACTTGCTAAAAATAGAAGTGCCAGTGGCAAACACAAAGCAGTCCGTCCCGTCATGGTGGCGACGAGCAGGTTGTGAGGAGGTAAAGACAAGAGTCCGGCTTTGAAGCGGACACGATCCTAGGGCGGAGTAACTAAACTGATTCTGAATATTACATGAACAGAGACCACCAGGCACCAAGAGACAATGGTGCGCAAAATGGCGCAGTAAGTACCTAATCTGGATCTTGCTTGTCACTGTCAAAATGAAGGTTGGTATCACAGACTATATAACAAAATATAACATGCATAGACAATAGACATATCGAGCCACACCTTTATTGTAGATCTACTTGTATGTCCGGCCTTTTTATTTTAATATCATTAGTTTTTCGTAAAATATGGAAGAAATTTCTTTACAATGTTGTCTGGAAAATAAATATATAGTATATTTTTTCATGGATATTGTATTAATTATATGCTTTTATAAAGATAATTATTACTAGGAAACTTTTTTAGGTAAGTCCATGACCACGGCTGGTTCAACCTAGTTAAAATTACGAGTACATTGAGTATATTGCTATATATTGCATAACATGTGAATGAGTACTGTATCATCAGGTTATATCTATGCAAATAAAACAAGTAATAAACATTACAGTTTATTGGTAGAAGACGGCGGGACTGGAGCGCAACGCCACCGTTAAGGTAATTCTCACTAACATCTTTATTATCAATTTTTAAATAATATTTTGGAGTCATATAATTATGACAGGTCACTAATGAGTGTGTGGTGGAGTGCGGTCAGGCCCAGACGCGCAGCGTGGTGTCCCACGAGGCCGTGGCCAGCGCGGCGCCGTCGGGCGCCAGCGACACGCGCGCCACGCGGTGCTCGTGCCCGCACAGCACGCACACGCGCACTGCGCGCAGCGCGTCCCACGCGCACGCCATGTAGTCGCTGTAGCCCGCGAACAGCAGGCGCCCGCTCAGCGACCACTCCACCGAGTTGACGCCGAACAGCAGGCTGTCCTTGCCGTAGCGCGCCACCTCGCGGTCGGCGCGCAGGTCGAACAGGCGGCAGCACGCGTCGTCCGAGCCCGACGCCAGCGAGTCGCCGGACGGGTGGAAGCGCACGCTGTTCACGTCGGACAGGTGCGTGTCGAAGGCCTGCACGGCGTGGCCGGAGCGCATGTCCCACACCAGCACGGCGCGGTCGCAGCCGCCCGACACGAAGGTGTCGCCCATGTCACTGGGCGCCAGGTCCAGCGCCATGACGTCGGCGGCGTGCGCCTGGAAGCTCTGCAGCAGCTGGCCGGACTCCACGTCCCACAGCGCGCAGGTGCCGTCGCCGCTGCCCGTGAGCAGCTGGCGGTCGGTGTTGGGGAACAGGCACGCCGACATGTACGACGTGTGCGTGGCCACTGTGCGCTTGCGCGCCGCCGGCTCCTCCTCCGTGCCGCCCGACGCCAGGGGGAACACCGTTACCTTATTGTCCAAGCCCCTAGGAAAATATGTTTATTTATTTAGTACTAGCTAACCCGTGTCCACTTCGTTGGGCATAATGTTAATAATCCTTTTTTAGTACAGAGTGTTTAAATAATTTAAATTATTTTATTAATATTAAAAATTAATAATTAAATTATCTATATGTACTAATATTGAAAAAACTACTTTTTGTAACTTAAATATAAAAGTTAGACATATGCTGTCGTTGACTTTTTTGTAGGCATTTTCAAGCTCCACATCTTTTCTCTAGAACTCAAAAATATATCTTTCATAGTTAAGGCAGCGTTCGTAAGAAACGCTTTCATTCGACCGTTTTTTCTCCGATTCACTTTGCAAAACGGACTACCACGTAAAACCCTTATTTTTCGGTTTTTTATATAACCAATGACACTCAGCAATAATGTGGCTTTCTATTGGTGAAAGAATTTTTAAAATCGGTTCAGTAGATCCCGAGATTACCCCTTATAATTTAACAAATAAACAAACTTTACTTCTTTATAATATTAGTATAGAAGTATAGATATTCATAATACATAAATATTTCTTTTTAACATTACTGTGATCAGACAAATATATATAGTTTTATTAAATAGCTCATACACAATCACTGTATATAATAATCACTATACTATTAAAAGGTTACAGTGTATGATTCAACAAGGTGTAAAACCCTTTTTAATTCATTGAAAGATGACAGTAAGATGTAAGAAAAATTATGCCAATATGGACATTTATTGGTTGCACCACATTTTACCTAATAAAGACCTTGTTTTTATGCTGCTGCTGCAATGCATCTGATTGATGCACCCGAGCAAAGCAATAGTCACTAGTTATACAAATACAAAATTGAATATGTTTTTTAAATAACCTAGGTATGAATCAAATATCATAGTAGTACACTCACCCAGCAGCAACCATATTCCCAGAGGGAGCATAAGCACATGCCATGACCCAAGTACTGGGCATGGAAATTGTAAGTTCCTTAGTTGCTGTAAATGCATCCCAAATTATCAGCTTCCCATCCTGGAAGAAAAGTTATATTTTAAAAATGTAAACTGTAAGTCTGTCATTGAAGAGTATATTATTTCTAATGTATTAGGAATACTTGAAATTTAACAAGAAATTATATACATATCCTTATATTTACACTCTGCAATATTCTTTCATCAGTATATTGATTGTGTGGAACTTTAAAAATGCATGTAACGACTTTATGACTAACCTGAGAAGAAGAAACAATATGACGTTTGTCTGGAGACCAGTCTGAGCAAAGAACCTTGGCTTGATGACCCTTGAGCACTCGACGAAGTTTTAGAGTAGGGAAATTGATGGACTCCAATCTCTCAGCAACACAAGACACTACAAATATGTATTCCTTATGATAATTACAATGTATATATTTAGTCAGGGAAATGTAATTTAGAAAGTGGTTGAAACAAATGTACATCTAGTAGTAGCATGACAATTTAACAAGAACTATTAATACAACAATTTAATTAAATATTTAATAAAATAAATGGGAAATTATAGAAATGACATTGCTTATAGTATTCAAAAGCAATATGAAAAAAATACACACTTACATGAAAGGACCAAGTTTCACACTCGTATTTAAGATATTTAATTGATGAACTACTAAAATGAAAACAATAACAACATAATCTAATCAGCAGGATACTAAAAGAAATCATGTACTTACAAGTAACATCATTGAGCTTTTGGCGCTCCTCTTCTAACTTCTGTTTGAGAGCCTCTGCTTCTCGCAACAGTGACTCCAGAGTCTCTTCGGGACTCGCAGACACTGCAGTGTCTGCCGCCATCGTTCCTCGACTTTTTTAACTTCGATCACCACATTATTCTATTCTGAAATTATACAATCATCTTCAAGTCATAATAAGTAACTCCTAGCACCTGCTGAAACCGCTATTTTAATAAAACTTTTATCAATAACATTGTAAGTAAGAATAACGAAGCAAGAAATATTTTTTACTTGGGAAACTATTTGAGAATCGATAAGGATAACATTTCTCTATGGATAACACTATTTGACACTTGACAGCGTAGAAACCATAGATGAAAAATGAACGTAGAAACTCGGAATACTGTCAAAAAATGTATTACCAACTTGCTGCAATCGTAAGTAAATTCACTTTTCAAAAATATACTTTCTTGAACAATAATAATTACATTCAATTTATTTTGATAAAGGATTAAATAAATGTTGCTTTTTATTAATTATATGAAAATATTTTGGGAAATAATTGTTGCTTAAATTTTTAGTACTCACTTTTTTCTTCCTAGTCTATATACTTTTATAGGTCTGTTCCCTAATCTGTGGCACTTTTTATATTTTCAATTTTGACGTGAGAGTAACCGTCTTCATTTGCAAACGGCTAAGATCTAAATATTTAATATAATTTATTGAACTATACGTATTAAAATTATTATTGTGTGAATTAAAGCAACAAGCGCTATGAATATTCCACTTCACATAGAAGTTGTACAAAAAAGAGAAAGTCGTGCAAGTAAAGAGTTTATCAAAGATATTGTCCACTCTTACCTCGCTAATTTTGTTTCATTAACTCCCGGCTCAATAATCAATAATAATGAGTTCGAAGAGAATTTAGACTTAAAAGAGCACGTCCAATGTATTACTCTCTGTGATGTCGAGCACGATTCCGATGTTTATTTAACAGAATGTGAACTGATTTATCACGTCTATACCTTAGACCGTTTTGGTGCGGAAACAGACACCATGACAGACGCAGCATCTGGAGAAGAAATCGCAGCAGCAGACGTATGGGCTCTTCCGACAGAAGAATTTCACGGTTTATGGGAAAATCTGATATATGATTCAAAACTGAAAGAAGACACACTTCGTTTTGTCGAGACTGCATTTGAATTTGCCGATCGAGGTGTAGATCCTAATATTATTGGCTGGAATCGAGTAGTGTTGTTACATGGGCCGCCGGGTACTGGAAAAACTAGTTTGTGTCGAGCTCTCGCACAAAAGTTAGCCGTGCGATTGGGAGAGAGATTCCCTCGCGCGCGACTTCTCGAAATTAATGCCCACGGTTTATTTTCAAAGTGGTTCTCAGAAAGCGGAAAACTCGTAGCAAAGCTCTTCGATCGAATTCGTGAAATAGTAGAAGATAGACGGCTCCTCGCGTGCGTGCTCGTCGACGAAGTGGAGTCGTTGGCGCACGCCCGGCACGCGGCGCTCGCCGGGCTCGAGCCTTCAGATTCGATAAGAGCCGTGAACGCTATATTGACACAATTAGATCGGCTAAAGCGCCACCCGAACGCCCTCGTCCTGACCACCTCCAACGTGACGGGCGCGATAGACATCGCGTTCGTGGACCGGGCGGACATCAAGCGGCTGGTGGGGCCGCCGTCGGAGCGCGCGGCGTACGAGATCCTGCGCGGGTGCTGCGCCGAGCTGATGGCGCGCGGGGTGGTGGCGCCGCGCGAGCAGCTGTTCGCGCTGCGCGTGCTGGCGGCGGCGCGCTTCGCGGACACGGAGGGCTCGCGCGCGTCGCTGCGGCTGCGCGCGGCGGCGGCGGCGGCGGCGGCGGCGGCGCTGTCGGGCCGCGCGCTGCGCCGCCTGCCCTTCCTGGCGCGCGCGCTGCACGCCCGCACGCCGCGAGAGCCCACGCTGCTGCAGTTCATAGACGCGCTGCACGCGGCTCTGCAGCAGCAGCTCAGCGACGCCAAGGACTTGATCAATGAAAATGTCTCACCTAATGGTGCAAATAGTGAGCTACCTTTAAGGACTAAGTGAAAAGGTGTAAATGAATACTTAACTTTTTAGTGAGTCAATATAATTTTATTAATATAATGAAATGATACTAATTGTTGACCATAATAGCTAGGAATTTCATTAAATATTATAACAAAGAAGATACGCATGAAATGATAAATTATTAACTCTATTTTATGTTCTGTGTCCTCCACTTATTTACATGGTAAA
This sequence comes from Boloria selene, assembly GCA_905231865.2. NCBI lineage: Eukaryota > Metazoa > Arthropoda > Insecta > Lepidoptera > Nymphalidae > Boloria > Boloria selene. The sequence goes on from HG993149.1 coordinate 33,580, forward strand.
ATATTAAGTAATATTCAAAAGTTTTGTTTTATTTATCATGATCATTAGTTGTATATTTTTATAGTTTATTAGAAATTCTTTTTAGTTCTTATATATACAAGTATGAACTAGTGACTCGCCTGCGCTTGAGTGAGTGACCTTTGGCTTTTTTGTATAGATTAAATCCATGAGACATCTAGGTGGTGGGTATCTGATATCAACACTAAAAAAAATTAAAACTGAACTAATTAAAATGAACTGACTGAAAGAATCCTTAGACTCAAAAAAAGGAGGACTGGAAAGTGGTGCTTTTCATATCCTCGTAGCTCAGGTGTCTTCTCCAAGCATGAGTATATGATGTTTTTTTGTGTCAAATTAATGTTCATTTTCTCAACTATATATTGTATACTAGTGACACCCTCGCTCCACTCAGGTTCATCCCTATTCCGTAGATACATTGTAATTTTTAATATATATATTTCTTTTAGTACAGGTAAGATATTTTCCTAATTATTAGATACTAGCAGTACCCGCGGCTTCGCCCGCATTTTTTAAATCGCTACTAATCTTTATTCGATCACTCGCAATCAGATGATCTTTAGTTTGCCTGAAAATTCTCAAAAATTACTCCAGCTATTTCAGAACCCATCGTTAATATACTCCTGAGCGGCGCAGCTACCTCTCCCGCTCTTGGCTCCCCGTCCCTCTCCACATTGCCCGCTGTGCTACGTGTTATTTTATTATTATTATTTTTAAATTCGTAATATCATTTGAATGGAGTGTCCGATTTGTAATATCGTAAAAGTTATCTACTAACTCAGTGCGAAATTTGAAACTTGTAGCACAAAAAATGAAGGTATCTCAAAAACTTATGAAGCCTTAACACCATCTTAATCCGGCCCTATAGAAAAAAAAACGTTTTTAGCGTACTTTTACCAACAATTAACCACCTTCGTAACGAATATAAAGTTCGTAGCACAAAAGGTGAAGACTTTCATACAAACTTGCTATGGCCCTAAGACCTCCTCGATTCGACCCGTTGCAAAATTAGTTCTTTGCGGACGTCACCTAACTATTAACTACCTCCATGCTAAAATTAAAGTTTGTAACACAAAAAATGAAGGACTATTATACAAAATAATGAGAGCCTGTCGCAAAATTCGTTCTTACCGGATGTCTACTGACCACTCATTATCTTCCCGCCAGATTTCAAGTAAGTAGCACAAAAGATAAAGGACTTACATAGAAACTTGCTACAGCCCTTAGAACTCATTAATCCGGCCCTGTAGCAAAATCCGTTATTAGCGGACTTCTGCTTAACTACAAAAACTACTTTCCTGCCAAAAAGTCTGTAGCGAAAAAAATTAAGAAATTTCATACAAACTTGCGAAAGCCCTTGGACCTTCTTAATCCGGCCCTGTCGCCAAATTTGTTCTTAGCGGACGTTTACTAACAATTAACTACCTCTCTGCCAATTTTAAAGTTTGTAGCAGAAAAGATAGAGGAACATCATACAAACTTGCGAGACTCCCTAAACCACCTTAATCCGGCCCTGTTCAAAACCCTTTCTAAATTCTTAGAGGTCTTCTACAATAACTACCTCTCCACAAAATTTAAAGTTTGTAGTACATAAGGTGAAGGACTTTCATACAAACTTGCGACAGCCCTTGCACTTTGCACTCCGGCCCTGTCGCAAAATCGTTCTTTGCGGATGTCTACTGATTATTAACTACCTCCCAGCTAAATTTTAAGTTTGTATTAAATTTTATGTTTGTGGCATACAAAAATTAAAAACTTTCATACAAACAAATAAGAGCCCTTAGACCACATAAATCCGTCTCTGTTCCAAAATACATTTTTAATGGATGTCTACTAACTATTAACTTCCTCCCTGTCAAATTTAAAGTATGTAGCACAAAAACTGAAGAATTTTCATACAAACTTGTGAGAGCCCTTAGACCTCCTTAATCAGGCCCTGATGCAAAACATGTTTTTAGCGAACGATCACAAACTATAAATTACCTCCCTATCAAATTTAAAGTTTGTAGCACAAAAAATTAAGGCATTTCATACAAACTGGCGAGAGCCCTTAGACCTCCTTAATTCGGTCCTGTCACAAAATTCGTTCTTTGCGGGCATTTACTAACTATTAACTATCTCCCTGTCAAGTTTAAGGTTTGTAGCACAAAAAAAGAAGAAATTTCATACAAACATTGCTATAGCACGTCCAATTTTTATCATTCAAAGACCAAATATTATTATCTATATAAACTGTAGTTAGTGATGAAATAATTTATTTTTATAAGGATTGATAGCATGAGTAAAATAAACGCGTTTAAATGTAGTCCAAAAAAATTTAAGATTTTTAAATAAAAAAAATGGTTGTTGTGCCTCACTCGACATAGATAGGTATAGTGTGTCGCGGACTTTTTTGTAGATATTTATAAGATCTACAATTAATTAGAACATTTTATGGTCCTATCTTTTATAGTTTAGGCAGTGTAAGCAAAATAAGTAACTTTTCTGGTTGATTTTTTACACCTTGTGTCCGAAAAACCCAAATATCTTACGGAACCCTATTTTTTTCCAAAATAAAATATAGCCTATGTTACTCGTGGATAATGTAGCTTTCGAATGGTGAAAGAATTTTTGAAATCGGTCCAGTAGTTTTTGAGCCTATTCATTACAAACAAACAAACAAACAAACAAAGTTTTCCTCTTTATAATATTAGTATAGATTACTTTTTTTTAACTCTGTTCAGTGATGAATGAATGCAGTCACAAACAATCATTGTTTTCAATACAAAAATTTTTAGATTTTTTTTTAAATGAGAATTTAAAATAATAATAATGTACAGTTGTACAGATTACTCAATTAAAATTTTATTATAATTTATATGTATGTAGATAAAACTAAAACTTACAATGATTCATGAGTTCATGAAAGGTTTTTCTACAAAGTTCATTCTTTCATGTTATATATTATATAAATAAAAATAAGAAAATAAACCTAAATATTTTAAGCACACACATTTATTGTCAGATCAGTATGAAATAAAATATTCTATTACACACAATTTCTTCAGTAACATTACTATAATCTGTAACTAGACAGGTTAAAGACTCATTTTTTCTGATTGAATCATCTCTGATTTCAGGGACACTAGGTAAAGTTGCGATAAATCAAAACTTCTAGGTAATTTCTAAACAGGAGGATAGGTTTCAACTAGTATGCTGAAATCCATATCCCAGAAGAAATATATTATTATCAATTCCTAGTGTTTAGCATCAAGTGCTACTTATAATTTCTGTTTAGTGGGGAAATATTTCAAATCATCTTCCATGTAATGTTACTTCATTTATTATTATGTATGACATAACGAACATAATATATTGTGGTCGGTATCGCGGCGGCTACCGGCCGATGATCCACAGCATGTTGAGTCCGGCGGGGCCGAGGTGCGTGCGCGCCAGCGCGGGCGGCTCGCGGCGCGCCGCCGCCGCCAGCAGCAGCAGCAGCGTGTGCAGCAGGTTGTTGCGGCCGCCGCCCGCGTCCAGCGTGTCGTCGCCGCGCCGCAGTGCGTAGTGCGCCCCCGCGCCGCCGCGCACGCGCACCACGCGCAGCGCGTCCGCGCCGCCGCCGGTCTCGCCCGCCAGCTCGGCGCTGAAGCCGGGCAGCTGCGCGGCCAGGTAGGCGGCCACCAGGTGCAGCAGCAGCTCGGCGTCGGTGGGCGCGCCGGGCCGCCAGTCGGCGCCGCCGCCGGCCCAGCGGAAGGCGCTGAGGCAGCCGCCGCGCGCCAGCTGCGCCACGCGGCGCGCCACGTAGCGCTGGTCGGGGAAGGGCTCGAGGAAGGGCAGCAGCGCGGCCAGCGCGGGCTGCGCGGCGGCCAGCGCGCGCAGGCGGGCGGGCGGCAGGCGGCCGGCGCACAGCGCGCCCGCCTCGCACAGCGCCGCGCGCGCCAGCGCCTCGTCCACGGCGCGCAGCTCCCGCACGAGCCGCTCCAGGATGGTGACGTGTATCCACAGCCGCAGGTTGAGGTTCCACTGCGTGAGGCGGCGCGGGTCGAGGTCGAGGCGCCGCCACACGCGCCCCGCGCCCGGCTCCGAGCTCTCCTCCAGCTTGCTGCTACCCGCTGCAAACATAAGTTCTTCAAAAATAACCTAACCTGGTACCTAAAAACGTCTTTTAATTCATTTTAATATGTACTATTACTAAATATTAATTGTATAATTAGGGTGCATTCTTAAAACAAACTTGTGTGTGAACTTCAAACCTCACATGTTCTCCTCAACACCATAACCACTAGACAGTGGTGGAACTATCTGAGGCAAATTCTTCGACTGGGGCACTCAGACATCCCAGTAAAAATAATTACATTAGAATTTAATTTTAATAAACCACTTATATGTATGTAGTAAATCAAAACTATTAATAACATTGTGTGCAATGTAGTTAAATATCTACCAAGTTTATTTTTCAAGAACATTATACAAATATTTATAACAATTTACTTTTAATAAAATTTTTATTAATAAAATTCTTTTCTCCAAACTTTCTGTTCTGCAAAAGCATCAACATAACACCATCAAAGTTTTAAAATCGGGCCATAGAATGTTCAACACAGAAATGCCAAGTTCCGTTGCCTGTCTTGTGCCATAGACTTTCTTAAATAGGTTTTTATTAATTTTAATTTCTAAAATGATCGTCCATCACTAACTGTAGTCACAGGAATTGTAACATATTTGTTAATACAGAATCACAAGTTAATACAGAACCACAAGTTAAAATAAAAGAACCATTACTTTGGGGCCCTCTTGGGTCTGGGGCACTGGCATTTTGCCACCCCATATTCACATCAAGGTTGCGAAAGAAATGTGAAGATTACCAACTGCACTTTATCAGTGTAGTGAACCTAGATTATAGCCTATTGCCGCTTGTGTTGAGTGCAAATAATGCCCTGCGATAAAATGTTAAAAATGTTTGAATAATGTTGAACCTGCCGAAACTTAAAATGGGTAATATTATTGGCTTTTTTATGCGGGAAGCTTCACATCATCATAATTGGTATTTGTAAATGCATTTCCAAATATTAAAAGCAGTCTGCTACTGACCACTGTCGGTGACGGCGAGCTGGTAGGGCGGCGGCGCGCGCGCGGGCGCCAGCGCCGGCGCGGGCTCGGCGGCGGCGGCGGCCAACTCGCAGCAGCGCCTGCGGGCCACGAGGACTGTTCGTTACCGTCAATAATGACGACACTTATAGTGTACATCAGCATAATCCCTCACTTGAGATAATCCGTTAAAGAGCTCTGATCAGCAATGAACTGATCATGACTGGTGTCCAGAGGCGAGGGCGGGGAGGGCGGCGCGGCGGGCGAGGGCGGGGAGGGCGGCGCGGCGGGCGAGGGCGGGGAGGGCGGCGCGGGGCGCCACGCGCGCGGCGACAGCGACAGCTCCGCGTCCGACACGTGCCAGCTCTCCCCCTCACTGTCGTTACCGTGCGCGGGGGAACTGTTGCTTTTTGTTAGTATAAATGACGAGTCTGGAAATTATGGCAAAGATATAAATTACTTCAAACTACATTATGTCTGACTGGCAGTAAGAGACATGATGTATGTAAGTTAGCTAAACTATATTGCTTCATGGCAACTATCACTGTAACAGTCGAAAAGCAATATGATATGGCAAATGTTTAATTACCAGTAAAATTACTTCAAATTAGCAATATAACATACAATATATTGTATATTTTACATGTCTTTACCACTGAAGTGTGATATGGTTTAAAATAGTATAGTATTAAGCCCAGTGTAAGCTATACTAATAAAGATCAAGCTCAGGTGTCTCACCATATGTGATCAACCACCCACTATTTCTACTTTAGGGACCATTCATTTATTATGTAAGACTATTTTTGCTAGGTTTCCCCTCTTATAATAAGAAAAAATAAAAATAGGCCGACCACCACAAAAGGCCCCTTATGTATTTAATTAACCACCCATTGGCGTAAGTAATCAATAATAATATTTTCATATGAAAAAGTAATAAATATGAAGCCAACCAAGAAAGATGTTTCCTTATCAACCCTATATCTATACCACATGGCTAAATCTAGCAAAACAAATATGTTCTACAGTTGAAATTACTTATTTTATGAAGTTATATTTATTTAATTAGTTAACAAATTTAAAAATTTTAACATTTTAAATTGTTAGTTTTTGCTTTAAAGCCATGTAGTATTCTTATGTGTTCAAAATCCACAGTAGATCTATTTTTTACTTTTATTTTATTTATTTACTACATGTATGAAAAAAATCTTACCTATATCTGCATTTGACAATCCTAGTAACTTTTGTTGATCAGGAGAGAGTGGTAGCTTTGGAGCCCTACTTGGTAGCAGGCATATTGCATACTGTACCAAGTTGGCTGCCATAACTCCCGCACAAATGAGTTCGACATAATGTAATATTGTAGTATAACCAGGACATTTACAAGACCTTAGAAACAAAAATAATATTTATATTAATTATGTATAAGTTATAAAATAAAAAAAAATAAGATTGATTGAAGATAATGGTTAAAAACATTGATATAATATTAAATTTATGCAATTTCTAAAACATTTTCATATAAAAATATCAGTATAAAAAAAATGATAAACACTTACAAATCATAAACAAAAACCAGCAGGAAAACAGCATTCACAACTATCCATTTAAATGAATTGGAGCGTTTTCTATTCATATAATTTAAATCAATAGTTCTTTGAAGTAGTTTTGAATTTGGACTAGAAGACCTAGAAAATGAAACAATAAACATAACCTCACTATGAAGTATGAACAAACATTTAATACATTTGAATATAAACAAAACTTACATATTATTGACGAAGATCTGATGTCAGGCAATACATCCGAGTGGTGTTTTAGTAAGTATGTACCTAATGCTGTAAATATATTACTATTCTATCCAGCCATGGGAATTTTGGCGGCGAAATTATTATTATTATAAAGAATATCGTAACGGAGCTCCAGCGGCGTCCGACAAGTGTCTGTCAACCACAGATTAAGTATTAGCTGTCAACTGTCAAGTACTATAATAATCTAGGAAATTAATATTACTTTTCTCTATGGTCAAGTACAAGTACCCGACCCGTCATAGAGTATAGACTAAAGAGTTGAATACGATACGCATACGATAGATTGTAAAGTCAAACAAGCATGTACACTTCTGACAGTATAAGTGTTCTGTGCTTCTGACTTCACAGATTAGTTAGAGACGAACCATAAATTAATAACTTTGCCACAGATGTAAGACGACCATAGAGTATATTGCTATATATATAATAAGACGACGTACGAATAAGAAAGAGCTCTATTTTTACTTTGTCTCATGTATGCAAATACTTATTTACTTCTAAAACAGCTGGGATGGGATGGGAACAGATCGGTATAGATAAAATGGATATAAAAAAAGATTATATACTACACGCACAAATCATACACAAACGCTTAACGTTTATCACCAGACCAAAAAATAGTCCACTAAACATTAAACACTTATTTAATATCTCACATATTGATTATGTAAACGAACCAATATCAATTTTACATGGAATAAGTCGGTAATAAATACGTAAGGAAACACATAGTCATTAAAAATGTTTTATTTTGGTCACAACACAAAGTTTAAATGCATGTCACATAACAAATTATTCAAATATGGTAGATCACAGAATACCATCCTAAATATTCACATTCCTAATGAATAAAACCATGTCATTATATTTGTTTAGTTTAATTAAAAATAATACAAATGAAATTGATCAGTACCTACGTAACAATATAATGTTTTAGTCCTTCATCTACTCAGTGTAGAGATGTCTAGTATAATTAATCATACCAGTTAGCACCAACACCCATCATTTTCACATAATATCATTTTTATAAACCAATAACCTATTTTAAAGGAATAAAAAATAAAACCATACATTCATATAACAATAAAAAAGGCCTTTCATTTAATATTATAATATATACAATATTCATTACGTATGTAATAAATAATTTAACGCGATTTTTTTAAATAATATAATCTCTATGTTGAGATAACATTTAAAGGATATTTTAAAGTCTGAGGCACTTCATTGCTTACGCGGGATTATATAATTATTGTGCTTATTGTATTTTCTTTATAATGATATTAATCGTATTAAAACCATAATGTCTTTTTAGGTTTTAGTAATAATATAATAAAGTTTCATTGTCACATGGAAAGTGGTTTACCTAAGTGGCCGGCGACTACTCTATGCACATTTTTTGGTTGTCTCTTTAATACATTATGTAGTTTATAACATGAATAGAACGAATAGAAATCATCTTTAAAGAATGGAAAACACTAACGATATGCCATTTTGACTAACTACTATCCTCGGGCAGGACTCGCGCTCACAGCTCGAACAGGTGCAGGTGCACGCCCCAGCCCGTGGGCGCGGCGGCGGCCGGCAGCGCCGCCAGCAGCCGCGCGTGCGCCGGCGCGCGCTGGTCCGCGCCCGCCATGGCGTGGCCCGCCGCCGCCACGCGCAGCCAGCGCGCCGGCGCGGCGCCCGGCGGCGCGGCCAGCCGGCAGCGCACGCGCCACGCGCGCGGCCGCCGCGCCTGGTGCAGCGCCAGCAGGTACGTGCGGCGCGCGCCCCAGCGCGGGCCCTCCTGCGGCGCGCCCAGCCCCGCGCACCGCGCCACGCGCGCGCCCGGCGCCGGCGCCAGCACCAGCACGGCGTGCGCCGGCGCCGCCAGCAGCTCCAGCTCCACCTCACACTGTGCGGGGTCAGCAGCGGGCAGCAGGCGTGCGGTGAGGCGCAGGGAGGCGCGCGGGGGCGCGGGCGCGGGCAGGCGGTGGCCGCGCGCCACCAGCGACAGCACCGGCAGGAAGTACGGCGCGCCGCAGTACGGCCAGCGCGCGCACTCCGCCGCCGTCGTCACCTGCGCCTCGCGCAGCCCCGGCACTGCAAGCATCGAAACGAATTAATCAACCTCCATAGTCCGTCCCAGTTCCCGTACCCAGCGGGACTATATCTAATATAATATAAATTACATGTTACGTTGTTTGTTCGCGATGGACTCCTTAACTACTTAACCGATATTAATCAAATTTGCACACCGTCTGCAGTTTGATCCAAATTGAAAGATAGGATAGCTTACATCTTAATTTTTAGTCGCAATATTATTTATTTTCAAAATAAATGTTTATTATATGACTTAGTGTCTATTTATCGGCTAGTTCTATAAAATCCTAATAGATGGCGGTTCGACATCTAAGTTGCACAGATATCCGGTAAATGGTGGCGTATTTCTATTTCTAGATTATAGATGGCGCGTGGCCAAAATGTAGTAATGAGTAGTATTTTTATTTCATTCAAATATATATAAAAACCGTTTAATTTATTTTAACTCATGTCATGCGAAGCGGGCCGGGTTTGCTAGTGTTATATAAATATATATTATGTACCATAGGGGTCCATCGAATGCGGGGTGTTGACGTCCAGCTCCGGGATCCAGTAGAAGTCCTCGTGCGTGGCGTTGGAGACGCCGGTGTCCAGCTCGGCGCCGGGCGGCAGCGGCGCGTGCACGCTGCGCCGCGTGTGCAGCACCATGAAGCGCTGCGGCCGCTCCGCGCTGTAGGGCGCGCCCAGCGGCGTCAGCAGCACCAGCGCCGCCGCCAGCGCCCACAGCGCCGCGCCGCCCGCCAGCAGCGGCGCCGGCCGCCGCGCCGCCACCACCAGCGGCAGCACCCAGCTGCACGTCAGCAGAGTCAGCTGCGACACCACCAGCGCCATCAGCACGTCCGGCGGCAGCGGCGCGGTGCCCGCGCGCCCCATGATGGGCACGAACATGTTGACGGAGCCCAGCGCCAGGTACGCGGTCTGCAGCGCCGGCAGCGCCGCCAGCGCCGCGGTGGCCGCCGCCGCCGCGCCGTCGCTGCGCCGCCGCGCCCACGCGCCCAGCGCCGGCAGCAGCCACAGCGCGGGCAGGAAGGCGGAGCGCAGGCGCAGCGCCGCGCCCGCCAGCAGCAGCAGCAGCGCGCACAGCAGCTGGCCGTCCCGCCACGCGCGCCACGCCCACCAGCCGCGCGCCAGCGCCGCCGCGCCGCGCCGCGCCCGCCGCCGCCACACCAGCCGCGCCGCCACCGACGCGCCCACCAATGCTGCGAAAACAAAACACTACATTTTTATATTCACTCACTGGCAAAATAGGCACATAACAGAGTTTAAGTTACAAGATTAATTTTACTACACACTACTCTACACATAGTAGAAAAATCACTTAAAAAAATTAAGAAAGGTTTTTTTAGATCGTAGCTATTATACATAAAAAAGAATCGATCCTATGGACCATTGATATATATATACACTAGATTTGCAATTACCGCGTTACGGCATTGACACTGGAATCTTGAAAATATTCAAGATCGTAGCTAATGTCAGTTCAGTCTTATATGTGACGCCTACCGAAGTGAACCGAGTGACACGCGACTAAAAAATGGGTAAATGCTCAGTAAAAGAGTGCGGTTCTAAATCACAAACACATAATAAATTAAACGGAATTACTTTCCACACTTTAGTTATTGTTTCTGTTTTTATATTGACGTAAAAACGCAATTTAAGAAATAAAATGTTAAATTTTATAAAGTAGGTTCAGTGTTACCAGTAAAAACTTAAGTTTTAGTTTCCACATTTGTGGGTGTTATTAATTTACGGAATAAGTGGTTTTAAATATATTTTTTTATAATAACAACTAACTTTAGAAAAACACAAAGAAGACAAGATATTAAGAGAATTTGCGATACCCCCCGGGGGTATTTTATCATATATTATTTTATTATTCTTTTATTTTATCATCGACACTCCCTTTTATTAATAAATGCCATATTTATAAATACTTAAAAATAAGATAGTAGGTATCCCGAAAGCGAATTATCCACTTAAATTTACAAAAAAGAGTAAATAACACAATTGTATACAAAACTAATATTACATACAGGAGTATGATTAATAATAAATAAAAAATATTCAAAACAAAATTGTCTTAATAATTTATAAGTTATAAACTTTTATTAAAGAATACATATTTAAATATACTAAACTTAATTTATTTTAATTAAGTGTTTTTAATGGCTTAAAAAGTAGGTTAATTTTCGTATGGTAGGCAACTCCTATTCCGTCATTGCAAGTTTATACTTTGGTCTCTCTCTAATCGAAGCGACGGTATTGTTCTTGTGACTTGTGTAAGTGAGACAGATATATGTTTACATTACATATTGAGTGGTTTCAAAGCTGCGTCGCAGCGTGTAAAAAGTGGTTACACATTTTTGACAGATTTTATTGAGGTTTACTCCTCTCTATATAACTCAATGCTATGGACCGACCGGGCAGCGAGTAGAGCGGCAGCAGCAGCCACGGCCGCGAGTAGAAGCTGAGCCGCGCGCCCGCCGCGTGCAGCGCCGCCGCCGCGCCCGCCGCCGCCGCCGCGCCCGCGCCCGCCGCCGCGCCCGCGCCCGCGCCCGCCGCCGCCGCCGCGCCCGCCCACGCGCGCGCGCCCACGTGCAGCTCGCGCGCCGCGTCGCGCGCCGAGCGCCGCAGCGCCGCCGCCGCCAGCAGCGCCGCCAGCAGCGCCGCCAGCGCGGCCGCGGGCGCGCGCGCCGCCACCACGCACGCGCCCAGCACGTCGAAGTACACGGGCTGGCCGGCGGGCTCGGTGGCGGCGCGCAGGCGCTCGGCGGCCAGCAAGCCGCGCGCGAGCGCCAGCACGTTGTCGCCGGTGCGCTGCAGCACGGCGGGCGCCACGCGCGCGGCCGTGTCGAGGCGCGTGTGGTACACGTAGCCGTTGCTGCTCCAGGCCAGGTCCACGCCGGACAGGTTGCCGTAGTCGCGGAAGATGCGGAAGTCGGTGTCGGCGGGGATGAGGCCGCTCTCGAACAGCTCCTGCGCCAGCGAGGACGCGAAGGGGTGCGGCGCGGCGCCGGCGTACACCTCCACGATCCAGGGGTCGCGCGGGCCCGCCTGGAACAGCACCTCGCGGCCGCCGGCGCCGCACGCCTCGATGTTGACGAAGGCGCGCGCGGTGCGCGCCCAGGGGTGCTGCGTGACGAAGGCGTGCGAGGCCTGCAGGATGTTCTCCTCCGCGCCGTTGAGCAGCACGAGCACGTCGTGGCGCAGCGGGCGCGGCGCGGCGGCCAGCGCGCGCAGCGTCTCCAGCGCCACGGCGCAGCCCGCGGCGTCGTCGCTCGCGCCTTCGCAATGGACAAACTTTTATTATTTCATATCTCTTTAATTTTATAATAAGATATGAAACACCTCTGTGGGCGGTCTGCGCTTTATTTTTTATTAGTATTTTGTTTAGATTGACATTTTTAAATCCGTAATATCTTTTGAATGGAGTGACTAGAGTGAGAAGTTTAAAATTTGTAGCACACAAAATGAAGGAATTTCGTAAAAACTTATGAGAGCCCTAACACTACCTCAATTCGGCCCTGAAAACGTTTTAAGCGGACTTCTACCAACAAGTAACTATCTTCCTACCAAATTCAAAGTTCGTAGCACAAAATTAATATTAAATATACTGTATAATAAAGCAAGTGAGTTTATTGAAGTTTTATCGAAGTTCAGATAATGAAGAGGTGCTATCTATTTACGCAACAATAATAGAGATTTAATCGCTGGCGCACGAGTATACCTATATTAGTTTTTAGTGACCTAAATTTGGAGCGCGAGCAACGACTTTTCTTCTCTTCTTATTCTTGCTTTATTGCAGCTCATGGTGCCAACCGATTATATTATAACGTACAGTTCTCGAGGCGTATAAGCTAGCTGCGCATTTGTGTGAGTGATAACTAATTATCTAACTCGGCGTAAGCAAGTCACGGGCATTACAAGTTTATGTTTGCTCCTAGTATTAATGCTATGCATGTCGCAATTTCTGGGAAATTCGTGTATATTTTTAATTTTTATGAACATACCTACATAACATTTTCGTACACGTATTGAGAATCAACAGTCATATTCTCTTGATACTCTAGGGCCTAAATTATAAATGGCACGAATAGCTCTTTTCTGCAGGACAAAAATAGTATTAACGGTAGCTGCATTTCCCCATAATAAGATTCCACAGGACATAATACTATGAAAATAACTAAAAACCAAGCCTGCCGTAAAGAACTTCGTTCCAAAAAATATACTACGCGAGCTGTATCTACGTCTGTAATAAGTCTTATTTTTAACCGCGAACGCTTCAGAGCTGAGTCCATTCGCTAGCCCTTCAATATGGAGATCCCACTGCAATTTCGAATCTATGATAATACCTAGGAATTTTGTAGATTTATTGGTTTTAACATTTCCCCACCCAATACTACACCATTATCAGCAAGTTTAACATTAGAAGTTGTGAATTTAATTAATTTAGTTTTTTTGTTATTTATTAATAAATTATTAGAATCGAACCAATAATATATAAATCACTACATATTATAAAACATTTATACGGAGAGATCCTGAGTTCGAGTCCCGGGTCGGGCCAAGTTTAGTTATTGAGTCTTTCTGTATCGTAAGCCTCAGTAACAGCCCGGACTTGGGAAGTTGGCGAAGCCCCCCGGCCGAGTCAGAGCACTTTCGTCGGTCCTGCGTCTTAACTCTCACTGTTCGTGTCGAGCAGTCGTCCCACCGGAATATGAGAGAGATAAGGAATAGAATGCACTAGTGTCTGCACATACAGTTGTGCACTATATAATCTTTTGCGCAATTGGCTAGTCTCAATGAGATTGGTCGCTGTGTCCATAATAGGACGGGATGACGTCATTATAAAACAAAGTCTTCCGCCGCGTCTGTCTGTCTGTTCGCCAAAAACTAAAAATCTAGCCTACACCTATTTTCATGATGTTTTCACGAATGGATAGATTGGTCTCGAGGAAGGTTTTAGTATACTATAACTAGACTTCGCTCGCGCTAAATCTATATAAATAAAATTTAAGTGTTTGCTTTTAATTTTAAATTAACAGCTTTTCAATAAATACATATGAAGTAATAACATATACGGTACTCACATCTAATAAGCAATTTAAAAAAAAAGTCTGTCTGTTTCAGTTAATCTCAGAAAACGTCTGGACCAATTTTGACTACTTCTATTTTAAAATTTTTATTTATTTTAACTAGCGGAACCCGCGGTTCCACTTGCGCGAAATCTATGGACAAACCCGAGCGGAGCGAGGCTGAGTCGCTAATTCATAATAAAATAAAATGTTTGAATTTTATGAAGAAAAATAACGTTTTTATAGTCGTCGTCAAAAACTCGCTTGCCTTGAGTGCGAGCTTCGTGGCGGTAATTACCTACTTGGTTTCGACGCCGGCATTTGTATTTATTTAAAGGTACTAACTACTACGTCAAATTAATTTAAAACGCATCTGCAAGCCCTGTGGTGTTGCAGATGTCCATGTGCGGCGGCGATCACCTTCCCTCAGTAAGCATCCCTTTGTCCCATAAAAAATAACTTCCAAAATACCCGAAAAAATACAATAGGTAAGTACTTGAATTGTTTCAGATAATGTCGGCTGGTTTATTGCCTTGCACTTATGGTAATTGGTAGGTACACATTAGTGACAGGTCTCGCCTCCATTTACAACATCATTGTTATGAAATCTAACGATAAAACGTTAAAATTGAATATGTTATTATTTTATTAGATATATCATAGACGTAGTAGTTACGTCACTGGTATAAAATGGCAAACAAGTATTATTTTTTTTGAAATGTTTTTTTCATTCTACTTTTACTGGACGTTCTTTTTTCTTTATTCAGACCTACGAGCTCCACCGATACATCAAGCTTAAGGCACATTAGGAAGAACTTCTTCAAGAACTAGGTACTTTAACAATAATGAAAAAAAAATGATTAATAAATAAAATAAAATAGTATATTAACATTATAAAAATCCAGTGCCATTAATAATGTGTACTGGTGATGTGCGTGATGTCCAGTTCTAGCTTTCTTTCGTTTAACTCAGCGGTAAATGTGATTTATTTGAAATGTCCATACAGTCTTTTCATTATTGGATCGTAAAATTTTAGTCATTTTAGTTCGCTTATTGAAATTGGAGACTAGAGAATTTATTAGTTGTATAATTTATTATTATTTGGTAAAGTTGTCACTGTTATTACGTGTTATTAGTTATTTTTATTGTAATTAATTAGTGTTTTTTAAACGATGTATGCGACGATAACTGCCAGAGAGTGAACATGTAGCAGATGACAGTTACTTACAAAAGAACAGGTGCGTCTATATTTCCAGCTGATCTTCCTCCTCGAATTGGTCGTGAATATGATGTAATTCCCATGCCTCCGGATTTATTTCAACATAATATACCATTACGTCATACACGTATATGTCTAAGAATTTATTTAATGTCTTGCTTGTATAATGTGTCTTGTGACTTGTGAGGGATGTCGACGAGGCGTGTGAGTGCGCGGCGGCGGACACCGGCCACCTCACTTTGTGTTCATTGAACACAATTAATGCGAGCAGGCGTGAAGCTGTGGCGTCATCTATTTCAATCAAATTACGCTCAAAGTGCATATTATTGAGGAGCATTGAATGTTTTCAAACGATCACGCAGTAAGTAATCGTGTAAGCCAGCGGTAGCCCAGTGGTAACGCGTTCCTTTGGGACAGCAACTGATGCGGATTCATGCATGCACCTACCTACGATTACCACTGAATCTTTTAAATTTTACAAATTGTTACAGTAACATTCAGTTTCAACCAAAACAGAATCTTACTATAACAAATAACAAATATGCTGAAATCTAGTGTATTTCTTACATATTTACTTCTTATATACCTACATACAGAAAATTGGTGTTAAATAAAAATATAAAAATAAATCATGCAACAGATATTTTTATGTAACTTTTGAATAAGGGGTCGTCCATAAATCACGTGATGTTTTTAAGCAACTTTTTAGACAATGGTGAGGTTTAAGATTACCAAGCCGCCCCCCCCCCCCCCCCACTCAAAATCACGTGTATTTTTTTACAAAGTACCTTAAAAATCTGAATATTATTTTTAAATAAAGTTTAACAGGTATAATCTAATACAATTTTGGTAAATTAAGCACCGTGATAAAAATGTAAAAATTCTAATTAAGAAGAATAAATGACAAAATAATAATCGTGAAATTTTACTATTGTACCTGAAGCAAATACTGGCTCTCTCACACAGTAATGCTCGCTATACTACTGCGGAGAAGGTAAGTCATAGAATAAAGCACTGTCATTCTACTCGTCATACGACATTTCACACTTCTGTGTGGACTTCTGCAGCTTTTTTTTAAAAGTAAATTTTTTCAAGATCTGTTGTCCTTCCTTGTCCATCAAGTTGGGTTCCATAAGATTCATGCGGAAGTATGAGTCTAGCCTATGTGACTGGGAGTGACGCATAATATACTTACTGGCTACTGCTCCTTTTTCCGTAGTTTTTTTGTTACACTTCCATTCTTACTAATAGCGACGCTTCGTGTGTCTGGGGCAATGTTTGGCCCATCCTATTGGTCTCATCATCTGTTATGAAGAATTTATAATACACGATTTTTTAAAGCATAGCATAGCTTTTAATAGTGCCATTTCTTGCAATAGTAGTTCCCGTACAGGTCTTTTCAGAGAAGTTTTGGAGGTGACTAGGCTTATTATTATAAAAGTTCGGCGAATGTCGCGGCGCGCGGGATAATCCAAACGGTGAGTAAAAAAAAAATCACGTGATAAATCACTACACCCCCCCTCCCTCCTGGTGATATTTCGTGATTTTTTCCGAACCCCCTCCCCCCCCCCATTCAAACATCACGTGATTTATGGACGACCCCTAAGTATATAAAATAGGTAACACGGTTAAGTGATAAATTGGACACTTGGAATTAAATCGTTCAGTTAGACTTAGACATACGCAACAAAGTCTCAGTCACGAAATCTCGAAAACCGCTAGACGGATAAAGATGAAAATTGGCAGGGAGGTAATTTATAAATAGCAGGCGAACGTTAAGAACGGATTTTTTGACAGGTCCGGATTATGGTGGTCTAAGAGAAATTCCTTCATCTTTTATGCTACAAACTTTAATTTTGGTAGAGTGATAATGTGTTGTCAGTAGAAATCCGATAAGAATGGGTTTTGCGACAGGGCTGGAATAAGGTGGACTAGGGGATTTGGTTTATGTGAAAGTCCTTCATTTTTTGTGTTACGAACTTTAAATATAGCACGGAGGTACTTAATAGTTAGTAGATAACTTGTAAGATAATACAAATCTGATATTCCATTCAAAAGATATTACGAATTTAAAAATGTCAAACTAAACAAAATAATTGGAAAATAAAGCGCAGCACAGCGGGCAATAGGGAGAGGGAGGGAGTGCCATGAGTGGGATAGGAGCGTGCACATATATAAAATAGGTAGCTATGTGGCTCAGGAGTATATTAACAAAGGGATCTATTTCATAACCCAGCTGGAGTAATTTTGGAGAATTTTCAGACAATCTACAGATCAACCCAGCGAGTAATCGAAGGAAAATTAGAAGCGGTTAAAAAAATGAACGCGGACGTGGACGTGGTGTTACAATTTGACTCAAACCTGTTATAACTAGCCCCAATCGTAAGTAAGTTGTAACACTCGTCACTCGTTTTTCTAAGCCTTTTCTACAAGAATTTGTTACAGGTTTTATCAAAATTTTATGTAAAACTTACAGTTGAATAGTTGCTCTTTCGTAATTAAGATAACATAATATGCATATTCAAATGAATTAGTATAGAAGAGATAACGGGCCTCACCGGGGCTGTCGGGCACGGTGTCGAAGTGGCAGTTGAGCAGCAGCGCGGTGCGCGCGGGCGCGGCGGGGGCGGCGGGGGGCGCGGGGCGCGGGCGGGCGCCGGCGCCCCGCGCGCGCACCACCACGCTCTGCACGTCGCGGTACAGGTTGCTCATGCCTGCACACACGTGAACACATTGCATCATACATGCCTTATGACTAAGTGTGTTCGAATAATGGAGGAGGATAAATTCTATAAAAAATATTATAGAACAATAATTTCGTAAAACTGTCAGTATCTATAATAGAATATACTATTTCCTTGTTGCCCAAACATATACATAACAAAACGATAAAGTCCGTTTGTTCCGTCGCAAGCTATTTCACAATATGACGTTTTGCGTTAAATTGTAAGCATTATGATAGGGTTCACAATCTTTCAACAGTTTACAATCTCGCGAAATAGATTATAATCTAATGGTACCTACTTAAATTTTTTTGTGACATGTTATATAGTAGTAAGATATATTTCTATAAGTAAAAAATCGAAGAGACCATTATTCACGGACAGGTCCAATCGTTGTCTTATAACGACATCACATCATTACAACGGATGGTGACCGGGCACCCGAGCGAAGCGAGAGTAAGGAGCTAGCCAACGACATGAATCAAGGGATACAATACATATTACAAACCGCCTCGTTTCTATGAGGAAAATACTCATTTTTTACCTTAACTTTCAAGGTTTTAATTTTAGAAGCTAATGTATTAGTATCATAAATATACTTTAATTTTTTAAACTCTGTAAATTATATTATTAATTATTTGGAATTTTATGTTACATCGAACGAAATTAACAAAATTATAAGCAATACATATTTTTTTGTTTTGTTTTATTTCTTGTTATTTTGATATTACAGACAGGTCACATTTTATTTATATTCTTACAATTAAAACCATCTGTATAGATTAGATAGTTATACTTCTATAGATATATTTAATACACACCATCTAAGAAGGTGAGGGAGAAGGCGCCGCTGGCGGTGAAGACGTCGAACTCCACGACGTTGTGCGGCGACGCCTGCGCCGCGATGCGCCGCACCGCCGCCACCAGCACGCGCACCGCCAGCACCTCGTTCTCGTAGCTGCCGGCGACCTGACTCACGTTGAGCGGGATCGAATTATATTTTATTTCCTTAAGAGTCTCCAACAAAGAATACACACGTTACTTTAAAAAAATACAAAAAGTTATTGTATTATTTTTTAACAAAAATGAAAACCGACTTCAATACCTTACAAATTGAAACTAAAAAGAAAAAAAAATAATTTTAATTACTTAGTTATTGTTGGAGTCGGTGCCAGCCAAGAAGGACAGTTTTATCCTGCCTTTGCAATGAACTTTCGAACGGATATTTTGATTATATTTACAAATTGATACATTAATTAAATTGTATTAAGATTATTTTGCTTTAGCTGGCACCGACTCCAACAATAACTAAGTAATTAAATTTTTTTCTTTCTTTTTAGTTTCAATTTGTAAGGTATTGAAGTCGGTTTTCATTTTTGTTAAAAAATAATTTATTTTTAATTTTTTTGTGGAAATTAGATATTATGTTTAAATATAATATTGCAATGCTAACTAAACTACTGCTCCAATAAGTCAGCGAAGTTTTGAAATGAACGACAATAGTCAATCCAGATTTGTCCACGTCTATTTTTCCACGTAACTCGTAGATGTTAATAAGATTTACCTTCTATTATCAATCCACCTAATATCCTGAATGAATACGACTATCAGTTCATAAGTACGTATAATACCTATTAAAAGAATTTTCTTTCAACTCCTAACCGTTGAGGAGATATACCTTACATCATCACAAATTCTTGAACAGCTTTAGAAAATATATGAAAAAGGTAATCAGTGCCGATAAAATTTAAGGGTTGCCCTCGATTTCTCTAGGATCCCATCATCAGATGCTGACTTGGTGACAATGAGAACATCTTGAATGTATACCCTACCGAACAAAAAGAAATTTTTAAAATCGGCCCACAATTCACGGAGAAATCGGTGAAAACACATAAAAAACAACTGTTGAGGAATTTTACCTTCCATCATCAGCTCATCCACATGAGATAATGATTTTCATACGTAAAAGCTTTATCGGGTTTAGAAAATATATCAAAAACATAATAGGTGCCTGTAAATTTTGAGAGTTGCCTTCGATTTCTCTGGGATCCCATCATCAGATTCTGACTTGGTGACAATGGGACCACCTCGGAACTATACCCTACCAATCAAAAGAAAATTTTTTGAAATCGGCCCACAGACGGCGGAGAAATTGGTGAACATACATAAAAAAAAATACATACAACGGAACATATAACCTCCTCCTTTTTTGAAGTCGCTTAAAAACACAATAATATATTGTGTGCTCCTTCAATTATAGGAGACTATAGCTTGCTTATTTTTATATTATTACTAAGTAAAGAAAAATTAAAATGGAAACAAAATTAACAAAATTAAACTAATTATGAAAGAAAAAAATAAGCAGAACAAATATAAAACAAATTATATGTATCTTTCCGGGGCATGCGAGAGGATATGTTAAATTTAATCAGTTGTAGTAATTCACTAGTCGATTTTCAAATGAAAAATTTTATAAAGTATTCATATTAGATATTTTCTACGACACGCGAGCGACATCATGTTGTAATGTGTTAGTGTACTGTGATATTTCCTCACCCTCGGGCCGATGGAGGAGAGGTTGACGAGGTGCTCGTGCGCGATCTCGGCGATGAAGCGGTCGGGCGGCGCGGCGCGCGAGAGCGGCGCGGGCAGGCGCGCGTCCACCGCCAGCGCCGCGCACAGCGCCGCGCCGCACGCCGCCAGCGCCGCCGCCAGCCAGCGCACCGACACCACCCCATCTTCGAATACGTTCTCTTTAACTACTTCGCCATGCCTCTGCCAGACCATTATTATCGTGTTCAAAAACATTTTAATGTGTCACACGTACGAACATAGGTGGTTAAATTTATTTGCTTAACTTGGGATATTTTTGAACGACTACAGCGTAATCTATACTAATATTATAAAGCTGAAGAGTTTGTTTGTTTGGTTGAACGCGCTAATCTCAAGAACTATAGGTCCGAATTAAAAAAAATATTTTTGTGTTAGATAGTCCGTTTATCGAGGAAGGCTTTAGGCTATATTACATCACGCTACAACCAATAGGAGCGGAGTATCAATGAAAAGTGTTGCAAAAAACGGGAGAAAAATATTTCTTTTGATTTTCAGCCTTTAGAACGCGAGTGGAGTCGCGGAACAGGCTAGTAGGTATTTAGCATACCGATAAACGATATCGCCATTTTTCCGATATATCAATAGATCGGTGATAGGTACTTCTAAAATGTGGGTATCGTTGCGGTGGAAGTACGTAGCATCGTCACGTGAAATATCATACATGTGCCCCACTTTTATTGTAACTACCTACATATTATGATTGCGCTACAGGCTACTTGAAATAATATTTCTACTGCTTGTTTGGTTTTCGACGAGATTACCTAATATGCTCTATATAAATATACTCTATATTATTATTATTATGGAGTTTAGATAGCTCCCGCGCGTAAAAAGGTTAAAACAAAGTAAAGTTATAATGTACCTAAGTATATTTTGGATTTTATAAAACCTGACTTTTCTGACCTTTTAAAATAATTATTTTTTTTGGAGAATTATTTCTTAATAATTATTAAAAATATTTATCAAAGTGCGATTTTTTCAAACTCGGGTATAGTTATCAAAAAATGTAGATGCCCTACGCAGGTATCGCGCCCGCGATTTCTTTGCCGAGGCTGAGGGAGACAATCGCGCCGCTGCACTTTATGCGAGTCGATAAGATATGTTGAAAGGACATTTCCAATTAATTGTAAAATTGTATTTATATTATTTCAATATTTTGGTTGGGTAGTTTATGTTTATAGTGTAATAGTTCACCGATGACAAACTAAAATAGGTCTAACATTTTGAACTTTACTCAGTGTACTTGGTCAAATGACTAATCCTGACTCGTGAGAGCATCGGGTATTAGGTCGATCGTAGCTATTTGATATGATCGCGAAATTATTACAGTAGGTATCCTGTTCACATTGGGCAGGCAGGTATGTGCTGTTTATAACCTGTGCCTAAACCTAAGTTAGCTAATTTAACCTAGTAGGTATGCCTCGGAGTATAAACCACATTATACTATGATCTTTTAAATAACATGCAGCACAAGTTAAGATTATAAAAAATCAGAGAAAAAATAAAAGTTCAAAATAAATGTGTATATTTATGAAAATCAGTATTTTATTGAAATTATCTGGTTCTTATTAATACTGTATAGCACATAGGTACGAATATATTTTAAAAATAATATTATATATTATAAAAAATATAAAAGAATCGTTTAAGTATATAAATATGCTCGCATAGCTTTCAGCCTTTCTGTTCAAAATCATGAAAATATATTTTAATTATTTATGACTAAAGATCACTTAAATTATGAGAAATATAAGAAGATAAAAACATACCATTCTATTTTCATTTTTTTTCTTGTTTGTAATTTGCATTTCAATTATTTATATATCAATTGTAACTGTAAATATTTTATAAAAGTGAAACACATAGGTCTTTAAATCCATTAACGAAATATTATAACAATACAATATATTTTGCAGTTTCTTTTGCACTATCCGAGAACTTTAAAAGGTAAAGAGGCCGAGCTCATAATACCTAATTCACAAACTGACACTCACTCTTGACACTTGACAGTGCTTTTACCACAGACTACTAAGAGAACAAGTTCTTTTACAGCCGCAGACCGCAGCTGCAATGCGTGAAACTGTCACTACTACTACTACTACTACTACAACTACTTCCGTAGACGAGTAAACTTAAAACTACTAATTTTTATTAGTCATCTATGCTACTAATAAATACTCTGTCTAGTGCCTACTTGAATTAAAACAAAAGCATAAAAAAACTTTGTTAATTGTGCACAACTGGCACTTCTGGAAGCCATAAAAAGAAATAATTGAATTGAATGATAAAAGTACTAATTTATTACAGTATAAAATATATTGTATTTTGAAGTCACAAAAAAATTATAGGGTTGGGTTTACAATCGCTTGGCAGGAATTATTGGGTGAAACTTATATATATGGTAGGTGTTTATTCACTGATCACAATAATAACACTCACAACACAAGGTAATTCATATTTTTAGAGAAAATTAATTAAAACTTAATGTGAGAGAGAAGGATAAAAATAGGATTTTGTATATGTGAGACAAAGACGTAAGATCATTATGTCAAAAATATGTCGAATTACTTAAATGTCATTGTCAACTATCCTAACGCCGCCATATTTAGTTCTGCGTTTCTATGGACATGTGTGAAAGTGCTTTCATCGTAAATAACATTTTTTTTTCGACTTGGATAACATAGGTTCAGAAGGTTTATCTTAATTTTTTTTCGTTCTTTCTAGGTAGGTTAGGTTAGGTTAGATATAAGACCACAACACACGCGAGCGAAGCGAGCGTACCGCGGCGGCGGCCTGTGAGTGCTACATTCAAAATTTATTTTCTCATGAAGTATGAATTACCTTGTAATGGGAGTAATATAGGGATAATAGGGAGCATCTCCTCTACCAATTCACTCCCTCCCACTATCATCGTCCTGCCAAGCGATTGTAAACTGCTACCAAATTATAAATAATAATGACTTTTGCTTCTTTAAATAAATTTAAATAATAAATATAATAAAATAGATAAATTCAAAATGTATCATACTATAAACAATTCCCTACATATGAAGATGTATAATCTATATCTATTTGTCTTAAACAATTGTCAACTTCAAAAAAACTTGTAAATGTCAAAACTTGAGTCATGCAAATGAACAAATATCGAATATGAAATAACTGAATTGAATGATAAAATATATTTTTGTACGCTTTAAACAACAACTTTATTGTTAAGAATTATTAATTATATAGTAATTCATGTAAAAGTAGTTCTTAAACATTTATAAAAGAATTTTCTTATGTAAGGTTATAACAATGTCGAAATGGGTTGGCTATGCAGTGTCTGTTAATTGTGGTGAGCCTCTGGGTTGCTACCAGGGTACAATATTGGAGGCTGATGGCAATACAATTACACTTACAAAAGCATTTCGAAATGGATTTCCATATCCGAAATCTCAAGTTACTTTAAAGTAAGTTTGCTTAATGCCATTTGTTTTTGTTATTTTTGTTTAAATTCACTACATGAAGATT
Source organism: Boloria selene (assembly GCA_905231865.2). Lineage (NCBI taxonomy): Eukaryota > Metazoa > Arthropoda > Insecta > Lepidoptera > Nymphalidae > Boloria > Boloria selene. The sequence continues at coordinate 57,704 of HG993149.1, forward strand.
TTTTATAGTGCTGCTGATATAAAAGATTTGAAAATAATAGAAGAAGCACGTCCAGAGCCAGCTGAGCAAACTCACAGTACAGTGGCAGTCACAAAAAGTAATAAAAAAGTTCAAAGGGCCACAGTATGTGAAAATTTACAAGCCAACCCTTCGCATTCTGGTACTTCATTTTATATTTCTTATAAAAAATTTTCTTAAAAATGTCTCAGAGACAAAATGAATCTAGTATCTAGTCTCTTTTAAGGAATTTTAATTTTAACTTTGTGGTAATTTGGTGGTTTGATATGCTATGTTAGCAAGTACTGAATTAAAAGCAGATGATGATTAACAAATCAAAATTGTTTGTATTCTTCAGTTTTCTGTATTAGGTGCTGCAGTTTAGTTATATTAAGATTATTATTATTAGATTAAATGCTAAATTAAAATTATTTAGAACATTATGAACAGATCTTTAAACTCTTTTAGGTAATGAGCATAACAATTCCATAAACAAAGTGGTAACCTCGAAATGTGCCATACAGACTCCCGTTCGAAGTAAGCCAATCGACATACAGGGGACGAGGAGTAAAAACATCCATTACTCGGGTAATTCAATAATATCTTATAGAAAATAGTGTGAAAAAGTCCTGTCAGTCCAGCTGTTAACATCAAATAAAAATCATGAAAATGTTGTATTTAATTCATTTATTATGATAATAATAATTATGATGGAGGACAATGCGTACAGGCAGCTACGGCAGCGCGGGGCGCGGCGCGGCGCCGCACGAGCGCGCGCGCCGCCGCAACGAGGCCTGCTTCGGCGACGCCGCCGACCCCGCGCTGGGCGGCGACTTCGACTTCGAGGGCAACCTCGCGCTGTTCGACAAGCAGGCGCTGTGGCGGGAGATGCGCGCCGCCGCCAGGCCCGACGTCGTGCGCGCCGCCGACGACGCGCTGCGCCACGACGAGAACGTGCTGGCCGCCGCGCCCGCGCCGCCCGCCATCCGCCTGCCGCCCGCGCTGGCCGGGCCCGCCGCCTACAGCGCCGACGACGGGCGCCGCGTGCCCGCCGCCGCGCCCGCCCTGCGCCGCGCGCTGTGGGCCGGCCTGCGCCGCCTGCGCCTGCTGGGCGCCGCGCGCACGCTGCTGGCGCGCGCCGCCGCCGACGTGGCGTTGCGCCTCAGCGGCGGCGGGCGCCGGCTCGAGGCGCGCAACGCGCACCAGGCGCCCGTGGCCGTCGTGCTGGCGGGCGCGCACGGCGCCGGCGCGTGCGGCGTGGCGGCGGCGCGCGTGCTCGCCTCGCACGGCGTGCGCGCGCACGTGTTGCTGGCGGGCGGCGCGGGTGACGACTGTCCCCAGCTCCGGCGCGAGCTGGCGGCGTACGAGCTGGGCGGGGTGGCGGCGGCGCGGGCGGCGGACGCGCTGCCGGCGCCGGACGTGGTGGTGCTGGCGCTGTACGACCCGCTGGAGGACGACGCGCAGGAGCGCTACGGCGCGGCGCTGGCGTGGGCGGCGCGCGCGCGGGCGGCGGCGCTGGCGCTGGAGCCGCCGGCGGCGGGCTGGGGCGGGCTGGCGGCGCGCGCGTCGCTGCTGGCCGGGCTGCCGGTCGCGCTGCCGCCGGAGCTGGGCCGCCTGTACCTGGCCAACGTGGCGCCGCCGGACGCGCTGTTCCGAGAGCTGGGCGTCACCTACCGCTCGCCCTTCGGCGCGAGCTCCGTGCTGGCGCTCAACTGATCGCGCTGTCGGCGCTGTGACGAATTCTATTGTAAATATTGAAGAATATTTTAAAAAATTGGAAGATATTTTTGAAAATAAATAAAATTCTGAATTTACTCTGAGCGTCTCATGATTTCATTATCCTTTTAACCAGTACCTACCTCACGCCGCGTGACACAGACGAGTTGCTCCTGCCGGCACAGCAACATCGTCTCATTATTTACTCCGCCATAAATGAGTGACTTTGAGCTAATACAAAAACGTACCGATGCTTTCTCCACTGGTTGTTGTGATCTATGCGTTCATCATAAAATAAAATTTAAAACATTAAAAATCGTCTCATTATTTATGACCAATTACATATTTTTAGAAAATGCAAAGATTCTTATTATGTACACTTGTACATATCGCATTAAGAATGCAACGTGTATGTCTCCGACAGCATAAATTGATAGGTACTAGGTATATATCCTTAGTTGTTGAAGTTAAACAAGTTGACTTGTTTTAATCTTTTTATCAAGCTTTTATACAGTCGGTTTTTTTTATTTTTATAATTTTTTTTTATAAACTTCTAATTTGTAAACCGAAGAAAACTTTTAGCCGAACTGTTACAGGAAGTTGATAAAGCTACACTCTAAAGCGCACCCGCTGTGCAAGTGTGCACTGCCTAATTTTAAACTGCACAATTCTTAAAAACGATATACAAAATTATAAAACAAAAATGTCATTAAATATGTATTGAATTAGTGTTAACAACTTCAAGTAGGTAATAAAATTAGTATGTCATATGATATCATTATAAGATCAAAAATAACTAACTAGGACATTGTCGAGTGAGAGAGGAAATAATCTTAAAATAAGTAAAAGCAAAGTTTTAGTCCATTCATTTATTTCCAAAAAAATACATAGAGTCTCAAAAAGCACACTTTCGCAACACGCGAAGTGCTCGACGAGTAGCAGGAGGTCCTCGACGCGAGGAGTCGATTCACACAGTATTTGGCTAAACGTTACGGTCCGGACACTTTCGGGAACATACAATCATTTTATTGCTTAATAATAAATAAAAAGTAAGTCCCTCCGCCGCGGACGGGACGCGACGGCGCACACATTTTTAAGTTTAACTTATACTAATTAAAAAAACAACAACCCTTATGAATATTGGACAGCGCGGGCGTAGAAATATAATTTACAAGCAAATTTTCTAAACAGCCGTGCGAATGAGTTCAGAGGACACAGACCCTGACGGTCAGTAACAGTAACCAACAATCACCTCGTCTATAAATAATACACAACCTCACATCCTTACACTTGGATATAAGCGAATGTTTCAGAAATGGCTCTAAATCCGGTGTGAAGTGTGCCGCAGTCCGCGGCCACGACTCGCGAGCGGCGGCGGGTGATCAACTGCCTGAGTTATATTTCAATCACAATGAATTTACGCATTTTTTAAAATTACAAAAATAATATATCTTTTATTTAATTATTCTCTTAGAAAGTACAAGTAAGTAATATATTAAGCCGACACCCATTTCTTTAATTTTCCTATTAAAATTTAAATGACATAAAAACAGGTCTTTGCCCTCTGACTATCAATAAAAGTAACTAAGATTTCTGAGCTTGTAAAATAGATATACAATTAACGTTTCGATAGATATGTTTTGTTAGCGATTAACTGTTTCAGTAGTTTGTAAAATGCTATGTTGAATTTCATTGGTTTTAAAAATGATTTTGTTAAAAATGTAAAAAATACTAAAAACTTTATATAAAATAGTTTCTGGAAGAAGTGGAAGCTCTGACTATTGCTTAAGTGAATACAGGATCACTACTAGCGGGTGAGTTCGAGGAAGTCATCACAACATTGCAAACCAAAGGAGTACAACACGTCCATGTATTTATCTTCTTCTTTATATGTATATTTATAAGTGAATAAAAATGTGTAAATAATGATTCATAGATTTCCATTCTGATTACGGACCGAGTATAAATAGTGAGGAACATCGCACACACACATACACACACACACACAACATTGTTTAAAGTTAAAAGGTAGCCCGCGTCTGGCTGGAAGTGGAAGGGAATTCATTAAGTATTTCGAACACCACACACTCAGATATACAGTAGAATAAATATAAACATTAATACGAAGTATTGACGAGCAACGAGCTACCTTTCATCACAAATTTGCTACTTATCACAATAAAGTGTAACACATACGCAATACACCGATATGATAAAACCCTCCTTCACATTTAATATGACAAGATCATACTAAATTTTGCCTTTAGTTTATAATTCCTTGGTAATCCCTTACATTAAGAAGTTACGAAGACCATAATCGTAATATAAATACGTTCTACATGAATAAATAACACATCGACAAAATATCTTTTTATAAAGCTTACATCTTACATCGCAAGGTTATGCCTAGTGCATGTTAACTAAACTTGCAAATCTTAGGTCAGGCTGCTAGTCCTCGACTCGCTCCTTCTCTTCCTTCATTGCACTCTTCAAAGGCTACTTCTTCTCGTGAAGAAGTAACTTTGTGACCGTTCCCCTCCCCACAGTACCACAGGACTTGGCACTGTCATCATTCGCAAGCACACACACATTAAAAGCAGTACTATGTCTTGTGCGCACTTGGTACATTTATATTTAGTCAATAATGTGAACCACAAGTTAAAATGTTAGTTGTATACGATAACAATGTAAAGATTCGTATAAAATTTTAATTTTATATGTAGAGACATACTAAAATTCTCAGAGGTGGCTCTACCACAAACATCGATATGAAATTACACAGGGTTGGGAGAAGCCGGGAGCCTCGTACAGTGTGAGTGACAACGGCTCAGTTTGTAGTTAGTTCCGCAGCACCGGGGGAGTCCTCGTACGCGGTAAATGGTAAGTTCGAACACTGCATTGTCTATTCCTAAGAAACTGCACAACGTGACAAAAAGTTCGTTCCAAAAGCTTTACAGTTATACTTCCTATACGCTCTTCTCCTTCAGCCCCCCGCCGCGCTGCGTGCCGTTGGCGGCGGGCGCGGCGGGGGCGGGCGCGGCGGGGGCGGGGGCGGGCGCGGGGTCGGCGGGGCGCGCGGGGGAGGGGGCGCGGGCGCGGCGCATGAGGGCGCGCGCGCGGTCGCGCAGCTGCAGCAGCTCGTCCTGCACGCGCTCCGTGATGGCGCGCCGCGTCTCCTCCTCCGACGCGTTGGCGCTGCGCAACCTGCGGGCGGGGGCGCGTGTTAGTGTGCGGCGAGGTGAGGGGGGCGGGGGAGGTGGCGTGGGGGTGGTGGCGTACTTGTCGAGCAGCGCGTGCAGGCGGATGGGCTCGCCGACGGCGAGGTAGACGCGGTTGCGGAAGCGCAGGCGGTAGGGCTCCCGGTTGGGCAGCACGCGGTCCATGCCCTCGTGCCACACGGGCAGCACGAGCGGGGCGGCCCCGCGCGCCGCGCTGTCGGCCACGAGGCGGCCCACGCCCCACTTGAAGCGCAGGCGCTGGCGCTCCGCGTTGACGCGCCCCTCGGGGAAGATGTGCACCCACTCGCCGCGGTGCAGTCGCTCCACGCAGAAGTCCATCGCCGGCTGCAACCGGAATCATACCGTCAGTTGGTAGCCGCGGAGACGAACAGACCCACGTTCTATATCCATGGTATCGACGACGCAGATATCTAGGTCTAGGACATCTGCAGTCGCGAATTATAATACAGAAGAACTGGGAATATCACATGTAAAACTGTCTCACAGAGATACATCATTGTAATTTGTGATGCGGATAATACGAGAAATACTATAGGTGTTAAGTATTCGGTATTTCCAAAAATATGAAGAACAAAATGGTTTCAGATATGCAGGAATTTTGAGCTCGACTTCGTTATATTTTGGTAACTTTTATAAGAAAATTTTATACTATATACTATGTATATTTTATAATAGACATTTTTATAAAGCTTTGCGAGAGCTCTGAGAATATACCCTAATAATTGATTAATTAACTCATTATTATACTATTATGACAAAATTAATTTTAAAGCGTTTTTAATTTATAAGTAACTCTTTTTTTAAGCCAGACTAGATTTTATCACAATTGAATGTTTCCTAGATACAGCTTGGGGTTGTTGACTAATTTGTGTAACTTGAAGTCAGTAATTCTTATTTCTTTGTATGGACAATGTATACGCCAACGGACGTCAACAGGATCCAAGCAAACGTTCAAAAAGCTTCTATTGCCAAATTTAAAAAAAATGTAGAGGAACGTTTGTGTACTATTCGATAAAAGATTTTTTAGAAGACAGTACCTTGGGAAGGATGTGATCGCCGTCAGGCTATTTCAACATATAGAATTATTGTTAATTTGCAATTAATATTTAAAAAGAAAGATTAAAATAAATAATATTAGTCCCGCTGAGTTTCTTTCGCCAGTTCTTCTCGGGTCAGAGGTTTCTTCTTTCCGAACTGGTGGTAGACTCATGACGGTCAGTAAAAAATTGTAACAATTTTTATGCTGCACAAAGTAATTTGATTTGAATATCAACGAGAACAAATGTCGCATTACGAACTAGAGTCATAATAATTAAGTACTGTTCAAGACGCAATCTCGCTAACAAGAAGATCCACAATAATTGTCTGCTTTTTCTTCATACGCGAGGAGAATCACAACATAATATCGTAAATATCTGTGTCGGTAAAATGTGAACATGTTTGATACTTGACGTATATTTGTGTCATACTGTAGATCTGATCATTTTTTAAATACATTTTTTTTATTAAAATCGGTCCATTATTTATGTGCGATGTTTTGCGATCCACAAACGCCATATTATTCAAAAGCTGTTGTAATCTTTTTTTAAAAATTATTCCTACATACAAATGTACGCTTGCTGCAGTATCGAATGAATGTTAAGGAGACAGAATAATGTGAAGTAGAATGCATCTCAATACATAAATTTTTATTGACTTATTTGCATGAGTTCAAGTACGACTTAATCATAGACATAGCTTTAGAGCGGGGTGAGCTGAAGGCTTTAGAAGTAGCAATTATTAGTGTAGCAATTACCGTGCAGTATCGCTTCGCGAAGTAACAAGTGACTAATACTTTCTTAAGTTTATGCGAATACTTATAAATAAAATAATAATAAATAGTTTGAGACATTATAAATGAAATTATCTTTTCGGATTTTGTCGCGGATTTATTATTTTTGGTTCGTGACGTTTCGAATGATTTACAGCAATCATGGTCAAGGTCCCGACCAAATCAGAAACGATAGTTTCATTTATAATAACAAGTGACTAATTAATATAGATACAACCTGCTCGAGTCACACGCGGACGTACGAACATTTGCATATATTTACATTTGACTGTATAAGTGGCGTCGTAAACTACATTATCGTAAGTTAATTGAAACCAGTCGATGCGTACTGAATAAGATGAAAACTATGTCAACTCGATAGATTGAGTTATTACAAATGAAATTGCTTTAATCGTTATCGGATATTTCCGATTTTTTTGATTTGGTTTTTATAAGTCATAGAGGTAAACTCCTTGTAATATAAAATTAAATGAATAACAAAAACTTGAAATCTTTTGTTATGATACGTAGGAACCTTGGGATGACGCAAGATTGATTAGCGTACTAAAATTTACGTAAAGTGGCCTTTTGTCGGCCGAGCTGAACTCGAACTTTGTTTCTAGACCTACACTACTAGAGATGAATAACTACTTATGTACTTTTACGTCATTACAATGTTATTGCTCGTTTGAAATGTAAATAATAATAAACAATTACATATTAAGGAAATGCGTCAGAACCGTATCTTATCTAAGAGCAAATCTGTTCAGTTCACATCTTCAGATTTTTTTTATATAATAAAGTTTTCTTATAAATTCCTGTTACTCGTATGTCAGGAAGTACCTACAGATCATCTTTACGTACATAATATTACTATGCAATGAAATCATTGGGATAATAATATACCTGCATGACATAAATATATCCTCAATTTATTTTAACAATAAATATATACTTTCGCATTTTCCATACATAACATAGTAATATAACTGTGGGATAAGCTTCCGAAAAGCGCATGCCTCCGATCGATCTGAAATTTGGTACAATAACGTATTTTGACCTCCTGATCAAGAATATAATAATGAAAATTGGCGCAAACGTCATTTTTGAATATGAAATTCGAAGGAGAAATTCTTTTCGTTCAGTGTGTATAGTCGTTAATCCGAAAGATAGAGCAAGGGCTTTGGCAGTCTACGTATACGTATGCATGTTTGTATGTTCCTCCGTAGTGCCTAAACTACTGATCCGATTGCAATGATTGAGCTGTCTATAGATTCGTAGTAAAAACCCGGGTAACACAGGCTATAGTTTAGCACAGTGTGTGGGGAGGGGGTGTACCTGGTAGACGCCGGCGCCGCGCACGACGGGCACGCACTTGCCGAGCGCGAAGAAGGCGGAGTGCAGCGCGTTGGTGAAGCAGATGTCGTGCGCCGCCAGCGACCAGCGCATGCGCGAGCCGCTCGTCAGCGTGCCCGCGTCCAGCACACCTGCAACACACATGCCATCATTCCTAGTTAACTATCAAATAATATCGACGAATGCAATTCAAGGTAGCAGAAAAATAACATTTATTTATTTATCTATTTATACATGATAGACAGTGGTAGCCCAGCGGTAACGCGGTCGCTTGGATAACCGAGTGATGCGGGTTCAAATCCGGGTCTCGCACCTCTGATATTTTCACGTGCGAATCATTTATATCATGATTACCTCTTGTCTTACGATAAAGGAAAACATCGTGAGAAAACCTGCATGTCTGAGAAAACCTAACATGTTTTCGAAAGGCATGTGAAGTCCGCACTTCTTGCACTTGCACTAGGCCAGCGCGGTGGACTATGGCCTGATGATCCCCGTCGTACTGAGGGAGGCCCGTGCCCAGCAGTGGGACGTTAAAAAGGGCTGATGATGAATGATGAATGATACAGAATTACCAACAGTATATAAAAGTAACATTGTTTAAAAAATAGTAATTATAAAAATAAGCGGATTTGAAACCTGTCTGCAAGAAGGCAGTAATTATGTTTCTTGTCTTGTTGTTTATAATATTATTGATAAATTTATCAATCAGACCTTAGGTAAATATTTCGTCATCGCAGTTGAAATTACGTCCAAGGTAGACCGTACACATAGCCCAACCTTCACCGTAGCACAATACGTGGGTGACGGGAACATCCGAGTAGGATGGAGGCTGTACAAGGTAGAATTGAATTCGTTGTCATTTCATCCTAGTCATTATACTTTTCGTTCATTTTGCATTCACGTCAAAATTTTATTTTACGAATATTTCTTTATGAAACGAGATTGTTGTTAAATATTAAAATATCGTTAAAATTCTGCTATATTTTTTTACATTCTTATCAATCTAAGTAAGTTCGATAAGTGGAGCGCAGGTCGGTGTCTCCTAGTCCGCCGGGCGCCGCGCCGCGTGTTTATTTTCGTATAATTTATGTTACCGATGATTGCGTCCACGACCACGTGGTGATCGTCAGACGGAAACAAAATCATTTGATAACGTATTACACACAATTTATTATGATTTGTTTATATTTGATACCAATATGAAACAGCGGGGCATGTGTACAGAACACGCCTAAACCATAGAGCCCAGGCCCCAGGGTACAGGTTCGATGTCAGAAATAAGTTTACATGGAACTATCTGAACACCATGTTGAAACCGTCGCAAAAGGAAAACGCGCAATGTGATGATTGAAAACGGTCTTTAAATAATAAAAATGTAACGAGACAAACTCAGAACTAAATTAATTATAGATCATTATGTAATAAAACGACTGTTTATGTTAAGTTATGTTAGATATAAACTAACGAAATGTATGTAAATGTATGCATGTTAGATAATAATTGATCCATCTGAGAAGAATAATATTGTGAAGTTTAACCTACTTGGTGATTGGCACGAAAAGCATACCCAGTAGGTACCCACCTGGCACCTACTGCTAACGATTAGTTTTTTTACATTCATGACAATCTATTAGATTAAGTATTTAACTTCATTAATAACAATTAATATTTTTCCTATAGACCTATATCTTTCTAAAAAAAGAGTTGATATTTAACCGTTCAGCATAAAAAAGAAATAGACTGTATATATGTGGCGTGTTCATTCAACCCTTTAAAGTAATAAGGGCGTGAGTAGCAGGAAGATTCAAATTACGAACAATAGGTATACGTCGGATAGGTCAGAAAGGCCGCAGTCCGCTAGTACTGGGTGCGTGTGAGAACTAGCCGCCGCCGATATCTGTATAGAGCTTCCATTCACAGATAACAATATTAATATCATGACTGCGATACTCGTGTGGTTTGTCCGATAAAGTATCCACTTCGTAATAACGCATTTGATATTTTCTTCGTTTCTTTTGTTTCGTTTCTATTGAGCCCTTTATTTTCAAATAATATTTAATTGATATGGCTTGAATTTCTAATTTATGTTGTCTGTAGCAGTTATACAAGATAAAAAAACTTTGAATAAAATAGGATAAAAAAACTGACGCAAAATACTATACAGTATATTTTTGTTTTAAATTGCATTTAATTTGGGTCGTAATAAACGTTATATGTTACTTCATAATTCTCATACATTCTCAATATTTCACTCGATAGTCTGTCGAGTTCATTTCTACACCATACAATCTCAATACGTTTTACGATATGGTAGAGACGATTATCTAATAAACTTTGCCCGTAGTTTACAGATTAGTTACCGATACCATCACGTGACGGGAAGTCGTGCACTCTTTGAACTTATAAAATACAAACTCAACGATTTTCATTTTACATATAAAATGGTTTTTTTATTCGTCTGATATTATGTTGTAACAAAAAACATTATAATTCTTAATTATTATTTAAAAGAATTCTTGCTGCCGGTATAAAGTACACATGCTAATTATAACTCGTAAGGACAGCTCTTGAGGAAAATTAATGTTTTTAGATATTTAAGGTAGCGGAAGTTCATAGAAACAAGGCGCGGTGTCGCGGGCGGGCGCGGGCGTTATGTCACATGCATCATGCATGTCACAATGAGTTAAAGAAAACGTAATAAATCCACAGTACACGTGACTATAAAAATATTTCTTCGGATTTTAATGCGCATTTATTTTGATTTTTGGTAACGAATACTTAACATCAAAGTCATGGGAGAGAATATTATTTGTAATTTGCCCAGTAGGGAACAATTTGTTTAAGCTAGAAATGAGTATAATTTATATTAGAAATGGTACAAATGATGAAAACATACAAAAATTGATATTTAATTTCTTATTTCAATAAAAACATTAATGACCTACCGCGTATAATACTCCATTTTAAACGCAATTACTATTTGTAGGTATACATAGGTATTTTGGGCGCTTGTGATCTAATGATAGTTAAACAGTCGACCATATTGTATTTTACGTAGGTACTTTGATATATTTGATATGTACGAAATGTAATTTTAATGATTTAATATTATAACATTTCCTGTGCTTAAAACGGAAGTAATAAAGCGTATCCGAATCCCGATGTACGGTTCATTGTTCAGCGAAGTAACGAATTGGTGGTGCTTGAGACAGACGGACGCTGATTAAATTAAAAATTCCAACGCGACGTACAGCATACCTAAGCGTGCCGTGAAAATAACTTGAATTTAGAAAAGGCTTAGAGACGTACAACTTCATGAGTTTTAAGCTGAAATAAAAACAATTTAGAATAAAGCGAAGAACAATTCTTCAAATTTTCAAATTCAAAAAAATGCATTGGAATCAATCCATCTCTTTGAAGGGTACAAAATAATCGGGTCTAAATACTATGTTTAACTATTTTTTATTCCTGAAACTGAAAATTATAAGTAAAAATTCACTATGTATCAAAAATGAAGTAATATTGTAACTCGCGTCTGCACCACTGCATTGCAGCGTTCACTTCTCGTTGGAGCGGATCACTTTAAATTATTATTACTTTTGGCTCAATCAATCGGTATCCGGATTTATTCATGGTAGGTGGTAAAATGGATGTCGATAGCTTTCTGCTTAAATTAATTGGGTCTGATTACGAGCGGCAACAGTATGAAAATAGTATTAGCATTTTACTGTTGCCGCTGTGTTTAGGGATAAGCAGACCTTTAAGGGTCTTCGCGTGCTCCGATCCGATCTTGGCGTACTCCAAATTTAATAAGCAGTGACATAATAAAGGAGTCTAGGCAACATGGTTTCACGGTTGGAGGGACACGACAAACTCGAATATCCAGTGATTACAAATGTAGAATTTACAATTGAATTTAACGCAAACGCGTTTAGAAATAGGTGTATGCAGGTTACCCCATAGGCCGGGATCGTCGAAGCACGAGTGGTGGTTGGAGACGGTGAGCAGCGGCACGTCGGGCGGGCGTTGCACCGCGCGCAGCAGCGCCTCGCGGTTGTACACCGTCGTCTTGTTCAGGAACTCTGCAAATTGCAATCATAAATACACTAGCCTTTCCCGCGACTCCGCTCGAGTCCTAAAGGCTGAAAATCAAAATAAATTTTTCTCCCGTTTTTGCAACATTTTTCATTGAAGCTCCGCTCCTATTGGTCGTAGCGTGATGTTATATAGCCTATAGCCTTCCTCGATAAACGGACTATCCAACACAAAAAGAATTTTTCAATTCGGACCAATACTTCCTGAGATTAGCGCGTTAAACCAAACAAACAAACAAACTCTTCTGCTTTGTAATATTAGTATAGATTAGTACAACTACTGCAGAGCAGCTGCTTCGATAGTCTTCTATTCGCTATTCGCATGTACATAATATGTACGGCTTCAGTTCCGGTGGCCCTGGATTCGACTTCCGGGTCCCGCCAAGTTTATTGAGTCATTTTTTTAGGAATCTCAGTAACAGTTCGGAGTTTAATAGTTGGCGGTATTTCCCTTTGCATTGTAAAGGATGCCTGATCTCTCACTGGTGATAGGGAATTAGAGAGTGCATTTATTTCTGCGCATCGCAGTATGGAAATACGCTATACAATATGAAAAGTGCAGAGCAGTTTTATTTTTCTTATTCTTCCTATTGTAGTTCAATAAAAACTTTATTCAGACTTTTAGAATATATGAATAAATGCAATTAGCTAAACAAAGATCTTTTACACCACTTTTTAAAATTATATATAGATATTATGTAGTTATTTTATACTATTATGATCTTGTTAGAACTGCATTATGCAAACGAAACTACTATGTATTTTAATGATGAAGTGCAATGTTACAATATTTTATGTACACAATCAGCATAACTGTATCTACAAACTAATTACTTTGTATCTATGTATCTGTACTAAATAATAATCTATTGAACTACAACTTGATTATAACTTAGTTGAAAGATTAGACCCACAATTTTCAATTACAAATGTATATACATTTTATTTTAAGTTTTAGCCAGTTTCTGATACATTAATTCCTTAAATTTCTTTAAATTTCTCGTAAGATTTCCCTATAGCAAATCCAGCAGTAAAATATACCATTACTGAGAAATCTATATTAATCATTAAAGTAGGACCAAATGGAATGAGAGTGATTGCCCGTTAAAGTATAAATATATGGTACAAAAGAAGGAATGCTTTATATTTATTAACTACACCAATATATAATGTAGATTTTGTAGTTTCTATTGTTTTCTATTAGCTGTTACTTTGTTTATTTAAGGTAATAGTAGCATAAAAGAGCCAAATAATTGTATTATTACATACTACACTTACCCCTTATTATAAATGAATATATGAGATGCTAGATATCTTTTTGATGTGAAACATAAGCCATTGTTTTAATTATAATATGTGTGTGTGCATCCTGATAATGCTGCGACATGCCAATACCTTGTAAACTTTTTTAAGTTATTTTTGTTCACAACTTTCATGGTGACATTACATTCATTCATTGACATTACATGTTTTAGTAAAGAAGAAACTATGTATAAAATACCATATCCCTATCTAAAACTTAGTGAGTCAAGGCAATCTCATGATAAGCATAATCAAATTTTAAATGACATTATCTACCCAGTAGATAGGTAATAGTCACTTATAGCAATATAAATTTCAATCATCAGAAACTAAATTTTAGTTATTTGTACTACTATCCTATCTTTACAAACAAGCAAAGTTAGGGTGTAATTTGTTTTATGTTAATATAATAATAAATAAAATTTTATTTTAATATATTATGTATAAGATTGATATTTAATTTCCATTTTTATGGGTAGCATTATCAATTCCACATCAGGATGCTAAGCTGTGAAATAAATATAAGCTGTATGTATGATTAACAAATAAAATTAAATCATTTTGTGTGTAAATTTGTCACATAGGTTCAGAAAATATTACTCCACTTGTATAGGTCAGAACTCGTATAGGTTTTCACAACTTTAAATTTATTTTCACCGAGTATTTAAAAATATAGCAGTATTTAAAATACCCTGTTGAATATAAAAAATGGTAATGTATTATTAGCCATAGCTCAAATTATTGTAAGATATTAAATGATGATTCAGAGTCTAACAAAGAAGTTTGCCCTACAGAAAACCCTTTCCTTCTTTATCAGGAAATAAATATAAATATTACATGAAGTTCCTCCATTATTTAAAAAATTATATAGACCTCTTATATATTATTTTATTGAATATAATATAGAAGGCAGTATAATTACCTTGTGCAATGAACTATTAAAAAATTAATAAACACATTATTGCAGAATGCACTGAACTAGTTTTAGTCTATTTTACTTTTAGAACGACATGCACTGTAAGCAGCTAGTTCAGTTTTTGCCGAAGAGAACTCGTTCCAAGCTGTACTTGTTACCCAGCGATATGATAAACTACGTACTATATCGGTTACTTTAAGCTCATGGTACCAATATACTAGAGGTGGGTTAATGAAACCTACCTACGATAAGCTTGCTGAACAAACCGACCACAGCCACCGTGATGGAGCTGGCGCACGTCCACAGCCGCCCCGGGTTCCGCAGCCGCGGGATGATCCAGCCGATGTCGTAAGCCATGTTCGCACAGGTGCGCCACTCACTACCACTACAATAACATTGTGTCTTTTATATAACTTTAGTACCTATCGAATAAAATCCACGTCCATTCACCTCCCGTTTTTGTGCAACCTAGCTACTGGTTCGCAATCACATACGTGAATGACAAATGACAATGACTGGTTGACTGATCGTGATGACACTAGGTCAGTGTGACCAATTATAAATCATAGATGACTAAAATTTTATAAAAGAGCTCTTGCCCCACTTAGGTAAGAAAACTGACAAAACCTGCCAAACTCTAATGCAAAACATGTCCAAATAATGCCAATATAATTTAAAAAATTAAAATACACTTTTATTATTTTTTGGAGTTTTATTTAAAATAATTGAACTTAAACTTAAAAAAAGTTAAATAATTCATACAATCGTATTACACATCGTATTTTTTCTAATAGAAGTAATAGACTTTCATGTAGCAGCTTAACAATGCCATAACTGCATTAGGCTAAGGCATTGACTTGACATTTGACATCTTGGCAGAAAACTGAAAAATATAATAGTGACTTATTTTGTAGTAAATTGATAATGTTTAATGTTTGTAATTTAACATTATTATATACTGTATATACTTAGAGAATGGACTGAGCAATAATCGTATGATTTGAATTGACCATTCTCTAGAAAGAGAGAAAGCGATCGTACGGCCAATGCCTATCTCTGTCTTATAGTTCAGTAGTAATAAAAGCGTAGTACCATAGTATAAAGAATGACATAGTAGGGCAACTTCGGCCCAATCCGCGATATAATTACCTGTCATAGTTACCATAGTTGCCTGTCACAGGGTTGTCACTGTAGCTAAATTTTAATTCAGTGCTCAGAAATTGGCATTGGGCCGGGAAGTGTGTTATTAAAAAATATTTATTTTTTATATATATTTAAGAATGTAAAACATTTTGTTTCTACATGTTTATGATTATTTTTATTAGGCCTGTAGTTACTCGCTTAACTGATATATCTGTAGAAAATAGTATTAAAACTCGAACTGACGCGAATAGATTTATCTCGAAATGAATTTGTGTAAATAAATAAAATAAATCCTTTAATTTCTTGCGTTTACAAAAACATAAATATGCTATTAGTAACAATTAAAAAAATAAAACTATAATATATTAATAAAATCATATCACATCCTATTAAAATAATAAACTAATACAACAAAAATAAAAGTACCTACATAAGTATTTCATCATCAAGTATAAATTATATGCTATAGTTTTTCCATTTTATTAATGTTTTTTTGACAGCTCACGCCCACAAAGTTTCGTATTTAATGGTTAGCCATTAAAGTTAAAATGTCATACAAATAATATTGTACTTCATGGACGGGCACCGCCCCCTTACTGCTGTGCCACACATAACGATTACTACTATTGTGCCACAGATTACAAATAAATAAGGTGTAATATGTTATTTAATCAGGAAGACAACAAAATTTTAAGATTAAAACCAATAAATGAAAACATTAACATTATGTAAAGTTTTACTTTCTTCTTATTATAATCATACAAATAAAACAACTAAAATAGTTTAATTCCTTTTATTAACATGATTCGTCACAATCATCATTTATATTAGATTTGTCCGATGAGGAGTCTTCAGTTATATTAATTATTAACTCTTGTGTGCATAAATTATCAAATGCAATGTCACGGCCCAAATCAGACATTATGATTCTCTTGGTTCTCTCCACCACACTTGATTTTTACGATAGTAATATTTATTTTCATATTAATAAATATAAAAATAAATATTATTTTATATTTAAAAAAATAAGAAATATCGATTATTACGTCACTATAGCTTGTCAGTCGTCGAGCTGTCAAAAAACCATTAATAAAATGGACAAACTATTATTTATATTATTATTGTTTACC
Organism: Boloria selene; assembly: GCA_905231865.2. NCBI lineage: Eukaryota > Metazoa > Arthropoda > Insecta > Lepidoptera > Nymphalidae > Boloria > Boloria selene. Next base: position 74,410 of record HG993149.1, read on the forward strand.
TTTTCTGTTCAGTAGGTAATCTGAACAAAGACAACTCTGGAATCGATGAAGAATTTAGACACCCAAACACACAGCAATAAGTTCTTCTACGTATATCATACATTTTTCATATAGTGAAAAACCGTGACGCGCAAAACATGTGCGGCGTCAGCCTTGACTGGCGCACTGATATACGGTTCGAGATATTGTATGAGTGTGCGTGCGGCAACGTAAAGATACTATGACGCACACATACAAGCCGCGCGCGGTGCGTTTGTATGAAGTTGCCCTACTTTGTCATTCTTTATATACTCTGGTAGTACCAGTGGTAGTACTGTTAACTTACATACATATATTATATACAAACATTTATTTGGTTTTTATTTAAATAAATAAACAAATAAATAAATACTGTAGTATGCTCGATAAGAATTAAAAAAAACAAAAACAACATTTATGACAAGGCAAAACTTTTCAGACAAGAGAATTGTCAAGAAAATTGCTAGACAAAGTTAACCTGATTTTTCTACATTCTATTGTATATAAGAAAAGTAAGAGCACGTTGCCCATTTTGTTAATGATTAAATTGATATAACGTACGCAGGTTATTATACTATCGAACTTTCATGTCCCAATTAAAAGTTATTGCAAATATAATTTTAAAGGCGCTAGGTGTTAATAAAACATAAATGTGTGGCACTCGGGGACTGCCGCGGTACAGCTAATGCATAGCATTTTTTATCAATTTATGCAATTATAATTAATTATTTATTTTTTATCTATGCAGTTTTTTTTCTTTGAAATTAATTCAAGTTACACTTTTTGAGCGTGGTGACCGATAAGAAAACAATTTTTTTTACCTTCTATTATCAGATCAACCTAATAGCCTGAAGGAATACAACTATCGGCTAACTAAACTACTGCTCCAATGAGTCAGTGAAGTTTCGGAGTGAACGACAATAATCAATCGAGATTTGTCCAAGTCTATTTTTCCCAGTAGCTCCTAGACTAATTAATAAGATTTACCTTCTATTATCAGATCAACCTAATAGCCTGAAGGAATACAACTATCGATTCATAAGTACGTATAATATTATAAGAATTTCCTTTCAACTCCTGACCGTTGAGGAGATATACCTTACATCATCACAAAATCTTGAACAGCTTTTTTTTTTTATGGTAAAAAGGGGGCAAACGGGCAGGAGGCTCTCATTTGCAAGCCAGGCTTGCAGATGCGTTGCCGGCCTTTCAGGAAAGGGAGGGATGGAGGAGGGAGGGAAGTGGGAGGGAGGGGGGAACGAAGGCGGAGGATGAAGGGAAGAGGGAGGGGGGAAGGAGAGTGGGCCTCCCGGACTCTCACTCACCGGACGAAACGCGACAGCATAGCTGCCACTTCACGACGGTCTTCTGTGAGAGAGTGGTACTAATGAATTATACGGGGCGTGCCGGCCCATTCGGTTGCTACCCGAAGGTAACAAGCATGCCTGTAAAATTTGAGAGTTGCCCTCGATTTCCCTAGGATCCCATCATCAGATCCTGACTTGGTGATAATGTGAATATCTTGGAAGTATACCCTACCGAACAAAAAAAAGAAATTTGTATTCGGCCAACATTTGACGCAGAAATTAATGAACAAACATAAAAAATAACCGTTGAGGAATTGTACCTTCCATCATCAGCTCATCCACATGACATGATGATTTTCAGACGAAAATGCTTGAACATCTTTAGAAAATATATATCAAAAACAATAGGTGCCTTTAAGAGTTGCCCTCGATTTCCCTGGGATCCCATCATCAGATCCTGACTTGGTGACGATGGGACTCCTTCGGACGTATACCCTACCGAACAAAAGAAAAAAAATTAAAATCGGCCCACAGACGGCGGAGAAATCGGGCGGTGTTAGGTTTTTTTGAATATATTTTCATAATCACGGATTAGTTCGAATTTGTATTAACACAATAAGAATTAGGTTTTATTTTTTTGTTTGACTTAACGTCACTAATGCCACCACTTTTTAAAAGATATGAATTGTTGAGAAATATGCACTTATTATTTTACATATGCAACTGGCACGATAAAAGTTGGCTGATTAAAGTAGTAACTGGCATGATAAAAGTTGGCTGATAAGTAGCGGTTACCATATTTCTCAGAAGTGATATTTACCTGCAGTAAAAAGTATTTTATATTTGATCTGGATTACCAGCTATCATCATAACAAATTTCATCAAAATTTGTCTAGCGTTTTTCTAATGATGCGTTCACAGATAGACAGAAAATCATTCTAAAATTGTGGTTTCAGCCTTGAAGGCTATATCTAAAAGAATATGACTATTGGAATGACGACTACAATCGCTCTACTTGGGTTTTACCCAATACGTTTTGGCAGTTAGTATAGTTTGTTTGAAGATGTGACTTTTCTCTCAGTACAAAGCATTATACGAGTATATTATGTTGCTACAGATAGCCAGCTATCATTATACAAAATTTCATAATAATCTGTCCCGAGGTTTTCTAGTGATGCGGTTACACACAGGCAGACAGGCAGAAGAGGAAAGGTTTGTATGTAAGTATGTTTGTAACGAATTGGCTCAAAAAGTACTGGACCGATTTTTAAATTTCTTTCACCATTTTAATGCTACATTATCACTGATTAATATAGGCTATTTTATTTGCAAGAAAAAAAGCTGTAGTAATTTTAGAGAATTTTCAACCCAGCGAGTGATCGAATGAAGTTTAGTAGCGATTAAAAAAAGAACGCGGGCGAAGCCGCGCGTATTGCTAGTAATAAATGGTTTTTAATGACATTTTTTTAACTTTATATTAAGTTTACTTTATTTGACTTTTTCCGGTTGTATACTTCTAACTGCCGCTGTGGTGTAGTGGCTAGCATGTACAGTCGCACACCGAGAGGTCCTGGGTCTGAGTCCCGGGTCGGGCCAGATTAGTTATTGAGTCTTTCTGTTTCGTAAGCCTCAGCAACAGACCGAAGTTGGGAAGTTGGCGGTTTTTCAGCTCCGTGCCTCAGAGAGCACGTAAAGCCGTCCGTCGGTCCTGTGGTCGTGTCGAGCAGTGAGAGTTAAGGCGGAGTAAGGAGCTCTCAAGCGGCTGGGCCGATTTTGACGGGGCTTTCACTCGCAAATAGTTAATGTTATAAGGAGTAATTAGGCTACTTTTATTCCAAAAGTTTTATTTGTTTTAACTAGCGGATCCAGCGACTTCGCTCGCGTTAAATCGTATAGGTATATAAATGTAATAAATAAAACATCTAAATACACTTTTATACATACATTAATATAATTCTAATAAAGTACATAAGCTGATTATACCAATTATATTATCTTTTCAAAAATACTTAACTAGCGACTCTAGTATATCTACAAAAAATCCTCGACGTTAGTAGACAAAAAGCAAATGACGCTACTATTTTTGACTTTATACATTGTTTTGTTTTTTAGATATGTGTTAAAATTATTGTGATAGCCGATACGCGCTACTTGTGTATAATCGTATGCCAGGGATACCGAGGACTAGTATTTATAGTGAAAGCTTAAGCTCGCTGAAACAAATAATTACAGCCAATAATTTAGCCTTCTAGGTCTAACGTTATATCTATCTGGGTATTGATAATTTAAAAGTAGCAACCTTATTTTTATCTTACAAAGACCTCGTGTTAATATTTTGTTAGCTAACTAATGTATATAAGAATAGCATTAAGAATACACTAATAATTTACAAGAAGATTACTTTATTTTGCAACTAGGACTAGTACAATAATAATGACAATTCGTCCTAGCAAACACTCCGAATATAAGTTACAACTTCACGTATAAAAAAGTAGGATACATTTAACATTATGTAACACCCAGAATACTTCATTTAACTTCGTGCTGCGCACAAATTGCCAGAAGGAAAGTCATTCTTAGTTTCTGTAAATTTTTTTACGTATACGCATGAAAATCACAAGATATAAATCATCACTGAATTCTTATTTTTTCGGTAGGTAGCAGAACGAATTCGTACTCGAAGACATCATCAAATATTTGGTCATCAGTTCTGGCCTTAGGATGAGATGTGAAGACAATTCTTCTCATAAAGTTTTGTGGTTTCTTCATATTTTCCATTTTCGATCCATTTGTTTCCGCGGAGGCCGAGTCTTCATTACTTATGCCGAATATTTTGAAATGTGTGTACGGGTTCCAGTCGCCCTCGGTCCTCGCGCCTCGCTCGGCCGGCAGGCAGCACGCGCCAGCACACGCCAGTAGCAACGCGATTGCGGTACGCATCTTTAGAAGCTTACTATATCACTGGTTTTCCCTGAGTAACATTAAGTATATATAAGCATCGCTTGTACAGTCACGCTCAAATATCACTTATTTAATATCTTACTTTAAATTTATTGCGATGGGGCGAACTAAATAATTTACCATAGGTATTGTCATACATTTTGTGAACATTATAAGAAAGTTTATAAAATATTGATACAGTAATTACATAAAATTGTACAAAGTTACTTTATTTTTCGTTTGGCTTTTTGCATGCAACGAACACACACAAACAGACGTACAGATTATAAGGCAATAATTAATTTACTGTATTCTAATACAATTGTTAAAAAAATAATTATTTACTGATGTCCAGTGTCCTTAAGTTACTGTTTTATTATAATAATGTATAGATTTTATTCGTCACAGAAATGCACATTTAATCTATAGTCGAGTGTACTGTGACTGTACGAAGAACTGAGAATGCTGTGGGAAACCCCAACACTAAAACATCTGGCGGTGCTGCGGGTGCTTTCCGATGCCTCTACCTATTACCCTATAGAATACTATATAGTTATAATGAATTAGATTAAAAGCAAAATAATTAAAATTTTATATAAGACGTTATATAAAGTTAGTAATATTAAAGTACCTAGACACTGTTGTTAGCTTAAAAATAACTGTTGTAAAAATAAATAAAACTATAAGTATTTGTTTATATGTATACACTATACAGCCCTTTTCAACATCCCACTGCTGCGGGTGGGTCTCTCTTCAATACGAGGGAGATCAGGATGTAGTCCACTACGCTCGCAAAGGTAATTTCAGACATGCAGGTTTCCTAACGATGTTTTCCTTCACCGTAAGACAAGTGGTAATCATGATAGAAATGATTCGCATGTGAAAATATCAGAGGTGCGAAACCCGGATTTGAACCTGCATTACTCGAATATCCAAGCGAGCGCGTTACCACTGTGGCACTGGGATACCACTAGCTGTGAAATATGTGAAATTAATGATTGTATTCATAGAACAAATTACAATATTATATGGAATGGCATATTCGAATTTCTGTAAAAACTAAAAGCTCAACAAAGACTTAGGTTTTATTACTATAGAGACTTAAAGATTCAAGCGATTTCCATTTTATGTAGAGTTCCTGTTATTTATCTTTTTCTTTAATGATTTAATCTTAAATAAATTTCGCAAGTTATATAAAAATACTTTGTATTACAGCGACATCTGCTGACTGTAACTCCGTCTCTACCTGCACGCGAGAGTTCCCAGCAACGCCGATAGGTGGCAAGAAATAGCTCAACGTATCGAATCTGTACTGTCCGAACATTTGTTTTATTTTATTGACTTATCGCAATAAATATAATTTGTCTTGTAAACTTGCCTTTATTTTACTTAAGATTTTTTAGTTTTTTAACTTATATAAATGTTACCACTAGTTGTATATAAATTATCATAATTTTATAGAGTCTAATATTGAGAATATTGAATAATTCGTTACCTAATATATATTTTTAACATTGAATACTTAAGCTCTACAAATATTTTAAAGTAAAAAATAAAATAAAAACAGAATATATTAAATTGAACTGTTAACTCTTAAATAGTTTGTGAATTTCGCTTAATCGTTCATCGACTCCGTGGCGCAACGGTAGCGCGTCTGACTCCAGATCAGAAGGTTGCGTGTTCAAATCACGTCGGGGTCAACAGTTCATTTTAGTAATTTTTATTATTATTTTAAGATAAAAGTATTAACTGTAAAGTATATTACACTATAAGCTAACTTTTTGATAATTTTATGAGATAAATTTAATAATTTTAAAACTACATATTTGTAACTCTACATATTTTATGATGATCACTGAGAGCCGGCGACAGAGAGATGAGAAGTTTGTCAATAGTTCATTCATGATCATAGTAGTGTCTGTCGTCTAAACTACTACATACCAAGGATCTCTAAGTATCTCTTTATTGATCTAAAAACTAAATTTTAATTCTTGTATTTCTCACCTGGTCGTAGTTCTCGAGTAATACTTAGTTATGCATACGAATTGGTCCGTATACATTTTTTGTATACTCGAAAAAGAAATGTAAGGAATTCATATTCATTTAATAAAAAAAATGCTAAAAACTGGAGATGCCGGGGATCGAACCCGGGGCCTTTCACATGCAAAGCGAACGCTCTACCACTGAGCTACATCCCCTGTTGTTATAGATAGCAAAAATATGAATTAAGTTCCAGATATTTCCTTATATGGTACTTAATAATTACAAATAGTTTTAAAACTGAACAGAATTAAAGCACTGAGGCTCCAAGTTTACGTCATCGATTCCTCTAGACTGGTGGCAGACTCTAACGCAGGAGCTTCTTATTCGTGCTTTTGGCCAGCGTCGATTGTTAATACATAGGTACATAGGGCATTGGAGAATAAAAAATCAAAATTATGACATTTAGAATATATTTATTGCTCTTTATTTTTACTTCGTATAATCGTCACCATATAGCTAGCAGGGGTCGTCGAAAGGTCGCTTACTTAAGTACTCACGCATTTGTGCGTATTTCTTACTAATTAATTACTTATTTTTCTAATATTACTTATATACGAGTAAATTACATGTAAAGTATCGTTTTATTATATTTATTTCTTATCTTATTAATTGAAGCTTTCTTGTTTGTATTGTGTATTGAATTTTAAGTACCAACGCAATTTTTAGACGTTTTACCATCTCTACGTGGAAAGACCATACTGTGCCGTCATATACTGGTGCAACAGCCACCAAGGCAATGTTGTTATCTTTAAATTGAGCAAACACTAATTAAGGAAATTACCCTTATTTTTTGTGTTTTTTTTCCTACGAACTGCTTATTGGGTATTACCCAGTGATAAATGTAGCTTGTTGTTTTTAAGAATTCGATAAAAACATTATCAACAATATAAAATAATACAGCAACTGCGCAAAATAAATTAATTGCGATTGCAAATTTTATTTTATTGCTTGTTTTTCCTGTTAATTAACACCTAAATTATTAAAAATCAATTAAATATCTTAAATGAACGTGTCATTAACGTATAAGGGATCCGTACGTCCTTTCACCTAGCCTCAGCCTCCATGATGAACTCTGCCATGAGCAGTTCCATGGTGGGAGCGACGCCCTCGCGCTGGCAGGTCTGCTTGAAGCACTCGGCGACGCGCAGGATGCGCCAGCAGTGGTCGTCCTCGGCGTCGTGCTGCTGCTCACACGAGTGGATGATGTTCACCATCTTCTTTGACAGAATCTCACCTGATTATAAGTAGTCATTTGTTAAGATATAATCCTTGAACTTTGAGTACGACTTCAAGTAAAACTTCTATGTAATTTAAAGGTAAAATCAAGGTAAGATTATTGTAAGTAACAATTTATTACAGGAAAAGCTCTTATTTTCACGGGAACATTTAAATATAGATCACGCGTAAGTCTATCTATGTGTGTCTAATGTACAATGTATGTAATCTGAAAATAATATAAATTCTAAACCAAAGTTACAAGCGCAGATTGTTTCTTTGCTAACTTATTTTCAACCATGCAAAGGATTTCATATAGTTTTAATTAATAAAATAATGGCGGTGTTTTGTAAAAAAGGTTTCATAATGTCAAAAAGTCCGTAAAAATATCACATAAAACACACGCACAATAAGTTAATTAAGTATAATCATTTTAACGTCAGGTACGTTTGTGTAGGATATCGCTATAAATAAGTATAAACGTGAATATAGAGTATTGGACAGTACTCTATATTCACGTATTCTCCAGTAATTGGGTATATATTTTGAACACTACCCAAAGATTTTCTATATAAGTAAATTTTGTATTTTTATACGTAATCGTGTGTTTTCGTAAATAAAAAAGTATTAGTTGAACTGATGGGAGCTACCGTTTGGAAAGGATTTAATAAACTTGTCCGTGTTCTCGTGGTGCATGCGGTTAGAGGCAGTCAGCAGGTTGAAGTGCGAGCTCATGCACTTGAGTGCGCATCCGAGCTCCCGGTCCTCGAACTTGAAGTCGTCGCGCCAGAAGTGGAAGAACTGCTCCATCTTGTCTTCTGTTAGTTGACTCTACATGCATAAAAATTTGACAGCTAAGATTTTTATTATGAAAATAATACTTGTTTTATTGTTATATTTGTTATGAATTCAAATATGTGAAATGTGATAAGCATGTTATAATATACATATTATGTAAGTATAAATTAGAAAAGAAAATTTTTTTATCTTTATCTACTCATGTCAAGCTTGTAATGTATAATCATACAATTAATGTAGGTTTTATTTAAAGATAATAACATTCAAATAATAAAAAAATGTTAATAGTTAGTATTAAAAATATATTATTAATTTATCAATAATTATAACACTGATAGGAAATAAGTACCATTTTAGTTAAGAAAATAGAGCACATTGTAACTTCATACGCAAGAGTGCGTACGTGCCAGAGTTCACTAATATTAAGCAACAGGGGCTTAAAATATATTTAAATAAAAATATATATATTTTGGTATATTTAAAGCATATGCATTAGCAAGCACATATAATAGAAGAACATTAAATATCATAATTAAACATTGTAAAGCATTTTTACGTTTAAATATATTAAGCAAAACTTACCTCTTCTCTACAATGCTGCAGAGCTTCACCAAATCCCAGAGTGACGTCTTTCATCACTTCCACGCTCCCATGAAGCCCGGCCAGGAGACCGCACGCCAGCAGCACTCCCAGCATCCATCGAACCATCTTCTGTTCTTAATAGTGTTGCTTTAGTTACTTTAAACTGACGCTTGGTACGATTAGCTTGTGAAATGACTTGGCAGTGCCAGATTCGATGCTTTATACTTCATGTAATTGTTAGTTTCATTCCACCCTTAATGGCAGGTCTGCAGTAGACGGCAACGCGGGGGCGGGGAGGCGGCATTTGTCAGTAATGTTCGCAGACAGCACATTATTAGACGATGATCTCTTAATTATGTTTAGGAAGTGAGCTGTAAAAAACACACATTAGGTAAACTATTAAATAGTTAATACCAGATTAGTTGCCGTTGTATGCGCTGTAACGTGTAATTAGGTAGAAAAATAAACGAGGCATGGGACTGTTTGTTTGCGCCAGTGTCTGTTATTGAATTGTTACTGAATATTTACGATCGGAAAGTACGTTTAAGAGGTTATTTATTTTTACTTTGTAAGTACATATAGATGTTTAGTTTATAATTTAATAACAATAATGAAAAATAAAAATACCTAATTATAATCTTAAATTAAGTAGCTGTTGTATTCTCTTCGATTGGAAATTACTGTTACGATAAGCAAATGCAAAAAACCCTCTTTTAATGTCAATAACAAAATTAGTGCGCTGGAACAACAGAAAAGGATATTTGCGTTAGTACGCGTTACTTGCAGACTCCTACTTAGGTACTTAAACATTATGTACTTATTCAGGACAGCGGTAGCAGAGGAATTACTTTAACACTTGATTTACAAAAAACCAGTACGGGCTATTGATGATCCAAGAACACGTGATTTCTTGCAAGATGTTTTTTTTGCTAAAACGGAATTTTTATGGTTATTAAAATTAATGTAATAAGATTTCATTGTTGATGTAAATGTGTAAAATTTAGAATTGTGACTCATATGCGGGCTATCATCACTTTCAAATGATGAAAAATAATGAAGGTATTATTAAATAATACGAAATATGTAATTTACGACCTCATACGTCATGGTGTCTTAGGCCCATCAGTTATACTGACCCATCTTTCTGGGTCAGTATTATTAAAACACTTCATAAATTCAATTTATTTAGAACATTCATTTTTATGTATATATACATTATACAATGCATAAAAGGTTCTTGTTGCATTTAATTTTTTACTACAATTATTTAGATACATTCTTCATATACATTTTATTACGACTGTAGTCTGCGACCTTGCTGGAGCCTCCCAGCGCGGCCGACAAACTTAAATACATAATATTATGTCACGTGTTTAATAAATATTGTGCAAGTTTAGCGTGGGTACCACACTCCCAACACCGAGCGGCCGGCGACACTTCTGCGGTTTGTGGTTTCAAAACATTCCAATAGGGATACTAGACCTTACACATCATCACAGGTAAGTTAACTACTCAGATTTAATTGATGGTAAAACCAATTATTTTAAAGGTAAGGTTAATAAATTGTAAAGTAACAGTCGTTTATTATCAGAGATGTAATTTGAGACCTAACAGTGTACTACGTGAGTTTCCTCGCAATTACTAAACGATTATAAACTTTAAATATATGAATTATATCGTAAATTAATTATATATTTATATATTATTATGTTTATTATATAATATACTAGTAGATATAAGAAAGAATATAATTTAAATTATGAGTGAAACAACAACAACAAAGTAAAGTGTGTGGAATGTTAGTTTTGGACCTCGAGAATCCGGCCGAAGTCTGTCCTACCCGCAGATATAATTACCCTACAGCCTTACAGTCTCGCTGTGCGATATGCCTCCACTCACGCGTAGTCTCAGCAACTCAGGGCGCATTCCATGGTATCAGAGTAACTTTAAAACAGAATATTTTTGATTTAGACGTCTTAAAAGTAATTGGTTATGATTTTTTTATACCTTGAGGAATTACTTATATGTGAAAAGTGAGAGAATATATTTATTATTTACTTGTAAGTATATAATAAATATATTCCATTAGAGTAGAAGTAGTTATCTCTCTATTATTAAGAACCGACTTTTCAACCGACTGATAGCAATATAAATAGATACTTGTCAAATATATTGTGAATTGCAAATTAATTTATCACAAGACTATAATATGTTTTTTTAATTGCGAATTCAGTATCTTCTCTCTAAAATCGGTCAAACATCTAAATAATGTCAGTTTACTTTCGACTTGTAGTTGGGCACTATCGGTCGATGCGGCACGTCCTTGCGGCGTGCAATAAATCGGCGCGAGAGTCTGCTGATAATAATTAGTTAGGAACAGGTTAATGAGTTCGGAGGAGTCCTGGTCGCCCTCCTCCTCGCCTCGCCGCCGCGCGTCGCTTCGCGGACAGATATTGTTCACGATCTTGATGTTCATAATTAAGTACATCTTAAGATACTTATGTACATAAGAATCGAAGAATGTCGATATTTTATGTAAAATTTTAATTTTAATCATAAAATGAATTTTAATATTTTATTTTTTAAAAGGCATTGATAGCCCAGTGGTAACGCTCTCGCTTAGGACACCGAGTTTTAAGTTGTTTAAGAGCTTTAGCTCCGAAAATATGTTGTATTTAATAAAATGATACATGAAGTATTTTTAAGATCCACGAAAGATTTCAAATGTAGTTCTATATTTAGAGATAGTCATGTTGTGTTAAGCTTTTTAAATTGCTTATAAGTAAGTGCAAAAACATCAGTAATTGGAACTTTAGAAAAGGTGTTTTTATAGAAGCGGGCAGTAATGAAAGCTCAGCTTCGCGGACGCGAGGCTAGAATGTTAACAGGCGGCGGGTGCGGTGCGGCCGGAACTAATATTTAATTAGCTCACATATTACACGAGGTTTTTGCTCGTCAGTTTGTTATCTCGCGTATGCATGGGAAAGATAGTGTCGTTATAAATTATTATGTTCTACTTCAAATTCCGCTTATATACAAATTATTTTGCATTACAAAATGTATTATTAAGATTCATATAAATATTATATGTATGTATATAAAATTCATCATTTGAAAATATAATAACACTTTCATTGACTGAAACCTCTGAAATAATTGTTATCGCTTAATTTTAATAAAAATACATATATGTATATATATTTATATTAACTCATATGGTCCTCCAGACTACATTTAATTTTTCATGTTTGTAAAATAATCATTTCTGACAAAGTTATCCTAAAGAACTATGAATGAGATATGTTGTAATTTGTACAAAACTGTTTTCTTTCAAATTAATTTTGTAAAAGGCTTTATATTTTATGAAGGGCTAATAATTCATAAAAGTTTAAAGATAATTAGATGAGCACACTATGCATTGTTCTGCAGATATATAAGTTGGAACAAGGATTAATCGAGTATAATTTTTTACAGCAACACCGCACAATCCGCACTTTGCTAGCGGCAAACCGTACGTACTGGGCTTTATCTTCCGATGATATTTTTTCTTTTAGCTCTATCTGATTTTATTTCATGTTGTTTAATTATTTATTGATAATATTGGTTAGTAATGGAGCTGTCACAGCGATACGATCGGGGATTAAGAAAATTAAAATGTCACGATGTCTCGTGAGAGTGGAGAGTGACATACTACTTAGGTACTGTTGCAGTGCCCGAGAGTGCGCTTGTCGTTGCTTACAACAAAGAACAATATTTGTTCCATACTCTTATAGCAAGCATAAAGGGATTATTTCATTCAAGTATTATTCTTCTATATTACCCGAACACAAAACCGTAGGCCTTATATATATGAAAGTACATATTATATGCTAAGCTATGATAAATATTTTCGAAAAGGTTGAAAATATTTGAAAAGTTAAAAGACTAATAAAATAGAAGCTTTGATATTAATGCGCTTTGTGCACAAATTCAGCACTTTATTATTATTGAACCGCGTAAGTATTATTGTGATTTATTTTAAAAACGATATTAAATTATTTTTGCTAACTCTACTTCTTCACTCGGAGATTCAAAAGATATGGAGAAAATTTGCTTAATTACAGACAAACAGACGATTTATCGTTCAATGTCGAGTCGTCGCCGGCTAATTAGCGTAACGTGAGGCTAAAAGCATACCCAGATTAAGCGCTAACTCGCTAAAAAGGCTATCAGGCTCCTTAATAGCGATATCGTGTTAGCATACCCTTTATAATCTGTACATTTTTTAAATTTAAATATCAATGTTTAATATAATCTGTACTAATAAGAAAGAAATAATTTATGAATTAATAATTATTTATTAATTTTATTAATATGTGTAAGCATAGTCTTCACAGTTTTTTTACATTTCTTTAATAATATTATTTGAATTTACAGAGCAATAATAAAAGTTAACATCGACGCAACACAGCTAATAGAAACATTGACAGCTGTCACTTTTGATTACTATAAATATAGGAGAGGTGTCAATCAGAAGGCAGTACGTTAACGACCACGGTGATAGCATGAGCTATGCCTCGGTGTGATATTTCGATTATTGTGTATTATTTGTAAAAGTATAATCATTTATGTGTGTTAATAAACAAAAAGTGATAAGTGAGTCTTTTATTCTGAGTGGTATTCCAACAAATCAGAAGTGGTGGATCAGCTCACATTGGTATGTACTCTTTGTTATTTTAAAATAATTTTACAAAACGAAGTCGGACAAAGTAAAAATATTTATCAGTTTATGTTCACTTTGAAATAACAATTATTAATCTACATAATGTTACTGTCCTTACTCAACATCATTTGTCAATCTACCCTCATTTTATATTTTTTTTCTTAATTATATTATCGGTTTAAAATATCATTATCATGATATTAATGATCATAAATATATTAAACAAAATAAATTGAGAATATTAGCATTACTGTTGTTTTTTTTTCATTTATTTGAAGGATTTAAACGTGTCTTATATCCTAAGTAAAATAATTATAAATTTTCTTTAGACATTCATGACTAAATTAAATGTTATTATTATTATCAATTGGATTTTTCAAAGTAATAGTATTTATATTGAATAGATTGCACTATAATGAATTTACTACTATAATATATTTTATGATATTGTGCTTAATGTTTTTCTTTATAGTTGTAAAATTTGTTTTATGATAATTTAACTTAATAAATTATTTCTTATAAAAAAAAATCACATTCAAAGAAAATTGGAATCGGATAAGAATAATAATGTTATATAATCAACTTTTATAATCAATCGAATGTGGATTGAGCGTAGTTAGATTTGTTTAATATTATATTTTCAATTTAAAAAAAAAAAAAAAAAAAAAAAAAAAAAAAAAAAAAAAAAAAAAAAATGATTTAGTTTGCAGTGGTGTTGCTTAATATTTAACTTAAAATAATCAAAACACAAGTTGTTTTTAAACTATTAATCTTTAAATTATAATATATGAAAGTTTAATATTGCTTTAATAATTTATATTTTAATATAACACATTATACATATTTTAATAATAGCAACACTACTTAATATTATTTTAACAAATGTTAGAAAATTATAATAATTATAATTATAGTAGTTAAAAATAAGTTAATAATATTGCCATATTTATAATATAATTTAAATTTTAAAATCTTAAATGTTTAGAATTGAAATGTATAATTTTATAGTCTATCATTTTGAATATTTGTAAAAATTGTGGGTAGGCACTGTCTGTAACAAGTATGTAACCACCTGAGACGTCTAATACCCTAGTCTCTCCCGTGACCATGATTGCTGTAAAGCATTCGAAACGTCGGGAACCAAAAATCATAATAAATCCGCGACAAAATCCGAAAAGATAGTTTCAAAGTCATTGAAATTCAAAGAAATTCAAATAATTAATACCCATATACTGATAAATGACAATATCTACCAGTAAAACTTTGGGCTCTTAGCAAAGCGGCTATACGCCGTAAGTGACGCATGATAAACACAAGAGAAAGAAAGTAAGAAAAAAACTACAAGCCCACGTAGCATATGTTACATACATAATACGTTGGGAATCACGCGTCCGTTCATCGGAGATGGTTAAGAAATATTATACAAAGAAGAAGTGAAGTAGCTCATAATAATGCGAAGATAGAAGCCATTCATCACATCGAAAACTCAGAGAGAATGCCAAGGCATAAAGAGTTACCCGTTTCCAGTTAAGTGTTGAGATTCAGTTAACGAGATTGAGCTCAACGTGCAGTACCATTGCCAAAAAAAAGAGAAAAGTGAAAATCGAAACGAAATCCAGTTAGACGCATTCAGGTAGCGCTATCGTCCAAATTCACAAGTTCGAATCTAGGACCGTATAACTTGATGGATAGATTCATCGATACACCCAGTAGTCATACACAGAACACGATTGGTGGTTCAAGTAAATGATACCTACGAGTAGTTTCAACCATAGCCATGAAACTCGATACATTAAATAGATCAAAAGGTTAAGGAGACGGCCGTTACGTTTAAATAGAGTGGCGGTTTTCTATGTCCTGCTCAAGATGTCTGGATTGGCACGAAGTTGATATGAAGGTTTATCCTCATTTGAATGCCTACAGAAAGCGTGGCAGAAAAAAAAAATATTACTAAATTTACTTTAGTAAAGATCTTAATTAGTTGACAGATTGAAATTTTGGCAATAGGGAGCCGTAGTGAGGATACACTTGGAGACTACTTTTGTGAGAAATCCAGTCTAGTCAACTCGTGTAACGTAAGCGGAAAGGAAATATTACAACAAGGAATTTACACTAAAATTTCAAGTGAGGCAAAAAAAAAAAAAAGAGCATTAGATTAAGGCATTTGGCTCATTATATTGCAAACGCACTGAAATGACTGACACTCTTAAACGTTAAAAAAAAAGTGACAATAATGCAGTTAACAAGGTTCTGCGTATCACGACCCAAGATGAGGTTTATAAGATACATACACAATATTATACTGGTAGTCAGTGCACTATTAAAAAAAAATTGGTTATTCTGAGCAATTGACTCTCACAGTAGAACAGACGGATGAATGCACTTATCAAAGGGTTTGCCTCTGGGAGTTTACGTCGCTTAGGAATGGTCGAGAATCGAGCTCAATATTTCTCTGGATTTTATATAGGTTTAAAATTGAGGCCGTTTAGTATTACCGAATGCATTTTTAAATAAATTTGCTATTTAGATAAGAAACATCACGAATGAAAATAGATATACAAATATTAGTTTAATTTTGTCCTCCGATGAGGCAGAAATGGATAGAATAAATATAATGCACACTTCATCGCCGTGAGACACATACCGGTAAAGATAGCGATGAAAACTACACTAGATATGTTTATTTACTGGAAAATACATAATTTAAAGAGAGAAAACACACTAATTACTACTTGGCGTACTTTTCGTTAAAGAAAGGAAAACTTTTAGCTTGTGATCATATGTTATGTACAAGAATATTATATTTTAAAAAGGCTTTCAACTGAATTGACGATGAGACTAATGAATCTCGATAAGAATCCTGACAAGCCTACGAGTATAAACGGAAAAGTTACATATTGAAGAAAGTCTAACGAAATATCAAGAACAATAGGTGTTGGACTTACTTAATGAATTAAGAAAATGTGTGGCATTAAGTCTGAATGAAACGAGAAAAATCAATATAACTGAGATACATATTGGATTGCACGAAGTGGCAGTAGTTTACAAACCTTATAGACTACAGCGAGAGATATATGAATAGCTATACCAATTATAAAAATGAAATAATAAAATATGCTTCCCAATAGTCCCAGTTCAAAAGAACAAAGGTGAACGCCGATTATGTTCTGATTATCAGGGGTTGAACAAGAGAACATTAAAAGACGATTGTTAGCTAGTTTATCTCAGTGGTGAGGTTTATATTACCAGTCTAGATCCTAATCCGGTTATTATCAAATATGCAAGTCAGAAGAGCACTTAACAGCACTTGTGACGCCAGAAGAGCACTATGAATTTACGCTGATGTTTGTTATGCACCAGCTGTGTATATAATAAATGAACTCCTCGGAAAAGATAGGTATGATTTGGCAATTCGATAGATGGGTAGCCTTCTATCTCCTGCTTCTGCCACTGATAAAGAAACAGCCCGACCACTTGGTATATGAAGGAAGTATTACGACTGGGTAGTAAGAAGGCGAATGCTGTATCCTAAATTGCTACGCCTATGAATTAGTTTTACCAATTGAGGTAGTTTGTATAGTTAGTACATTTTCTTGGAGATTTATCTCTGGATTGCTAGCATAGCAAAACTATTTACGAATCTTATGAAGACTTATTAGTCTTCAAATCCATCTTCGAAATTGGGATGACATTCATCGCAGCGCTGCATTATCCGAAGTACATTGCAGAAGCGCAATGTTACGCAAGTAAAACTATGTGTGGGTGATATTTTCATGCAGAGACCCGATGAGAAAACCCTATTAAAACCTGTTGCATACTACAGCAAAAAGACAACCAAGGAAGTTCTTTCAGTAAGGAAGTTTCGTACATATTTTGTTGTTGATGCGCAGTCTGCATTGCATTACATGTGTATGCTTTGGGCTGCCGAACGAATGCCTTCAAGTCACAAACTGTGATCATTCCGAAGATACACGTATAATGAGTTACAAATACCGAATAGTTACAAGCGGTGCAAATACTTACAGTTATCTTATTATAATAAATAAATATCATAAAGGATAAAAGAATAAATATATGAATAGATTGAAATGGGTTTTCTTTACTATAGCCACAGTGAATCAGGACATCGCGATAGGATTGATATAACTTTAGGTAAAGTTTTCTGTCCTAAAATGAGTATATTTGTACAAGAATACTATGTATCCGCATGCTTCAGTTGCACATACAACAAATCGTCTACAATGGAAAATATTTTTGCATCCAAACATAAAGCTAACACAGTTCCGTTTCTCACTTTACAATGGACCATGTAGAACAATTTCTTATAGATGAAAGTGGAAATATGTATATTTTGAGAATAATTGATGGACTTAGCGTATTTATATTCATTAAAACTCTTCGGAATCTTAAAGCAAGACAACTTAAACATTTTGAAAGATATACAATTAGAAGAGAGGATACTTAGAAAGAGGAATTAGTCTTACGTTGTCAATACTTAAAAATACATATGTAAAAGAAATTGAAACCAAACATGTTGTGAACGCTGTCGCAACCCCCTGAACAAATAGATAAATAGAGAGATATAACTGAACTTCTCGTATATTGGAATCACAAGCGGCATCCCAGTAATCCAATCAAAGTTTGGACGAAAAGGTTTGAGACAATCACCCAAACAAAGTGCAGTGGAGTTTTAATAACACTAACGGAGATTACTAAGTAGTACATCCAAAATAGTTTTCGATCGTAAGATCGTGAGTCTGGAAGAGGCACCTATCCTAAACATCACTCAAGATTGTTCAGAAAATTCCAAAACAACAACAGGACAGATTGTTGTTACGAACACTGAGAAAAGTCAGACTGCTTTGAAAGAATGAACATGTAATCAACAATAACATGGATAAAAAAAAAAAAAATATTTGCTCACAATGATCGTTCTGATTACAAATCATTGTTGTTGAAATAAAATTATTAGTACTGACGGGGTTACAAAACCTAAATACAAAAGTTTACTACGCGAATGCGTTCAAAAGATATCATTTACTTTATCATTCAAAAGTGATAATAGAAAGATAGATCAAAAACGAGAGACGATATTGATATCAAAAACTAAGGGTTCCCTGAATTTATATATATTTTAACGAAATCAAAAAAAAAGGGACTTTAAACCCTTTATAATATCGTAAAGGGTCATGTTATGTTAGCGGAAAAAAAAGGTCCTCCCTATCGACTAGTGGTATCATAACCAACCGATGCCCTGATGATGCTGCCATGCGTATGGAATAACGCAGATGGGAATAACTATGTGTAAATGGTATATTATACTTAACTACACAGATACGATGCTTTATATGTCTATCATATATGTATGTAATTATAAGTGAAATATGCCGCTGTATGCGGTGATTACTAGGAATAATTGTGTGAAATTTGCCCATAAATGGGGTGATCAGTTGTTTAAACTCTAGGTCATATGAAGTGAGACATTCTGCTGAATGCAGTGATCACTAATTATAAGTGAGACATTCTGCTATATGCAGTGATCACGAAAGATTTAAGTGAGACATTCTGCTAAATGCAGTTATCACGAAAGATTTAAGTGAGACATTCTGCTATATGCAGTGATCACGAAAGATTTAAGTGAGACATTCTGCTATATGCAGTGATCACGAAAGATTTAAGTGAGACATTCTGCTGAATGCAGTGATCACGAAAGATTTAAGTGAGACATTCTGCTGAATGCAGTGATCCCGAAAGATTTAAGTGAGACATGCTGCTATATGCAGTGATCACGAAAGATTTAAGTAAGACATGCTGCTATATGCAGTGATCACGAAAGATTTAAGTGAGACATTCTGCTATATGCAGTGATCACGAAAGATTTAAGTGAGACATTCTGCTATATGCAGTGATCACGAAAGATTTAAGTGAAACATTCTGCTGAATGCAGTGATCACTAATTATAAGTGTTGTGGATGAAGAACGATGATGGCCGAGCGTGCACGACGGCACGCGAGAGCGAGACAGCAGCGACGACACCCGACGGCGAGGCAGCGACGACAGCTACTGAAGAAGCAACAATAAAGAAAACAAGCGAATACAAGTGAAATTAGTGTTTCATTGAAGAACCCCCATACAGTCCATGACAATAAGTGAGACATTCTGCTGAATGCAGTGATCACGAAAGATTTAAGTGAGACATTCTGCTGAATGCAGTGATCACGAAAGATTTAAGTGAGACATTCTGCTGAATGCAGTGATCACGAAAGATTTAAGTGAGACATTCTGCTATATGCAGTGATCACGAAAGATTTAAGTGAGACATTCTGCTGAATGCAGTGATCACTAATTATAAGTGAGACATGCTCTCTGTGAGCTCTCAATGAGGTGTGCTGCTTAACCGATAATGATTATTAAAATCAATAAGTGAAATATGCCGCTGTATGCGGCGATCACTAGAAATAACTAAGTAAACTTTCCTATGTCTATATGGGGTGATAATCGTTTAAGTTATAAGAAGTGAGACATTCCGTCGAATAAATTGTTAAATACTGACAAGTGAATTATGCTGTCATACATTGCAACGACATCTTTTTAATATATCACTATATGTATCACTGAATATTACGGTATGGTTTAAACTATTACTTATTGTTTTGTTCTATAACTATATTTGTGTGTCGTTTACATTAAAATTGTACTCTGGTTATTTGAAACTACTACATACTTTAAATGTTATACTAAATCAGCTTCTAATTATTATTTGAGTTTTACAGGTGTCCCAGTAAAATTCCAGCTACGTCAATCATCTGAGAGTGCACAGTACATCAAAATCAAAATTCTATATCATGATTTAAATCTACTAATGAGAAAGCAGGAATTGTTATATAATTCTTATTGTTTATATTACTTCTCTTGTTGAGTTATATTATGTTATTCTGTTTTATTATGTTTGATTTATCTTACATTATTATGTTTCATTTTTTTTTGCTTTCTTTTCGGATGGCCGAGCCGGAATGGGGACATTCCGTTCACAGGACGGCCGTCTGTTAGCATACCCTTTATAATCTGTACATTTTTTAAATTTAAATATCAATGTTTAATATAATCTGTACTAATAAGAAAGAAATAATTTATGAATTAATAATTATTTATTAATTTTATTAATATGTGTAAGCATAGTCTTCACAGTTTTTTTACATTTCTTTAATAATATTATTTGAATTTACAGAGCAATAATAAAAGTTAACATCGACGCAACACAGCTAATAGAAACATTGACAGCTGTCACTTTTGATTACTATAAATATAGGAGAGGTGTCAATCAGAAGGCAGTACGTTAACGACCACGGTGATAGCATGAGCTATGCCTCGGTGTGATATTTCGATTATTGTGTATTATTTGTAAAAGTATAATCATTTATGTGTGTTAATAAACAAAAAGTGATAAGTGAGTCTTTTATTCTGAGTGGTATTCCAACAATCGGTTTAAATGGAAGGGACGCATAGAGATATATTACTTTGACAATTTCGGTAGATAAGTTACTCTTAACGTGGTTCAGGTAGATATCTATACTAATGTTATAAAGCTGAAGAGTTTGTTTGTTTGTTTGGTTGAAAGCGCTAATCTCAGAAACTACTGGTCCGAATCAAAAATTCTTTTTCATTAAATCACGCTACGACCAATAGGAGCGAAGAATCAATGAAAAATGTTGCAAAAACGGGAAGGGCGAGTGTTAGTTCTGCGACATACCATACCGCGCGACTCATAAAAAAATTGGATTCCGGTCTTTAGAACGCGTGCGTAGTATTTACTTCTTGTATTAAATATTTGCTTTAAAAAAGATATTTTAACTTAACAAAATTTCAAATGTATTCGAGCTGTACACAAACAATTATTAACCAGAAATAATCTCATAAAAGTCAAAGAAGAGAATAAATAAATTATTTATGCACTAAAACCGATTAGATCAACTAATGTTGTAATATAACGTAGAATTTCACGTACTCACTTTGTATTTTAAATAGATTTTGTTGAATTTAGGCTTAATCGTACGTCACATCTAGTTTACTTACAGCTATTAATATCTCAAGCGAGGATTGCGGTCTGCGCGAGAGTGGTCGGTACTCAGTAGCAGCGGCGATAGTGTCACCCGCGAGGAGTACTCTTTTTGGCGGGTGTAAAGTGGTAGCGAGCGACAGTTATTTTTAGATTAAAAACTCTTTCCAGTTAAAATGTCTTGGATATTTAAAAACATTATTAGTGGCATTACCAAAGTACTCGAGTCACTCCTGGCTAATAACCTTTTTTTTCCATATCATTTGTTAACGATAAATATGACATTTCGGACATAATATACTAATAAACCATTATCTTTATTAATTAGGTAGGTACTGATAACGAAAATTCATTGTTAACATAGTCCGTGTGTGATTTCGAAAAGATTTCACTGAGCTCATATGAGTAACTTTTACTCGTACTTCCATGTTGAAAAAGTCTTCCTATTGCCTAAAAAAATAAGATAAATATAAGACTTTATGTACACTCGTTTACTTGTATCTACAATATTGCATTACATATCAGCTACTTAGATTCAAAGTAATTGTGCATAAAAAATGTTATTTGATTCGATGCACGTTCAGAGAAAGCTTTTAGAAAATAAACATAACTGTTTCCAATTAAGGATTATGAACGCATAATTGTAGTGCGATATACAGAACAAGACATAACAAGCTGTTTCTTGTTGCAGTGATATATAGCGTAGGGAGGGGGAGGGGGAGGGGAAGGAGGGGAAGCTTGGAAGCTCGCAGTCGTGATCCAGCCAATTAGCGGCAATTATCGCGCTTTGATGTCGCCGACGCCCTGTGTGTCCGACACCGACGACATTCAACACATCCTATAAACATTTATGATATTATACTTGTACTTCCAAAAAACTAACGACCTTTGATTCAAAGTTATCCCCGTACAGCCGATTGTGTGCTAAACCCAGTGTTCATTTATCTTAATTCTTAATATAATTGATATACTGAAAAAGCCAATGGAATACAAGTCGGAAGAATTAGCACTGATCATTAAGTTTTATCAGATCTCATTGAAACCTTCTTAAAGTGGTCAGGTTTAATCTATCGACTTTAGAACAAATACATATAACTGTTTACAAGAAATATTAGATATATAGAAGCAAATTCATATATTAGATTAGATTTTTAAATGCGAATATATCATGTCGTCACTGGAAAGCCAATAATACTTAAGCGCCATTTTGGCTAAAATGAGTTTTATATATCGTTGGATAGGATTTTTTTTGCTGCATCGATTAGTCTAAGATTTGTTACGATATAAGCACTTTTTTGGCGCTTAAGTCGTGCAAAAGTAGGATATATTTTATGATTTTGTTTTTTTGACAATTACTAACATAATGAAAGTTTTGATTAATTGAGAGTCGTTGTCAGTTCAGTATTTTTCATCACTGACAATACCCATTTTCACCATGATAAGAACCATAAAGTACTTTAGTTTAAGTCATTCATGTCTCTTCAGTACTTTTTGCCAACCGTAAATACAGGTTAATAGATAGTTTAGTAAATTTGCTTTACGTAAAATATAATGAGCATAGCGTGTTAGTATATTTTGTTTACGTACTTTTCTACAAAGGTAAGATTTTAGTAATGTTGCTTTACATGTCTGAATATTTACATAGTCTGTTTAGAATGTTTAACATTCAATGAAACCATATATTAATGTTATTAAGCATAAAAATTTTAATTAATAAAATAATAACGGTTTGCTTAGTATTTTATTAGGAAAAAAATTACCAATAATATTTAGTTTAGTCTTATAAAATTTAGTTTTGTTTGGATTATGATTTGTTAAGTTTAAACGGCTTATGTTTTACGCCCGATTTATTGACGATTTCGGCGTTTAAGTTGACTTTGCAGTTGGCTTCGCGTTTAATGACGTGTTCCCGCAGTAGAGTAAATAGTACATTTAAATTGAGACTAGGTAAGTAAATATTGATTATATATTTTTCTTTCTACACTGAGCGCTTTGAAAAACAATGTTATCTAGAAAATTACTTCAAATTACTTAAATATTATTACATAGTAGCAATTAGAATTCCCGATTTTTAAACTTATCTATTAAAGATTATTTATTAATATGTTGTTAAGAGTATAAAATCTTTTCGATCATACGTATAAATTATAATAAATATAAATTTACAGAAACTATTCAACCCCATTACGCATAGCCGTAGATCATCGTTTTATAGAAAATTTACAAACGTGGGTTTTGAAAACACTATAGGATCATCATCTAAACCAAATGTAGTTCAGAGAATACTTATGGAAGATCAAAGCGATAATGATTTCGTGATGATGTGTGGCTACGGCAAGTAGAATATGGCTACCCCATATCTTCCCGTGGGTGTCGTAAAAGGCGATTAACGGAAAAACTACCGAACACCATGGTAATCACGGTGGTAGGCTTCAACATTAGCCGACGCCAGAGTTACCACCCATCAGCAGAAGTCGTGCCGCCAAGCGCCTAACAGCGCGTTCCGGCATGTGGGAGCTGATGAAGCCGTATGGGGAATGGGTCTGAATAGTTATGTTGCACAGTAGCCGTGTTGGTGGTGGATCGTTGTTTGTTGTGTCGAGAGCTTAGTCGCGGAGGGTAGCGGGATCCGAAGCACGGCTTGCCGCTGGCCGACTGCAGACAGTTGGGGGCTCAACTAGTAGGCTAGCCACCCATGAAAGGCTGCCCCGCCATCTGTGAAAAATCCCAGGGTGGCTTCATCGTGCTGGTTGGCGACCAGAGGACGGGGCCCGATGGCGATTCTTGGGGGTGTTCGGGCGTCCCCACAGTCTCCAGACTAAGCCCTTTAAGACATAATCAACATCAATATCACCGCCAGGCTCGTGCAACATCTCATTCAACTGCCATTCTCCATCTTATTCACTCTTACCTTAAAAAGCAATCATGGCTTTACACAAAAAGAGTAATGTTTTTAAGCGGCTGCACTCCCCCTTATTAGAAGTGCACCTCACAAATATCCGAGATTAGCACACAAATCTTTTATCAGTCCACTTCCACCTCGACACTGCGCAGCCACACATGCTCTTTTTGACGAAGACGCAAATTCAATGTCCATTAAGCGCTGCGTACCTGGACTATCCCGGCTACACGTTGGAGCATAATTTCAGTTCGCGGGCCGGAGTCTGTTTGTACGTGCAAAATGACCTCTGTTTCCAGCGTTTCCGCCACCTTGAAGACCCCACATTCTCTACTATCTGGGTTATCGTGGATACGGGAATCCGAACGAAAAGATCCTGTATTCCTGTGTCTACCGATCGCACACAAGTGACCAGGAGACAACTCGATTGTTTGAATCGAATTTGTCGAATCGAATTAAATTGATCTCCGCGCGCACCGCGCAGTTTGTCTTTCTGGGGGACTTAACGCCCATCATGATGATTGGTTGTTCCCATACCATAAGACGCACCATGCTGGGAGAGAAGCGTGGAAGTTTGCGGTGTCACTTAGACTCTCCCAGTTGGTTGACCAAGCGACGAGGGTACCCGACGTGGACAGCCACATAGCTAATTATCTGAACCTTCTGCTGACAACTGATCCGGACAGATACAACATCCAGGTTTTATCCACACTGGGTAGCTCGCCCATGGTTTAAAGCCGAATGCACCATTGTTGAAAAGCGTAAGCATTCGGCTTACCTTGCTTGCGTTGATGCTCGAGACCGCGAAGGTCCGGATGTAAGATCCAAGAAGAGAGCCTTTAACTTAGCCTCCAAGGCCTACAAAAAGACATTAAAGAAGGCTCGTCTTGACCGAATTACACACATTGGCGTAAAGCTCTCTACTCAACCATCTGGCAGCAGAGCTTTTTGGTCCCTTGGCAAAATGGTCGAGACGAACTTTTGTCGGCCCTCACTCCCACCGCTGGTAAAACCTGACGGATCCCTGGCTCATACGGCAATGGAGAAGGTGAATTTGCTTGCATCTCTTTGTGCCCAAAATTCTGTCTAGACTCTGGTAATGCTACTCCACCACATTTACCTTACCGCGGGATTTCAATGCCTGAAATTCCGGTTTAAAGATATTTATTTCCATAAACAAAGACAAATGTCACTTACATGGAAACATAAATGAAGTTTAACAATGTGTCGTTCGTAAAGCTAAGTATTAACATTAACATTTGTTGTTTACTCATTTAATGCATTCAAGGTGGGTAATTTTGAAAAATATATTCCGATAGCTTGGTCTTAAAAACATTAAATGAGCTTACATTTTTTAAAGTAAATGGTAATTCATTATAATACTGTGCACCCTCGTACGTAAACATTTTTTTTCCGAAATTTGTTCTAATTTTAGGTAAAACCAATAAACTTGCACGACGCAAGCGCATGGAACGTTTAGCTGTTTCTTTTAATTTAATGAAGGATAAGTTAGTATGGAGTGAGCTCTTTAATATTTTTCGAACCAAAATGCACGTATTGTATATGTATAATTGTTTAACCGTCATTAATTTAGTTTCTTCAAATATTTGTGAAGTTGGGGTCAAAAAGTTATAATTAAATAATATTTTAATAATTTTATTTTGTAATATTTGAAGAGCGTTTAGTTTGCTTTTGGTCGCGTTGCCCCATACTTCTATCATATAAAGTAAATGCGGTTTTATAAGAGAATTATAGATGGTATAGCGTATCTGGCGTGGGATACACCGAATAATTCGTCGAAGAGAGCCGGTGAGGGATGATAATTTATTTCGTATGGATTCGATCTGATCATTCCATGTCAAACAGCTATCCATTCTTAGTCCTAGATATTTTTCACAATTTTTCTGCTGTAAGATAATATTATTTATTTTTAATGGGTTATGAGGGGGAATAATTTTGTTTTTGGATTTAAAAATAACGTAGCATGTTTTAGATATATTAATTGTGAGGAGGTTATACTGAAACCAAGAAAATAATTTGTTTAAGTCTTCTTGAGCATTTGCCATTATTTGTTGTATATTAGAGCCGAAATAAAACAAACATGTGTCATCTGCATATAAAGATATATGACCATGTAAGCCTAATTCATGAATGTTATTGATGTACACTAAGAATAGCAAAGGCCCTGTTATAGAGCCTTGGGGAATTCCACACGTGATAAGACGCCTTGAACTTTGAGTGCCATTGATTTTAACTATTTGAAATCTATTAGTGAGATATGAGTGGAACATTTGAAGCGCAGTACCACCGATACCAATATGTTTTAACTTATTTATGAGCAAACTGTGACTGACTGTGTCGAAAGCTTTTTTTAAATCGACAAATATGCCAAGAACTATGTTTTTGTTGTCTATATGAGACCTAATTTTGGTTGTAAGATCAATTGATGCCGTCAGCGTGTTGCTTCTAGGTCTGAATCCGTATTGACGTTCAAATATAAAATTGATACTATTAAGATATTGTTCTAAGCGATTATGTAAAATTTTTTCGAGTATTTTGGAGATCGTAGGTAAAACGGATATTGGCCTGTAATTACCTGGATCAGTTTTGGCCCCTGACTTAAAAATTGGCGTAACCTTAGCAATTTTTAAGGAATCTGGGAATATCCCTTGTTCTAATAGTTTATTGAAACAAGTTGTTAGGCTGTCACTAATGAAATTTTTTATACATTTAATT
Source organism: Boloria selene (assembly GCA_905231865.2). NCBI lineage: Eukaryota > Metazoa > Arthropoda > Insecta > Lepidoptera > Nymphalidae > Boloria > Boloria selene. The sequence continues at coordinate 101,706 of HG993149.1, forward strand.
GATTTAGTATTAATTCCGTCAAGGCCAGTGCTGGAGTTTGAATCTAAGTTATTGATAATTTTTAGGACTTCCTCGGAACTAAATGGTTGTAAAGTAATTAATTTTGATTTAGCAACGGTTTCAGGTAAGGCTAATTTGTAATTATCGTGGTAATGTGTAGGTATTTCGTTTGCTAAGTGAGATCCGATTGATGCGAAATACTTATTAAATTCTTCACAAATTTCTTTGGTATTAGTTATTTGTTTTGTATTAATAATGAGTTTTGCAGGTGCACAGCTTTCCTTAATTTTATTACATGCCAGTGTGTTAACTAATTCCCACATCTTTTTAGGTTTTCTGGTAAATTGAGTAAATTTATTATAGTAAAATTTATCTTTAGTGTCTTGGATTAGTCTAGTTAAGTCATTTCTTTTTATTTTAAAGTCTTCTTCCAGTGTTTTATTATTAGGATTATTTTTAAAGTCTCTCCAAAGCAGGTTTCGTTGATTTATTCCCTCAATTATGTTCTTACATATCCAGTCTTTTTGGGGTTGGTTTAGTATTTTAGTTTTCACAATTGTACTCATGTTTATATTATGTTTAATAGTTTTTTCAAGTAGCGTGTAGTCGTCTTCACAGCTACTTAATCTAATTTCCTTGACCATAGAGTATAACTTGTTGTAATCAATTGCTTCATATTTATAATGGGCTTTTGATGGTTGCTTGTGTTTTTTTAATTCGATACAGATTTGCTTGTGGTCCGACATGGGTGATTCGATAATTGCCATGTGAAAATTGTCATTTTTAAGATTGGTACTTACGTGATCCAATATCGATTTCCGTGATGTGGAGTCTCTTGTGCTGTATTTTTTTGTAATCTTGTTCAATATTGTAAAACCGGCTTCCCTTAATAGTGATTTAAATTGTTTTGTCTTCTTATCATTTGTTAGTAGGTCTATATTAAAATCTCCGAATACTAACGCCCGGTTTCTCTTCATTAATTGATTGTTAAAAGTTTCAAAAAAGTTTTGCTGATTTGTGTGTCCTGGGTTGTATATAATGCCAATATCTAGAGAGTAATTTTCTATTCGTACCCACAGGTAGTTAATTCCGTTTAGGTATTTAGATTCAGTTAAAGAATGTTTTAGGTTATTGTGTACATAAATAGAGACTCCTCCTCCTATTGTGTCTAGTCTATAATTATAGTAGTGTGTATAGTTAGGTAACTGTAGCTCTATTGCTTGTGTTTCGTTTCTAATCCATGTTTCGGTAAGTAGAATTACATGAACTTTAGTAGGCAGAGCTTTAAGTATGCATTTAAGCTCATCAAACTTACCTTTTTTACATATACTTCTAGCGTTTAAATAGAAAAATGTTAGTCGGCATTTATCACATTTCAAGTCACCGTAGTTGTTGAGTAGTTGGAATGAATTTTTATTATTTTCGGTTATGTTCGTAGCTGTAGTTATTGGGAGTTTTTTGATTCCACTTTTACAATATTAGGTATTCCGTTTATGTATTTTATGGTCAAGTTTGCTTCCCCATCACTCACACGACGGGCCAGCTCTTTTTTTAAGTTCTGTAAGTACTTTTGCTGGGATGGGGTTTGGTCTGAGTAAATCTTTAAGGGTTCTTGTAATTCGTTTCTACTGCGCAGAAGCTGTTTTGCGGCGTGTTTGTTTTCGTAGCAGACTTCCCATCTCTAATAAAAATTCCCATCACTAATAAGGAGGTAAAGAGAGTATTATGTCATCTAGATGTAAATAAAGCTTGTAGTCCTGATGGTATACCAGCGATAATGCTTTAAACATGTGCTCCAGAGTTGTCTCCGATACTGACATGTCTGTACCGCCTTTCTCTTAAGACTGGAATAGTGCCTAAATCCTGGAAGCTTGCCAATGTGCAACCTGTGCCCAAGAAAGATAGCCGTGCCGACCCTACCAATTATCGTCCGATTTCAATCACCTCCATACTCTGAAAGATTCTGGAGCATGTAATGTGTAGTATTTTAATGTGTCAGAGAGAGACGAAGCATTTTCAGGAAAGATTTAGAAGTTACTAGAAACCTTTTGAATTTTCGATACTAGAATGTTCTACGCATATAAAAAGGCCGACAGTGTGTCGAGAGATCAGTTGATGTTTGAAGTCGAGTGAAGATTACGAAGAGATATGAAATAGTGGAAAAGTGAAGAAGATTATAGTGAATCATTAAAATTGGTGAATTATAGTGCTCAGAGTCTCAATTTAACTAGTGCTGTGTACAAACTGCGCGTGTTTATAAAGTGTAAATAAAACATCTTAAGTGCGAGAACGCTTTTAATTTCCGATCCCGAACCCGTAGTACGTAACAATGGCACTCGTCTTATGGCATATCTAGAATAGAACGAACTCATCAGTGACCGACAATATGGGTTTCACCGGAATTGGTCGACTAGGAACCTTCTGGTGTGTGCCAACCACACCATTGGCGAAACCCTTGAGCGAAGTGGCCCCTCCCCACTTCGCTCATTGCCGTCTCCCTCGATGTCTCAAAGGCCTTTGACAGGGTTTGGCACGCTATCCTCATAAGCAAGCTTTCAGCCTATGGCATATCTCCTGGCCTGATCGGCTGGATTAAAGACTTCCTGAGCGACCGATCACTCAGAGTTGTGGTTGAGGGTTGTTCATCACAATTCTTAAAGACCAACTCTGGAGTTCCTCAGTGGTAACTTTGTACATCGAAGATCATTCCTGAAATGTATCACCATGAATACGAAAATTTTCCTAATATCGTCAATATTTAGGATACCCTTCAAGATTCTGATATCGAAGACAATAATTAATTATAAAATATTATAGCATTTAATTATTTATACCCTTGCAAAGATAAAAATATTATTAAAATGATTCTGTTGCCTGATTATTATTAACACAATACATACATACTACAATATACAAAAAATATAATGAAAATGTTGATTATTTAAAACGTTTTTTAATAAACCTACCTGACTACTTAGCAAGCTATTATTATTATTTATTCTTTTATCAACCAATACACTAATAACTAAATCTATAATATAATACTAAAATACTAATCTATAATAAAATACATATAATAAAATACTAATCCACACGCGGGTGAAGCTGCGGGCGTAAACTAACTCAATATTAAAATCAAAATAGGAATTAATTATTCTCACAATCACTTTGTTCGCAGATAGTAAATTATTAGCACATCCATGCAGGCAACTTTATCCAATCAGTAAAAAAGATTTAATTTATAGTGATATATTTTTACCTAAGTCTCTTTGACTTAATATTAGTACAATCTAATTATGCTATACGTCGTTTTTCCGTACGTTTTTAACGTATATAAAAACGTATAAGTATATATACCCTGAGACTTTATCAACCTATAACGCATATTAGTCATATTTGTCTCCTACATTTAAAATGACGTAGGTTGTTAGTATTTTTTGATCACTAAACTTAAAAATGATTACGAACTTAAGTTCTTCTTCTCTGCGAATTATCCAGAGTAAATCTACTTAAACGACAGCTATCTCCTGAATTCCTGAATATATGTAGTGTGTCATGTTTTCAGTACATAGATAATACTGTCACGATATACTTTTGCCTTTACGGAACTTCATTTAATAAAGAAGCAAAAAAGGTACACAATTTTTTAACTAAAAAAAAACTTTAAAACGCTCTCCTGTAAAATCATGTTTTGGCGCTTCAGTATTATTGGCTTTCCAGTGACGATGTATTTTTGGTCATGATTACTACTTGCTACTTGAGCGAATGAGAATATGGTACGAAAACTTGTATGTTTGACAGAAACAAACTAGCTTTCGAAAAACGTGTAAGGTACGCTAACACAATAATTTTCACCGTGATGTGGGAGTACATAGTTCATGGACTAAACTTCTTTGCACTGAGAAACGGTTTGTGGCCAATAATAAGGTCAAATAAGTGTTAAATTGTTATTATATGAATAAGAAAAACAAATTGTAATGCCATGAAAGCTAATTAAGAATACCAACTTATGAAAATGTAAATATGAGTTAATTAGGTACTTACTAACTATATATAATTTTGTTTAGTTATTACAGATAGGACTGAAATTCTGTAAAACCAAGTTATATGATTTTATACATATATAATCGACTGTGAACTGGCAACCGGGCCTATCTCAATTTTTGTTCCAAGTTGACTTATATTGTCCTATCTGGTTTTTATATTAGAAGGAAGCATATTTTAATGCTACTTTTCTTTTAAATAACATGTGCAATAAAAATATTTAAAAACCACGTATTTTTATTTAATTTACTAGATGCTATATTAATGATTCAAACAAGTTTTTTCTTCATCCTGTGAAGTTGTCAAAATTGAGATAGGATATTATGCACTTTATCACCCTTTGCCTTATACCTACATAATGCAACAAAAAGCTGTTGCTTTACAGCTTAGGTAATAGCCGTTACACGAACACTTGTTAGACCGCGGCGGCGGCTCGGTGGCGAGGCATGTAACGACCGCCTGGGAGCACAGCCTGCATTCTAACGGGCCGCAAGTGGACGAGATCGACCAGATTCATCAGATCACATTATCAAGATCTATGCTGCGATTATTTTTGATCTCCGCAATGTTAACGCGTCATACTCACTCTGTAATTGGTTCCATTTATGGGTTTATTGGGAAAGGCGACATTACAAGGCTTAGTGCATAGAACTGAGCACCTAACATACAAGATACTACTTAGTATTTTTTGTAAATTCAATCTTTATCACAGCATAAGTAACATTTCTATGTCATTAGCTTAGTTAGAAACCCCTGTCCCTTAAAATCAAAAAATGATAACATCGACATTATTCATTATTACTTTTAGTATTGTTAAAATATCACTTCTAAGTAGTTTAAATTGCTAATTATTATTATACGAGTACGTGAAGTTTGCTAATGCACTTTGTTTTGTTTTACTTTACATATTGAAAGGATCCTACCAGTAGTATGTTAATAGGGTTGAAATACTTTACTAATATTGTATTTTTTAATAAATAATTTATATCAGTTTAAGAACTAGTTAAGCTATCATAGCAATGTAACATTGACACATGTGACATTATCTGAAAGCCATGTTATTTCCTGGCCATTACACTCCGTCGGACACTCGCACTCGCACTGCTATAAGCGGGCATCATTTACGGTCAGCGCTACTAAATATTTCAATAAACCATACATTTCTAACTGTAGTGTAGCGGTGATTGTCGTACAGTTCCAACTCAGACCGGATAAAACGCACTTACACCCTTGTCACTTTACGGTAGCACTAGAATACTTTATTTGAAGTATCGTTCGAAAGTTCTATGTAGTTCTAAAATGAATCAGATAACAGTTTAAGTTACTTCGAAATCGACACGAACATGTGCCTCGCACTTCAGGTCTCGATGAGAGATCAGCTCGAATACTCCAATTAATTCGATCTACGAGCGCGGTGGCTGCGCGCGCGCAATATTTATGAAGACCTTTGCCCAAGACGAGGTAACGAGCGATTTACGCGTGTGTTAGTTATTGCGTGCAGTTGCGTCTGACGCATTCCTGCACATATTTTAACGTAACTATCCTGCGCAAGAGTCTCTCTTATAGATACAGTTCATTTGTACAGGAGGAGAGAAAGATTTATTCTCAGCTTAGTATTTAACAATAATAAGCTTTTATGTATATTACATTTTAAGATAAATGTTTTTTTAATACTTAAAGTTTTATGAGCTTTATCTGAAGCTTATTTATTAATTACTAACTTATATAAGCTTTATCTGAAGCTTATTTATTAATTACTAACTTATATAAAAGGCGCTTTGACTCATATATCACTTCGTAGTTATCTCAACATTTCTACACAGCGCAATCTAAACGCAGACATCTTTACTGCCCATTAAGTAGTAATTATTTCAGCCAAGACGCTTAAAGCTTTTATTTGAGGTCACCGATGTCGGTAATAATGTTTACGGAACCAATAATGTTACTTTATGACGTGTTCGTAGTCACCCATATCTGATTTATGTATCCTGAAAGTATATAAAACGCTTTTAAAATAAGAAGTTCGATGACGAATAAATATTATGCAAGATGATACAAATGATCGCGTAAGTTGTTTCCTCGACGCAGACACACGACTCCACGAAGAGGACAGATTGACAGATTCGCGACGCTTATATCTCCATTTACGTTGAATGATACGATTCCATCTCTTCATCACTACATAGTATAAAACAAAGTCGCCTTTTCTGTCCCTATATCCCTATATCCCTATGTGCGCTTAAATCTTTAAAACTACGCAACGGATTTTGATGCGGTTTTTTTAATAGATAGAGTGATTCAAGAGGAAGGTTTATATGCATAACTAGCAGATTCCGCGGCTTTACCTGTGCTAAATCTAGGGAAGAGCCCGAGCGAAGCGAGGGCGAGTCGCTAGTTATTATTATATAAATAAATATGTTGAGACATTATTACACATAGCGCCATCTAGTTCCGTGGTAAGCTACGAAGGAAGCTTGTGTTGTGGATACCAGATAGTTGATATACTACATATATAAGTTTAAATACATACATATTATAAATAAAACACCCATGACTGGAGCACAAACATCCGAGTTTGACAAATTAATGCCCCCAGCGGGACTCGAACCCGCGACCGCTGGCGCAAGAATGTAGGGTCACTACAAACTGCGCCAAACGTGTCGTCGAATATATATACTATATAATATGTGTGTGAAAGAATATGCAGGTTATCATTTATATTGTAACAACAATCACCAATAGGGCAGATAAAGGAAAGGTTCAGCACCGTGCGTCTTGTTTTGGTGCAAATGTACACACATTTTTTGGTTGTCTTCATCATCAATTCTTAATTCCATAGTCTTTAAATTCTGATTAGTGTACTCATAAAGTTCAGTTCAGTTGTTGTAATAAAATATTTTAAATTTGTTTTTAATATTGTATATTACAGAAAGTAATGAATAAAGAAACCGTTCTACACACTATATGGTATTGTTGTTCTACGTTTATAGAAAATAATCAAGTATATCTCGTAACAGTTACTTGTATAACCTCAGAATATTTAATTTACAGAATATTTAAACAGCAAACGCATTGCGTCTGTGCAGGATTTGCTTAGGGATTTAAAGTTACTCTAAAATCCATCCAGCATCTAATAACGTATGCTGTTATCAATCAAGGAATAGACATATTTTATAGTATTTAGTTCATTTTTCAAAGTAACCGCTATAAAGCTAGATGTATGTAAGGAACTGCGGAAGATTTATAAGTTCCCTCATACATAAACATGCGAAGAGTCATTAGTACTCATAGATACAACCGCATTACTTACGGCGCAGCATCGCGTGGCAAAAACTTGACTGATGACATACAGGTCACCTTAAATCACCGCGACCACCGAGCAGCACTGTACTTATCTACCTACTGTAGCGGCAATATAGACGTAGACTGTGGACTAAGTGTTTCTTTGATGAAATGAGAAAAGATGACTTCTGTTTTCATTGAAATATTAACGACGATAGATATTTAAAAACATTTTACATTGATATTATAAAATTCTGAGTCGAATTTTTACTTACATACAATATTTTTGAAAAATTTGTTAATTTTTTGTTTTAATTCTTATCTGTTTGTCTGTCTCACATAAAGAAAAGAAATGTAAGTCGTCATTTTACGAGAGTATTGGTCAGTGCTCACTTCATTCTCTATGTGTACGGCGGCGGGCGGCAGCAGTACGGGACTCCTGCTAGGAGAAATAAACATGTTAATTACATCGCTCCGACATGATTGACTGTGCAGGAGTTTTTATGCCACGCTTGCCTCCTGGTTGAGACATACAATAAAGACTTTACTCTTCTAACAGTATACTTTTAGACGCCTGAGACGTTATTCGATGATGTCTTAATTATTGTTACACATTCACGGTTTTACTTTCTTTAAAAACATCTAATGTGGTACATATTTTGGACGGCTGTCGATGTTTGTATTTACATGAGAATGGGTATGTGGTGGGTATATTTTGTATTTCTAGGATGAATATAAGCTTATTTATTGTAAAAATATGCATTCATTTATTACATAAAAATCATGTATACATAATACAATATACATAATATGTTATTAGTTATTACATAACTAAACATACGGCGCAAGTCCGCACGCGGCCGGCGCGGACATTCCTCAGAAATCATAAGCAACAGCAATTAGCCGCAAACTTAGTGCTCGCGTGCGTGATACACACACCTTGCAAATTTCTAATAACTCGGCCTACTTGCACACTGCGGTTTGCATAAAAAAGCTATAGAACCGCTACTTACTCCTATAGAGTCGCTTTTTTAAAGTTGAAACTTTATGTAAACTTTCAAGATTGAATATTTTTGTCATTAAAATAACTGACGAAAAAAAAATCGGCGAATATGTTATTATAATGCATTCAATGAGTATCTTCTTTGAGATAAATATCTACTCGTATAATTGTAAGTTTTAATTTTAAGCAATTCACTTTCTTATAAGAAGAAAGGTAAAAATCTTTTATAACATTACAGTAACCTTAAAAAGTGAAGAATGTCATGGAGTAGGTACTTTGTGGTGGAGTATACTGGAACTCTATTATGTGGAAAAAAATCTTGATTATTTAACAAATAGCACATCTCATTATGACACTTAGATACAACATTATTTTAAAATAAAATTTAATCCAACAGTGACCGTAGGGACTCCACCAGCACTCGCGCATGTGTAGGAAGGTACGTGCCAATTTGTATAAGGCAACTAGATTAGCCCCTTTGCCTTCGACTAGACCCAGACGCATCCAGCACCTTATAAGTCGTGTAGAATTACAATATACATACTCGTATATTCATAATAATCATAAAGCATGACACTATTTTGTGATAGCGATCGAAAACTATGCCAAGAACTTCTCTGACTAGACCAAACTAAAAAATTAATTATTGTAGTTGGTCAACATAAGAATTCACTGCCTTTATTCTAGTTCTCCCCTAAACTGGAAACTGAAAAACACCTATACACGTCAATGAAACACAGTGAAACTAAGTATTAATTTTTAACCGACTTCATTATTTTACGATACATAGACTCTAGAATAGAGTTTAACTTCTTTAATATTATTTTCATAAGTTTAATCAACATGAGAGCAATTGGTTTGGTTTAAAGTGTTCACATTGAAATAGTTTTTCATATACATTAAAGATTAGGTTTTTATTGCCTTAATAGATAACTTAACGAGTCCTATTCGTTATGTAGGCGAGACATAAAACTTTTAACGATACGTTTAGAAGTATGCTAGTATCGTACATATGCTAATGCGCCACAATTAGGGGCAGTCATGGACATTCTCAAGCCATGAATTTCCTCACTCCTAAAAACTTGATGTTGCAGTGCAGTCGTTGAGCTGTTCCCAGAATAAGCTTTTTCATGCGGATGACTTAAGAGCAAGTGAACCTATACAGCTTGTGTACATGTAATATTCATATACGGTATACCCTTTCTCTCTGTCATAGATTCAGGCCTTTTTTCCTTTCTTATTTGTAAAAAATAAATAAATAGTTTATACACGTATTTAATTCATAAATAAAAAGAACACTATAATAGACTGTTATTTTAAATAGAAAAGTTTTATATGTTACTTATTACGCTGTAATGACACAGTGAATTCGCATGAGAATTAGTAGATAGATAGACTATGAGAGACGACACATAGAAATAAAGTATGAAAAGACCACTATTTCACATTTCTGGAACAAATGAATTCGCTAGTTTATGTACAAATATATAACTGTTAGCATACCCTTTATAATCTGTACATTTTTTTAAATTTAAATATCAATGTTTAATATAATCTGTACTAATAAGAAAGAAATAATTTATGAATTAATAATTATTTATTAATTTTATTAATATGTGTAAGCATAGTCTTCACAGTTTTTACATTTCTTTAATAATATTATTTGAATTTACAGAGCAATAATAAAAGTTAACATCGATGCAACACAGCTAATGGAAACATTGACAGAGGGCAGTACGTTAACGACCACGGTGATAGCATGAGCTATGCCCCGGTGTGATATTTCGATTATTGTGTATTATTTGTAAAAGTATAATCATTTATGTGTGTTAATAAACAAAAAGTGATAAGTGAGTCTTTTATTCTGAGTGGTATTCCAACAAATCAGAAGTGGTGGATCAGCTCACATTGGTATGTACTCTTTGTTATTTTAAAAAAATTTTACAAAAACGAAGTCGGACAAAGTAAAATATTTATCAGTTTATGTTCACTTTGAAATAACAATTATTAATCTACATAATGTTACTGTCCTTACTCAACATCATTTGTCAATCTACCCTCATTTTATATTTTTTTTTCTTAATTATATTATCGGTTTAAAATATCATTATCATGATATTAATGATCATAAATATATTAAACAAAATAAATTGAGAATATTAGCATTACTGTTGTTTTTTTTCATTTATTTGAAGGATTTAAACGTGTCTTATATCCTAAGTAAAATAATTATAAATTTTCTTTAGACATTCATGACTAAATTAAATGTTATTATTATTATCAATTGGATTTTTCAAAGTAATAGTATTTATATTGAATAGATTGCACTATAATGAATTTACTACTATAATATATTTTATGATATTGTGCTTAATGTTTTTCTTTATAGTTGTAATATTTGTTTTATGATAATTTAACTTAATAAATTATTTCTTATAAAAAAAATCACATTCAAAGAAAATTGGAATCGGATAAGAATAATAATGTTATATAATCAACTTTTATAATCAATCGAATGTGGATTGAGCATAGTTAGATTTGTTTAATATTATATTTTCAATTTAAAAAAAAAAAAAAAAAAAAAATGATTTAGTTTGCAGTGGTGTTGCTTAATATTTAACTTAAAATAATCAAAACACAAGTTGTTTTTAAACTATTAATCTTTAAATTATAATATATGAAAGTTTAATATTGCTTTAATAATTTATATTTTAATATAACACATTATACATATTTTAATAATAGCAACACTACTTAATATTATTTTAACAAATGTTAGAAAATTATAATAATTATAATTATAGTAGTTAAAAATAAGTTAATGATATTGCCATATTTATAATATAATTTAAATTTTAAAATCTTAAATGTTTAGAATTGAAATGTATAATTTTATAGTCTATCATTTTGAATATTTGTAAAAATTGTGGGTAGGCACTGTCTGTAACAAGTATGTAACCACCTGAGACGTCTAATACCCTAGTCTCTCCCGTGACCATGATTGCTGTAAAGCATTCGAAACGTCGGGAACCAAAAATCATAATAAATCCGCGACAAAATCCGAAAAGATAGTTTCAAAGTCATTGAAATTCAAAGAAATTCAAATAATTAATACCCATATACTGATAAATGACAATATCTACCAGTAAAACTTTGGGCTCTTAGCAAAGCGGCTATACGCCGTAAGTGACGCATGATAAACACAAGAGAAAGAAAGTAAGAAAAAAACTACAAGCCCACGTAGCATATGTTACATACATAATACGTTGGCAATCACGCGTCCGTTCATCGGAGATGGATAAGAAATATTATACAAAGAAGAAGTGAAGTAGCTCATAATAATGCGAAGATAGAAGCCATTCATCACATCGAAAACTCAGAGAGAATGCCAAGGCATAAAGAGTTACCCGTTCCAGTTAAGTGTTGAGATTCAGTTAACGAGATTGAGCTCAACGTGCAGTACCATTGCCAAAAAAAAAAGAGAAAAGTGAAAATCGAAACGAAATCCAGTTAGACGCATTCAGGTAGCGCTATCGTCCAAATTCACAAGTTCGAATCTAGGACCGTATAACTTGATGGATAGATTCATCGATATACCCAGTAGTCATACACAGAACACGATTGGTGGTTCAAGTAAATGATACCTACGAGTAGTTTCAACCATAGCCATGAAACTCGATACATTAAATAGATCAAAAGGTTAAGGAGACGGCCGTTACGTTTAAATAGAGTGGCGGTTTTCTATGCCCTGCTCAAGATGTCTGGATTGGCACGAAGTTGATATGAAGGTTTATCCTCATTTGAATGCCTACAGAAAGCGTGGCAGAGAAAAAAATATTACTAAATTTACTTTAGTAAAGATCTTAATTAGTTGACAGATTGAAATTTTGGCAATAGGGAGCCGTAGTGAGGATACACTTGGAGACTACTTTTGTGAGAAATCCAGTCTAGTCAACTCGTGTAATGTAAGCGGAAAGGAAATATTACAACAAGGAATTTACACTAAAATTTCAAGTGAGGCAAAAAAAAAGAGCATTAGATTAAGGCACTTGGCTCATTATATTGCAAACGCACTGAAATGACTGACACTCTTAAACGTTAAAAAAAAAGTGACAATAATGCAGTTAACAAGGTTCTGCGTATCACGACCCAAGATGATGGTTTATAAGATACATACACAATATTATACTGGTAATCAGTGCACTATTAAAAAAAAAATTGGTTATTCTGAGCAATTGACTCTCACAGTAGAACAGACGGATGAATGCACTTATCAAAGGGTTTGCCTCTGGGAGTTTACGTCGCTTAGGAATGGTCGAGAATCGAGCTCAATATTTCTCTGGATTTTATATAGGTTTAAAATTGAGGCCGTTTAGTATTACCGAATGCATTTTTAAATAAATTTGCTATTTAGATAAGAAACATCACGAATGAAAATAGATATACAAATATTAGTTTAATTTTGTCCTCCGATGAGGCAGAAATGGATAGAATAAATATAATGCACACTTCATCGCCGTGAGACACATACCGGTAAAGATAGTGATGAAAACTACACTAGATATGTTTATTTACTGGAAAATACATAATTTAAAGAGAGAAAACATACTAATTACTACTTGGCGTACTTTTCGTTAAAGAAAGGAAAACTTTTAGCTTGTGATCATATGTTATGTACAAGAATATTATATTTTAAAAAGGCTTTCAACTGAATTGACGATGAGACTAATGAATCTCGATAAGAATCCTGACAAGCCTACGAGTATAAACGGAAAAGTTACATATTGAAGAAAGTCTAACGAAATATCAAGAACAAAGGTGAACGCCGATTATGTTCTGATTATCAGGGGTTGAACAAGAGAACATTAAAAGACGATTGTTAGCTAGTTTATCTCAGTGGTGAGGTTTATATTACCAGTCTAGATCCTAATCCGGTTATTATCAAATATGCAAGTCAGAAGAGCACTTAACAGCACTTGTGACGCCAGAAGAGCACTATGAATTTATGCTGATGTTTGTTATGCACCAGCTGTGTATATAATAAATGAACTCCTCGGAAAAGATAGGTATGATTTGGCAATTCGATAGATGGGTAGCCTTCTATCTCCTGCTTCTGCCACTGATAAAGAAACAGCCCGACCACTTGGTATATGAAGGAAGTATTACGACTGGGTAGTAAGAAGGCGAATGCTGTATCCTAAATTGCTACACCTATGAATTAGTTTTACCAATTGAGGTAGTTTGTATAGTTAGTACATTTTCTTGGAGATTTATCTCTGGATTGCTAGCATAGCAAAACTATTTACGAATCTTATGAAGACTTATTAGTCTTCAAATCCATCTTCGAAATTGGGATGACATTCATCGCAGCGCTGCATTATCCGAAGTACATTGCAGAAGCGCAATGTTACGCAAGTAAAACTATGTGTGGGTGATATTTTCATGCAGAGACCCGATGGGAAAACCCTATTAAAACCTGTTGCATACTACAGCAAAAAGACAACCAAGGAAGTTCTCTCAGTAAGGAAGTTTCGTACATATTTTGTTGTTGATGCGCAGTCTGCATGGCATTACATGTGTATGCTTTGGGCTGCCGAACGAATGCCTTCAAGTCACAAACTGTGAACATTCCGAAGATACACGTATAATGAGTTACAAATACCGAATAGTTACAAGCGGTGCAAATACTTACAGTTATCTTATTATAATAAATAAATATCATAAAGGATAAAAGAATAAATATATGAATAAATTGAAATAGGTTTTCTTTACTATAGCCACAATGAATCAGGACATCGCGATAGGATTGATATAACTTTAGGTAAAGTTTTCTGTCCTAAAATGAGTATATTTGTACAAGAATACTATGTATCCGCATGCTTCAGTTGCACATACAACAAATCGTCTACAATGGAAAATATTTTTGCATCCAAACATAAAGCTAACACAGTTCCGTTTCTCACTTTACAATGGACCATGTAGAACAATTTCTTATAGATGAAAGTGGAAATATGTATATTTTGAGAATAATTGATGGACTTAGCGTATTTATATTCATTAAAACTCTTCGGAATCTTAAAGCAAGACAACTTAAACATTTTTGAAAGATATACAATTAGAAGAGAGGATACTTAGAAAGAGGAATTAGTCTTACGTTGTCAATACTTAAAAATATATATGTAAAAGAAATTGAAACCAAACATGTTGTGAACGCTGTCGCAACCCCCTGAACAAATAGATAAATAGAGAGATATAACTGAACTTCTCGTATATTGGAATCACAAGCGGCATCCCAGTAATCCAATCAAAGTTTGGACGAAAAGGTTTGAGACAATCACCCAAACAAAGTGCAGTGGAGTTTTAATAACACTAACGGAGATTACTAAATAGTACATCCAAAATAGTTTTCGACCGTAAAATCGTGAGTCTGGAAGAGGCACCTATCCTAAACATCACTCAAGATTGTTCAGAAAATTCCAAAACAACAACAGGACAGATTGTTGTTACGAACACTGAGAAAAGTCAGACTGCTTTAAAAGAATGAACATGTAATCAACAATAACATGAAAAAAATATTTGCTCTCAATGATCGTTCTGATTACAAATCATTGTTGTTGAAATAAAAATTATTAGTACTGACGGGGTTACAAAACCTAAATACAAAAGTTTATAACAAAAATATAAAATATAATACAAAAGTTTACTACGCGAATGCGTTCAAAAGATATCATTTACTTTATCATTCAAAAGTGATAATAGAAAGATAGATCAAAAACGAGAGACGATATTGATATCGAAAACTAAGGGTTCCCTGAATTTATATATATTTTAACGAAATCAAAAAAAAGGGACTTTGAACCCTTTATAATATCGTAAAGGGTCATGTTATGTTAGCGGAAGAAAAAAAGGTCCTCCCTATCGACTAGTGGTATCATAACCAACCGATGCCCTGATGATGCTGCCATGCGTATGGAATAACGCAGATGGGAATAATTATGTGTAAATGGTATATTATACTTAACTACACAGATACGATGCTTTTTATGTCTATCATATATATGTAATTATAAGTGAAATATGCCGCTGTATGCAGTGATTACTAGGAATAATTGTGTGAAATTTGCCCATAAATGGGGTGATCAGTTGTTTAAACTCTAGGTCATATGAAGTGAGACATTCTGCTGAATGCAGTGATCACTAATTATAAGTGAGACATTCTGCTATATGCAGTGATCACGAAAGATTTAAGTGAGACATTCTGCTAAATGCAGTTATCACGAAAGATTTAAGTGAGACATTCTGCTATATGCAGTGATCACGAAAGATTTAAGTGAGACATTCTGCTATATGCAGTGATCACGAAAGATTTAAGTGAGACATTCTGCTGAATGCAGTGATCACGAAAGATTTAAGTGAGACATTCTGCTGAATGCAGTGATCCCGAAAGATTTAAGTGAGACATGCTGCTATATGCAGTGATCACGAAAGATTTAAGTAAGACATGCTGCTATATGCAGTGATCACGAAAGATTTAAGTGAGACATTCTGCTATATGCAGTGATCACGAAAGATTTAAGTGAGACATTCTGCTATATGCAGTGATCACGAAAGATTTAAGTGAAACATTCTGCTGAATGCAGTGATCACTAATTATAAGTATTGTGGATGAAGAACGATGATGGCCGAGCGTGCACGACGGCACGCGAGAGCGAGACAGCAGCGACGACACCCGACGGCGAGGCAGCGACGACAGCTACTGAAGAAGCAACAATAAAGAAAACAAGCGAATACAAGTGAAATTAGTGTTTCATTGAAGAACCCCCATACAGTCCATGACAATAAGTGAGACATTCTGCTGAATGCAGTGATCACGAAAGATTTAAGTGAGACATTCTGCTGAATGCAGTGATCACGAAAGATTTAAGTGAGACATTCTGCTGAATGCAGTGATCACGAAAGATTTAAGTGAGACATTCTGCTATATGCAGTGATCACGAAAGATTTAAGTGAGACATTCTGCTGAATGCAGTGATCACTAATTATAAGTGAGACATGCTCTCTGTGAGCTCTCAATGAGGTGTGCTGCTTAATCGATAATGATTATTAAAATCAATAAGTGAAATATGCCGCTGTATGCGGCGATCACTAGAAATAACTAAGTAAAACTTTCCTATGTCTATATGGGGTGATAATCGTTTAAGTTATAAGAAGTGAGACATTCCGCCGAATAAATTGTTAAATACTGACAAGTGAATTATGCTGTCATACATTGCAACGACATCTTTTTAATATATCACTATATGTATCACTGAATATTACGGTGTCCCAGTAAAATTCCAGCTGCGTCAATCATCTGAGAGTGCACAGTACATCAAAATCAAAATTCTATATCATGATTTAAATCTACTAATGAGAAAGCAGGAATTGTTATATAATTCTTATTGTTTATATTACTTCTCTTGTTGAGTTATATTATGTTATTCTGTTTTATTATGTTTGATTTATCTTACATTATTATGTTTCATTTTTTTTTTTTTGCTTACTTTTCGGATGGCCGAGCCGGAATGGGGACATTCCGTTCACAGGACGGCCGTCTGTTAGCATACCCTTTATAATCTGTACATTTTTTTAAATTTAAATATCAATGTTTAATATAATCTGTACTAATAAGAAAGAAATAATTTATGAATTAATAATTATTTATTAATTTTATTAATATGTGTAAGCATAGTCTTCACAGTTTTTACATTTCTTTAATAATATTATTTGAATTTACAGAGCAATAATAAAAGTTAACATCGATGCAACACAGCTAATGGAAACATTGACAGCTGTCACTTTTGATTACTATAAATATAGGAGAGGTGTCAATCAGAGGGCAGTACGTTAACGACCACGGTGATAGCATGAGCTATGCCCCGGTGTGATATTTCGATTATTGTGTATTATTTGTAAAAGTATAATCATTTATGTGTGTTAATAAACAAAAAGTGATAAGTGAGTCTTTTATTCTGAGTGGTATTCCAACATAACCTACAGTTCCTACAGTCACTCGTCTCCCCGATGCGATCACAGCCGCCTCGTAAGGAAGGATTCATGTCGTAGTACATGTCATTAACACTGTTAGCCATGTTAATACTCCCATACTGTTAGTCTGTCCGCGACCCGCGCGTCCGCGACGCAGGGCGGTGAGCCATCGGAGGCGGCGAGCATGGAATAAGTATCAGTGGGACGTTAAAAAGGGCTGATGATAATGAATACGTCTTACTAGCTGACCCGTGCCCACTTCGTTGGGCATAATGTTAATAATTCTTTTTTAGTACAGAGTGTTTAAATAATTTAAATTATTTTATTAATATTAAAAATTAAAAATTAAATTATCTATACTAATATATATATAAAACTACTTTTTGTAACTTAAACATAAAAGTAAGACATATGCTGTCGTTGACTTTTTTGTAGGCATTTTCAAGCTCCACATCTTTTCTCTAGAACTCAAAAATATATCTTTCATAGTTAAGGCAGCGTTCGTAAGAAACGCTTTCATTCGACCGTTTTTTCTCCGATTCACTTTGCAAAACGGACTACCACGTAAAAGCCTTTTTATTTTTCGTTTTTTTATATAGCCTATGACACTCAGCAATAATGTGGCTTTCTAATGGTGAAAGAATTTTTAAAATCGGTTCAGTAGATCCCGAGATTACCCCTTACAATTTAATTTAAACAAACTTTACCTCTTTATAATATTAGTATAGATTAGTATAGATATGCATGTCAATAAAAAGTGTACATAGCATTTCAACATTCAACAATTAAAAGTATAAAAAATCTAAAAAAAAAATAATCCAAATAATGTCATTTTACAAAGGAATAGTTATTTATCAAAGAATTAAGAAGAAATATTATAATTTTATTTATAATAACTATTCGAAAGTTGAGCTTTTAGATGTTAGAAATGTAAATCGTACAAATGTGTATGAATAATATTATTTTGGAAATTGAACCGTTACATTTATATTTTTTCTCTTTTTTTTAAAGAATTCCTCTGCTGTAAATTCAACACTAAAAATATCTTGCACGAAACTGAAAACAAATACTAGAAATAAAATATATTGATCTGTCATTGAGTTATTAGCGAGCTAGCGAGGCATCTTAGTCGCTGGATGTCAGGTTTATTGG
The DNA here is from genome assembly GCA_905231865.2 of Boloria selene. Taxonomy (NCBI): domain Eukaryota; kingdom Metazoa; phylum Arthropoda; class Insecta; order Lepidoptera; family Nymphalidae; genus Boloria; species Boloria selene. The sequence continues at coordinate 120,214 of HG993149.1, forward strand.
CTTTTTTGTGACAGTCGTCGTGTGAATTATGTTAAACTGCGGCGCGGCGTCCGGCTCCGAGACCTCTGCTCTAACAGTGACGGACCGCACCGCTTCTGATTAGCTATGTTTGGATTATTAGCGGACTTGTAAAAACACATTAAGGGCATAACTTGCGTTTTTCATTGCCTTACTATCGGTTGATAGTATGGAACTAAACAGAGTTAAACAGGATACAAATATAAACTGATGACTTACCCTCGGGAGATTACGATGATATAAATAAAAATAGTTATTGTGAATTTACATTATGAGAAAACAGTTGCTATTGCAGACTTTTTCTTAAGCCTTTTAAGTACTGTACTTAGGTATATTTATTTGATATAGCGGTATATCCTAACGGGCGAATCAATCAATGTCAAACACCCCCATGTCAATATAGGTGATTTTCCCGTAGTAAAAGGTATTCTATGATAAGTTATCACTTCGTTCGTTATTTACTTAATGAACTTAGGTTTCGGTCCCTACTGCATATTTTACCTAAAGAGACAAAAAATATATGTAGTAGATAAACTAAAAGTTCGCTGAATCGGGTTAGATACTACTTGGAGACTAAACCAGTGAAGCTATGGTGAGTCACTAGTATATTATATTGCTGATTTGTGAAGCTACCACTTTTTGCATGCCTTGCGCGTCGTAGTGGAGAGAAATAAAAACAAATAATTATAAAATAATAAAACGGACTAGTGCCACCGGTATTGAGTATTTGCATAGCACTGTCGCAGGACGCGGACACGCTCCTGCTTCTGAGAACTATGCAAAACAACAAATATTTTACGTAGTTTCTTTTTAAGCATATTAAAGTGCTTTAACCGATGAAAGCTCATAATACAGAAGGCAGTCTGTTTTGAATTTAATTTAAATATTTCATAGAAAACGAAAGTGCATTTAATAGATATGGAGTATTATTTATAAGTAAAGCTGCAGATAACAGATAGTATAGTAATATTATTACAAATGCAATCGTTTTTATTATATTGTCGGATAAACGATGGTTTTTCAAAGAAATCAGATAATAAGTTTGAGTTTTATATGCACAAATTTTCATGGTGTATTAGCCACTTGAGGCAGGCTATTTGCGGCACCAAAGGTCCTAATTGTTGCATGTAAGTGTATGAGGTAAGGCCCCGATCCATCACGCCGCGACGCCGCAGATGACACTCGCGATAAACGTGAACTCAATTAGTGAGATTATCTCCACCAACAAACTGCGAGTATGCGAATACCGAGAGCTTGTCAAGTAATTACGTGGCTTCACTCAGCATATTTGCCATTCATGTTGAAAAAAAAGGAATTTTTAACAGAAATTAATAACAATTTTAAATATAATAAATAAAGTAATACTTTCGTACCTATACTTTACATATTTATTTTTATTATTCATTTATTAATATTTTTATTTACTTTATACAAAGCTATATCTTATTACTGCTATAAAAATGTAAACTCCACTGATTCGATATAACATTTCACGAATGCTTGCATTTTTATATGATTTATAATATAATTTTTCTAGAAGTTCTTAAGTGCCTTCGCACATTATATATTTTAAGAGTAATGTGTTTTATAATTCTCAACTGGTATATTGTTTTATTTTAATGTAACGGTACACTTCATATATTTTTTATTTCTTAATCAAAAGTCACGGATTACTTAAAATATGAAATATAACTGACTTATTGCGCAAACAGATATGTATCTGCGTTATTGAGAACCAAGTTCTTGTGATGATTATATTTTTAAGCTTGCAGCGAAATATAGTAACGGTGTGTCATTTCATATATTATAGTAGTGTGTATTAAGAAAATTTAAATTGCATTTGTAATAAATTAAGACCATGTATTCAGACTTTGATTTTGAACTTTCCGATTTGGTTTGATTTTAAACCGTCATTTGTCACTAAAGTTATATGAAAAAAAAAGTTTTTGAATGTATTAGTTTCTATAAATACTTAGTTCCTCGATGCCATCGGCATATTCAGATGTTTTAAAACAACTTCAGCAAAATGTACTTTAAAGTTGTAGTAAAAAGTTGAATAGAACCATATCCATAGTGAAATTAAAATATAGTCTATACTATTTTATGCATCATGCTTCCTGCATTTTATCAAAATCTTAAACTATTTCACACATGACAGCATAATTATATTCATACCCGATTTACATTTATTTAATTACCAACGTAATCTCCCATATAACGACGAATTTCTCAAGTTTTTTTAATATTAATAAGGTTCTTTCCACATAGCTGTAATACTTTTGATTAAAACAGTACTAACAAGGTGGTAATATTGAATCTAATATCACACCACGTCTGCGGCGTGGCGGCGGACACGCCCACTCCTCGTGGTACTCATGAGTTCACCAATCGTGAGGTTCACCTTAGAAACCTTTTATGTAGATTGTATTCGAGTAGGAGTCGACCAAATTATACGAAATGATCGTTACTTTGAATATTAATAATATTTTTCTCAAACCGGTAACGTTTAACACATCTGCGTATTGAATTTATGTTTACTTCATTTAAAGGAGTTTCATCTGATTACTCCGAGGCGAGAATAATTTGAATTTAATCTCGTATAAGGATCGGTCTCTCAGGATCTCGGGTAACGTAGCCCAGTGGTAATACGCTCGTTTGGCAAACCGAGTGATACGGGTTGACATCCGGGTCGCGCAACTCTCATGTTTTCACTTGCGAATCATTTCTAATAAGATTACTTATCTAATGATTGAGAAAAACATTGTATTATTGTCTGAGAAAACTTAGCAAGTTTTCGGAAGGCAAGTGCAATCCGCCAACCCGCACTAGGCCAGGCAGCGTGCCCAGCAGCGAGACGTTAAAAAGGACTGAATATTCAATGTCGTATAAAATTGATTCATTCTGTAACTAGAAATTCTTTTCACGATTGTTCATGGTTTGCTGTCACACTAATATTATAAATGCGAAAGCTTGTCAGTATACGTTTCCTATTTATATACCTATGTACAATGTAATGTATAAGTGAAATTCCGGATTCGCGATGGAGATAGCTTTGCTACTGGAACAGGCTACTTTTTGTCGACACGCACTACAATATCTAAGTACCTACATATTATATGCAATATATTTATTAATTTTGATAAAATGTATGGAAAAATGATAATAGTTAGTATATTTGCTTTGCCGGTTACGGTGGAGTGGTTTATTTTTTTTTAATTAGAGCGATTTCCTCTAACATAAAATGTCTCTACATTTTTTGCTATTTCTATTTTCTACTTTCTAATGAGAACCTTAAGGGTTTTTGATTGTTAAGATTACAATTACTTTTACTTTATGATAGATTATTACCAAGTGGTTATTTATACTAAGTTACAGTTCCGCTTATTGCGTTGATGTTGACATATTTAAAATGTTGCAATAAGTTTGTACGTTTTAGCCGACATGACATTTGTGCTATATATATTATTTGTTTTTGTTCACATAGAGGGGGACTTACATATAAATATAAAAATCGTAATAAGGTCAAGTACACAGTTTAAGGTGTACGATATGCATCTGAATGCGCAGGCTTCGATGTTTCTGTTGAGAGCGTCGATGCGTGATGCAATATTTATGAGCTCGGAGCGCAAACTCCCATCTAGATCTCATTATGGACCCCGCTTCGAGTACATTTTTCTCCTATTAAATCATAAAACAAGTGCCTATTATAAATCAATAAAAATTATATTAAATATTTACTCCTATTAAGAATCGCTATCGTCTAACATCACTTGGCGCCACTCGGGTAGAGTATGTTTAATCATAGACATGTTATCTATATTTGTTTAATGACCGACAACAGATCCTTATCAATGCTATCAAATTACTCTAGTGTTTAGGCACTTATATCTGTACGTAAATGCCTATTCTTGATTTAAAGTAGCTATCTTATATTAAACTGATACAATTACAGTAATTCTTTTTTAATTTCTTTGTCCAAAAAGGCTGAATCTATTGTTAAAATACTTTCGCAGGTAGAAAATTAGTTAAATTTTTTAGTAAAATAACAAGCTTATAATGGATAAAGGTGATTACGGATGTGTGTAACTCAAGCCGTTTTTCTCATCGTATTAATAAATAGATCTTTTAACAACTAAAAGTTTCGTAGAAAATTATTATGGAAAATATTCGGTACATAAAAATTAAAGCTAATGATTAGCAATAATCTATAATTGCTATCAATTTATTTATTAGCTTAATCAGAAAAGCATCTGGTACGTTGCGATGGTTTCCGGTCGTTCGACAACTTAATTCGCCTCAGCATCTACATCAGTCTAGTCTTCTTCATGTACATATATCTGAATGCGGGCGAGTGCGATGTTCGCTAGACGGCATTCATCTTTTATAAGCATTCCTGATCAATCAGTGTCCAGTGACACTTGAGTGGTAAGTAAGCAAGATTTATAATTTTATGATATATTAGCCTTTCTTGCAGCTCCGCTCGCGGTTTAAATACTAATCAAAAGAAATATTTTTTTGCCTTTTTTTGCGACATTTTTCATTGATGCTCTGCTCCTGTTAGTCGTAGCGTGATGTAATATAGCCTATAGCCTTCCTCGATAAACGGACTATCCAACATAAAAAGAATTTTTCAATTCGGACCAGTAGTTCCTGAGATTAGCGCGTTCAACCAAACAAACAAAAAATCAAACTTTTCAAGTATAGATTATGTAGTTTTGTTGTATACTTGCCACTTACCCTGGTGTTGCTCGAGTGCGACCAGGTGTAAATATGTAATTTTATAGATATATTACTTTCTTATTATATAACTTTATTGGTTTATGCGGTGCACGCCAATACGACATGACATTTTCCGACATTTTCCACAATTATCGTCGAATTTTAGCAAACTTACGCTTCCTTAATAAATTATTATACACCTAAATCTTTCTTGGTAAGAACTGTTTGAAGATACGTTTGGTAGTTTTTGAGTTATTATTTCAAGCAGACAGACGCGTGGGGACTTCGTTTTATAATAACTACGTAGTAATACTCTCTATTTAGAGCATTTAAGTCAACTTATACTACATAAGTCATGTTAAACAATATAAGAATCCTGTTAAGTCTAGCTAATTGCGCAGGTTTTGCTTAATGCAGTGCGCGGATGGTCTATGATAGGTGCGCTCTCTTTTTCTTTACTCTTAAACCTTCGACGAGAGCTATGAGAGATCATCATTGTAGTGTGATGTGAGCCAATCTATTTTTTAAACTTAAACATGCTAAGAACATAAAAGTTAACTTATTGACGTTAAACATTCAAATCAGATCCGTAAATCCATAGATTACAATCGGGTCCAACAAACAAAAACTTTAGCTTTAAATAATAATAGATTTTATTGCCGCAAGTCGGATTTGCAGTCTGCTAAAACTTATTTAAGTTTTTACAACAATATTATAAATCTATATTTTTAACAACTTCCGTTATTTCATAGTATTATTGATCAAACAGAATTAAATCAAACATACTGAATTAAATCAAATTGGGATGTGAACCTAATTATCCTACCTGATAATAATTAGAAATATTCCATTCAGACTAACTACGTATAGATCGGAGCCGGCGGCGTCTTCGCGGTAGATAATTTACGCGTAATAGCCGAGTATGGACGATTATAACGCAGTATCTACCACCCATTACTTTTTGCTTCCTTGGGAAAACTATGTAACTACTAATTGGGATTATTTTAAATATCTATAACTAAATTTATAATAATAAAGCTTGATGTTTAACATACGCATGTTTGCATTATACATTATGTTAATATGTGTGCTTAGTTTTACATATGTTTTGTGTAACTTTACTGTACTGCATGTATTTTTCGATATGAAAATTTACGAGTATGTAAATGAGCGAGTAGTGGTGCTATAGCAATAAACAAACGCTGTCCCAATGTTATATTGATATGGGAATATTTGATTTATAAATTTGTCTTTTTTTACTTAGTTTAGTATTTATTATTTTGTATAGTGTTACCAGCCATGTTTACCTTAACCATCTACAAAGGTCAGGTCGTACCACGGTACGGTACTAATTATCGTTCACCCCAATATGTCTACATTGACATCCCGAGCGCCTCCAGATAGAAGACCTAATACTATTGTATATCGAGCATTAAACTATAACACAATCTTATTTTAAATCATCATAAATTAAGCTTAAAGCTATGAAGCGAGTTGTCCAAAGCTCCTTGATTGCCGTACATTAATGAATGTGAATGCGTTTGTAAAAGCTCATAAAACTATACATTACGATTTCCGCTCTTATCAAACCGCAGTTAATGCTGTAATCGCATGAGCGATGGCGCACCTGCTGGGTCACTGCGGCCGGCGCACACAACACACGACACGGACACTATAAATAATAAGCCCATCGAAATTCAATCAATAGTTATAATTAAAAAATACAAACAAACACACATAATTATACTTAATTATGTGCATAATATTTTGGAGAATTAATATTTTATTTTTAATATACATTATACTTTATAAAAGACCCGGTGGTCCTTAATATTTAAATATTCTGTTGAAGTCTTTCACATCTCAAATTCATTGGAAATCTTATATCAATATACCTTAATTTAATAAAGGCAATGTTATCTTTGCGATGTTTAGGCAATGGCATAAAATTTTTTATTAAATGCACTGAAGTATTTTTTATGATTATAGTAATAAATAAACATTAAAAGTAGTAGTAGCAGCATTGTCTTGGGAAACATCAAAGTATTTATTTTGTTATTTCTTACTTCTATGAAATTGGTGAACTGGTCACTTTGATCTCATATACGAGTATCAATATTATTTAATCATTTGTTTTAATGCAATTAGATGTTTCTGAGTTCTGACCCAAGCAAAGGTTGACTCGGAAAGAGTTAAATGTCTGGTGGACCAGTGCTGGTGTTCCACTACACTTCCTAAGATCTGGTCCTTGGATCTATCTAGATGAATACGCGAGCTCTGTATTGTTGTATAACTGCAAACGATGATGAAAAAGCTAACCGAGACGGGTCAATTGCTTTAGCCCATTTCTGCTTCAGGACAACACTAGACACACTGCACAAAAAACGGTCGCTACAGTCAAGGAGCTGCGATTGGAATTTCGTCGATGGCCACGAAACCTCCAGACCGTGATTTAACAGATATATTTTCAGAATTTGGATAATTTCTTGTAAAGCAAAAATTTAATTTCGATGAGGCAGTCAAAATCGCCTTGAGAGATTCTATTGCGATGATATTATTGATTTTCGCTTCTACCATTTTCAATTAAAGGAATCAACAAACTACCTTTAAAATCACAATAATTGGTTGCATATTTGATTGATTAAATATTTATTATCATTATTTCGTTTCCTTTTTCCATATAAAATGACAATTTCATATGCAAGGACTTATAGTTGCAATTCATAGTTAGTACATAATTTTACCACATGAGTCTATGATCAAATTCTTTACGAGTTTACGTTTTGGGCTTGTGGAGGCTCAAGTATCAATTTCAATTTTCAAGTTTTCTCGTAAGATTAATTAGGCGGCGACACGGAGGGACGAGGAGCAGCGTGCGGGTTCGATTATAGATGGGGTTAGATTCATATCTCATTGAATTCATAATACGCTGATGATAATCTAGCGGCTTGTAGCTTGCGCTGCGACTATCAATATTATTATAATACTAATTTGTGATTTCAAAATGGGTAAAATATAGATTGTAGATTCTCGGTCGGGTTAGGGTGAGATGACAAGAGTTATATGGGTTGATAGAAAATTTGGTGTTTTAACAAATCTCACATAGACTATTTATTTTGAAGATCTAGAATATTAAATAGCTTAATATTTGAAAATTAGGTATCGAACTTGTCTGTTTTATTTAAAATAGCGTTTGTACGACAGTGCGTGCGCAGAGGAGTTTCTATAGACATAAATAGAATTAAAAGTAATACTAGTAGTCAGTATCGCGCAATCTGATACATTGCTGGAGAAAAAAGTAGCTTGTGTCCGTCGGATATTGTGACATCTCTATGGCAAGTTTGCGCGAGATTAAACAAAAAATGTAGTAAGACTAAGAATAGATTCTCCCGATCGATTACCGAAAACGGATAATCACTCTTAAACTAGGTATCTCTCTCTTAAAGGCGCGGGGGTTAAGATACTATGAATTTCCTTGCACCGGGCTGTTACAGAGATTTTTTTAACAGTAATTGCCATTAAATTGACCCTTCCCTGGGACTCGAACCCAGGACTCGGGATGGATAACCACTAGACTAATGAGGCAGTTATAGTACACGAGCAATCTCTTGTGTTGAAAGGTATTTTCCAGTGTTATGTCAAAGTGGACGAGTATTAAGTTTAAAGTCATGTTGAATTTTCGGCTTGAGCTCCGCCGTGTGTCGGTAACCCGAGCGCCGCGCCTCGCCGCCCCGCCACAAAGAGTTCGCTCCTCCTCCGACACTGGTCTGGTGAGTCACACTCTTGCCCAAGTATCAGCTTACCAGCCGGCGACGCTTGCTAACCATTTAAGTCGTTATTTTTATTGTACGTATCTATACTAATATTATAAAGCTGAAGGGTTTGTTTAAGTGATGCAACGAATACTACTTTAACGAATACGAATACGAATACGAATATCAAATCTACTATTCGGCGAATAATACATGTATAAAACGAATGTATGTACGAATAAAACAATACTACATGTAAGGAGCACCTAATCAACACACATCTTGAAAATAACTCCTTTTATTCAATGTTAGGGTAATCCCCGTAAACAGTATATAGTGCGTAGGTGCGTTCGGAATTCGGATACACGATGCCAGCCAAGACGTAATTTGGGTTGGGTAATAAATATTATGTTTTTAATATTCGTGATGATATTCGGCGAATACGAATATTCAGTAAATACCTACTATTCGGTGAATACGAATATTCGTATTCGTATTCGTTGCATCACTAGTTTGTTTGTTTGGTTGATCACGCTAATCTCACTCCGACTCTGACAAGATTGGTCTGAATTGAAAAATTCTTTTTGTGTTGGATAGTCCGTTTATCGAGGAAGGCTATAGGCTATATTACATCACACTATGACCAATAGGAGTGAAGCATCAATGAAAAATGTTAAAAAAAGGAAGAAAAATATTTCTTTGATTTTCAGCCTTAAGAACGCGAGCGGAGCCGCGGGAATATTAAATATAATATTTGATGTCTTATTGGATTAGAGTACCTTAGTTGCTTACTCTTATTTTTTGTTTGTTTATATTTAAGAGAAACATTGCTTTGCGTAGGATTTCACTATAACTTTTATTTGGCACTTTTTATACCATTCAATTAACAGTAAAAGTTTCTTTAAAATGTAAACCTAAAAATGGGTTCATTTTTAGGTTTACACCTCACTCATTTACCATATACATGTATAGTACTAACTAAAATATATTTTAAACAGTAGTTTGGAAATCGGTATCGTATAAAAAAGTTGAATATAAAGCACCGTTTTTAAAATCACTTACATTTTAATGTATACATTTTTATACATATTCAAGAATATTTATATCCTATACGTATCAAGAATTATTCATATACTTACAAGAATCATTTAATATTTTCAGAAAGATGAAAGTTTTTATTTAAAATGCACGAGGAATAAACCAGTTGCTTTTTCCGAGCTTTTACGCTTGTATCAAAACATCAGTCGCTACAAAGCGAGAAAGGCAGTTGCAATGTGGTTAAAAAGCTGTTTTTCAGCCGTTGAGTATCTGGTTAAGTTGCAGGCGCTCCACCGCGAGCGACCCCGCCGCGGAGCTTTTCTAGGCTAACTTTTAATGTGCTTTGTACCTTTTGGAATATTATATTTCCATATTTAATAATTACAACTATATTAAACATTTCATTTTTTCAAATGTAACTGATATTTAGTTTAATATTAAATTTAATATTAATTAAATTAGCTATTACATTGTTGTTCTTTCTCTTTTTATAAACTGATAACAAATACTTGTAAGAGGAGGAGCCAGGAGACTCATATTACAGGGCTTACCTAGTTTGAGCTCTTGTCTCTTACTTATATAGACTACCTAAATAGTTTAATGTATACTTTAGTGTCAATTGTACATGTGGAGAAAATAAATAAATAATTATTATTTTATTATCATTATTATTATGTGTGATATTTAGCCTTAGCTAATTTCTTTATGTAGGTTGGTCTCACATAAAAAATAATTTGAATTTGAAATGAATTCTTAAAGTACTTTTAATGTTTGTTAATTCATCATACAACAAAGATTAAACATCGTCCGCCAGGCGTGAAATGAATGATAGTGTTATATTACTCGGACCTGAATCTCATGCGCACTGTAAGAAATATTAAAAAAATGCAGTCTGTAAGTGTGGACACAGAGGGCGCAGGTTAATGGTTGTCATTTGCATATATCAGACTTGGTTCGACTTTAAATTATACGGTAGTAATAATAATACTATTTCTCATCGTATTATTTAACACACCAAATAGAAAAAAATTGTACGTTTTATAATCTTAAAATGATTATTTTGAAGATAAAAAACATACCTTATGTACTTATTGTAAACGTTTATTAAAATAAGCCTCAAATATTCAAAACAATTACGTACTTAGAAACGTTAGAGACTCTTTAGTCTACGAGTATGCACTGACTCAAAGCTCTCCGCCGAACTTTCGACGCCGTACTTAACAATGCTCTAATGCCTTGCTTTTTGTTTCCAAAAAACTACCTTCAATCGCTTCATATAAATAAAAGAAAACATGATTTAAATTTAATTAATTTAATACAGAACGATTTAACATAAATGGTTATTAGATTCTTAATCAACTGTACATAAGCATTACTCGCAATGGTTACTGTCAGCTTACAAGCTCGCGAGACAAGCTTATTGAAAGCTCAGCCACAAACACCGTGCGGGAGAAAGCGCGCTAGAACAGTACCTACAGTAATGTAGAGCTATAAACGAGAGAGTCGACACTCCAGCGGGTGTTAGAAATATATCAGCTTTTTTTGTATAATTACTGCGTTCTTAAGTACTGTTCTGTTCTGCGTGGCTTTCTATAAAGATTTACTTACATATAGCATATTCCGTCGGACGTCGTTGTAACCTTCTAAAGTTAATTTTCCTTTATATTTATATTTGAATTTAGTTTTACGCGTAAATATTTCCTTCACTATTTTATGAATTATTTTTATAAAATAGTAATAGAGTTCATAGTGTGATTTTCTATAAACAAAGAATACGAATATATTTTGAAGCCTTGTTTTAAATGTCACATATAACTAGTAACTAGTACTTCCCTTCTTATAATACTCTCAAACATGCAATCTAAACAAAATAAAAATTAAATGTCAATTATGACAGATGATCACAGATATATTATTATTTTAATACAGTTCTACAAGCGACTGACACTATGTTTAGAACTCGTCGTTTAGTAGTAGTAGTACTACACATTAGAAATTATTGGAAACAACAGCATGTCTATAATATAGCTATACAGCTATAAATACAACGTGTATTTTCTTAAAGAGCTGATTAACTTCCATATGCTATGCAACACAAATCCATATGCTATTGAAACTTGAATATTAAATTTGGGAGTAGTAATTAATTTTCTCTTATCCGATATTCGATCATGGCGGCCGATCTCTTTGAGAAAATTATGATGCAAGCAACTATAAAAATGCGCCTTTGAAGTCATTCGGACCAATGGTGCGACACCGCCGGAGTGAGATAAGATGAAAAATGCACATGGTTTTGGAGGAATGATGACTTAACTCCACCAACTTCCCAAGTTCTTGCTGCCATAAACACCAGCATATGTTATCAGGATGGAAACAACATATTTTTTTCGTTTTCGGGGCTTAAACTGCAATACTAGTTACTACTTTGCCAGCATTATTGCTACTATTCCACGCGGACACGACTTTTACAGTAATAATTAGGTGTACATAATACATTTGCTTTGTATATATAGTTAAGTTTCTTGTCTCTTGTAATTTCCTTTATTGTAAATACGCTGTTACTATTAAAGTAACTAAGATTAAAGATATTCTCCTTGACTAGTACAAGTAGATAAAAATTACCAAGGTGCCACAAACAGATGTTAAAAATAAAGGACACTTCAACAGGTCAGCTTTAGAGTTGATCTGCTCGTTAAGTGTAAACAACTTTATTTTGTTGCCACCAATTAGCACTAACTGTCCTCCTTCATAAAAATATCGATTTATCAGTCTCTGGAGCAGTCGGCCGGTAAGTAGTAAACTTTGTGTTTTATTAATCTTTTACTTAGTATAAGTCGACCAGTGGTTGGATCAGTCGAGCAATTATTTTGTATTACATTTTTTTTACTTCTAGAAGTTCCCTTGATAAGCTTAACTTGAATGTATTCTACTCTGTTAATAAACAAATCTTATATTTTTATCACTTAGTGCTATTATAAAAAGCTATATTGCATGAGTTGGCAGATTGGTCGTACGACCGGTCGTATGTAATTGTTAATGTCAATATGATGTATGGCGTCGAGGCGCTCATAATAACTCACTCAGTAATCTGTCCGGTTTCTTTTATAGATAATATCATAACGGTCTGTCCGTTTCAAATGAGGACTGAAATAAGAACTAAGACCTAACTTGGAAAGAAAAAACCAAGTTCTTATAGGATATGAGATTAACGAGATCTTTATCAATAGCAGCGTTGATAAATGTCCGTCGTCTGCTAGCAAATGCATCCACATCTCAGCCATCTGTAAGTTTATGGAAATTATCATTTTTATTATACAAAATGAACTGTAATTAGTATTTATCGAAAGGATATGAAAGTATAAACACAAAGTCATTACAAGATGGCATTTTGATGGCGATTTGATGATTTGAGTATTTGTAGATTCAACCAGCTTCGTTTTAATGTATCTTTATTTAATTACTTACATAATCCATAATCAAGAAAGACTTAAATATTTTCCGTCTCTCACTGAACAACACGGAACACTTTGTGTAGAAATGTTTGTTTTAAAAACATGTATATATGAAGTGTGACTAGTAAAATAATGATTTTCAAGTTTTTTTTCAGTAGATGAAAAGATCAGCTGTAACAAACTGATGAACATATATTTATTATGTATATACGAAATTCTCAAACTCAAACTCAATGTAAAAGTAGAGTAATTAAAAGAAAAATCAGTAACGTGCTAAACTGCCCCCAATAGACAAGTGCAAATCCTATTTCAGGAAAATAATATCTTAGCAATATACGAGTGGTCGGAAAATTTAGTTGATGATATAAATAACGAAGGAAAAAATAGTCTATATTTAGAAAAAGTTCTGGAAGGGGTCGGTGTGGTAATATATACGTTATTAGGGGTTTGTACTCGTTTTTCGCCATTTGCGGCTAAACTATTAAAAAAGTTGTAGATAATAAAAAAATCTAAAACTTACTTCTCATTCATAAGCCCATAACCAAAATTTTACACCAAGAATAATATAATGTTTATTTTATTTATTTATATAGAAAATTAACCTTTAAACTTTTACTTTTCTATAACCTAATTAAGAAGTAACTATATGAGTATAGAAATGTTTCTAGGCACAATTAGTCAGTGCTCAGTCACAGGCCGCACTCCGCGAGGTGGGTGTCGCGTATCTCGATGGAACCGTTTATGTAAATGTAATGGACACTTTGTATCGAACTTAGATAGAGCTATGATAAATGGATGCTTCGAAACTCCACATTGTAGATCAATAGATTATCTCTATAGTTTTATTAAAAGAAACACCTGTTTATTTCTTATATCGTCCATATTCGGATTTGATTGTTTTACTTATAATATACTAGTTTTTTTGCTGCGAATCCACTCGTGGAGTATTAGAATTAATTATTAAACAATACTTTATCCTGTTTTTGTATACATTGAAATCTACATAAAATATAATATAATAGTTACATTAAAACAAATAACAACACTCAATAGTAAATTCATATCTATATATAAAATATATTTAATTGAATAAATTAATATTTACAGGAATGCAGTATCTATAAAAGCTACATAATATGATGCAATTTTCTTGTCAACCGGCATATCTGATTAATATGAATGTCTCTCGTTCTGCCGACTATCTACATCTTTATATTTTATTTACAAATATGTATCAAACATACATAATGTTTGATATTATGATTTAAAACAACATTTAATTAAAATGTAAGTAATTTAAATCAATAACAAATCAATAAAATAAAAACTAATATTCAAAATAAAACAGGATTCAATCAAAGGCATCTTAATTACGCATATAAATCATAATAATTGTTAAACGTTTATATTACATAAGTTCAAATACATAAAACGAATATCGGAAGTAGCAAGTAGCGAGGCGTGGGAGCGATTTTACTTTTATCTTTTCTCCGTATAGCTTTGGTGCAAAAAGCTCCAAAGCAGGTTGGCAGTGTAAGGTCTCGTAGCGCATGCGCAGGCGCAGGCGGCAGTACGCGCGCGACCCTCGCCCATACCGCCCGTACAAGTCAACACTGCGCCAGTAAAGTTCCATCGAAACCGTTACAGTTCAAAATCGTGAGTGATTTTATTAAAGTGATTGTAGTGCTGTGTTTGTGCAGTGATGGAGCTGAAGTGTGCCTCGAGCCGGCTGCCCGCGCGGTGACCGCAGGTTGAACGCCCCAAGTTATGCGAATTACTCCGGTAATTATTTATTAAGCTTCTATAAACGCTAGAATAGGGCAAGCTTTAGAAAGTTCTCATTACCTTTGAAGTAATATAACTTTTTTATGAATTTGTAAAAGTTGAGTGAATTGTATCAAGTAGGCTTGTGGTTTTATGAAAAGCTTTAAGCGAAGTTAATAAAAGGTAGCAGTCGCTTATGATAGAAAAAATACAATACATAGAATTGTAATTGAATACAAATATGTAAAAGTTAACGTAAAACGTAAACTTCATAACATTTACAAAACGACTCTATCGTACTTCACTCCGTTCACATTGACATAAGTCAATAGTTTTTACCGATATTTAGATTGGTCACTGGAGCCTGCGCAAGTTTATTTATCGTAATGATCTTATCACTTCTTACGTACAGTACGTAATTCTAAAGGCATATAAATAAAAGAAAAGATAACAGACCAGCTCAGAGGAAGTAAGGCATGGTTTTCTATAGGCTGAAGTATAGGCCCTTTTCATAAAATTATGTGGAAATGTTACATTTCTAACTCTGCAGTTAGTAAAATTCTAAGAAACAAAGTTCAGTTTGATAACAGATTAAGTTATAGATCCACTTGTAAGCTTACCGCACCCGGGAGCTCTTAACGTATCTCGGGAAATCTAATTAACAAAAATTGAGGTTTATAACGTAATTAACTTAAACGGACAAGCTTTCACGATGTGATCGTATTCGAATCCGCACCTGTCTTGCAAGTAGTCACAGATCACTGAGCGTCTGTCAGCAGTTGACAAAAACCCGTCGCGTCACAGCGCGTCACTGCGCTGTGCCTGCGCCGGACGACTCTACTCAAGGTTGCTTATTTAATGTTGGATTAACGGACTAACTCATACCTGACGTTAATATATCTTCTTACTTTTGGTAAGCACTTCTTTCCCGTAGAATGTTTATTTATCTGCAACAAACCGCTTAAAGTAAAATTTAAGCATAGTTAAAAAAATGTGAGATCATTATAGAATTTATCCAATTTTACCCAATACTTGAACTGACATATCTATTCACTTTTCTTCTCTTCTACCAACTCATTTTGTAGACGAAATGTTAAAGGTAAATTTGAAAGATAGTTTTAAACGCAGGGATAGAGTTAACCTAATAGGATTTACTATAATAAATAAGGTTCTTATCGAAAAGTGTATTCCCTAGGCATGTCATCGCTATTCGCTAGTGAGACTAACGTCGGGTAACTTACTCGTACTTCAGTACATTCAAATATCGCACATTGTATGTAAAGTGTAGTACATTGATTACAACAATTTGTAAGTAAAGCAGGTATGTTAAATGAACTGAATTTTAAAGTATGATTATTTTATTACACTTGTACCTACATTAATTACGTTAAAAAATATTTTCGAACACAACTAAGAAAAAAATTACATGAAACTGGTATTTACCCGCTGTATTAATATGTACATGGTGTGTACCAACGTCATAAGAACATGTCAAAAAACTTACAATGACGACTCGAGTTACTTATTAAATCAACTTAATGTCTTTATTACAATATTTGTTGTTAGTAACAAAACCACTAATAAATCCACATCAAGTAAAAAGTCTCCCATTCGTAAAAAGAGGACGCAAATAGGTTCGCTTCAAAATAATCGCCACTTACGCTTACCGCGCACGTCGCGGCTCGCGCGGCGCATGTACAATGTACAATGTTGGTACAATCATTTTATTAAACGACTAGCAATACGCGCGGCTTCGCCCGCGTTCGTTTTTTTAATCGTTACTAAACTTCATTCGATCACTCGTTGGGTTGAAAATTCTCCAAAATTACTCCAGCTTTAATATACTCCTGAGCCGCGCGGCTACTTATTTCATACACTATGTGCGGCGTGGAGGCTCCTCCTCTCATGTTATTGTAGTTTTAGTAGGGATCCTTATTTTTTTCTTGCAATTAAAATAGCCTATATTAATCAGTGATAATGCAGCATTCAAATGGTGAAAGAATTTTTAAGATCAGTCCAGTACTTTTTGAGCCAATTCGTTACAAACATTCTTACATACAAACCTTTCCTCTTTATAATATTAGTATAGACTACCAAAAAGAGATTCTGGTCTCAGCTGAACGTCGACACACGTCCGTCTCGATGAGCTCTGGAGTATGTTTATAACGTTTAGATCTACGATCTTACCCGACTGCGTCTACAACATAAAGGTAGTCGTAATTTTGGGTGTTTGGTCTCTGTAACTAGGTTGTTGCTACATAATTTTTTTTTTTTTTTATGGTAAAAAGGGGGCAAACGGGCAGGAGGCTCACCTGATGGAAAGTGATCACCTCCGCCTAGGGAGGGAAGTGGGAGGGAGGGGGTAACGAAGGCGGAGGATGAAGGAAAGAGGGAGGGGGGAAGGAGAGTGGGCCTCCCGGACTCTCACTCACCGGACGAAACGCGACAGCATAGCTGCTACTTCACGCCGGTCTTCTGTGAGAGAGTGGTACTAATGAACTATACGGGGCGTGCCGGTCCATTCAGTTGCTACCCGAAGGTAACAAGCATGGCACTACCACTAATAGATAATATAATAAAATTCTAATTAAGTCGATTTTTACATTGTTTATTTTTTGGAAAATCTTATTGCATTAGTCATTTTTATATATAGAGGCTAAATTTAGAAGTTTTTAGAATTTGTGTCAGTTTGTTTGTCCGCATCTTGAAAAATCTATTGGACAGATTTTCATGAAATTTTGTATGATGGCAGCTGATTTTCAACATACCTATATAGGATATATTTTACTGATGAGATATATCACACTTTGGAGAAATCTACACTTATTTTTAAATGAATACCTAGTTTTACCAAAAATTTAACTAACAAAAACGTGGAAATAACTTAGTACTTTGCGTAGGAATTAATTTTGGTTGAAAACGCGGAAATAACACGATTGTATTAGTAATACATAACGATCCTTTGTTTTGCGTCTTTAGTTTTATGTATTTTGTAGTACAAGTAATTTGTAAGCGAGCAGACGTAATGGAAATGTTCTAGCACATATTTGATCTTTATATGACAGATGGCTTTTGAAATAACCTAAGTAGTTATTTTATTTATGTACAGACAATTTAAATTATAAATATATAATTATCACTATTAACAATTATTATTAAAAAGAGATCTATTACTTAACTATATTAAGATAGCTAAATCTTTCTTCAAAAAAACCAGTAAAATGAACTGATTGGTTGTTTTTTTCTACTTACTATAATTTCTACGTAGGTGACAGCCGACATACAACAAACGAAATTGATGTTCAATATTTTGAACTATAATGTTGGCAGAGTAAAACTTTAACAAAAACTAAGTAAAAAAGTTATTCTTAGTTTCAAGTATTTTTATTTAATTCCGTAGTAAAAACTTAAATTATTTAGTAAAGTCGGTAAGATAGTAGAGGTAGCTAAGAAAGAATTTCTAATTGTAAAAGGTTTAATTAATATACATAATGTGTAATACCATTTAAAACACTAAAAGCAATTAATGTGTATAATAGTGAGGTGAATATTGTTTTGGGCAATCTAGTCATTGTGCTTATGGTGGATTAGCGTGAAGCTACGGACGCCGCAACGGCTTAAGCTTGACCGTTAAAATATAATTCCAATTTTTAATCATAACTTCACTTACAAATTTACAGTTAATTTAATAATATTTATTTAAAACTAAACTTATTTAAACACTAAACTTTGCAAATCATCCAACTCAGATAAGTTATTGCAGAGCCGTCATTTAAATCTACATCGTACTCTAAATAGTTTTGATACGAGTTCGAGTTTTATATTAATAGAAAGCGTCAGTCATTGTTCTATGGGAGGCTGTGCACTGTGTACTGTGCAGGCTTCAGAGCTACCGGGTGTCGAAACAAATCAATGAATATGTTACACTGATAATGGAATCACCTCGCTTCGAACCTGCTGCGTCACTCGCCATCGAAACGCCGCGTTGAAACTAACACTGTGGTGGCACTTTTGAATTCTCTTTAATATGTACGATTGCATTCTTTCCTTTTGTAACATTTGTAGGTTATATAAAAAATTATAAACGTTATGTATAAAGAATAATTAAAATATATTGCTTTATGTATTGTGTCCGATGATTGTTGTTAAAGCTCAGTGAGCTTTAAGAAAATTAAATTATGTTGTTGTTAACTAACTTGTTTCAATCAGGCTTAAAATGTAAAATATATTTAAATTCACTGATAAGTTCTTAAATATTCATATAGTCTTAATTGACCAAAGATTTTGTCATAATTTTCCGATTAAGTTTAAAAGCAATGGTAATGTAATGTATTTTAAAAACCCTTGTAAATTTATTATAATTCAAAAAAATCTTTTATATTATTTACGTAACTAGTGACTTAACCTCGCCTTGGTCGGGTTCATCCCTAGATATGTTACATTATTTTTGAGCGGAACTTTTATTTATTTTCTAAAATAAGTAAGCTTAAATAAAGTACCTTACTCTTGATAACATCAGCTGTCTGCAAGTGATAGTCTCGTCAAAGTTTTTCCAGCTATTTTAATAACTTTAGTAAGGGAATAAGGATTAGGAAACAAACATACAAATATTAATATTTAAATCAATTACATACGCAAAAGCTGTTATATTTACATCCAGACTCTTTGATTTTATTTATCTGTATAGAGGGTATTAACATAACACTTCATTGTTTTATTAGAACTTTGTTTTATGCCTTGTTCTTCTCAAGGAAGTTTATGCCGTCGTGAACCGCCATAAAGAGGTTATTCAACAATTTCACTTATTGCGGTCAGTTATAAAGCACTCTCTACAGGTTTCCGTGTAATACGGGCGCAGTAATTTAGTAATTGGAGTGGTTTAGTTAAATAAGAAATTAGTGCTCAATAACTGTGTTTCGAAACTACGTGGACTACGTGCTGAGGTAATCAACTGACTTAAAACTTACTTAATTATCCATCACTTTTGAAATATGAGAAAACTAAATTGAAATAAAAACATGATGCCACAGAAAAATGCTTCTAGAATATAAAACAAATAAATAGTTCTCTAGATTTGATCTCCGATTAATTTAACTTTAAAGGTTAAGTTCTTACTTATGATTACTGACGATTTCCTACCCAAGGACTTCTTTCAGAGCGAACCTTTAGAATATTCATATAAATTAAATTTATGATCGTAGTTGCAATATATAATACACACTTGATCGATGACCACGGTCTCGGCCCGCGGTTACTGCAGGCCGTTAGTTAAATAAGTAGTTAGTATGAAACTATACATAGGTACATAAACATTTCTTTGTCGTTAAAATAAACTTTAAACTTAAATACCTTAAGGTTTTCAAAGATCTATTATTACTAAGAAGTACTGGTGGTCTAGTAGGTACTACTAGTAGTGGTAACGCGCTCGCTTGGGAAACCGAGAGAAGCAAGTTCAAATCAGTTCCAATATGATTATTATTTGTCTTACGGCAAAGGAAAACATCTGCAAGAAGTCCGTGAAGAAACTTTCATATCTGAGAGAACCTAGCACGTTATCGAGAAGAAATGTGAAGTCCGCCCGCATTTGTCCAGTCAGCCAGGTAGTAGGACGTTAAAAAAGCCTAATAGTTAATTAATACTCACAATAAAATGTAAACAAGCAAAGTAGAATTTTATAGAAAACCTAGGTTATACAAAACGCTAACAGTATTTAACGCAAATATTTAAATTCATATTATATTATGTATGTACAGTGAGATGCACTATCACCACAGTCGCGGAGACTTGCCGCCGGCCAGTTGTCTTTAGCGAGCTTAAGAGTAAGCAACATTCCTACGGCGTTTTTATAAAATATTTTGTGCTTATTCATTATACATTCACTTCTCTATTTCTTTCATCGTGAGAAAGCGACTTGTTATACTGATGTAGTTAGTACAAGCCAACAATTACATTACTTGTGTCCAGGGCATGGGAATTATCAAAAATAATTAAAAAGGCGCTCTACAGTATTGTTTTAAATAAGACATTGGATATTGACTTAAATGATAATTAGAGTGCTTTTGCACTTATATGACTTTAATATTTGGAAATTCACAAAACATTCCATTTATTTGTATTGTTAGTTGGCTAACAGACACTTGCAGTAAGCGAGATCGAACTTGAAGTTATTGACCAACACCAGTTTCTTGTGTACTGTACCACGTGGGCGTTTATAATGTTGTAAGGGCAAAAATATATACTATTGGATGTAGTATCAATTATAATATACACCTACTATCGGTTTTTTGCTAAACTTCGTTACCTTGAGTGCGAGGTACGTGGTGCGGCCGCGAGCGAACGAGGATCCGCAGCCGTTAATTGGCCGCATGATTTATTTCTTATGATTGCTTCGTGCAGTGAGTATTGTAAACTTCACAGCCTCGGTTAAGTGGCTAGTATGTGTGGGTCTATACTGTCAAGTTCGAGTCTAGGATTGAGCTTTAGCACTTTTATTTGATATTACACGGAATACGCATTAGTAGCCCGAAGTTGGAGAGTTGTCAGTCAAACCTAAATAAAGTCACAGAAAAATTACTCATTTCTTAGGAAAATACAAAATAAAGTTCAGGCGCAAGTGATCTATATGTATACACACATTCTTGTGTGCATTAGCGGATTAACCATAGTAGCAAGAGTAGCGATTGCTACGGGCCCCGCGCATAAAGGGGCCCCGCACATATTTTAAGCCCAGCCATCTCTGCCTAAGCGTAATTTTTTGAGTGAAACTTATTTAGACGTGGTATATTAGTAGGAAAAGGTGTAATGTTACTTTTTCCTACTAACACAATCCACGTCAGACAATTAATAACCGATTACTTCAAATTCTTGGCGAAAATAAAACACAGAATTTCAAACGGTAATGGCACAAGTTCTACGAAAAGGTGCTCGTATAAATGTGTAGAAAGTAAAACAAACCCTATTATTTGTGGGACAACAGCACATTATTTTTGTTATATAGATATTAATGCAATAAGGCGGTAGTCGCTAAATTTTTTGGTAAAACTCTTTATATGTTAAGGAATGAAACCGTATGGGTTCAATCTGTTGGCCGTGTTCCCGATTGAAATAACTTGAAGATTGACGACACCTATATCATCTAGAGCTCGAATTGTCTCAATCGGGATTGCATCTTTAACCGGTAGCTTTTCCATTTTTAAGGTGTATGATGGCAAATCTGACTTCAGACTTGAGTATTTTTGGTTTTCTAATTAGGTCTCTGTATTAGGAAAGTTATTTGACTGATTTTCCTTGATCAGGGACTTGGCATTGGACTGGATCTTATTTTATGATGGAGATACCTGGACCTATGTCTGTTAGCGTGAGCTTCGATTTCTTCATATATTCTGTACAGATAGGAATTCTAGTCCTGCCTGCATCCAGTTTGGATTTATGCTAAAAGCTTATTCAAGTCATCTGCCCCTGTTGCTTTCAATGTGCGTGTTCATTCAACTAGTTGCAGCGAGTTTTTAGTCATCCAGTATTGTCGCTTATATATGTTACATTTGGTGGTTCAGAAGCCGCAACAGACTCTATAATTAACAATTGCGTTCGTACCGATAACTCGCCAGGTGCATTTTCGCAGATTTTTGCATCGTCCAATTCGTACCAAATATGTTTTGCAGCAATGTACTTTGAGCTATCTTTAATATCGATTCTCTTCTGTTTTTAAGTTCAGGTCGTATTTAGTTTTAGCTTAAACTTCGATATCAGCAGTTGGTGGTCTGATCCACAGTTGACTGCGTGGTTGGTGTTGAAATAGGCTTTTTACTATCCCTAAATCATTTTCAGTTGAAAAATGTACGAGCACGTTTCGAAGTTTTCTCTAATTTTCTCTATTATGGACTTTTGTGTTGGTAGTCTACAGTTCTGAATAAAACTCATCTATGACTTCATTACTGGCAGTGCTGGTGAGACCATATACTTGCACGATGGTCTTGATGTTGATAGTCCGTTTATTTATTGTTTTAAAGCCGATTACGCTATTTCTCTGAAGTGCGGGTATTAAGTATTAACAGAGTAACTCCATTTTGGCTGCTGTTGCCATTGCCAGAAAAGTAGATGGCATAGGATTCAGAGAAAATATCAATTACCATTACAATGAGTTTTACCGAATACACAGATGTTTCAGCCGCAACGAGTGATCTCTGTCTCCAATATTTGAAGTTTCCCGAGGCTAAGTAAGCCGCTGTTGAATTTGGGGAAACTTAGAAGATATTCCAGTAGCTAAATTTCCATAGGGAGCCTGGTCGTCTGCTGCCCTGTGGCCGGTAGCGCATGTCCCACCGTTTGCCCCGGAAGCAAGGCGGCGATGATTGCTAGGTAGATTGCGTGGCGTTCATACTTTCTTGGAAAAAATAGTTGCATTGGTTTCCCGTTGCTTTCTTTAGTAGTCCTTTTAAAGGTTTTTTAGACCCTAGGCTGTTGAAACCTTCCAGGCTGCTGAAATCTTCCAACCAGTGGCCCTGCACGGTGTTATGGAATAAGTGGTTATTCCGTAACAAATCCGTCGCCAGAGTAGGAGGAGGTCACCACGTTGAGGTGAGGTTGACTTTGGAGGCCATGTAGACGCATTGTAGCCCCTTACCTCTTAAGTAGTAATCTACTATACTGTTAAACACCCACGAAATTGTAACTTAAAGATGGCAATTCAGTATTGAATATTTTTTACCACTTTATAATTACGAAACCATAGCGGATTAAGGGCCCCTCAAAATAGTTTGCTACGGGCCCCGCGCATGCTTAATCCGGCACTGCTTGTGTGTGTGTTTTTCCATGTGTCTCCACTTTCTTGTTCTCAACTAACAAATCAGGGGTTTTATTATAAATTTAACTAAAAGTAAGAGCAAATTTTGTGTAAGGGAGTAACGTAATATCTTGTAAAGTTTTTGAAGAAAGACTAAGCAAGACTCTAGCGGAAACGGCCAATTAGGTAATTTCTTCGTACAGTTCCTTAACTGCGGCAATGATTACGATTACGATTACGATTAGGCGACACGTGGTGCGGCCGCGGCCGGCGCTAGCACGCATCTGACCCACGATGGCAGATATAAACATATCTTTTTCTTCTTCAAAAAATACAATAAAATATATATCTTTAAATATATTTATTTCTTTCAACGTTATATTAAATTGCGTCGAAATTAAACTCAGTTCATTAAAATTTCTTTATTTTCCCAACCATGTTTAACGCCTCTGTTATTATCTATGAGGTACGAACCTCCGAATGGAATAATTTCTAAAGTAAGCCGCAGTCTAAGTAGGAAACTACAGTTTATGTCGTCTCTCTTTTTTTATGAGTAAGTGTATGCAACTTGTTATTCCACTTGAATATTACCAGAATTCGGAATATTCTTTATTCACATTATGCTTAAAAGCACTTCTCTCAATAAGGCCGTGAGCTTTACAATTTTCTTTCTACATCTAAACTCTCCAGTACTTAGTATTAATACTGTACTTTCATAGAAAAGATTAGGTATATATATAATACAATTAAATGAGTATCTTAGATCAAATAAGTCAACAATATATCGGTATTAGTGTTAAATATGTTCTCTTAAAGAACATCAATAACAATAATAATTTACCTGCACTTAGCTTAGTTAATTTCCAAATAACACCAAAACCCTCATTTTCGATAAAAGGAGTTCTCACGAGACTTAAGCTTATCTACTAATGTGTTCTGCGCCATGCGAAGGTGCATGGAACGGAGGGTCCTGTTTATCTCTTAAATAAATCACCAAATTTAAAGCCAGAAAAGGAAGTACGAATGAAACTGATTTGTAATTAAGCTTATTTTTGTAATTTATATTTGTAATTAGATATTGGTTATGTCTGGCGTCGGATTCAAAATATCGTGTGACTCATCCAAATTTTAGTAATAAATATATTTCTTTGATTAAGAACGGACGTTGCAACTTATTGAATAGCAAAAGCAAAAAAGCCCGCCAATCATTGCGTCATACGTTCTAATAGTGGCGTGGAGTGAGCATGAGAGATGGAATGTTCGATATCACCGATGTTTTCGTCAAATCACTCCACGGTATGTTAATTGCGGTAATCGCCGCCTTAGAAGTGGAGTGTGACCGATGTTATAGCTCTTAAATTGCCTGGCCTTTAACTTCGACTTCAAATTGATACTCGTAAAAGACTAATCTATAAAATGCTTAAATCTTTTTTATGTTGCTGTTACTACATCTGAAAATATAGAATAGTACCTTCTTTTAAATAGAAAATAATTTAAAGGAATGGAAAATTAAAGACGTCTCGAATGTGTCTGCAAAAGAATTGTAAAATAATTAATAGTATTAATATTAAATGAGCAATTCGATTTGAGACATTATTATTTATTTCTACTTTAAAACGGAAGCGTCGGAAAGCTTTTCGAACATGAATTCCACAAGTAAAAAGCTTTACAGTATCAGACGTAGACACGGTTGTGCAACACGCGAGGTAAAGTTGAAAGACTTCGACGCTCCATACTTCGTTAACGGAGTGGCCGTTACCGCGGATTGATAGCATTTATTCATTTATTTTGATTGAATTTGAATTGAATAACGATACGAATGACATTACTTTCAGATAACCATTAGAACGTTTTAATATACGAGATGTTTATATCGGCCGTTGGCATTAAACTATTAGAGTTATCGTTCGCTACAACATTGTTTGTGACACATCACAACGCTGAGATGTGTCGTTTACATACAATCTGTAGTTTTCTATTAGCGATGGTGATTATAGAATGTCATCTCGTCAAGCTATGTGAACAGTTTTTGCGAGCATTAAGCTAGTATTGACATGTGGTTAAACGCTTTCACAGCGATTTTACTTTTTAGACATTGCATGTGTAGATAATTATTATAAAGGAAAGAAGGATGATATGATATATATTTGGATCGAATCGAATTGTCATGAGTCCATGCAGTACGAGTAGGTACGCCTGTCCGCTCTACTTTTGCTAATCTCACGTGCACGTTGCGTGTTGAGTTATTACGTTACGTTATTTTTATCGAAGTTTTTGCCTGATTTCAAAAAAGAAGAGCGCCTCAATTTGGGTACATTTGTATTTGTTGTACCTCAACGGTGTTCCGATAAAAAATTACCGTAAATGGTCAAATAATGACTTTAAAGTGATTTAGAAGTACTGCGTTTAGTTAAGGGATAATTAATGAACTTTAATTCCTAGAGTATATAGTATAGTATAAAGAACAGGTTAGTAGATAGTTATTTAACAAACCAGTAAGGATAGTAAAATAAATATTTCATTTTATGGCTGGTAAAGCCCCAAAAATTGACTTTTAAAGTAACCTGATGCGTAAAAATAACAGCGGATAGTTTACTCAGATGCGGGATTTTGGAGCACTTAAGATGTTTGAGTAGAATCAATAACTGTTTCACGCGTCGCGTCGGTCGCGACAATGGAGGATTTTTAATTTGTTTATTCGGTAAATATTTGGAAGATTGGACGTAACAAAATCAAAAGTGACATGTGTTTGCATTAGAGCTTAAATATGTAAATATGTGTTACTATTTTTTGGTCAATTTATTGTGAATATCTAAAAGCCCTAAGTAACTTTTCTATGAAATTTCATCGAGTCACTTTTTATAAAATCAAAATTTATTTGGTTTTGGCTAACTAAATATTTACCTAAATCGAGATAAATTTGGCTTATAAAAGTGAGGCTTACTATGGCTGCTGCAGCTTAGTTATGGCTTTTTTTTTGTTCAGATATAAATATAATATTTGGGTATCTAAAGTAAGAGTGAATAGGCATCTTCTTGGCATGCGTGTTCAACCTTAGGCCACAACATCATCATCATCACAGTGTTTAAGCGTACGCCTATAATGTATAAAAAAATTGTTTTAATTTTTAATAGTATTCTATGGCATGTTCGAAACATTTGCCCTTACATTAACGGGACGTGTCCAAAGGTTGTGTCAACAAAACGCGTTAGTTTTGAGATGTTGATATTCGAGCGACGTAAGGATCGACATACGATACGATGCACTTGTAACATTAAATACAATTAAGAAGTTTCGACATTGCGATCTCGACAAATTTATATCAAAGTACTATTTATGTATACATAGTATTTATTTATAGGTAATGTGTGTAAAATTAGACCAGGGTTATCAAATTATGATTCATGCCATGAGTATATTTTGAATTTTGATAATGCGAGCTTTTTAGAAAAGACTAAAAGTTTGAAACGTTAAAGCTTAAGTTTTAACATGTAACATAAGCTACACACGTGAGGCGAGTCCCGAGCGCAACGGTACCTGCCTCGGTGCTGTGTCGAATTCAGTTTCTTTTATGACCCCGCCTAGTGAATAATGATAACGATTGTATTCTAACTATCCCCATTAGCGAGTAATCCTATTAATTGTTAAACTGCTTCACTTTTTATTGGATATTGTTAAATTGGATTTTTAAAACCCACGAGCTGTTTTAAATGTGAACTGGTTTTAAAGTGAGTCGAGTTCAACGTCTCAACGCGACGGAGCCTGATCGTCGACCAGCACTAACGCGAAGTGACTTACCTGCCATCCTCACCCGTACATTCTTATCTAGTAGGATTTTAGAATATCATTAAACCTTTTTAAACCACTATCTACTAGAAATGCTAGGCTTTGTATGGATGTTTCTTCGTTAAAAAATAATTCAAGAAAAAAAATAAAAATGTATCTAGAAGTCTAGAATATGTATACACATAGTAGTAATACAGAATAATGATATCGTGTTCCTTTACGTTAGTGGTAGAGGATCTCTAGAAATATAAATTGTGAATTAGACATATTTTTGCTAATACGTATTTGACATTAAAAATGAGGAAAAAGTATGGGTACATAATAATAAATATTAAGCATTCCAAATTACATCTCCAAAAACTAAACGAATAATCGTTATATTTGAGATATGAATAAGCTATTTGTTTTTATTCGCGCTTTAAAACTTATTTTCCCATGTTCATTTTGACACAATTCGTGTAACCACTTACTGCTGTTGAATTTAAAGTGCGTAATAAAAATCCGTTGGAATTTATAAGCAGGTAAAGCATAGTTATTTATTTAGATTTTGCATATTTATTATAAGTGTTGGAGGGAAGCCAGTAAATTGCTACAAATTGCTGTTAAAACGTGGCTCGTTGTGGTTCAAATTATCTAACTATTTATTTAGCTTGCGAGCGAAGGATAGTTTGTTGAAACAAAAAGGCTAAACTAAACTAAGAGGAGTGAGGAGAATCAAATAATTGGAAACGCAGTGGAAACAAAAATTAAATATTTAATAACAACTTTTAACAACAATAGTTATATATTTTTTCCGTCGAAGAACACACCTTTAAACACGGCTTATTTATTACAGCGTCGATTTCTTACTTGTTCGCAGTATTATGATCGATTTCTTTATAAAACTGTTATTGTATTGACATGATCCTCTCTTCCTTTGACCTCCGTATGGATGCTGTGACAGATCTGAAGGGTTGGAATAGCTAGGCTTTTGCGGCTTTCCGATGATGATTGTTCCAAGCTAGGAGTCTAAGGGGTCTGTGGGAAGTGGGGTGTCAGAGAGATGGGTTGAGCGTGAGTTCCGGCGTCGAGCTTTTTGTCGGCCGAGAGCTTCCGCCTCCTGCACAGTATCGGGAAGCGCGGTGTGCGCAGTCTCTGGCACGAACAGCGCGAGTGCACCCGACACTAGTGACGTTACGCCGAAAATCAGCGAAGGCAGACCAGACCAATACGCCATCTGCGAAATCGCACTTTACATTTAAAATTCATACTAATAAAAATGATAAAAACTACGTTGGAATAATGGATCACTACTGGATTACGTGAATCCATTAGTGTTTAAATTGATTATGTCATATAAATAACAATTTTAAGCAAATTTTAACTCTTGAATGAATGAATAATAGAAGCTACTTACAAGTAGTGGTATTTGCGGTGCGAGCAGTGCGCCGAAGCGACCTACAGACGAGCAGAGAGCGTGCATCGAGTGCCGTGTGTAGGTCGGGAACAGTTCCGACGTGAACATGTACACGATGTTGTACGAGAACGTGGCGAGCATCTCAAACGCCATCAGCAGCGCCAGCCCGAGCCAGGCGTATTCTTACAGGGATAGAAATGTTCGCATATTTAAATCTTTTCCTAATTAAGCAAAAATCGCATCAAAATCCGTTGCGTGCTTTCAAAGATATAAGCATATATACAGACAGTGAGGCGACTTTATTTTATACTATGTAGTGAGTAGTGACACGTATATTATTAGGATAAAGTTACGAAAGAAGACAAACCTTTAGGTAAGAATGGTTGTATGATACATAACAGTCCACCAACCACGAAGGATGCAATGAGAGGCATCTTACGCGCACACTTGTCTAGTGCCAGCCAGTACAGCAGGTTAGCTGGGATGTCCATAATAACGAGCAGTGCGAAGTTCACGTACTTGTCTCCGCTGAGCAGCACTGAACTGATCATCATTCCGTAGTTGATCAGCGTGATTGTCAGCCACCACACGATACACACCAAAAACCTCTGCATCAAGATTCGCGACTTAAAGGTCTTCATCAACAACTTTCTATCGCTGATCTTGTTTGAGTCTTCTTTGTAGTTTAACTTATTAAGCATTTCTTTGTCTATGTGTATGTTATTCCGTGTAGCGATCTTCTGTATAAGTGTAATAGCTCGCTTTTTGTGTCCTTTACTAAAAAGCCAGCGTATACTCTCATCCAATAGAAGTGAGTAGGAGAGTACAAGAAGCGTGGGCGCATATATGAGGCGCAAGAAAATGCGCCAGTTGGGCGCTGCTTTTGCTATGAATGGCATCACGATCTGCCCTACTGTGTAAAAGTTAAGCAATATCATTTGATATAACACAGCGCGCTTCTTCTCTACTATTTCGATACCTGAAAACAGAAAATTATATCGAGAGTTTTTTTTACTGAAAATCGTTGTACAAAATAAAGAAAACAGGTTTCATTTTTTCTTTGTTTTTCACAATAGTATTTAACCCTTGAAAAGTTTCCAAATCACTTTGACGAAGTAAAATGCCAATTGTATATGTTAATTTATGTATTAATAATATCAATTACAAACGCACTTAACATGAACATGGGTGATAGAGCGTCTCCGATGGCTGCTTCCAGTCCTTCGAGGACGATGTACACCCAATACGAGTTCGTGAAGCTCTTGCTGAGGCCGAGCACCGCCCCCGCGCTGCCGGCGAATACTGCTGCTGTCTTTCTGCCGAATCTGAAAGATACGCCTTTTTATAAGTTAATTTCATGCATTGATTGCTGATTACTTTTTTTGAAAAGTAAGTTTTAAAAATATTAATCAGTTGAAGATTGTTTTACATAAATTAAAATTTTAAAATGACAATGAATCTCTTCACGTGTTATGAAAACTTTAGCAGAGAAATATTATTACTGAAAATATATCGAGCCACCAACCTATCAGAGATCTGTCCTTGTATCAACTGTCCCACCATGCTGCCGAAGCTATGTGTCGTGCCCACCAGCGTCGCCTTCCACCCCTGACACGCCAGCCCAAACTGCAACCAACATAATGCGTCTAAAAAATATTTTCTTTTATTATATTAATTTAATTATTACACATAGCTACTTAAGTATCAACATAATATCCATACTAATATTATAAAGCAGAAAAGTTTGTTTGTTTGGTTGAACGCGCTAATCTCAGGAACAACTGGTCCGATTTAAAAAAAAATATTTTTGTGTTTTATAGTCCATTTATCGAGGAAGGCTATAAGCTATATTTCATCACGCTACGACTAATAGGAGCGGAGCATCAAAGAAAAATGTTGCAAAAACGTGTTGGGCGGGCGTTAGTTCTGTGAGATACCGTACCGCGCGACCCAGAAAGAATTTGGTTTCCGGTCTTTAGAACGCGTGCGAAGCCGCGGGAAATGCTAGTGTTATTATAAATACATAACGATGTCCTAAAATTAACATAATTCGTTATAAAATTCGAAAAGTGAGTTAAAAAGAGCAATAGACTTATCGATGGCATCGAGCGATACATAGCGCACGCTGCACGCTGTACAACGCTCGCGCTTGGACCGACCGGTCGCTTTAAAAAACGCTACAAATCGAAACTAAAAAGAAAAAAAAATAATTTTAATTACTTAGTTATTGTTGGAGTCGGTGCCAGCCAAGGAGATTGTATTAGGATTATTTTGCTTTGGCTGGCACCGACTCCAACAATAACTAAGTAATTAAAATTATTTTTTTTTCTTTTTAGTTTCGATTTGTAGCGTTTTGAAGTCGGTTTTCATTTTTGTTAAAAAATAATTTATTTTAAATTTTTTTGTGGAAATTATTATGTTTAAATAAAATATTGGAAGGCTAACTAAACTATTGCTCCAATAAGTCAGCGAAGTTTTGAAATGAACGACAATAGTCAATCGAGATTTGTCCACGTCTATTTTTCCACGTAACTCGTAGACGTTAATAAGATTTACCTTCTATTATCAATCCACCTAATATCCTGAAGGAGTACGACTATCAGTTCATAAGTACGTATAATATTAAAAGAATTTTCTTTCAACTCCTAACCGTTGAGGATATATACCTTACATCATCACAAATTCTTGAACAGCTTTAGAAAATATATGAAAAAGGTAATCAGTGCCGATAAAATTTAAGGGTTGCCCTCGATTTCTCTAGGATCCCATCATCAGATGCTGACTTGGTGACAATGAGAACATCTTGAATGTATACCCTACCGAACAAAAAAGAAATTTTTAAAATCGGCCCACAATTCACGGAGAAATCGGTGAAAACACATAAAAAACAACTGTTGAGGAATTTTACCTTCCATCATCAGCTCATCCACATGAGATGATGATTTTCATACGTAAAAGCTTTATCGGGTTTAGAAAATATATCAAAAACATAATAGGTGCCTGTAAATTTTGAGAGTTGCCTTCGATTTCCCTGGGATCCCATCATCAGATCCTGACTTGGTGACAATGGGACCACCTCGGAACTATACCCTACCAATCAAAACAAAAATTTTTGAAATCGGCCCACAGACGGCGGAGCAATCGGTGAACATACATAAAAAAAAAAAAAAATACATACAACGGAACATATAACCTCCTCCTTTTTTGAATTTTTTTTGAAGTCGGTTAAAAAATATGCAAATGCCTGACCAGTCGTATCGTGCCAACCTCTAACAAATTGCCGCGAGCTCTTATACTTGTTTTATTGGATAGTTCTTGCTTTATCCACTATCTATTCTTTCAATGGAATTCAGTATCTCATACTCGTGAAGTTTTGCATCCATTCGATGGTGACTGTTAACGTGTATACTTGCCAAATAATTGTTTACACTTATTATGTCGTTTGTATAAGTTTCTCTTGTTTATAATATATGTTTAATGTTTGTTACATCTCACTCGTAGATAACGTGAGATACTTTTCAGTTCTGTATAATATAAATAAGCTGTGGCGATAAGAATTGAAATTTAAGCCAAGGACTAAATAAGAAGTTCAGTTACGTAACCGGTTTTATGAAGTCGATTAAACTAATTGGTATAAGAGGAAAATTAAGCAAAACTCATTAGGATTAAACTTTATAATTATGAATTATGGTACATTTTCGAAATAAGTTAATTTTGTCATTTTTGTAATATTATAATTCTTTCATTATGTTCATAACATGTATGACTAGTATCGCGATTCTAGATATTAGATAGGTAATTCATCTGATAGGTTTTTATGGATATTTGTTACATAAACAAATTGGTCACTAGATTTGCTATCAAAAAACAACACAAAAAATATCTTGCAATCTCGTATTAAGTAGTCACGAAGAGATGGCGATAGTCCGCGGAGTGAGGCCGCGAGCGGTGGCGTCCTCTCGCGTAATTATTTCTTATCTATTCCCAGATGATACTAATAGGCTTCTCGGAGATAGGTCACGAAATGTTTAGATACGAGTCTAGTAATGTTGTGCTTTCTATATTCCTAGGAGATACAGTGGTTAAATTGTTCGTTTTAGCGCCAGTGCAGCGGTCGCGGGTTCGATTCCCGCTGGGGCATTCATTTGTTGAGCTCGAATGTTTGTACTCCAGTCATGAGTGTTTATATTTATAATATGTATGTATTTAATATTTATATATTTATTTATTTATTTATTTATCTATACTAATATTATAAAGAAGTAAAGTTTGTTTATTTGTTAAATTGTAAGGGGTAATCTCGGGATCTACTCAACCGATTTTAAAAATTCTTTCACCAATAGAAAGCAACATTATTGCTGAGTGTCATAGGCTATATAAAAAAACCGAAAAATAAAAAGGCTTTTACGTGGTAGTCCGTTTTGCAAAGTGAATCGGAGAAAAAACGGTCGAATGAAAGCGTTTCTTACGAACGCTGCCTTAACTATGAAAGATATATTTTTGAGTTTTAGAGAAAAGATGTGGAGCTTGAAAATGCCTACGCAAAAGTCAACGACAGCATATGTCTAACTTTTATATTTAAGTTACAAAAAGTAGTTTTTTCCACGGAATTGACAATATTCACCTGCTCTGTGGTTTTTTCAATATTAGTATAGATAATTTAATTTTTAATTTTTAATATTAATAAAATAATTTAAATTATTTAAACACTCTGACACTACTAAAAAAGGATTATTAACATTATGCCCAACGAAGTGGGCACGGGTCATTTAAATTATATAAACACTCTGTACTAAAAAAGGATTATTAACATTATGCCCAACGAAGTGGGCACGGGTCAGCTAGTTATTTATATTAGAGCAAACTGTTAGATACTACCTGCTTTTTTCCAAATTACGCAATTGCACTAATGCGATTGATTATTGCGTTGATCGTCGGGATATCGGATCATCGATTATAATTTCTACCCTAATTACTTTTTTTCACAAGTTCCTTAAAGAGTTCCACTTCATATAATCAATAAATTAACCAAATTATAATTTTATATTTGACCTTTACGAGCACGTTTCAATGCAAGTTTACATTTCAAAATTTTTAAATAAAGGTCAGTATGTTCGTCTGTGAGGAATCTACTACCTAAAAAACCAATATTGATGCCAAAAGATATGAATCAACAAGCTGTTAACTTGTTATGTTATGTCATACATGACCTCTGTATTATAATTTATAAGTTATAAAATATAACCTTGTTTCCAAGCCGGTAGTGCTAGTTCCACATTTATAGGATATCTACTACATAAAGGTTCTACTTAAAAATTACCCTTTATATAGTTTACTAGCATTTCCCGCGGCTTCACACGCGTTCTAAAGACCGAAAACCAAATTCTTTCTTAGTCGTTCGGTACGAACTAACGCCCGCCTTTCCCGTTTTTGCAACATTTTTCATTGACGCCCTATTAGTCGTAGCGTGATATAATATAGCCTTTAGCCTTCCTCGATAAACGGACTATCTAACACAAAAAGAATTTTTCAAATCGAACCAGAAGTTCCTGAGATTAGCGCGTTCAACCAAACAAACAAACAAACTCTTCAGCTTTATAATATTAGTATAGATATATAAAGATTTTAAGTTGAATAGAAGATATTTACTTCCGCTACGAAACTGTTCGGAACATCGTACACCCACTCCGTGCACTCCTGGTCTACGCTCGTGTTGAAGGCGAGGCAGTAGTGGCTCAAGGGTGGATGTCGGAGACACTGCTTTATTTTGTCGTCTTCTTCAGATGTAGTCAAGTTCAACCACGCCACATTGAAGTTTGTGACATTCGACTCGCATTCTGGTATTTTGCATCTGTGAAAATGAAGACTATTACTAAGTAAATTAAGATTATTACTTTATTGGAGTAGAAAACTAATTCTTCTAAAAGTTTTTTTGATAGATTGCTAGAGTGATGTCAGATTTTAGTAAAAAAGTTGAAAAACATAATATGCTAAATTAAATGATAGATAATTAAAATGAATGCAAAGACTAGGGTAATAACTAATAACATTACATCGAAGTAGACGATAATAAAAAAAATATCGCAAGTTTTATTTAGAACGTAATGTAGTACCTAATATAAAATATTAAGTGGAAATTCTTATTCTTATTATTCCCTGGTTGGTTATTGAATTAAAATTTACCATACACATAATACGAATAAGAAAAAATATGTTTCCTCAATATACTCTTAATTTTTATTCATCTTTCAATACCTACCTCATACAAGAAATGCTCATACACTTAGCGAATGCACTCAAATTTAAATATTTACTATTATAAAAACGATCGATATGAGTTATCTGTGTAATAAACATTTAACTAGCGATTCGCCCTCGCTATGCTCGGGCTCCGAGCGAAGCCGCGAGTTTCGTTAGTTATACATGTAAGCCTGTTGAATCACTCTATATAATAAAAAAACCGCATCAAAATTCGTTTCCTAGTTTTAAAGATCTAAGCATATATAGAGACAGACAGATTACTATGTAGTGATATTTTGTACCTGTAACCGACGTCTTCAACTGCGAACACGTAGTTGACGTTGTACATAGAGTTGGTAGCGTAGACCAGCGCCAACATGCACATGGTGAGGAGCTGGTGCTTCCCGAAGGCCCCCAGCCGGTTCAGCACGTCGTCCAGTTCCACCACATCTGGCTCTTTAAGTGGCTCCTTTAATGGCTCCTTACTGTCCTCCGATGCCATCGGCTTTGTTATAGTTCGTAATGCGGTTGTAGTTCACTCACTCGATACTTAGCTTTAGTATTAGCTTTAGCTTAGCTATAGTATTCATATAAGAGATTATTAATTAACTCTGAAAGTAATTTATTGCTAGGATTTAGATTTATTTATTTATTAATTATTTCTTTATTATTCGGAAGACAAACAGTATTTAATTACATATAAAACGAGAATAAAAATAAGTAACATATACCAATTAAGTCTTCATAATTTACAATTTCTAAAGGTAGGTGTTAGCTTAATTAAAGCATATAATAATATTACAGTACATAAAAAAAGAATTAGAGAATAAAATAAAAACATTACGTAAAACTTCTAATTTATTATTAAAATTTTTAACTTATATAATGAGTCTGAAAATAAATCTATATCATTAAATATTTCATTATGTAATTTGCACGAGCGGTATAAAAAGCTATTACGAGCATAATTAGTCGTTAAAAAAGCAAAAAATGCTATTCTTGTTTTGTAGGAATTTATGAGTTAATAAATTAGAATGTAAATAAGTAAATTTATACTGTCTAAAGATAATCTTTCTGTGTTGGTATATTGTAAAAAAAATTACTTACCGATTCGTTCAAAATAGATTAACTAGAGAAGCGGATGCGAGCTATTCAAATGAACTACGCTCATTTATGTCCACTTACGATTTAGGACATTGTAGGAAACATCAAGACGTCCTCCCGCCATTCCGAATACGCGACTAATAACATTTTTACTGTATTTTGATAGTAACTTTGACAACCACTTGTTGGCTTAAGCTTCATTCTACGATAACACCACAACTATTTGGAACACGCGGGGAATTAACAATAACTTATAATTATTATTTTCATTAACACCTGCAACGGTAGTTTCATTTCGTAATTTTTATCTATGGATGGTTGCGATTACGTTTTTGCAACATTATGTTAAGAACTAACTGTTCACTAATTCACAAATAAGATATTTAAATATAAGTTTATAAATTACGTTGGAAGTTAAGATTTAAGATTGAGAACTTTTCATAGAATGATGCGAGGACCGTCCGCGGGGGTTCACCGAGCTATACTAACTGACACACACACTTAACTCCTCTTTGATAAAGCAGTTGAACGGATTTAAAAACTACAAATTATTTGGATATTAATAAACATAAATGAAGTTGTTTTTATGTGTCATTGTAATAAAAAAGAAAAAAAAGAAAGTAATAAGGAGAAAATTATATTTTAATTTTAAAATTTACGCTGCAGTGATGGGAGACCAGGTCAATAAAAGCACGTCGATCGAAGTAAGGAATTATTATGGTTTAAATGGATAATTCACAAGGTAAAAAATGCAAACGCAAGTGTTCATTAAACATTTATATTAGTTACATATATAATATATAATTTAGAGTAAAGTCATAAATTTTATTAAAATGGTGAACAAAGCGATATGAAAATATTAGTGTTATTTAATTTAAAACTATAATTAGTTAATAACATGCTTTATATAATTATTACACAATATCACAATTACGTTAATATTTGCAATGGCTTTCTAGTAATTCCTTATTATTATAAACATTACACCGTATCTCGTATTTCAAATATTTTTCCTTCAACATACGTGGCATGGACTCTATGTCTAAACAAACATGATGCGCTTGCGCAGCAAAGGTTCTAATTACACTTCCATTTGCACATAATATTACCCAAAATTCATCATTTTAATTACGAAGATAACTTTTTTATGAGGTAATTAATTATACTTTTTAGGTAAGATATGTTTTATTTCAAGTGACTTGCCTAGTGCACCCACATCACGAGAGCAAAATATCCAAAAGCATATTTGGAACTGTTTTTCTTTATGAACGAGTTAACCTTTAATTTTATTATTGTGACTTGTTTTTTAACCGACTTCACTAAAATGTGTGGTTCTAGTTGTGTGGAAAATTTTAATTTTGTCATCTTTTAATCAACGCACGTTTGGAGCTGTATCTCCTACCATTGTATATATTACTAGTCCTTATATATTTTACCGTTAATTACTTGTTGAAGAGATCTTTCTCACGTATTTTTTATATAATGTCTATTGATGAAAACCGTATTAAAACGCGTACAGCGTTGCAGAACTGGTTTTATACTATTACTACTCAACGCTGAAAAGATCGTATGGATTTGTCTGAAATTTAGTGCATTTTATAATAATATTAGAAAGAGCTTAATTTCTTTACCGAGGGACAGTTAAAAGGGAAGTAAGAAGTAGATCGTTACTGCCTACTTGCAATTATATTATTTAATTATTACTTTACTGTTTATGGCCTGATCCCCTCGTACTGAGGGAGGCCCGTGCCCAGCAGTGGGACCTTAATAAGGGCTGATGATAATTTTTTAACTATATTGAACACTATAAGTCAGATTTAAGTAATAGGCGCTGATCGTAGGGCGCCGCGATGAAGTCGTGCGCGTTACTGGTAGCGGTAATAACGTCGTAATGAGTATTTGATTAAGCCGCGACGCGATGGCTTTATTTATCTACTGTAGTAAACTTATTGATGAATTATTAACGTTTAATTGCAAAGGGATGAAAAAACAAATTGTTTGTAAAAAAGTAGATATTGTGTACAATACCTCTATATCAGTATTTTTTTAAATATATGTAACATCACAGATCACGTCATAATACTATACTAGGTAACATTAATAAATTATAAAGGTATAACAAGAGCTATTACTTTGATGAATCTTTTGAAAAGGTTTTTCAATAATAACACAAAAGTATTTACCATTTTGCTAATTTATACTAATATTATAAAGAGAAAAGATTTGTATTTTTGTATGTAACGAATAAACTCAAAAACTACTGGACCGATTTCCAAAATTCTTTTGCCATTACAAACCTACATTATCACTGAATAACATAGGCTATATTTATTACTAGCGGGACACGCGGCTTCGCTCACAATAGCTCGCTAGTGATGTACATTGATATAAATGATGTACATTTTATCTTCACCACTGATGATGTAGGTTATTGGTACCAAAAGAAAAAGTACTCATTACCGCGTGAATTTGAAAAAGCCTAAAGGAAATGAGCAAGGGATGTCAGGTGGCAGTTACTAGTTCACAATAATTGTTAACATTATGACATTTAAAATGATAAATTGATAAGTATTTGAGCTAGCACCGGTCTGTGTGGACACTACAAACATGTCTTGGAAACGTCATCTTGTATTTAAAGATATTATATTATTTAAATATCTAAGGTTGATTATGATAATGAAATATTCATAATATTTTTTCACTCGTTACAAAGTGAAAGAAATTTTTTAACTATTTTTTCGGATTTTTACGGTTACGGTAATATGGTAAGTTACGGGAGAGAATGATTGCTGTTAACTTTACTGTAGTTTTGTTTTTGATTGTTTTACATTGTAAAGCAATCTTTCGAATGTAAGAGATCCAAAAATCAATATTGGGAAGATTTGTCTATGAATATTCGTCTTAGAAAATCTTACAAAAGAAAGTATTAGAAATAATTAATTGATTATTTTTATAGAACTGATCACTTAAAGAATCCTTAGGGACAACACTATTATAAGTACGAGTATAAGATCGGTTATAAACCATTTTTTTGCAAGGTTTCCATTCGCAATTAATATGTAAGAAAGAACATGCTTTAAAAATATGTGAGTTATGAGCAATACGACGGAGGTTAACAAGATAATTTCATTTTACAATGCGCAGTTTTTAAAAGTATGTAAGTACAAGTAAGTATGGATGTAAGGCGGAATTCTTTTTTTGCACTGGCAAGAAAATTAAAGGTACTATAACCTACCTATTTAGTTTATAGCAGGGCTTGTGGATAATGACTGAAAACAATTTTTATTGTGATACGAGAAAAACGTACTTATTAACTTGTGATAAAGCGTAGCAAGTTTACGAAAGACGTGTAGTTCGTGATGGACCTGACCCACCGTTTTGAAGGGATTATTATAACCTTATGTACAATATTTCTAATCTTTCCATTATTTCACCGACTAAAGACAATAATTTGAGACAATATTTTTGTCTATAGTAATTTTGTTAAAAACCTATGTGATATCGAAAAAAATGTTTTTAATTTTGGCCACAATATAATAAAATTCCTTAAACAAATAAATAAGCAGTTTAGTCAAAGCGTCCATGTATTACACAAAATAAATTGAAATCCAAAACCTTTGTGTCTTAGTGTAAAGTGCATAAGATAGGCCATAATTATAAAATTGTCAACAAGTCTAAATTGAATCACTTTCTCACACGCAAAAACATTCTTAATTTTTATATTGTTTGAAGATATTTAAGAGCTCTATTAAACTAGACAGAGACTAATCTATATCCTTATAAACAATAATTTATATAAAAAAGCGCTCTCCATAGTATCCATCACATATTGCAAATGGATACGGAACATGTATATATATTTAAACGTAACAAAGTATATAAATGTATGTAACGTATATATATTTAAACTACCTCAAGTAGTATCAAAGCCCATATTGACAAACAAAATGATTAGACTCTTGCCTCTCACTTTGTAATATTGGCAGCACTTTTGATGTGCCTCTTCACTCTCCAGCCGCAACTACATATTATTAATATTTTAACTGCAAGCAAACAAGTTATATTTACTTAAAATGTTCGATTCGATCGTGTTTGTTTGTCAAACATTGCTATCGCAATTTTTTTTATTTCATTTGTATAAGATATAGGTACCTACTTTGTTAATGTAAATTTTAGGTAACTTTGATCAAGACTACGCAAAAGTGGAGTGCGGCTCACTTTAAATAAATTTAAATGGAAATTTTTACTTCCTAGTGACTTCTTTAAAATAAAGTATCAAGTAGTGAAATAGAATTACCTATACCTACATATAAAGAAAAAATTAAATTTTATTTAGGTACGTAAGTAAAAAAAGAATGACATGTCAAGCAGTAATGTTATCTACTTGTAAGTATAATGTATACAAATGAATCGTCCTTGAGTCCCGCCGCCCACGCGTGGCACGCAGTACTCGTGAGATGTGTACTAATAGTGACATGTGCCTCAGTTGATATTTCAAATTAACTGCTTTATTCGAAGTACTAACTATGTACTCACAGTGTATGGTATTTCAAGAATTTTCGGATTAAAATTTATTGTTACAGTCATGTATACCCAACCAATTTTCCATGAAATAATTTTCAACTTTGAAAACTTAAACATTTACATCTTTTTATTTACGCATAATACTTATAGCTTTATGAAAAATATTTAGCATAAATTACAGTATATACATAATATATTGTAGATTGTAAATTTATATTTTGTAACAAATAGTTTTTAGTTTATTGCGCTTAAATGAATAGATACATGGGTGTCGAAAGGGAGGTGCCAGAGTGCACTCGATTCATTCGTTCACGATGTTTTCCTTCATTCATGATTCATCATTCGTGATACACATACAGTAAAGTTAACAGCAATCATTCTCTCCCGTAACTTACCATATTACCGTAACCGTAAAAATCCGAAAAAATAGTTAAAAAATTTCTTTCACTTTGTAACGAGTGAAAAAATATTATGAATATTTCATTATCATAATCAACCTTAGATATTTAAATAATATAATATCTTTAAATACAAGATGACGTTTCCAAGACATGTTTGTAGTGTCCACACAGACCGGTGCTAGCTCGAAATACTTATCAATTTATCATTTTTAATGTCATAATGCTAACAATTATTGTGAACTAGTAACTGCCACCTGACATCCCTTGCTCATTTCCTTTTTTAAGCTTTATAATATTTTTGCAAATTGTTATAAATTAGTTAACTTCACCTCAGCCAAATAATATATTCAGTAATAGTGAGTTATAAATTGTTTACGACTCTTTGATCATCGCCATTCACGCGTTTCATAATTACTTACTTGCCTCGCTAAACACTGTAGTAATGTTACATAACATTACTATAAAGGTTATAGCACCTAACACGACGTTTACTTACATTGAGACGACGTGTGTGGGTTAGCTTGATTAGCGCGGTGGTGTAGTAATCTTGCATTGGGCTTTGCGATAAAGCTATTGTACTCGTATATTATAGAGATTCTATAGTGTTATAAAAATTACACTCTACAGAATCTCTAACGCGGAAGCCCTTTGTTTATACTGCTGTAGATATTTACGTGATTTCCTGGTTTAAAAATATTAGATTGTAGATATAGCTGTTTGTATTTGCTTAACTCTTCAAAGAATACTTTGATAAGTCGACAGAAATGATTGCTGCTCGTTTAAAGGTAGAGGTTCAAGTATAATATAAAATTTATGAATATAGTAAT
This sequence comes from Boloria selene, assembly GCA_905231865.2. Lineage (NCBI taxonomy): Eukaryota > Metazoa > Arthropoda > Insecta > Lepidoptera > Nymphalidae > Boloria > Boloria selene. Next base: position 162,017 of record HG993149.1, read on the forward strand.
AACTTCCCATCCAGGCATCTTATCTCTTCATCATGATAGGTATCATCATCATCATCATCATCAATCCAAAATATTTCATAATGGTTACAAAAAAGTAGTAAGTTAGGTTACATCAGATACGGCGCAGTGGAAAATGATAAGATGAGCGATAAGCCAGTACAGGAGTCTAACAATACAGTTAAATTCTTAGATATTCAATGCTACTCTATGAATGTACTTTGGTTTTAGTGAGTATAAATAATTTTATATAATAGTTAATTTAATAACATAGAAATGTGACACGAACACGACTTTACTTAATAAAAACATACTTAAAACTCCTTAGACAAGGCTTTTACTATCTTTATTAGTAACATATACAAAACGTCTTAACGATTAATTTTTATGATTAGTATATTGCAACAATAACTAATATGAATTATTGAACCTTTAGAAGGTCGGGGCATAGCATTTTGTATTTTCATTCTACACTGATTGAAATTCATAACAACAAAAGAGAGTTTGTAGTGAAAATGATTTCCAGATCATTCTGAAGTAAATGTTAACATTATTATTAGTGAGTTTTACTGAAGACAATCGTAAATAACATATTATTATTATAACATATTATATACTTTTATTTATGTTTTAAAGAGAGGCTTATCCTCGGATGCGGATGCGGATACTCTATACTAATATGTATTACTGCAGATATTCGTATTTTATCTATGCACTAAACTTCATGCAAAGCAGTTCAGCCATTTTAGCGTGAAGGATTGATATGTACATTCCTCTATGTATATAAATTCGACAATTATAATAACTTGTTATATTTTACATTAAAATTTATAGATCCTTGTGTACACATACATACTCAATGATTGTTATTATTATACATATCGTCGCTGTAGAATGCATACCTCGTAAGTCAAAAATGCACATTTTTTTGTTAAAATCAAATGAAAATCACGTATTTTATATTACGGCGAAACCGTAAACCCAATACATGAATAGTGCCATATTTGGAGTAAAACGAAAACCTCTTGAATAAAAAAAATTGACAAAATGAACCATTTTTTTCGTTTCCTGTAAAGTTTGGATCTCTGGACATACAAGGTTATCTTTATACAGCGACGATATAGTTCTTGAGCATTGTAAGAATTTTTATTCACAACCTTTTATGTATACGTATTTATTACATTATACTATAAATGGCGTACAAAAGTTAACTATTTACTTAGTTATGTCCTCAAGTAAATACTCTTACTTACTTGTGAAGATATCTAAGTTTTTTTTTGATACTTTCTGAAGCATGGCAATCTGTCCTAGGACAATAAGCCACTAGGCTGACCAACTTCTAGTCTATTAGGGTTATTTTAATTATTATGAGAGTTTATTCTACTCTACTTAGTGCTAGTGCTAGCTCATTAACGTGTTGTGCACGTCTTTTTCTTGATACCTAAGCGATATTAGAAACTGTGCGTCGGTAGCTCGCCGTGGTGGCTGACTTGCGGTTTGCAGGTTGCTGCCGACGTGCAGCTTCAGTAGATATTGGTAAGCCATGTGGAAAATTAAACTGGGATAATGGCGTGAACGCGTAGCGCGGGAGCAGACATCATAATACTTTTATTGATTTCTAAACCCATTGGTTTAGAATTATGTGTAGTCATATTTATTTCCATAAATAATTTATACTAATATTATAAAGCTGAAGAGTTTGTTTGTTTGTTTGTTTGGTTGAACGCGCTAATCTCAAAACTACTGGTCTGAATTGAAAAATCCTTTTTTTTTTGGATAGTCCATTTATCGAGGAAGACTATAGGCTACATTACATCACGCTATGACCAATAGGAGCGGAACAGTAATGAAAAATGTTGCAATATCGGGAAGGACGGGTGTTAGTTCTACGAGGTACCGCCGCGGAAAATGCTAGTCTATAATAAAATTCTAACTGAGTCGAATTTATACATTAAATTTATTTTTGAAAAACTTATTGCAATAGTAAAATCATTATCGATATCGATTTTTAGAATTTGTGTCTGTCTGTCTATCTTTGAATGAATCACGAGAAAACCACTAAACAGATTTAAGTTGGATTTTGACTGATTATTCGGGTCAGGATATAGGAAGCTTTTTAGTTCTTTAAAATATGTCATTTCTGAGAAATCTCAACTGACCGTTACAACTCGGCAGTAAAACATCGCACGGTATGTGATATCTAAGAATTAGGTATCCGGCCTTTAGAACGCGGGCGGAGCCGCGGGAAATGGTCGTAAATTTTATAAATGGTAATTGATGATATATTGTGGCAATGAAGGAAGTAATAAGCAATTTAAATTAATTCACCGTGTAGTATGGTGCTGTAGATTTTTAAACAGTTAATTGAATAACTTTTGATACAATGCTATACAAAATATAATGGAATGTTATAAATAACTAGTATTTTCTGCGGTTTCGCACGCGATTTAAAGACCATAATCCAATTTCTTTCTGAGGCGCGCGGTATTATACCTTGCAGAACTAACGCCCGCCCTTCCCGTTTTTGCAACATTTTTCATCGCTGCTCCGCTCCTATTGGTCGTAGCGTGATGTAATATAGCCTATAGCCTTCCTCGATAAACGGGCTATCCAACAAAAAATATTTTTTCAAATCGAACCAGCAGTTCCTGAGATGAGCGCGTTCAACCAAACAAACAAACAAACTCTTCTGCTTTATAATATTAGTATAAATTTCTTAAGTGCCTTTAATTGAATAATGACATATATTTTTTTGATTTCGTTATAGTTGTCTGTAGTCTGACAAAATAGCTTAAAAATCAATCCATGCGTAACGTAGAGCCAAGTAGGTACAGCCACATCCATGTACGTATATAATGGGTAAGCTTTTGTTAAGTCTGAATAGTTTTGATAATTTTTTACTCAGAACTGTACTTAAGTCGTCGGAGCATTTTATCTCAACATCTCAGTAATGATGACGCGGAGACTGGAACCAGTATTTACCCTAAAACGCGCGGAGTAAAGTCGTGACTCTCCCTCACACATAATTACGTATGTATACACGTTCGATTGAGCTGTGAGTTAAGGCTAATAACTACTACTAACATATGTATATACTTATGTAGTGAGCCTTATTTCTGACTTCAACATTTGTATTCATTGTTATACTCGTAACTTCGAATTCAAGTTGCATTTTTATAGACGATATAAACGGTAATATTTATAGTCTCATAAAAATAATAATAATATTTTTTAATTTATGTACGAGTATGTAGGCAATGATTTTTTATTATACAAACATTTTATGTTGAGGAAAACTTTTTTATTAAATATGTTTTATTGTAATTTATAATAATTAGAATAATAGTTGTTTTCAGTCAAAATTAAGTAACTTTAATAATCAATAATATTCTTTCTTTAAAAGTAAATGAGTATCAGTCGTTACTTTTGAAATATCAGTTTAACAACTTTAGTAAAAGCTTAAATTACGTTATCGTTAGGTATATCGTTTTTTGTTGTACATTTGCAAGCACTCTCAAATAATTTAATTTAATATCCAAGTGTTTTTGTTACAGGTACTATCGAAACAGTGAAAACGATAATCTATCCTATTATAATAAGGATAAAGTCTACAATAGCGTGCAGTGAAACATAGTTCAATAGTTATTTTCGTAATCAAACGTCAAATACTCAAACACACTTCAAAACTATTACACTGACAAAGTAAAAAATCCTTTTCATCGCATATTTGAAGATCCATCAGGTATATTTGCCGCGGCCGGGTTGCGTTGTGATCAACACCTCTATTGTTGAGGGACGGGTCAGAGGAGGTTACATTAGACCGTTCGTTTTAGGGTTCAACTTTTACATATTACGATTTATGTTAAAGTATTAATAAAAAAGGAAGAAATACAATAAAATTCCTAGAAAAAAATAAAAAAGATTTTCTTTCATTAAATAACATATTGCTATGAATAAATGAATAAAATAATGATTTTATTAAATATGCCATACTTAGTATAATATTTATGAGAACAGTTTCTATAGCATTTACCATGCTCTACATACAAAAATTTCGTATTGTCCATTAAGAATCCGTTAAAAGTCAAAGTTCTAGCGATTTAATGGTTTATCCATGGTGTTTTCGATCACGTTATACCGTACAGTATCAATTGCCGCATAGTTTAAGTTTTGGTCGCATGGAAATCAAGTGTCAGGTTCACGCTTCATCTCGCTCTGAGTTCTTAACGTCAATTACATACGATGAGATCACAGTTTGATTTATGAGACGCGTAACTACTTTCGAATCTAAATTATAGAACCAAAATATTTATAATGAGCTTTGTCTTCTATGATTGTCTAAACTCTTAAACATGACCTCGTGTAGGGTATAAAAGAAAAGAGCTAGAATTAGTGAATTTTAGATACAAACTTAATTTATTATATTGCCTGCTTTTTAGTTTAATATATAATCTATAACTTATATATAATATACTGATTTATAACTCTTAGCAATCTATGGACATAATATTTGTAGGATTTTAATATCCTTTTGAGGTTGTCAAAAAGATATATACTTATTACACCCACCCTTCCACGAATAGTTTTGAAGTGTGTCATAAGTGCATAGAAATAAAAACAAAAACAGAATGAGATGAGTTCTAAATCCCACCGAGAATGTACCAGTGAAGTGAACAAACCAGTCCATCAAGTGCCATTTATTGACAATATGTGCATCAAAAAATGTGAGTGTGTCGATTCGAAAGCGAAATAGTAGAGACGTATGTTGAAAGGAGAATTTTATTACTGTTCTGTGACGTCACACACTTTGACGTCATAGATGAAGATAGGTTTAGTGAAGTGAAGTGTTTGTTATGTTGTATCCAGTATGAAGCGAAGTAAATCCTATACGTGGCTATCAGGGCTACTGAAGCCCAAGCCGGAGGAGGACGAGTGGGGAGCGGCGCCGTGGGTGCGAGCTGAAGTTCTGCAACATGACAGGTACGATTAGAATAAGTTGATTTCATAATATTAAAAATATTATATTACATCAAATAATTATATTATAATTGAATAATTTCAATGGTCCATATTAACATAAATATATATATACCACTCTAAACTTATTGCGGAATTTAGAAACGCAAACTTTTTTACATAAAAATTTCCTTAAAAGTTAATTACTGGCCTCCTTAGGCCAGCGATTAAGTTTTAACGAGTAAGCTAACTAGCGACTTAACTTCCCTTCGCTCAGACATCAAAGGTTAATTTGTATTTAACTATCTATTTCTTAAACTTAACATTATTAAAAAGCTAAGTTATAATAAATCGAACATTCTTGTTTCAAATTCTGTCCTAAGGGCTTAGAGACACGATGTTACTCTAGAAAAAGAAATATTTTATTAAAACGAAAAAAATATGCACACATGTAATAAATTTCTATTCTTTACAATTTGTAGGTGTAATGATATCTTGCTTAAGCCAAGTGAATAATGCCTGTACAATATACATAAGAGTATACTTTAGCATTCAATACTAATGGTCCGAGAGCTGGCACCAATTTTTGGGTAGGTATTTGAGGCAAGCTGAAAACTACAGCTCACACTACAGCTTGTCTATAGCACTACAGGCTCGTGCGGCATTATTTGTTTGATCACCTGGCAGGTAGAAAGCCCCACCGAAATGATCTGTCTTTTTGGGATTTTTATTTTTTCGTATTCATTAAGTATAACACTGCAACATATATAAATTGCGTATTGCCTCAAATATATTTTTGGGGAAAAAAATTTGATTTAGCCCCACTACTCACCAGCCAGGTCTGCAATTCCGTGTTGGGAAATAATAGGAGAGGTATGTGACAAGTTTTCAGCTTGCCTCAAATACCTACCTAAAAATTGGTGCCAGCTCTCCTACAATAAATTATAAACAGTAGAGTCAATAACTTTATACTGAAATAGCAATAGTCGCAATATCGATGTTTTAAAATATTTAAAATGTTCATAATAAGCACTTAGTACAATAATGATGTACCTTAATGCTACGGACACGGGACGACGCCGCCACGGACACGACACGGCGACCTCTGACCGCTCAGAGTATTGATACATCGCATTGTACGCTGACGCGAAGCGCTTCTTCTCGCTAATGACCTATGACTTTAGCCGCGAATATATTTATCATCGTATTGAGATAGAAATAAGATAATTAAGAGATAATCCTTGCTGTTATTATAAATTTAAACTTTGTTTGTTTGTTTGTTTGTTTGTTTGTCTTACGTTTATGTAGATATGTATTCACTATTCAGCCCTTTTTAACGTCCCACTGCTGCGTGTGGGCCTGCCTTCAATACAAGGGGGATCAGGTCATGGTCCACCATGCTGGCCAAGTAACCAAAAGTTGGCGGACTTCAGATATCTTTCGAGAACTTTCTCATTCTCTCAGACATGCAGGTTTCCTCGCTATATTTCCCTTCACTGAAAGATATTTTATGTAGAAAAGGAGAAATTGATATTTTTTTTATATAAAGTTAAAAATGAAGTAGAGCGTCACAGGCTACAATTTATTCAGGTAAATAAGGTAGCTTCTGGCTATTCGCTAGTTAGTTTTACCGTTAGTAATCGTCTTCAAGTAAAATCACTATGGTTCTGTGTCGGAAAGGTATTGTAGGTTGTTGTTATCTCTATCTAAGATCCCGGTTCAATACTTGGTGCGAATTTTATGTGTCGAAGATAAACGTCTAGCGTTTTTCACTGCGACTCTTTAAATGAAGAGTGGTTAAACGTGTATAACTTATAGAGTCTGTCTACACTTATTCTGTTATGTAGTTATGGAAATTAAAATGCTTTTTAAACCTTTCAATGATATGAATTTCAAAACGTGCGAGATCTGTTTCGCGTAAGGTGTAGTGTTTCAAACGTGTTCTGAGCAAAGGAATGGTATTGCTGGATAAGAGGGTATTCATACACAATGCTGGATAGTCCGGTTTCAAATACTACTAGATTACCAACCTCCTTAGACTAGTTGTCTTTCTTTAATTGATATTGCAAGTAGAAAGCAAAATAAAATATAAATATATGCCTTCCACCACGTGACAAAACATTTAGAAATATTTGTTATTAAAATATTTCTAGATTAATGGTCATTCTATATAATATATAGAGAGACAAAATAATATAATAATTTTTTTCTATTAATGGCAAATATTGTAGAAAGATATTTATTTAATTATTATTACTATATTGAAGTTATCATTTTAGAGTTAGTAACTACTACTACTACTGCTAATACTACACTTCAATTTAAATAACCAGATTTTTTTTATTATTATGTATTCGCCTAAGTAAATATTACGGCATGGACTCGCTGGATAGCAGTTTCTCTGTACACTGCGAGCTTCTTAACTTAAAGATCTTTTAACATACACCTGTCGTTAGCTCTTATAAATGTGTCACAAAAATTTAAGTTTGATTAGAGTCAATATAATATAATATAATATGACTAATATGTTTTCTATGAAATAATAAAGTTAGTAAGTAACAAACTAATACATTTTAAAATATCCACCAAGTTTCATTCTATTGATTTTAATACTTTTAAAATTTAATTAAATATAACCGCAACATAAACTTCAATGGTCAGTTAAATCAACACTGCTTGCGCCGTGTATGGGCTGTAGGCCCCATAACTCTCATTTGACTGTTTACTTGAATGGCGAGTACCGCTTATCGTACGTTACTGGCGAGTGTACTGAGTAGTAAGTATTCGTAGCAAGCTCAAATTGAATTCTGTAACCACGGAACAGTTAGCCATTCGAAATTCGTCATCATTTATACTTAAGCTAAAATAATCCTAGTTTACATTGTTATAGAGTTGTGTATTGGTTCAGTTATTTAGGAGCATATTGAGATTATATTTGAAAGAAATAATTGAATAGATATTAATGTCGGGGCCTGTGAGCTCCGCCGACCGCAGACCGCTGCGGTGAGACAGATGCCTTCGATAAACGTACAGAGTACAGGCAGCGAGTGAAAATGTTTCTTTTATAAATAAACTTCTCAATTAACCTTATTTGATATAATTTTTTTTATCGTATACTTTATACGATTTAATTTATTTATTTATTTTATTTTATTTTATTTGGGAAACAACAGTACAATAATACATATATATAAATAATGATAAAATAGCACATACACCAATAAAGTTTCCACAGGTAAATAACACAAAAAAGAAGCAGAAGGACAAAAAAGAGGAAAAATTTACAGTTAACTCAAAAAAAAAAAAATTTTTACATAATTTATAAAAACCAATTAAAACAATAATAAAATTATAAAAAGGGCAAAACAAATACATAGATAATTAACAGTTATACAATATATTATTAACATTATTCTTAAAATTTAAAAACGAATCAGAAAATATGTCTACATTTTTTAATTTTTTATTGTAAACATTACATGTACGATACAAGAAGGTATTGTGTGCATATTTTGTTCTTGTACAGGGCAATTCGAAAAGATCATGGTTTCGCTTTCTGTATGTAGGGACTTTAAAGTTGATACCGTTTAACAAGAAAGGGCTATCAATGATATTATTTAATAGCTTATAAAGGAAAGTTTGATCTCTAAGCATGCGACGCATCTCTAAAGGTCTAATATTAAGTTGGCTTTGATCATGACTAAATGACTAAAACTTTATATTGAGGGTTCCATATAGACGAACCAAATTCTAATAGCGAGCGTACTAGACTATTATATAAAAGATTTAATGTATAATTATTCTTAAAATCCTTACCAACTCTAAGAATAAAACCAAGCATTCGATAGGCCTTTGCAACAATATAGTTTATGTGAAACTTAAATGTTAATTTAGAATCCAGATATATACCCAAGTCTCTCACCTCAGAAACACGGTTAATAATTTGACGATTTAAACTATAATTATAATTAATAGGTGATAGTTTGCGTGTAAAAGAAATAGTGCTACATTTTTCTATATTCAAAGTCAGAAAATTGTCGTTACAGTATTTACACAACTTATTTAGATCCTCTTGTAATAATGAACAGTCTGACAATTTAGAGATTTTTCTAAAAATTTTTAGGTCATCTGCAAATAATAATACAGAAGAGTAATTGAATATACTGTTAATATCATTTATAAATATATTAAAAAGTAAGGGACCAAGGTGAGAGCCCTGCGGTACACCGGATGGAACGGGAACGAATGTTGAACAAAAACCCTTTATTGTCACAGCTTGACTTCTATTATTGAGGTAAGAACATAACCACCGAAGAAGATCACCATGAATACCAACGTGCTTTAGTTTACTTAGTAGGATAGTATGAGATATTTTATCGAAAGCCTTCGAGAAATCGGTGTAGACCACGTCAACCTGAACACCAGCGTCCATGGCATTTACCACATGATGAACTAATTCACACACATTTGTTTCTACCGACCTTTTACTAACGAAACCGTGTTGCTCGTCAATCAAGAAACCTCTTATAATTGGAAAGATACTGTCATAGATAATTTTTTCAAACATTTTAGCTATTGTGCACAATTTAGAGATAGGCCTATAGTTTTGAACATTATGTTTATCTCCCGACTTAAAAATAGGTACAACGAACGAGCGTTTCCAAACCTGAGGCATAGTCCCTGTACGTAGTGATTTATTGAACAGAAGTGAAATTGGATAACTTAATGATTTATAGCATTGCTTTAAAAATATTGGAGGTATTTCGTCAGGTCCACAACCCTTGTTGATATCCAATGACTTCAAATATTTTTTAATGGTCGGTACTGACAAATCTATATGACTTGAATTTAAATTACAATTAATATCATTTATATATGTTTTAAGTGGTTCAGCAGTCTGAGTTTCATAAACTGATTTAAAATAATCATTAAAGAGTGAGCACATCTCTTCCCCTTCGCCAGCAGTACGATTGAATAGAAATACACTATTAGGCAGACTTGAAGATGAATTTTTTGATTTCATAAAAGACCAAAAGTATTTACTATTGTTGCGAATTTTAATTTCCGCGTTATAAATATATTGATCATAGCATTCAATTTGGACTAATTTTTGGCGTTCTTGTAAAAGAGCGAAAGAGTGGTAGTCAGCTATCCTATTATAGATCTTCCATTTTCTATGGTATTTTAGTTTCTCAGCTATCATTTTTATTAAAGCACGCGTATACCAACACGGATAATTTTTTGTATACTGTACTTTCTTAACAGGAACTAAATTATTAATTATAGAGTTAATAATTTCATAGAACGTATCTACCGCCCGGGAGACGTCACAGTCATTTAGAATTTCGTACCAATTCACACATTGTAAAGCTTCGTTGATTGCATCGTAATCTGCTTGACGAAATAGTCTTATTCTACGCGGTGTAAATTCCTTATTTTTTAATGTAGGAATAGTAATTTGAATTTGCAATGTAGGGTGATGAATATCTTCTTCTACCAGGGGAACATCACATTTATGGACTGAACAACTACTACTACTAATAACCAAGTCTAAGAATCGTCCATTCTCATTCGGGATTGAGTTATATTGCTTAAAATCAGTAAATTGCAGGAAGTTATATAGACAGTTAATTTGTTTATTACCACAACCATAATTATTAATAATCATATGATTATTTTCATTTGACCAAGAAGCTCCTGAAATATTAAAATCACCTAACAACAAAAAGCTATCGTCAGTGTGCCGTAGGCAATCATGAGAAACACTGTCATACAATTCACACAATACTTCAAACTGTGAGCTGCAATGTGGAAAGTAACAACAATATAAGTGCAGAAGTTTCAGAGGAGGACCAGGTCTGGTAACTATAGAGACTTTTATAACTTCAGCCGCGTTCATTGTTAGTATAATAGGTGTACTGGAAAAGACAAGTAGATTCGATTTAACGGCAATTAAAACTCCTCCGCCCATTTTATCACCGCGTGAGTGATATGATCTATCGCATCTATATACGGAGTACCGAGAATCAAAGATTTCGTTGTCAAATATGCCGTCGTGCAACCATGTCTCCGTTAAACAAATTATGTCACCATCTTGTTGAAGTAAATTTCGAAAAAATATATTAGTTTTCGTTCTTAGACCACGTACATTTTGATATAATATATTAAGCGTATTACTCATAATAAGAAACAAACGCAATAGTCGAAGATACCCCGCTCTTAATAATGATGAAAAATAAGTAACAATTCGCATGTAGATTAATATTATAAAAAATAAAAAATATGTGTAGAGAAACAATAAAATATAATAGCCCTATCTTGTAAACATGCCCTTTAATAATATAATAAAAAATGAATAAAATAAATATCTTAAAATTATGAACAAGTAAAAAATATAATTTGTGTAGACAAGCAATAAAATATAATAGCTCCATCTTGCAAAAATGCCCGTTTATAAAATTATAGATAAATAATAAAATAAATATTTTAAAAATAGATAAGCACAAATCATTTTTACGTGAATCAAAAAACAACAAAAATATCAATAACAATCGATTACAAGCTAAAATGAGATCCAATACAAAATCTATAAAATCTTTAGATATTAAAATTGTTCTTAAACTATCTTTTTTAAATCACTGGGTGATGTTATATGCAGCACCGGGCTAGTATTTGTGCGACGAACCATTATACAACATTTTTTGACCCATACATACTGATAACATTTTTCTTTAGCAGTTTTTTTTAACTGAATGTAAGAGCGACTTATTAAAGCTAGTAAGGTGATCATTAAAATAAATGAGATTATTATTTGACACAAATCCCAAATCATTACAACTCAGTTTTCGCTTTCGAACCAACGATAAAAAGTCATCCTTTTTCCATCGACACAAAAAGCGCACTACAATTGGTTTAGCTTTTCTATTTTCACTGTTTTTTGGTGCTACCCTAGTAATAAAATCAATATCCGAATTTATATTTAAGTTTATGTCAGCTTTATCAGCTATATCCTGTAATATAGAAAGCAAATTCTCGTTCTTTTTTTCAGGAACTCCATAGATTTCAATGTTGGATCTGCGCGCCCATTGTTCCCTATTATTGTTATCAATTTCAATAGATTCCAATTTAGATTTAATATTCCCAAATTCAACCGACTTGCTTGCTAACTGCTTGACTTCTGTTTCACAGTGCAATATTCTAGAGTTTAACTCTTCAAATTTAGAGTTAAAAAATTCCAAACTCTCCTTAACACTTAAAAATTCCTGCCTTAAAGCCTTTACTTCTGTTTCAAGAGGTAACATAAAAGATTTAAACTCTGACTTCAAGATAGCTATCTCTGAGGAAATAATTGATTTAATGTGCGCAAGAAATGATGTGGAGTTTATGCTAGGTTCAATTAAGTTATTATCCGGTGAACAGGTAACCGAGGATGAGCCGCCTCTACGCAAATTTATATTGTCACTCAAATTAGATTGAATGTCACTGCTGCTGCGAACGGGAGTGTTATCTTTGTATAGATGTCGTGGTCGTGTTAGTGTGCACTCTGGGCATATCCATGTTTTCTTATTCTCATTCGATAAATCTTTTTTACTATCCGAGGGATTTAAACATTGATAGTGATAATTATTTTTGCATTTAGTACAAACTACACAGTCAGTGGCTCCACCTCTGGTCGATTTACAGCATTGGAACTTCATTATTAAATATTAGAAAAAAATTTAATATTTATGTGGGATTTGAACCAAGACACATCGGATATATCGGTGTGGTAATAAGCGCAACTCCACTAGACCAATACGCTAGTTACGTGTACTGCCAAAGCTTCGTACAAATGCTTATAGAGAGGACTGTTGGTAATGACGATTCTTGAGTCCTTTTGTTTAAAGCACACGTACGTCACACACTGAATGTCACTTCAAAGTCACTCAACTAACTGTTAGCCGTTGTATTAAGAAAAAAGGCATGTTAAAACCTTTATATTCTTGAGATTAGTTATACAAATACTTTAAATATATTTAAAGTTTACGTTTCACTAAAAACTCACGTTTAAAAGTCAATTAAAACTATAAAATGACAATTACGAACACTGGGGAACAAAAACACGTCTGCTTCTTATGACTCGCACTGTTACTTTGAGTAAGTTTAAGTACAAAAAAACGTGTTGTGTTTAAGTACAAAAAAACGTGTAAATATAACTTGAGTTTAACTTAGATTTATCCTGAAGTAAAATATTATATTACTTATATTCAAATATTATGTTTTAATATACATATTGTTTTATTTTAAAAAAAAATTAATAAATGTCACTTGTGTAATAACCTACATCATATACGTCAAACCCGTTATCTCTTTACAAGAGCTCGAGCAGATTGACAATTCCACATCAATTTATTAGCTTAACTTCATCTTTAATGCATAGATCAGACAGAGCAAAATATTATAAACTTAAATGTTTAGAATTAAAATTTATAATTTTATAATCTACTTTGATATCATTTTGAATATTTGTAAATTCTGGGTAGGCGCTGTCTATAACAAGTATCAGTAAACCCCTGAGATGTCTAATACCTTAGTCTCTACCGTGACCATGATTGCTGTAAAGCATTCGAAACGTCGGGAACTAAAAATCATAATAAATCTGCGACAAAATCCGAAAAGATATTTTTATTTATAAAGCAAATCAAATAAAAACAACTGGTTGAGAGGAAATAAACGCAGCTTAGCACATTTTGAACACACAAAACCCATAAGGAAAATACTTGAAGTAGCTTAAGATTGTGCTTACTGCGAGGATCATGAACTCCCCCAACACTTGCTCTAAATTCACACATTTCACCCCGAAGCAGTTACCATACGATCATAAAATTTACCTAGTTGCAAGCGAATATCGCACTTATGTTTTACAACATGAAGGATATTTTTGGAGAAGAAAATAAAAGATTCTGGAATGACGACATTATTCAAAGTAAATGTATTTGACAGTTTTATTCTTTATTATGAGATACTCCAATCCTAATGTTCTGACTCACATGACGCATTTTTATGATGTCACTAGTTCTATCGATCGGCTTTGCTTGCATTATACTTTCTATTATAATATTGTTATGTGACAAAATGACGTTTATAATATTAGTTTTTAAGGATATGTGGTATTATCGCCCATGGGATATTCATGGCAACTAAAAATATTCCATTACTGTGTGAATTTTATAACTTAATTATTATATAATAAGGATATTTTCACTATGTTTTGTTTTTATTATCTGTCGTCAAGCTGTGAGGTCGCACTTGGCTCTGGTATTGGCGCGCGAACGCGGTATATACGATTAGGTGCATCACTGGATAGTTTTTTTGTTGTTTTAATTGTATTCAAAACCAGAGGTTAATTAAAAGGTTTTAGTATAAATAATAAATTGTTAGAATTGTGTTTGTTTTGCTGTAATAAAGTTTTTACTTTTAAATATTGTTCATTTGTGTTTATATCAGAAGTGGGATTCATCCACTTCAACTTTTATTAATTTCTGGTTGTTACTTATTTTTAGTGAGTAGTGAGTATAAAATCATATCACTGTTAAAAGTTCGTAATTGTGATTATGGGAAATGGAAAGCGTGCGCGTAGTCGTTCGAGAGAGCGTAATTCTTCGAAGCGACATCGAAGATCTCGCCGCCCTTTTGCTCGCTCGCGATCTAGAAGTATTTCACATGCGGATTCTGAATTGCGTGAATCCTTACGCTCTATTGTTACTCGCTTAGATGCAATAGAAGATAAGTCTGCAGTTACGGCGTCTACTAGTAATAATATTTGTAATGTTGAATTAAGCACTACGACTAGTGATTCTACTAAGGAGATAGTTGAAGCAATTCATTCTTTAAAAACTAGTTGTACCCGTGATTATTATGTTTCTAATTTCGATCCCAATGTGCATAATATTGATTCTTGGTTCGATGAAGTGGATCGCGCGCAAAGTATTAACAAATGGAGTGATGTTGAATGTTTGTCGCGTATAGGTCATTGCCTCAAGGGTGACGCTAAGTCATGGCTAGATGACTGGGTTACCGCGGATCGCTCATGGAGTAATTTTAAAAAAGATTTTAAATCCTTATGTGTAAAAAATATTGACAAGGCTAGTATTTTATACGACGTCATGAGTACCAATTCCGACGCCTACTCTACTTATGCTGAATATGCTCGACGATCCTTACTACGTCTACGTGTGGTTAAAGGGGTAAGTGAAGAACTTGTAAGCTCAATCATAATACGCGGAATTACCGATCCGCATGTAAAAGCATCGGCAACAAATGAAAAACTAATGCCGTGTGATATTGTCAATTACTTGTCCACCTTTATTAAACCAGCTGTAGTTAAAAATGAGCGTCATTTACCTCATAGAGCCTCTATGCATAAGCAGGTAATAAAACCATATATTAATAAGCGTACGGCTCCACCTATACCTATCAAATGCTTTTCATGTGGTCAAACGGGGCATAAACGAGTCGCGTGCCCGAAAATTCAAACACCATCTCCTGGTACAACTTTGACTAATAATGACATGAGGTTGAATTCTAAAATAACTTGTGTGTATTGTAAAAAAATAGGACATCACATTAACGGTTGTTTTGCTAAGCAGCGTTCCGATCAGAGGAAAAATAATGTTAATTTCTGTTCGTTGCCTAAATTGAATAATTCTGTTGATGTTATGGTCGGAGTGATTCAAGGTATGCCCATTGATATCCTGATAGATAGCGGTGCTTTAGACGTATCTCTTATTTCTTCCTCCGTTGTCAATCATTTGTCTTGTGCTATGAAACCAATATACCGTGAGTTAAAGGGTGTAGGTCATACTATCACTCGTGTATTTTCTTTTGTTACTCTCGTAATTGAATTTGAAGAAATCACACTTGAAGTAGATTTATTAGTTGTACCTAGTGAAAATATGAATGCACCAATTATTATCGGTACGGACGTACTAAATCGTGAGGGCGTGACGTATGTGCGTACTAAATATTACCAGCGTTTAACTTATAGTGCTGTCTCAGCAAAAGTGTCGGCCATAGAAGCGAATGAGCATCCTATCAAGACATCATTGATCGGGAAAGACTATGAAAAGCTTAAATTAATTTTAAAGGAGTTCTCAAAGTTTATGATAAACGGAGTTCCTACGTCAACTGTGACAACTGGTAGCATGCATATTCGCTTGAACAGTGATGCACCTGTCTATTATAGGCCTTACAAATTATCAATTAATGAAAAACTAAAAGTCCGCGATATAATTCAAGATCTTCTATCAAAAGGTATTATTCGTGAGTCTGAATCTGCATATGCGAGTCCGATACTTTTAATTAAAAAAAAAATGGAACGGATCGGATGTGTGTCGATTTTCGCGCGTTAAATAGGATGACAATTAAAGATAGGTATCCTTTACCATTAATCGAGGATCACATAGATCGTTTAGGTAATGGACGTTACTTTACATCTCTCGACATGGCCTCTGGGTTTCACCAGATTTGTTTAGATGAGGCGTCAATTCCGTTAACCGGTTTCGTAACACCTGAGGGCCATTACGAATATTTAAAAATGCCTTTTGGACTTGCTAATGCGCCAGTCGTTTTTCAGCGCATTATTAGTAACACACTACGTTCTTTTATAAATAACGGGAAGGTAATGGTTTATATCGATGACGTTTTGTTAGTTAGTAAGACCGTTGAGGAAAGTTTACAGCTTTTGAGAGATGTACTGCGTGCGTTAACTGATAGGTTTTCCCTATATATGAAAAAATGTACATTTGTAAACACGGAAATTGAATATTTAGGTCGAACTATCTCAAACGGTGAAGT
Source organism: Boloria selene (assembly GCA_905231865.2). Taxonomy (NCBI): domain Eukaryota; kingdom Metazoa; phylum Arthropoda; class Insecta; order Lepidoptera; family Nymphalidae; genus Boloria; species Boloria selene. The sequence goes on from HG993149.1 coordinate 178,805, forward strand.
GCGTCCCTCTAAATCTAAAATAACTGCGTTAGTCAATTCTCCTGTTCCTGAAAATATCCGTCAGGTTAGACAATTTTTGGGATTAGCCGGGTATTTTCGAAAATATATAAAAAACTACGCTCTTAAAACCTCCTGCATTTCTCGTTTGACAAAGAAAGACGTTGAATTTAAATGGGACAAGGAACAAGAGCAAACACGTCAGGACCTTATTAAGTGTTTAACGAATGAACCAGTTCTTGCCATTTTTGACTCAGATCTCGTAACTGAAGTTCATACTGATGCCAGCAGTCATGGGTATGGCGCTGTTTTGATTCAAATTCGTAAAGATGGCAGCAAGTGTGTCGTTGCATACTACAGTCAGGTTACACGTGGTGCAGAAGTTCGGTACCATTCTTAGGAACTGGAAACTTTGGCAGTGGTCAAAGCATTGCGACATTTTCGACATTACTTAATAGGTATTGAATTCAAAGTGATCACTGACTGTAACGCTCTTAAAGCCACACAAAATAAAAAAGATTTATTACCTCGTGTAGCCAGATGGTGGGTTTACCTACAGGACTTTTCATTTACAATTGTGTACCGAAAAGGGGTTTTAATGCCTCATGCCGACTATCTGAGTCGTAATCCTATCCGCATTGTAAACCACATCGAAAGACCACGTAACTGGGCACAAATAGCGCAATCAGGTGACGAAGAAACGCAAAAACTAATTGAAAAGCTAGATGAGGGACAGTTAGATACAAATCGTTACCAGAAAAGGAACGATATTCTTTATTACAAATATACGCCCATAGGAGGCCAATCACGTTTACTTTGTTACATTCCTAAAGGTTAGCGCTTAAGTTTGTTAAGGATTTTCCACGACGAAAATTGTCATATGGGTGTAGAAAAACGGTTGGATTAATTCACTTTTGGTTTCCAGGCCTTTTTGCATTTGTAAAAAAATATATAAGCCATTGTTTAGTTTGTATTGCCCATAAGAGAGTCCCGAGAGCTCCATTACAACTTATTACATCTTGGCCTAAACCTGATACAGTTTTTCATACGCTCCATGTAGATGTCTTGGGCCCTTTAACAGAATCGCATGGTCATAAGCACGTCATGATTGTGGTAGATGCCTTCTCTAAATATTGTCTTCTATACCCTATTCGCAAACAGGATGTTGAAGAACTTCAGCGTGTGATGAAAAATTTAATATCCTTATTTGGTACTCCCCGACTTATTGTTACTGACAGGGGTCGCATGTTTGAATCTGCTGTATTTGTAAAATGGATGAATAGTTCTGGTTGTAACATCCACCACATAACACCTGAAATGCATCACGCAAATGGCCAAGTAGAGAGATATGTGCGTACTGTACTTAACATGCTGCGCATAGAGGTGAACCATAAGAAAAATGACTGGTCTGATGAGTTATGGCGTTTGCAGCTTGTACTTAATATTACTAAACAGAAGACGACTCAAACTTCACCATTGAATCTTTTAATTGGTACTGAAGGTACTACTCCTGTAATCCAAGCTCTGGTTCGCGACGTAACTTTTGATTGTTCAGCAACTAATCGCCAATCCTTGCGGGAGTTAGCCAGACAAAGGGCGACTGAGCGACTTAAAGACAACCAAAAGCTGCAGGATGACTACGTTAATAAAGGACGTAAACCACCTAAAGAATTTCAGGTCAATGATTTGGTTTTTGTAATTAAGTACGCGCAATCTAAAGGAAAATTGGATCCTGGTATGTGTGGACCTTATAAAGTGACAAAAGTTCTTGAGAATGGGCGCTATGAATTGCAGCTTTTGGCTGGAGCCTATGGAAAGCTAACTTATGCTGGGGCACAGTTTATGGTGCCGTGGAAGGGGGAATGGACTCCTGATGAATGTGCTGCTTTCTTTGCTAGTAAGTAACATTATCTTTCTTAAATACTAGACCTTTATATGTTATGTCTAGTCTTGTATATAGCAGACCTTGATGTGTTATGTCTACTCTTGTGTGTTATACTAGACCTTGATGAGTTATGTCTAGTCTTGTGTATAGTAGACCTTGATGTGTTATGTCTACTCTTGTGTGTTATACTAGACCTTGATGAGTTATGTCTAGTCTTGTGTATAGTAGACCTTGATGTGTTATGTCTACTCTTGAGTGTATACTAGACCTTGATGAGTTATGTCTAGTCTTGTGTATAGTAGACCTTGATGTGTTATGTCTACTCTTGAGTGTATACTAGACCTTGATGAGTTATGTCTAGTCTTGTGTATAGTAGACCTTGATGTGTTATGTCTACTCTTGAGTGTATACTAGACCTTGAAGTGTTATGTCTAGTCTTGTAAGTATAGTAGACCTTAATGTGTTATGTCTACTCTTGACTCTTGAGTGTATACTAGACCTTGAAGTGTTATGTCTAGTCTTGTAAGTATAGTAGACCTTAATGTGTTATGTCTATTCTTGAGTGTATACTAGACCTTGATGAGTTATGTCTAGTCTTGTGTTATGCTAGACCTTGATGTGTTATGTCTAGTCTTGTAAGTATGCTAGACCTTAATGTGTTATATCTAAGTTTGTTTTAATACCTGTGTTTGAAATGTCTATCCTTTTGAACGTGCAACCATTTTTTTTCTTATGATGTTTGCTTGGTACTTGTTACTTGGTAGACAATACTACGTAACATTGAAATTGACTTTTTGCGTGTAACTTCTCAGGTTCAGAAAACTCAGATGTGAAAATGATGACTTCGTGTGCAGGTGATCTGGATGGTGACATTGCTGAAGCGCGGCACTGTTGCAATGAAGAAGAAGCTCTATATCTGTCTGACGAGGGCGTCAGAACGTCAGGAGAGGCCGAATAAGGATATTTTCACTATGTTTTGTTTTTATTATCTGTCGTCAAGCTGTGAGGTCGCACTTGGCTCTGGTAATGGCGCGCGAACGCGGTATATACGATTAGGTGCATCACTGGATAGTTTTTTTGTTGTTTTAATTGTATTCAAAACCAGAGGTTAATTAAAAGGTTTTAGTATAAATAATAAATTGTTAGAATTGTGTTTGTTTTGCTGTAATAAAGTTTTTACTTTTAAATATTTTTCATTTGTGTTTATAATATTTTATCTTATTTAATATTTTTTTTATTAGTTAAGGCTTAAACTTTTACATTTATACTACTGTTATGAAGAAAAAATGTATGTTTGTTTGTAATGGGTAAACTAAAAAATAAAAATGCGTTGAAGCAAATTAGATAAAATTTCATATGAAGATAGTTTAAGAACCTAGAAGGACATAAGATAATGTATATTCCGGAGAGTGAGTCGGTTGTCTACAATATTATTAGGAAGTAATATTGCTTACAAAGTATTTAAAACAATAATAAGCTATTCTTAGGCGTATAAGTATATAAGTTGATTTCACATTTACTTAGTGCTTGAACGTTCTAGGCTCAACGCAATAAATTATGGATATTCACATTATGAGGGATAACTTCGCAAAAAGATTTATATGAGGAGAGTGACTCCGCTTTATTGCGCTTTACGTTTGAGCAGAAGCTTTTAGAAGCTCAGATTTAAATTTACTCTTTGAATAAGTTTTTTAGGTGAAAATTCCCTTAATTTATAATGATTTATATATACCTTAAGTGCTTCTAAATACATTCACGGTCATTCTATCGATAATTACGTTTTCAATAAGATTAAAAAAATAACGATTATACTTCCCTGATTAAGCATTTTAAAATGAAAAATAAAACATAAATTTTAGAGGTCTAATGATAAGTAGACCATCTAATGATCTATTCTAGATAGAAAGTAAGACATTATATATTTTGTGACAAATTGAAACACTTGTTCGAGACGCATTACGTCTAAGCGACATTCTATATGACGTACACACAACTAATGTGGCTTAAGTAGCCGAAATCATTTAATTGGCCTAACTCAATTTAAATCGAGATAACTGGCCGACAAACCTTTTAGAACATGTCACCTTATTTATTTGTAGAGATAACTGACAGGTTATTTTTGTAAAAGTGTTGCCAGTTTTATTTATAAGGTCATATGAAATAAATAGAACCCTGTTAAGAGTATGTTTCGCTGATACTGCCAATCTACACCGAGTGTGACAGATAACAGACAGAACGTTTATAACTAGTTTTCTATTTAAATCTCAAATCAAATTAAATTAAATAATTTGAAAATATCTATATTATATATAAAAAAGATTTAATGAATCATTTTACTTACTCAGTCGGAACTGACTAATAAATTTTATTTTATATTGGACAGATATTTATAGAACCTCATGAGTCCTCAAGTACTACGGATCAATCATAGATCAATAAATAGATCCATATAGATCAATGTAATTTTATAAACAACTCACCATAAAGTTAATCTTATCATGGTATTAATTGTACATATAATTACTCAACTGCGTATTTTCAAAACTTTGCTTTTCTGTCTTTAATATAATTTTTATTTTTCTTTAAAAATGCAGTAAATACTCGATATCTAAGTGTAAAGCTAAATATCGTTTCATAGCATGCGTAATTTAATTTATAATTAAACATAGCCGGGTGCCTTCACTAGTTCAGTTGTAAAGGTTTACGCAGACGCAGTCTCCCGGCGGCAGGCGGTAGGCGACACGCCACGCACCGACCCGGTTGTAAAGTCTATAGTAACACATTTTACTTTAATAGTCTAAGAACTGAATGTGCTAGATGATGTTAGATCAAAAATAAACAACACATAAGTACTTATCTATTAATGTGAAATATCTATTGACGTGACGCTTTTTTACGCCACCACTCTGGACTTCTTGTGTTTGCGTGTGTTTACTGTATCATCATATAAAACTTAAAATCTAAATATCAATTTGTTCTATATATATTTTCTGTAGTAATTAAAATAACAAGAAAAATAAATTAATTTTATTAATTAAACTCTATTTATATGCTTTATTTTACTCCAAATTTAAGTTAACTATTATTTATGTGATCTGTGCTATTATAAATTTTCGCATCTACCGGTCGTCCCGCGACGGTGATTTTATTCTTTATAAAATATTTTCAACAAATATTTTAGGAGAGAACTGAGCGTCTCAAACACGACATTTTGCTTACATAATACTAACGTAGGAGGACCTAGACACAACATTACCGTTCGTCTCCCGGCCTATGGGGATTGATAGCGGCCCCAGGCGGTAGACGTCACTCAGGTTAACGCCGGGCGCGGGGCGGGCGGCGGGGAGGGGGACGAAATCTGATATTTTACGACTATAAAGAATATGCCAAGAGTTATTGCTGCGTAAAATCTGCTGGATTTTTTGGTATGCGCCGTATAGTTTATCATCCTTTTAAAATAAAACCTTTATGTGCTTAAATGTCGTATTTTGTATAGGGCATGATTTTATTATTGTAGGTCTGGTGTAGTTGTGGACATCTTATCCATACGCTGGTGGGGGTTCGAATCTTGTTTAGAGCAATTGACTTTGGACTTTAAAAAGTATTTGTCACAACATGTACCTACAATATGTCATACAAGAAAGCGCAAGTAGGAAATTTGAATGGACTATTTATAAGTAAAGCAATAATCTATTGTATACTAGCGACTCGCCCTCGCTTCGCTCGGGCTCTTCCCTAGATTTAGCACAGGCAAAGCCGCGGAATCCGCTAGTTATGCATATAAACCTTCCTCTTGAATCACTCTATCTATTAAAAAAACCGCATCAAAATCCGTTGCGTAGTTTTAAAGATTTAAGCATACATAGGGATATAGGGACAGAGAAAGCGACTTTGTTTTATACTATGTAGTGATGAATTATATAATATGTATTTCCTAAAGCGTCCTCTTCATAATACATGGCAAGCACCTAAATATTTAAAAAGGTTGGTAAATCAGTAACACAATACTTTTCGCACAAAAACTAGCAACGTCACGTTATCGAAATCAAACTCTTTGCAAGGACTTCCCCCGGCTTTAGATAAATGAGTTTTCTTTTAAACAAGGATTACGGATTTCTGCCCCTAAACGGTAACTCGAAAAATGGAGAATGGACTTTTTTATTCGTGAAATATGTGCGAGGGGTGGCCTTCATAATGTTTAAAGAATTCGCAAATGAAAAAAGTTACATTTGAATATGAGTTCATAATATTTTAAATGATACTTCCTACCTGACTGATAATAGACGTAAAACGATGAAAAAAGTAGCATAAAATTTGTCTTATTTCATTTTTAGCACCGGTTTGATTTCTTTTAGAAAATAATTTTTACCTAAAAGTAAAACATGGTGTTTGCTGAAACAATATCGCTAGAAGTATTTACACAAAAGATCCAAAATATGATAAACACAAATCTTCTATACAAAGTTGATAGGTACTCTACCTGTACTTATTTACAAACATTTGGCTTACTCTATCAACTTTGTAGCAAAATCGGTTAACGATTTCACTTATCAATATAGTATAATATATTTTAAATTACTTTAAAATGTTGATTTATTGATAAAATGCAAATGCTCTACTTCAGTCAAATAAGTAATACGTAACAAAAATTCTGTATTAGCACGACTTATCTGCTGTTTGCTTTGACTAATGTTTAAGAATATTGATTTAGAACTATTTAAAAATATATTTAGATATGATTTAAAGTGAATCGTGACCTTTAGATTCTAATATTATTTTTATTATAAGCTGCTATTCGTCAATCAATCTTCACTTTTCGAAACTGACATAAGTTTTTTATTTCGAACAACCATAATTAAACCATAAATCATAACTTCAAGTAATAATAACTAGTCGGAATAAAAATAGCAGTGTTTATAAATCTTTAGTGTAATATCCCTAGATTACGATTAGATATAATAATTCGGTGCACCATGTATAGGACTCCGTGGCGCAACGGTAGCGCGTCTGACTCCAGATCAGAAGGTTGCGTGTTCAAATCACGTCGGGGTCAAATGTGAATTTTTGTTTATGATATATATTTTTTAATAATATTTTTTAACAAGTTTCAAAAGTTTACAAATTAATTGATTATATACAAGAAATATCGTTTTGAGAATTTGATTTTTTCTTTCATATTTTGATTATTTTATATGTATAACGTTTTATAAATATACACATATGTTTTTGAGACAAGTTTGAACAGTTAATTTTTTAAAGTAAAAAACGTGGCTTATATTCTAGGAATGCTTGTTACAATAGTCTGCCATTAGAGTATTGCTAAAAGCCGGACAAAGCCACATCGGCCATGAGAAAATATTAAAAAATATTTGTGTACACCACTAGTTTCAGCTTTTTGGTAAAAACTTTTCTATCCCACATTATTAATTAAATAAAAAATCAACGTCATTCATCTCCTTAATGCCTTACTGCTGGCGCCACAATTTCGAAACCAGGCAAGGTTTCAGATTTATACTATATAATATTTTTCTTTTTGTATTCACTTAACTAATATTATATGAAAATCTTATACATAAATGCTAAGCCGAACCGCGGTCTGAACTATCTACATTAGTACCTTCCTCGGAAAGTATATAAATAAATCGTTTAAAAAAATGAGGTACTAAATATAAAACATAGTAAGTAAAAGCCAGTTAATATAGAGTTTATGCTAAACTTTACCTTGACTTGTTAAAACGTTGTACACCAAAAAACTACGCATTATCTAAGTCCTAAGTAAATAAGTTACGTCATACAAAGTATTTAGTTATCTTGAAACTTTAGAGCTTATTTCAAGCTTAAATGCTTTATATTTTATCATTTGTTTATTTGATTGCGTTTAAATTGGCAACAGAGCGTAAAATTATGTCAGTACTGTGTGTACTCATACCTCCGTGACATTATCTGATATAGCTCTTATTATAATAGCATAAGAGTGGGATCACTTGTGAGATTACTTTTGCTTTTATTTCTTTAGCGATAATTTTACGTTGTAGCTAAATGTCTTTAGATTGGAATTTATGATTTGGTCTCAGCTCCTGAGTTATCGACTAGTAGACATAATGATACGATACGATGTCGCATACTTTATTTGAATATGTCTAATGTTTTATTTTTTACATTTCCTGCGGCTTCGCACTCGTTCTAAAGACCGGAAACCAAATTCTCTCTGAGTCGCGTGGTATGATACCTCGCAGAACTAACGCCCTTCCTGTTTTTGCAACATTTTTCATTGATGCTCCGCTTCTATTAGTCGTAGCGTGATGTAATATAGCCTTCCTCGATAAACCGAATATCCAACACAAAAAGAACTTTTCAATTCGGACCAGTAGTTTCTGAGATTAGCGCGTTCAAACAAACAAACTTTTCAGCTAAATAGATAGATAATATTAAATATAGATGTCATGTTCCTATGAAACTTATTTACCAACATTTGGCGTCTGTCCTAGATTTACGCAGCTTTTTTAAACTTACAAATGGAAGTTTTTGCAGAAAATTTTTCTACCTTATTTTGCTTTTTTGGTTAGATTTTTCGTGTTGTGTTCTATAAGTTCGTCCATATTCGCAGTGGCGTTGTGTCCGGTGAACAGCTGCGCGGTGCCAGCGGTCACTAGTTCGAACTTTGTGGTGCTATTATTTATATACTACCATCATATTAGACTACCATCATAGTTTAATGTATACTTTAGTGTCAATTGTACGTGTGGGAGAAAATAAATAAATTATTATTATTATATTAGCCCTGCAGATGTTTGTCATACGTCTTACGACAAAGTTGCCATGAAACTATAGACCTTCTTTCTAAAGGATTTGACTGCAAATATATTAAGTAAATATAACTTTTATATGCAAAATATAAACATTTAAAAATGAAATAATAATTCATTAATATAAAAAAAATATTCAAAAAAATAAAAAAAATCTATTCGATGAGTTATGTTATGGAATTATACAAGTAATTATTATAAACGCAAAATTATTATTTTTTGCTTTTTTACGCTCTCTCTCAGCCGGTATATTTAATATAATTTCAATATTAAAGCTACCTACTATATAGGTACCTACATAAAAAATTCTTTTAAAATTATTAATAGTATGACTAAAGAATAATATTATATAAATTTTATCTATATCATAATTTTGTATAAGTATAACGTGTCGAATTGTGATTTTCTAGCAACACTAACAACTCTTACGTCATAACTATTTTCATCGATCGAATGTGGCTTTACATCACGTCGGTGCCCTTTCAAATAGTATCTGTAAGGGATACTTTGAAAGTTATTTGGTAAGCTGCGGGTTGTGCGCCGCGGGCCAGTACAGCTAAAGTTACTCATACTATTGGAATATTAATTTACTTTATAGTTTACTAGCCTTTCCCGCGACTCTGCTCGCGTTCTAAAAGCTGAAAACCAAAACAAATATTTTTCTCCCGTTTTTGCAACATTTTTCACAGAATACCGCTCCGTATTGGTCGTAGCATGACGTAAATACTACTATCCAACACAAAAAGAATTTTTCAATTCGGACCAGTACTTCCTGAGATTAGCGCGTTCAACCAACCAAACAAACAAACAAACTCTACAGTTTTATAATATTAGTAGATTATTATGAAATTGAAGAAACTATATTATTCTTGTTATATAATATGATACTACACGTACCCTTGCTTTACTAACTAAACATCTAAAGAGAAATTCGTGTTTTGCGTCGGGAAGCTTTGGGCGACTTCAGAGTAAACCACTAGAGTTTTATCAAAAACAGTTCAACAGCTTGAAAAAGCATAGATTATTGAATATAAATTTATATTTCAATTACTTATTTTATTTTAAAAGTAAATATAAGTATTAAAAGTAGATACATATATGTACGTACTTCAAATGTACTGAACATACTGTTATGTTTACGTATTGTTTTATTGTAATAAATATTATATTAAAAGTTGAAATATATTATAAACTCTTTTATAACAATTTAACAATTAAGTCGTAGCAGTGGCAGATCATAATCACTACATAGTATAAAACAAAGTCGCTTTCTCTGTCCCTACATCCCTTTGTACGCTTAAATCTTTAAAACTACGCAACAGATTTTGATGCGGTTTTTTTTAATAGATAGAGTGATTCAAGAGGAAGGTTTATATGCATAATTAGCGAATCCCGCGTCTTTGCCTGTGCTAAATCTAGGAAAAAGCCCAAGCGAAGCGAGGGCGAGTCGCTAGTAATTGAAATAAAGTAATTTAAGACATGCTACATTCATTTTAATTTTAGGTCTGCAGCTTGCGGTCAGGCGTCGATACGTTCTGTTGTGGTTTGAAAATATAGCTTTTGTTATTTTGGCTTTATTACAAAAGAAATGTTCAATGTACGATTTATAACTTTTCTAAAGAAAAAACTCTTGTTCACACTTTAAACACGAATTGAGCAGCAACAGGCAATATTTTAATGTTTTTAATTGCTATCCTTAAAGCCTATAGGACTACAGCTGTTAAGTATAAATGAAATTCCGCGCAATAGAAAACATATATTACTATGCATTTCATAGGTCTTTAACATCTTCTTTGTATAAACATACCTTCTCAAAATCGAACTAGCTATCACTGCCTAAGTGTGAAGTCATTTTAATCACCTATGATATCACAATAAAAAGTTTTCACACTAATATTCGTATTGGACAGTTATAGTCCTTGAAATACCGAGAGATATGGCGACAGCATCTTATGAAAATTATGATTACTGAGAAAAAGTTAGAATATTGTCTATAAAATTAACTAGTTATGGTTTTCAATATGTAAGGCGGAGCTCAGCCAAGTCTACATACCACTGTACTTCTAAATAGGTTATATATGCAGTAAGCACCTTTTAGACGCAGAATCAAGTTAGAAAGCAACTTTATTAACATTTTATGGTGAAAGCATTAAAAATAACACATTAATTACGAATGTGTTTATTTTTTGAAGTGATCTAGTAAGAGACTTGTTGATTGACATTGATATTTTATATATTTAATTCGACACACAATTACAAAAAATACTTAACTCATACATCGATTCATTTATTATTAACGGTTATTCAATTATACTTCAGTAGCTTCATAGAGAAAAAGAGTGTGTCAGGTCTAATAGTACCGCAAGTGAGAAGCTTGTCAACGTTAATTACGAGTGTGATGTTATAAAAGGTAAAGGCGCGAACTAATATAATCAATTTTTGCATTACAACTATGTAATGTAAAAATGTAAATTATTTGAGAAAATTGTTTATGCATGTTAATGGTGTAGGACAGTAACAGTCCCGAATGGAGAACTTGGTGGTGTTTAACTGGAGTATGAGAGTGACAGGAGTAGAGAGTGCACTTGTGTCTGCGCGTATACTTGTGTACTATAATATCTCTTGCTCAAATAGTCAGTTCCAATAAAATTGACTGCTGTAACCAAAATCGGTCACATACATCTAGGTTAAACGTAAAATTAAAAATAATAATAATCATGCAGCATATTTTAAATTATATATAATGTGATGTTACAAACTAAAATAAGACTAGGATATCAAAAGCTAAGCTGCATCTATAATCTATACTAATATTATAGCTGAAGAGTTTGTTTGTTTGTTTGGTTGAACAAGCTAATCACAGGAACTACTGGTCCGAATTGAAAAATTCTTTATGTGTTGGATAGTCCGTTTATCTAGGAAGGCTATATAACATCACGCTGGGATCCAATGGGAACGTTGCATTAAGACGGGGATATACGCCGTTGACCTTGCTCGATTGGGCGTTGCCGGTAAAAATTCCCCGCGCAACCCCGCGCCTCCCGATAATAATTACGCGCGACCAGCGCGCTAGAATTCGCGCGTAGTACGGCACAGTGTAACAACTAACAGCTGTTGCTTTGTTAGGCATGGTTCTAAGGTGTTCGCAACGGCAATATATTGATAAGGCGTTATAATGATAGCATTTTTTATCAACTTATGAAATTATAAAAGCGACACTAATAATAATAGAAAAAAAGAGTATTTAATACATTGAAAGTTTTATTATAAAGCATTATCTAGTTAAATAAAGTTTATTTAAATATCATAAAAAATATTTTTTACATAATTAAAATAATTATTATTTATATCTATTATTAATTTATGTGTACAATATGTAGATACAATTTTTATCACTTATAATCACAGTAAATATATATAATTGAACACACCGATTCTCGTCCGATCATCGAAGTTAAGCAACGTCGGGCGCGGTCAGTACTTGGATGGGTGATCGGTGGGCCTGGGAACACCGCGTAACGTTGGCTTTTTGTTTTTAATTTTGTAAAAATTCATTTTATTTCAGTCGTCAAACAATATTGTCATATTAAATATGTTGTTTTATACTTATTGTTTTTATATCTGATGTTAAACTTAAAAATATTATATAACGCTGTTAAGTCCTGAATCGCGCTATCGAAATATTCTAACTCGTTGAATATATATACAATGTTGTCGAACGTCCAAGTGTACTCGCTTCGGCAGTACATATACTAAAATTGATGATCGATACACAAAAAGTGTTTGTAGGTTCACAACTTTCAGTTTCACCAGATAGGAACGAAGTTCTTTATTATAAAAATTTTATTAATTTTAAGTTCTATTAGCGGTATAAAGAAAAAATAAAAATATGTTGTGGCTTCCGGGAAGATGGTGCCTTTTGTGGTGGTGTAGGTTTTTGTGAGTCTGTAGATGTTTGTGTTTGTGAGGTTGATCTGAATTATTAACAAAGTTATGGCTATTTGAAATTTAGGGGGTAATTGAGGGTTTGTCTTATTACAAAAAATCAGTAGAAATTAAAGTAAAAATAATACTTTAAAATTAAATTAAAAAAAAAATAATAATAATAATAAATAAAAAAGCCTTTTATTTCCAGTTTTACAAAAAACATGAACAAAAGAAAAGATTTAACTATCGTGTACTTTATACAATTAATACCTATAAACAGTGCTATGTTTTTTACAAAAATATGTGTGAGTACAGCTCGTGTACTTATTGTAGTCAAACTGTCATGGTGTGTGTGTTTAGGGATACCTGCTCCAAATCTTTATCCCATTTTTTAATATGATGAAGGTTAAATAAAATAATTATTTTTAAAATTTAAATATATAATTTGTAACGATTAAAATATGATAATTACTCCTGAGGATATAAAAAATTACTAGTACTGCAATTTTGCGGATTTCATTTCGTCATATGGATTTCATTTATTTTTAATATAGATAGTGGTGAGGGTGATCAAATAAATATTGTCACGAAGATTAGTCAACTACGCAGGATATTTACTATAGTGCACAAATGTACACTAAAACGTGAAATAAAAACTTAAAAAAACGTCTTGATAAAATAACACTAAAACGTAAAAAACACTTTATTGGTAGTTTTCATTGATAGTAGATGCTTGGCATCATTAAATAATACATACTCATTTTTGCAATTAGCACCCCGATAAACCTCGAAAATGACACCCTGACCCATGTAATTGTTTAAAAAAAACCGGATGTCCGCCATCTTGGATTTGAAAATGGACCTCATTTTCGTAATCAGCGCTCCGAGAAACCTCGAAAATGACACCCATGTTATTGTTGAAAAAAAAACCGGATATCCGCCATCTTGGATTTGAAAATGGATCTCATTTTCGCAATTAGCACCCCGAAAAACCTCGAATATGACACCCGTGTAATTGTTGAAAAAAAACCGGATGTCCGCCATCTTGGATTTAAAAATGAACCTCATTTTCGTAATCAGCACCCCGAGAAACCTCGAAAATGACACCCATGTCATTTTTGAAAAAAAACCGGATGTCCGCCATCTTGGATTTGAAAATGGACCTCATTTTCGTAATCAGCGCTCCGAGAAACCTCGAAAATGACACCCATGTTATTGTTGAAAAAAAAACCGGATATCCGCCATCTTGGATTTGAAAATGGATCTCATTTTCGCAATTAGCACCCCGAAAAACCTCGAATATGACACCCGTGTAATTGTTGAAAAAAAACCGGATGTCCGCCATCTTGGATTTAAAAATGAACCTCATTTTCGTAATCAGCACCCCGAGAAACCTCGAAAATGACACCCATGTCATTTTTGAAAAAAAACCGGATGTCCGCCATCTTGGATTTGAAAATGGACCTAATTTTCGTAATCAGCACCTCGAGAAACCTCGAAAATGACACCCATGTCATTGTTGAAAAAAAACCGGATGTCCGCCATCTTGGATTTGAAAATGGACCTCATTTTCGTTATCAGCACCTCGAGAAACCTCGAAAATGACACCCATGTCATTGTTGAAAAAAAAACCGGATGTCCGCCATCTTGGATTTGAAAATGGACCTCATTTTCGTAATCAGCACCTCGAGAAACCTCGAAAATGACACCCATGTCATTGTTGAAAAAAAACCGGATGTCCGCCATCTTGGATTTGAAAATGGACCTCATTTTCGCAATTAGCACCCCGAAAATCCTCGAAAATGACACCCATGTCATTGTTGAAAATAAATATCGTGAATATAGTTGCAAGTCCTCTTTTGACTGTTAGCTAACTTCTCCCGTGAGAATTTTGTGTCTCGCGCATCGTAAAATTTCACTCTCATAAATTTTTCATAACGCGCCTAAAGAAGTATAACTTCAACATGAAAGATAAACAGATTAAATTTTATGTTACCTATGGCTCAGTAGACGTAAATTCGTTACAGGTTCGATTTCCAGACTTAGTCCTTATAACTATACAAATAAAGTCTAAATTGAAACTTCTCTTAGTCAATACTATATATTTAATAATAAAATAATAAATATGTTGGGACATTTACACACAGCACTATCTAGTTCCACGGTAAGGTACGAGCCTTGTGTTATGGATACTAGATGGTTGATATACATGGTGGATGGTATATACACATATATAAGTTTAAATACATACATATTATAAATATAAACATCCATGACTGGAGTACAAACATTCGTGCACAACAAATGTCTGCCCCCAGCGGGACTCGAACCCGCGACCGCTAGCGCAGCAAGTAGGGTCACTACAAACTGCGCCACGCGTGTCGTCAAATATGTATACTAAAATTTTTAAGTAAAAAATTTACAAGTCAATAAGGTCCAAAATACGCCATTTATTTATTTCATTTCAATATAGTTTTAAATACAAATGTTTTAGAGCATAATTTAGCGCACACGACTCGTGACAATTCTGTTCACGAATTAAATAAATAAATTTCTAAATTGGTTCTGCGATTGCGGAGCAAACAGTCACAGGTCCGTTCAGCACAACGCCTCGTCCCGCACTGATTTACTGGGCGACAGAGGGTGTTCTCTCGCGGCTTACGTGTATGAATTACGTAAAAAAATCATAAAAAATAAATAAAACAGTTATTTGAAAAAATAATCGGAGATCATATTAGGTGTTGTATTATTAAATATGCTGAACGCAATAAAAAAATCTTGTTTTTGATAGTTTACGAGAGAAATGATATGAAAAATTGTAACAGAGGGTACTTAGCATATTTATTTATGATATTTATGTTGTTTTTTTTAACTTTTTAAGCGGAAGAGATAATGCTGTATATGCTGTAGAATAACATACATTTTTTTTAAATTTTTTCCTATTAAGATTACAGAGAATTCAAATACAAAGAAAGTCCAATTTACATATATCGCCGCCTTAATAATAAAATGTTACAAAAACGGGAAGGGCGGGCGTTAGCACTGCGAGGTACCATACCGTACGACTCAAAAAGAATTTGGTTTCCGGTCCTTAAGCGCGTGCGAAGCCGCGGGAAATGCTAGTATGTAACATGTATATTACACATCTGCCCTTGAAATAAGAAAGTACACCAACGTACTTACATAAATAATACTCTTAGTAATGACTTATTTGTGTACGATATGTACTACAAGGTAAGTAGTGTCACGTCCGCGCGGTAATGAGCAAAAACACTTGTCCTACAGACCGCGGACGAACCGTTATGTTAACACCCATGATCGATTTGTACTTATTAAATTTTACCTCAGACATTATCACACTAACGAGTAGTTTTCAGATCAATATTTTGTTAGATTGCCAAATGTATATTATATTATCGGGAATTCATTTGATAATTTGGTGAATATAAAATAGAAAGCATACAAAGTTCTCTACTACGTACATAATATGTACGTACCGGTACAGGCATATTATGTATATGTTTCATGACCGTAGCTTTCCTAGATTTTTCTAGCTTGTTTTGTAAAGAAGATTTTGTGATTCATGTAGGTACATGACCGTAAAGCTTAATCGCGGTTAAATGAATAAATAATAATTCTACGGAAAACGAAAAGAATCAATTGAGGTACTAAATCATTAGTAGGATGTACAATCTACATAGTTTAGTAATTTATCAAAAGTTTCAGATTATTAAATACGAAAAATATCTAAAGTCGGTAACTTATGTATGTATAATAAAGATCATTTGACGACCGGTGTCACACCGCGTTAAGCGACTCGTTTGTCTTGTCTGAAAGACATGTTCTGGCTCGACCCTTAATGGTGCAACATTTGACACCAAACCGGTATGATAAAAGCTTTAATTAATGATATTGAGAAACGACAACAAATTGTAGAGAGCACATAAGAATCAATCATCAACTTTACAAGCAATCTGAAGTTCAATTGGTTACTTAAAAAAATATAAGTTTTTTTGTGCAGCTTTCGATCATATTTTTTTGTGCCAGTGACAAAATTTGTAAAATAAAATTAAAAAATATTAACTATTTTTGAAAACAATCTATATACGTACAATGTAAATGCATTATTAAATCTTACAATAATTATTAATTAACATTATATTGTAAATAAATAAATAATGAAGTCACGAAACCTAGTACGAGATACGAACATAATATTATTTTGAAATACCGCGTCTCCTTGCCTTAAGGAGTCGAATAAATCGTGTTTCTTGACTCCCGAGTGCAAAAAGTTAAGCGCCCGGAGTAATTACAATAAAATGCTATCTGTATATAAAATCTGGTTGAGTGGAGGTTTTTTGCGACTCGCTCATTATTTGTCGGGATTCGATTCCCGGAATCCGTTAAAACTGGTTTCAATGTGTGTATACATACTGACTAGTAACTATATAAATCATATACGAGTTTTTGTTGAAGGACGTGAAGTGAAAATTGTTCAACTTGTTCAAAACTTACAGATTAAGAATGTAGTCACATATTACGGTTAATTAAGAGGTCCTGGGTTCAAGTTCCGAGTGTGAAACTTATCGGATTTCGAGTAGAAATTTACTTCGTTGTAGTAAAAATTTGAAGAGTGTTAAGCCCCTGTACGCCAGGAAATACTTCCTTGACAGGAAGTCAGTAGGGAGTAGAGTGCAACTTCGTATTACAGCGATATTACTTGCCTTAAAACATATCTCACACGTGTGGTCAGGGTTGCGAATTGATTAGCAACATATTATTTTATTAGTAATTTTTTTGATAATTTACTGAAAACTTTTCTTCATGCTTGTTAAAACATTACGTAAAATAATCTCCAGTACTAGCGTGTACAATGTCAAATAGTTACTTTGTTGCATGGTGTAAAATAAAATTATACAAAACATCAAGCGGGAATGGATGCTGTGATCTTCGACTTAATAGGCACGTTGTCATGTAGACACCTGTCTTTATTATCTCCAATAAAGTGTGATAGATAATAAATACTGTAGTTCCAATATAACTTTCCATATACGCGTAAGCATGTTTTACACCTCTATAACTAAACCTTTATGGCTGCTATCCGTCACATGGAAAGTGTCAATGTTTCATCAAACATTGATATAATAAAGTGCTAATAGAGTTTTAAATTACCTTAATTTTACATTTAAATATTTTTTAGCCCATTAGTTTTATAATATTATTAATGTTAGAATACGTCGCGTCGAGTGACGTTCGTCATTTTTGACAACTGACAGTATTTGAATCGTCTTATATTTGTATGTATGTATATATATCTTCGCGAATTAAAATACGTAAATTCCCTTTGACACGGGTCATATCCTTGATTATAATGTACCTTCTTTACTAATAAGTATATACTTTATATATTTATATAAAGTATTATATATATATATATAAAAAAGACAGTGGTAGCGCAGCGGTAACGCGTTGCTTGGATAACCGAGTGATGCGGGTTCAAATCCGGGTCTCGCACCTCTGATATTTTCATGTGCGAATCATTTATATCATGATAACCACTTGTCTTGCGTCGAAGGAAAACATCGTGAGGAAACCTGTATGTCTGAGAAAACCTGGCAAGTTTTCGAAAGACATATGAAGTCCGCCAACTCGCACTAGGCCAGCGCGGTGGACTATGGCCTGATCCCCCTCGTACTGAGGGAGGCCCGTGCCCAGCAGTGGGACATTAAAAAGGGCTGATGATGATGATGATATATATTAATAATTCATACACTATCTTGCGCAAGAAGGTTGTTATTTATAAACTCCTGAGAACATACTGCACATATTCTAACCTTATTAAATAGCATATTAATATAAAAAGTGCGTGTATAAATTTGCAAGAAAAATTTAATGCTTCTTCACTAATTTGCAGATTACTTATTCCTTTCCTTGAAGAACTTAGAGGTATTTCCTAATTTCATAATTTGAAAGAGAATTTAAAAAATATTTTACGAGTTGACTTGCGAAGTAACTTAGTTGAAAAGCCGAGGTATTTGCCAAATTGGGAGAGAAATTCTGTATCGTTTTAAGTTCCAAAAGAAGGAATGCGGGGAATTTTAATTCGCTTATAAGAAACTCGTATTTGTGAATATTTCGAACAATGAAAACCGACTTCAAAACGTTACTAATCGAAACTAAAAAGAAAAAAAAAAAATTTTAATTACTTAGTTATTGTTGGAGTCGGTGCCAGCCAAAGCAAAATAATCTTAATACAATTTAATTAATGTATCATTGTTATTATGTATGTATGTATATATGTACATATATACATACATACATAATATATTCACTGTAAAAGATCTAACCAATAAAAGATGTAAACCGATTAAAGAAAAAAATATTTAGACCATATCCTTGATTAATATACAGACAACAGAAGATATTTGGTAATTCTGATATAAAGTTCTAAAGGAATAATAGAGAATAAGTTGTATAAAATCAGCTACTAGTATTAATTCAAGTTTAAATAGATATTTAATAAACAGAAACAGTGAAAACACGTCACAAGACGCGACGAGGAAGTTCCCAGGCTCGTTCGGTTCCCACTCGATGCGAACGTTACATAACACTATGCAGTGCGCGCGGACTCGCCCGGACTCGCCCGGACTCGCACCACATCGGGCACACGACTTTGTATAATGAACCGTTATATCACGTAGAACTGCAAGAGAATTTGAAAAAGTGCTCATGGTTGGTCGACTTCTCATGTTTTTGGAAACTTGTGAACAAGCTCCTCCTTAATATGCAAGTTTTCTCAGAATGTTTCCTTCATCGTAAGAAAAGAGTATTCATTGTATTCGCACATAAATACATCAGAGGTGCGCTACCCGGATTTGAACCCGCTTCACTCGGATATCGCGAACCACTGTTACCATTTTCTTAGTAAGTATTTATTCATACAGATTATACAGTTAGTTTCAGACTCTCAAAAATATAAAACCATATTTTGATAGAATCTATTTGTAAAATGTTTTCACATAATGAGATTATAATCTTATACGATTAATACGAACATAAAGTAACAGCCAGTGTTTAATCCAGGATTTAATTAAGATAGAGAGAAGGTCCACGCCCATCGCAGTGAACACTGTACAGTGAACACGTCTCGACCTTTGCAGATAAATTTGCGAGCTTATTTTGAAATATTTATGTTGCGTTATGTACCTACTTGTTACTTGTTACTTTGAGAAGTTTATTGTAAGGCTTGTTACAAAGCTTTTTAGAGTTATGTGTTAATACTGTTTTGTAACAGTGACGAGTGATGCGGGTGCAAATCAGGGTCTCGCACCTCTGATATTTTCATGTGCGAATCATTTGTTTTCATTTCAAGCAAGTTTTCGTAAGACATGTGAAGTCTGCCAACACGCACTAGGCTAGCGCGGTGGACTATGGCCTAGATCCCCCTCGTACTGAGGGAGGCCCGTGCCAACTTTGGGATGTTAAAAACGGCTGATGATGACTGTTTTGTTCTGGCTTTTTACGATACGTTAGGAATAATTTGTGTAACCCTACTTGCTTTGTCAATAGTCGCGGGTTCGAATCACGCCACAGGCATTCAAAGTGTGATGAGTACCAATGTTTGTATTCCAACTGTTTGAATAAGATATCAATTTTTATTTAAATTTTAGTTAGTTATTATTAATTATGTGTTACGTTTTCTTTTTCGTTTCTCAAAGACTAAAGTCGTTCACGTCGACACAAAGTGCTATTCTCTACATTTATTCGATTTTGATGAATTACTAATAATAAATATGTTGGAAAGAGTGAAAACAAAATGGTATATAAAAGCATAATAGTGGTGTTACTAGTACACTTTTAAAAGCAATTGTTATTATGGCTATAAAATATAAAAATATTCCTCATGAAAGATAAACATAATATTGAATACACCTTTAATAACCCCCCAATCGCACGCTCGAAGCAACTTCAATACCGGACCGAAAACCAACACCATATTAAAACCTTAAATATAAAGTCCCCATAACTCATAAACCAAGGCATAAACCAGTTCATAAGACGGACAGTAAAACTGTTACACGTTTACGACTTGCACACGTGTCGCCCCCGTGTCGGATCCGTTAACGTAAATAACCACCCTTGCTACGTAAGTAAGTGGTCCAGTGAAAGCGAAGCCAAAATATTTCAATATTTTAATGAAAATATCTGTTAGAAGTTTTTTCTTACGTTTTAATATCGTTTTATTAGATTGAGTAGGTACATAATAATTATTTAGCTAAAGTCAATATAATAAACTTATTCGTTTGGCGCAGTTTGTAGTGATCCTACTTTCTTGCGCAAGCGGTCGGGTTCGAATCCCGATGGGGGCATTCATTTGTTATACTCGAATGTCTGTACAACAGTCATGGGTGTTTATATTTATTATATGTATCTATTTAAACTTATACATATATGTAGTATATCAACTGTCTGGTATCCGTAAGACAAGATTCCTTCGTAGCATGAAACTAGATGGTGCTGTGTAATAATGTCCTAACTTTTTTTTAGTGTCGTATTTCTGGGCGTGGGTCATCTTTCAGTGCGAGCAAAATTAGTCATTTTAGAAGGTTTGGTTGATAACAATATTATATTAGATCAACTGAGAACTTCGACTTACGTAGATTTGTAGGTACTGCAGTTTCTATAAAGATTATAATTTGAGATGGACCATAAACTTTAGGTGTAGAAAATTAACACAAATCGTTTCGGATATTTATACCACGTTTGTATATTTTCAATCATTATGGGTGAAAAAAAATAAAAAAAAATAAAGTGTTATTTATTCCCATACGTAATGGGAATTCATTAATTTTCAATATCTATACTATACTAAATGTATCTTTAAAACGCGTACTTTACTCATGGTTGACAATCCTAATAGCATATGGCGGGAATATCAAATATAGTTTATGGTGTACTATGACTTTACCTGTTATGTATTTTGTTACTCATAATGTGCCGTTTATGTACAATATATAAAGATAATAAAAGATCGTATGTCTGTGTGTCACGTGCACTTATAAATTAACGATAAACGATAAATAACCGCTTTATTTAAATTATATAGACGTTGTGAAACTTATTTTACAAATGAAATAATATTATTTTATATATTATTATTATTATTAAAATATAACAACTATTTGGTATCCATAATTAATATAACACAAACCTGGTAGTTTAGCATGGAACCAGATGGTACTGTATGTTACTACTAATACTATTCATGTTGAACAACAAAAAGTGTTTACGTTAAATGACAAAAACCGACCTACTTAGATTTATAATTGTTTGATTTGTGCCATAATTTATAAATACTTAAACATAATCTTAAATAAATAAGCACGATAAATATATAACATACACCGTTTTTTTCGTGATAACCGAAAACACTCTGACACAAATAAATATAATTAAATTCCCATCAGATCTGAACACCATAACTTCAAAGGCACGTTTCGTCACAGAAAGTACGCAAATTTCGACATTTACGTGACTCGTGTCCCAAACAAGTTGACACCTTGACTCCCTCGTACATACATAACGACGAGTACGGCGTTCTTCGGCGTACGAATGATATCTGGAATAATTTGCATGATTATATATTATTAAAAATACCATAGCCTTATACAGTTTACACGAGACTTGTCAAAAACGCATTAGCAATGTCTCTTATGGCAAGAGATTATTTTACTTAACTTACAGATATTTTTAAAGGTGTATATTATTTCAAACGTTATTAAAGGGTAGCAAAAATTTTCTTGTTTAAATAATTAGGGAAGCTAAATAGGATAGATATTTTGCTTACAGATTGTGGTAAGAATCTCTCTGGTTACCCCATACGTGATAATATAACATGAACTTTTGGTTCTCAAGTTTGCCAGTTCTTCTCAGGTCAGAGGTTTCTTCTTTCCGAACTGGTGGTAGACTCATGACGATCAGTAAGAAATTGTAACAATTTTTATGCTGAATAAAATATTTTGATTTCATTGGATTTGATTCAACGGCTTTCAACTTTCATTAGAGAGCAACAGCACCTGTAAAAATAATAGATAAGATAATAGAATTTCTACGTGAATAATATCACACAAACTCGTACATACATACTGTATTTACTCGTATGTGTCAGGTAGAACGTAGTAATAAATATTTACTCATACATTTTAATCACGGTACTAGCAGCAGTAGCTTAATCTACGAGTATCAAGAAGAGTCAATCTGTCAGTATGTCTGTTTGTCAAAGCCAATTTCTGAAACGCCTGGACTGATTTTCAGAGACCTTTTGCTGAAGTTAGATACTTGATGATATAAACCGTTACTTTGGCAACTTTTCTGTAAAGACCCTAATTCTTTATTTGGGTTCCGCTCCAAGCAATTAAAATCCCTGAGACGAACCCGAACAATGCAAGAGGGAAACGCTAGTTTTACAATCTTAACTAATATACGTAATATTAGATTTACTGATGCTATCTTACTTCATTAGCATGATATAACACTTATCTTTGGCCTACTGGGTATTTTTTCACCTGTCGTGTAATTGAATTATAATACGACGAAAACAAAATTCCGTTCATTTTAAACTAATAAAACAAAATAAAATAGAACGGTCGTAAAGACAAAGTGCTCACTAAAAATAATATTGATTTATAATACTCTAAATATTTTGAAACTTATTATAGATTTACTTCATATCTAGGTTTTATAATTAATACAAAGGCGTTATTTTTAATACCTACTCGCATATTACCTTCGTTTAGTCTTATTCATAATTTGGTACATACATATACATACATAAAAATGTATAGTGTTTTACAGTTTTTCCTTTAATCGCACAACATAATACGTGATTTTGGTACAAAGTTAGTATTAGGCCTACGAACTGTTTTTTACCTTAGCACATTAATTAGTTCTCGTGGGAATATTATATTTCAGAAAATGTTAAAAATACATCAAAATCATAAACAGTCAGTTGAACCCCATTTACATTAGATATAAAGATAAAAAGCTCACGTTTATACAAATTGAGGTAAAACCGTAAGGAAGCTTCACAAGCTTTGAGGCACGTAATTGTTATGACACGAGGTAGATAGCATCGCGCGAGTGGGTCAGGGTTGCCGCACGACTATCTCCCATCTAAACTTTACACGGCATTCATCCTTTCAGAGCCTGTGACATCCAAGTCATTCAATGAACCGAATTTATTGCTTTCTTTAGAACTTGTTGCATATAGTTTGCTTATATTTATCATCTATATTATATGATTTCTCAGAAATGAAATATTTTGTAAGTGGAAAGTGAAAATCATACCGAATTTCATTAAAATCTGTCGACAAACAAATATATGTATTTAAATATAATAAAATTCAAACTTTTTACAAATTAAATATTCTTGGAAAAATTTTCTAAAATATTTATAATTATATCGATACAAAATTATGCGGAATCTTCAGTTTTCTGAATTTTTGTCTATCTGTGATGGGATCAGAAAATTGCTAGGCAGATCCTAATTTACTATAATAATACGTATATATATATATATATAGATATTAAAGAATTTGAGAAAATATATGATGGAGATTGAAAAGAACTGAAAAAATTTTAACCGGAAGAAACTACAAATTCAAGATACGCTCGTTCAATTTGATTTATAAAGCATTTAATTCTAATCTGAATCTTGTCTTATTAGTAAAATGACTCAATACTTAATTTTCAAAGGTAAAGAATGACATTTATTTAAGTACCAAATACCACGTATCAATAACAGTTTCCGTCACGTCGTTACTGCCCCTTATCTGTAGCTCCCTGCTTCATCTAAATTGTACTAACAACTAGACCACTACTATATTTATTTCATCTGATGAGAGTCATTTAGATTCAAACGATTTTATTTGAGTATTCTTAGAAATAGATTAAGATATTGGGAGTGGCAGCTTATTGTGAAAGTCGACAGCTTTCGTAACGCCACGGGAAGCAGGTTCAATCCCTAATCTTGCTATGTTTTGAAAATGATTTATGTTCATATTAAGAAATATCGTAAACGTAATCTTAATCAAATTTGAGGCTGCATTTTTAATTTTACTAGAGAATATATGTTTTTACAAGCTCGATTGACCTTGGCCTTCGTACATAGAAAGCTCGTGATATATCTGTCATTTCAATGATCTGATTTTAAAACAACTTTCAAAGATGTAAAGATTCATAGATAGGTATATTTTTGAGAGAAAAGTCAGCTTACTTTTAACCGAGAAAAGAAAAAGTGTTCCTGTGGGCTTGGAGACTAACTTCATAACTAACTTCCCTTACTCCTCAAGGCTTTATTAACTTTCAAAGATACTAAAACAATTAAAGACAAAAATTAAACTCATGAAACAAACTGCTTTTGGAAATTTTTCCGCTGTTACATTTAAAATTCCAAATGAGGAAACTGTTAGTGTCCGAGTGCCAAAACACGTATTAATTAAGTATATTTAAAACCATTAAACAACTTTAATACAGTCATGTGTTAGAATTAGAAAGTTGATCGAAGTGTTTGTACAAAGTTCGGGGAACTTGTAAAATTATATTTACAAATGAGTGTCCGAGTACCACTTATCATAGTTATGTGAAGCTAAATCGTAAATTAAGTTAATAGTAGACTTGAAATTAAAGCTTATCGGTATTGAAAATTACCTCGTGCTTAATAAAAATGTCAGCGAAATGATAACGGACCTCACAAAGTGTTCATAAATTAAACTCGCTCAATAACTATCGTTTATCATATTATATATTTTACGATGTAATTATACGGGCTTATGATTTTGAAGGATATATTTTTAAAATCTCGATGGGCTAAGGCATGAGTAGTGAGGCCGACTAGCGCGAATAGCGCCGGCCCAAAAAACTGTGATTTATTTATCTTGTCATTTTCTTATCGAGCTTATTATTTAAATATCTTTTCGAATCGAATCAATTATTTAAATTTTCAAATTTAAATTTTAAACATTTAACTACTAACTAGTGAATACGATATGGTAAAAGGGTTTCGCCATTAGGCTTCAGTGACCTGTACAACTGTCACACGGTACAAGAATTATTCTGTTTTTTCTTCAGAAAAGCAATCAAGATATCATTATCCGATGGAGAACGAAGTCAGAAGCGGCGAGTTGATAAATACGATTAGATGTTTAAAGATTATCTTACGGCAATCTCCTCTAATAACGTTCACTAAGGGAGCCCCTCGATAAGCGAGCAGACGTCACAGTACTTTACAAGCAGTTAATTGACTTGACGACGTAATCACAGCTTAATAGAAAGTTTCCTGAGACCATATTAATTATTACAAAACATCAAATTAAATTCCTCTCGAAAAGTAAGGTGTTAGTGGAAATACTATCAGATCATCTTAAGATAGGGCTTGAAGTGTTTTAACTTTCCGAAGCCGAAGCATTCCCACGTAGAGCCAAAGTGAATTATGTACGGAGTTTAGGAAAAAATAAATATTATTAGCTTATGTCGGAGGGGTTCGAAGGCATTTTAGTATCCGTTGAACGTATTTAATATGAATGGAAAGCGAATAATTTAAAAGTATAAAAATATTTTAAGCTTTCACGGTTAATAGTCTGTCCGTGTGCTATAAAGAGAACTTTTTGTGAAAATGAACAAAACTTAGTATAATATTAAATAATTTAATATATAAAAAAAACTAAATTAACTTCAGATGTTAAATAATTACAACTTAACAAATATGGTCTTGTAATGTTTCGAAATTCGTGCGTAACCGAATAATCAGTAAGAGCAATCTTTTGAATTCATCTTATAACAGAAGCACTATAGCAACATTTCTTTCGGGAGTCAGAATATTTATTGTATTTTCTATTTTATCACTCAATCTCATATTTCAACTGTCGCAAGCACAATCTTTATCCTTGGAAAAGCTTGACACATCTTAATTTAAATAAGATTTTCATAATTGGTTCCGAAGATAGTTTTCAATTGATATGTTATGTAAAGATATGGAATCTCAAAGCTATTTGCATATTAAGTTAGTGTAAGCTTTATTTTAACCAAATCACTCTATCGCACGTACGAGTAAGTGGATGACACGACTGGAATGTTATCACAACTGTCCAACTATTTACGGTCGATTTGACAATCATTTACATGTTTAATTATAAAAGTTTAAGCATTACAGAATGTTTCTAGCACTAAATATACGATAATTTTATTTTAACTAAAATACCTAAGCAAGAATTTGAAATTACTTTAAAGGTAATTACAATTAATCCCATCTGTACTGCCCGTCTAGTCTTGAAGGTTAATAGTTTAAATACTATATCAATTATATACGTATTTTTTCGTTTTTTATGTTGACACATTAACACACAGTACCATCTAGTTCCACAATAGCCGTAACCTACGAAGCTTGTGTTACGAATGCCAAATAGTTGATACACTACACATAGGTATGTAACTATTATATCATTTAATAAATGACTGAAATACAAACATTCGGTCTCATCCCACTGAATTTTAGCGTGTAAGACCCAGCGGGACTAGAACCCGCGACCACTGGCACAGCAAGGGTCACTACAAACTGAGCCAAACATGTTTACTGTTCATATCGATTAAAATAATCCTTTTTCAATACAATTACATTGAATTAAAAAGTTTGCTGCTAGTGAGCTTAATAAGAAAACAAATGATATTAAGTTCGATTTCAAGACCTAGCTGAAAAAAACCGTTATAAATACGTTATACACTATTTTAAATACAGGTATTACAGACGAGGTGTCGCTTGTAATCAATCTTACAATTGTTATAATGTCTGTACATTATGGGTCTGTATTTTTAAACGCTTTCATTTGGAAGTCAACTTTAACCTTCTTATGAGCGAGTGTGAGATAATAATATTCGAAAGTCAAGAAATAATTTGGAGCCATCGAGCTGATTTGATGGCATTCTTTATAGCGACGAGTAAAATTTTTAAGTTGATATATATTCTTTAAAAATAAAAAAATGTATGTATGAGGCATTACAGTTTAAAAAAAAATATTCTGTAGTCTATAGTTATGTACGTATTCGTACCTTTTAATCTTATAACCCTTGAATTATGTAATAATGTTGAAGAATATAATTAGCCCATGAAAATAAGAGAGTCCTGGATTTGAAATCGCTTCATTTCGTTTCCTAAGCGAGCAAGCTACCACTGGGCCACCGCAACCTTTATTATATCTAACTGCAGATCGTTCATATTAAAAATGTCGTAAAAGAACTTAATTATAATAATCTTTGACACAAAGTCCGGTTCATAAATAACTGATTTTATGGAACCCTAGCGAGGATCGACAGGCGACTATCTAGACATTCTTTGTATTTACAAACATTTAAAACTAGTGAGGTACCTTTGCTTTACTCGACCCTAGGTTCGTTTTAACGGTTAGCGATTCCTATAGTCGTTTACAATTAGTTTAACCTAACCACTTCTGAAACATCCTTGACCAAAAAAAAATTAAATCGGTCCAGCCGTTTTTGAGTATTTAAAAGACGAAGACGAACGTACGGCATTTGATTTATATATAGAATAAGGATAAACTTATTATTTTTATATTTGACTAGCGACTCGCCCTCGCTGCGCTCGGGCTCTTCCCTAGATTAACCACAAGCAAAGCCGCGGAATCCGATAGTTATCCATATAAACCTTCCTCTTGAATCACTCTATCTATTAAAAAAAACCGCATCAAAACCTTTGCGTAGTTTTAAAGATTTAAGCATACATAGGGATATAGGGACTGAGAAAGCGACTTTGTTTTATACTATGTAGTGATAATCTGTGACTGAGCTGTTAAGTTGACTATACTTTGGTCTTTGATAGTAATGGCGGGAACCCGATATACGATTCGTTGAATTAATTGATAACTGAAAAAAGTTTAAGAATTATTTATTAATTGTTAGATTTATGTGTGACAGTTTTTAGCATTGTTCTTTTATCCTTTTAATAGTATATATAGATTATTATACATGTTAAATTACGTATATAGTAATATAATGTATGTATACGTTTACTGCACGATTTTACGAAGGCGAAGTAATTGTTAGTTATTGTTTGTTTGATCGCGTTAATCTTAGGAATCAGTCAGATATGAAAAGTTCCTTTTAGATTTTATACCCTACACTCATTCATGAAGATTATATGTAATTTAACATAACGCTACGGCACTTACGAGAGCAATAAATGCGAATTTAACTCTACATATGTGCTTGGTTTGGAAAAGAAAATTGCTAAATCGATTTTGATAAAATTAATTATAGAAAGATTTATTTAAAACTCTTTAAAGTAATCTTTAAAATGCTAATGTATTGTGATAATATTGTCAAATCCCTCAAATTGTAGTTTCTTCGTAAACAAAAATTTTTGGTACTTGAGTTTTGCTTAAATGGTTCTTAATAATGCTTACGCATTAAAATAGTAGACTGTATTAGTAAAATCCACAGTAAATACCTTACATCTAAGATTTTTATTAAGTTTTTATTGTAGTCCTTACTGTGAACTGTGAAGGAAGAACGAGGGCCTATAACAAGTAAGTAAGGTAAATAGTTTTTACTGCAGCGACTAAGCTAATGAAGTTGCATTTTATGTGGTCACTGAGCTTTTAATACCTTAGAAGCTTTATATAACTTGGTAAGATTACTGTGTCTTTACTATTCATATCGAGTATAGGAATGAAATGCTTTTAATTTTTAACGACTTCGAAAAAGTACTTAATCGCTCACATAAAATTAACATGAAACAAATATTGTAAGTTAAGAAAATTTTATTAAAGTTTAAAATATCTGTAAAGTAAAGACAAATTTCGATGTTTTTACATAGAATTTTCTGATGCTTTAAACCCCAAAAAACTAAAGACTCGAAGTAAGTCATCGAAAATTTTATTTATTACTAACAATTCCCGCGGCTTCGCCCTCGTTCTGATTACTATTAAAAATAAGGGATTGGTATTATAAATCGAACTATCTTTTTGGATTTTGTCGCGGATCCATTAAATTTTGTATAAAATTAAATAAATCCGCGACAAAATCTAAAAAGACAGTTTCATTTATAATGTCAAATATTCGCGTAAGCCTAAGAAAGTATTATAAAGGATTGCTAGTCAAAATAAAAACTTGGTTTAAAAATAAAAAATAAAAAATATAGAGAGGGCCAACTTTATTATCTAGGGGAATAAAATATTCTCAGACCTACCAAATAGGTATACACAGAAAAATTCAAAAAATCAATCAAGCCGTTTACGCAGTTCGATAACAAATACTGTGACACCAGATTTTATATATTAGATATCGAATTATTTTATAGCTGATAGTGGTACGGAATTATCAGTTTTCAAATTCGATTCGCATTTAACCAAAAGGGAAACTTAAACTGAATTTATGGATAAAATATGTAAGAATGTTCTGTAGTTGAATTCAAAGAAAACATCAAAATACATTGCTCCTCTTTATTCCAAGAGATAAGATATGAGTGTTCTCATAATAATTCAACCGCTCCATAACTTAACAGAGCGCTATTATGTGGCGACTGATGGTAATTTATTTCCGTCTTTAAATAGATTAAACACTGTATACGTTTTGTTAATACGTTTCTAAATATTTATAAGTTTTACGTAATAAATAAAAGGATTAATAATATTTATATACATACGACAAGGAACTAGGAAGACTAAATTCAAGTCAGTATTATATCACTACGTAGTATTATAAAGCAAAGTTGTTTCCCGCCGTCTGTACGCTATCTTTTAAACTACGCATCGGATTTTAATGCGGTTTTGATCTATAGATAGAGAGATCCAAAAGGAGATTTTAGACCAGTATGAACAATATATAGTAAAAAAAAGTCGAGAAAATATCTTATTTTTAATAATATCTTTAAACATAACCAAATCGGTTAAGCAACAAATATTTAATTATATTGTTTATACATAATTACGTATATGATAGTATTTACTACCTAATTAAAGTAAATTTTGATCCATAAACATGTTTTAATAAAGTTAATAGATGATAATATAAATATATCATAAAAAGCAATACGTAGCGTCGGCCATTAGTGTAATTGATTTTAGATGTTAACGTCTGTAGCCGTTAGAACTAATGCTTGTAGATTATTCCATTAAAAATTAATATAAATTATTATGGCGTAATTACATATAATTGAAATACATTAAATAAAACTGTTAGAGCGCTTATCCGAGTTGATAAATAGCGCTTTGACTTAGCATCTTACGACAGAGCCCTATTTCGTTTTTAATATAAGTACCTGCCTGTGTATTTTAAACGTTTTAGTTTTATCACACGACTAGTATACACTAAACTTGAGTTTGCTAGCTTTTTATATATAAAGAAGTTAATTAGCTTAAAGCTTTTTATGAACGATGAATTACGATATTAATTATTTAATTATTATATTATAAATAGTAAAAAATATATATTTTAGTTATTATCGAATCTTAAACATCAATACTTACGTATATATGATACTAGCTGACCCGTGCCCACTTCGTTGGGCATAATGTTAATAATCCTTTTTTAGTACAGAGTTCTTAAATAATTTAAATTATTTTATTAATATTAAAAATTAAAAATTAATTTATATATACTAATATTAAAAAAACTACTTTTTGTCACTTAAATATAAAAGTTAGACATAATATGGTCGTTGACTTTTTTGTAGGCATTTACAAGCTCCACATCTTTTCTCTAGAACTCAAAAATATATCTTTCATAGTTAAGGCAGCGTTCGTAAGAAACGCTTTCATTCGACCGTTTTTTCTCCAATTCACTTTGCAAACACACACACACTCAGCAATAATGTGGATTTCTATTGGTGAAAGAATTTTTAAAATCGGTTCAGTAGATCCCGAGATTACCCCTTACAACTTAACAAATAAACAAACTTTACTTCTTTATAATATTAGTATAGATAAATATAAATAAAATTGAAGTGTTTGCTTGTAACAATATTTTTGTCTTAGCATTTTTCCATTATTGTCTTTCTGTTTGTTCCGGTAACTTTACTTTTATTTAATAAAAAGAATAAGGGTCCTACCAAAATAGTTAAACTGTACGCAATGACGCGACTTGAGCCAAAGAAGGTCACTGGTTGTTGATGAATCTGTCTTAGATAGACAGTATTAGTTTCACATTTATAAAAAAACGTAAAAAGTAGTCTCTTCCGTGACCATGTTTGCTGTAAAGTATTCGAAACGTCGGGAACCAAAAATCATAATAAATCCGCGACAAAATGTGAAAAGATAGTATGATTTATAATGTCAGATATTCGCGTAAGCCTAAGGAAGTGAAAGGTAAAAAAAAAACGATTAAACTACATTATTTGACAGTTAGAGAAGTAATTGCACCATGAGGACTATTGATGCGAAGGAATCAAGCTCGCGGAGAATTACTCGAGTAATTGGTTTCTCTATTATGAAATCTAAAATATTCTAATTTTGAGCTTTATGTCCTTTTACGTCCATCAATTTGCTCGACAGTAGCAAGAAAACCAATCAATCTCGGCGCTGGCCGCTACTCACTAATAAAGGATAGTCGTAAATAGAAGTAATCGTTTCAACAATTCAACGCATCGTCGCGTGGGAATTGACTTCTGAGCTATTTCAGTTATGTTATTATAAAACTTGACAAGATTGTTCTCTGACGAACTTATGGACTTTCGATCGTCATAAATTCTAGACATACTATATTGTTATTTCTTTAACATCTATAGAAGTTAATAAAACTAAGAATTTCTATATATTTAACCGCTGATTTCAATTAAACTTGCTATGACGTAGTATAGTAATTTGGGATGAGAAGAACGCGGTATTAAGAAAAGATTTCCGTTCATACTACTACGAGTTCTATATATAAACAACGTAAAGTTATTTAGTGAAAACGTCACTTGTTCAGTGTATAATAAGTAGTAAATAATAATTAATTAATCCATGCACGTAATTAACGTATGTACGTAATTACTAAACGAAACCAGAGCGCATCGTCTATCACATCGACATTGTACGATAAAGTATAGTTATACTCCATATAAACAATGTTGTTGATAATCTATACTAATATTATAAAGAGGAAAGATTTGTATGTGAGTATGTTTGTAACGAATTGGCACAAAAAGTACTGGACCGATTTTAAAAATTCTTTCACCGTTTGAATGCTACATTATCACTGATTAATATAAATTATTTTAATTACAAGAAAAAAATAAGTATCCCTACTAAAACTACAATAACAAGAGAGGAGGGGGAGTGCACGCCGCACATAATGTATGTAATAGATAGCCGCGCGGCTCAGGAGTATAATAAAACTGGAGTAATTTTGGAGAATTTTCAACCCAGCGAGTGATTGAATGAAGTTTAGTAGCGATCACAAAAAAGAACGTGGGCGAAGCCGCGCGTATTGCTAGTTTGAAAGCCTATAAATATAAATATATTCAAGCTCAAGACAATCCTTCTGTCGCCTCAATGATCAACGTGCCGGCGCGACGTGTGTAGAGTACGCTCCTCCCGGAACGTTAATATTGCGTCTTGGTGAACTATAGCTGGGGAAATGAAAAAATGTGAAAATGCTACTTTAAGGCTTGGTTCGTAGTATTCGTCGAACTTTAAGAGTACTGGTAAGTTATAAATACAAAATGTACTCGTATGTATGACATATATAACATGCATTTTTAAGCCGTTTTCCTTCGATATTTTTAATGACTTTGGCAAAGAAATGGCGCACATTATAATACTACTATCGATTTCTAGAACCATTGTATTATACATTGTCAATAGTTTTAACAACTCTAGCCCATTCTGTAAGCATTTATCAAGACGTACCTAATGGAAGCGATCATTATAAATAAGTATTACCACAGATCACATAAAAAAGAAGTATAACTTAATCTTGGTACATATTATTTAAAATTTCTACATCTACGCCACTCTTGTGAGCTTTGACGAAGACTTAATTATAAACAGAATAAGATAAGAGAATTAAATCCTTATAATTTTTCTGATTATATCCATTGAAAATTATCATAAAATTTATTGAAAATTATATATTAAAACAGTACTTTTATTATAACACTAGCAGTACCCGCGGCTTCGCCCGCGTTTTTTTTAATCGCTACTAATCTTTATTCGATCACTCGCAATCGGATGATCTTTAGATTGCCTGAAAATTCTCGAAAATTACTCCAGCTATTTCAGAACCCATCGTTAATATACTCCTGAGCGGCGCGGCTACCTCTCCCGCTCTTGGTTCCCCGTCCACTTTTTTCTTACTCTCCACATTTCCCGCTGTGCTGCGCATTATTTTAATATTATTATTTTTAAATTCGTAATATCCTTTGAATGAAGTGTCCGATTTGTAGTATCGTAAAAGTTATCTACTAATTCAGTGCAAAATTTGAAACTTGTAGCACAAAAAATGAAGGTATCTCGAAAAACTTATGAAGCCTTTACACCATCTTAATCCGGCCCTATAGAAAAAAAACGTTTTTAGCGTACTTGTACCAACAATTAACCACCTTCGTACCAAATATAAAGATCGTAGCACAAAAGATGAAGACTTTCATACAAACTTGCTATGGCCCTATGACCTCCTCGATGCGACCCGTCGTGTAACTTAACTTAGTAAAGTGTCACTATCACAAAATATCAACAAAAAAAGAGCACACTACTTGGAATGTCACTTACAAAGATAGAAGGATGCACTCATAGAATATCGTAACCATGATCGTAACACAATATCGCCAATCGTAATACTTTTTTCCGTGTTCTGATTTTTTTATTTATTTTTTTGGAGTTTACCTTTAAGCCATAAATCTCCGTGTTCTGAAGTGCGACAGAATGATTGACATATTAGTTGGTTGTCAAATCTAATGTCAAATATTATGGTTGTGTTCAGAAACTTAATTTGTGACAAAACTTAAGATTTGTCAAACTTAAAAAAATAATCTGATACAGTTACAACTGAAGTTAGCTAAAATAAAGTTTCGCGAAGACGACCAAATTAATTGGAAATCAGTACTACTAATAGTTTATTACATTTTTTGTCGCGTTCGCGATTCACTTTTGTTTATTTTCGGAACGCGACATTAGATCCTCCAAAGCGCACGCGAAGACTATTTTCATAGATATGATTGAATTTGAACTTTATGCAGCGGTAATAAATTGCAAATTGACTCTTTGACTTTAGGAACACGCCTTAATTGGTTAGACAACAGTGAGTGATTATAATTTAATATGAACTTTATTGAATAGCAATAAAGTTCAAATTGACTCTAGAAAACGTTTGTATGGGAAATAGAAAAGGGCTGTTTTTAGGGTTTTCCCGGAAATTATTAGATTTTTTCTCGCCTTTTAAACCTTCCCTAGACCTCCACGAACATTTCAAGACTAAGATAAGATAAATCCGTTCAGCCGTTCTCGAGTTTTAGTGAGACTAACGAACAGCAATTCATTTTTATATATATAGATGATAATATGATTGATCGTCACTGGTCGCCGGCCACGTCGCCAGTCGCGGTGCGCCGGCGGGGCTCGGTTCTTTACGTAAACGCATTCCATCATAACTGTAGTCCTACATCCTGGAATTCAGAAATTAAATATATCCAGCGTTTTAATCTCGCTTCGCTCAGATATAAAGCCGCATGTTATTAAAGCGCAAATTATGCTAGCACGAGAGCCTCCTGCTGTATACTAGTGCATATATCATACACTGTTATACATAGTAGTACTATTATATAAGAACCTTTACGATCGATATTTTTTTTATATGTTAGAACTTTTACACACAGCATCATCTAGTTCCATGTTAAGCTACGTGGCTTGTGGTATGGATGGTTGTTAAACTATGCATAAATTTTATAAATATAAGCACCCATGACTGGAGTACAAACATTAGTGATTGTCACACAAATTAGTATCCCCACTCCCCAGGGACCTGCGGGACTCGAACTCGAGACCGACTTTACAGCAAGTAGAGTCACTCACCACAAACTGAGTCAAGCGTATCGTACAATATTACACATAACTCACGAAAATTACATCTTAACTTGTCATTGACAAATAAATAAGTATTTATTAATAAACATTTAAAATTACTGTACTGGCACTAAACTCTTAAAAACATTTTAATCTCTTATATTATGTAACTTTATTAAAAGATATACATTTTAGGAATATTCCATTATATTTTCAATGAAATAATCCGACAGATATACTAGCAAGTAGAGAGGGTCGCTGGAATGTGGCGGACAGCATCACGTACGACATCTTGGAATTCGGGTCTCGTCTCCTGTTACCATGACGATGAACTCGGATCACGAAGCTTGTGTTAGACGGTATCTAACCAGCTTACATTTCCCTTCGTAAAGACTTGTTTCTTGTATATTAAATCTAATTTAATCTTGTAAATGCTAAGTAATATTTGTAGTTTAAGTAAAAATATTTTAATATATAAAACACATAGTAAAAGTTCTATCAACTTTCTTAAGCTTCTAATATAACTTAATCAATACTTCGTTCAAGCTTTATCTGCACTCAATGCGTCGTTAAGAAACTATTTGCAAAACAGCAATATGCCACAGGAGTTCCTTATACTGGGTTAAATGCTAGGGAATAAAATTTTATCCAAAAAAATCTCCGACCGTCGCGTCGTAAAAATTTTTTGGTCTCCTGCACAGATATTGATCAAATTTAGTATGCAAAATACAATACACACGATTTTATTACACAGAAAACTTATAAAAATATGGGTTACTATACAAACCAAGAGACGCGCCGGAGCAAAGTAAGGGTCAGTCTAAAAATTTCAATACGTACAAATAACGTTGTATTAAAATATTTTTTTGTTAAAGAACGCAGTCGCTGATATCAAAATATGTCCTTTATTACACAGAAGCTGCTTTATAAAAAGTCGTGTAGTAGCTAAATGTATCTTGTTTCGATATTAGAAAAAAGTCGATTTAAAATGTATAGAATATCAAAATTACCATTTTTTCATATGGATATACATATCAAAGATATTTATTATGTCAATCTATGTAATTCATTTATCATATAGGTATTATAATTTTTTGTGCGTAAATATTAATTTCTACTAACGACTAGCATATGGGAGTAAGGTTATATAATCCTATACAGTTAAAATATTTATTTAAACTGAGTGACTGGGTAACTAACTAACTAAATGAGTAGTGAGTTTGTTTGAACTCCAAAATTCAAATTAACAGTTTTTCACTAAATGCATATGAAAGTATATTATCATAATACTAGCAATAAAAAACCAATTTTTATAATTTTTGTCTGTCTGTCTGTTTGTTCCGGGTAATCTCTGAAACGGCTGCACCGATTTTGACGGGACTTTGACACATGCAGATAGCTAATGTTATAACGCGATTTTTTTTTTAAATTTTTAACCGACTTCAAAAAAGAAGGAGGTAGAAATTCTATTTAACTAGAATAAAATAAAATGCTAAACGTAGAGACGAACCCGAGCATAGCGAAGTAAATTGCTAGTATAAAATATTTCTATATTAACGAAAAAATGGAAAGGAAAAGTTTTCCTTGGTTAAGCATTTACTTTCAGCGATCGTTAACATGTACGTACAAGTGGAATCGGAAACGGTTACTAGTCTACAAAGCTAGTGTAGACACTCGCACTCACGTTTATGAGAGCGAAGAAGTGAATTAAATCAGTGATATAAAACCAATAAATATCGTACATTTGCATTTTATCTCAGAAATGTATATTTTAAGTAGCAACATCCATACATTTGAATAAATGCTTTTGTATCGATTATGAAAAAAGAGGACCAGTAATGAGGCGTTCCTTCTTCTTCCCTTCCTTTAACTTCCCTTATCAATTCGTTAAAAATACGGTGACCAATTGTTTTAAACAAAATTATTATGTATATACTTTAAATACTTAATGTTTTTCTGTAGATTCAAAGTAAACAAGTAACAAATATGTATATATAAAAAAATCATTAGTTAAGGATAGCATATTTGTATACGGAACCGACCACACTATGGAGAATTTCCAGCATATCAAAGCTCACCGCACGTCTTTTTTCTTACACGGACATGTTATTATTAGGATATATATTTACGATGAACCTGTTCTACAGATTACGGGGCGGATAAAATCGAGCTTTTATTAAATTAATAAGCCATCAATAACTTTCGATAGGCGGGATCGTAACGCAGCTTTACGACGACAGGTTTCGTCGTTTAACTCGCCATCTCAAACAGTACTTATCGCAATTAAAATACTATTTTAGGTGAAGTATGAATAATTCAAGGTAATTTATAACTTACTTCTACCCGATAAAATGTGTACCTCATATAATTTATAGAAGTCCTAAGATATCTACAAAGATTTTTTAAGCTCGTGTAAAGATTTCGTTTCATCGATGTGGTTTTGTAAGATACAATTGTATATAAGGTCATAATTTTAGTGCAATAAAATGTAATTATATGAGTAATAATAACATGTTAAATGTATATGTTAAATATATATGTTAAATATATATTATATATACGTTAATAAGCACTTTATCAAAATAGATAGATAAAGAAATAAAAATTATTTTCTATATTTACGAATTTCGGGTCCATAACCTAATGACGTACTTATATATTATATGCAAAGAATGGCATCGAAGTACTAACCAACATACATTTTCACATTTATTATTATAATAAGTAAGGAAGTGCAGATTACCAGGGTCATACAGTATAAAGTTTTCCGCAGTTGACAAATTACAATGAGTCTCCCCAAACTCTCGCTATCATGCCCTGTGGTTGTTTCAAATAGGGCAATATTCTAAATTGCATCAGATATACTTGGAAACTGCCTCTGGGCAACTCCCTACGCTAAATTCTACGATAGCATCTGTCCCGCCTTTCACGTGTACGCCTTGCGAGCTTTTAGCTACACGAGGGTCACTGACGAACTTCCTCAAGTGCCTATACAGTATACGATATATACTCCTATAATAAAGTACGAAGCTGCTTGTTCTAAATAGTGCTTTTCCGAGCGCTTTCTATGGGTATATGTCAGTTTATATTTAAATTCAACCGAATTTTTAAGAAAATTTATAAAAGAATTGAATACGTATATTAGAGAGTTTCAAAAAAGTACCTTTGACAGAAAAACTGAGGGTAGGTGTGAGCACTGAGCATATCAAAAAGATAAAGATATTTTATAAGCAAGAAGATATTATTAAGTACGACAGTAGTATATGGATACAGATGCAGAGGTACACCGAGCTCGGAATGGTCCTATAAAAGCGTAAAGTTAAGTTTATATATCCTATACATATTGCACACATTACTCTATGAGGAATTTCTTCAATTAAATTAATTCATATAGTTTTTAAAAAGTACATAGTGTAAATGAATAGCAGATAAATTAGCTCTAATATTTATAATAAATAAATAAATATGTTGCATTCTTACAATATCGCCATCTAGTTCCGTGGTAAGCTACGAGGCTTGTGTTACGGATACCAGATAGTAGATATACTACATAATATATAACTTTTAAATACATACATATTTTAAATATGACCCATGACTGAAGTACAAACATTCGTGATCAACAAATGAAAGCCACCAGCGGGACTTGAACCCGCGACCGCTGGCGCAGAAAGTAGGGTCACTACGAACTGAGCTAAACGAGTCGTCAAAATATTTAAGACGCCTGGGATACGGATGGGAACAAGGAGTTTAAGAATGTTGTTGTAAAATGTAAATACTAATAATATGTGTAAAGAAACAAATGCATTTTTTAAATATGTACAATAAAACTAAAAACGTATTTGAAAGGTCCTAGACCCCTCGTTAATAAATGGTTACAAATCGACTCGGCAATACTGTCTGTGTAGGGTGTGCACGACACAGCTCGCGGACTGACGGCCCGCGTGATCTATGACTTCATATATGAGTTTTAAAAATAGTAATTTATTTTGCAGAAAGTACTAATAACTTTAAATAATACAAAGTACCTGAGCCTAAGAGCTTCGCATAGTGTTTTTGGAAAATACAGAAAAGACACCTTCTGAGATACCCGAAATAAATTAATATTCATCTTAAAGGTATTCAAGGATTGTTCATTAATAATATAAGATAAGTTTATCATGTATATTTACTCAATTTTGCTTAGACTTTGTATGATAGATAATAATTTTAAGGATACTTACTTACTTCTAATGCAAGTAAGTAGTACATATTCAGACTTAAGATTCACATACACATATAAAATATTATTTAAAATAAGCTCCTTTACAATGTGATTTAAAACAACCACCTTAAAATACTTTATTTTCATAATATAACCTTAGCAAAATTAAAAATAAAACTTCTTTTTCTTAGAAACTCTAACTCCTTAGTCCTTAATATATCGATTTAATAAAATTATAGGCCACCGCATAAAGTTCGCTGAAGCGTTCGACATTGAAGAGCAGGTTTGCGGCGAGAGCTACTGCCATGGCGATGGGAGAAATTACTATTCAATACCACTTTCAAAGTATTTACACCAAGTGTGTTATTAGTGAGGTACTACTTCTGCTGTACTTATACATCAAGGCGGAGAGTATGTAGATTGATGGGTATAGGGTTCTGCGGAATACTGCTGAAATCCAAAGAATTTATGTTTAATATATACTTCCTTAAGATAATAAGTATGAGAACTGTATACGAAGTAAAAACTAAAAAGTGCTATTTTACATTATATTACTATTTCTTGTAAACGGCTCTAATGGCTGGGATCTGCCTTAAGATTTTCATTTTCTTCAGTTTATCTACTACTATTACTATATATAATTTCTAAAAAAATAAAGAAAAAAACATACGCTCGCCCAGATACTTCTATTTTAGATATTGTATAGATTATTACATCTTAAGCATTATGAATTAGATTTGAGTATATTGTATGCACAATGCATATTTAAAAGCCCCTTAGAACTAAACAGTGTCTGAAGAAATTCTATGTATTATTTATAACGATTTCTACGAAAATAGAAGTCAAGAGCCACTTAGACGTAGAATATCACTATTATTTTTATTTCTAGACTATTTTAAAATAATTATATTAAATTTCTGATACAGAAAAACCTTTAAAAACGTATTTACCATATGTCCCAGTCACAGGCTTATGGGTGTAATATCTGCCGGTATAATTTATAGAGGTCGTGTAATAATAACATTTACTACGCGCTTGTTTGGGAACAGCCCCAAATGATCGCTGTCAAAACAAAAAGGCACAAGATGTTACAGAACGTGACCAGATTCACAATGAGGCAAGATCTCAGACTATCTCTATCGCATTGCTATTTTACTATAGTCGCCAGCGTAACGTAATAGATATAGATATCCCTAAAAACGATCGTTGTATATTACGTTAGAGGTGATTTGTTTATTAGTTACAGGTAAAAGCTATCATAGAACATAATAAAGAATTATTCATATCACTATGTTACATAAAATTAATACAAT
The DNA here is from genome assembly GCA_905231865.2 of Boloria selene. Taxonomy (NCBI): domain Eukaryota; kingdom Metazoa; phylum Arthropoda; class Insecta; order Lepidoptera; family Nymphalidae; genus Boloria; species Boloria selene. The sequence continues at coordinate 219,985 of HG993149.1, forward strand.
AATATAATGATAAGAAATAATCAATGTATTCTGAAAAGCTTAAAATGAGCTTTATTTATATATATTTATAATAAGAAATAAAATGTTACAACTGAAGCATTAGAAATCTAAAGTAAGTTGGTAACAGTTAGGGGATTTTATAGCATAAGAATTTAAATTCAAGTCACTCAAGTCCCTGAGGCATCGAGCTTCGAGGAGCTTTTGTGTTATTTTAAACAGTCGAAACAAGGCAATTTCAGAAATGGGAACAATAATCGTAAAGTGGAGACTATAGGATCGATTCAAATAAATTATAACGATATTACATAATGTTAATGTATATGCAATATATAATATTTATCTTATTCGCTTCATTATAAGCTATTAAGCATAAGATATAACTAACTTTGAGGTGCTTGCTAATTTTTAGCTTTTTTCACTAACGTGCTGTTGTTTCTAAATGTTCGTCTATCTTAATCAAATCAGCCATCTAGCTGTATTATTTACTTATATAATCAGCCCTTCTTAAACTTCGCACTCCTGGATATGAGTTTCTGTTCAATACTATGGAGATCTTAGTTCAGCTGTTGGACAATTGACTGTAGGCTAAATTCACATGTACTTCGAAAACTGGCTCGGTTGTCTTTGACGAGTAAGTTTTCTAACGCTATTTTCCTTCGCCATAACACAAATGGTAATCATGTTGGAATCATTGGCACATTAAAATGTTAGAGATGTAATTATACCTAGGATGAACCCACTTGATTCGCTTTCCCAAGCTTGCGTGTTTCCACAACAACTGGGCTACAACAACTACAACTGGGCTGCGTTATATATTATTTGTTTAAAAAAAGTTACTTATAATATTGTCCTACATGGTCTCCATATTTATCTTATAATATTAATGTTAGTCTATAGACAAGATAAGTGCGCCGCAAACGCGTCACAGCACCGTTGTATTCCGCAGGTGTAGCTTTTTGCTGCACTAACAAGACGGGAAATGGCCGTTAATAAAATTAAATGCACATATAATAACGTGTTCCAACGCGTATGATTGAAATCTCTCCCTCCCAAATAATGGATGCGTCAATTTAATGATATTTAATGAAAGTTCTTCATAAGTGAAGCTTTTATTGAGCTTTCGTTTTTATGAATTTCGCGTGGGCTTTTGATATGCTTATAATAATGATGATCAGAAGAAGAAGCTTTATACATCTTTTTTGGTTCAGGTAAAAAGTTCAGGCATTATACATTTTGCATTTAAAGCTGTAACTAAAAGGATAAAAAAACCCGACTCCGGCTCTAGCACCTGATATTCTCATACAATAATCATTTCTAATATGATTAACTTAAGTACTTGTCTTACGGTGAAGGAACACATCGTGAAGAATCGTGGCGTATGTAAGATTTCCTTGAAGCTAAGTGAAATCCGCCAACGATGTTGAACTGTCGCCTGATTCCAATGATATTAAAGACTCAGAACGTTAAAAGGATCTGAATACAAACACTCGATCATGAAATGTGCTGTAAATAATGTAGTTTTTTTTTCATATTAATTTATAGCGTACTTAAAACTTAAGAGTACGTTATCAATATCAAGTGACTAACAAATTATATCTGCATTTTATAGTCATTAAAATTAAGTGACATACGACAACGACCAAGATACAAATGGCGTCTCGTGTAAAGTCATGGTATTTTATTTAATAACGATATTATTTTACAGCATCATTAGTTTCATCTCGGGAAATTAAACGAAGTGTTGAAACACGATTTTTGAAATATTATAACGAGATAAGAATATTTTCGTATCTGTGGGAAAGAAGTACGTCGGAGCGACGGATTCGACTGCGCTCGTCTCGTTCATATACATCGCGTCATGGCGATGTGGGCCAGACCGGTCCTTTAGTAACGCTAATTGACGTTCGACAGATAAACTTACGCAATCACGAACCGACCGATAAACCGCTTATATAAAACCAAAACTCCACTCTACATCTATCACTTTAGAGATAACTTCGCGAAACAAAGCGTACTGAATTCAATGAGGCCTTCGCCCGCATGAGCAATAAAGAAAGCTATGCGAACCTAAAATAAAAAGTTACGGGACATTGATCTGTTGTATTCTGGAAATAAAACCTATTTTATTGAGTGATCGCTCAGGCCTTGTCACGTTTATATCATTGGCATAACCGGGACCCGTTATGATGGTACAAGGGACTACACTAGGACCTTTAGTCTTCCTACTTTATGTCTTAATTAGTGGGAACAAGGCTCTGATTTAGTTTTGATTGCGAGGTGCTTATCACGTTTGTAGGCGGGATCTAGTTCCGCGCGGAATGCCTGCCGCGGAACCTGTCCGTGCACTCAGCAATGCACTCGATGTTGACTTTGTAAACTACACGTCTGATTGCTCTCACTGTAACATAACTTATATTTTAACAACAAATTAAAGTATAAATGTTTCTGATATATTAGTTATCATAAACTTCTTGACTTACTTTATAACATTTGTTACTCGTTTTTATGTGAGTGTACATATTTTTCAGTCTGATTTATATTTATCAAATTATATTACTTACCACTTATGTATTTTATAATATAAAAATGTAATTGAAAACATTAAATGTAAAATAATAAACAATACATTATTTATGTATGTATTTTATAATATCTTAGTGTAGTTAAATATATTTAACTAAATATAAAATATTAAACAATGCAACAAACGAGGTACTAAAGATAATAAACCTAACCTGTATCCATAAAATTAATTTACAGAAACATCGCCTTCCGGAGCCGAGCCCTCCCGAAAACTGCGCGAGTGTCCCCAGCGACCACTTAATTTCATTACTAATTCGCTGGACGTACCCACAGAATTAAAATGGCCGGAACTACCCCTAAGCTTTCAATACAAACCAAAATGACCTTTAATAATAAACTTGTAGTACTTGGAAATATTCTATTATTGTCTGTACGTATATATGTTACTAACGTCGTTTTTTCCATACGTTAATACTCGCGAAGTGTTTTTTTAATCCGTAATGGTCGGTAGCCGCTGATAACGGCTGGGCACTATGATATATTAGAGGTGGAATTTAGGACAACGCTCGGTGGAACGACTTCCTCTGCTAATGTGGCTTACTGTAGCTACTTTGATTTTCTAGTTGTTACTTTTTGGATGAAATTTCTGAGTAAATTGCTATGAAAGTTTCATTATGCATTACTTTCCTATACTGACATTACCATGACTATTATATTATCTACAAACACTTGTTCGTAGAAAATTAGTCTTTTACCCGATTCCATTCGAATACTTAAAGTAATTCGTCTAAATTAGACGATTTCCATTAACATAATAGAGAACAAGTGCTAAAAGCTGTACTTAGCGCCTCGCCCGGGGGAAGCCATCATCCCAGCCATCATCTTCAGAGGCAAAGCGTCGAGGTGCTTTAGATAAAAGGTTACTTCGTTAGATGACTACTTCTTAACAACAGTCGTAAACTTGCTGAGGTTGTTTTATTGTCTTTAAATAGCATAATAATTTTTGTTATAGCTTACCGTATGTACGTATTTTGAAATGTATAACTATTAAGAATATCTTGCTGTATATAGAACCTAAAGAATGGGGATGTTGAGGTGTTAGTAGAAATGTTTATAAATATAAACACCCGTGACTGGAGTACACACATTCGAGTTTAACCAGTGGGTCTCGAACCCGCGACCGCTGAAAGAAAGAATTGATTCGAAGACTATTGAGCCTGTGCTATTGCAGGTATTATCAATTGCTACAATTCTTCATTCAAATTGAAGGAGTAATAAAGCAGTTATGCTGACGAAGTAACAAACAAACATAAACACGTTCGAATTCATAATAGTAGTCCAATGTTACCATTACATAATGTTACCATAACATTACATTGTGAATTAAAAATAAGCAGCAGTATTCGAGCGTAGCTTACGAAAATATTATAATAACTTTTGATTAGCATCTTCTAAGTATAAAAAACAAATAAATTGCATTGACCGCATTCTTAGAATTTGTTATGACGTGTATAGCTGCTACATGAAAACCTTTTTCTTTATTATGAGGTTCCACAGTATTTCTTTAAATCAGCTTGAATTTTAAATTACACGACGAAAACACGCAATAAAATGTATTTTTCAAAGGAACTTGGTAGTCAAATAGCCGTGGCGGTTGGTCTGACAGTTCAGTAATTAATATCCCCGTGGCACGGGCGAGGAACCCGCGACCTGCCGCTGTGCGAGCGATGGAGATGGATGGCTCGGGAAACGCATTATTGAAATTATTTACGAAACCATTAGGTAATGTTTGTGTTGCAGGTCGATAATGTATTGTTATAAGATATTGAGTGATGTTTGAGTTTTGAGATACTGTTTTTCTTTAACTCAAAGTTATAGTATATACTAAAGATGGCCTGAACAGTATTAATTGAATACTCATTACTTATAACTGTAAGTATAAAAAATGTAGTATAAATAAAATTAGTTCAGGAATTTTATTATACTAAAAAATGACAAAAATGAAATTTTTTTTTTCCTACTGCTGGAAACGGGCTTCCCTTCTAAGCCTAACACGCTGGCGAATAGCGGCTTCAAAGCGCGCAAGATTAGCATCTGTATTAGTGTTGCCCAAAATCGGTCTTGGTCTTGCAGTCTTGGTCTTGGTCTTGCATTTTTGCGAGACCAAGACCAAGAACAAGACCGCCTAATTTCAGCAAGACCAAGACCAAGACTGACCATGCAAGATTTGAGCAAGAACAAGACTAAGTCTGCGAGACTCTTGCGTCTTGCAATTAGGACTGAGTGTCGTTTCAGGAAGCGGACAGGCTTAATTTATAATACAAAAAATTGACACTTAGAAAACAAAAGATACAAAACAAAAGAAAGTACCAGTACATAGAATTTTGAAGAAGAAAATAGGGAGAAAATAGGAAGACGTAAAGTACAGATATATTTTTATACCTAATTTAGTTTAAATCGGTAGGTACAAGTATTTTTTACTCGAAACGTGCACATCGATCCGCTAAGGAGAAAGATATTTGATGTAATAGACTTTTCTGTAATTGGCTTTTTATTACCTACATTTTCCTACTACATAGTTTTGATATATGATGTACCTATCTCTTAAGATTTAGCCACCGCTAGCTTTCTAAGGACGACTCAATAAAACCAATTAGGTACCTATTTTGTTTTCCTGTGGAAATGAATTATTTTTCTGCAATAAAAAGTATCCTAAGTCACGACCTGAGTTTTGTTTGGCTCAGTTTGTAGTGACCCTACTTTCTGCGCCAGCGGTCGCGGTTTCAAGTCCCGCTGAGGGCATTCATTCGTTGAACACGAATGTTTGTTTTGAACTCCAATCATGGGTGTTTATATTTATAATATGTATGTATTTAAAGTTATAGTACTTGGGCGACCGATTTTTGTAGGTAAAAAATAATAAAAAAATATGGGTGCGTGTACTTCATGTATGCGCGTGAGTAGTTAGACTTCTTTTCTAGTTGTAAATCAATCTCTGCAGTAAGAAAGATGAAGTCGTTCAAACAGATACAGAATATTTAATTCCTAAAAAAATATACCTACTTCGTTTGTAAAATATACTTTTAAAAAAGAATAATATAATAATGTGGTCTTAACTCATAATTCCGTACTTTCACTTATCAAATGACGTATAATTATTTCTCATAGATGGCGTTTTTAATATTTTTATTAGGTATTTAATTTTAGTAAATGTCAATTGTATTTTGCTATCATATTTTTAGATACTATATAGGTATAGGATGGTGACGCTTAATCAACATTCCTTTAAACTGCATGTAGGGTGAGATGATATAAGTCGATAAAAATTGACAATTTGAAAAAATACCTTCAAATAAAAAAGTGAATTTTTCACACAAAATAAATTATAAATACAATAAAAATGGTCATAAAAATAAACACTACTAGATCAGAGTTTGTTGACCCCAGCTAAAGGCGGCAACATCACACTGTCCCCGAGCAGCCGTAGGTACTACTAGCCCTAGGACGTTTGCATAGAATAATTAATAAGAATTCGCAGGAGTGGCATAGCATATTATGTCTTAGAATTGAGTAAAATATCTTGTAAAGTAGGTAAATAAAATACATGAAAATAATCACATTATTATGAGCATAATACGGTTCATTGAACACGCATTTTATTGATTAATCACTGTCGGTGAGATTTGTCGACCGAGACAGAAAATCCGGTTCATTAAAAGCCTTAAATCGTAAACGATAAGTTTTATAAAAAAGTTTACAAGAAATAAAAAATGCGAAATTTTATTCTCTACAATAATGGTTTCAATAACTTTTGCTCTGAAGTGCATAGTTTCTGACTTCTGAGATATCGCCCAAAACATTTTTTCTTGAAGTTCCACCTAGATTGGTCAGCATTTTGTGTTTTTTATGCCCATCTAGTGACCCTAAATCTTATAAAAAACAAAAATTGAAGATGGTTATAAAAATTCATTGATGTCAATTTATCACCAGGTATTTAAAAAATAATCTAATATGTAATAAAAACAGGAAAAGCTTTTACTATTTTCATACTATAAATTATCATTTTGCAATATTATTAAATACTAATTAAAAGTAGGTTTTACCGTGTATTTTTTAGTCTATGACGCAAAAATCCTTGAGAGTCGCGCCATTTTGTCAAATCGGTAAAATTCAAAGAAATTTAAAGACACGTGTAAGCATCGCCGCCCTTTGAATGTGTACCGACAGAATTGTGAGGTGTGGTGAGGTGTCATAGGCGATAGCGGGGATAATAGCGAATTCGGAATAAGTAATTGAATTAATTTATTTTTCTTAAAACATTTCCTATAGGAAAACATTTATATAATAATTATTTGAATTATTTTTACTAGAATATTTTTTTAATAATAATAGGCCTAAAAATACCAATAATAATATTAAATAAAGCAATGGAATTACCGCCTCAACTACGCTTACACTAGCACCCCAATGTCGGCATTTCTTTGACAAGGCGGCTTATGCTTTTAACTACCTATTTAGTATTTTTATTTTTTCTATTTCTTTAGTCTTTACTCTTTAGTTGACTTTAAAGTGTTGAAGTGGGAGCACGCAGTACGCACATAAGCAAAGGACTGATTTTAATGAATCGATGTACCTAATAGTAAAGTGTCATACTGAAGCCCCGTCATGGCGATGGTATTTGGTACCATTGCCAAGTGGTGCAGTGGTTGCCATTGATAAGGTTCGAAGGCACGAAAACATATTTTAACGGTGTCAACTGTTTCATTAACGGGAGATGATATAAAACGGCAACATCAGGAGCTCTGCAAGAAATTCGGCAGATTCACCTGAGACGCCAGAGTAGCCGCCGATCGGTCGCTGATCGCCTGGCTGGGCCTCCCTGAATAGAGTCTCGCACGGATGGGCTGATCGCCCTGGCGGCTACCTACTCGATCGAAGCCTCAAGGGTCCCAGATAGTACCCTCCTAGTGACGCGCTCATAGTCGTGGGCGGCGGAAGAAGGAATGTGAGATGACCACAGAGCTCTGCGTACGTACAAGGCGGTATCAACGGCTATCTACCGCTGCGCGTACCTGGTACTTGGTTTTGAGGAACTGTTTGGTTGGTAGATAAAGGCCAATGCCCAGTCCCTTCGCCTACTCTTACCCCGAGCAAGACTTGCTTCGATTGTTTAGTGTGTGTAGTTATGTGATACAGATAAAATTAATTGAAATCAAGAGTCAAAACTCGAGTGCCAATGTACCTATTTAATTTTTTTCTGTGGACTGTGTCATACCTACAATATTTGAAATATGCTCGTAGGTATCGTAAATGTCCTTGTAATTTTATCAGAATAATTATTTATGTTGTTTAAGTATTAAATGGATCGCCGACATTCGTTTCGAATTAAAAACTTGTGAATACATTCTAGATACATAACAGTTTGAATGTATTTTATTATAATTATTATGGTTGATAGGTATTACGAATATTTTAGCGAGTGCCTTTGCCTAATAATTTTGCAATTATTGTTATTTTTAAATTTTAAGTACACTTAAGAATTTTTACGAAAGTAAATTAAACAGTGTTTTGTTTAAAGTATGTAACGAGATATTGTAATAGATTGTAATTTCTAGTGAACGTTTTTCAATATTGCATTATTCATTATTGCATCTTTCAATTTAACAATTTTATATTATAACTTTGTGTATTATTTTAATCAATATTTGTGTGAATTGATGGAGGTTTAAAATCATTTTAATGCTATACGAATGTCTTATAATTTGTAATAAAGTAGTAACTAATAATATTATTTTGTTTAATTTATCCTGTCGCATAAAGTTACACTAAATAGAAAAGTTAGTACCTACCTACCTATTTTATTAAATAAATTTCATATTATTCCATCGTGAATTTGCCGTCCTTATAGGCTAATTGACCTCCCAGGGTCACAAGTTCGAATCCCGGTTAGATTACATTTTACTTTTTAATTTTGCTGTTATTTTATTTAAGTTAATGTTAAGTATTGATACCACTAACAGAACCTTTAACTTCTTTCTTGCACGCATATTTTCTTGTCTCTCGTAAAATGATAAATCGAATAGATAAATTCATAGGCATTTTGATAAATAAATCACAGGTTATTGGTACCTAAATAGATTTTTTGAAAATTGAATAGTAGCTTGTGTAAAACCGTGTTTGTGAAGCACGACGCAGAAAAAATTGCCGCCCTTGTGGGCTTATTGGCCCACAGATAGAGGTTGTGGGTTCGAATCCCGGTTCGATTACATGTTTCTAATTTATTGTTGCTCTCAATTTAGTTAAAAATTGATGTTAAGTATTAACTATAAATAACAATCGATTTACTAAGAGTTTTATGTTCATCTAATATTTAGGTAGTTTTAATAATAATAAAACGAATTCTTCAATACTTTTTCGAAATCGCTACGGCCGCACTCTAAACGTCGGAATTTGATTGAAAAGGTGGTTTGTGTTTGTTTTGCTTTTAAGTTATTTTGATTTTAGTTTAGTCAAGTTTAATGTCGTAAAGAAAAGTTGCTTTTATTAATGACTAGGACTACCTTAAAGACTTCGTAATAAATTATCTGAAAGAAGTACAAAAGTTAGTGACTACCTACTGACTACATCTGTGCTATGAAAATATTATACCTACTAGGTGCATAATTGCCAAGGTGGATGGAACAAAAAAACATTTAGGGGTTCGGTGTCAACGCTTGTTACGACTTACGAGGCAGTGTTCTAGTACAAGTAGCTCTGCCTCTGCATATCTGGGAGTAGGTATACATCTAGTATCTACGAATTACCTACTTACCTATCGCATGTACCTAATGCTTTGTTTTCAGTAAAGTACTGATTGGTTGTAGAAGACTAGTTCTGCAACTGTTAACAACCCGGACCTGATACAAATCTATTGTTTTAGTCTACTTACGTCGCAAAAAACTGGTGTTCTTAAATTAGTAGGTACAGGACTCAAGCGTAGATGTATTTTGAAATTCACATACATAATAATATGCCTTTTCATCTTTAAAAAAAATAATTAAGTAGAGGTAATTAGATAGGTACTGACTACTGACTAATATCATCGTCGTGGTGCATATTATGGTAGGTACCTATCTGAAGTAAAGACATTTACTAAGTTTTAACGAACTTATGTTGTGTGAATTAATAACATGTAGGTACCTAATTGGCCTATTAAAAAGTGGTTAAGTAGTAGATTTTGAAATTGCTTTATTAAAAATTTAAAAAATACAATAAAGTCATTGATTATCTAGGCATGCAGGTCCTTTACATCCATACCTACCTCTTAATGCGTAGCGAGTACTAAGCTTTAATTTTGATATTGATGATGTTATGATAATAATTTATGTACCTACCTACTTCTAGTCCATATTATTGTAATTATGACAGTCAATAATTTTGTGTGCCTATCAATGCGGTTCACTAACCTAAGTTAGTAGGTAATGTTGTCACACAAAAGTGGCTGTAAAATGAGGTCGTAGTTTGAGGTAAAAATGTTATTTAAAAAATTTGTAATTATTCGTATGTCGAAAATGATGAGGTTTTAAAAATAATTTAATGATGTGATGTTCATAATAATTAGTAATAAAGTAGTCGCTAAAAAAATCTTTTTATTTCTCTCTGAAAGACAAATTGAAAATAATTTATTAGTTTTTTTTTGGAAATAAATTACTATACATATACTTTTTTGATAAACGTAAGCATTTTAACTAACTATAGTAATTGATAATGTTATTACTATGATCAAAATCACATGACTATTGAGTTTCGCGGCGAACTACGCTTGCGCGTACATACGATGATGGTTTTAAATTTTAAAACGAAAAAAACTTCCTGTGGATTTATTTTTGAATATTTTCAATTAGTTTTTTTTGTATTCAACTCGTAATTTTTTATACTATATGTGGTTTGAAGGAACGTTGATCAAGCGTCACCACCCTGTATAATATTAAAATAATTATAAATAATATGAAAACAGTGATCAGAGGCAACTTCAACTTGCTATGAGCGGTTTAGCAGGCAATTTCAACTTGTTACTTTTGTGGTACAGTGATTCTTAAAATTTCACTCTCATCATTTTTTCATAACGCGCCTAAAGAAGTACCAATAAATTCAATTTCAAATTTCGAATTTCTCATTAAATGTTTAGACATTTATTAATTTGTTTGCACTTTACTATGGCTATATTACATAATTCAATCTCAAAATGTACTTACTCCATTACGTTGTTCTAAGACTTAAAGTAACGTTTAATAAATAGCAATAGGCTAATAGGTAATTGCGAGACTTGCAAGACTCTTGCGCAAGACCAAGACCAAGACCAAGACTGGGAGGCGCAATACCAAGACCAAGACCAAGACCAGATGTGATGGCGCAAGACCAAGACCAAGACTGGCTAAGTCTCGTCTTGTTCTTGCATTTGGGCAACACTAATCTGTATCGTAATGTATCGCCAATGTATCGTAGTATGGAGAAGACATAAAGGAAATTGGTCGGTAAAAAATATTTATGAATTCACACGTCCATTGAAAGGCTAATATTAGACGCAGATACTTAATAAAACCTAGTACAAAGGCACTTAAATTTTCACTTTTATTCATGGCCTTTCACCATATTTAAATATTATTATGCGTATTTTGATCTACCCACAGTACCTATTTAAATATTTTATGGCTACTTTACAGGATAAATAGCCTCTAAAGCAGGACCATCATTTTATTCGGTCGTAAAGTATTATGGCGTTCAACTGTACACCGTAAACTACTGGCGTTTACATCAATACCTCCTTACTCGAACTACCGCTTTAAATTCATTAAAACACTTAACAAATCTTTTAGATTTTATATTAAACCTTACTTATACTACTTAAACATTAACATTAGTGTTCAGCTACTAGTAAGATAAAATTTAATTTGTAGATACTAAACACTATAAAGTTCACGGGCTCTACTTCAATAATGGTTTTTTATGGGAGAATTCATGATAAGAATTGTCTCAACGTACATACTGATTACAGACGGCATAAAGATCTGAATTGTAGTTGTGAAATTACATATTATTTACGTGTTTTAGGTTTCGCACAACTAAATATTATAGCATATAGGTTCTATAAAGCAAATATTGAATTCATTTCTTTTTTTCTTAAGTTGACGAATGGCAGTATTATCCCAGTAAGGCAATGAAGCGGGTTTGAATCTCGGGTCTCATATCTCTGATATTTGCATGTGAGAATAATTTTCAACATAATTAATATTTGTCTTATGGCGAAGGAAAACATCGTAAGAAAACATGCATGGAGATAACGGCAAGAAATACATATGAAGTTTTCCAACTAGAACTGTGACCAGTGTAGCCATATTCCCATAGATTAATATATAGAAAACACCATAAGCAATTAATAATATAAAACAACTGTAAAACTGGCCCCGAGAGAGTCCTTTCTACACTTCCAGCGTGTTAGCGTGTTAGCGATCGCGTGTAGCGGGAAGTGATGATAGTTATTATACTTCATTAAATGCCTCCATTGTTTTGTTTCTTAACAGAAAGCTTTATTTCATATTTATATTTTAATAAATGAAATTCAAGTCTTTTTATCTTGTTTTTACTTCACTTGATTGTAAATTAATTAACGATCAGAAAAAGTAAACTTCTCATTCTGACTCTGAAGATGTAACTCTATTTTTAATACAACTATCTTTTCTATTTCTATTTTACGTAAATTAATATACTACAGGGAATCAAAAATCACAATAAATCTGCGACAAAATACGAAAACATAGACTTAATGTTGTAAAATGTCAAATATTTGCGTAAATCTAATGAAATATTAAGTAATCTCTATATCGAATATGCAAAAAGTACAGCCAAATAAAAAAAAACTTGATAAAAAGAACTTGAAAATGAAAATGCTTCCTAATACTGATATTTAGTACAAATTCATCTTTTATAAAAATTAAACACAATCCTTATTTTAGTTTTTATATTGATAATTCAAAATATATTTTTTCACTTCGATGATTAAAGAATATAATATTGATGCTAATGCCTTCTTTTTAACCGACTTCAAAAAAAGGGGGAGGTTCTCAATTCGTCGGGGACTTTGTTTTTTTTTCTATGTATGTTCCCCGATTACTCGACGATGGCTGGACCGATTTGGAAAATTCTTTTTTTCTTTGAAAGGGTATAGTTTCCAGTTGGTCTCATACTCCAACTCCTCCAATAACTCTGACTCCAACAATAACTAAGTAATTAAAATTATTTTTTTCTTTTTAGTTTAGATTTGTAACGTTTTGAATTCGGTTTTCATTTTAGGAAACATATTTTTTTACAAAATTGTAACAAACTCTTTAAAAGTAACGAATAATCGATACAAAAATTTCTTCACATAGCATGAGATAGAAACCATAATATAACGTCTTAGGGCCGTTTAAAAATCTCCGCACCGCTTTCATGCCATATCTCCCAGACGGTGTTAAACTCAATTTCCATTTATCCATTATCGCTGATAGGGGATTTGATTAAGCTATTATCAAGGACTAAGACCCCCCTCGAAGCCCCCTCTAAACATCTTGGCGGGCGTGTTTTGAATAGGAAACCCATTAACAAGCTATCGGCACGTGTCTTTGAATGCACACCGAGCGAAAAGGCGAACGTCTGTTGTTGTTTAAAAGAACTAGTGACTCACCCATGCTTCGCTTGGGATCGTCCCTAGGCATGTTTTAGCTCTTAGTACTGATTTCTCAGAGATTAGATATTTTCCTGCACTAAAAAGTATACTTTATGTTGACTGGGATAGTTAAATAATAATTATTTAAATCTACACAACTACTCGCACCTTCCACTCGGTCATTTAAACTATTCAGTGGGTTTCTCGTGAAGACTGATTGACTGTCCGAAAATGTGACCGTCCTGTCTGCTCTTATTTAAAAATGGAACTTTGTTACAAAATTTGAGGAAATTCCACTTCTTTTAATTAATATATTGTTCACTACATACTTACCTTTAGTTTGCTCGGTGCGTCGCATTCTTAGGTAGGTTAGGTAAACCTTACAGTACTTCAGGTCATAGAGTATTTAAATATTGAATTTAGTCCAAATCCTTCCCTCCCTCTTAAGGAAAAGTGACAAACATTGTAACAGGTATATATATACCTTAGTATAATTATTGAGAATGATATGATCCTTTGATCAATTTCGACCACGACGGCCAATCTTTTTTGCACAACGGTACGCGCAGCATACCCTCTATACCTGAAACTTTCGAATTAGCGTGAAACTGGAACTTTTGTAACAGAAAGACAGAATAATTAAACTCGACCCAACTCAAAATTGAACCTTTGGATGTGAAGCCACGCGTCGTCATACTACCGAGTTTTCATTTTGCATACATGTATAATAATAATAGTCTGAAAGCCTTAAAAATTGAAACACAAATCTAAAACGGTCATCAAGAAATGAAACCTTTATTGTTAAAGCAAGAAAATAATGCTTAATATAGAAAATAGAGTCTCCACGACAGACAATACACAATGAATGAACAAAAGGCCAATAAAATCCTGAGCTCCGGCGGTTCATCCCCGGGATTACGCGTCTTGAGACGGCTGTGTGCGTTCACAGTAACGAGCCGAGTAACGAGATCGTTAGAACTCCATCGATAAATGTTTATGATTTGTCCTCTAGTTATATCACTCGCTTCCCACTTTTTCAGATTTTATATACGAAGTAATAAGTTATTAGATTTCTATTCAATACAGTTAAAACGTCATGGAGTAAGATCTATATTTGTTAAGGCATGTTATTTAAATTATTGTGGCGAAGCTCAAGAAAGGTTATAGCGAATAAATCAATTTTGTTTTCGGTTTCAAGATAGTTCTTAGAGTTTTCACATATTAGTGAAAGAATTTTAGGATTACCTTTAAATCAGTGGAACTAGTCATTACTAAAGATAAGATATTTACTATTTATGAAGCTCTCTCTCTTAAAAGTTAAAATTTGAAGTGAAAATCTCTTCCAAGTATATGTCTCTGCTTATATTATGAGATTTATCATAATACATTTTATGATTTTATTATAATGTAAGTGGACCTTTTTATGTAACGCGACGATAAACTAAACAAAGTTCTATTTAAATTGACAACAAAATCGCACGCGCCGAAGCCGAAACCCCAAATTGCCCACTTTTAAACGTAATACACTCAGATTTCAGTATTAAACTCATGAAATCGCAGTTAACTATAATCCTTAAAACAGAACTAATAAGGTATATTTTTCAATGATCGAATTCAATGTGAGATAAATTTCAGCTCGTACAGATGGGATAGTAAAGCGGTCTAGTATTTTAAATTGCAGGCACGTTCCGATTCGTAATTGACGTATCGGATCCGCCTCGGATGTAAATGTCTTTTATTAGCAAATATGTATTAAGCACAACATGAAACATACTGTATAATATTCAAATTTAAGTTTGTGTTATGTGTACCTGTGAATATGTGAGTCATCCCATAAGAAAAGCTCGGACTTATTATTTAGCGTTATATTAAAATATATGGTAATTACAATTTAAGTAATAAATATTATTATTATATTTATTAATTTGTATTTCATTCACATACCATACATATTACATATAGTGAAAAGATAATAAGTTGCTAGCTAGCGTGTAGACTTTCCCGCGACTGCGCCTGCGCATTTTACTTATCTTTT
The DNA here is from genome assembly GCA_905231865.2 of Boloria selene. Lineage (NCBI taxonomy): Eukaryota > Metazoa > Arthropoda > Insecta > Lepidoptera > Nymphalidae > Boloria > Boloria selene. Next base: position 235,227 of record HG993149.1, read on the forward strand.
TTAATAAATAAATCTTTTTTCTTTCGCCAGTTTTTCTCAGGTCAGAGGCTTCTTCTTTCTGAACTGTAGACTCAGTAAAAAAATCTAAACACCTTATGCTGAATAAAATATTTTAATTTGGTTTTATGCGTACTTGCGTAGTTACTTCACTTTTACGTGAGAATACTACATAAAACTATCTTCGATAAACAGACCATAAAATGGGAAGACTTTTTATCAGACACGTAGCTATCAATTTGAATTTGATATCTAGAAGTAGAGAGTTAAATGGAAATCCGTTCCAAGCATAAATTAGCTGTACATGTTACGAATAATACTTCACATTTCGGATTACTTATTCAAGTAGGAAATTTAATAGATATTATTATCTAATTTATTACAAACACTTTTTAATAGTCTTTATCGTATCGTGAGCTCTAAAACATGAAATCGGCAGTAGTAGTAGCTTTACGATATATAGCTGATCGTATTCCAAGTGAACTCAGTCCTATGTTAAATCAGGTGCGCTGTTCACTGCTGGGGTCGATGGATGGAACTAAGTAATTAACATATTGTAAAGCTGTTTTGGAGGTTATTTATGAAAATTAGAGTAAATAGATTGATTCACACCGTATGAATAGTATTGAAAAAATGATAAAAGTTTATGTACATATATACTAAACATGTGTATGAACGTTATTTTATATATAGAGGTTCAATCTATATTTTTTTGTATGTCTGTCTATGCCCGTATCTTGATGAAACCACTGGAGAGACTTTGATAAAATTTAGTATGATTAAAGTACAATGGTTTTATTTGTGTTGTTTAAAATATGTACTGCGTTGAAAGTAACCAAGTTTAAAATTTAAATAGAATAATTAATTATTATTAAGAATAAAATAATTTTACTAAAGTAATATTTATATAAGGAGAGATCAATGCTCTTAATAACAATTTACATCTCTCTAAACAATTCTTGTTTGAATAGATTTGACAATGAGTTTGATTATTTTGAGTATTATTACAATATTACAGTACACTATATTCTAAAAATCAATTTAAAAGCAATTGAGAGTAATATGAGATCACCTTCGATAATGATAATGATCGTAATAAAGTCATACCTACATATACGATGTGTTATGATATACACAAAAAAGAAAAAAAAATCGTACTAATTGAGTAAAACCCACTCTATTTTGAAGTAAAAAAATTATTCATAACGTAAAACTCTATTTTTGGATTAAAAAACTGTTCAAAACGTGCAAAATATTCAATTGAAAAACTTTGATTACTAATTTCTTATTTAACAATAACAATAATAACAATAATAAAACTTTATTTGGTAAACACAAATGAATTTACACACTGGATTCTGGATTTTCTGGATTTGTAAAGTGGTAGTGCCATGCTTGTTACCTTCGGGTAGCAACCGAATGGGCCGGCACGCCCCGTATAGTTCATTACTACCACTCTCTCACAGAAGACCGGCGTGAAGTGGCAGCTATGCTGTCGCGTTTCGTCCGGTGAGTGAGAGTCCGGGAGGCCCACTCTCCTTCCCCCTCCCTCTTCCCTGCATCCTCCGCCTTCGTTCCCCCCTCCCTCCCACTTCCCTCCCTTTCCTGAAAGGCCGGCAACGCATCTGCAACCCTGGCTTGCAGATGTCCATGGGCGGAGGTGATCACTTCCCATCAGGTGAGCCTCCTGCCCGTTTGCCCCCTTTTTACCATAAAAAAAATAATTCTTTTATACTCACGCGTATATAATCATCCACATTCCACGCTGTAGACGTCCTCCATCCCTTACACAGGTGTCGTTCACTCATGTCATATTGAATAATGGAAAAACAAAACAATTTGAAGTACAAAGGAAATCTTATGAAAAATGTATTCATGTAAATTATAAAAACACGTACACAATGGGTGGGTATAATTCAATCAGTTACCGGCAGACGCGACCCGGGATAGAACCTGCTACTGGTTAGCATATGAATGTTCGCACTTATCTTAGATGGGGCCTTTGTGTGGAGATTGCCTTCGTACGTCGCTGAAACTGCCGAAAATTTAAAGCACGATAGCTGTTAAACGATAAATGGGAAACGTTTTACTATTTTGTGTATGTCTTTCACTTGTTTGTCAAATCTTCGTTTAGGCATGTTTTTAAGAATGCTGAACCATTTTACTGTAAATATAAGAATATAATATAAGTAATATCTCATTCGGCACGTAATAAAAGATACAAATTAAACTCTTAAATAATACTAGCCGAGCTTTATCGCTATAAAAATCAGCCAGTCATCAGACAGTTAAGTTTCAGTACAGTCGACTAGGTTTTTCTATTCGAAAAGTACGAATTAATAAGTAAACAAATCGTGGAACATTTGATTATATTATTGATATACTATTTAGTTCACATAAAAGTATGTACATATATATAAAGCATTTTTGAAAAAGAAATAGGGTTACGCACATAAAAATAATAGCAAATTAAGATTATGTCTTATATGAGTGGAAATAAAAAATAGAAAATCTTACTATCTATAGAGATCTAACTTGGTATAAAATTTGACCTAGAACAAAAAATATTAAATATATAATGAATATTAATAAGTAAGATGCACCAATGCACTCCGCAGGTCATAGCAGGTCATAAGTCAGCACTCTCACGGCTACCAATCACACAGTGAGAGGGAGTGCTAATAAACTGTGATTCATAGTCACTGATACCTGACTTGTATGTAGCCAGCGATACTTGGCAGTCTAACTAAGTCCTTAAACTATTATGTATGTGAGACAATTTTTGTAAGGAAGATTATTATTAAAAGTAAAAAAAAAACTTGTATGGCTTGAACTTGACCACTTGGAATAGCTAAGAATGTCAATAAAAGCTATTTTGATATATGTGTTAAAATTATTAATAGGGTTTTAGTAGGTAGGTATACAACTTTTTCTCTACCTGTCTCTACTACTTATTTAAAGAGAAGGTTAAGCTCGATGCGGAATTTATATCAAAATAAAAACTGTAAGTTTAAAACTTACATTTGAAATACTTAACGGATTTGGATGCGGTTTTTACCTATGTATGTATATTATACTTACACTACATATATTAGGAAAGCTAGATGTAATTTTAAATAAATAATAAATTTATTTACAATAAAGGAAATTACAAGTAAACTTAACTATTTGTACAAAGCAAATATACACTTAATTATTACTGTACAAGTCGTGTCCGCGCGGAATAGTGGCAAGAATTTAAATTAAATTATTTTTTTAATTTTTTTTTTCAATTTTAAATTAAATCTAGTTAAGTAATATAATAAAGGTGAATTTGAAGCATGGACATATCCATATTAGCGACTACTTCTAGTTTTTGTACTATAATAAATATTTAATTTCAATATTATTTAATATAAAAATAGCTTTAGTTTATTTTGCTTTGCTTTGGACTAAGTTTGATTTTATATTTTTTATTCAAAGTTATTATACATATTATAGAATTTACCTAATCATCCACTAAAGTGCTAGTTTTGCCATTGGCAGTACAATTGGCAGCTCAGTTTGTCACCACCTAAGCTGTGTACATGCAAATGAAATGCATTGTACCGTCCTCAATACCGGGGACAGTATAATGTGGATCCTAGCCGTTGATATCGCTTACAAGACCTGGCTAATAGTTTCGATGAACTTACGGTTTATAAACGATTCATTGTACTATGTCTTTGCTTTAAGCATGTAAAATATTTTTGTCTTTATGTTCTAAGCTTTACTGAAAAAATATTTTGAAATGTTTTTAAAACAAAATTGTTTGTAAGAAACGAAAATCATAAGAAATCCGCGAAAAAGTTCGAAATAATAATTTTATTTTAAATACCAAATGTTCGCGTAAATTTAAAAACGTAGGTATAATTATTTGAGTAAATTATTTTTTTTTTTCAATCAGCCTATTGCCGTCCACTGCTGAACGAAGGCCTCTCCTAATGAGCGCCAACTATCCCGGTCCTGGGCAGCTCGCATCCATCCGCTGCCCGCCACCTTCCTTAAATCATCGGTCCATCGTGCTGCAGGGCGTCCTACATTAATTATTATAACATTGCCTAAATTAATTATTATAACTTCAAAATAAATGCTTTTCAGTTGGAAGTACTGTTATATAAGATAAGTCGAGCTTTCAGACTAATATAACATTTACAGAGAGCTTTATGTCAACAACAGGGCGCACGTCCGGCGCGCGAAGATAAATCCTTCATGCGTTGATACCACGACCGCGTCGAACACCGCATACAATGAATAAGACTTTTTTTGTATTATGTTTTTATATTAATATTATAATAATATACAGCTCTGTTGGATTGTAAGCTTTTAATTTTGTATTTTCGAGTATGATCTTTGAAATTATTGATCGGATTCTAACAAATATTTCAGTGATAGGTCGTTTAGTATTAGCTGTTAGAAATAAAATTAATTTATGTCGGAAAAAATGGCATTTGTGAAAAGTTTAATGGTTTTATTGCCTCTACTGCTGAATGTCTTGCCTGATTGGCTCAAATTATGCAATTGATGCAACGTAACCGAGAAAAGCAAGATTAAGTTTGATATTATAATCTACATATATTTTCAGCTGTTATTTTCTTCACAGTGAAGCTATACATCTTTTTTTATATGATGTAAATAATCATTATTTTGGCATAAAATGAAGCACGTGAAATCATTATAATGATTACAAACCACGTTTTACAAACGCCTCAATGGCGCGCGTATCATGAACACAAATACATCGTCAGCGCATACTCTGTACTGATAAACCTTAAAAAATGCAGATTACGTGTTTACGTATAGTTTGCTGCGCGTCCCACGCGCCTAAATGCGTTAACAACGCTTAAAAATTTAATCATGGTAATTAACCAGCTCTGATAAGACATTTATGTGTGTTTGGTACACCTGATTAGAAGCTAACGTTCTACATACAAACTGCAGGCCAAGAACACCATAAAATATCGATCAAACACAAAATATGTAAGCAAGTAGTACCTCATTAACCAAGTATTTCATAGAACGGTAAACATTGACTTATTTTTGAACGTGAATTCCAATGAGAGTAACCAGTTCAAATATAGGTTCCTCTAAATAATTAGAATTTAGTGCTTCATTAATTGTACGCAATAATGATATGATTTAACTTAATTTAACTTAATTACTGACATAATTTAACTGGTATCTTGATTGAGTTTTCTAGGTAGGTTTATAAACATAATATATACTTTAAAAGATTTACTTTATTATTTAAAGAAAATATGATATGATTTCTTCGCATTTTAATGAAAAAATGAAACTGATTAATTAACAAAATTAACATCTTATTTAAAATATTTCTGGAAACAGAAAACATTTATCACACAAATGGTCATAAGAAAACTTCTAATAAATTATGCATAATCCTTCAACTTCACTTGTTAAGTTACTATTTCTCGCAATAATATAAAGCCTAGCTCGTTGATAAATGTTGAGTCTAGTGTTGCCTTCGAGTCAACTCCCACGCTCGCGCTTACGTCAATAGATAAAAGTAAATTCAATTTAATTGAAACACAAGCCGTTTAATAAGGAATTATAATTGTTTACTTTTACCATCGTATTTATCACGCTTTGAAAATTCATTTTGAAATGATTTAGCTCTTAGATTTCTACATTTATATACTGAGTTTCACTAGTAAATATATAGGGTTAGTCGTATTTTACAAATATTTTCGCTAATTCCTTTCCATTCATGGAACGAGATGCCTATTTCCGTCCTCATTCATAAGTCCAGGCCGCCCTACGCTGCAAGCGTCAGTCGGCTTCCGGCCCCGCGGTATAGCGGCCGCCCTCTCGCGCCCTTTCACGCCCGCCCTAGCATTATACGAAAATACACGTTCTTACGAAGGTTTTCTATTATTATAATCATTTTTTTATAGTTTCTTTAGATAAAATGTTATGTTATCCATGGTTTAGCATTAAAAGTGTGATTAAAATGTGTTAGTGTAGTAGATTTATTTTGTTTTGCTCTAGTTTGTTTACGAATAAATATTTACTAAATCAGAAGTAAACATCAACTAAGAATACAAACAAAGTTATAACAAAATGTATTTTTGGTTTAGTACACTAACTATATAGTATAAAAAATAAGAAAACTACCATTAGCACATTAAATACTCTTACAAGTAAATGAAAATATTTTTTTAATATATATTTTCTGAATATACTTATATCTTAACGAATACTTATTATTTCCAAAGGTAGAGTCGTGTGCCCTAATATTATGATAATGCGAAATATCGCGACTACACTATTGTAAATAATAAAATTCACGATTCTAGGTAAAACTATGAAATTTGACAAATTTAAAAGTTGTTAGTGAAACGTTATTTAAATACAACTTGTGAAGAGCTGGTTAACTTTTAATGTTAGGAGTATTTAAAATGTGATTTCGTGAACTCCGACAATAACTTTGTGCTAGTGCCATATTTTAAACTTACTGTGAAGAAATATATTTATATATTTATACATTGGTTCAGAACATTTATAGAAGCAAGAAGTTGGAAATTCTGAAAGGTATATTAGGTCATTTTAATCTGTGTTAACTAAAATTTAAATGGTTTTTGGTTATTTATACGTCTATTACATTTCATATAAGTAATATTTAAGTAGGTATATGTTTTTACAAATAACTTGAAAGCGTAAGAATGAAAATATTCATAATTTAGTTATACTAGCATAAAGCTAAGCTTTGTTAGGGCTCGCGTAGTTATTCTAATGGGCAATAATTTTAAGACATAAATATTTGTTCATTTAATGGTTATAAAATTATTTTTTTTGACAGATAATATATAAAGACATAATGTTAAATTACTATGTTAAAGCACAAATCTACAGGCGTGATAGTTTTTCAGTAAAGTGTACCACGAAATGCTCAGGTTGTGGGATAGTGTTAGGGCACTTTGCTCGCCCTGCGATTGCTAATTGCATTTGTAATTAAAAAAATATTTAATATTGTAAATTATTTAACTAATCTTTGAATATACCTACTAGACCCATTTGCAAAATTACATTTTCTAGACTATTTGAGAAAGGTCATCTCATAGCTCAAAACTCATGGTCACAACTCATAGCTATCTATCATCATCTACACTACTTCAAATGTTGATATAATAATAAACATATATTGCTCGGGAACATTAAACTTACATTTAGCTTAAAAATATTCAGGATTTGATGTGAAGTAATTAACAAGAGAATTAAATCAGAGTTGAGCTCCTGCATCCTTTAAAACTTAACTAGTTAGACTTAAACCGTGGTATTTATAAAGTTTATCGTATCGGACGCTTGTCCTGGGCAACGTAACTGACAGGCGCGCGGTAACTTAGCAGTATTTGCATTGGTAACGAACGTCGTCACACCGTATCTTGGATTAAGACCCATAAATCCTGCCAGGACATTGATATTTTAAAGGTTTTCTTAAGTAAATGATGAAACCTTATGTATTTATATGTTTTTATTGATATTGAAACTAATATTTTTTATTTATTTGTCTATTTATTTTAATCTATATATATATATATATATATATATATATATATATATATATATATATATATATATATATATATATATATATATATATATATATATATATATATATATATATATATATATATATATATATATATATATATATATATATATATATAAATCACAAATTAGGTAACGTTGTTTTTTACAACACAATACTACGCTACTAATTTTGACTTTGATAATGCTTAGTCTGAGTCATGAACATAAAGTTAAATTTGAACTTATAGTTAAATTTAACTGATGTTGCCATCTGATTTACATACAGTTACACCGAATATCAATTCACTTGTATGCGTCCGTCCGTCCGTCCGAGGCATGGAGCGTGCAAACATCTATTAATGTACACAGAGTAAGGAGTATAAACAAACCCGCGTTAAATCTGTCGCACGGGACATAAGCTGCGTTTGAACTGAGTACTGCTACTACTTAGTTTTACTGGTTGAGTAAGTTGACTGGGCTTCGATTGATATGTTGGGACTTGAATGTAATATTTTAGTTTTAGGTAGAGTGTTTTGGACTTTAGTAACTATTTTTATTTAAAAGTAAAATAAATTAAAATAAAATAAATCTTGTAAAAAAACGTATGGGATACTTGTAATGTAAAATAAATGTTATAATAATGCCGAATTTGTACATTTAATGTTTTGTTGGATGTTTTTTTTGAAAAATGGTCATTGCTTTCGACAATGACCATTTGACGAGGATGAATATTATGTACTTTTCTAGAATTTTTGTTTGTAGTTCGGTCTATTTGACGGCTTGGGAACACATCTCGAGAAAACTTCTAGACTGGATTTTAAAATTTAGTTACCAGAATCAACACTAGATATTTTTTACATCGTAAAAGTATCACTTCTCTAAAACACCTGCACTAACCGATAAAATATATATACATGAGACAAATTAAATGATTTTACTAAAAATATATTGTCGCGGAATAGAGTGCGAACCCGTCATAATAGCACGCTTGTACCATGCCTTACAACAGCTAATGTCAATTTATAACTTTTGACAATTAGATAACAAGAACAGTTTATTACAAATTTTAATGTGTCAAAAAGAGATAAAGCATTTTCAGGAAAGATTTGGAAGTTACTAGAAACATTTTGAATTTTCGATACTAGAATGTTCTAAATTTACGCATATAAAAAGGCCGGCAGTGTGTCGAGTGATCAGTTGACGTTCGAAGTTAAGTGAAGATTGCGAAGAGATACGAAATAGTGGAAAAGTGAAGAAGAGTATAGTGAATTGTTAAAAGTGGTGGATTATAGTGCTCAGGGACTAAATTAAACTAGTGCTGTGTACAGACTGCGCGTGTATATAAGGTGTAAATAAAACATCTTTAGTGCGAGAACGCTTTTAATTTCCGATCCCGAACCCGTAGTACGTAACAATTGGTGTCAGAAGTGGGATCGGAAATGCCGTTAGTACCGAGGCACGAGAAGGAAGGAGTCACTACACGCGCAATGGCAGAACAACAAAGGGAAGATTCTGGCCCTAGCACATCGAGGGATGAGTCCGCGGCTCAACAGAGCACCTCGCCAGACATGAACGCCCTCCTGCAACAAATGGCGTTCATGATGCAAGAGCAGGCTCGCCGCCAGGAGGAACAGCTGCGCGCACTACAAGATGAGCAGGCTCGCCGCCAGGAGGAACAGCTGCGCGCACTACAAGATGAGCAGGCTCGCCGCCAGGAGGAACAGCTGCGCGCACTCCAAGAAGAGAAGGCTCGCCGCCAAGAGGAACAGGTTCGCCGCGAGGAGGAGCAGGCTCGCCGCGAGGAAGAACGTGCACGCCGCCAGGAAGAACACCTGCGCGCACTCCAAGAGGAGCATGCTCGCCGCCAGGAGGAGCATGCTCGCCGCCAGGAGGAACAGCTGCGCGCACTACAAGATGAACAGACTCGCCGCGAAGAAGAACAGGCTCGCCGTGAGGAAGAACGTGCGCGCCGCCAGGAGGAACAGTTGCGCGCACTTCAAGATGGCATCCACAAGGATGTTATAGTCGCTCTCCAACAAAATAAGGAGCGGGTTGAAGCCGTAGAAAGGGAAGTCGAGGGAATTAAGACGACACTCGGTGAGGCCATAGGGGAGTATGACTCCAAACTATCTAAAATAGAGAAAAGGGTTGATTACATGGAAGCTCATAGATTACCGCGTAGTGTTGACCTCAGTACATCAACAGCAAAAATCTTTAAAGTCCCTTACTTCGACGGCAAATCTTCTTGGGCCGCATTCAAGATCCAGTTCGAGACGATCAAGGAGACAAGTGGATGGACAGATGATGAAGCCCGATCTGCCCTTACCGTCGCACTTAGAGAGGAGGCTCTGAATGTGTTAGAGGCGCTTTGTACTAGTGATCCTGGCAGAAAGACCACATATAGTGAGCTACTTAATGCTTTAGAGTCGCGGTATGGTGATAGTCATCTAGAGCACGTCTACAGGGCTCAAATCAAAGACCGTACACAACGAGCCAATGAAACCCTGCAGCAGTGGTCCATAGAGATTGAGAGGCTCGTACGGAAGGCATATCAATCCTCGCCATCCGCCATAGAAACCATTCTTCTGCAGGCTTTTGTGGACGGGATTCGCGACTCGGAGGTACGTGCTGCTGTACGTCTAAGACACCATACAAGTCTCAGGGAAGCTGTCGCTCATGCTCTAGAGATTGAAGCTGTGCGTCATGACTCTAGATCTTGGAGGGTGCAGGAAGCTACCACGGGAGGATTATCCGTCCGGAGACGTGTTTTTAACCCAAGGTGCTACGAGTGTGGTGAGCAGGGCCATCTTCGAAGTGACTGCCATACAAGGAAAAATGGTCGACTACAGGCAGATGTTGGTGTAGCAACCTACGATCAAGTCAGAGGAGAATTGATCTCGGACAGATCTAGGAGGTGGGCGCTGGCCGGGGGATCTACAACCCCACCGATAGAAGTAAAACAGGCAATAGATGGAAACACTTTGGTTATACAAGGCGCTATTAATGGAGTGACATGTAAACTGACACTGGATACCGGAGCTTCGCGAACTGTCATTAATAACCGAAAGCTGAAACACATTGCGGACAAAAATTTGCAAGATAGAAAGCACATCACCCTTATGACAGCCACCGGTCAGCGCATACCTGTTTGGGGGGAAAGAAAAATTGCTATAAAAATTGGGGACCACATCTATTGGCATAACGCAATAGTTGCAGATATCGTGGATGATTGCATCATTGGATTGGACTTTCTTCAAAATTACCAGTGTACGATTGACATGAAATATGGAGTTTTAAAGTGCGGAAATAGAGAAGTACCGATAAGTGGTGGAGTTCAGGGGAAAGTTTGTTGCTTAAGAGACACTGCTCTTCCGCCAAGATCACAGACTCTAGTACCTGTCGCTTTACCTCAGAACAAGTCAGGTAGTCAATGGTGCTGCGCTATTATAGAGAAGTATGAAGATAAGAGCTCGTGGATCCCAGCAAGAGTTGTAGTAGGTAAAACTTCGACATCCATGGTTCCAGTGCTGAACACCAGTGACGCTACGCAAACTATTCAGAGAGGGGAAGTTGTGGGGACTTGCGAAGAGATAGCCTGGTTAAGCAGATGTCAACAGAATGAGAAGGTGCTTAACAAGGATAAAGAGCAAGCAATGAAACTTTTAGAAGACTGCGAAGAACATCTCACAAGTTCACAGAAGACAAAAGCTAAAAATTTACTTTACCAATATTCAGATTTGTTCTCGAAACATGACGGCGATATTGGAAGAACCGGTTTGGTGAAGCACAAAATTAATACTGGTGACATAGCGCCTATTCGACAACGACCAAGACGAATTCCATGGGCTAAGGAGAAAGAGGTTGACGACATGATCCAAGACATGAGAAAGAATAACATCATCGAACAATCTACTAGTCCTTGGTGTTCTCCAGTAGTACTTGTAAGGAAGAAGGATGGCTCTACAAGGTTTTGCATCGATTACCGCAGACTCAACGATGTAACCAAAAAGGACAGTTATCCCCTGCCTCGAATCGACGACACCTTGGACACTCTCAGTGGTATGAAATGGTTTTCAACTCTCGATTTGAAGAGTGGCTATTGGCAAGTAGACATGGACCCCGTGGATAAGGAGAAAACTGCGTTTTCAACTGGAAAAGGGTTGTGGCAGTTTAAGGTTATGCCGTTCGGGTTATGCAATGCACCAGCAACATTCGAGAGGTTGATGGAACGTGTACTCGCTGGATTACTAGGAGCAGCCTGCCTTGTTTACCTAGATGACATAATTATTGTGGGACGTGACTTCGAAGACCATCTTAAGAAACTCGAAGCAGTATTTGATAAACTAAGGGAAGCAAATTTAAAGTTAAGTCCAAAGAAGTGCTCATTCTTTAGGAGACAAGTGAATTACCTTGGACATGTAGTCTCGGAAAACGGAGTGGAAACGGACCCTAGCAAAATCACCGCTGTGAAAGATTGGCCGACCCCTAAGGACAAAACGCAAGTGAGAGCATTTCTGGGATTGTGCTCTTACTATAGAAGATTTGTAAAAGGCTTCTCTGACATCGCCAAACCACTTCATAAACTGACCGAAGAGAAGAGACCCTTTGTATGGGACAATAATTGTGAATCGGCCTTTCAAGAACTGAAGAAACATCTTTGCCAAACACCGGTCCTTGGGTATCCAGACACAAAGGGAGAGTTTATTGTCGACACTGATGCCAGCAATATCGGTATTGGAGGTGTATTGTCCCAGCGGAAGGGTGATCAGGAGGTGGTAATCGCATATTTCAGTAAGTCACTCTCTAAACCGGAAAAGAATTATTGCGTTACTCGAAGAGAGCTACTTGCTGTAGTGAAAACTTTACAACATTTTAAGAAATACTTGCTAGGACGCAAATTTTTAGTAAGAACCGATCACGCTGCCCTGAAATGGTTATTGGAATTCAAGGACCACGAAGGACAGGTAGCACGATGGATTGAACAACTTCAAGAATTCCAGTTTGATATAGAACATCGAGGGGGTAAAAATCACAGCAACGCCGATGCTCTATCTAGAAGACCCTGTGAAGACGACTGCAAGCACTGTCAAAGACAAGAGGCGAAGGAATTAGAATCAATTAAAATTATTAGAACAGACTCGTTAGATGAACGTTGGAGTGATGAAGCCATGAAGAGAGCTCAAGAAGAAGACCGAGATATACGACCTATCATGGAATGGTTAAGTAGTGGTAGGCCAAAACCTAAGTGGACTGACATAGCACAGTACAGCACCGCTACGAAAAGTTTGTGGGCACAATGGGACAGTTTGTTGTTACACAACGGAGTATTGTGCCGCAAATGGGAGAGGACACGTGGAAATGATAGCCATCTCCAACTTGTGGTACCTAAAATAAAAGTATCCGAGGTACTTCGAGCTTACCATGATGGTTCTTCTGGTGGACACTTAGGGGTAAGGAGAACGTTAATCAAGATAAAGGAGCGATTTTACTGGCTGCATTGTCGAGATGATGTTGAGGACTGGTGTCGGAAATGCGTGCAATGTGCCTCTGTCAAAGGCCCGCAGACCAGAAGCCGAGGAGCAATGAAATTATACAACGTTGGGGCACCTTGGGAGAGAATCGCATTAGACGTAGCAGGACCATTCCCAATTACTAACTCCGGGAACCGATACATTTTAGTTGTGATGGACTATTTTACAAAATGGCCTGAGGCATTCGCCATTCCAAATCAAGAAGCAGTAACTATCGCAAATACTTTGGTAAAAGATGTATTTTGCAGATTCGGCGTTCCGTTAGAAATACACAGTGATCAAGGAAGAAACTTTGAATCGCATATATTTCAGGAAGTATGTAAAATCATGGGGGTGCACAAGACTCGAACCACACCACATCATCCACAGTCAGATGGAATGGTTGAAAGGTTTAACCAGACTTTGGAACGCCATCTAGCTAAGGTTGTGGATAAACATCAAAAGGATTGGGACGAGTTTTTATCACTGTTCCTGCTATCTTACCGGACTGCTGTACACGAAAGCATTACCATAACACCTGCTTTTGCAAATTTCGGAAGAGAATTACGGCTACCAGCGGATCTATTAAGTGGTTGCCCGCCGGATACTCCCAGTTGCATCACCGAATATGCCAGCGAACTAAGAGTGAAAATGACTAGTGTTTATGAGCAGATACGAGATGCAGGGCTACAAGCAAGTGAACGCATGAAAACTCGTTATGACCGGAAGGCGACAGGAACGAACTTCGAGGAAGGCTCATTGGTATGGCTGCATAACCCGGTGAGACGAAAGGGTAAATCGCCTAAGCTACAACCCAGTTGGGAGGGGCCCTACAAAGTTATAACGAAAATTAACGACGTCACTTTCCGAATTCAACGTACATCTAGAAGCCCGGCTAAAATCGTGCATGTGGACCGATTAGCCAAGTATCACGGTAACAACGATGCTCGAGACGAGCATGTCTTAGGAGGGGATAGTGTCGCGGAATAGAGTGCGAACCCGTCATAATAGCACGCTTGTACCATGCCTTACAACAGCTAATGTCAATTTATAACTTTTGACAATTAGATAACAAGAACAGTTTATTACAAATTTTAATGTGTCAAAAAGAGATAAAGCATTTTCAGGAAAGATTTGGAAGTTACTAGAAACATTTTGAATTTTCGATACTAGAATGTTCTAAATTTACGCATATAAAAAGGCCGGCAGTGTGTCGAGTGATCAGTTGACGTTCGAAGTTAAGTGAAGATTGCGAAGAGATACGAAATAGTGGAAAAGTGAAGAAGAGTATAGTGAATTGTTAAAAGTGGTGGATTATAGTGCTCAGGGACTAAATTAAACTAGTGCTGTGTACAGACTGCGCGTGTATATAAGGTGTAAATAAAACATCTTTAGTGCGAGAACGCTTTTAATTTCCGATCCCGAACCCGTAGTACGTAACAATATTTATTATATTAAATTATCTATGAAGATTTACAAAGAAATCATTTTCTTCATTCTTTATATACTTATAATTTATACATAATATGGGTATATCAAGACAAATACTGTTTTTCTAAAGTAATTCGTAACATATTTGTATTATTTAAAATTGATTAAAATATTGTTTATATTTAATATTAATAATGATTTATTACATTAGAATCATCTCAGTAATTTCATTGAAGCTTAATAACGTTTTTTAACTTGATCTTTAGATCAAAGGACTTATAATATTTTGTTAGAATATAATATAGTTATATTTTTATATATTTAAAACACACATTGAATGCAGAACATAACTCGTAGCAAGTACTGTCCACCGCAGAACGCTCCCGGCGCACGTGGCTGCGCCGGATATTCGACACATACCCCCCGCCCCACGACCGACCGCAAACGGACTAACTAGATTGCCGTTACTCATTTGTTTGTACATACATAAAATTTATATTTAATATAACTTTGACTTGAGTGCATTTAACTAAAATTGACTAAATCTTCCTTAGCATTTTAATAATTTTCGCTATATTTCGTTTATATAATTTTTTTAAGCTTTTGAAAGCTTAGTCCTAAATTAGCTACAATGGAATAAGTATATATGGTATAAAACATTTTATACTATATTGTACTTATCTATACTAATATTATAAAGAGGAAAGGTTTGTATGTAAGTAAATTTGTAACGAATTGGCTCAAAAAGTACTAAACCCATTTCAAAAATTCTTTCATCGTTTGAATGCTACATTATCACTGATTATTATAGGCTATTTTAATTGCAAGAAAAATAAGGATTCCTACTAAAACTACAATAATAGGAGAGGAAAAAATGAACTCGGGCGAAGCCGCGCGTATTGCTAGTAATGTCAACTTATATATCCTATTCCCTGAAATCGATTTCAATAATGCGAGGGATTCTATTTGATTTGTCAACTCAAAGCAAGTGGCTGACCGCAACTAAACACTCCCTGTTTAACCGGATACTGTAAACATAACTCCCGCCCTCCGCCTTCCGCCTTCTGACACGACCGTAGAACTTTACCGGTGGTATTCATTTGCTAAATTATATATTAATAAATATAATATTTTAGAGTTTTGTCTAAAATGGGATTAAATAATAAGCCAGCTTATTATTAAATAATAAACAATAAAAAGTGATATTGGCTTACACTACCTTTTAAATTTGTCCCTAAGTCCTTAGTCTATATCTCCAAGTACATCTATCCTTTGAATATTTCATCACAATTCATCTATTACAAAGTTTTGCGTAATGAAATGTTAACTTAAACGATAAAATTAATAATTTCGGTCCTTCACGTAAGTTGTTCCAGGAAGCAATTAGTGAGGAACTGCCACGCTCTAGGCCCAGGTGTGACTTATGACACTCAACTTGTCAAATTCTCCACTACAACCTCACCGGGCTAGGACCAACATTAAACTTTAACAATTTCACTTTATATTAGCATGAAGGAAATTATATATACTTCAATGTTACTTTACTCAAGTAGGAGTTAAATTAGCACGAAGAAAGGCACTATGAGTGTTAGCTTTTCTTGATTCCTTTTAAACTAAGTAATAGGCTGCATAAAGTATCTTCCAAATAATATTTATTTAAGTCATCTTCATTTTCATGTTTTTAAAATATTTGTGATATGATGTATAAAAATGAAATTTCGCAGGCAGGTAGTTTATAGTTAGTTATAGACGTCCGCTAAGAACAGATTTTGCGAAAGGGCCGGATTAAAGATTCTCGCAAGTTTAATTACAATTTTTCTCAAAAAAAATAAAATGTACCAAGTAGGGTCGAATCCGAGTGAAGAGAGGGTGAGTCGCTAGTCGTAAATAATTTGTTTAGTAAAATAATTGATTTAGGACAATGACTTGAGTTATTTCAACATAAGCATTAGGTACCAAAGGCTTTATAGTTTAAATTCAGTGAAACGCACAAGAAATAGCACGTAGTAAATAGCTCCAACCCTTCAAATGACAAAGCAAATTCTAGAGGAAACCAATTTCGCTGCTCACTTCTTTATGCAAAGTGCGCGGCCCGATATTCTATTAAGATAACGGTCTTTCTCGTCTTTTATTATGCGCTCTGCCATATTTTCGCCATACTTTCCTGGCATCTGTCAACTTGAGATACGATTTCCAAGTTTATAGCTGATGAAAATTTATAGAAGTGGCAAAAGGGTTCCACTTTTACTTATATATAAAAATAATAATTATCATGAGTAAGTTAAATACTAAAAAATTACAAACAGACGACCAGTATGTTTTTGAATAATATATCTTAATAACTTAATATTATTCATACTTAGAATGTAATAGAGAATATGTTTTTAAACTCTCTTTTTATCTTTGAAGATTTTGCCGAGGATATTCTGAAAGTCAGTCTCTCCCGTGACCATTATAACATCAAAGCATTCGAAACGTCGGGAACCAAAAATCAATATATTGTTAAATATTCGCGTAAATATATTTTTTAACAATAAAATGATTAAACATAATATTATTCTATTTCTTTTTTACATTTTTATTCTTAAAGCGTGTATGATGCGGTTGTAGGGGGTAGAGGGTGTTCTTGCCAACATATTACTCAGGGAATCGCGACAAATTGAATAGGAAGTGGTTTGACGAAAGCGTTGATGTTATAGAACATCTCGTAGATACTCGCATTTTATAGGATTTTTATGGTTTCCTTGATAAAAAGTTACGTTATACATCTATAGTATTCATGAGATTTTCTATTTAAATCTACATATATTTTGTATGTAAGTTTAAATAAACAATTGATGAAGAGATTATATTTCAAAATATCATATTTTAGCAATTCCTTAGAAATATATTTATTAAACATATACAAATCATTAAACACATACTCCGATTATGATAGTGTCTTATGATTCTTCATGTAATGTGATTCCAATAATGTAATAACAGACATATTATATTATATCTTTAAGAAACCCCTTATCATTTACTACCATAAACCTCCATAACTTGCATTTGAATTTAAAATATGACTATCATAATTAAACACGTAATTACGCTTATCTAATTATCTAGTTTTATTAGTAAATTTTTCAATACATACATAAGTAGGTACTATAATATACTTAATTAATTAAAAGACGTGGGTGCCTTATAAAGAGACATGAGAAAATGTTAAAATACAAGCAAAAAATAAGAAAAACAATGTAAAACATTCGTACATATATACGTCATAAATCGTATTTGTATCGCAATATGAGCTTAATTAGCAGCAACAATTTTTATATTAAAAGCTTTATTTTTTAAAAGTTTTGCCCTATATGTATAGAAAGCTGTTAAACTTGATACGTTTTTGTTCGACGTTCGACACAAGCTTAAAGCGAGCAACGGTAATCTTCATTATGGTTTCGAGAGTGTTCGTGTATCGTGATTTTCGCGTTAGGACCGTGTAACTAGATTCATATTAAAATTACGTTACACGAAAGGATTTTATATGAAAGGAGGTCAGCATGTTGCACATCATTTATTATTTCTCATCTAAATTACGATATGGTGGATATTCTACATACCATAAAATAGTGAAGGGGTTGTATATAAATATATAGGTATATATTCAAGGGCTTGTTAAGTTAATATTATTTAAAACTAAATAAATAGAAGTATTTAAATTATTTTGAAATCACAAATTTTACTTTTATGTCATAGAATTGAAAAATATAATTCCTAATCCATAATTTTATTTTTATTTTATTCTTCATGTATTGGGAATGACATTGTCGTAGTTCGCTTTCGATCAGTTAATTATGACTTAATATTATTAAGTCATAATTAATTATTAAGTTAATAACTAATTAAAAAAGTAGAATATAAGTAAGTAAATCAATAAAAGATAATTATAATATTGTTAAAAAGTAACCGTATAAATTGACTGCACTATGTGAGTCTATACAAATTCTATTATATGATTTACAGAAACTTTAGCACAACGATGAAAAATTGTAAAGGTTTTAAATATAATATTACTAAAAATTTGAGAGCTTTCCTTAAAGCTAGGTGCCAAATTAAAATAACTTTAAGCAAACTACATTGAATCAGTAATGTAACAATTTCCGTGAAGGCGCGGTGTTATTTATTGCGGCCTAACCGAGTATATATTTTTAGACGTGCCAAGGTGAACGTACCGCCAGTTGCATGTAACCTATGGATATAATGTTTAAATTACAGTGCCCTTAAAGGATCTACTTATTATAGTACTTGTGGCCAACGCAACTCTCTCTTAATTTCACTACATCGTCGGTGTAATTATTATTAATATTAGTGGTAGAGCTTTCTATAATATTTTTAATGAAATATTTTTGATCCATGTAAAGCATCTTGCAGATCTTATATTTGTATATTCTGTAATAACTGACTGACTTACTTTGCCAACATTCATTGAGAAAGATTGAGATTGATTGAGAAGAATTAGTTATACATAGTTGTGGAACATACAAAACTTTAATTTGGCTATTTCCATATGATAGTGTGTGGATATTATTAATTTAAATCAAACGATTTTCTTATTGAAATTATTATATTGATTCTGATATAATAAATTTAACTTGAAATTGTGAAGTTCATGTCAGTTACTTAGAAAAATGTTAATTTTTATATGTCTCTACATATACATAAATTTTGCCCTAAGATTTTGTTTTGCAAATTAATTCAATGATTATTTATTCAGTAACTTTTTGTTTCAGGTAAGCTGGTGTAATTAATTCGCGCGCCTGTCCGAGCTAACGTATGCGTGACCACGTCGCGAGCTGACGTCCCACCCATCACTGCCATAGTGGTGTGTACACTGTACAGTACACTATATTGTACAGTAAGTTATGTATTTACATTATATACTTACTAAATAATTAAAAATATTATTTAATAGGACTTTTACTATTAAACTGTTAATTAAATTTTATATAGCTACTGAATCGGACTATTGCTTGGTATTGTATTGTTCTTCACTAATGAATACATTCAGCACTAATGTTTAAGTGTATGTCCAGATGTGTCACTTTGAGTGAAATATGCAAAATTTAAGATGAAAATGAACAAAAAATGACCCATTGATATCACCATTACAAAATCGGTGACATTTTAAAACTTTAATATGATATGATAGACGATTTTACGTTTATACTGATTTATTTAAATTATCACTTAATACACAAAATAAACTTTATATTAAAACTCTTACGAAATGTTTTAGTATAATTGTGCTTTCCATCTAAACATACTCGTAAATTAAATATTTTATCAATTAATTAATAGAAAACTGTCGCCAAGAGTATTGTAACAATTTGTTAAAACAAAGTAAGCGTGACACAATATTTATTAAAAGGATTTACCTCACACGCAGAGACACGGTGTAATATGTGCAAGCTTCTATAGTCATATGTACTTCTTCATTTCGAAACTTACATTGCGTCATATATTGAAGACTGCTCGCATATCTGCGAATCTGAGCTTTTTGTGTTCATTTGTATCGTAAAACAAAGCATGCCTTGTCCTCGTACGTTTTACATAACGCCTTATTTGCTATAGTATACAAATGGCTCAAAATGGTATGCACTATACAAAGCCGATATAGAAAAAAGTATAATCAAAACTATATCTTGGAAACTACTGGTCCGAATTGAAAAATTCTTGTTGTGTTGGATAGTCCGTTTATCGAGGAAGGCTGTAGGCTATATTACTTCACGCTACGACCAATAGGATCGTAGCATCAATGAAAATGTTGCAAAAACGGGAGAAAAATATTTCTTTTGATTTTCAGCCTTTAGAACGCGAGCGAAGCCGCGGGACAAACTAGTTTCATAATGAAATATTGTTTTTATATTTCATAACTTACAGTGTAGCTTTAAAAATGGCTTTTCCACTTTAAAATACGAGTACTTCGTAAAGACTTTTTAGTTTATTTATATGTAGGTTTACCAAAATTTGAGTTGTGTTTGTTTTGAAATAAATTATTTTTAGTTTATAAAATTTAAATGATAATACCTATCTTGGAACATTATAATGTACACACCGCCATCTAGTTCCATGTTACGAAGTTACGAGGCTCGTGTTAAGGATACCAGATAGTTGATACACTACACTTATATAACTTAAAATACATATTATTATAAATATAAACACCCATGACTGGAGTACAAACATTCGTGCTCGACAAATAAATGCCCCCAGCGGGACTCGAACCCGCAACCGATGGCGAACAACAGTACTATATATATCTTGCAAAGCCGTTATTATTATAAAGCACATACAAGTATACATACTTTTCGAGTAAAAACATAGTGGGTTACATAACGTGACGGATGACTACAAAAACAGTACATATTTCATTGAAACTAAACGTAAACAGTAACTAAAGTAGTGCTCGCGTGCGCAAAATAAACGACAAAGTAGTGACAGCGAGGCGTTGTTTGCGGAGGACTCGGGATAAGAGATTGCGAGCGTCGTGTCCACTGATTACCATACCCCTATCATACCTACTTGTTGATTTTACCGTAATTTCCTCTCATTCCCATAACAAAACGAAAGTCATCTATAAAACGTAGTCTTTATTTTAATCAATTATTTTTAGTGTTATTTTGATAATTCCAAAGGAAAATATCAAGTTTTCCCTATTCAGAATGCTTTAGGACTTTGTTTATTATACAGACGTTACAGACAGCATTTAGCAACAAGATAGATACATGTACTTTCAAAAATTTCAAAAAATACAAAAAAAAACATTAATGACCACAATTACTATAAATTATTCGAAACGTCGCGAATCAATAATCTAAATTCATTCGCAAATTATCCGACGAGTTAGTTTTATTTAAAATTAAAATTACTATTAGTAAACGACAAGAGCAACATACATACGCCTTTGCACATCTCTTTAATTGTATTTTTTTCTTATAATTTTTTGAGTGCAATAAAATGTTATGAAATCACATATGCCTTGCTAAAAACTTTGCTTAAGACAAAATAAGTAAAATGCATGCATGCTAGCATGATTGATTAATATAAATAAATAAATAAATATGATGGGACATTTTTTTACAACAGCGCCATCTAGTTCCGTGGTAAGCTACGAAGCTTGTATTACGGATACCAGATAGTATACATATACAAATTATATCACGTATATCACCTATCTGGTATCCGTAACACAAGCGTCCTAGCTTATCACGGAACTAGATGGCGCTGTTGTAATATTGTCCCGATAAAAAAACTGTCAATACGGTCTTTTATAAAAGCTTGAGTCACTACTCTATATAATATTATATAATTAAATTTCTATAATGCTCTAAGAAAGCCATAACGTCATGTTAATGGCCTGCGTCAATATTATTTATGCAAATGGATCATCTCATGCGAGTGTGTGAATAATGGAGATGTTTAGGTCGATCACCTTCACATACGAGGTTTATTTTATACTTTATCGTCGCCATATCTTGTTTTTGTTATATATGTATATCAAATGATTAATTTAGTTGACAGTCTGTCTGTCACAACTAATTTCTTTAAATTATTAAATAAAAGTTTTATTTGAAACTTAATACTTTTTTGGCGTATTAAAATGAAAGATGAACGATTAGTAGCAATAAAATAGTAATAAAGGCAAATGATTAATTTTAAATTGGCTTCATTTTGAAAGAATATTATTAAATATACTGAATTCGTAGCGTTTAGCTGTCTGATCAGTAGAGCTTTTTATGAGGACTTTTACGTTACTCGACTTGGAATTTGTATACTATGTAATACTAAAAATATTTAGTATCAAGTACAGATTAGCAAAATTTCTTACAGAATTGCAATGAAACTGTCTTAAAAAGTGAATAAGAAATATTTATTCATGTAATTGCTAAGTTAAAAGCAATTACATTTAAGATATTTTGCCTTAAAAGGATTGCAGGCGCCTCATGTGGTTATGTCACAAAGAAATTTTAACAGTTAAAAAATCAATAATTCATTATCGGAGAGCAATAAAGTTGCATCGCGCGTGTTGTTAGGGCGCGTGCACACTCGCGTCTAATGCTTATTGTCGAAGGGAGGGAGGGGATGCGTGGGGTCCAAATAATATGATATATTTTCACCCTCAACAACAAGTGGACGAAATTATTGAATTTTATACTACAAATAAAACAATTATTGTAATATTGTAACATTTTATTTATAATTTTAATATTATTATTCATTTTATAACCATGTTAGATGATACTATTAAAGTAAGCAAGATTCTAATGAACGTTATAATTGCACAATATAGTCTATCCATCTGTTCCCTGTTCACCTATTACTTAATCCTCTGAACCGATTTAGATAAAACTTAGTATAGGGAGATACTCGTAATTAGAGATAGCATTATTTGATTGCATAGTGATAGGATATAGGACAATTTTAACTTGGAAATCATTTCTTAAGGGAAAATTAGGCAACTCTGCTAAATCATGTCTCAAGATATTTGAAGTAAGCTACTTTAAATACTAAAATGACTTTTAAATTATATATTACTAGCTGACCCGTGCCGACTTCGTTGGGCATAATGTTAATAATCCTTTTTTAGTACAGAGTGTTTAAATAATTTAAATTATTTTATTAATATTAAAAATTAAAAATTAAATTATCTATACTAATATTAAAAAAACTACTTTTTCATAGTTAAGACAGCGTTCGTAAGAAACGCTTTCATTCGACCGTTTTTTCTCCGATTCACTTTGCAAAACGGACTACCACGTAAAATCCTTTTTATTTTTCGATATTTTATATAACCTATGACACTCAGCAATAATGTGGCTTTCTATTGGTGAAAGAATTTTTAAAATCGGTTCAGTAGATTACCCCTTACAATTTAACAAATAAACAAACTTTACTTCTTTATAATATTAGTATAGAAGTATAGACTAGCAACTTATGCGCCGTTCCTGTCTAGATATTATACGCATTTTTTTTTATATTTACTGAAAACATTCAAAAGCTTTTCAAAGAATATTCAAAATTGGTCCAGATTTTTTATATATCCATTACAAACAAACATACAACATTTTTAATATGATTATAATAGTATGTATAGATAGACTGCAATACAATATATGTATATAGACTACGAGACTACAATGACGTCGAAGTGGAAGTAGCGAAGTGCACAAGGTCAGCCCGCGCGGGGTGCGCCGTGCGTAGTGTAGCCGCGTAGTGAATGAACGGGGGCGCGGACTCGGGGTGACTGTCTACACTGCACGGACACTTTTGATACTTGATAACTATTTCTAACATTATTTAATACTTTAGCATTAATATTTAGAAATAAATGTAATTATCTGTATATCTACAAAAAAAGTATTATAAGTATAACCCTTTCTTCTTCCATCGTCTTGACGACATTTTCTATTTTTATTGATGTTATAATAAATGCATTTTTTTGGTTATTTTCGAAACCACTGAACTAATTTAATAAGAAGCAAAATTTTGGTCAGAATAATATTGTTGTTTTCGATTTATGTATGATAATTTAATATTTAAATACCAAAGTAGTTTGTAAAAAAATAAATTTACTAAAAAAATAAAACATATGCCGTTATATTTTAAATTATAATTTAACACAAATTAAAATTACATAAAAATAAGCTAAAGTAGCGCTTACGACATGAAAACTAGATCGCGTTTAACAAATTACATAATTATCAGTCGAATGATATTTATATGCTAAATATTTAAATCGCAGAGGTGAAGCGTCACATGAAATGCAAACACGTTTAAGCATCAAGACTATTAGGAATGTTATAGCGTTTACAAGCACCCCGACTGCAAGGTTAGGTTAGTTCAGCGTGGCCGCCCAGACGCGCCACCGTGTCGGGTTAAACACTAAAAATATTGTAAACCGTTGAAAATATTCAAAAAAATAACAAATAACTAGTGAAATTTTAATCTTTTGTGTAGTGTGTGATAACCTTTAGTGCTACCATTTTGTCGGTTATAAGTGTGCGAAATTATACATAATTATAGTTTTAAATTTCATTAATGTGATAAATAGCTAAACGAGTTTTGGTAATAAATAACGCAATAAATCTTATTGACATGTGCTATTAAGTTCTTGCGTCTGTGGAATTTGGTGCAAAAATCTGTGTTTTTTTTATTATAAGTTCGTTTAAACTTCCGTTACGATATACATAACTTAAAGTTGTTTAAACTACATATAAATTACTGATAATAACATGAAAATTATAAGCTATCCACCTGTGAGATGAATATGAGCTTAATGACAATATTTTAAAGATTTCACACACAAACTAGTATGAAACTATAAGAACATCACTAGTCGCAGCTTTATCGATACAAGCACGTACTTTTTGCACTAAAGAGATTAGTCTTTTCTATGTAAAATGTTACTATATTCGCATCTCTATGATAGAGCAAATAAGGGCGGGAGTTGCATGATTTGACAGATGTAAGGGATGCAGAGTGTTTACAAACAGTGCATCGATTTCACATAAAGCGCCGTTCCTCCTACTTGTGTGGGGTCGAACCTGTGGCTGTGCTATAGCGGTTTTAAAAAATTAATTATATTGATAAATATTAATTTTATTCTTAAAAAAGATAATTTTAAAAAAATAACTCCATTTTTTAGATATTTGCAATAAAAATAAGCGAATTTTGAAGTAAATGTAAGCAATTGTTAATTAATCTATAGAATACACTTAAATATATAAATATAGATATACGCTTGAAATGTTAAGATAAAATAATAACATAGTTTTTCTTATTCTAAAGTCTAATTCTAGTTTTTTTTTATATTTTTCAAAATAAAAACCACATTTAGCTACAAAACGTCAAGTCCTCTGCCCTCAATGTGGTCTCTCCCATAATTCGGCGCCGCGTGGATTGGACTTTACTGTGACTCACGTTGCAGACGACTATTGCATTAAAATAAAACACATGCAAAACCTAACCTTATCTGTTAATCATAAGATACAAAATCCTCTGAAAATTAGAACACTGGAAAATTGAATGTATGTTCGTGTCGAAGTTCAGGGCAATGCAAAATTTACTCTATCATTAGCGGTATTTGGCTGAAAATCGTTTGGTACACCGTTTATTGTTAAATTAATTGTAATAACTTAGTACCTTATGTTCTAAACAATAAGGTTGCCTTTAGTTCTATATTTCAGACATAACACGGGTTTTCCTTACGCAATGGACGGTAGTACGCAATTAATTTTTATTAAAATTTATCATTCTATATTGAATTGTAGGAATGTAAGATGACGTTTAGCAGTGTCTGAGAAGACCTTAGGAATTAGACTAAAAGAAAATGGTTATGAACTGAAACTACCACAGTCCTTTAAAAATCTAAGTCTCCCACTTATACCGGTGTTTCTGAGTTATAACTAGTTAAGTAATATTTTATTTTATACATACATATGAGAATTAATAACCTGCGATATTCTTGCCATCGTTGCAAAATGAGTCTTCTGTCTTAAAAAATTGAGGAACTATTCAATAGTAGAAGCATATACGTGATTCTTATTAGAAAATTCAAAATATAAGAAAAACTCTATTGGAGATATTTTCCATATTTCCAGTTACTTTGTTGGCTTGCGCTTGTCACGAGCATTTATTCACTTGAAAATAACAACCATAAAACGTATGCAAATGTACAATTTTAACTTTATCTGCACAAAACACTGTGAATTAGGGGTTCTCACCCCTCCAGAGCTTTCAGTTCCATTATGAACTCTATCCCTGAAGTATATGGTTATTTTTTCATTGCAATAAAATTTGTTTTGGTTCCGTCTATCTGTATTGTAGAATTTTGTTCAAAATTAAAATCTATTGCTCTACATTTATGGTTGATATTGTTAGCTAAATGTTGTGAATGTTCGAAATAATCAAGTTCAATTTGGTTACAATTAAAAGTGTAAAAAACTTTACAAAACCTCATGCGCACCACAATGGAAGCAATAGATACTATTAATACTATATATGCATTTGTAGTGAGACTTTATTTAAAGTTTCACTGCTGGGCAGGGGCCTCCCTTTAATAAGAAGGGAATCAGGGGCATCCCATCTACTAAGCGGCACAAATTATTAAATTTAACCTCTACAAGAATGGTCTGAATTGGTTACGAAATAAATAATTGCTTAACAGTTTCTTACACTAATAAGACAAAGATTACAAAAATAAGTCCTAAAATACTAGATTTTGAGATGTCCAATACCCATATACATATATTAAATAATATTAATACATGTTACAACATTCCAGGTGATCTGAACGTGCTAAAAAGTTATAGATAACTAATAATAAATTGTTACTTACTAACTTACTTAGTTATACTTTGTTAACTTAAAGTGATAGTAATTATGAATAAGTGTAATAATTTTATACTGAGGAAGACTTACATAAAAATAGAAATCAAGTAAAGCTTATCTCTAATCTTTTTAATTACTTAGAGCCAGCTTTACGTAGATCATAATATATTCTAGTGGCAGTAAATCACTCGCCACGGGGACCCTCCCTTCTACGGGAATACTATTTATGGGAGTTTTATAGTGAACTGAATGCTTTAGATACAGGATTAAAGGTATTGATTATAGCTACCAAAAGCTTATCTATCAGAATTATTACTAATTCCTTTTAACTACCTATTGCTGGGCATAGGCCTCTACTCAATGCAAAGAAGCTCAGGCCATATCTAATTCGCTGACTAAGTGCAGGTGGGCAGTCACCACATTATCTGGAAGCAGTTCCTTATGATAATTTTCTTTATAGCAAGATAGATAGAGTAAGTGGAAATCATGTGTCAACACATTTAAATATCAGAGATACAAGTCCGGGATTCGAACCCACTTCCCATAGTTTTGTAAGCGGGTGCACCACTGGGCTAGAACAGTCTGTCTACTTTGTTATTATAAACAATGTTTCTATTAATTTATTTAATGAGCTACGAGAATCAATTACTTTTATACAGTAGTATTCTATCTCCAAACATTCTCACAGACTTTGTAAATATATGTACGTAGCTAAGAAGGTCAGACAAAATCAATAGGACCAGATATTGGTAACAGACAACAGTTATAATTGGTTAACTATAGCTACATACTGTGTTCGTAGATTGCGTTTTTGAGGGGATGCACTCAGCATGCCATAATGCGATCGAATAGATCAAGTAAATTGCTATTATTATAACACTTGAGATACTATATAATCTATGTAGAAAGAAAATCGTGAGGGGCTTTTTGTGATTGGCAATGAGTATAAACGAAAATCTGTTATTTATTTAGTACACAGTACACACAGTATCAATTTTAGCCACACGAGTGTAATAAAGTCCAAATTGCTTATATAATTTCTAAGGAGAAGGCTGAAATAAAATGCTGTTGAGGAAACTTGATACACACACTTAATGAACGAAGTTTTTTACTTACCTGGTCGAAAAATTAACTTTTAGCACTTTCTCTAATAGATGATTCATAGAGTAAAATAATAAAAATATTAAGATAAAAAATTAAAATAGTCGAAATTTTGATAAAGAAGAAAAACGTGTACGTGTAAATATTTTCTAGGCTATATTACGTATCCAAGACGGTCTAGAGCCAAACCAGTCCAAATGACTCCTCTGCTTTTAAGTAAAATATAATACACTTAAAATATTTAAACTTTGGTCCGTTAAAATGCACAAAACAAGGGTACAATACTCATTTAATAATTATCTTTCGTATTTCATCCCCCGACAAGTGTCGGCAAACTGCAAACAGTCGAGACACCTCGCTCAGGGATGCTGGAGGGTTGCTCTCGCGTTAACTGAGAGGGCTTCACACTGTCAAAGCAGGTAGCTCGTGGCAAAGAAATTCAAAAACTGCTAATTTCAAACTACTACTGTAAATTATATTTAGGTACAATATCGCTTTATTGATAACAAATATTTATAGGAAAGTTTCGTAAGTATTTTATTGAATTTCCTCTTAATTAGTAGGTAGGATAAATAAACAAATTGTAATACAATATTGTTACCAAATATATTTTTTTTGAAAAGAGCAACTGTTGAGTTTCTCGCCGGTTCTTCTCAGCAGAACAGCTTTCCGAGCCAGTGGTAGTTTACTCACAGACTTACAGACTGACTTTTAATTTTGATAATGTAAAAATGACGATTCAAAAGAGCTTGTAAAAGTCTATTTGAATAAAGAAAATTTTGATTTGATTTAATTAATAATACTTTTACTGGATGAATAGTCATACATAATATTAGTTTAGGGTTGAAAGACACAAATCACGGCTCTATATGAAAGTATGAACTACTACCCAATCTATTTATATAAAAACGGAGTTGATTAAGAAAGAAGTACTCTCTATATAAATTATTCTGATAATATCATAGCTTAAATGTGAGTATAACTAATAAGCTTACATAAAGTATTAAAAAATTCACAACTGAAAATGAAATAGGCCAGTTTTTGTATAACAATATATTTTTTATTTACTGGTATCTCATGAAACTGTTAATTTTTGTATATATCTTTCTTAAGTCCGTAACTGAGTGTTTGCAAGTTCATCCATTATACGAATAAATGTAAAGAGCGTCTGCCAAGGCCGCCCTCACTCTCACTACAATGTTCTAAATTAACTTTGACGTCGTGTTCAAATGAAAAATTACGTCTGTTTTCATTTCGCAAATTTTATTATTTAACAGTTACTTGTTAATAATATGCATATAATAAGTTTTTATAATTTATTAATATTAATAGCATTTTTACTTCTTTTCACTTTACTGTTAGATTCTCGCATAGATACTGATCTATCCTACAACTCATTTTATATTCCATTTTTGCAAGGTCTAGGCCATTTCTACACGAACTATCCCTTTCGAAAAAAAACTATCATGTAAGTCCATTGCTCTGTGTATATAGATACTATGAATTTTTTGAACTTTTATATAAGCCATTTTAAGACCTATAGTTTTTAGTAACTTATCATTTAAGGTTTAGCCATTTAGTCGTAGCGACTTTGTTTTATACTACATACATATAAGTATATAGAGTACATAGATAACTATTTGATATATATAGTTATTCTGCAATAATCAAAGATCATCAACCCTTAAATCCCTCTCCATTGTAAGCAAGCAGCATGTGGTGTAATAAGCACCCCATGAAATACGCTGTAAATCCACTAATACGTATAGATTTGATGCGCTGTTTGCTTATACGAAGTTAGGTTATACATGCTTATATTTTAATTATAAAACGAATATGTGTTTTTTCTTAACTTTAAGACTTTTCCTTCCTTTTCTTGTGTTAATTTTTTTTAATTATTTTGAATCATTACAAAAGCTTGACTTAATTAATAAAAAAAGTAAAAAAACCTACATTAAAGTTTAAGAAAGGTTGAGCTTTTATTTTAATCTAATATTATAATATTGTAAAAATTGCAAGTAGAAATTTCATACTAACAAAGTCGTAAAAGTATCTATACCGTTAGCAGCCCTATGAATGAAAAACTCATTCCTTCTCACTCTTCTATTCGTAATGCGATGAGATGCACGACAATCGATGTTGAATCAAAATAGTAAAGGGGAATAATGTTATTTTCCAAAGGGCACTCAATGATTAGCGTGGGACGTATTGAATACTGCGAGTACTTCACGGGACTACATGGCTCATGGCCGACACAGAACATAGCTGTTCATAAAAAATATTTAGAATAATTTAATTTAATAAATATGCTGGAACATTACACCGTAAGTACATTCCGCGGTAAGAGGCTTTTGTTACGGATAGCAGATATAGTTATAACACATATATACATTTTAAATAAATACATATTATATTCTTCATTTAAGAACCATTATTCTGCAAACTACATTTCTACATACTACAAAGTTCCTTACCGCCGTCTGTACGCGTAGATTTTCTAATTTACGCATCGGATTTTAACGTCGTGTTATTCAGTAGATAGAGTGATTCAAGAGGAAGGTTTATATATTATATAGTACATATATATTATAGTAGAAAAAAATTAGGAAATATATAATTTCTGAGAAATCCATACTAATGTTTAGTCTGTGTCGCTCTCCATCCAAAAAAATTCACATCAGTAGTTTTCCTGTTCCATATATCAAATAGGTAAAAGGTGGATAGTTTATAATCTTCTACTCAAATAAAATTCACTATATTGCTGTCTTGTGAAACATGTAGATAACCTACCAATTTCATTTCTATGGATGTTATAACTTAAAATAATGCTCACGGAATAATGATTTATTCAAATTCACACGTAAAATATAATAGAGAAGTGCAAAATTGACTCTAATACTAAAAAAGTGAAACAATGACGGAACACTGGTCGTGGTTGACGGGGGCCAGCGACGGCGACCCCTCGGAGTACACGTACAGTCCTCCGACGCGCCCGAGCCGGCCTCCTCACAGGCCTCTCGTGAAACTTGCTACCAGTGCACATCTACATACTATCGCAAGGTACGTAAAGTATGACAATTGCAGTACATTCATTATTCTCAGCAGAACTGCCTCTCGTGGTGGTAGATTCCTCACAGAATACCGTCATTTCTTGGTTGACATTGCAACCATTCGCACTAAGCGCTACTCATCGTCTTTTATAATGCGCACAGCCAAGAAGTGGAATGCCCTGCCTGCGTCTGTTTTTCCCAGTGCGTATGACCTGAAACTTTTTAAGGTGCGTGTTAACAGGCTTCTCCTGGGCAAACTCGTTACATCGTAGACCTTATCTATGCCTACGAGTCTAAAGTACGAGTAAGACTTTCATACTGACATTTAAATTAAATGTTATATTTTCATAATGTAAATAGTGACGATTCAAAAGTGCTTGTAAATGTCTATTTGAATAACGTTTATTATTTATTTTGATTCAATGTAATCTTGGAGTTTTATGAGGACAAATATTTCATATCTAAAATATGTTAAAAGATGGTGTTATAGATATGGTTTGTTTTGTTGATTATGCTCAAATAACAGTAACCTACCTACATACAGCTTACAGCCATAAACATCTGTATGTTTAATTATTTACTAATACACTTAATACAAGTTTTTAGTAATTTTGATTGTTTTGGCCAATCTTCTAACCGACTATACTGATATTGATGGGACTTTCACTGGCAGATTGCTGATATTATAAAGAATGACTTAGGTTTTTATTATAGAAAAATTTTAAAAGTTCTGTTAAAAAAATTAAAAAGTACCTACGAGTAAGAAAGAACTCGCGCGATCGTACTAAGAAGGATGAGTCGTTTTAATAACTGAATAGCATCTACTTGATCAAGTACAAAATAATTATATATACCTTTAGCTTTATATGTAATATAAGTGTATATTTTTCTTAAAAGTGTTGCAACAATAACTCAGGCCACTTTACATTTTTACGTACTCAATATGAATTTCGGGGCTTCCCCGCCCGCTCAGTGCAGAGCTCGCTGACAGGTTGATAGATGAATGCAGCTACGTTGGGGAAATCATTAAAGGTACTAGGAATCTTTACATTTTGCACGTCACATACTTACGTTACTTTACAAAAAATATTTTTATCGTACATTAAACCTTACGATTTCAAAAAAATCTTGTATATTTCCCACATTTCATATAAATTGTAGCTTAAACTTACTATATGAAAGTTAACTATGAGGTCCTGATTTTGTACAGAGTAACTTAAAAAAAATGCTTGCGATGGATCGAATGACTTAGAAATATATAAGATATTCGTTTTAATTAAAGTATGTATATAAGAAACTGTATATACTGACATATAAATCTTATTAAATCAAAAAAATGTTTTTCGCATGTGTACATGAGTTTTTTACAAGCAATCTCAGCTCCAGTGGCAGCCTCTATTCACATCACGTAGAGGAGTCTGGGGAGAAATAAATATGTTCCACAAAATCGCGATCTATTTATATGTAAATTTTGATATTTTTCCAAACATAGAGTCATTGTATGTTTGTCGCGTTCGGTTTTATTGTTTTTCAGATAATGGTGGCTCAGGTGTAGGCTTATGTGGGGACTGAATTGGATACATTTATTATTATTTATCTTTCATACAGAAGTTGTGACGAACAGAGGTACTGAACTACATTTTATAGAGTAATTTTACCCATAAACATTAGTAAGGGCGTTCTAATCAATCAATATTTAATAAATATCGCTTTTAAGTTCATTTAGGACTTGGCTTTTGAAATATAAACTGTAAGACAAAATAGTGTCAAAATGTCATGAAATTCAAAAAATAAATATTAAAATTCTTCTACGAATCTCTACATTATTATACTCTGAATATTAAAAACACACCTCGTATTTTCTTTATAAGTTTCACGTGTCAAAACTTGTATCATTTCTCTCGACCCTAGCGGCTGTCAGAGCCTGACTCATTACTGCTTGACGAATCGTTGCCTAGATGATAAACGATGGAACTTTTTGAAAGAAATAGTTCTTTCGCAAAAGCAATCCGTCAAGGGAATAATGTTATCAATTTCAGCCTTTCAATATCATATGGGCAAATTATCTAACTAATTAGATTATAGAAATATCCTCAGGGATAAGGTAGGGTGGACTAGTTGCAATGTTTACTTTTGGTAGGTACTAGAACAGGCTTGATTTTGGTTCAACACTACAAAATTGTAAAAGTTATGTTATTTAATATTTTCTATTTTGTAGGATTTTCAGCGAACTTATATTGATTTTATTTGTTTGATGTAAGCGTCAAATCATCGATAGAGTAAAGTATTCAGAGAGCGTTGGAAACCAAACATTTAAATAAATTAGTGTAGAAATTAATTTAAAATACCTAATATTCAAGTAATTCGAAGAAACGATAATGTATTTTCCTGTTTATTTGTATTCTTATGAGGTTAATTAGTGTATGGAGAATTAAAGTGAGAATCATATTAAAATTATATTTATCATCGACAATCGAACGCAGTCAAATGGTTTGGAGAAATAATATAAAAATACATCCTGTATTTTTAAATATTTTTTACAGTTTACTATATATTATAGCAAAATAACTTTCTTTAAAGTGTTACTTAAGATCCGTATCACGTAGATATTTGCACAAAAATTAAACCATTTGCGTCCCTTATCGACGATTTGCCGACCGCCATGTATCATTGTATGGTAAAGTGATTCCCAACCTAATGGTCTGTGGGATGGGATACGTGACTAGAAACCCATGGATTTTACTTCAAACCATTGTTTTTACTTGATTTTCACAAAAAAATATGTTGCAGCTACTACCAAAAGGTGTTAGTCTATATTGCTTTACTATTTATTGGAATTGGTTAATAAATATGTCATCGAGACGTGAATAAGATTAATAGAATTCGGTGACCGTCATTATGTAATGTAGAAAAAATTAATTGAATAAAATCAAGTTATAAAGCAGGCCTATTAAATGTAGTTTTATGAGGCAAGGACAAGCATCAATATAAAAATCAATCTATGGCTTTTTAATAGCATTTAAATTACATCAGGTATACAATATGCGACGGGTTGAGTTAAAAAGCTCTATTTCATTTATGAAGCAACTTTTTGATGAAAAATCAAACTTATGAATATTCTATCAGCCACTAAATACAACTGTCGTTTTTTTATAATTTAGTTTATGTGATTTCTAACTTTAGAGTTTAATTAAATTTTTATAGTCGATACTTAAGTTATTGAAATTAGAAACAAAGCTGGTTTATTTAATACATACAACTTATCTCGGATTTGAATGGTATTAAAATCTTCTTATTGTAACTAACCAGCTATATAAGAATAACAATATGTTTCTATTCATATAATTACATTCTAACTTGGTTAAATCCTACATAAATGTTTTTTGAAAAATATTATTGAAATAGTAATAGTTATCCAAACAGAGGCAAAATCTATTGTTTTAAGAGATTTTGTTTGCCTGTCTGTCTGTGACCGCATCACGAAATAACCACTGTACAGATTTCGATGAAATTTATAGTATGATGAAAGCTAAGCTAGGTGATTATCCGGGGTAAGATACAGGATACTTATTACTGCAAAAATATTTAATTCCTAAGAAATCTATACTAATTGATAAAACGTATCTACGTTAGGGGACGAGGGTGAATCGCTAGACACAAGAATGACAACACGTGAGAAACTTTCTCGGGCTGGCGTACTAAAACTCCACATTACCTACTAAAGTTGCTCGGCAGATAAGTTACAAACTTTACTTACATTTATTCTGTAGTGGTTTTCACTCAGAGCCATCAAAACGCCACTTGTTGCAGCATGAGAACTAAATTCTTGATGAAAATCAGATTAAGCTATAAGATATTGCGCCTTTTTAAATTACTTGACATCAAAAATGCCTAAAAATCATTTAAGCATACCAAGAAACAACCCTCTTAGATCTTCACTCATATATCTAGTTGAGTACGCTGGCACTGAACAACAGGGATTATTATCGTTAACATATACTTAGAGCATGATCGACCTCGAATACATCCCACAGTATGACTTGCTATTAGCAAATTACTTACAATTACGAGGGGCAAGTTACTTGTACGCCAGAATTACCTCATGCGAAAAACTCAAGTCCTTCCTCCTTCGTAATAAAGTACAATAAATTTAATGAAAATCTTTTATAATTATATATACTTCGGGATTAAAAAAATATTTCTTACATATAACGTGGTGACTTCATCGTTGCGTCCATTGTGTTTTCTACCGTCGCAGTTAAAATGGCATTTTCTTGGTATTTGGTCGTAGTTTTGGCAGTTCTTGCTGTCGTGCCAAAGGTCAAGAGTACAGCAGAAGCCATGAGCCATGTCACTGCGCATTTTGGGAAAGCCTTAGAAGAGTGTAGAGAAGAAGTAAGTTAACATTCATTAAAAATATATTTTATTGTAAAGACTGCGATAGTACTTTATACAAGGCTAGGGTTACTGAAATGAACATGAAACTGGCACAAAATATTTTCGATCAAAATTGAATTGATCTGTTAAATAAATAAAACTATTGATTTAAAGCAATGAGGCAGGGCGAGAAATCCTTCCCTTATTTTCGTATTTCTTTCTTTACATGCATTAGAATCAATCTCCTAATTATTATTATAATATGAAGATTATCTTCGCACCTAAATTTGTAGTTTAAAATCTTTAACCATTTCTGTTAATTTTATAAACATACTCGTATTTTTAAATATATAGTCAGGACTATCGCCGGATATTTTAGAGCAGTTCCAACATTTTTGGAGCGAGGACTTCGATGTGGTGCACCGGGAGCTCGGCTGCGCCCTCATCTGCATGTCTAACAAATTCGCCCTCATGCATGATGATGCTAGGATGCATCATGTCAATATGCACGACTATATTAAGAGCTTCCCTCAAGGTTAGCTTTTACTACCATGAGAATTTTATAAAAAACCTTTAAACTAAAAAACCCACTTAAGTATAAGAATAAACAGTTTGCAATAAAAAGCATAAATTTAAATAACTAGCCTTTCCTGCGGCTCCGCTTGCGTTCTAAAGGCTAAAAATCAAAAGAAATATTTTTCTCCCGTTTTTGCAACATTTTTCATTGATGTCCCGCTCCTATTGGTCAGCCGTTCCTGAGATTACCGCGTTCAACCAAACAAACAAACTCTTCAGCTTTATAATAGTAGTATAAATTATGAAAATGATATTTTTAAAATGTGGGCAATTTTGTGATGCTTCATTTCGAAGTTATATTTAAACTAAATAACTAATTCTTCTCTCAAACCTTCGGATAAAATAAGAAATCTAAGACATGTACATGTTCATTCATTCTCGTATATACAAATTATATTTACTGTCCATGTGTTTAATGTGCTTCTTAATGTGCATTTTAGGTGAACTTTTATCTGAAAAAATGGTAAATTTAATCCACAATTGTGAGAAAGTGCACAACGACATCGACGATGAATGTAGCCGCGTCGTTAAAGTGGCGGCTTGCTTCAAGGAGAGTGCCAAAAAGGAAGGAATCGCGCCAGAAGTCACTATGATTGAAGCAGTGTTGGAAAAATACTAATTAAAAATTACATATGGATGTCTCTTAATAACAATGAAATGCTTGAACTCGGACCACGATTTTTAGTTAATAAATAAAGTGCAATTTGCTGAAAAAGACTCATTTGTTTCATTTATGAAATAAAAATTTATTTTTTTTATTAATTATAGTGACATAAATTATATTTCATACTTTATACATAAGTTGTTAAACAATAACTCTTTGCAGAAATAATATTTTTAATGTGTTGCGTTATTTTTATATAGTAGATAATATTTCAAGGTAAACTTTAAAAATTTAACCCTAGTAAAATTTCTTTCAATAATGTATAGAAAGGTATTGTTATTGATATTCAAATTTCAAATTATTTACCAAAATTAAAAAATGATTACAAAATTTTACTGAACGCCCTGAGTCTATTAACTCTACTAGCTACGAGTCTACTACCTTAACTTTCTTAACTTTATTTCGGAAAGAAGAAACCTCTGACCTGGCGAAAGAACCTCAGGGGGCTAATAATATTTTTTTGTCTTAATCTATTTTTTTATTGAATTGGTTACTTTAGCTTATATTCCACGCAAGAAAAGTAAAACGAACAAACACTTAGTTTATTATAAGCTAAAGAACTAAATATGTGAATTTTTGTTTGAGCCAAGGAAATAAAAACATTTAAGCATTACATAGAAGTTAGAGATTAGATTTACTTTAAAAAATTCAATTATTGTCTATCCACGACAAGTAAAGCCGTCGCATACAACCAGTCATTTCATGCCATTCCATCACAGAGCAAGTCATATGTACTCGTACGAAGAAAATGAACATGCATTAGTATGAAATGTATAATCAAGTCATCAGTCGCTAAGACACGCTCGCCGCTAAGTAGCCGCGGACCATTCCGAGGGTCACGAATTTTGATAACATCCGCTTTTTTGTATTAAGTATAATGTATGATATGTAATTTATAAAATCTTTACCTACATTAAAATGGTGAAAACTACTCGAATGCCTTTTTTTCGATATTTTTGTTAATGCTGAACAGTTTTCCGTAATTATTTCTCAATGAACACTAGTGGATGACTCCTAAAGCTCAGATGAAAATAACATAAAACTGTAGTTTTGCGGTGCGTGTATCAAATTATTTGAAAAAGTATTTATATTTTGAAAGTATATAACAATTCAAAAAATAAAGCTTTGTAAGCAAAATTTAGAATGACATAGCTTTAGGAGCACGAAAATCCCATGAGAACCTCCTATCTTAATGAGGAGTCGCATGATTACTTACGCACCAACCACGAAGCCCCGACGACAAGTCTGCCGAAGCAGATCACATCTTCCACGTGGTTGCTTCCCCAGTCTACTCTTACTGCGAAGTACCAGGATCAACCCGCATTACCTATATACCGATACAAATCAGACTAGGGGTATTCATTTGTTAAGCACGAATGTTTGTTCCCCAGTCATGGGTGTTTATATTTATAATAGTATATCAACTATCTGGTATCCGTAACACAAGCATCGTAGCTTACCACGGAACTGGATGGCGCTGTCGTGAGAAGGTCCTAACATATTTATTTATTTATTATTTATATAGAGGAGTTTTGCAAAAAATAAACGAGTGAAGCTAGGGCAAAGCCAATAACTTGTAGTCAATAAAAATGCATCCGATCTAATGACTAATGCACTCCGCGTCTCCGAGCGATGAGAGTAATTAACAAAACAAATCGGTTTCACGACTCCCGCGAGACGAATAACCGATTGCGATAGAATTAAATACGACACGACCAAAAACTACTTTGAAATATAATTGCTTACATCTGAATTACTAATAAGGACATTATGTTAAGAGATTTTGGCTAATAACATGTACATTTGACATTAACAATTCTGAAGATTAAAGTTGCATAATTCTTAAGGTAACTTAATGTGCACACAAACAAAAGAAGTCAGTATGTATGGCCCTTAAACGTTAATTTCTCTTAACTCAGTACTATCTTTGTTTGGTCGGTTTAATGAAAACAAATTACATTGGTTATTTTGGCGAGTAGTCGGTCTTGAAATATATTATAAAATAGTCTGAGAATAATATGGTATGAATTTTAGAACTCATAAAAGTTATTTTTAAAAGGAACCTAAATTGAAAACTTTATTTTTTTTAACTCTACTAATAAAAAAAATAAGGAAAATTGAATTAAAAATCGCCGTATTTACTAACAACTGTTTGCTATAAATACGTTATATTATTTTTTAGACTTGAATTTTGAATCTTGTAGGAAACTTACCGTGTGCGTAAATCAACTCAACCACTTTTCCTGCTCGATCAGGCTTAAATATTAAACTTTATACCAACTGTGTAAATAAATGCTTTTACCATCATTAGTATCATTTATAATTATTTTAAAATTATATTTCTAAACTCGACTTATTGATGAACTGAAATAAAAGAAATTATTTTTAGTATGAGAATAAAGTTAGAGGTATTTAGTTTTTTCAACTATAACTTATAAGATATGAAATGTACAAAATGAATGTTAGCACGCTCATATGTGATCACTTCTTGTCACGCACTGCAACTTGAGTGAAAATTATTAATATAGCGCTTTAACTACCAGTTAGTATAAGTATAGGTTGAATAAAGCAGTAATTAAACATTACTTTGAAGTGATACTCGCTAATTATTTTGTCTCAAAACAATTAGTGTCAAAACGCAGTTCTTTATAAGACAAAGTAAAAATTTTATGACATTCATTTTCAGAAGACTCTATAATGGTTAAGTATTTTGCGATTGCTCTTATATTGATCGTTGTTGCGAGCAAAGTAACCCCGAATGAAACTTTAAGAAGTATAACGGCAAGTTTCTTGAAAGTTTTGGAAGAATGTAGAAAAGAGGTAAATATTTGTTTTAAAATATACGTACTGTGACACATCTCACTTTGTATATCTTGCAGGACAGTCAGAGGGACCGCAAGTCCAGTAAAAACGGTATTACTTAAATAAGTAAATAAGTAAGTTTTAACTTATCGGTGTTATTTAGATTCTCGACTTAATATAATTAATTCTCGAGTTGTAGAAAATCTAATCTTTAATATCAATTTTAAAGATTATATACGTTTCAAAGATCATTAAAGAATTGTTGCAAGACCTACCCGCAAAACTATTTTGAAATGCCGATTTTCGTTTAAATCTAACAAAGTATTATAAATTATTGTTATTAATAATAAGCATATTTTAGCTGAGTATCGGCGACAATGTCCTCGCCGACATGTACTATTTCTGGAAAGAGGATCGAGCTTTGATGCACCGCGACACTGGCTGTGCGATTGTTTGCATGAGCCAAAAGCTGAACCTTCTAGATGATTCCGGCAAACTTCATCACGGGAATGCGCAAGAGTTTGCAGTACGACACGGCGCTGGTATGTCCGCTATATAAGATAAATATATTATAGTGTACCTTACACTGTATATACAAAAAACGATTTTATTAATATTTTTGAGGGTAGTACACCAAACAGACAAAAATATCAATATTTCAATATTTTCAAACTATATATGAAATAAAGGGAGGTGCGGAGTAACTCGCAATAATATTTTTGGAAATTATAAGACGATTTTATTTACGACTTCATAGTAGGTAACTGAATATTTTACTCTAAGTATTCTCTAGAAAATGGACTTGATGGTTTAATACTTAGCAAAGTGGCCATATGGCTAGCTTTAGCTGGAAGTCTAATACTTAGGTATTACTGACTATTTAAAGTATTTATAGATTATTAAACACAAAAATTAAAATATGCAATAGAAACTGAAATACTAAAGAGTATGTATTTTCAAAGAAAATATAAATAAATAAAACATCGTTTAAAATTATGATATTTATCATATAAAAATCTGAAATTTTAAAATTATTGTAGCGGATGACATGGCGACAAAGCTAGTAACGACAGTCCACGCTTGCGAGCAGCAACAACAGTCTGAAGAGGATCAATGTGTCAGAGCTTTAGAGGTCGCGAAATGTTTCAAGACTGCTATGCACGAGATCAACTGGGCACCTAAAGTTGATGTCGTCATTACCGAAATACTAACTGAAGTATAAGCATTCCCCATAACACCCCATATTACTACCCCTGTTTTCACCACAAAAAAATATAATTGTTATAATAATAATAACATGAATTATTACATGACTTATCGCATTAAACATATCTTTACTTTTATATTCTATTCTATTAGCTAACTATTGTAGAATACTGCTGTCTCTACACTCTACTTAGATTTCATGTGAAAAATTGTATATTCTACATAATAGATTATTTATTTTTAGTTATAAAAATATATTGTTTTATTTATTATAATTCTTATATAGAACAAATTAAATAAAGTTGCCAAACACCAAAAAATGGTTTGTCAGTTTCCGCTTTTCTATGCCATTCTACAAACCCTTTTTATGGCGAGATAAATCTAAACTAAAGACTAAGCTATATCAAATATGAATTTGCAAGATATAACTAATTAAAATATTGTAGAATACATTGTGTTATTATTAGTTATATCCTTTTTATAGAAGCAAATTCACAGCCGACGTCTAGTATTATTTAGTATTGTGGAACATTCATTAACCCTATAACAAGACAGGACAATCGGGGAACCTAGTTAAGAGCTGTGTTTCTTAATTGAGGTTTGATGTCGCTCGTAAATTAAATGGGATCGAAGTCAGCTTTGTCCCGTAGGATTTATTGCGGATTACGCGTCAACAGTGACTTACGCGTCTGGTCTCAATACATCGTGCATAAATAGAAGGGTCCGATGTAACGGATAGTCCGACGTACTCTAAGATCTAACCTCTTTCTCCTTACTTTGTTGGTAGAAATTAATTTCCTACCGACCGAAGTTAGTTCAATGTTATTGCGGATATTTAGAAAATATCCGCATAAATAACATAATACACAAAAACGGCAAATCTTACCCGCCTTAACTAATTATTTCTTAATAATTTTCAAATCGATTCTAACTGGTGTGGGATATTGTTTAATTCGCGAAGGAACTTGTTCTATTTTACTTACTAACTCATTTTAATATTAAGATTCCTGACGTTTCGAATGTTTTACAACAATCATGGTTGTCGTTATAAAGTCGTCGCTATAAACCTAATGTTTACTTTTAAATGCCAAATTTTCACAATAATCTAAATAAGTATTAGGTATACATATACTTTAATCTATACTAATATTATAAAGAAGTAAAGTTTGT
Source organism: Boloria selene (assembly GCA_905231865.2). Classification (NCBI taxonomy): domain Eukaryota; kingdom Metazoa; phylum Arthropoda; class Insecta; order Lepidoptera; family Nymphalidae; genus Boloria; species Boloria selene. The sequence goes on from HG993149.1 coordinate 277,055, forward strand.
TTATTTGTTAAATTGTAAGGGGTAATCTCGGGATCTACTGAACCGATTTTAAAAATTCTTTCACCAATAGAAAGCCACATTATTACTGAGTGTCATAGGTTTTATAAAAAACCGAAAAATAAAAAGGCTTTTACGTGGTAGTCCGTTTTGCAAAGTGAATCGGAGAAAAAAGCGAACTTACGAACGCTGCCTTAACTATGAAAGTTCTTACGAACGCTGCCTTAACTATGAAAGATATATTTTTGAGTTCTAGAGAAAAGATGTGGAGCTTGAAAATGCCTACAAAAAAGTCAACGACAGCATATGTCTAACTTAAACACTCTGTACTAAAAAAGGATTATTAACATTATGCCCAACGAAGTGGGCACGGGTCAGCTAGTAGTATTATAAGTATAAATCTGAACTAAATTATTTTTCCAAGTGATTCATATTTCAAATTAATAACATAAGTAGGAAAATAATATCGTGTTATCATCACAACATGTTATAAGTAATTACTTTGATCCTACTTTAGGATACTTTATAAATAATATGTACATAATATTTCAGTTTCTATTTCCTTTTTTTTATAATTTACATAAGCCTCCATAGGGGCGTCTATTGACTACCTATAGGAATTGGGAATTATTCTTATTTCTGCTGTAACAACAGCTTAAATGTATTATAATATATAATAATATAATGTTGGACATTATTATACACAGCGCCATCTAGTTCCGTGGTAAGCTACGAAGAAAGCTTGTGTTACGGAAACCAGATAGTTGATAAACTATAAATACATAGTATAAATATAAACACCCATGACTGGAGTACAAGTACCGAGTTTATCAAATGAATGCCCCCAGCGGGATCGAACCCGCGACTGCTGGCCGAAAGTAGGGTCTCTACAAACTGCGCCAAACGTGTCGTCGAATCAAATCAAAATATTTTATTCACCATAAAAATTGTTACAATTTCTGAAGAAACTTTTCTGGGATCCTGTTGTATAGGCGTGTAACATGATTGTCCATAAAAAGAATTACTGACTCGGCATAAGCGAGTCACAGGCATTACAAGTTTATGTTTGCTCCTAGTATTAATGCTATGCATGTCGCAATTCTTGGGAAATTCGTGTATATTTTGACGTATTTATATGTATACGTATTGGGAAACAACAGTCAAAAATAAATAAACTCCTACACATTTCAAATTGCAAAGACACTTTTGTGTGCATGTATCTTACAAGTCTGTGAAAAGGTAAATACGAAAATTGTACAAGCTATTCCAGCATTCGACAATAGATTGCTCGCTCCGTGCACCTGCGCCTTGTTTGCTCTTATTATCTATCCCGGCGTTACGTGACTGGCTTGCGGAACCCTCATCGTGGAAACTTCCTTTATCCCTTTGAATATATTTCTACTGTTATTAGTTTTCTTTACATGCAGTGATTTTGTTATTTATATATATTACTAGGAAATTATGGTTTTTTATTAGCCACGCTGAGTTTCTTTCGCCAGTTCTTCACAGGTCAGAGGCTTTTTCTTTCCGAACTGGTAGTAGACTCATGACGTTCAGTAAGAAATTGTAACAATTTATATGGATTATAATACAGAATGTTAAGAAAGACTAATCCTCTTATGAAGCCAGGAAATTTATAATGGAATCGCTATCAATAAAACCTTTCATTTTCAACACCTTTGATTTCTTTTAACGAAGCCAATACTTAACAATATTTCAATAACCATTTATCCTATCAATGATTTAAATTGATTATAAATTATATTTTACAATCGGTATAATTACCATGAAAATTAATTGAAAAATTGTAATCGAACTGGAAATATTTTATTTATACCTTATAATTACAGACCACACCATAGCTTGTACACAGTTAACATAACATTAAGGATAGACTGACGAGTTGTTGGGAGAAGCGTAATGAAGAAAGTTCCTTGAAACACAGCTGTATTCGTTATTTTTATAAATTTTCTTCAACTAGGAACATTTAGATGTTATTAATAACAAAATAATAACGTTTATTTTTTCTTATTTCCTATTAACTTACAAATCATTGACTGAGCCAACATACGGCATGCTTTGGTCGGTTTAGCTTTAGACAGTCATTGATATTGTATCGATTAACGTTACGTTGTTATTGGCAATGAAAACGATATTGAAGACATTAAAAAATACGACGTAATGTTCCGTTAGTTATACTTAAAAAACCTTCCTCTAGAATCACTCTATCTATTAAAAAAAACCGCAGCAAAAACCGTTGCGTAGTTTTAAAGATCGTAGCATACATAGAGACAGACAGACGGAAAGCGACTCTATTTATTCTATTTAGTGTTTTATATTAACTAATTGACATTGCCTTATATTGACATACTTGGTTTATTTAATTCAATGTTAAATATTTTTATTTTTCTTTACTTATTGTCATAATTTTGTAGTATTTCATTTCTGTTTCTGTGTTCTATGATTACTGTAAAATACTGTTGATTTTTTTATGGACTTCTGGTCTGAAATAAACGTTTATTATTATTATTATTATTATTATAAACGTTCCTAGTTGTATCAAAGTCTTAGTGTTTTATACATCAGACATTAACTCTTCAAGTATAGTTTCCATGTCCGGTGCCCATTTGAGTTGATGTATTTTAACGCGGAAGCATTTAGCGACTTCCAAAGTCTTCATACAGTCGTCCGCGACGCTGGCGTTAGAGCTCTCACACTCGTGGATCATTGTTACCAGTTGTTTGGCCAAGTCATCATCTAAGAATATGAAAATAAAAATAATTTAATGTTAAAAAAATCAATTTGTTTAAGTAAAGGTATTAAACCTAATTAAGTAAAATGAAACGATCGGAGTTAAAAATAAAATTCTAAAAGATTTGTAAAGAATTATAATACATTCTTATATAACAGTCAGTGTTTAAGTTTTGCAAATCAATTGCCAATAGATTATGTACGAATACACTTTGCTTCAGGCAGTCTTATACGTACCTACGTAGAAGAGCAAAAAATCTAAAATTACTAAAAACAAAAAATTGAAAAGGTTTTGTAAATAAATAGACCATTAAAAACTATACCTGCTCCATGGCTCTTTGCGAACCCATGGGCATTTTCATGGTGTAGCTTCTTATCTTCGGTGATAAGGTCGTGCTTCGACGCCATGCACATGATGACGCATCCGGTGTCTCTGTTCAACAGCTCGTACTCTTCTTTCCAGTAGTTCATAAAGTCTTGTACAATGTTATCGCCTAGGTTTAGCTAGAAATTAAACCACATATTCACTAGTAATTCAATTATCGAAGCATTTATGTAGTTTCAGCCCTTTGTTCACATGTCTTCGAAAACTTACTTCTCTCAGACATGCAAGTTTCCTCACGATGTTTTCCTGAATTGTGAGAGGAGTGGTAATCATGACAGAAAATATTTGCAAAAGAAAATATCAGAGGTGCGAGACCCGAATTTGAACCCGCATCACGAACCGTTATCTAAGTGAATTCGTTACCACTTGGCTACCACCGCCTGTTTTATAAAATTTATAAGTGCCATGTAGTTTCAGAAAAGTTGGTTATTGACACCGAAGGTATCTATCCTCGCATCTTTTGTATTCTCTCCTCGATGAACAACACTAGTTTATTAACCGACTTCAAAAATTAGGACGTTCTCAATTTGTCCGTATTTTTTTATGTTTGTTACCTCAGAACTTTCGACTGGGTGAACAGATTTTGATGATACTTTTTTTATTTGAAAGTTTATGACCTCATCCAGATACAAAGTTTAATCTAAATCCATTCACTTTTGTTTGAAATTGTAACAAACCCACACACCTTCAAACTTTAATATTTATAAGAATTATTTAAAGACATAAGTAATACTTACCTCTTGTTTGCATTCATCAAAAGCTTTGGCGAATCCTTTCGTCAGCTTGTGCATAAGCTCCTGCGACGCGGACACTCTGTAGACGTGTACTAGGACACAGACGAGAACAGTCAGGAGACGCCATTTTTGTAAAGCCATCTTTTCTTTTGCTGCTTCCTTTCAACATGCGACTTTTATATAATGCTTGTCCGTTGATTTATATAGCAAGATCGAAAAATAATTAAAAAATCTCTGGGTTCTGTATAATAAAATAAGGACATTTTTCTATACTTTTGTGTATTTAAGTACGAGATTTAATTCCTATTTTTAATAGATTATAGCTATTTTTATAATATAAATTAACAATAATTTCTATATAAAAAATGAATGTTCGCATGTTTTTAGTCTATGGGTTCCTAAACCATTGATCCGATTGCGATTAGTCACTCGGGTGAGTAATTCTGGATCTCCTGTGGAGGTTTTTCTTAGAATGACTGTCTTTTATAAGTTCCTAAATGATTAAAGCTTAGGGACGCACTAGCGGGAAGCGAGTTGTTTTAATGTACGTTCTATGGTGAAGTTTATAAGATAAGTGTTTTAAGTGAAATATTTTATAATAAACTAGCCTTTGGCGCGTTGTAAAGCCTGAAATCTAAAGATTTTTTTTCTCCAGTTTTCGCAACATTTTTATTGATGCTCGTTCCTATTGGTCGTAGCGTAAAGTAATATAGCATCTCTCATCATCTAATGTAATATCATCATCCAACACAAAAATAATTTTTCAATTCAGACCAGTAGTTCCTGAGATTAGCGCGTTCAACCAAACAAACAAACAAACTATTCTGCTTTATAATATTAGTATAGATGATATAGAATATAAAGGTATTTTTGCGTATCTCTGATATTTAATCACACCTCGCCTGTCTCAGTGAACAATTAGTCTTCTTCGGCGGATGACTCTAATAGTAGAGCTTGCGCTGCTAATGTAGTAGCCTCAGTAATTGTAAGGCACTATGACGAGATTAATAATTCTCTTGTAATTAACTTATGCATAATTGATTGAATGAATGTATCACACACTATGTGTCATCTATATATTTATGTAAGCTGCTTTTCTTGCCTCATCCTGTGCGTAGCACTAAACCTAGCGAGCCCTTTATCCCTTAAATTAAAGTTATTCACTTTCACTTTTTTTACTGGATAATTATTAGGTCTACTTTAGGAGACTGACTTCAAACTTTAAATCTTTACCCTAAGGGATGACATATCTATACTTAATTATTATATTAATATCAAATTAAATATGTAGTTACAATACAAATGTGATTTGAAGTATTTTCAATTTCGCCTAATACTCAAATTAATTTTTCATATCGTAATTAGGTATTTTTGATGAACTATGTAATATAAATTTATTTTTAATGGCAATTTTAGGTAGGTATATGTCAAAAATATACTACAACACGACGCGACAGTGTTGCTACATTACAAATTTCCGCCCACTCTACTGCTTTATTTATTACCGAATGTGAGGAAAACGAGCAATTAGCACGTAAACATCAAAAGAAAGCTTTATGCAGTAATTGGATGTGGAGGAACACGACAATGTGTTTAGAGCGGCATTAAGTCAAATAGGGCACTCGCGAGTGCGCGGTTACATTTATAACATGCTACTGGTGTTATCTATACTAATATTATAAAGAGGAAAGGTTTGTATGTAAGTATGTTTGTAACGAATTGGCTCGAAAAGTACTGAATCGATTTTAAAAATTCTTTCACCATTTGAATGCTACATTATCACTGATTATTATAGGTTATTTTAATTGCAAGAAAAAATAAGGTTCCCTACTAAAACTACAATAACAGGAGAGGAGGAGGAGTGCACGCCGCACATAATATATGAAATAGGTAGCGCGGCTCAGGAGTTTATTAAAGCTGGAGTCATTTTGGAGAATTTTCAACCCAGTCAGTGATCGAATGAAGTTTAGTAGCGATTAAAAAAATGAACGCGGGCGAAGCCGCGCGTATTGCTAGTTTGGTTATGAACTCTTGTACGAGCAGGTTGGGGTGTAGATTAATTAATTATTATTTTTACCATTTACATACTTAATTTTATCCTCGTTTTATGTTAAATATAATTATATTCATCATTATAAGTAAAACTATGTTTTTGTATTTCAACGCAGATTTATTTACATTTTTTGTTACAAATGCTTTACAGCAATCATAGTCACGTAAGACGGCTTAAGACGACTCAAATGTCGTTACAATATAATATACTTGAAAATAATACACTTAAAAAATGGATTTTACCTAATAATAACATTAATTCTTCATTTTTTTAAATATAAAAATACACTATTATACTTATTATTTGTAAATAACAATGGAAACAAACTCGTGCGTATGTGAGAGACACGCGGGACTTGCGGGGCGCGGATTACTCTTCATTACGAAGCGGATGTCTTCCTCAGCACGCATTTGTCACCTAACCCTGAAGTACATGGAACGACGATTAAGTTAGTTAGAAGACTGTAAATAGCGCAGCAGACATTTATTTAGTTAATCCGTACGTAAAATCTTAACATATCAATTTTGATATATTAAAAAGTTATAATAATAAGCAAAAAGGGAAGGAATACTAAGCACATGTATGTATGAACTTCATGAAAAAATATAGATATCTTTATAACGATACTTTAAATTTTTCATTGAAATTAATTGAAAGAACGAATGAACTCGTAATAAGCTCTAATTAATAATTATCCAAAGCTTTTGTTATATCTGAGCTTTTGTCATTTGATACATTACTGTTTAAAGTCTTAGCAACATGTACTAATTTATTACTGTTTGGTTCCAGGTACGTACAGTACTTATAATACAGTAAGTTATAATAATAAGCAAAAAGGGAAGGAATACTAAGCACATGTATGTATGAACTTCATAAAAAAATATAGATATCTTTATAACGATACTTTAAATTTTTCATTGAAATTAATTGAAAGAACGAATGAACTCGTAATAAGCTCTAATTAATAATTATCCAAAGCTTTTGTTATATCTGAGCTTTTGTCATTTGATACATTACTGTTTAAAGTCTTAGCAACATGTACTAATTTATTACTGTTTGGTTCCAGGTACGTACAGTGGATACAATACTCAGTTTGGAGGTAATTTATTTCTACTTTGCATTATAATTCTAAACTTATGGGTTGAAACCCTTTTTTCTTGTTATTTTCGTTTTATGTAGTATTTGAAACCTAATTTGGAATTAATTAATTATTAAATGCCTAGGTAATTTTGCTTGTATGTCATCGCAAATACCATTTATTTTAATTTAATACCTATCCGATATTCACCCGGAAGTTCTATTCTAAATACTACCTAGTATAGTATTATGTGATCTGTGTTACTACTATATCCATCCCTTACAAAGCTTACCTCTTACTATATTGGAGTAGATTAGAATAAATGACTTTAAAATTTACTAGGGGCCATACCCCATAACAGTAAATGTTCCAAGAAGTCCTGTTTACATCACATCCTTTTACAGTTCAAGTGAAATGATCATTGAATGTAATAAAATCAGTGCGTCCACCTGTTCAATCTCGGCTAAGCCGGGCCTGCCCCAGCCTACCGCCACCTGCCCCCGCCTGCCCCCGCCCTGCCCCAGCCTGCCCCAGCCTGCCCGGCCTCGCGACAGCTGCGTGTAACGACCTTCTGAATGATCGCTGGTGATTTGTCCAACTGACCCTTGAAATGTAGAGCTCAGTATGACTTAGATAGTACGAGTAAGAGCTTGAAATATAAATTGATTTTATATATTACGTAGAGTGAACTTTCTAGGTATTTTGTAAGCTTTAAAGCTTAAATAATGGTTTGTTAGTATACCTATATATTAAGCTATCTATGAAAGTTGAATTATCTATCGAAAATTTTATAGTAAAAAAATCTATATACAACATATTTCGTTACCTTATTTATTAAAAAAAGGGTTAGGTAATAAATTAAGTTGTCTGTACGAGTTTATTTATCGAAAAATTTAAAATAAATCAAACACTATATATAATAAGACATGGATTTAATAGGTTTTCTGCAGTGCATTTCGAAATCTGAAAATAAATATCAAAAATTTATAAGTATAGCGAATTCTAAACATTGTAAGCTCTGTGGCGTCGGGCAAGTAGCCAGCGTCTTAAGGAATCTTATCTTCGGACATTCAGACACAGGGATTTGCGGCGCTCGGACTAATGGACGGGATTTAGACGAGTTTTAATGTGCCTACTGCCTTACACTATGCAATACGTATGACTTTGCACACTACTATAACTGGAGTATATACAGTACGCAATGAGTATTATTTAAACAGTAGTAAATTCAAAGTTTGTATGAAAAAGTGTATGAGACTTGTGAAATTCATGTATTTGTGGAAAAAATTAATAACATATTATAAGCCTATGTGTTCTTTAGAGACTTCGCAAATGCACGAACTAATTATAGGTACAGTTCTTATGTAGACACTACATATGTACATTTTTAATAAAGTTATTTAAGCTTGCGTAGATACGTTTACGTAAAGTTTTACAATTCATTTGCGAATTGGTGGTGATTCCTGGGCAAAAACATGTACATATTTTAAAGTTTACTAAAAGTTTAAATACAATATACTAAATGTATGCTAACATTGATAAATATTAGTTGAAACGTTTCAGGAATTCGGACAGAACAGAGATTCGGCTAATGGATGGAAATGAGATACCTTTAAATATGCAGTAAGTGCATTGTGAACTACGTAGTGCATAGTCATAGTGATAAAGGCTATTTATTGTCTCGAAATAATTGGACCTAGTTATGCAAAAAAAAACAGCCATGTGCGAAAAAGTACCAACAAAGTTATAAGCATTTTACTGTCGATAGTTGCATTTGGGTTATGTTTTGTTTTCTGGTTATTTTAAAGTTGAAAAATATTTGTATATACATATATTGTTTATTTTTTTCCAATCCAGTATTTAGAACTGTTGCTATTAAAGCAAATAATTACATTTTAGTCTTAGCTGTTTTATACAAAATAGCATATTATACCGTAATCAAAGTAAAGCTTAGTCCAGCCACATGAGTTGGCTGTGTTTTGAATTATTATTAAACAGCAAAATAAATAAAAACAGACAAAAATTCTGTAGTAACAAAAATCATAATACAAAATAATCGAAATAAATTATTTATCGAACGAAATACACATTTCTTGATCGTCTTTTTAAACAGGAAGTACTCAATTCAACTGGATTTTTCGTCTGCATCATATAATATGTTACGTCATTTATGTCTATGAAAATTCATGTAGATTTTCATTTTTTTAAGTAAATTTATAGCAAAAGGAGATTATAATATATAATCTTTTCGGATTTTATCTCCCGTGACCATGATTGCTGTAAAGCATTCGAAACATCGGGAACCAAAAATCATAATAAATCCGCGACAAAATCCGAAAAGATAGTTTCATTTATAATGTCAAACATTCGCGTAAACCTAAGAAAGTATTAAGAGATTATAAAGTAACTTCCAATTTTGATGATAAAATGTAAAACCGATATACTTCGGTACAATCAATTGGCGTCGTTCCAAAATACTTTTCCAGTCATTCTTAATACCCGTAACCGCTTATCCGTAACTCTAATTTTAGTACCCTTTTATGGGTAAAATCCAAATGGAGATTATATTTAATTAGAAAACTATACAGCCATTAAATTTTAAATATCTGATAGTATAATACTTCTATAAGTTATTACATTTTTATGGTTTGAATGAATGTCAATTTTTTATAACTGCTAGTGGTGTAAAGAAGAATTTACGGTCTGTTGATAAACACCTTTGACTCGCGGGAGACAAACTTCTAAAAATTACAGCTTAAGTTCGAAGTCACGTAAAAAGAAAGTTTAGACTTTAACTCTATGATAATCTTGATGTGTAACATTTTCCTTCTCACTTTTCCGCAATGTGCGCGAGATTTCGCGATGTAGCAGGAAGCGGGAAGCTGTTTGTTGTGAATAAGCACGTGGTGGTAGAGTTGATCGTCATTAATAAATTTATTTACTGTTAATAATAATTGTCTGAAAAAGTGCAGATCATTGAAAAAATATCCAGTATACAATAATGATTTCTATTGATTTTATATTTTTAATATTTATTCGAATAAATATTTCAGTATTTAGCTTTTTTAAAGATCAATAATTAATATTTATAATGTTATCGGAAGTACAATTTTCATGTGCGAATCTTTTTCCACTACGTTTACCACTTGTCTTACGGTGACGGAAAATATAGTGACAAAACCTACATGTCTGTCAGAACCTAACAAGTTATCGAAAGACATGTGTAGTCCGCCAACCCGTACCTACTTGGCTAGCATTGTGGATTATGGTCTGATCCCTAAGTATTAAATGGAGGCCCAGCAGTGGGACGTTAAAAAAGGCTGAATACAACAGCATACAATTACTGTAAGGCTAATTCTTTTTTTATTTTGGTAAAAAAATTCAACCTGATATATTTAATGCGTTCGTTAAGACCTAAAAGTGGGCGGATACCTAGTGCTTATACTTTTACACTACACTTACAATCTCTATCTTCATATCGCATTCCACTTGTAGAGTAGGTTCAATTCATTGGGTAATTTCACAGTAATAAATAAGACAGCATTGATTTATGATATCGGAGCGTAATTATAGGATGGTACGAGTTGTTGTTACTGGCAACTTACCGAGGTATTAGCGTAAAATCCTTTTTTTACTTAATCGAAATATGGATATATTAATAAGTTATTTAGTTATTTAGGTTCGATGAGTAATACCTACTTTGAACTATTTATATATTTATTTTTTTGAGTATTTCTTAATTCTATAAGGAATACCTAAGTAATTACCAAGTTATTACCAAGTTCGTAGACCAAGACGACACTCATTGGCTCAGTTTGTAGTGACCCTACTTGCTGCGCCAGCATTTGCGGGTTCGAGTCACGCTGGGGACATTTGTTGAGCACGAATGTTTTTACTCTAGTCATGTTGTTTATATTTATAATAATTTATGTATTTATTTAAAGCAATATATTATGTAGTATATCTGGTATCCGTATCACAAGCCTCTTAGCTTAACACAGAACTAGATGGCGCTGTGTGTAATAATGTCCTAACACAAGTATATAATATGACGTGTATATAAACATTTTTCTTCTAGCAGCGCCATCTACAATACTATAAAGTAATGTGAGTTAACCATTAGGTACTTACACCGTAGTTCAGTCTCGTGACAATAGATGTCGCTATAAAAAACCCATACAATCGATACCAATTTACAGTAAACTATTTTATAAAACTAGCAAATCCGAAGCTTCGTAGGGCGTAAATTAAAATAAATTAAACATTTTTTTAATAATTTTTTACTATAATAAAAGTACCCTAAAATACTCCTTATAACATTAGCTATCTGCGAGTGAAAGTCCCGTCAAAATCGGTCCAGCTGTTTCAGAGATTAGCCGGAACAAGCGGACAGACAAAGAAAAATTAAAAAAAATATTCTTTGATGTTAGTACCGTGTATATTTTATAAGGATTTTATTTTATAATATGTAGTGATGATACTGATGTATAATACAAAAATGTGGATATCTGGATTATATGAATGTTATTTACTGATTCTTTTGAATTTTATACATACGATAAGTGTTTTAGTTTTTATTTAGAACAGGTTTTTATGCTATTCGTTTCTCAGTAACTCTTACCACTAGATGAAATTATAACTCTACAACCTCTACATCGTTTAAGCCATCGTATTAAATGTGTATGTGTGTGTGTCTGTGTGTGTGTGTCTGTGTGTGTGTCTGTGTGTGTGTGTGTGTGTGTGTGTGTGTGTGTGAGTGTGAGTGTGTGCAGTACACACTGTGTACCAAACACATGCATTCCATGATTAAAAATAATAATTTTATGTAACCCCTAACGTTTTTTAATTTAGGTAATAATTAAATAAACTAGGTAGGTATAATACTTTAAGAACAAAGCTACAATAAACAAAATCGATTTTTTTTATTAGATAAAAAACTATTTCTATACTACTTATTATAAATCTTGACATTCTTCTTCTTCTTCTTTGTCCTCGCCTTATCCCGTTACGCGGGGTCAGATTTCCTTATCATGCGACGCCACGTAGATCGTGTGTTCGCGTCCTCATCGGTGAGACCGAGGCATTTCAAGTCCTTCTGGACAGTCGTCATCCAAGTAGCTTGGGGTCTTCCTCTGCCCCTCTTTTTTGTTGCAATGGAAAGGCACTTTTTCACTACGTAATCGTTGGGCCTACGCATTACGTGTCCATACCATCTGAGCCTTGATTCGGAAATTTTGTCGATTATGGGTGCAACTTTAAAATCTATACATATACTCTATAAATCTTGACATAGATTTCAAAAAATATTTTAATAAAATGACTAGGTACATACCTACTATTTTAGAATAAGTTTACGGAAGATCAACCGAGGGAAAGCAACATTCTATAACATTCATTAAGTTTTCATCGGCAAATCTCATTAATTCTAACATAGATCAGAGCAAATATAATATTATCTAGTATCTCATAAGTTATGGAACTCCACCATAACTCAAGAATCATGGTGACCATAAACTACTGTGGTCAGTTTAATTTCCGGTAGACTATCGTGGAGTGCCGCCTACCGGAAGTCTTATCGTTTTGGGCGTTGTAGCACTTTATGTAACGAGTAACGAGAGATCCACCCTTACTTTGCTTTATCGCAACTTCTATTTTGAAATTCAGAATAATATTACCTTCTTCATAAAAGCCAATAGTTTTATCAAAATAGAGTTAGCCTATTTACTTAAAAAAAATGTTCTCGTATTTACATAATATCTAATATATTTAATGTAAATGTAATGAAGCAATTCCGCGGGAAACAAATAATTTCATAATTTATTTAACTATATTTTAAAGTGAAGCAAGATTTGCTTGATTACCGGATCTCTGTCAGGCGCGTCCTTAATGAGTACACTACAATATTGATTAATACTTTCTTAGATTTACGCGAATATTTGACCTTTTAAATAAAACTGTCTACTTATTAGAAAAGACCCGGAAATTACAAACAGACTCTTCAATTTTATTTCATCTGTATGGACATCATGCTAGAATTTAAAAGAAATAGTTAAAAGATAGGTTCATTTTCGTAATACCAACATTAAATAATGATTTTTTGATTTAAGGACTGGAAATATAACTTGCCTTACTGTAGCGAACGTATATTATTTGCCATTTGGTTATATTATATTTGTATTATTTTTTTTATACAATTGTTATTATTGCATATTCTTACAACCTATTTCATTTGACTTTACGCGCGATTATCTCAATGTAATATATAATGTGTACTTGTTACTTAGTTGTAGTCTTTGGTTGTAGTTAAAATATGTTAGGACATTCTTACAACAACGCCATCCAGTTCGTGGTAAGCTACGATGCTTGTGTTACGTATACCAGATAGTTGATATACTACATATATAACTTCTAAATACATACATAATATAAATATAAACACCCATGACTGGAGTACAAACATTCGTGCTCAACAAATTAATGCCCCCAGCGGGACTCGAACCCGCGACCGCTGGCGCAGAAAGTAGGGTCACTACCAACTGGGCCAAACGAGTCGTCAAAGTAGTTATACATGTAGGTACGTACACTCAGTACTGGTTAGCTTATTATGTCTGACTATACTGTAGATATATTGTATACATATTTGTCTGGCAATCCAGTCATGGTTTCGCCATGTGGTAGGTACCTAGGTCACTAAATACATGGCGAATCCATGGCTGCATCTATAGTATATCACTACATAATATAAAACAACGCTCGCTTTCTCTGTCCCTATATCCTTATGTACGCTTAAATCTTTAAAACTACGCAACGGATTTTGATGCGGTTTTTTTAATAGATAGAGTGATTCAAGAGGAAGGTTTATATGCATAACTAGCGGATCCCGCGGCTTTGCCTGTGCTAAATCTAGGGAAGAACCCGAGCGAAGCGAGGGCGAGTCGCTAGTATAAATATAAAATGTACGTTTCTAATATAAAACAAATGAAATTCAAACACAATTATCAGCGCAACTGAGTTAAGTATATGACTTACAAACAGACACGATTAAACCTAGCAGATTACGTATTACGGATAACAGTTACGCATAAACGAACATAATATATAAATAACATTTGAAAACCGGACCTAATTATATAACGATTTTTAAAATCTCTTCCTGCGGGTGTATCCTCGCTCGCAGGATGTGCGCTGAAGCGTAAACACATTACTTCCCTTTCTCAAGTCGGTAATCTAGCCTCAGATCAAAGGCAAGTGGTAGAGGATCACAACGCATCTAGTGTTGAAATGGGGATTCAAACGTGTGTCAGGTACGTACTTGTGCCTATTGAATTGTCTATTAAATTAAAATGTACATTGTATAATTCATATGAAATTAGGCTACTAGTAGTAAAACGTATATTTAAGTAAATTACGCATAATGTAAAATAATCAAAACTGAAAGCAAGACAATAATTACCTATTTCTTTTAATTATTAGGTACTTATAATATGCTATAATTAGTTTTTTTACAAATGTATTTTAATTATTAGATTTGTTTAATTGCAAAATTTTTCAATTCGGTGGAGTGCTTTTTTTAATTGGTTATAAAACAAAGATAGTAAATTGGCAAAACAAAGAGAGAAAAACGATAAAAACACAAGTTTTCTCTCAGTTTCCTTATATTTTAATTTTCTAATTAAGCTATGCAACTTTCTATCTTACTCTCTTTTTATTATTAACAATAATTAATTTATTAAAAAATAATTAACTTCAGTCTCATCACATTAACCGCCCTCGCCACGGTGACCACGGTGCACGGAGATCTATTCTCGAAGGCTACAAGAACCAAAGCAGACGAGAAGAACCTTCAGAACAGTGTGTTTGATTTTATCATAGTGGGCGGAGGCACGGCAGGCTGCGTGCTCGCTAACCGGCTGTCGGCTGTTTCTGATTGGAAGGTACATGAATGAATCTAGTAAATGTAATAAATGAATCTATTGCAGAATATTTTAAAGACGACGCCTTAGCTTTTCCTTGTACAATCCTCGACGATGTTTAGATTTTTGGTTGTTTAGTATAGAATCTTTATAGTAAACATTTAAAGTTACGAGTAAATCGTACGTCCCTATTTTAATAGAATGGTGATGGTCGATTAATGCTTGTTTCCATAGACAAATTCTCAAACCTCTTTACCTTGGTATTGGAACTGGCAAACGTTTACTATTGATAAAAATATAGTGAAATGTAATAAAAAATATTATACAATTGATTGATACTTCTTATCCACAACTTTAAATAAAAAATAGATCTATGTTTTCTATCAATATATAATATTGGACACCTTTTTAAAGGTTTTAGTAATTGAGGCGGGGGATGAAGAAAATATAGACTACAACATCCCCGGAGTACCCACTAAGGAATTTCGTCCTATACTTTGGAACTTCCGAACGGAAAGGAATGGCTTTTCCTGTCTGTCGAGACCTGGAGGCAGTTGTGAGGTCAAGACCGGCAAGGTCTTAGGAGGGTCCAGTGTCACCAATGACATGAAATATACAAGAGGGTCAAAAAAAGATTACGACGCATGGCATAGTAATGGTGAAATGGGCTCGTTGGACTGGAAGTTTGAAAACTTAATTGAACATTTTAAACATTCTGAAGACAATGGTGAGTAAATTAAGTATTTGGCCTAAGTTAACATAACTACACATAAACATCGCAATCGACACTTTTAACAAAATCAAGCTTAACCACAGAATCAGCAATACAAGGTCTACCATAATCTATGACTGTACTTATCGTTATTCATCAATAATAATAACGATCACAATAATTATTTATATAACAAGCTAGAGATGGTTACTAGTATTAAATACTATTATGTTCTTCTTATTCTTTAAATAGTTTCTGTAATTTTTATTTTATAATTTGATATATTTTGTAGGTGATTATGACGTCCTGATGAATTCTTTCTATCATTCTCGCGGCGGAGAAATGCATGTGCAAAGATTCAAATATGTCGATCGATACATGGAGCTATTTTTAGGTGCATTCGCGGAACTAGGATTTCGATCTATTGATATAAATACGAATGTACCCGAAGCCGCTGTGAATAACCAATATGTAATGTTCAACAACACAAGACTCAGTACAAATAGCGCTTTTCTTAAGCCTATTAGACACAGAAAGAATTTAACAGTAAAGACAAAGGCGACAGTAACAAAGTTAATTATAGATGAACAAGAAAAAACAGTTGAAGGGGTTATATATGAAATTGAAAAAGGCAAAGAGTTAGCTGCATATGCTAAAAAGGAGACAATTCTAACCACAGGTGCTATAAATAACGTTAGATTACTTCATCTCTCAGGTGTAGGGCCAACAACAGAGTTAGCAAAACATAATATTTCCGTAAAAGCTGACCTTCCTGTGGGAGCTAATTATCAAGATCAAGTCACGACTGGTGGTTTAGCCTTTACTTTGAATGAAGTAACGGCGTTCAGTGAAAGTCAAATCATAGAAGATTTCAAAACATGGTTTCAGAATAGAGGTGGACCGTTAGCTTCAAGAGGAATAAACCAAATATCAGCATTTATTCAACTATTCGAAAACAAAAATGGTCCGGACATAGAATTAGCTTTAGAAGGAAATTTTATAAGAAGTGACAAATTTATGCTTACTAATGTAACTGTTCACACAGCAGAGGAGTCTAGCTTGCCATTGCCATATTACAATTTAGTAATAATTAATCCAGTATTGTTAAAGCCTAAAAGTAAAGGTAAAGTAACATTAAATAAAAGAAATCCAAAATATGGTCGCCCTGTTATACAGGCTAACCTTTTAAAGGAGCCTGAAGACTTGGACGCCATCATCGACAGCGTGGATATAGCCTTGCAAATGCTCGAGACAAAAGATCTGAAAAAGGCTGACGTAAAACTAGCTCCTCTAGATCTGTTTCCTTGTGACAGGTTACAGAACAGAGATCAATGGAACTGTATAGCGAGACACTATACAAAAGCGTTAGGTAATCCGATAGGCACTTGCCGAATGGGAGAAAATAGAACAACCTCTGTAGTCAACTATGACCTCAAAGTTCATGGTATTGAAAGGCTTAGAATTGTAGATAGTTCAGTGATGCCAACACATGTCCGAGGAGGTATCTATATACCAACTGTTATGATTGCTGAAAAAGGAACTAAACTGATAATAAAAGACTGGAAAGAAAAAAAGAACAATTTTTTGTAATTTAAGTTTATAGATTGTAGTATTATTACGCTTAGATATGTTAATATTATGTAAATAACGTGTAAATAAAAAATGTTTTAGTACCAAGTACTTTTAATAAAATCACTCGCTTTTTCAGCTATCATTATCACAGGAGCAGCGGTAGAACCTCTGGTTATTTTTGGTATTATTGACGCATCGGCTACTCTTAAATTTTCTACACCATATACCCGTAGGTTGTTATCAACAACAGATTCTGGATCATTCCCAGGACCCATCTTACATGTTCCAACATAATTATGCAATGGGGCTGTAAATTGTCTTATTATACATGACCAGAACTCTTGAGTGACACGTTCATATTCTCTACACTCATTATTTAATATAGGCTGTGGGTCAAATTCAAATTCTGAAGTCTTGAATACGTCCGTATCGAACAATCTTACGACCTCTTGTATTCCTTCTAATAATTTCTTTCCATCACTTGGCTCTTTTAAAAAATTTGGATATATCAAAGGTGTTCCAAAGATGGGATCCGTTGCATTTAACACAACTTGCCCTCGACTTTTCGGCGTCAATAGAGATATGCATATGTCTATTTTATCATAATACATATTTGAATTATGTCCTCGAAATCTAAATTCTATGTCAGGTGTCCCTAAAATTTCTGAAATACTACTTTCAAAAAAAGCAATCACTTGAAAATTAGCTGAAAGGGGTCCAAGCCCTTGTGAGTAATACGTTGTTATATCTCTTAATTTTTCTGGAAATTTGCAAGTGGTAGCTGTTTTAGATAGTTTTATAACAGGTAAACAAACAGAAAGGTGATCATGAAAATTGCCTCCAACAGGTAAATCGTACAAAACCTTAATATTTAAATATTCTAAATACTCTTTTGGTCCTATACCAGACTGCATGAGAAGTTTTGGTGAATTTATAGCTCCTGTGCTTACAATAATTTCCTTAGACGCTTTTACAACTACTTTCTTACCATTTCTTATATATTCAACTCCTACTGCTTTAAGGTTATTCCTTTTATCTTCGATGATTACTTTAGTTACTAGAGCTTGTGTAACTATGTTTATATTAGTCCTTAACTTTCTAATAGGCTCAATAAACGCTGTGTACGCACTAACACGTTCTCCAAAATATGACATAGTTTGTATCCTCATAAAACCTAACTGATTTCGTCCATTAATGTCTGTATAATTGTAACCAAGTTCATTAAATGCACTGAGAAGAACATCTACGTTGTCGTCGACATACGGGTAGCGGCCTACGTCTAGTGGCCCTTGCGTGGAGTGGAAGAATTTATTCCTTGATATATCTTTGTCGTAATTCCCCTCTGAGTATTTAAAGTAGGGCAGCACTTGGCTAAAGCTCCACCCTTCATTGCCGTTAAGAGCCCATTCGTCGTAATCCGCAGGACTGCCTCTCATGTACGCCATGTCGTTAATTGTAGACGTTCCCCCAACAACTCTGCCTTGCACTACCTCACAGCCTTTTAAGTTGCGATTTTGACAAAATCTGAAACGTTTTAAATAAGTACTTTAATAGATTTATTCAACACCAATACTAAGTAATATGTTAAGTTCACTTCAAGCAATATAAATATAACTTAATGACTGCCATTTTACTAAGTACGAGTACGTTTACGAAGAAGGTAATGATATTCAAAATAATATTTCCTAAATTTAGTCTGACAAATTTTGAAAATAGAATATCGTATTGTGCTAATAGTTACCCCTTTTTGGGCCGCATTGAGTACTGCCAGGCTAGTGCAGAGCCTTTGAACTCGCTGGTGATACCTGGGATTAATGCTATTTTGGGTTCTTCAGGACCAGCTTCTAGAAGTAAAACCTTAAAAATTAAATTTATCCTATTATAACGATGCTCTAATTTTTAATATTTGAATAAACCACTTTAAATATCATATTTTGATACTCTACATTACTTTGAGAAATACTATATTCAAATTATTATGTAAATTATTTGTTCATTCATTAATTAGATATAGAAATAAATAAATAAAATATATAATCATTTACCTTCCATTTTCTATTTTCTGACAGTCTACTTGCAACGACACAGCCAGCAGTGCCTCCACCTACAATGATGAAGTCGTATTCTTCCTCAAAATCATCTTCATTATTAACATTACTTGCAAATTTATATTCATAAACTGGCCTAATCTTTGCATCTACTTTATTTTCTGATTTCAATAATTCTTCGTTGTTCTTAAAATAGTCTGGTTCTGGTCCAATACGCCCAAATAATGTATGAATTAGAGCAATCAGTAGTATAGCTGTGGGTGCGCACTCAACGTGTCCGTCGCAAATGTTGCATAGATCCTCGGTTATATTACCGGATGATGACATGGCATCCTCACCTTGCTTGTAGTATTCATAACTGAGATATTTATTTTACGAAAATGTTATTTTCCGTATACCAATGAGCCGTATTTTTCATATTTTTAAACACATTGATTCACTATGTTTTCTCAAATGCTCTGAGCTAAAAGAATGCATCGTTTGCTTGTTTACCATTTTGTGACACAAATTCAAGCAATCAATAAATTGTAACTCGGTTTGTCTGTACGTTTTGAAATATCCGCTAATTATCTAGTGGTAGCCCAGTGATGATGCGCTCGCTTGGATATCTGAGTTATGCGGCTTCAAATCCGGGTCTCGCACCCCTTATATTTTCATGTGCAAATTATTTCTAACATGATTACCGCTTGTCTTACGGTGAAGGAAAACATCGTGAGGAAACCTGCATGTCTAAGAGAAACTAGCAAGTTTTCGAAAGACATGTGAAGTCCGCCAACACGCACTAGGCGTGTTGGCGGACTTCACATCACGGTGGACTATGGCCTGGTCCCCCTCGTACTGAGGGAGGCCCGTGCCCAGCAGTGGGACGTTATAAGGGCTGATTACATAAGCACAGTCTCTTTTGCGATTTATAATTTAGAATGTATGTGATTATTAATACTTAGTAGCTTTTTAATTTTGTTTGACTGTTTCTATTAAATTAACTTAAGAGATTAAAACGTATATGACAAACAATATTATGGCAAGTAAACCAGTACGACTCTACTATAGAAAATACTGTTGTACTGTTTGTATTTGTATCCATTGTTACATTGTGTCGGGTCCGGAATTTCATTGCTCCATAGTTTCTAATGATAATAATTCTTCGCGTGCGCTCTTCTTAGATTTCTAAGAATTTATAATAAAATGGAAACATGTGGAATTGTTTTAACTGCATCCAGTATTTATTTACGAGTATAAGGTAAGCAGCTGTAAACATTGATAATCTAGAAAACATATTTTTATTATAAACCCAAACCCTATTATTTAAATTTAAAAATTGATTTGAAACAAGGTAAATGTTTGAAAATGAAATATAACAACACAAAACTAATACTATTAAGTTGCAGCGCCTAGTAGCAGCATATAGCAATTACACGCACAAGAGTGAGGCTCTTTTAATTATTTAGGAATAGAAAAGAAGTCTTTTTTTTTTCTCTTTATTTAAAGGAGCTTTATCAATCAATGATTATGTCGCCCCCGTAATAAATTTACATATTTTATACAAAACTTCTTATTTACAGTTTTCACTTAACCTATTAGTGACGTTGTATCACAAATAACAATGTGCAAAGCACCCTTGCTTGCTTCGATGAGGGGCAAGACAAGATACAGTTGCACAGTCCTACCTCATACTTGTTAACAAAAATGTTTCGACGTTCAATCGAGTTCCGTTCACACTCCATCAAAACATGTTGAATATCATCCACTGTAAAAAGAAGTCTTAAAAATAATGACATTTTACCAAAAATTACAAAGCTATTGAAAATGTTCATAGACGTCAACAAATAAGTAGTCATATAAATTCATAGTAACTTTAAATACAACTAGCGACTCACCCTCGCTTCGCTCGGTTACGTCCATAGGTCAGCGAAGTAATACGGGTTTCGGTAGTTAAAATAAATAAAATTTCTACCTCCTCCTTTTTTGAAGTCTGTTTAAAAGTAGAGTGAAAGTCCCGTTAAAATCGGTCCAGCCGCAAATTGTTGTTCTGTTGATAGTATCGTATATTTGGTAAAAGGCTGTTAATTTTAAATTAAAAACAGACACTCCAATTTTATTTATACATATATGTACCTATAGATTATATATGAAACGATCATAAGGTTTTATTACAACTTTATTATGGCATAAGCTAAGAGATACTGAACTAAAATAATAAAATTGTGATGAACTTAAAATTGTAAATCAGATATTAGGTACTTTGACATTAAAGATTTAGTATATTTGGAATTTACAGTCGCTCTTTAAAAGCTTCCAAAGTTCCTGATTTTTGGTACTTTTGAAGAACCAAATTAATAATGATTTATGAACTCAATAGGTAATAAAGTACCAGATAAGGCCGCTTATGCACATCTCTTTAATTGTATACTTTATTTAATATAATTTTTTATGTGTGCAGTAAAATGATATAAAAAGGGAGTGGGATGAAGACACACTAGTATGAAATTTCGTTATATTTGAATTTAAAGACGTAAAAAATGGTACGAGATAAACCTACAAATTATTATGAAAAAGTCTCATCACTATTTATACAGGCTCTAGGTAGAACTCGTTCTACAATCAGTAGTGATGTAGAGTTAGGCAATTTTACGGTAAGTTACATTATACGGAAATAACTTGGCAATAAACTTGGAACGACACCTTGGCGGCTCACGCTTTGCATTATTAATTTACTTTTGATGAGATTTTCGATATTACTCTGTCATATATACTGCATTTGCTCTGACATCATCATATTTTACAATAAGGCATTCAATATATTGTATCGAATTCATGCCTCAAAATATATTTAGGTATATTATGTGTATTTATGTACTTAATATCTAAAGACTTTATCTCAAACTAAAACTAAACTATTTAGTTGTTATAGACGAGACCTAACCGCAAAATTACAGAATGACATCAAGAATAAAAATTAATAAAATGAATTTAGTATTAGAAATAAAATCTCCTTAAAACGTCAGGAAACAAACATCAAAATAAATCCACGAAACAACATGAAAACGTCTTTTTAACGTTCAATTTTCCCGTAAAAAGAAAGTATAGGACGTATGTCTATGGGAATGTGTACATAATTTCACGTGTTTTCCAAAAAGTGTGTATGACATAAGAGACCCCTATTTATCTACCATCTGAATCTCTTCACGACCGTAATCATCTAGTAGTTGAGGTTGCAATCCAATTATAATACAATTTCGTTTTGTCACGAAACCATTAGTGAATAAATTCATATTTCTTTTGTATAAGTTTTAAGTTTTTTATACTACAACCATTCAAATAAAATGCCTTTTTAATATTTTTATTGTAACGCTTTGCTTATTTTGTTAACCGACTTTTAAAATAATATGTGTAGTATATGCACACTTAGCCTTAGAGTGTTGTTATTTTTTCAATTTTATGGAACCGCCCTTAAATTATTATTCAATAATATTAATTAATCAATCATGAGAATGATATTGTGAAACAAACGAAAATACGTAGGTACCTATTTTTGAAGTTATAATAAAGGAAGAAGCCACTTATAAATTCAATTTATTTTTGAAATTTTACGTGTCACTGGTGATTACAGAAATACTATTATAATAATATCTTTTAGTTTAGTTAAATTGTTTTAACTCCCTCATTATGTACGTGGTAAATCACACGAAGACCGATCATTTGGAAAATTGTTTTTGGGACATCGCGTTTGGATGTTCGTGGGAAGCGGAAATAGTATGCTATTATAACAATAATATTAGGAAATAGCCATTTTAATATATATAGTGATACCAGACACAAAGAAAAAATATTTACTTTTTCTAAAATACTTCTTTGATTGCTAGAGTATATTTAAACTTATTTGTACAGCGGTATCTACTGATACTTGAATAAATTACAATTTAAATGTATATCATTAAAGTTATTTTATTTTTAATCAAAATTTTCTTCTTACAGTACTTAGTATATAAAAATTTATACATATATAATTTAAATTTATAATATTATTGGTACTTATGTATACAAATTTTCCCTTTAAGTATACAGACACTTATACTCTAATGGATTGAATTATTTGATTGTAAATATGTTGAATGCACTTATAATAACAATAAAAAGCAATAAATTAGCGACTCATTATTAAAAAACATAAAGTAATATATTACAGTTTAAAAGCAGTGTAAGCTTTTATTGCCAAAATTTAATCGTCGGACATAAAATTTTAAAGCGACTTTAATCCGTGCGATACGAAACGTACATTAAAATAACAATAAAACGATGCCAATTCACTCATTATTTTAATTGAGAAATTAGTCGGACCCCCCTCGAACATTGCCTTTATACAGTAGGTACGTATTGTACAAGCAGTTATAGAGAGGTTATACCGCTATTTCGACTCAACTTGCAAATGAAAATATTACTATTAAAACCGTCGTTTGGTTTGTGGTATTAGGGAACGAGAGCAGCAATACGCAATACCGGTGGTATTGCGTATTTTCATTATTTACTGCTCACTAGTCGTGTTTAAGGACTTTAGACAAAGCAAATGGTAAAATATTCTTTAATTTTTACCAATAAATATATATGTGCATAATATTTTATGAAATAATTGTGAATGTTTATTATAGTGTTAGAAGCAATATCTAAAAAAGCAATATTTAAAAATTTTTAACAAAACCTATTTTAATGACTTGTATAAAAGTAGATGGAACCTTCCGAAGGACATAGACTACTTTTTCTGTGAAAATAAAGTTGAATGGGATGAAATACCCAAAAAACCGTGGAACCATTCATATTTTATCAATTTAAAACCCTACTACCTAGTATACTAATAACGTAAAGGCAGATAGATAGCTGGTAGCGCCATAATTGCATAGGTACAATGGCGGGTACTCGTGAGGTTCAATTGCAGGGCTTAGTTGTATTACGTTTTGTGGATTTGTACTGATTTTAAATTATTGCAGTTTGCAGCCATTTGTTAGTATTAAACGTTTTCAGTTCAAATTCCCTAAATCCTACGAAAATACATAAATTCGTTTTATTTGTTCTGTTAAATTATTCTTTTTATAAATTTTTCTTTTATATAATTTTTGTTAACTCATACTCAGTCATTTACCATTTGGGGAAATTCTTAGTTTGTTTAAAAGAGTACTTCTAGATATAGAAAATTAAGATGGACTAATTTTTTCAGCTAATGATATTTTTTATGGATTTTTACAGTGTAGTTCGATTGCGATGATTCTTTTTAATTAGATAGGTAGTACAACAAATATTACTAGATTTGAAATCTTCCAAGTATATTTCATTTCACATGTCATTTATATTCTTAACTAGCGACTCGCCCTCGCTTCGCTCGGGCTCGTCCCTATCTCCGCTCAATCTAGCGCGAGCGAAGCCGTGGGTTCTGCTAGTGTATTATACATATAAATCTTTCTGTCAATTCTATTACAAACGTCATAAGGTTACATTAAAAAAGTTTATATTGTCTAAAGCGCTAAAGTTAGATTAAGAATAATTTTATATGGTGGTTAAGTAATTGTTTAATTCCGAGCATTTTCATATTTATTCACCTTTTAAACCTTCTCTGGACTTCCACAAATAATAATTCAAGACCAAAATTAGCCAAATCGGTCCAGCCGTTCTCGAGTTGCAGCGAGACTAAGGAACAGCAATTCATTTTTATATATAGAAGATATCCTTTGTAAACTAAGAATGAAAATTATATAACTCATTTTAAACAAGTAGCAAGCAAATAAGTTAATCAAGATTTTGTTGCGACAAGATTACATTCTAAGTATAAATCATTCAATTCAAACAATCAATCTAAATACGTTTAACTATCTGTGTGGTCCCCGTTTAGATATGAGAAGCCATTCAGGAAACATTTTTTTATATTTACGGATAAAATGCAGTGCTATAAATAAGGAAATGGTTCAAGCAGCGACAAATCGAATTTTAATCGATTCTCTTTATCAATCGGTTCCACGCTGTCGTATTTAGTAGAGCGTTTAGTTCACTAAAACTCATTACGGTTAATATTTATTTCTTTATTATTATTACGAATCGAAATTATAGAAAATGTAACGATCTAGTTGTTTTCAAACGAAACAGCTCCGTTATTTTCGTTAAAACGGGTTTATTTTCGATATTCTCAATTTGGTTATTTCTAAAATAAACGACTGCTTACTCTACATTACGTTAAACTTGTACAACTTTGTAAAAAGTAAATATTATGAATATTTTGAAATTGACTACATTTGCAACGTAAATTTCGTTAAGATCCAACGTGATCGACTACTGTAGGAGTAAATTTTATAATTTGGTGAATTCGAAAGGCTCTAAGTAAATATGTGTTGTGTGTTACTTATGAACAAATTTTTTATGGACACAACAGGATCCCAGAAAACGTTCAAAAAGCTTCTATTGCCAAAACAGTACGCCTTGGGAATGATGTGATCGCCGCCAGGCTATTTCAACATATAGCATTATTGTTATTTTTTTCAATTTAATTCAAAAAAGAGTGAGACTAAGATAAAAAAAAATATTAATCCCGCTGAGTTTCTTTCGCCAGTTCTTCTCATGACTCTAGACTTATGACGTTCAGTAAGAAATTGTAACAATTTTTATGCTGAACAAAATATTTTGATTTGATTTGTTTTACTACCTCAATAAATAACAGCTCAAGGAATTTTAACGAAATTTAGAACAGAAATAGATACTATTTTGGACTACTTTTCGTCAGTAAACATACACACGTACAGCGTCGCGGGACCAAACTATAACTAAAACTGTATACTAGAGATAAATAGGATAGTACGTTAATATCCGGCATTGAAAGGAATCTGTTACATTTTTTACTTAATAATATATTTAAGTAAGAGTAATGAGTTTAGGGTTATCTATTATTCGTGTAAAGCATTTCGTCAAGCGCCGCCCACTGCGCGATGTAATGCTGCGGCCAGACGTGTGATTAACTTAAGGAAGTATAGACAGATACATTTAAGTTTGACTATAGATTAGATGATATTTTGTATTTAGTATTTTAAAGATTATATTATAACTAATAATATAAAATTAACTCAACAGGATTAGAAAAAAAGTTGAGAGACCTGTATAGTATAAGGCTGTAATTGACATAACTTTTTTTTAATTCGGATGAATAAAAAGTATGATTGACCGATCGGTACCGAATTTAATTAAATTACTCCTTTTTGTAGTTCAAATAAAATCAATCACTTCACTTTACTAAAAGGGTTTGGTACTAAAATTTACTAATGCTTAAATACTGGAACTAACCTATAGGTATATTATAGGCTTACATATTTCCAAACTGGTCAATTTCATTTAGTTTTAAATTAAATAATAAAAAAGTCATGATTTTTTATAAATAATCATCATCTCATAAAGTATGTTTTACAACCTATAATAATTATTGAGAAAAATATAGAAAATAATTAATATTTTGATCACAGCAAGTATCTTAACTCCTCTGAAATCTTATGTGCCCGCAGCTTTACCAAAGGGTCCCCGCTGTTAGCGTTTGGGGTACATCAGGAATGCTTAATACTACGTATATATCTTTCTCGTTTGTACACTGATTGCTACTTTTGTTTATAGCTGTTCGAGGAAATTATTTTGTTACATTAGACTATCGATGTTTGTCTCGAGTGTCCATAAATAAGTTGTTTCGATACATCGATTAATGACGTTAATATGTTTAATACAATATGTTAATAAATTAGTGATAGTATCAAGTATTTAAAGTATTATATTATTTTTAAATTTTACCACAGATAGGTAATTGATTTTTAATTTTTAATCATATGAACTCGGCCTTACATTATTTGTTTATCAGTACATATAAATAAAATTGAAGTGTCTGTTTTTAACTCCAAATTAACAGCTTTTCACTGAAAGTATACGGAACTTACATCAAAAAGGCCTTTTTTGTCTGCCTGTCTGTTTCTTCCGGCTAATCTCTGAAACGGCTATATCGATTTTGACGAGACTTTCACTAGCAGATAGCTAATGTTATAAGAAATATATCGTGTTATTCAGCAAGATATTTAATTTACAGTTACAGGAAACATGTAAAATTAACAATTGGTTACAAAAAATAAATTCCAAGTTATAAATCTGCTTTCAACATTGAGTAAAACAATCAACATCTAAAAAACCAACCAAATTCCTCATAGGTAGATAGGTAATGGCTCGTAATATTGGGTTAGAGTCGCCGGCGGCGAGTGCTCGCGTGGAACCGAGGCTGACAGGTAGAGCTATTATCCTAATTTTAAAATTTTGATAACCGTCAGTGACTACCTACTAAGATGTGAGATGCAAGTTTTATTCCTGTTTTAAGCAAATACGTATAAAAATGAAAAGTTCACAGACAACAGTGCTATTTTAGCTCTAAAATTGAGCGAGCTATCGTTCTAATTAAGTTAAACTTTTGATTCAATGGTAGAAAACTATAAAAATACTTACACATAAAAATATACATAAGTAATGCATAAGCTTTTCAAAATTATATTATATATCTTTGCATATACATGCTGACAGTTACTGACTTAAATTGCTGCTGACATAGGTATACATACCTTTTGTATACTCTAACGTCTTACTGAAATAAACTGACTGCAAAATATGAAATAAGCGAAGGTCACGTTTTTTAGTGACAATTGGGCTATTTATACTGCTTGTAGTGTTTTGATACAAAAATTAAATAAAAAAAATATAATGTTGTTCTTTTAAAATCCTTTATTCTGCATTGGGCTATTAACTCTTTATACTGCTTGCAGTGTTTTGATAAAAATGAAATAAAAAAATTATAATTGTTCTTTTAAAATCCTTTATTCTGCAGAAAACTTATTGATTTCCTACGATAAATAGCCGATATGCTTATATGATATGCGATATCTTTATCTTAGATGCTATCCACCAGTGTAAGATAAACTTCGAACAATTTAGATACTAATAAACTTGGATTTAGGGGTTAATAATATCCTTAGAAAGGAGTTAACTTTTTTGTTATCTCGTCTATAATTTAATATGAGATATCGAGATGACACGTAGAACGAAATGAAACTTTACAGAGTGTGCTGTCATTGAGTACTTCTGAAATAACTTTCCAAGCTAACAATCAATCACGTGCAGTACAATTACATGAACAAAAAATAGTTTTCCATCCGATAGATGTAATATTATATTACTGAGGCGTTTCTAATCATAACTAAATTAATAACAAAGTAACTGTAGATTGACTACTTCTATGAGCGCTGTAGAGACCTTTTGCTTTGGATGCACTATATTTGATAAAACTTTATTGATTGATGCATATGAAATTTCTTTTATTCTTGATATATGATTATATTAGTGGAACCCGCAACTTTGCTCGCGCTAAATCTAGGGACGAACCCGAGCAAAGTGAGGGTGAGTCGCTTGTTTAAGATAAACATTTCCATCATAGATTACATATGTGTAACTCTAACGGTTTTGACAGCGCACGCCAGAATAGCTCGCAGATGGTAGATTTTTTTACTACTTACTTGACACTTGTCGTCATAACTTTAAATAATTCACACAATATCTTTATAAATTGTAGCCAATGTGTTATTCTGATGTATAATCTATATTATTGTAAAATTTCATTAAAATCCATTCAGTAGTTTTTACGTGAAAGAGTAACAAACATCCATCCATGCATACTTTCGCGTTTATAATATTAGTATAGATTAACTACAATATGCGCTATTTACTAATCAGGTTTTATACAGTTTGAGTTAATATTTCTAACAGACAGAAATGAAATAGCTTTATCAAAAATTCAAAATAGATGTGTAGATGTGTTCAAAATTAAAAAGTAATCATATATTTTGTTTAAAATTTTTTATTTAAAATAATAGTAAAAAAATAAATACTCTTGGCATTGAAGTTTAATATAATAATGATTTATGGTATTTTAAGATTGTTTTATACATACCATAATTTTAATTATAAGCTCATTTCTAACAAAACCCAGTTAAGAGCAATTTATCTTTTACAATATTATATGACATTTTTCATCAGCATCATCAGCCCTTTTTAACGTCCCACTGCTGGGCACGGGCCTCCCTCAGTACGAAGGGGATCAGGCCATAGTCCACCGCGATGGCCTAGTGCGTGTTGGCGGACTTCACATGTCTTTCGAAAACTTGCTAGATTCTCTCAGACATGCAGGTTTCCTCACGATGTTTTTCCTTCACCGTAAGACAAGTGGTAATCATGATATAAATTATTCGCACATGAAAATATCAGAGGTGCGAGACCCGGATTTGAACCCGCATCACTCGGTTATCCAAGCGATGCGTTACCGCTGGGCTACCACTGTCTCTTAATTACAATTGGCTTATTTATTTTGGCGATACAATGCCTCAGACAGACAAACAGATACACACAAACTTATAATAATGGTATATTAAAAAGATGGCTTTTTGTGGAGTTAAAGCCAAAATTCTCACGTGTAGAGCCGCGGTAAAGCCTTGTCGTATATATTTGAGTGTAAATAAATTAGTAATGATTATTACGCAAGTAATTCCCTTAGTAAATCACAGTGACGGCGGGCGCGGAGAATCGTGATGGATGTTACCGTTTGACACTGAACTGGCGCCCGTATTCTGGAAGCAACGGTTCTGCGATATCGAAATTGATGTAATACATGGTTTTAATGTTATCTATACTAATATTATAAAGCTGAAGAGTTTTTTTGTTTGGTTGAATGCACTAATCTCAGTAACTACTTTTCCGAATTGAAAAATTATTTTTGTGTTGGATAGTCCGTTTATCGAGGAAGGTTATAGGCTATATTACTTTACGCTACGACCAGTAGGAGCTAAGCATCAATGAAAATTGTTGTAAAAACGGGAGAAAAATATTTCTTTTGATTTTCAGCCTCTAGAACGCGAGCGGCGCCGCGGGAAAGGCTAGTACAACATGTATAGTTAGTGTAATTAAACTATAATAAATCTATAGAAGTCATGTTAAATATAATTTTATTTATTAGCTCGCTTAATTATTCCTTAATTTCATAGATGTGAAAGACCGACGAAGTTAGTTGCTTGTTTGCCTACAAGTGACGTGTCAATGTACTTTGTAGTCGCGCAAAGATTGATAATTATTCTAATTGATTTAAAAATAAAATAACGGAAGTTATTCAAAATTATCTTTGATAATTTGACAGGTATATCCAGTTTTCAGTTGACAGTTATCCAGAGATAATTATTATAATAAGTTTCTTAAGAAAAGAGATAAATACTTATTTAAATTAGATATGAACTTGCGAAAAAGATTAAGAAGCAATTATTAATGAAGTATTTTTTCGAGACTACATTTTAAGGCCACAAGATAATTTTTATGTCAGTAGTATTCCAGAATAAGCCTTAAAATCACTATAAAACTCCGCATTCACATGTGAATAGAATGCAGACTGTTACTTGATCCGATGACGGCTCAGACTATTGTCATCGCGATACAAAACACTCCCGTAGGAATAATATTATACAACTAGAATAAGCTTTATTTCGAAGTATCGACATGTAAATTAATCCAGATAGAAAAATACCATTATAAATGAAACTATGTTGTCGGATTTTGTCGCGGATTAATTTAGATTTTTGGTTCCCGATGTTTCGAATGTTTTACAGCAGTCATGCAGACTCTCTAATAGAGAAAAGAAACGAAATGCCAGTTTCATTTATAAGGAAATAACTTTAAAAACTATCCTCACATGAGATATGACACCATATAAAAAAGTCCTCCCTTTTCACTCTTAAGGGATGATTTCTATCCTAGATCCTAAGTTTTGAACTATCTCAATAGCAAATTTCACATACATGGTTTCAGTACATTCAGCGTAAAAGTAATATACAGGCACACGGACAGACAGAGTTGCTTTTGCATTACTATTATAATATAAGCAAGGATTGGTCCCGGTGAGTTTCTTTCGCCAGTTCTTCTCAGGTCAGAGGTTTCTTAATAATTTAGTGCTGAACAAAATATTTTGAATTTGATTTCATTCGAGACTGAATGCACCATTTTAACGCAAAGAACAAACGAGTCACATTAAACAGACTTATTGCATATACGTATAATATTAGTCCGATTAAACCACGGAGTAGTTAAAAAAGATCTTTTCTGTGGATTAAACGATGTTTAAAAAGCCATTATACTCTATTCATAACATTCAATTGATTTGTTTGCTTCTACACTTGTAAAAATCGATGAATAATTATAAAAGATATCTCTTGAAAATCCAGAAAAAAATACAACAAAAAACTTCACAGTTTTCGAAATCAGATAAAAAAGAAAATTATCTTACAAACGTAGCAAAAGTCATATTGTATCTGAGACAATTATTCAACTGTTTTGGTAAAAGGAATTTGTTTCGCTTTAAACATGAACAACAACACAATGGGTGTGTCATTTGTGTATTGTTGAACGTATAGAGTTATGGCTGCTTTAATGACATAAGTATTCAGTCGATTTCATACACATAAATAACAAAAAATGAATAGTTATATAAAAATAATATGTTTTTCCTTTCCTGTAATTTAAAAGAAAGGCAGTGGTGCACCCTATAAATCTATTATCTATACTAATATTATAAAGCTGAAGAGTTTGTTTGTTTGGTTGAACGCGCAAATCTCGGACCGGTCGGGTCTGAATTGAAAAATTCTTTTTGTGTTGGATAGTCCGTTTATCGAGGAAGTCTATAGGCTATATTACATCACACTACGCCCAATAGGAGCGGAGCATCAATAGAAGATGTAAAAACGGGAGGTATTTGGTTTCCAGCCTTTAGAACGCGCGCGAAGCCGCAGGAAAGGCTAGTAGTATGTATAGGTATCGCACTCGCTTGAGAAACCGAGTGAAGTTAGCTCAAACCTTATCAATCTCGTACCTATGATAATTTAGTCATGTGCGAATAATTTTCAACATGATTATCACTTGTCTTTACGTGAAGGAAAACAGCGAGGAAACCTTCAAATATGTGAGAACCTAACAAGTCTTCCAAACACATGAGAACTCCTCTGGTATGAAAAGGACCGTGTCAAATACTGGAACGTTAAAATGGACTAGATATACATATTATCATTCTTTGTCCAGTTCAAAAAGTGAAAGCCTAATCTACTATATATTCAGAAATTTTTATACAAATTACATAGTTAACAATCTTTAGCAATTTCCAGACATTAATGCATATCATGTTTTTTAAACTACATTGCTACAATTTCAATGAATTTTAAATAATTTCATTTACATATATAGTTAAGACTAAATCATAAAACAATTATTTTAAATAGTTTCAGATGCAAGGTTTATTTAATAAAATACACATACACACATACACACACACATACACACTATCATTACTCACCTCTCTCTCATTCACTCATGTTCTTAATACTAAATTATAATTTCTTAATTATTGTGGCTTCTATCTTTCTTTTCGCCGCTCGTATTATATGGTGGTATCCCACGTTGAATAGATTTAATATCTTTAAACTTATAGAATTCTTGTTACATTTCACCTTAACGCTATGACTAACAATTGTATAAATAAACTAAATCGCGATATCGAAGAAATCTCTAACTCAGAATCATTTATTTTGTCCCCTGAAGACTGCTTGTACCGACTGAATAATTTAACTAAATCACTTAAAGTTTTTCACGTCAATATAAGAAGCATTAATTGCAATTTTAGTAATCTTTTAGTTTTATTACATCGGATTAATTTTCTTGTGGACGTTATTATTCTATCAGAATGTTGGCTTAGTAAAACAAATGATATCCCTATAATAAAAAGTTTTTTATCATACAAATCGAAATTCACTAACCAAAATGATGGGATTGTTGTGTACATTAAGGATAATCTTGATTGTACGGTTATTGAACCAAATTTTTCTGAAGCTAACTGCTTGTTGCTAAAATTCTCATTTGATCTTACAATAATAGCTTTATATCGTTCCCCTTCGTATCTTACCATTGATCCCTTCATTGACAGCCTGGATGTTATCTTGACCTCTATTAAAGATAGCAATACTATAGCCATTATAGGTGATATCAATATTAACATTGCAACGCAGTCAAATATGCATCAATATGCGAATGAATATCTAAATCTGGTCGCTTCACATGGCTTACTACCCGCTCATTTTCTTCCTACACGAAACAACAGTTGCCTCGATCACGTTATCGTAAAAAGTAACAAAGATAATATTTCCATTGTCTTGGATTCTCTAGTGACAGATCATTCTCCAGTTTTATTTTGCTGCGATATCGGAATAATTCCACCAAGATATAAAAGAACCTCTATAAAAATTGATATCGCTGCTGTTACATCTACGCTTGAAAATATAGATTTTTCAAACGTTTTTATATCCAGAAATGCTGAAGAAGTCACTGAATCATTAGTAACAATGGTTTCGTCTATTGTTGCTTCCCATACAAATACTGTTTTAATTTCAAGTCGAAAAAGAATAATTAAGCCCTGGATCACCTCCGGCCTACTGCGATGTATACGACGTCGCGACAAACTTTTTAAGAAATATAGAAAAAACCCAGAAAATAATATAAATAAAATATCATACATTAGATACAGAAATTTCTGCAATAATTTATTGAAGAAAGTCAAATCCACTTACGAGCGTAACGAATTTTTAAAAGCCAAAATAAAATAAAGAAAACCTGGCAACTAATCAAAGAATTTGCTAATATAAATAATAAATCACAGTCTTCTCATGAATTACTTGCAATTTGCAGTGATCCTATTTCTTCACTAAATCATGTAAATAATTATTTCTCGAATGTGGGTAGAAATTTAGCCTTAAGGGTTTCCCAAGCCACAACCCCAAACCCATTTGCACCTTCGGAAAATTCAAATTCTATGGTAATGTTTTATGTTGATGAAGCAGAAGTAAATACTATTATTTCAGGTCTTAAACTAAATTCTGCCGTTGGTTGGGACGGTATCCCTACTTCTGTTGTTAAAGCTGCAAAACATGTTCTGACTCCTCTATTAACAAAGGTTTTTAATCTATGTTTATCAGCTGGTACTTTTCCTCGTGTTTTTAAAAAGGCAATAGTACATCCAATTTATAAACATGGTTCTAAACAGAGCATGAATAATTATAGACCAATTTCCGTTTTAACAGTTTTCTCCAAGATCTTTGAAAAAATAGTGAACAAAAGATTGGTTACGTTTTTTAACAAAAATAACATTCTAGCCGATAACCAATATGGCTTTCGAACAGGAAAATCGACTGAAGATGCTGCTATTACCCTAAGCGATTACATTATTCAAAATGTTGATAGGAAATATAAAACTATTGGTATTTTTTTGGATATCTCTAAGGCTTTTGACTCAGTGTCAATTCCCAATATTTTAAATAAACTAAATAGGGTGGGAGTTCGAGGCCTGGCACTGGATATTTTTGACAGCTATCTAAGTGAACGTTTCCAGATGGTTAAAATCGATGAATTTGTTAGTTGTGAGGCTAACTTAACTTACGGTGTACCCCAGGGAAGTGTAATCGGCCCTACTCTCTTTCTCTTATATATTAACGATCTTTGTAATCTCAATATTCCTAATTGTAAAATCATTACTTATGCAGATGATACTGCTTTACTAGTTTTTGGCGATTCGTGGGAGAGCACTCGAAGGCACGCTGAATCTGCACTAACCATAGTAATGAATTGGTTTAAACATAATTTATTAACTGTAAATGTCGAAAAAACAAAATTTATAACTTTTTCAGCTAAGTCATCGCTCGTGCCCGATTCATCATTTAACATAGTTGCCCACACATGTTCCCCAAATTCAAACGTTTGCAACTGCATCCCTCTTGCACGTACTACAAGCATCAAATATTTAGGTATCATTATCGACCACACCTTGAGTTGGAATGAACAAATTCAATCGATTATATCTCGAATTAGAAAAATAATTTTTATATTTAAGAAGCTTAGATCCTCTTTAGATATAGACACTCTTAAAACCATCTATTTTGCATTGGCTCAATCGATTCTATCTTACTGTATTCCAGTCTGGGGTGGAGCCGTAAAAACCAACCTACTTGAACTAGAACGCGCCCAGCGAGCTGTTTTAAAGGTTATGATTTCTAAACCCAGGTATTTTCCCACCTCAGAAGTATTTTCCATCTGTAATGTACTCTCAGTACGCAAACTATTTATACTTAGAAGTACACTACGTTTTCACTCTCAGTTACCCTTCAATGAAGAATATTTAAAAAATAAGCGTAGATGTAATAGAGTCTGTTCCTTGAGGCCCAAGCGAACAGTGATGGCTGGACGTTTCTATTTCTTCTTATTGCCACTTCTTTACAACAAAATAAATAAAACTATTAATATATACCCACTTACTTTAAAAAAATGTAAATTACAACTCACTAATTGGCTTTTAAATTTAAGCTATGATGAAACAGAGGATTTAATAAAATAATACGTACACACTATATACTTCACATTAACACACACACACACACACTCACACACACACACATACACACACACACACACACACACACACACACACACACACACACACACACACACACACACACACACATACCTTGCACACTTGCATCAAAAATTAAATTGAAAAGAAAATATAATATATAAACTTATTTGTATTGTTTCTATTATTCACTCAAAAATTGTTTGTTTTTGTTTGTTTTTTTTTTCTCTTCAATGTTTTTATTTTTTTGGTTTGATGGATGTACATATTTGTTTTTTTTTTGTTACTTTGCTGGTGGAGGGCGTTGGTAATTGCGACACAGTTTTTAACTTCTGCAATTATCATCGTTATATATGTTTTTGTGTTATATGTACTGAAATAAATAAACATTTTATTATTATTATTATTATTATCTAAAAACACATAGCAGCCAGCCAATTATATCCCTTCATTTTCACTAAATCAAGCCAACTGATTCTTCAGAAAATAGATATATAATAAAGCATTTTAAATTAATGTCTTGTAAGGGTGGATGAAATAAGGAGCAGTGGCATGCGAGAGCGCGAAGCGAACACGCAAGCGCGGGCAGATACCATCGTCCTCCACGGTACGTCTAATTAACTCACTATGACGTGTTAATTTATATTTATTGATGACCCATAAGCGCAGTGGTAGTAGGTTCGATTGTGAAAGCAAACAATTAAGGACTTTGGAAATTTGATAAGAACTTGGTCTAAATTTTTAGCAATTTGACTTTACCTTTCTGCATGCATTTTTAGTATAAACTGTTATAAATTCATAGTAAATATAACTTATAAGTTAAACTTATAAAATCTTTTCTTTGTTTTCAGGTAAAATCACCAGACAAAACTCCATTATTCATAGTAGAGAAGTATCTAGGCGAGCGCGTTACCACTAGGCTTCCACTGCCCGATATATTACTGTATTACGACCATATTATAAGGTTATTTTCAATTTCATTTTAAGCGTTTAGTCCCAATGAAACCATAGTTTTATATGAAATATTACTTTATTACTTCTCGAGTTCTTTCCGTTTATTTATGTGTCTCTATATAGATAAAATTATACAGGAGTCAAGTTAAGTTTTTCATCTATCACAAATATACATTAGTAATCTAATATCCCATAGCTTTGATGGAATCAGACCACCATTGTCCGCGGCCACTCGACTGTGTAACTCATTCTTAAGCGCTCTTTAAATTACACGCAATTTCAATAATTTGAACCTAACCTTTATTTCTATTGTTCTGATACCATAATGATATTAAAATTAGGAAAAAACATTTTTTTTGAATGTCTTTATAAACAAAAGATAATGGATTTTAGTGTTATTGTGTACGTTACGCCATACATTCGAGATCTAACCAATTATGGATCAGTTTTAAAAGTATAATAATTATTTCATTTTAAATAAATTCTGATGAAATATACTAATAGTTTTTTAATAAACGAAATAGAAATTTTACTTCACTGCTATGGGAAATATGGAATTTTCGTAACACAATAAATAAATAGAGGCTTCATTTTTTAAGTAGGTTGAATAGAGGAAAAAGTCGCTAAAATTATAGTTTACGTCTGTCGGTGCCTACTAACAATCAAAACTTAAAATTCAAATAACATATTATAGATCACTTTTTACTACAGGAAAAATCAAGTATATGAGTAATCTAAACTAATATTATAAAGCTGAAGAGTTTGTTTGTTTGTTTGGTTGAACGTGCTAATCTCAGGAACTATGAAAAAGAAATTGAAAAATTCTTTTTGTGTTGGATAATCCGTTTATCTAGGAAGACTACAGGCTATGTTACATTACGCTAGGACCAATAAGAGAGGATCATCAATGAAAAATGTTGCGAAAACGGGAAAGGCGGGCGTTAGTTCTGCGAGCTACCATACCGCGCGACTCAAAAATAATTTGGTTTCCGTTCATTAGAACGCGTGCAAAGCCGCGGGAAATGCTAGATTATACTGACTGTTACAACGTACCAAACGTAGCGAGAGTGAGTCACTTGTTTTCTAAAAATTAATCATCAAACAAGAATTGTTATATGGACCAAATTATATTATAAGCCACACAAATACGTTGCATATTTTTTTAACGACATATCAGATGTTAGAATCAGAATATTTATTCTTCTACTTTAATTATTTCATGATCAATAGAAAGTGGCCCGGACGCACTTCATTAATTAACTCTAAAGCTCAGCGAAGTCTTATAATTAAGAGTGTCTTCCGGTATATTGAAATAAGCACAAAAACATTGACTTACGGCTTTACAAAGTTACGTTAAAGAATTGGGTGTAAAAAGTTAATAATGTGTGTTCAGTGAGTATGATAAAAATGACACAACTAAGGACTAATATCCAGACTGCACTATATCCTGTCCTATAAGAATAGTTGACCCTATCCAGTTTCTCAATCCGTAACTTTTGTTTCCTCCTAATCCTGATATCCGGATCTCCGGATCCGGATATCCGGATACATATCTTTAAACACCATCAAAACTGAGGTCATAAAACTAAACGGGTTCCCTATATATCGCACTTCTGTTAGTTACACAGTGAATCATTTGCAGCATGATTTCCATTCATCTTGAAACATCGTGAGAAAATCTGTATATTTAAAAGAATCTAACTTATACTTTCTTATAATACTTTCTTAGGTTTACGCGAATATTTGACATTATAAATGAAACTATCTTTTCGGATTTTGTCGCGGATTTATTATGATTTTTGGTTCCCGACGTTTCGAATGCTTTACAGCAATCATGGTCACGGGAGAGACTAAGGTATTTTAAATGAAACTATCTTTTCAGATGTTGTCGCGGATTTATTATGATTTTTTCTAATGAATCTAACTAGCATTTGGCTAGCATGGTCTACTTTGACTGATCTCCTTCGCACTAAAGGTTCGTGCCCAACACTAAGATGTAAGGAAGCGAAGAAAACATTGCTATTGTTTAATGCAAGCAAATTTTATACTTTCTGGTCTTTTAATTGGATCTAAAATTGAGTGATGAACATAGGCCACACATTATCTTCATAAATCAGTTAACGGTTTTAGTCACATAAAGTTGTGTAAGTTGATTGAAGTAGAAGATGTAGTTGTTATAGTTTTTGTCTCTCCGTACGTCAGTCATACGCCAGCTCATAAAGTAACTAATAGCTTCCTCATATGAAGTGTAATTTTTATATGTCTTCTCATAAGGAGATGATTAGAAAGATAAACTTCTAACCGATAATTCAATAGCCAATGCTGAAAACGGCTAAATAAAATTTTTAGCGTAAAGTTATCCTTTAAAGAATACATAATACACTTAAAATATTAATTGTTATAAAAATGTTAATGATTACAAAATTATAATTGTTTATTAACTATTCATAATACAAGGAATAATAAAGCTGTTTCAAATTAAAAAAAATGTTACCTAATTAAAAAAGTTTAAAATGTATGAGCGTCTCAAAATTTATTGCTTTAGTCTATAAATTTTAATAAGTTTGCCAAATAATTTTATCTTCATTATTCTCTCTCTCAGTTGTCTGAAGCCAGAGTGACGCTGTTGTTGAGACCACTTTGGTTTATCTCTACTGAACTTGCTATTGTAAAAATACATATTATGTTGAGTTCTAAAAGTCATTCCCTTATAACCGTTACTTATATACAAGCGAGTCCGTTAGTACTGATGTTTAATTGCCAGGAACATAAGTATTCCCTGTTTACTCTTTTTATGGCGAAATTATCACACCTGCTCACATCAGTTTGCAATCGCACAGAACTTGTTTAAGATCAGAGATTACATTATAAGATGTAAAAGCAAAGATTTCTCAACTACAATTTCTAATTGGTCTCCTGCAGAGATCAAAGAAAATACTTGTTACCTAGAATGTGCTTGGCGTCAATCAAAAACCTTATAAGTTTCTTCAAAGTACCGGGAAGCCACTTTCGAGACCTTGACGACGTGAAAAAAGAGTCGAATGTCCTGGGTTCATGATCCGGGTCGAGCCAAAAAATTGTTGGCTTTTTTGTCAAGAATCTCGGACTTAGAAAGCTGCAGTATAATACCGTGCAACAAATAAAGTCATCGCCTTGCGCCTGATGTTTAGATATAACTTTATTTATATCTGTGTATTTACTCATAATATATTTAAAAAGCTCTAAAAGTCTAACTTTAAAAGCTCCTATATTTCGTTGTCACAAGCTTTGTTAGAATCGTGTGGAGGTAGCGTTAAAACAAAATTGAGTCTCGCAAATCAATACTGTTAGAAAGCATAAGGACTTTTTATCTTAAGAGCTGCCCTACACGAACTGATAGTACCATTGAATTTATGGCCTCCCGTTTTCATAAAGATAACTATTGTATTGGATTTAGACTTAGAAAACAATAGAAGTCCGGTTTCTACTATGTTTTGCTTACTTTTACCAATAACCATGTATGATGTATGTATTAATAATTTAATGGTTGAAGGAATTGAGAATGATAGTAAAATATTAGAGTTATTTTTATATTAGTTATTCAGTAACAAAAAATGCATTTATTATCAATTTGATAAAATTACTTTAAAAGTGGTGGAATTTCTACCATAAAATTGAGTTTGCATCTCTGATCTTAAGAACTATAATTATTTTAAGAACACTTATCTGTCTGTACCTAAGCGTAATAAGTCATACTTGTTATGAGGAAATATAACTTCGAAACAACTATTCAACTTCCTTTAAATTATTAAAAATGTAGAGGCGTGTCTTATATTCGGTTAACTGCCTATTAAAATAAAAATACTTCAAATGAACTTTATAGTTAAGGGTATAAAGTTTAAAATAGTTTTTATGGAGAAAAATAGTTATTTCTTGACCTGAGGTCAGAAAAAAGATAATAGGGTTATGTAGAGCAGGTGGTGAAGCAAGTTGGCGTTCTGGAAGGGCAGTAACTGTTTGTTCACTAAAAGTGTATGAATATTAAATGTAGCATTAAAATTTAACATAAAAAATCTATTTTGCTCAATATTATCGTCTATATAGATAGATAAAAATGAAGGGGTATGTTTGTAACATTAATATATCTGATAGCTGATGTTATTAAGAGTACCTTAGTGTTTAACTTTTATTTTTTTGTAAGCGTAACTTTTTATTATTGCCAAGATAAGAATTACTTGTTATAAGAATCACTTACGTCTTTTATAATCAAATAAGCAATTCTGCAAATTTTTGTATATAACATGTAATGGGGCAATATGCCCATTGCCCATTTTATCTATATACTAACTACAGTGAAACCTGGTTAAGTGGGACCTGGATAAGTGAGAAACCTCCATAACTGGAACTCATACTGAGGTCCCAACACTTTGGCACTGAATTACCTCTGTTAGTGAGACGAAGTAACCCTCTATATCTGGGATTTGTTCTTTCGATTTATCATCATAGTTACCTCTATAACTGAGACAGCGAGTAAATTTTATATGCATAAACCTCTGTAACTGAGATAACATTGTTTTGTTTGTTTACTCATTCTTATTCTACCCACAAATTCCACACTTAAGTACGTTAGTAATTTTGAGCCTTAATGACCTTCAGTTTTAGTTTCGCTTTACTATCATACAGATGTTTATTTGAAAAATGTCAAAACGAAAGCTACAATCGTTATCATTACGTGAAAAACTGAAGTTAATATCCGTTTATGAAAGTGGGAAGACACGCGAAGAAGTTAGTGTCGAATTTAATGTGCCAAAATCTACTTTTTGTAGAATAATTCAGAGTAAACATAAAATTGAATCACAATGTTCTGAAGGACAAGGAAAACTAAAACGTGTACGTTTATCAGAATATCCTGAACTTGAACAGTGTTTGCTAACATGGGTCAAGCAACTTCGTAACAAAAACGTTCCGGTAAGTGGACCGATGATTAAAGAAAAGGCACAAGATTTCGCGCGAAGGCTCGATATTCAGTTATTTTATTTAATGATCGCACCTCTATAACTGAAATAACTTGTATTCTCACCTCTATTAATGGAACCCTCTATAAATGAGACAGATATTTATTTATACCTGGATATCTGAGACTCTGGGTAAGTGGAATACCTCTATAAGTGAAACGACATTGTAGGTCCCTTGATGTCTCACTTAACCAGGTTTCACTGTATATAGATATTATTCAACAATATATTTACTACAGGTATTATAGCGACGCTTTCTATCTTACTAAGATTTATATAAATAGGGCTCTTAACTAAGATAGAAAGCACACTAAAATATAAATACTAAAAATTTATGATAATCTTAATATCATTAATTTTTATGATACGCAGCAATAAAGTGTGATTAAGAAAAATTTGTTGCGTCTAACTCTATGCTTGTATTGTAATAAAATAAAAATTTGTAGCGCTATCCACAGATTACAGTAAAAGCATGCTTTTAATAATTTAACCTTGTCATTTCTTGTATTACATAGTGGTAATAGAAGTTTCTAACTCAGGACGCCGCACACGTCAATAGACCACTTTAGGCAGTTTTTTAGCTACGTATTTACAAAATGAGACTATTTTGTTAGATTTTTTTATTATCTAAACTTAATTAATATATATTATCAATGCGAAAATCTGTAAGTCTATTATATTTTTACGCCTAATTTACCTACTTTTTGTCGCGAAAATAAACTTGAAAAACATCGAAACTACTTTCTCTTCGAAAGTAGTTTCGATGTTTTTGTTACAAAAATAAAAAAGCCTTTTATTTCTTGCAAAAATAACAAAATGTATATAAATAATATATAGTAAGTAGTAAAAGAAATGCTTAAATATCTATTCTTATATTAATTATTTACCTCTATTTTTTATTTATTATCTGCATGAAGTCCTCGGCAGGTGAAGGCCTCCTCCAAAGAGTACCTTCTCTGTTTCAAAGATAAAGTTTATTAATTAACTTTTAAGCAAAACTATTCCCTCAATTCAGACAAGTCTCAAGTATACATTTGGCTCAGCTGGTAGTGACCCTACCAGTCTCGGGTTCGAGTCCCGCTGGGGGCATTCATTTGTTAAACGCGAATGTTTGTTCTCCAGTCATGAGTGTTAATAAATATTATAAATATATTATGTATGTATTAAAAAATATATGTGTAGTATATCTGGTATCCGTAACACAAGCCTCGTAGCTTACCACGGAACAAGATGGCGCTGTTATAAAAATGTCCCAAAATATATTTAAATTTATTTATTATTTATAGAATCCTACAACACAGCTTAGCATATCAGAATGTCCTTCGCAACTCGCCATAAATCACGACACTAGCATTCTGAGGAACAATGGATGCTCAGCCAGTTGCGGTTGCGGCTGCATGCATACTTCCCGAATCTAATGTGTCCATCGGCATTTGGATATAATCGATGTTATCTTTCAACATTTCATGTTGAATTTAATTTAGCTATTACTCTAAAGCTAAAAAAGCTATTACCGTTTAAGATGTCTGACATATAGTGAGGTAAAAATAAATAATATAAAAATAAAGTCGTGAAGAGAAAAAGCAATTACCTACTTTTCTATACTAATATAATATTATAAGTACGTAACTAATATATTATAATAA
Organism: Boloria selene; assembly: GCA_905231865.2. Classification (NCBI taxonomy): domain Eukaryota; kingdom Metazoa; phylum Arthropoda; class Insecta; order Lepidoptera; family Nymphalidae; genus Boloria; species Boloria selene. Next base: position 320,420 of record HG993149.1, read on the forward strand.
TATTATAAAGAGCAAAGGTTTGTATGTAAGTATGTTTGTAACGAATTGGCTCAAAAAGTTGGCTCAAACAAATTTTAAAAATTCTTTCACCATTTGAATGCTACATTATCACTGATTAATATAGTCTATTTTAATTGCAAGAAAAAAATAAGAATTCCTACTAAAGTATGTAAGGTTTACTAACAAAATATGGTTCCTATGTAGTTCCGAAATAAAAACAATTATTATTATATTATTATTATTATAAAACTACAATAACAGGAGGAGGAGGAGTGCACGCCGCACATAATGTATGAAATAGGTAGCCGCGCGGCTCAGGAGTATATTAGAGATTACATTTTTAATTTTCAACTCAGCGAGTGATCGAATAAAGTTTAGTAGCGATTAAAAAAATGAATATTGCTAGTAGATTATAACACAAGTATAGTACGAATATGTAAAGAGATTAAATAACAAATAACAGTTTGGGACATTCTTACAACAGCGCCATCCAGTTCCGTGGTAAGTTACGATGATTGTGTTACGGATACCAGATAGTTGACATACTACATATCATCATCATCATCATCATCAGCCCTTTTTAATGTCCCACTGCTGGGCACATATATAAGTTTTAAATACATACATATCATAAATATCCCCATGACTGTAGTACAAATATTCGTGCTCAACAAATGAATGTCCCCAGCGGGACTCGAACCCACGAACCCCTGGCGCAGAAAGTAAGGTCACCAACCGAACCGAACGAGTATAAAAATATAAACTTACTACATATATCATATCTTACTCAATAAATTTTGTATGTTATTTTAATGAAACTAACGTTACTAATTTAAGAGAGTCAACGTTAGTCATTTGTCTTAACATATTTAGGTCGGTATCCCCATCGAGCACTACGGATGCAGAATAACTCCCTGAGCTCTTTACAATACGACTTCAGCATCGCTTCGGACTTGAAGAGAATATAAAATCATACTAAAATCGCTATCAGCCAGCCCACTGTGCTAACTGGCTACCAATTGATATAAGAGATGAGCAAATTAAAACCCTTTTACCAACTTATAAGGTCACAAATCCTTTGATAATGCAAAGTTGGTATTCTATGGTATTCATATTAAAGTTAAGACAATTCAGTGGAAAACGAGCTTTAATGTTACAGTTTAAAGAGGAATTTGGTAGAGTCAAAGAAAGGCTAGTGCAGGCAAGACGCGTGCTCTCATCATTTGCGGTACCATGAATTTAAAAGACACTTGGAACGTGTTCCGTACAATCCTGAGATCAAATCACGATCGAATTATTGCATTTCAATCTAAAGTTATGTAATTTAGGAGTTTATATGTAGGAAGAGCTTAAAGCTCTTTACTCGAATATGTTGTTCCATCATTTATGTAATGTTGATCTTCCTATTAATTAAGTACTACACGAGAAAAGCCATTTTAAAGGCACGAAATTAAGACACTTGTTTTATTTTCAGTTTCATCTATTCTTTAATATTATTAACAAGAAAGTAACTCTGTCTGTCTGTCTATCGCGCTTTCACGCCAAAACTACTAAACCGATTTAAACAAAATTTGGTAATCAGGTAGTCTAGAGCCTGAAAGGAAAAGAAAGGACACAGGTTACTTCTCAAGGCGAAAAAAGCCGTAAGGGGCTGAAACAGGAAATGATGAAAATTTCTATGGAAATTACATCAGTTTTTAAGCTTGAAACTTATTTTTTGGCTTTTAATTAAGGTATAAATAAATAAAACATTCAAAGTTTGTAAGAATTTTATCCTAAAGGGAGTACCTATTATAAAGTAAATGAACAATTTGTAATACAAAAAAATAACAACGTATAATGTACATTTGCACAATTTTACACTAGTAGCGTCTTCGGGCAGAGTGATTACGTTGATTGGTAGCAAATCATACGAGAGACGCGCTCGAGGCGACGAGACGTCCCATCATATCCCGCATTCTTTTCAAAATTAGTTGCGCAGTGTACTTAATAATCAACACATGTCGAAGCATGTTCTTAAACGTCCTTTTTGAAATCCAATAACATATTAATATTTATATATTGACGACACGTTTGGCGCAGTTTGTAGAGTCCCTACTTTCTTGCGCCAGCGGTCGCGGGTTTGAGTCCTGTTGGGGGCCTTCATTTGTTAAACTCAGATGTTTCTACTCCAGCCATGGGTGTTAATATTTATAATATGTATGTATTTAAGCTTATATATGTAGTATATCAACTATCTGGTATCCGTAACACAAGCTTCGTAGCTTACCACGGAACTGGATGGCGCTGTGTATAATAATATCCCAACATTATTTTAATAATAATGTCTTCCCGACTGATTCCGGCTACGGCCAACCTCATTGAGACAAGCCAATTGCGTAGGAGATATTATAGTGTACGCGCAGACACAAGTGCACTCTCTGTTCCTATTACTCTCTTACTCTGGTGGGACAACTGCTAGTTACGACCAGTGTGAGTTAAGACGCAGGGCTGGACTTGACGTGTTCTTCGAGCCATGGGGCTTACACGCCACCATTTTTCCAACTCCGGGCTATTACTGAGGCTTACTAACCAGAAAAACTGAATAACTAAACTTAGCCGACCCGAAACTCGAACCCAGGGCTTCCAGATTTTGTAGCCGTACGTGCTAGCTAGTACACCACCGAGACGATAAGGTAGATCTAGGAATCCTACATCCTACTAGCTAACAGGTGTATAATTTACATGATATTAAAAAAATTAAAACTAAAATTTCAGATTATTTTTAAAATATAACCAACATCTTAATAATATATACGTACTTAAAATTTATTTATGTAAATTATTAAGTACCGCAAAATACAGTTAATTGAAAGAACATGTACAGGATTTATAAGCATATTAACTTTTGAGCTTTCTTATCAAAACCCTCTACCTTGGTACTTTATCGTAATGAAAATCAATTTGTAAGCTTTAATATTTGCTATTTCGCATTATCTTTTATTGCAGATACCTGTAATATTTCACTGTGTAGTTTGTTTTCGTATAAAATATCATATTCGCTGTAGTAAATTGTTTTTAATGGCGAGCATGATATATAGCTACAAATTCAGCGAAGTTGGGTCCATTTTATTATAAGAAAAGTAAGAATAATTTTAAATTATTTTTGTTCCAAACTTTTGCCCATAGCAATTACCTTAGAAGTAAAAACCGATGTCAGCCTTACCAGTTCAGTCCACTAATCAAAGTCACATTAAAATCCGCTAAGCTCTACTTCCTTTCTTTTCCTAACTCCTTAAAGAACTTTTCTGTACCACGATAAATAGCAGGCTATGACATTACTCTCGCCCGGCTATTATATTCACAAGTTAACATCAATTTAATAGAACTCTCGTAGAAACTATTAGAAAACACAATCAAATAAACACACAAACATTAAAATTATTTATTGTTACTTGAACTTTAGTATGGAACTCTTATTTTTTTTATATATAGATTTCTTTTCTATAAAAACAATATGCAAATCAAGATTATCTATAAATTATATTGTTGAACTGGCTATAAATTATTAAAAGAGAAACTAACTAATATAGACGTATACCTAATGATCGATTTTCAACTTTCTAGTAATTAAACAGCAAATGAGAGTCGCCGTTTATGATTCGGTTTCAATTAAAACCTTTAAGTATGACTTTTGATGAAGGGATGACTCTATATCTCTGTCTTTGTCATACAAACGAATAAAGCATAGCGCTATTTCTTTCTCTATGAAGCTCTACACGGTTGGTTGGCGCCATGTCAGTTGCGCGCGCGCAGCCGCAGGATGAAGTTGTATTTTTTGGAGATTTAATAATTTTCCATTATTTTTATTTATTGTTGTGAAACTCTGTGAATGGATGGGATCACATAGCGTGACACATATTCAGTACTAGTGTATAGAAAGTGAACAAAGGATTACAGTGTTTGGAAAACACGTGGGAAAGTGTAAAATTCACGGTGATGATTACGTTCTAAGTATAGTGCATATAGTTATAAAAACAAGTGAAAAAAATCCTATACATGCGTTGGTTACGTTTGGAATATTCTACAAAAGATACTTTTTTTTAAACAGACAGAAATACAAGCAAAATACAAATTGTATACAGCGATATGTACAAACTTAACGTTTTGAGAAACATATTTTTATTGCCACCTGTATAGAAAGGTGTTCAGACGTAACGTAATATTGCTAATAACATGGTATCGCGGACCCTTTCTTGACATTTAATAGAGTTAAAATTATCGCTGTAGGGAAGAATCGATTTAAGACTATCATTCATTATGTTTTAATGATCTTATGATTATGGGATTAAAAGTCAAATGTTAAGCAATCTTTAGTTATTTAGAGATACAAAATATAGTAGTGTAGAGCGCAGTTAGATAGCAAGTTATAAGTAATATTAGTTAGCATAAACATAATATAAAAAATAATTTTACTACTAATTAGTGATTCTTTTAGTTAAATAGTATATTTAAAATAGAGATAAATAGAGATTCGCCTTCGCTTTGCTCAGGTCTGTTCTTCGTACGCTTTAAGGTAACCCTAGAATCAATTGGCTATATATTAGTATCTACAATATACGTATATACATAGGTATGATGAGTTTAATATCCCTTCCTTAAGAAATGATTGATTTCCCATACATACTTTCATTTCCCTTAAAAGGACAGGATTTACGGGTTAAAAACTATCCTATGTCCTATCAAATTATCTTTACGCCAAATTTCACTTGTGATCATACTGATTCAGTGGATTTTTAGTTAATCCATTAGAAATAAGTACGCAAAAACACAACTTTTTTCCTATTTTTAATAGTATTACACATTGCACTTTTATCCCATTCGTGGAGGCACTCAATACAGCATATTTAAAATATTGAAATCTTAAATCTATTTTCACTAAGCTAAAAGATTAAAATATCATATTCTGTAATAAGTCTAATGTTACATACAATATACGTATAATTTGTAACAAATCGGTTTTTTTTTAATAATGCTCAAAATGCTGGGAACAAAACTCAAAATAAAACTGCGAAAAAATCCGAAAAAAAATCAAGAAATGAATATAACGCTTATAAAAAGTGATATGAATTTTTATTAAAATAAAACAAAAGTTGTACCTATCAACAGACTTTTTGCGAAAAACGTGTCTTTTGTAGATTAAGAATCTTGGAACTTTTCATAAAAATATACTCGTAAAAACGGTAACGGTAAAAATATTACTACTACAATAATTATTTACATCGAACATGTGTATTTAATGCTAAAAAGGTATCTGATATACGAATCCAACATCACATTAAAAATTTCACATATATAATCTTTAAAATTTCAAAGAACATAAATAACGCCATATTCTAAATACTTTAGAAGAGAGTTTAAATAAGAAATTTAAAACCAAACCAATGAAAACTTAATTTTTATTACATTCTACTATATAAGAAAGAAGACTACTATATATATTATAAGAAATACAAAATATATGGTAAAGTACAAGAAAATGTAAAATACAGAAACATTTACGAATAACGGCGGATATAAAGTGTATACAATGTAACGATAACTAATGATTAATTCACATCGCATAGACTCTGACATTCCATCGTACAAAAGGTTAACAATGACCTAACGCAGTAGAAGTATTTTATAAAAATCCCAAACATTACCTTTTTAGCGAGCGAGTACATGATGTAATCATTTCGTTTCGCTTTACATTTTTTGTCATTTCTTATCGAGAAATCTAATTTTCTGGGTAAAGTTGTAACTCGTTTACATGACAGGATTAACGTCTCAAAAATGTGAGATTAACGACTCAGTAGCAGTTAGCTTCAGTGAAACACAGAAAAATTTGTACATTTTCTTATTCGAAATCGAAACCGTTAAAAAATAACTATAATTATTAATGTATATTCAAAAATTTATTTTTATTATTTTGAAGCTAAAAGTATTCTAACATTAATAACTTTAACAATCCATATCTATCTATACTAATATAATAAAGTTGATGAGTTTGTTTGTTTGGTTGAACGCGATAATCTCAGAAACTACTAGTCCGAATTGTAAAATTATTTTTGTGTTGGATAGTCCGTTTACCGAGGAAGGCTATAGGCTATAATACATCACGCTATGACCAATAGGAGCGGAGCATTCATGAAAAATGTCGCAAAAACGGGAAGGACGGGCGTTAGTTCGGCGAAAATTTAGTTTCCGGTCTTTAATCCGCATGCGAAGCCGCGGGAAATGCTAGTATCTTATATGCATAAGAAGTGCTAAATCCATCCCGTACCCTAGATATGTTGATAGAGACAGAGTGAGACACAGCAAAACAGGTAGTCATTTTCATACAGAGCAATTTCTCCAGCCATTAAGGGCGATGCATAAATTAGGTCACTTTGAACGATTACTACCAGATGAGAAATGAGCCAAGATAACGTGACACATTGATAGTCTCCTGATAACACTCGCATATTATATTTACGGTATTAACTGGTTCTATGGAAGGCAAAATAAGACGTTATTTAAATCATATAATATTTTATACACATATGGACGTTTACTTAATTTTCTGCTGTGATACTTATAAAAGTTTAGCGAACTTTACTTGAAATATTTCCGTGAAATTTATAGATAAAGGAATAAGCGAAGGAATATATAAAAAAATTGATTAAATATAATTCTTTTTACATACGTAATTAACCAAAAAGTACTTATGTACAGTGAATTCACGAACAATAGTTTAAAAACTCTATACCTAAAAAGTTAAAATAAGAGTATATTTTTTTTAAATAGAGCACTATCTTGTTTTAAAGTTAACTGCAAGTTCAGATATATTAAATGTCAAAAATAATAAAAGAAATACTCTAAATATGTTTGTTTGCTATTTACGCTATAATTTCTTAACGGTTTTGTGTAAAATTAGGATTAAAATAGCTTATTTCCTGGGATATAAAAAAACTACATTAAGATCGAATAAGAAGTTTCGGAGTTCATCACCGATCAACATCATGACACGGATATTTTTATATATCAAAATGTTAATCAATATGCGAGAGAAGTCAGGATAAAGCCTTGTTAATAACAAACTAAAGCAAGATAAATATGATATAAATCTTAACGTTTAAAGCTTTTATGCAAGCAATAAAAATACTTACATCGTAATCTTTGTGTCCGAGCCTCACAACTCAATTTATTACGCTGATTGTGATGACATGAATTCATATTTTTCAACTTATTTAATAAGCAAGCCCAGACACGTTACTTCTCATATGAATTGTAAATTTTTTTGTCATTTTTTATTTACAAATGCCAATTTGTATTTAATACCATATATATTGAAATTTCATTATTATATTTCAGAATTTTAAAATTATATAAGCTTTCAAAAAAGCTTACCCACCGACTCACACTTGTAAAGTTTTAGGCTCATAATAAATCTTTACCAAATAACTCTCTAGTCCCGAACCTATTATTAATAAAATCTTACCATACATTTTATCTTGAATCTTTACAGCATATACGGGTTTTTCTCACAAACGGGGAAATCGTACTGGCCATAGAAATATTTGTGCCACTTATTAGGTAAATCAAAAAATGCAGTATGAATCTATTTATCCTAATAGTAATCCGTACCATAAATTACCTTCCTCTAATGGTGATTCGAGCAACTTTTTCAAACACACCATACACCTTTATGCCCTTTTAAAAAACCCATATATCGTATAATTTGATAATTACTACCTTATATACATGTTTAAAAAATGTCTCTACTTCTTACTACCGACCAGCGAGTTACACAAGACGGCGAAATTATTTACTCAGAAACCGGTCCAGCTACCTGTTGCATATACTTTACATTGCTCATTTAATATTTAAAGTTTTTCAAATACTCTACAACATCGCGTAATGTATGTCGTATTCGCAGATATGAAAAAAGTAGAGTTACCTCCAGGTCAGCTTCTTTTTTAAGTCAATACATCCTTTGTGCATAAAAACTGAATAAAAAAACATGACAGATCTACACATGCACTTGTTAATTCAAGTATTGATATCAAATATACTAGTACATAAAATCTTCTTGTTTATTTAAATGAACTAATGGAACTCTGGAACTACATAAATAATAATTTAAATAATTTGAGTCGTTATAGACCTTATTTGAAAATAACATAAATATGTAAATATTGGTTGAAAAATAGAGGAGAAAAGGTCTGAAAGGTATCTTATATATCAATTTAGGCGATTTATTACATTTTCACTATTACTTATTTCGCGTCATTTCCCACTTACCGCAGGACGTAGTGGTTTCCGAAACACTATCAATATCACCCTATTCTCGCTTTAGACTGGTATTCAAGGGCTTCTATCGCTTGCTAGGTACCTATATAACCTTGTTAATAACAAATTGTAAAAGCTAACAAATTAAAAAAATATATTATTTTAACACTTCATCAGTCTCATTAATGTTAAAAGCTTACAGTAATAAGATATTTTCAAAACATGCATCTTTTCTTATAGCTTTAAGTTCTACATATAAAAAGTTACAAAGCACATAATATAGAAACATAAATTGTAAATAGTTCTATATAGATGCCAATTACACAGATATACTGAGACGAGCTTAGTTCTTTATTCCCGAGTTATCAGATAGAGTCGACTCTATCAGAAGCTCGTTTTGAAATAACATTAGTGCAATGCTTAACCACGTAAAATACACATAAAAATGTTTAATCAACATGTTGTTTAACTACTTGTAATTTAAATACCTTAGATTATATTCCGAACAACTTACAATTTCATGCGTTTTCATCTTTTCTTTTATTCGCTTTTTAATGCGAGCCGTAAATGATTTTATAGTCCTTATACATACATAGCCAGCTTAATTAATAACAACATAACATTTTAAAATACTATAGACATAATTAGTTTATTATTTCCGATGAGAAATAGTTTGTGAACCAAATTATAATTTGATTCGAATGTTACATTTAAGCGAATATTTGACAATTTAAATGAAACTATCTTTTAAGATAATCGTTGTAAAGCATTCAAAACTTTGGGAATCAAAAATCGAAATAAATCCGCGAAAAATCCGAAAAGATAAAATAAAAGTTTTAGTTTGCTACTTGGCAATGTTTACAAATTGATAACATATAGTAAAAAATTAAGTTCAGACAAAGTAAGATAAGGCTCTAGTTATGTAAATAAATTGCGACCCACGAAAAATGGTAAAAAAAAAGCTCCCGATGTTATCTCCTCAATGAGCCCCGAGCAAAGTAGAACTCGAAACAAATCGTATGCGTGGGATTTTGTGATCTTTTTATGCAACGCAATTTAGAACATGTCGCTGCGTAGCAATTACGGTGGCAGTAAAACATACATTCGCAGTACATGTGTCCATGTGACAGATGTTAATTGAACGTCGTGTGCTCGAGTCCCTTTCAGATTATTCGCATCTTAAAGTTGCCTGATTACTTTCAGTATCGTTTTAGAGATTAATTTCAGAAAAACTAACCAATCAGTGAAATCAAAAAGTAGTAAAATTGAAATTCGACTTCGTCTTTACAGTAAGTTTAACTTCGTGGGTAGAAAAATATCTATAGATAAATAGTATAATAATATTTTGTTGATATATATTATTTAGATACTCTACTCCAAGATTCTCATATTAAAGTCTATCTGTATGATGTTGTTCATGACGCATCGTCCATATTCCTCTGGAAACTAATATTTCAATGAACAATTTACGAAATGACTCAAATCGATACCTAGTATATGGAAAAAATGTTTTAAAGGTCATAAATGGTAATTATCATTCATTTTTAACCTCGACAGGACAAGAATAGCCTTTAAGTTATTATTAAGTGTAATGTCTTAATATATACCTACATAAAAACTGAAAGCAATACTTTCCTCAATATAAACATAAATCCTGATAATTTAGTTGTTTATATGATGTTAAATATTTGTCAAAATAATAATCTAAAATCCTCCAAAATGGACGTATTGCTAAATGGGAATTTTCGAAAATGCTCCACAAAAACATGAATACAATGTAGAGTTAGCCAGCTATGTGGTAACATCTTCCTGTTCTCCATTCGCAAAAAACTTACAATATATTTGCAACTCTTATTTCTCATTGATACCTACCATATATTATTTACATTTCAATTTATACGTAATTTATAGTAACATCGTTGCCATTTTGTGTCTTTTGGTTAATAGATTAGCTAGCTTATTAATTAGTACAAGTTTTACTTTAAAGAATTTAATTTATTGGCCTCTGGGCACGCATTCATTAGCATGCATGAGTTCAGAGTAGTTGTACGTCGTATATCCAATCATATAATAATAAAACAAATTTTATTAAACACTTTACATTTTAATCACTCTTGGCATTTTAATGAAGCTTTGCCTCAGTGGTGGTATCACTACTCATTCTACTGGTATTTGGGGTGAATAATATTTTTGAACCAAAAAAACTTATAAGCATTGACTTGAATATAAGGAAATATATTCAAATACATTTTAAAACGATGGGTATAATTTTTATAAAGCTCTCTTTTCATATTTTTTTGCTATCTTTTTATTTTACGAGTAGCAATTATAATTACCCCTTTAAATTAAATTGATAATAATATTAAATTCTAATGTAACTGAAATTATTAAAAAAAAATTTAAAAAAATTAGCAAATATTTTAAGGTTACTTAGCTGTCATTTTTGTATTGTTGTAATCGTTATATAGTTTTTTTGGTAGGTAATGTCTTTAAAATCTGTGTCACGAATAAAAACTTAAAATGTAGTTTTATTGAAAACATCAAATATTTGCGTGAAACTAAAAAAGGATTAAGATAATTCTTCGATTAATCATAAAGGAATGGGGTTTAAAGCCTCTGAATAATGAAAGTAACTAGGATTGGATAAATAGGCGTTAATTACCTACTAATGATAATATCCTATAGACCTATTAATAATATCCTATAATATGTATATAATATACATACATATAATGGCATGTGGCGTGCGTCGGCGCGGGGGCCACCTGCCGCTTTTTACTGATAATTGATTTTTAATGGACTCGCCTTCGGTCAACGTGACTCGCCTTGAGTCTATTAAATTATAGCACACGCTAGGGCTTTGATTTCACAAATAGATTTATTAATTTTCTATCCATCTTTTTTTCAATCACTCTTGATTCATAATCACATTCCACAAAATGCTTAGTTCTTTTCAGTTAAAGTACAAGAAAACTAATAAATGTTAATATTTTGTCAACTTGTATATATACCAAAATATTAGAATGTTCCTTTGTCATGGAAATTTCGATCTAACAATCAGGAAATGTAGCTAGCAATTATTAGTTTTCTTAATAATAATTAGATATAGTAGCTTTAATAGACATTCAATTTAAACTTGGATCCTTTTCCTAATACGTACTTGCCTTCACGCGTAGGGTTTTATTTTCTCCTATCTCTTTGAGTATAGTAATTACAAAAATAATACAAGTCATACTCGTGGCTGTACTTGTGAATATTGATATAATATTGATATGCATAAATTCGACGACACGTTTAGCTCAGTTGGTAGTGACCTTGTTTCTGCGCCAGCGGTTACGGGTTCTAGTCCCGCTAAGGGCATTCATTTGTTGAGCACAAAAGTTTTTCCTCCAGTCATGGGTGTTTATACTTATAATATATATGTATTTAAAATTTATATATGTGTAGTATATCAACTATATGGTATCCGTAACACAAACCTCGTAGCTTACCACGGAACTAGACGCTGTTGTAATAATGTCCCAACACATTTATTATTTATTATATTTATTTATTATTATGAATAACCTCAACCCACATATGTGTATATGTGTTAGTATAGTCCTTAAGTTATCTACATTCCGAATTCCACTCTAGTTTATTTAGTAGCTACTGCGTAACATTGTAATAAACACAAGCGCACAAATATATAACTTTTAATAAAAAAAAATAATCTCAATCTAAATTTTTAGACAGAAAAACTAACAAGTAAATAGATTTTTCTCAACTTAATTGTGTGAGCTAGGAAGCTCTTTAGCCGCTTCCATAATACATATATTCTTGTAATATATTTATATTAAGTTATAAAGTTGTATAAACAAAATGTTTTATGACTTGAAGCAATTACTCAAAATGTAATTTTAATTAAGGAAATAATGTACAACAAAATATACTGTTACATTTTTTACTAAATTTTCGGTTCTAGTCTAGCGCTAGATTTGTGTTAGCTCGGATATGACTTACCTACATGTGAATGTATGAACAGACATACATTTAGACGTATGTACATATATAATATATAAAAAATGTCAGTTTGCCTTGGTCACACCGTAACTTGAGAACAACATTACCAATTCACACAACTTTTTTTATGATTCTAACACTACTCGTATATAAGAGGTTCTTACGGAAAGAAAAAATTTAGAAAATCGCGAAAAAAATTGTACAAGATCAGTCGAAAATATTAGAATCAAGTATAAACACATCTTACAAAAAGTATTAAGGAGATGTAAAAGAAGAAATTTATTTAATTAACATTTTCGCACACAACGGTACTAACTTACGTCTTCCTGTATCTATCTTCACATTAAATATATATAAAACATGTATAAGTAATTTAATGGTCATTAGCATTGCGTTGAAATTTTATGCATTGCGCTTACGCATTTAGAAATAATGGTTTATTATAAGCTTTAAAAGCACATTTTAATTAAAGAGTACTCAATTTTATAGTGACTGAAGTGCTTGGACTAAAGTGCAACGACTATTATGATACTTGTACGAGTTGTTACGAGTCAATATAAAATATAAAGATAAGAAGTTTACTTAGCCTCGAATTAAGTTGTTCTTAGAGAAAATCTTCGAGTTTTTAATTAATATAAAATATTTATACAGTATTTATGACATTACCTAAATATATAACTTGAAATATATAACTTCTAATGCATTAGCACATATATAAAAATATAAAAATACTTTAGCATCTATTCTACGAAATAATATTACTCTCATTCTGCTTCAAATTTTAAATTAACCGGTAAATCACATAGCGGGAATAAGAAAAAAACAATAAATAAAGGGAAGCGCAGGAGTGCGGCATTATGGGTAATAGCTTTCAACGCTATAAGTACAACATCATCAATGGCATACTAAAATGAACTTTATGCTAAGGGAATAATGACGTGATGAAAAGTATAAAGATGTAATGATTGATGTAGTTTCGTACCTTATGTTTAGGATGTAGAGTACGCAATATCCTAGGGACTGCCCTGCAATAGAATCGATACGTAATTGGGTATTATCTTCACTTGGAAATAGCCGGTTTATTCATTGAAAGCATATTTAATGTAGAGCTTATTAAATTTAATTAGATTTGCACGTTCAAATTGATTACACTCTTATTATAGTGCAATTGCAATAAAATTACTAATGATAATTTGTTGTCTCTATGATTCCATACCATATCACAGGTGTCTTCATTCCAAACGTAACCAACAGGTTTAGTACGAAGTGATAAAAAATAATAAAATGTCGACAACCGCGACGAGACATGTGAAATCATCGAACTCAGCGAACATATTGATGTGCAAACAATGGTGGAAAGTGTGCTGGATGTATGGGGACCAAGAGAAGTACTACAGGCAATTGTACGGAAGAAGAAAAATCAACACACCAACAAACCCATTCTTTCACGATGTAGACACAAAACGCGATGGCGCCCAAATAACGGAACTAACTGACGAGTTTTTCGAAGATAACTTTAACAATATAGAACCGGCTCCAGATGAGAGAAACAAAAAACCTGATAAAGAGTGGTTTGGTGCCGAATCAGAACCTATATATGGTTTCGATAAAACCTGGCAAAATGACCAAAGACGACAACCAATACAAAGTTACGATGATCTGAACGAATTCTTAGCTTCAAATCTTAGTAGTGATAGTATAAAGAACATGCTTAATAACGGTCTACCTCTAGAGCCTAAGAGTGAGTTGATAGATTCTAAAGAAGTTGTGCACAGAAATGGTGATATTTTTGGAAAAACGTCCAAAACTGTGTGTAAAACAAAAAAAGGTGCCATGATTACTGAAGAAACAGATATATCGAGTGATGGAAAAACAATGGCGAGTCTGAAATTTCAAAGATCTACTGTGAAAACTGGGCCAAATAAAGTTAAGGAAGTGCTTCAACCGCTCAAAGAGGATACAGTGTTAGATGAATGCTCTCGTAAGAAGTGCGTAGGAGACAAGCTGACCACGACCTCCACCACTTTGGTCACTGTCACTCAGACATTGGTCACCAGTTGTAATGAGTAAGTACTAGTATTAAAAGATACTTTCTTTGCTATTAGATTGATAAAAATATTATTAAATTATAATATAGGTAGTAAGTAAAATAATATTTTATAAAATGTTGCTCTAAGAAAATCTGTAGGAAGAGACAAGTTTTATTTATTTAATACTATATAATTATACAGTAATATTTCTTTTGACATCTTGACAAAATAATCGCACACTTGTATTTTAATATAGCATTACAACTTGTAACGTTCCCGACGTAGCATAAATCAAAGAAAATCAAATACCTTTTGTACCTGCCACTCGTTCTCATTATACAAAGTACAGCTTTGAGCTGTCGTATAAAAGACTTCAACGCGCTGCATCGTTCGTTGGCATATTAAAATGTTAGCATAGATATAAAATAAAAATAAAGTAGTTCAAACAAAAGGGATCTCAATAGATACGTATGTTGTACTTACAGACTTAAAGTGATTTATTTTGGTTACAAAGCACATACAAGTTGTCTACATATGATTACATAAGATTTTGTTATTATATATTACTAATCACAATTATAATAGTAACTAATAAAGAATATAAGAAGATATAAAAAATTATATCAATGTAAACTAAGTAGCTGTACGAGTAACCCCTCGGCGGTTACCGCACTCGGTAATAGCTTTACCGAGAAATATACAAGTTTGCGGTTAGAAGTTCGGTACGAGTTTTGAACGGAAAGAAAATGACATAAAAAATCCAAAATTATACAATTCTGTTAAACATAGTTCGAATTTAAGTACTAAGTTTTACCGTTCTTATATTTAATGTGATAATACTCGTAAGTTTTATTGATGTCATTAAATAATAAAAATATTAGCTAAGTAACCTTAGCTTTAAAGCTTTGCAAATTGAATTCATTTGAATAAAATAATTTATTATGTAGTATATCATTAATAACTAATAAATAGCATGAAAGGTGGCTCATAATACTAGCTCTAACAGACTACGAAAGGAGTTAATTTTAATACTATTTTAGATAGAGTCTGGGCCGTAGTATTCATTTAAATTCAATAACATCGCTTCCTCTTGCATCTCGAACCAAGCAACGAAATCCACCAAGTCCGCAATTTGACCACAGCACAATCATGCGGGTAATTTCTCCACATAGTGGTATCAAGTTATATTATTTTATATGTGGTTTTAAACCATTAATTTATAGTTAATAATGGCGTTTAATATTTTTTTGTTTTAGTTTCCATTACTAAATGTAGCAGCTGTACTTGGTAGTCGATAAAGCACCTAAAAATAGCCTATTCCGTTTAATGTAGAATATAGACTATAATTATAAAACTAATCAGTATCGTATATACTTATAAAGTCAGAAGCTTTTGTTTTTGTAATATTACCGTCAAATACGAGCAAGACTCGAACTTGGGACTTTTAGTTGTTGAAGCCGTCAATGTTGTAAAAAAAGAAACGGTTTGATGTTTATTTCCTAGTGCAAAATAATGCAAATTTAATAACCGACAGTTATTCTTATAGAGGTTAATTAATATCATTTATCAATTCTTTTACATATTTTGACAATTATCCTATAAAATAATTTCTATATGTGAAACCGGTTTTGTCAAAATGGCACGAAAGCCGCCGCTACGAAATCTATTAGACACTTGTTTAATTGCTTAAGGTTATTTAGTTTTATTTTAAGGACACATTTATGTAGTATAAAATATGTATCTATGTACCTGTCTCGGTAGTGTAGTGGCTAGTATGTACGGTCATATATCGAAAGGTCCTGGGTTCGAGTCCCGGATCGGGCCAAGTTTGGTTATTGAATCTTTCTGTTTAGTAAGCCTTAGTAACCGCCAGGAGTTGGGAAGTTGGTTTACCCCCCTGCCTCGGAGAGCACATAAAGCCGTCGGTGCTGCGCCTTAGCTCTCACTGGTCGTGTCGAACAGTCGTCCCACCGGAGTATGAGAGTGATAGGAATAGAGAGTGCACTTGTGCACTATAATATCTCCTATGCAGTTGGCCAGTCTCAATGAGATTGGCCGCCGTGGCCGGAATCGGTTGATGAACATTATTATTTATTATTATAAAATATGTATACTCATTGAGTTACCAGGTGCATTTATTTTTTTATTTTTTTGTAAAACTCTTTCTACTGACATACTATTTTGTGACGTGTAAAACCTTAGAGTCTTCCAGTATTCCATTCCATTACATGATTACTATAAAGCATTCGAAATGTCGAGAACCAAATCAAACAAATCCGCCAATAATCCGACAAGTTCTCTGTCTCATATAATGTATGTATTCATAAGTAAAAAAAATGTGCGAAAGTTGTTTAGTTAACAATGTGAATCTTAAAATTTTAATATGCATTCTTGGCAAACTAAAATTACAAAATAGCCGCAAAGAAAATGACTCATAGATCTAACTCTACTATCATACTTGCCTTTACTTTGTTTATACTTTACGTTTATTTAAATACTGAATATGGATCAAATGAGCTAAACATACATTACACGTTTATACACGTTTGGCTCAGTGGGTAGTGACCCTGCTTACTGCACCAGCGGTCGCGGGTTCGAGTCCCGCTGGGGGCATACATTTGTTGAGCACGAATGTTTGTTCTCCAGTCATGGATGTTTATATTTATAATATGTATGTATTTAAACTTATATATGTGTAGTATATCAACCATCTAGTATCCATAACACAAGGCTCGTACCTTACCGTGGAACTAGATAGTGCTGTGTGTAAATGTCCCAACATATTTATTTATTTTATTTATTTATTTGCATATAGTTGCCTATAATGACATTCATTTTTTAAATTATACACAGACTGATAAGGAAACAAATTTTTATAGTATGTAAAAGTTGTTTAACAGCGAATCCTGTCGCAACGGGTTATTGAAACCAGATTTAAAATGCGTCGCGAATATCGTAGAGTTTTGTATAGCTTCCCTACATACTTCCTTTGAGTTTCAATTATAAACTCATTAGTTGATATAAAAACTTTTTAAAAGTGATCAATTTTATTTTAATTACATTTTTATTTCATTTTAAATGAACATTAAAGTTTCGAATTAATATTCAAGCTCGAAGCAAGTATGAAATAAATAATGAAATGTTTCAAATACAAGAATTAAAATAACTTTAAAAATAGTATTGTGTAAAGACATTAATTATAATTATTCGTCATTGTTATCTTTGTATGGAAACAAGTCTCCAGAGTCTGTAGGTACGTGTCTTGCAATGCCACTGCGATATTGTAGAACTATCTTTTTCTAAGCTTATTAATAAATAAATGGTAAAGTAAAACGTAAACAACTGTTTTAAGAACTCTCGTTTGTATATTTAGCAAATTAAATTCATACAAAACTAAATATTTTACTAAAAACGCAAAACTATGATGATAAAAATATGCATTTTCATCAAACGAATGATCAGTTGATTTTAAGTGTCATAAATTAAAAAAAGTAAGCAAAGTCACAAAAAAGAGTATGTTATTGATAAATAATTATATGAATAGAACAAATAACCGCAATAACAAGTTGAATTCCATTGACTCAAATGCTTAGAAATGTCATCGCCTGTATAGAGACATTAACACTCGTTAATAGCAAATTATAATTTTAAATTAGAACTATAATATAATGTCATTAACATAAGCCATCTTGCTAATCGTCCTAAACTTTTACGGCTTTGTTTTTTGTTTATAGCCTTTACATATTAAGTGGTGTCTTGCTTATACATACTTGGTTGAAACGGCAAAATAGGCTTGTAATCGCGTCATGGTTCTCTAAAAATTCATTTATGCTGAATGATTTTATTTATTGTGAATCATCTACTATCATTGTGAATGAAAACACCCCTAGGTATAAGTATGTACATGTATTTATGCATATAGTTAATAGGCTTGAGAGAAGTTAGAGACACGTTTTATTACATGGCAACTGCAAAAAAAGATTATCATTTAACATTTTATTTAGAACTACCTTTTTGAATTTGTCAGAAGTAATGAATCATAGCAATCCCTTAAAACTTGACAGGAAAACGATATTGGCGACTCCTCAAATGTTCTTTTTGGAACACATTTCTCCCTATTCTAACGACCTTGATGGCTGCTTTACTTTACAGCTGCATTCAAAACCAAAAATAAAAACAAATTCGAAATGATAATTTTATTTAAATCACAAAGTTACCTACTTAAGCATAAGTATAAACTTTATTCTTTTCTAACTTTTCTTTCCTTCTTAACTTATATGAAATTCCTGTCGGCATATAATTCAACTTAGTTTATATCTATTTTTAAGCAACATTTAAGAAGGAGGAAGTTAATCTTGCACACGACATAAACAATTCGTCTGAAACCGCCGCCGTGCTGCAATAAATAACAGAAAATGATTTACCGCGCGAGAGCGAGGGATAGTGTCGATTAAACTTCAATAACTGTATTTACAATTACGTGCATTAATGTGTATTTTATTATAATACTAGGCTTCCCGCGACTCCGCACGCGTTCTTAAGACCGGAAACCAAATTCTTTGTGAGTCGCGCGGTATGATACCTCGCAGCACTAACGCCCGCCCTTTCCGTTTTTGCAACATTTTTCATTGATGCTCCGTTCCTATTAATCATAACGTAATATAATACAGCTTATAGCCTTCCTCGATAAACGAACTATCCAACACAAAAAGAATTTTTCAAATCGAACCAGTAATTCCTGAGATAAGCGCGTTCAACCAAACAAACTCTTCAGCTTTATAATATTAGTATAGATAACGGTAGTGGTACTTGCCTCTTAAAATACTAGCTCTTACCCGCAGCTGCGCTCGCGTTGTAATTCAGTTGATATATTAGCAAAAGTTATACTTATTCGATGCTTGATTAAAAAATTATAAAGTAGAACATAGAACCTTTTTTTTATTTTGAGGTTAGTTAAGAAAGCAGGACGCATATTTTCTTGTTTATAAGTTACATGATTACTTTTTTGATTGTTAATTTTTGCCTGAACGAGTTATTTGGTGGTCCAATATAAAATTGAAGAAACCGTTTCACCAAAGAGAGTAATGATATTTAGTTATATATAGTAGTTTAATATTATAATGATCGTTGCTTAAATTGTAATAAATGTTAATGTATACCCATAAAATATACCCACGGAATAGGTCGTAAATATTGTTTTTTCTGTTTAATTTTAATTCTAATAATAATAAACAATTTTACAAATTTCTAAACGCCACGTGATCATTATCACGTCAATTTACTCAAGCGAAGTAACGAATGCCACCTACACTGAAAAAAATAATTTTGCTAAGCAGTTCAGTAACATGACGTTTAACTAAACTTTGGTAGATAATTACTTAAGTTTATCAACTATCTCACTACTCATTTATTTGTTCTAACTAAATGCTTATTAGTTAAAACTTATTGGGCTACCAAAACCAAACAATTAGGTACTATTTATTAAACGAAACTTAAATCGTATATTAACCAAACAATTGAGATGTGTCAACTAAACTTAAATGAACTTTAGCTAGTAGTACCCAAACTTATATAAGTAATGTTAGACAATCATTTAGCATTTTTTTTGGATTTACTAAATAAATAATTTTACTGAACTGGTATGCGTACTGTTTACAAATTTTAACTTTTTCGTAATTTATTTAATCTACTAAATCATTGTAAGCTTAATCTACCGTAATTTATTTATTTAACACCAACAAGACATACACTAACAAAAGCAAAATATTATTTATACCAAGTGTTACAATTCAAGTGTTGCCTTAATTATAGGTATTACACGCAAATCGCAATTATCAGCTCGCTCACAAGTATAAACAATGCTTACAATTATCGTTGTGTGTTGTCACTGTCAGCTATAGAGTAAAGTAATATACCTAGAATAGAGATAGATAATTGTCTTATTTAAATTAAAATAATAATTACTAAGAACTATAACCTAATACTTATATACATTTATAATTTAATTTGTTTAATTAATATACTGGACTATAAACTGTGTAATCATTTTTGAAAAAACTTACGATTTTTTTTAAATAAAACCGATATATTGAAATATCGATATTATTTTTCGATATAATGAACCGATATTGATATATTCAAAAATATCGATATATCGAAAATCCGATATTTTAAAAAATATCAACAGTCCTAAGGCAGAGCCTGTGCTATGGGTATTAGACAACTGAGACGGTCGTCGTATATTTTGAAGTTTTTCCTATAGTACGTAATGGAAGATGTTGCCATTCGACACGCTAGGCAAGCGGGTAGGCCATGCTAGAGAAACTGTAGAACTGCATTCATTCAAAATATTCCTGGTCCACTGCTGGACATAAGCTCTAATCAGAACGTTACCTATACCGTTGGAAATAACAAAACGTTTGATATTTGTTAACTGAACGCTGTTTAGTTACTATTTTTTTTTAGTTTGGCTATCATTTACACAACGTTTTGGAAATAGTTGTTGTTTAGTAAATACTTACCAACCATTTACGTATCGTTTAGTAAATATTTACTATACTTGTGAAAATGACCGTTACGGTTTTTTCTACGACCGTTTAGTTACTTTTTACCAAACAGTTCAGTTATTAAACCCAAACTACAAAACAAAACAAACTTCAGTAAATAATTACCTTACGTTAAGCAACTGTTTACTGAATGGCTGCAATAGCTAAATGTTTGTTTAGTTTAGTTACTATTTACTTAACGATTAGTAATTGTCTACTATATACTATATTTTTACAAAATGTTTAGGTAAAGTAACTAATTTATTTAGTAAACAATTATTAAATGTAAGTAAATAACTATCAAATAAAATCTATAAATACAGGTCGCGTTCCTAGTTCCTGTGTAGTATTTTTTAAATTTTAGTAAGTGAAAGACGTATAGGGTACGGGTGCACCGGTTGTTGACGCTAGCTTCATATTATTACGTAAACAATTTCACAAATTTTATTAAAATCGAGTGTTAAATTTTGTTAGTGTGCTGAATTTCACCAAACAACCAATAGGTAGTAGGTCCATTCCATTCGATAGTCCATTCTTATCATAGATAATATAGATTCCTAGGCAGTGCTTCGACAACCGGCGCACCCCCACCCTCCCCCCAACCCGACAGGGCATCCCGCATCGGTGACGTGTCGGTGACGCACTGGCTGGGCTGGCGACAAGCGAAGCGCGGGCGCCATCAGCCATGTTTCATTTGCCTTTGCATCACAATTCACAGATCACGAAACCTTTGCAATTTGCATCGCGATACAGTTCGCTTCTATTCTAAATACGTGTAGAGTGATCTTTGTTACATACTTACAAAGAAATCGTTATCATGGCGGAAAAATCTGTGGAAGATTATCTACGTTTATGGAATCTCGAGGCATACATCGAAAAATTCAGAGGTAAGTGTTTTTTAAATTATCATGTGCCTATAGGCGTAGTACCTATTTTAGTATTGATATATTATTTTCTTACCGCGTTTTTGTACCTACTGCTCTTACATGTTTCCAGCCAAGGGTCTACTTTATGGGTTCGAATCCCACATGTTCTGCAAAAAACTTTATTTGCATAGTTATGTTTTTTGTTGTTATTCTTACATAGCGAGTGCTTGGTCTTTTTTTGTATAGTATAAGTATCGCCGAGTCCACCTATTTGTGATGTTAGTTTAATAGCGAAGCGAATTCATTGGGTTGTTGCGGCATGTGTCATTTAATCAGGTCTGTAGCCAAACGAAGTCCGCCATTTTGTTAGGTTAGTCTGTACCACGCTTGTATCAGTTAGTGCTAGTGTCAGCGTCATAGAACTTTTGATTAAGTTTGTTTAAAAGTTGTAAATTAAAACAGTTGAAATACCATATACTGAACATTTGTGTAGTACTTGTTAACCTACCTATAAAGTGATAGCAGGTGATAACTTATTATGTCACACTTGTCAGAAATACCACGCTGGCCATAGGTAGAGTTCTGTAAAGAAATACCCAATGCCTTTTTATAAGTAGGTACAATAATTAATGTAAAGTAGAGCTATATGGAATATTGCTTATGTCAATTATGTATTTCTTATATCTAATGAAACTAAAGCATTCCCAAATACATAACTGACATGATAATATAGTGGTGTAAATTTTTAATAACATTCTTTTTTTTTTGTTCAAGAACACTCTATTGACTTAAACGCTTTACAAGTTTTGTCACAAGACGACATTAAGGATTTGATCCCAAGTATTGGTCACCGTGCCCTTCTGACAGCTCAAATAAAGGCTTTGAAGAATGTCATCAATAGTCCTCAATCTAACTCACTTGTAAGTTAATTCTAGCCTAAATGCATAGAACTTGTATATCATTTGTATTTCATGTTCATGTCTTCTTCTTTTGAGCTTGTGTAAGTCCACTGCTGGACATAGGCC
The DNA here is from genome assembly GCA_905231865.2 of Boloria selene. NCBI lineage: Eukaryota > Metazoa > Arthropoda > Insecta > Lepidoptera > Nymphalidae > Boloria > Boloria selene. The sequence goes on from HG993149.1 coordinate 343,180, forward strand.
GCTTCCCTGCCACCTTCTGCAGTTCATCAGTCCATATAGCTGGGGGGCGTCCGACGCTACGTTTACCAATTTGCAGTCTCCATTTGAAAATTTTTCTTCCCCAACGGTTATCGGTTCTATATGCGGCCCACTGTCAGCTTACTAATTGTATGTGCTATGTCGGTGACTTAAGTTCTTTTATGGATCTTATCACATAAAGAAACTCCAAGCATAGCTCTCTCCATAGCTCGATGAGCTACTTTGAACTTGTGGACCAGATCCACAGCCAGTTCGTTATGTATAGTAGACAAACTAAATAGTACTATGCGATCCCATACGTGTAAATAACAGAAGGGGGGTCTCTGGCCGGTGTCTAGATATTTTGGTAGTAGGTACTTTAGTTAATATTTTTCCTTTTGTTATAAATTATAAATTATTATATTAACCCTTTACTTATATTTTTTTAGACAATTGAACAAACTACAGGAGTAGCTACAGGAGGAGTAGAAACCTTTTATGTGAACCCTGCCAATTCATCGTTGTTACACTTACTCAATGATTCACTTATAAATAGCCTCCCGATGGTTGATGATGGACTACACCTGCAGGAAGAAGAACCAAAATGCGTGAGTCTGCTGTATTAAATTTGTGTAAATTTCAAATCAGTACAACTCTTGACCATGAGTAGCTATTTGAATTTTCTTTAACGGGACTTATGAAAATCCAAAATGAAGGGAGGAGGGGAGGGTGTGTATTGACTAAAAGTAAAAAATAAAATTATTAGTTTTTAATTTTTTAAATAAAAGCTTGTTTTTAAAAATATTTTTTTTAGCCTAGTAGTAAATTGTTTGTACAGCCATATTTATTAGTTAATTTTATTTTTAGGAGTTATACAACTATCTTAATAGTACAAATGAAGGCCGAGCTCTATTACTGCAATTTGGAGAAAGTGGTCTTTTGGACAACACTGCAAGGAGACGACTGTGCAATATAATAATTGGACGGGAATTGAAAGACGACCCTGACTGTAAAATAGACAGTGCAAGATTTTATCAGCTGGCTTATGAAATTACTCAAGTATTCAAAAAAGAATTGTCAACTGTATACTTTATTCCCTATGTTCGATTCAGTCCTGGCTTGAAAACAGCAGCAAAGGGAAAACTTTTAGACTGTTATCGACATCGTCGTAGAGAGTTTTCAAAGTCTGGATTAATAAAATCAAGAAAAAGGAGTGCTTCTGAAAGTTCTTCATGCTCAAGTGCCACATCATCATGTAAATTAAAGTTAATGGTTGAAGAAGCTGCTGACAAGTTGGAAGATCCATCCTGTTCAAGTGGAGTAAATATAGAAGAATGCATGTTGTGGCTTCAAAATTCATGCGATCCATGGGATACTGTGGAAAAGTTTTGGGATTTGACGGCGAAAGCCAGGTTTAAAAAATTTTCTGAGGAGTCTATGACCATCAATGAATACTATAATAGATTTAGAGCATTGGGTCAAGCCAGCGGTATATATTTAGTGAGTATCTATTTGAATTTTAATTACTGTTTGAGACTATGCCTGACACTAACCATTTCCCACCTTTTTAACCAATAAATACAACACAATAAATACAATAAAAAATATTTGTTTACATCTTTTAATATTTTAAAAATATATTTATTTTGCAGCTGCTGAAGGATTTTACAACGTTATACCCTGGATGTGACGATTTATTATACAATCACTGGCCGTTATATCGGGGGAAAATACTCGACTTAGCCAGGAATCGCATACGCATTGATCCTCATGTCAAGGAGATCTTGTTATGCTGTACGAATAATGGTAACTTTCATTTTTTTTTTTCAAACTTTTTTATAACGTTTTTTTTCGTTTTCTTATTTTACATTTTTTTTAGCTGACGAGGATACCCTCAACATTGCAGCATTTATGGTCCTGCCTTTCCTAATGAGCACGGCGACGATACGCAGGGCAAAAACGAAAAAGCAATGGAGGCCTAGCCGCCTAGAGGCTCAAGAAGGATTTATAACACACGTAAGAAGCGCTGACCAGTTGGAGGACACTATAACTCGGAGAAAGAAGAAACTAACGGAATTGGGCTTCACTCTACAACCATACATAGTAATAGTAGGTGCTAGTATAAGTGAAATTCACGAGATATATATTGTCATTAACGATGTAAAATACTGTGCCTCACAATGTGTTAGATATAGGTCAACTTCGATAATACATGCGGTAGACTCATGCTTTAAAATTTTATTTGTGCTTAATGCTGAATACCCGGCTGAAAGTTCAAATGTGTGGGTTTTCATTCAGAAGGGTTTTTATAAATTATCTACTAAATTTGACAAGATTTATACAACGGTTAATTCTTTTATGAATGAACTCGGCTTAGACGCTTCTTCTTCCTCCGTGTAATTGCACTGCTGGATATAGGCCTCTAATTTCTCTCAATTTACGCCACCCCCACGCGATCCTCCGCCCTCTGCATTCAGCTATTCTGCGATATCATTCAATCTAGATAACACATGCATTAGAATCAGTATAAAAAGGTAAAAAAAATTACTTTTGGGATTATATATATAGTGACTTCATTTTTTTTTAAAATGCCTACTTGTTTTCTTTGTAATAAATCTACAGAAGATGTGAAAACATTATTTAAACATTTTAATAGTCTCCATTTTGCACATAATTTTACAATTTACCATTGCATGGATGATGGTTGTGGAAGATCATTTAATTTAAGAAATACATTTAGGAAACATCTTAAAAAGCAGCATGTGTTTCTAGAATCGAATGTAAATTCAAATGTTTGTACTAATTCTAATGTATATGATGATATTGATGTCGCACATAGTCCAAGTCCGGAGCCAGTGGTACAATCAGTTTCCCCTGAGAATACTACATTAGAAAAAGAGTCTTATTCATTACCTATTTTTTTGTCATCATTATATGCAAACCCTTTGCTACCGAGAAACGCAGTTCAATCTGTTGTCGAAGGAATGAGTAATTATATGCGCAAGGGATTATCTCAAAGTATTGAATATATTTTTGACGACATGTTGCCAGCATTACAACAAGGTCAGGACTTAACTTTGCTTAGGAAAAAGATTTTATCCGCTTTACAGTCCCCTTTAGAAAAATTTCAAACAGAACATAAACGATTGAAATACTTCACAGAACTGGGGTCCTACATACCGCCTAAACAAATTATTATAGGTCGAAGAATGTCTACATTAAAGAAACGCGGTGTAGTTTCTGTAGTTCCAATAGATTGCACTGAACAATTTATTCCTCTTCGATTAACGTTGCAAAAATTTTTTTCCCTTAATAATATTTTAACTGAAACATTAAACTACATTAAATGTTTGTCTGCTGAACCTCGAAGAGATTTAATGGAAAATTATATTCAAGGTAGTTTTTGGGTTAACGAGATGAAAAATCATAAAAGTAAAGGTAAAGTTGTACTACCACTTTTTATGTTCTTCGATGACTATGAGAGCGGCAATGTTCTTGGATCTCATTCTGGTATTCACAAATTAGGCGCTGTCTATGTGTCAATAGGATGTATTCCACCTGATCGAGCTGCTTCTCTGTCTAATATTTTTCTAGCATTGCTATTTCATTCCTCAGATAGAGTTAAATTCGGTAACGGTGTTATTTTTCAACCTCTTATTGAGGAGTTTAACTTTTTATTACAAGAAGGTATAGAAGTTGATAATGTTTTGTTAGGTGGTAAATTATACTTCCAACTAGCTCTTATAATAGGAGATAACCTAGGCCTTCACTCTATAACTGGTTTCGCCGAGTCGTTTACTGCGAATTTTCCCTGCCGTATTTGTAATGTGTCCAAAAATGTTTTGAGAAAGCAATGTTATGAAAACAACAAACTTCTTCGCAATACAGCTGATTACCAATCACAGTTAGCAAAAAACGACTGTTCCAAAACTGGTATAAAAGAGAAGTGTGTATGGCTTTCTGTTAATTCTTTCAGGTTATTTGACCAAGTAGGAGTTGACGTAATGCATGACATACTGGAGGGTGTTGCCAAATATGTGATGTGTTTTTTATTATCTATGTACATAAGTGATTTAAAATATTTCCCTCTTCAAGTTCTAAATGATAGAATTTCATGTTTTGATTATGGACCTGATAATAGCAGTAAACCGTGTGTTCTTAGTATGGAAGATATTTCCCACAATAAATTGCGCCTTTCAGCTTCAGAAATGTTGACTTTTCTTCGTTATTTTGGTTTACTTATCGGTGACTTCTTGCCAACTAATGAACAGTATTGGATCCTGTATACTACTTTGAGAAAGATTGTAGACCTAGTCACTTGTCAAAAAATTACAAGCGAAACTTGCGATTTATTACAATGCTTGATTGCTGAATTTAATGAGTTATATTTAGCACTCACAAATGACCATCTTAAACCAAAGTTTCATTTCCTCGTTCATTATTCTACATTTATGAAAAAATTTGGTCCTCTAATTAACTTTTGGTCAATGAGATATGAAGCAAAACATAGGTTATCTAAAATTGCAGCTCGGACTACATTTAACAGGCGAAATTTAACATTGACTCTTGCTATTAAACATCAAATGCAGCTTAATGAGGTTTTTTTGCGAGGTTACTTGAATAAAAACATTGAAGTAGGACCAGCCAAAAGAATGACAAATGAAAAACGCAGTGAAATTTTAGCTGCATTAAATCTCACTTTAAATGAAACTTTATTTCGCATTATGTGGGCTAAAGTTAAAGGGACGGAATATAGATCCCAGACAATACTTATTGAGGATATAGGTAAACTAGGAGAGACCAGTTTTATGTCAATTAAAAATATTTATGTTTACTCTAAGGATAGAATTATTTTCGAATGTATTTTATTGTCAACGATAGAATTTAATGACCATGTCTGTTGTTTTGAAGTAGAAATACCAAAAAATGAAACGAGGGTTTATATTTTCCAGGAATCTTTATTATCCCATGTACCGAACCATATAAATATAGCTTCGGATGGAAAAAGATATGTGACATTGCGTTCACAATTGTAATAATTCTGTACCTTTATTTTTATTGTCTCTAAAAAAATTGTTAAAATAAAATCTTTGTGTAAATTAATAACGCGTATACTGGGTGTTGATTTGGAAATTTGCCATAGTAATATCCCTAATAGTACTCATCAAATAGAACAACTTTTTGTATGGGAGCACCACGAAATTCATGAAAAAATATTCTGTTGTTTGTATACTTGTATGTTTTGGTTTATAGCCCTGAAGTATAGGTATTTCTTTATTTTAATAAGATCATTAATTTGTTTGTAAAAATTTTATTTTATAACATTATAAAGTTTCTAAGTAGGTACTATGTAAGAATTTTGTATTTTATAAGATCAACAATTGATTTGTTTGTAAAAAAAAATTAAATAACAACACAGCGTCTCTGAGTATTTAAGTTATTATTCTGTATGTAAAATTATAGTCTCTGAGTGTCTAAAATAATAAATCAATCTTAATAAGTTTTAATATTTTTATTTTCATTTCAGTCCTCGAGTCCCAGTTGAGTCCAGCTGAAACTGAACGTTTTGTAAGCTGCCTGTTTACGGATCTCGCCACCGATCGCAGCGACATGTCCGTTCGAAATATTACATAATGTAAGTACATCATCACTCGTGAGTTATAACATTGCTTAGTACTTGTGTAATTTTTTCTATCACGTGATCAGGAGAATTTATAAAATTAGACGATTGTTACTAATTTATTAATAAAAAAAAATTATCTCCTGAACATTTGACTGAAAAAATTAGTTAAGTACAATATTGACAAGCATGTTCATAGCTCACTAGTGAAGATGTACCTATATTATGTATTATTTCGGACGGATATGGCGCTGCGTTCGGTGGCAGGATCTGTAAACTAGCAGACTTACAAAACGTTTAGTTAGAATAGCTAAATAAAACATTCAGTTAATATTTACCGAACATTCAATTCAAATAGCTGAACAGCGTTCAGCCAATCTAGCAGTTTAATATCTACTTAACGTTAAGTTCGGATGGCTAAACGATGTTCAGCTAATCTAACCAAACGTTTAGTTATTATCTACCGAACATTCATATATAACAGTTCGAATAGCTGAACAATGTTCAGCTACGCTTGACAAACGTTTAGTTATTATCTACCAAACGTTCAGTTCAGCGTTGAAACAGCGTTCAACTAATATAGCAAAACATTTAGTTAATATCTACGTAACGTAAAGTTCGGTTAGCTAAACGGTGTTCAGCTAATCTAACCAAACGTTTAGTTATTATCTACCGAACATTCATATATAACAGTTCTAATAGCTGAACAATGTTCAGCTACGCTTGACAAACGTTTAGTTATTATCTACCAAACGTTTAGTTCAGCGTTGAAACAGCGTTCAACTAATATAGCAAAACATTTAGTTAATATCTACGTAACGTAAAGTTCGGTTAGCTAAACGGTGTTCAGCTAATCTAACCAAACGTTTAGTTATTATCTACCGAACATTCATATATAACAGTTCGAATAGCTGAACAATGTTCAGCTACGCTTGACAAACGTTTAGTTATTATCTACCAAACGTTCAGTTCAGCGTTGAAACAGCGTTCAACTAATATAGCAAAACATTTAGTTAATATCTACGTAACGTAAAGTTCGGTTAGCTAAACGGTGTTCAGCTAATCTAACCAAACGTTTAGTTATTATCTACCGAACATTCATATATAACAGTTCTAATAGCTGAACAATGTTCAGCTACGCTTGACAAACGTTTAGTTATTATCTACCAAACGTTTAGTTCAGCGTTGAAACAGCGTTCAACTAATATAGCAAAACATTTAGTTAATATCTACGTAACGTAAAGTTCGGTTAGCTAAACGGTGTTCAGCTAATCTAACCAAACGTTTAGTTATTATCTACCGAACATTCATATATAACAGTTCGAATAGCTGAACAATGTTCAGCTACGCTTGACAAACGTTTAGTTATTATCTACCAAACGTTTAGTTCAGCGTTGAAACAGCGTTCAACTAATATAGCAAAACATTTAGTTAATATCTACGTAACGTAAAGTTCGGTTAGCCAAACGGTGTTCAGCTAATCTAACCAAACGTTTAGTTATTACTTAGCGAACATTCTTAAATAACAGTTCGAATAGCTGAACTGTGTTCAGCTACGATTGTCAAACGTTTGGTTATTATCTAACAAACGATCAGTTCAGCGTTCAAACAGCGTTCAGCTAATCTAGCAAAGCATTTAGTTAATATTTACGGAACGTACAGTTCGGATGGCTAAACGGTGTTCAGCTGCTATAATCAAACGTTTTAAGTTTATTTACTAAATGCATTTAACTAAATATTGTTAGTTAGGATTAGCTAACTGATTAGCAGTCCCCTTTCTAACTAAATAAATCAGTAACCAGTAGCTAATTTTTAGTAATTAACTACAAAACTTTTCTTTCAGTGTAGTTATGAATGTAAGTGTAAAAGAGAGGCTTTGTTGATTTTCACGGTAGCATGCTATATTTTTATCTCTTCCCTCCCGTACAGAAACGTGTACATTAGAAAGTGATAGGAATATTTAACTTGACAGTAGCTCGTTATATTTGTTTAGAACTCGAAATACGTTGACGTTTTAAAGCAAATGATATGCACTTCTCGTAACTGGTCCCTATGTTTTGATAGCTGTTCGATTTATTGGGTTTGTGGGCTTTGAAGAATATTTTTTTTATTTATTTACAACATCTTGCTCTAAGACATAATTTATTTTTTTAATTATCACCTTAACAGCTAAAGGGCTATGTGATTTGTACAGTTGGTATTTTTTATATTGTATTATTGTAAGTATTGAAGTATTAGCAAACACAAATATTAAAGTGAAAATAACAAATAAAAAAGCAATCTTTCTCTTAGTAATTTCTTTGGAATTATAATTGTCATGAATTCAAGTATTAATATTACATCTATAAAAGACAAGATATCATGAAGAATTTTATAAGAAAACATGATTAGATTGAAAATTGTTAAATCCAATTAGCTTAACTCAATTAAAAAAAACTAGCAGTAAATAGCTCGCTGAAGTTATGTTTGCTTTATTTAGAAATTCTCTTCAGTTAATTAGCGCATTCTTGAACAAATAGCGGAGACCAATCGAGTGCATCTAAATTCCGTCGCCAACAAGTGCTAGTACATTCTTCGCCACACGCTGTTTAGAATTAGTACCGTTAAGGCGAAAGATTACAACTTCTAACACCAACTGCTAACTACAATGCCACTTAGAATGATTGCTGTTGGAGTGTAAATATAACTTTCGTTGACTTTTACAGGTAAGGGAAATTATACATTAAAGTTTGAATTCATTTTTGTACCTTTCGAGTAAGTTTGTGGTATAGGTTGCTTAAGAAAGTTTGGTTATAAATAAAGTTGATGTGTATATTTGTCATTTTAAAATACCGACAAGTGAATTTAATATTAGTGTATTACAAATTATCTGTCGCGTAAAAACTACTGAATAGATTTTAATAAAAGTTTACAATAATCAAATCAAATCAAAATATTTTATTCACTATAAAAATTGTTACAATTTCTTACTGAACGTCATGACTCTACCACCAGTTTGGAAAGAAGTAACCTCTGACCTGAGAAGAACTGGCGAAAGAAACTCAGCGGGACAAATTTTTTTTAGCTTATACATCAGAATAACACATAGGCTACAGTTTATAAAGATATTGTGTGAATTGTCCAAAATATGACGATAACTGTCAAGTAAGTAGTAAAAAATCTACAATCTGCGAGCTATTCTGGCGTGCGCTACCAAAACCGCTAGAGTTACAACACATATTATGTAATGTATGATGGAAATGTCTATCTTAAACAAGCGACTCACCCTCACTTCGCTCGTGTTCGTCCCTAGATTTAGCGCAAGCGAAGCCGCGGGTTCCACTAGTTACAAATAAAAGAAATTACAGAAAAATTTAACTCAGTTTTCTATTGAATTTGATGTAAGATACTTTTAAACTCGAATACAAAATTCTATGACACCATAAGGATAATACGAAATCGGGTTAATTTTGTATGAATTTTAATTACACTAATGGTCATCAAATTCAATCAAAAACCCCATGGATTACTTTTAAACCTGGAAAATAGAACTTGAAGGCACGTCCCATGAGATATGGGATAAAAATATTCGTTTATTTCGAAGTGATAGGTTACTTCTCAGTTTTAAAGGTGATCTATTTAATAGTAAGCTGTCTTAAAGACCATATTAAAAAATCTAAAGAATACTGCTCTCCAAATATAATTATAGTACTACACCACTATATCCTATAATGTAACTTTCTTGCCTACTTCAGTATAGAAAATATTTAATCGTGATCTCCCTTGTTTGGTCGCATCTGAGATCAAAGAATATCTTCGCTTACTGCGACGAGGCATGATTTATATTATCAGTGAAACATAGCCACTAATGCTTTGTATCTAACCTCCTTACTAAGAATATGAAACATATGCAAACTTTAAGTAATCTATTCAGAGACGTTTTGATAGATTTCAAACAAAAATACAGTGTATTTCATTTTATACCTACTTATCGAAACAATTTTTAAGGAATACATTACACCGAACTAATGGTCTAACTTTTAAGTTTTTTTAATGGGTTTTATAGGTAGGTATATATTTTTAATAAATATATTTGTTCGAAAGATATCTGGAAGCGACAAATTAATTAAAAAGATTTTCTCATGGACTTATTTACACTATTTCTATATGACTACTTTTCAAAAAATGCTGAAAATATTCCAAGAACTGATTTATATAATTTTATTTTTTTAATATTTGTAAGTAGGGCAGAGACATATTTTTCATATTTTTAAATAATACCCGCAATTTCAATACTATACTATCGACTCATCCACGCTTTGCTCGGGTTCGTTCCTAAATTGAGCAAAGCCGCGGGTTCCGCTAGATCAAAAACTTCTAAAATAAAGTAGTCTAAGTTACTCCTAATAACATTAGCTATCTTCGAGTGAAAGTCAAATTAAAATCGGTACAGCCGTTTCTGAGATTAGCAGGAACAAACAGACAGACAGACAAACATTTTTTACAATTGATTCTTTGATGTCAGTACCGTATATTATATACTTCCAATTGCATTTAGTGAAAAGCTGTAAATTTAAAATGAAAAGCAGACACTTCAATTTTATTTATATGTGTATACATTTATAGACTAGAGCTAACGTCCATTTATAATTTACTTGCTTAAAATTAGCCTTTGCAAACCTGCTTCTAGCAAATAGAGAACGAGAGTCAAACACTTTTTTGTTGTTCATAGAATTAACACTCCCAATAATTGCATACAAGCTCAAGTAATCGAGTCGTAAATCAATAGAGCTGTTCATACGACAAATTCTTAACTGGCCACGACTCCTGCCAGTTATAGCCCTGCATGAGAATACGCGTTTAATTAATACTTGCATGAAATATTGCGATGGGAACGGTATGTGATGTAGTCGATCGTAAAAGAAATTTATAAATAACGCCTATTAAAGCCGTTCGGGGGGTCTGGAACCGCTTGCTTTTAAACCTTTGTTTTAAGATAATTGTCCATTAGCAGTAAAACCGAGATACCCATAAAATATTTGGTGTTTTATATAATTAAGTTTTTGATGCATAAAAATAAAATTCATCGGTATATTGCATTCCTTTAAAATGATAGTTTTTAAAGAAGTTTTATATGGGCAATGTATAAACTTATTATTTGCTCTAATTTAGAAGTTAGTAAGACAAAATTAAAAACGGTTACACTATAGAAAGACCCTTTGGGCAAACGCTGTAGGGGAAGACCAGATGAGAAAATTGCTGGGCCACAGTGACAAAAAATAGCCAAAGATCAAGAGAAATGGTAAGCTTTCGAGGAGGGGTCCCATATTGTATATATATAATAATAATATTGTATGTGTAAAGAAAACTTGTACTCACTTAAATAATTTCCTTTAACATAACAATTAAATTTAATATAAGTATATATTTTTTGTAAAAAGTATAGCTCTATTCATATTAATTGTATCAAGTACATACTACATAATCGTTAAATCTTTTCTTTTCTTTTATTTTTTGTAAAACTGGAAATAAAAGGCTTTTTTACGACAGTGTATCAAAAATAAAAGTAAAAACATCATCATAGGAAAAGACGATTTTCCTAATTACTAAGAGGATACCAAGTACTGGCTACTTAAAACTCATGTGTACTATTTTACAATAACACACTTAAACATAACAGTATTTACATATTTCGCGCTGCGAAACCTGTTCAATAAAAATCGACAGTCAGACACTACTCTACTTTAAATAAACCAGCACTTCTGTGTTATAAAAATAATGATATTTTGTGTCATAAATACAATATTATATTATTATATACAAAGTGGAATAACTAACTAATAAATTAATTCATTGAGCTTAGGTTCTAAACTAACTAACTGATAGCCTTATGTTTGAAGTCTATCAAGAATGTATACTCCATTCTTGATAGACTTCAAACACAAAAAAGCCTGAAGTTGGTTACTTTTGACTTTGACGGTTTCTAGTAAAAATTACTCGTACATTTTTTACAGTTTACGTGTAAAATTAAAGGATGTCATTATTACCATACTTTCTTTTTAATTATTAATTATAAGTAATAAAGCAAAAAAACATATCCTTTTAACTCCATCCCATATCTTACTTTGTAGAACAAAAATCATTATATATAATATACTAGCGACTCGCCCTTGTTTCGCTCGGGCTCTTCCCTAGATTAAGCACCGCGGGATCCGCTAGTTATGCATATAAATCTTCATCTTGAATCACTCTATCTATTAAAAAAACCGCATCAAAATCCGTTGCGTAGTTTTAAAGATTTAAGCATACATAGGGATATAGGGACAGAGAAAGCGACTTTGTTTTATACTATGTAGTGATATCATAACATTTTATACTCGTAATACAATAAGGTGTATCTATTATTGTACTCAACGTATGAAGAGATTATTTAAATTATTAGATATTATCTCATATTATTTTACTGAGAATATCATAACTTACGTCGGACAGTTCGGGCGGAATCGCAACAGAAGCGTGTCCGTCACGGCTCGATCCTACGCAAGGTCACTACACTATTTAGGGTTTAGCAGTTAATTGAAAAATTTATTTTTCTTTTTGTTTTTTTTTACAAAATCTAATATTATTTGTATGTAAGAGAAAAAATATGATAAAATCAATGAGATACTCCATTGGTAAACAATAACCTATATTATATAATATAAAAAATAGTATTACATATTGTCCCTCGATTTAACAAACGAAGTCGCGGGTTCCGTTAGTAAATGTAAACAAAGACTTGACAAATTATATACTAAAACCTTTGTCAAGAATCACTCTATCCATTGTTGGAAATAGCATGAAAATTAGTGCAGTAGTTTTTGAGTTTATCGCGAACAGACAGACAGTGGCAAAGGACTTTGTTTTGTAATATGTAGTGATAGTACCTGTTATATATTCATTAAATACATTAACCATTACATGTGAAGCATTTACTATATAAAATAAAGTTCAATAAATCTGTTAAAATAATATTATAATAATAATAATACCTTTATTGGCACAAACTACATTTCATTACAGTTTTCTTGTTTTTAATAAGCTAATTACAAGACAAAATGCTTACGTGTACTTTGGCTAGTCACTGCCGACTGTACTAGGCCGAGCCTGTATCACAGTTGGCAGTTCCTTCCAAATATAAGTAAACTTTTCGAATCATACTGAAATATATGAAACGTCAATTAAAAGAAGGTAGTGTAAAATTAAAGCAAAGTAGCAACTATGAGTCAATATAAAAATACGGAACACTGACTTTGTGGGCAGGTCACACTTAACTACATAATTTAACAAGTACGATGGTGTCCGATAGGAAACACTTTGTAGGGCTTTCGTACCGCTTCCTGTGGGAATGTTAAAACGGTACAGTTTTGTTTTCAAAAACGAAAAAAGTGGTTTTTATAAAGTTGATTTACTTGAAGTTATCTTGTAATTATGGTATAACGATTTGTTAGGTCAGAATACAGTTTCTTTATTTTAAAATTTTATTTTTTTTATATTTTATTCATTTCATTCTTTCTGAGCTGGTAGTTTATTCGCGAGGTTCAGTAAAACGCGTAATAATTTTATGCTGAATAAAATATTTTGATTTTGAATTTAAATTCTATCGGGCCTAAGCAGTGAATTTAAATTTAAGAATTCAGAGAAAACCAAATATGCTTTAAGAAATGATACTATATTAAAATATGTTTAAAGCAACTAAAATTGTTGTAATGCAATAAATGTACAGATACGTATAAGAGTACTTCTTGTATTAAAATTAATTTAATTTAATTTTTATAAAATTATATAATAAATAATAGGAATCTTATTTTGTATAATATTAACTTTAAAACTAATTATTGTTGTTTATTTGTTTCAGGTGAGTACTTCGTGAATTTTTTTCCTGAAAGTAGGTTAAGTAAACAGTGTAAGTTATAGAATTACTTTTTCTTTTTTTTAAGGGTTAATTAACGCGACCAGCCTGTATATAACAATTTATTTAAAAAAATATTTAAATCAGTGTCACTCCCAAAAAAGGAACTCAATCAAGAGTCCGTCTTGTTTCTTGAAGAAATGAGTACTTAAGAAGACAAAATAAATCTCAACTCATTATTCTATAAGCGGATCTAATGTGAGCAAAGGAAAGAAAATATTTCCATCTCGTTTCTACACATTGTTCTATATATTTCATAAGTAAATCATTTATTTCCAATCCTTATATGGAATTTTCTGCTCTCTCAACAACTCCGAAGCTTAAATCAGTGAGCTATATCATAAAACATGAAATATATAACAAAAAACGAATGAATGAGCCCGTATCGAGATTTGATTGATGGACGCCGCTCGAGTGTCTGTTTTCATTGTCAAGCGGCAAAAAATGTAGAGTATCGGATGTCAGTTTTTAACTAACTTTTCTTCGTATGTTTCTATCTTTTTCTCTATCTGTATATTACTTTACATTTATGTAGAATAAGCTAATGTAGATACACACTTTATGAGGTCTTGGATTCGAGTCTGGGTCAGACCAAACCATGAGGATATAATAATGATAGAGTATAGAAAATACACTATATGACTATATAGTAATCAGTATCAGTATAGAACGTTAAAGTAGTTTCTTTCAAAATATTATGTTTACCCATAAGATAAAGTCAAAAGTATAAATAGTTTCATCGTATTTGGAGTGTAATATAAAATTAAGCTTTCAGTGTTACTTAGTTAGTTTGTTTGAAAGATTCTCAATCAAATTCGCAAAAAATTAAGGCGAATATGAAAATGTAATTCTGCAGCTCGCTACGGTGACAGTCGCGCGGATTACAAGTAAATTTCGAACTGGTTAGATTGCCAACGAACTTGCTCGCCAATTTTAAACCATTTGCACAAAAAAATCGAAATAATTTAGGGTATTTGAATGAAATTAATAATAATAGATACAAAACCTTTGTGGGTCACTATTGTATTACAAATAAATCTCATGTCATGTCGTGCTATTTAATGAACTGAAATTTAAAATCGATGTATCTTTAACTCGAAAAAATAAACTTGTAACAATAAGTAAACGCGTATTGTATATAGTTAACTTTAAAATTAAGCCATACTCGCTTACCATTCTTGATAATTTTGGCGTTAACTCCATTACCGCGATGATGAAATTAGTCATAAAACTTAAAAAACGCAGTACCCACACAATGGAACCAAACCGCGCGTCGAAGATTGACCGTATAGTACAATTTTGAATTAACTCAAAAAAATATTATCTTATGTAATTTGGTAGCCAAAGTGTGCAGGAATTAATTATTTTTTAATGATTACTTAGTGTATGTATTGAAAACAGTCTCAGTTTTTGATTTATGAATTGAAATAATCATGATTTATAAGTCTGATAAGATTATTATTAAGTTGGCTTTGCGAATCCATACTAAATGCTTGTAAATAGATAAAGAAGCTTCATGCTTTCTAATGCTAATATTATAAAGGCCAAAGTTTGAGTATTTGGTTACATCTTATGGCTATAATAGTTAATTTATTTGATAAGCAAGTGGACCCACCAATAAAATTATGTGACAAATACATATTACAAGTGCCTGAGTCATTTAAAAACTGAATAATTGCTTAAATAGTATTTATTAACCCTTTCTTGAAGCAAAATCGAAAAAACCTCGGAATGATCCAAAACACTATAACTATGCATTTCACATTCATTATGACTGTATACATACATACCTTAAACGATAATTTATGTTTGTTGCACCACTTATTCGATCTACTGTGTTATTATAGATCATTTATATAGGTTTTGAAATTTCTATAGTTACGCCTTACTTTGGTAACGGTAATTATATACCATACTTGTACATACACACATATGTATATATGATATTAATATTCCTAAAACTAGTATATTACCTTACTCAGGAACCAAACTTGTAACAATCAGAGCTGTCAAAGTCCTGACAATGACCTTATAACCATATTCCTCTTATTGATAAAAGTAATCTATCAACTAGTACTCACTCTTACTTCACTTCGGGCATTACAATATGCTACATGCACCACTAAAGCTGGCTGATGATTCTGCTGATGACAGCAGCGAAAGCCTAGTCAGTGTCTATGATTAAATTTGTCTATGTCCGGTGTAACAATTGGCTTCCAGTCTTTTATCTACTTAGCCCCTTTTATTGCTTTTTCACCTGAATTTGTTTTTTACCAGATAAATAAAAACCTCACTTAAAACAACTTCCTATCCGCAGCACTTTTTGTTAACATTGTAAAATTGTCTGAGATTTTTCTAAAATTATCATACTACGTTTTTTTAAATAATTAGATATTTAAATAATATGAGACCTAACTCTTCAAAAATAATAAGATTTAAGTATAAAAATAGCAATTTATGCATTACATCTTGATGCGTTCAAGTCTGCAATGTCGTTTAAATAAAAGCTCAAGAGCTTAAAGCAGCTTTACGTGGGTTTATAAGCGTCATTACACTCGCAACATCTTGATGACAGATTTTATTGGTCCATTGGAAATAATCCCGTTTGGTATGCGTGTAAGTAAGGTCGACTCTTTACGTTGTCATTAATTTTATTACTATTTACGTTTTAATTCTTTTGTTTATTGTTTCGTAATTGTTATCTCCTGGCCTATTAGGTTTCTTTCTTGTTTTATATAGACCTTTTAGTTTATATACGAGTATTAATGACTTGGAATGGCTTTTGCTGGTACATTATTAAGAACTGCCTTTATACAGATACGATTGTGAAAATCTATGGATGTAGGGATTTATAGATTTGAGTTAAAAACTTTAAAGTTTGATAACGTAAAATTCAAAATGTCTGTCTCCCTCCTAGAATGTATCTTTACTAACGCCTATATTAAAAATATTTTTTGAAATAGCATTGTAGTTACATAAAAAGTGCATTTCACTTCTGGGCAACTCTCTATTTAAAGATAAACTTAAGTACAGGAAGTATTTGCGACGTGGGCACTACTGATCGCGAATATTGAATTCATTTGCAATTCGCACGAAGTTGATATCCATATATTATTAAATTATTAATCTATTTCAACTATGATTATGTACTGAGCAGTTTACACGTTAGATAAAAAATATAAGATGAAAAGAAGTTCAATAATAAACCAAGATAGCTTTTAGGGACATATTATGAAAACATTGAAGCTGTCAGCGTCAAATTACATTTAAACTGATGCCAAAATCACTACATATAATAAAACGAAGTCCTCTCTCGCATCTGTCTGTCTGTTCGCGATAAGCTCAAAAACTACTGCATCGATTTTCATGTTTTTTTGTCACAATGAATAGAGTGGTTCTCGAGGAAAGTTAGTATACAATTTATCAAGATTTTTTTTTTACTAGCGGAACCCGCGGCTTTGCTCGCGCAAAATCTAGGTAATAATAAAAGATTGACATTTTCATAATTAACCCTATTCTCGCTTCACCTGGATACGATCCTGCGTATCTAACATGTCTCCACCAGGCATAATCTATCCGTATATTCATACAAATCCGTTCAACCATTTTAATGTGACGAAGTAACCATAAAACTTTCACTATTAGTAGTAGAATTATTTTATTCCGAACGTGACTTTTACTCTACTGTGTATAAATAACTCTGTAGCATAATAACATGTAGATTTATTTCTCAAAGTACATCGATGGCGGTGCGCGCCGAACTCCGCACAGTAGGCGTGACATCCAGATTGAACAAAATTTATTACCTATTTTTCTTCTTATCACCATTTAAATGGCCATTAAATATACTCCTACACGAATATAAAATTTTCCGCATAATTTGTCAAGAATACGTAATGGATTTATGTGTTGTTTCTATGAAATACCTACTCGTTTCGAGAAAGCAGCATTTGGTGTTCATTCAAAGTGCAAATAGAAAACTTCAATGCTTTATTTTACAAAGCATTATGTATTTTTTAACGCAAACCAAAGTACTTTATAATTTCTTAGATTCAGAAAATTTCTGGCTGAAAAAAAGGAGTTTTGTTGTAATTATAGACTATCGACCCTCTTGAAGTTTACCCTAAAATTATTGTTCTATACGTTCTCGCTTCGCTCGGCTTCATCCCTAGTGAAAAACAAAACAAATCTATCTTACGGAAACCGTACAATGTTCCGATATCAAAATAGTCTATTTGCTTTTCCAAATTATATTATATCTGCGACCAGTTTCATTCAGATCGATTCACATGTTCGGTCGTGATTGATTAACAAACAGGTTGAATGGAATAGATGGAATGGATGATTCCATCTATTCCATTCAACCTGTCGTATTCATAATATTAACTAGACCTCACCCTTTCTCCGCTCGGGTTTACCCCTAAAAATTAATAATTCACACAATCTCAAACATTTCAAAAATTTTTATAATTCACAATCAGACTTTTAGATTTAAAATAACTAATAATAACCTAAGACTATTCTCCTAATACAATATAACCAAAATAATGATGTCTGTACTGTAGTAAATATATGCCCAACGTAATAAGGTAGCGAAGACAATTAAGTTCAGGAGGAATGATTTCAACGCGTTCTTTTTTTTTTTTTATTGTGCATCCGATTCTCTTATACGATATTCGCCATTGTCAGGGAGCAAGCGAGATAGAGATATGAAACGGTTAATTTGGTACCGAATTTATTTTGAACTTCGCTATAGTTTCCGCCTGTGACTCCGCTCGCGTGGTAGATGCTATGGAAACTTATATTCAGTGTTATAGTTTTAAAGTATCTATTTAATTTAAATAAAATTTGAAAACAAGCCCATTTTAATCAAATATGGTTTACGGACTGGTTGAAAACTCAAATAAGTACTAAAAAATTAGGCGAGAGTCATTTATATGCCATGTACTTCATATCCAAAAAAATTAAAAAGTATACGCATAACAGACATTGCTATAGGCTTAATATTATAAACATACATAAATTCACGTGTAAATATTTCTTTCAATACGCAAAACATTCTCAATTTACTGAGTAAAAGCACGTTTTTTCAAGTCCTTTCCATAGCTTTATTGTATGAAACGTTGACATAATAAGGATGTTTTTTATTCGATGCTCAAATGACTCTTTTATGATCAAAGACACGTTCTCGAGATTTCTGAGATAAATACGTACATTTTTTATTTTAGTCTCCAATAACATTCGCGAGTTTAAAACTGATTTCAAAAAAGAAGATTATAATAAAAATCTAAATTATTTTAATAATTCGCTCTATATTGTTTCTAAGTTTCCTACCGCGACTTACCTTCGCTTCGCTTGAATTCATGCCTAAGTACGTGTTAACGCTTAGTATGGAGTAGATAGACTATATAAATACATAGAAAAGTAGGTAAGTATCTAAAAAAATGATGTCCTCCCACCGATTATGGCCACGGCGGCCAATCGCATTGAGACTAGCCATCTACCCTATTTATGGGATGACTTCTGATATTAACCGCATACCAAATTGTGTCTAAATTGGTTCGGATAGATAGTAAAATAAGTTTAATTATAATTTTTATACAATGAAATAAAAATAATAGTTTAAAATAATAAAATTATCTTAATTCAAATAATATATAAATCAAAATATTTTAAATATCTATTGAAGTTAAGTCACAACATACGTTTTCCTTTTACATTATATTCTAAAATACAAGAGAGGAATGTTGTTCGAGACGAGCTTTCTTTTAATATTGCGTTATAGGCGGGCTCCTCGACGCCAAGTAGCCCTCCGTTCATTATCATCGCCAGAGGCGCCGCCGAATATACCTTTACTCACAGCATGTTTCTTTTCGTGTCTGTAATTACGTTACGCCATTTTTTCTTGGCTGCGTGGGATTTTGCGTAAAATACAAATAAATATATTAGATTATAATGATCTATGTACATGTATACTAATATTATAAAGCTGAGGAGTTTGTTTGTTTGTTTGGTTGAACGCGCTAATCACAGGAACTACTGGTGCGAAAAGGAGCGGAGCATCAATGAAAAATGTTTCTTCTCATTTTCAGCCTTTAGAACGCGAGTGGAGCCGAGGGAAAGGCTAGTTAGATATATATACATTTTATAATAAAACTGAGTCGAATTCGTACATTGAATATTTTTCAGAAGAATCTTATTGAATTAGTTATTTTTATCGATACCAAAGCCGAATTTTTTGTCTTTATGTTTATCTGTCTGTAACCGTATCAAGAAAAAAGTACTGAATAGATTTTTATGTATGAAGATAGATGATTATATGGATGAGAATAGTATTTCGTTACTGCGTAGAGGCAAACCTATTGAGTGGTTGGTTTTTATGTCAAGAAATTAGGATAATCTCTTAAAAGTTCAAGACACATTGCCTTTCAACAATCTTTTTAAAATTTGATATGCGAAAGTTTTTATGGATTGTTACTTAGGTACTCAAGCACGCCATAACGGTTGAAAGGATCTAGATGAAGTTCTGCATAGAGATAGATTATAGTTTGGAATAGTACAACTGCTGTTTGAGGTAGTCTTAAACATTTTTATTCAAGTAAAAAGCCTTATAGCTACGAAATGGATCAGCGCTGTTACTAAACTATTATGTATAATGTATTTTTTTTGTACTGAATTGTTTGGCAAAATTTTGCAGGTCATTGTTCTTTTCATAATATTTTAACGCATACTTAATATTTACGAGGAACTATGTTTTGTTCACTGCTTTTACTTCCAACGTCGTATTTCAATAAAGCTCTCACTCTCCAATTTGAAGTGTTAAAACACACCATTATGAAAACTTGTTCTATATTTCCATTATTTGAGTGAAAATTTCGTCGTGTTTTAAGCGTATTTTAACTTTAAGTCACAATTTTACAAAACTGTTTGTTATGATTATGGTTTAAAAATGAGTAATAACTTAATATTATAAATGAAACTATCTTTTCTGATTTTGTCGCGGATTTATTATGATTTTTGGTTACCGACGTTTCGAATGCATTACAGCAATCATGGTCTTAATAAATTTAAATGACTTACTAAATTCGTTTAGAATCGAGCTCCAGTTCTACAACAGTACCTACCATTGGACAAAAGCTAAAATCGTTACAAAAATTATAAGTACGCCTGTTGGGTAATTATTTATGTATGAATTTAGCCCTTTTCAACCTTCAACAGCTGGGCACGGGTCGCCCTTCAATACGAAAGGGATCAGGCCGTAGTACCTACACCACGCTGGCCGAGTTTCTAGGTTCTACAATAAAGGAAAACATTTTCGTAAATGTGGACGTCTAACCTAGTTAGATTTTAAACGGTCATTAGGTGAAGTCTACTAACGCCGATAGCGTGATAGCCAGTTCAATCATCAAGCCACTATGCATTGATTGGTCGCCTCTCCCCGAAAAAGGAACGTGAAACGTGAAAATGGCTGAATTTACAAATAATTTTATAGATAATGTAAATAATTATAGTCATGGGCTACTGTTTGTATGTGAGCAAGCGGTTATAGCGGATCCATTACCATAACTAACATAGGTTATATGCGTAGAAAAATTATATTGCTATAATAATGCACAAGTTTTACCATTTGTTGCATAGGCATGTTAATTGAACGCCTATAAGAGTTACTTAAACTTTAAGTTTATAAGTTAAAGGTAAAATAACATGACTTATTAAATACCTGTATGACTTGAGTATGAATATGAATAAGAACTGTGTATATATTAGACAAAGAATAAAAGATAAACAGACATGCTAGTTTTACAGGCAAAGACTAAAAACTATATAATTTTCATAATATATTCTGTACACTTTAATACTTAATTACCTGCAAGGTGCATATGGTACAAGAGGATATAAAAGATCCTTATGAAGATAACCTGTATCGTTTATTGGTTTATTTTTTATCCCTCTTAATTTGTCCGTTTAATAAATTTGTATCAACTTAATCGCTGTAATAAATAAAATCCTACATAAATTAAAAAGCATTCGTCCTACAGAACGTCATTATTTCACAGCGTGAAGTATTTTCCTTCACGTAAATTAACTCTTCACGTTAACATAAATACTGGATCTATTACATTATCCGAGTGCTTTCAATGAAAATAATTTTATTTATGTTTGAATAACTTTATTCGTGGATTTATATAAGTATTATTTTTTAATATCTCTCCATTTTCAAAATCTGATGTAATTATTAGAAGAATATAGTATGTTAAAGTCTAAATTATTTAAACTTTAAAACCGTTACTAAATTTTTCACTTTAATAACTTATCATACTTACTAATACATAAAAATATAAAAAATAATATGTAATTTAAAAGAATATTACAATTATTTGAACGACCAAACTTGGCGCATTCACTTCCATGCGCATTAACAAGTGCGATTCGTTCTCGATTACCTTTTAAGTTTCTTTTTTACCATTTTTTCATTTAATCTCATAAACCGTGCAGTTTATTACTGAGCCGGGTAAATAGCCTTATAATTATCGCGGTGTGTATTGAAGGAAGATAAAATAAGCGTTTTCTTACATTTAAATGTTTATTGCACATTGTAATCGTTTAAATCGATCCCCTTGTACCGTTGTTTGTCATTTAATCGCTTCTTATTGCGAGTACCTTTATTTTATGTAGATCACTAAACTGATATATTAATATCAACTAGCTTTTGCCTACGGGTTTGTCTGCGTGGTTCGTTAATATATTATAATAATTAATAATTGTCCTGATCTAAACTGATTTTACTAGCTTTATAACTTTTTTTGCGTGGGTGGTGTGTTCGAGTCCTGAGTCAGCCAAAGTGTATTTATTAAGTCTTGTTAGTAAGCTTCAGTATCAGCCCGAAGCTGAGAAATTAGCGGTGTCTTGAAGAGCACGTAAAGTCGTTGACCTAAACCTTAACCCTCGCTTTTCGTGTTGAGTGTCGTCCCACCGGAGTATGACAGTGATAGGAGTAGAGAGTGCACTTGTGTCTGCGCGTACACTCGTACACTTTAATATCTCCTGCGCAATCTAGTCTTAGTCTAAATTCTTCTAATAACTCAATCGCTTCATAATATTAGTGTATAAAATCTTAGTTACGTAGTTGCCATTCTGCCTAGTTGAAGCAGTAAGAACTGTTATCTCTCTTCGTATATCAGTAAGGACTGAGGCAGGACGCAATAATAAAAAAACAATAAAAAATATAATATCATAATATAAGCCTTAATAAATATATACATATTATGTAAATATGTCATTATTTTTCTGTTTGAGAACCTATATATGTAACGAACGAACAAACGAACGAAATATTGACAAAATCATGGACCATATTTTTACGAGTGTCCTACAAGTTTCACTTTAAATCTAACAGTTTCTTTATAAATCTAGACTATTTCTTGAATAAAAAACGCATTTAACATTCAATTCTATTAGAAAACTCGTTTACATTTTACCTTTTGCAATAGATGTTTTATTTGTTCTTGTCTGCGCCAAACGTGTCGTTTAAAAAGTATTTATTATAATTAGTAACAGTTTCGATAAGAAATAAAAAAATATACCTTGAAAGTTTCATTTATGAAATTAAGCCTGAGAGAATCAACGCTCACGAGACAAGGCCAAAAGTCTTTGAACAAAAGATACTCCAATCAAATGTAATGTGGATCTATATATGGAGATAAGGTCAACAGTCAATCGATTTGTGTAAAGATCAAACGTTAAGTTAGCTTCATGAGAGATATATGTAAGTATTTTGACTTTAAAAAATCGTTGAAAATTCTCCATACCATGCCATTTTATAAAGTAACTTGTATATTCTTTTACTATGGTTATTTTTACTCGAGGCAATTTATAATAAATTCATTTTTTTAATTCAAGGTAAAGTTACGTAAATATTCAAAAAATAAAGTCATGCATATATCTGCTCCGCAAACCCATCACGTCTTTAGAAGTTTTGTATTTTTGAATACTTAATCAATCCTTAAATTGAAATAATTATCATTAAATATCTATGCCCTAATAGCGCGAATCACTATATAGTGTAAAATAAAGTCTGTCTATCTGAATATCTCTATGTATGCTTAGATTTTTAAAACTACGCAACGGATTTTGATGCGGTTTTTTTAATAGATAGAGTGATTCAAGAGGAAGGTTTATATGTATAATACACTAGTGGAACCAGCAGCTTCTCTCGCGCTAGATCTAGGGACGCACCCGAGCGAAGTTAGGATGAGTCGCTAGTAAATAATATAAGGTTATTTTGACATTGAAGTGATAAATCACGCCTAATGGAATTCTGAGGGAAAAATGTGAAGAACTCCATTGAAAACAGATTGAATGAATATTCAATAGCAATCTGAATGTGAATTGATTCATTTGTTAAAATAGCTTTCTACACTTTAGAAATGTTCAACTTTAATTCAATAATGGTAAAAAAGTAAAATAATAAAGTAATATAATATATTTAGAGGTTCAATTTAAAATTATTAATTTGAAATAAAATATTTGGGAACCATCGATGAACGAGAATCAGAGTAGAAAGTATCCTCAACAAGATGGCCATCGTATTTTAGTTTTATTATCATAATCATCATATATATTTATTATGTCGTTATATTTGGCTCAGTTTGTATTGATGTTGGTTCTGTTTGCCAGCGGTCGCGGGTTCGAGTCCCGCTGGGGGCATTCATTTGTTAAACTCGAATGTATGTACTTTAGTCATGGGTGTTTATATTTATACTATGTATGTATTTAACCTTTATATGTAGTATATCAACTATCTGGTATCCGTAACACAAGCTTGAACTAGATGGCGATTTGTGTAATAATGTTTATTTGATATTTATTATCAACTTATGTGATGAACTCGAGTTTTTTTTGTCAGTCATGGGTGTTTATTTATAATATGTACCATTTTTAATTTATATCTGTTTAGTCTGCTAACTAGCCATAACTCAAGGCGTGTCCCTACCATAGAACTAGATAGTGTGTTATCGTACCAATTTAATTTTCATACAAAAATCATTTGTGCCCAATCTTCAGCTCCATTATATCTATTAACAATTTTTTAACGATTGTCCTCAACACAGCAAGATTGATAACTTTGTCGAGAAAGAAATACAATTTATTATACTGTTTATATTTCAAATTATAATTCAGCACATAAAACCTTCAAATATAGTAGGTACCTACTACCTACTTTTTTTTTTTTTTTGTTAACGGGGGGGAAACCTTCTAAAGATACCCAACCAACGTACAAGATGGTCAGGTTATGTAGGATTTTTACCTACTAAAACCCCCTCGATTACCGTCTGCTGCGTTTTAGTGGAAAATACCGGGATCTCTCTAACTCTCTCCCTAACTACGTACTTCAAGAAATACGATAACTATGTTATTAATGCACGGGAACGTACCTACTACCTACTTAAGGATGAAATTCGTTGTCATACACATATATACATTTATTTTTCAGTTATTCTGTAAAATATCAATTTACATCATCAAAACTTTCAATAAAGCTTTACATTTTTAATCAACATTAACTTTGACTACAAATATAATAAACAAACTTTAAAATCTGAAACTATTAAGCAGAAATCAATATTTTTGTATCGATAACTAACTCATACATAATATGTAAATAACATCTCTAAATGAAACTACATAATAAATATTTCTCTTCAACAACTCGAGATTCCTAAAATATGCGTTTGATACTTTCACTGCCGTATTAAAATGCAGATTGGTTTAGAAGCGGCTATTCTAACTGGTAATATCGGCTGGTTTTGTCAAATTGATAGCTTTAATAAGATATATGTGTCTATACAATGTTTGCTAATAAACTGTTGGGAAAAGTTAAACGTTTTAGTGACCTCTCTCGCTTTTTATTATAAGTATTTAATACTAGCCTTTCCCGCGGCTCCGCTCGCGTTCTAAAGGCTGAAAATCAAAAGAAATATTTTTCTCCCGTTCTTGCGACAATTTTATTGATGCTCCGCTCCTATTGGTTGTAGCGTAGTGTAATATAGCCTATAGTGTTCTCGATAAACGGACTATTCAACCCAAAAATAATTTTTCAATTCGGACCAGTAGTTCCTGAGATTAGCGCGTTCAACCAAACAAATAAACAAACTCTTCAGCTTTATAATATTAGTATAGTATAAAAGCTTCAACTGATAAGGACAGAATCTAATAAGGTGTAAATGTCAAAACAAAGGAGTTGGCGGACCTGACTCTCAGACAGGCAGGTTTCCTCATGCTATTGATCAAAAGAAAGAGAGAGAGAGATTTTACCACCACCACCAATGAATGAACTACCTCTGATACATAAGTTAATATTTTTGTAAGTTTTTTTAGGTTTTTTTATTTCCAATACATTTTGCCACTGCAGTCTAGACGACGGAACACGACGGGATAAGTTACTATGCTATTCACTTATTTTTAAATATAAAGTAAAAGTATTTTAAACACGAGTAGTTATTATAAAATACTGAACAGATTTTGGTATTGCTCTACACACTCTTATATAGAGATTTTTTTAGAAGCTATGTACGGGTCGTAATATTGTGGGTATAAATTATAAACTTACACACATACACGAGCATAGCAAGGGCAACTGTCTAGTATTAATTGTGTATGAAGGAATTTTATAAATATTTAACTCAAATATAAGTAAAAAAAATAAGTTAATAATATTGCCATATTTATACTAAAATTCAAAATTTTAAAGGTTTAGAATTAAATTGTATAATTTTATAAAGTACTTTAAAGCCATTTTTTATACTATACTTTAAAGTCATTGAAATTTTGTAAATTGTGGGAAAACACTGCCTATAACAAGTATAGCCCTGAGACGTCAAATACCTTAGTCTCTCCCGTGACCATGATTGCTGTAAAGCATTCGAAACGTTGGGAACCAAAAATCCAAATAAATCCGCGACAAAATCCGAAAAGATAGTTTCATTTATAATAAGTAAAAGCCTAAGTTAATTATAACATCATTTTATAGTTACCGATAAAAAATCAATAAACTTATGAAACTATCCATAAAAGCTTTCTACATTAAAACGTTTTAGACCGATGACATCTAAGCCATATATCAATACAAATGAGAAGTTCATTTCAAAATTAAACCTTAACTAGTTTTAATAGAGATCAAATTTACAAAACTTAGTTACTTAAATTTTTAAGGTTGATTTCAATTAAAACAGCCTCTAATTAACGTATGTCATAAAAAAGCTTCAAATATATCCGTCTATATAAATCTTAGGGTTTATTGTAAGCTATGTTATTCCCACGTCTTCTCTTGCGTACAATTTCAATCGTAACATAGGTGTATCTTGCTGTAAAATAGCAATAGAAGATCAGATTCACGTGAATTTTGATATAGATATACCTCATGGGATTACTAAACCCATGCCCATGGGATACTAGTATATTGTAAAGTGAGGGGTAATTATAACTACTTAAAACATTACTAATAAAAAAACTGAAAACTGACTATTATTAAGTAAAGTAGTAGAATAGACTTAATAATGCAAGACATATTTTTAAATATGATAAAATCGTAGAGAACAATTACTTTATATTATTAGGACTATTATCAACAACATTATATTCTATATGTTGTGTAAAATAACGAAAGTAACAGACAAACAAATAATATTTTTTCCATAATATATATCTCCTCTTAAATATAAAGGCATTCCTTAAAGAATTTTAAAAATCATTGAAAGGGCCAGTTAGAGAGTAGAATAAATCATCTATGGCTGCCCCCCGCGGCGCTTCATATTAACCGCATTTTCTCACAAATTCAATGTACGTCATATAAACAAGGTAACGGGTACTATGATCATCCTGCTTCTTATAACTGACTCTAAACACGGTAAAAGGAAAATGGAAATTTATGTAAAGTATTTCTAATACATATAGTGTGAATTCAACCCTTTTTAACCTCCCACTTCTGAGCATGGGCCTCCTAATACGAAGAAGAAGAAGAGAGAAGAGAGAAGAAGAAGGGCAGCCAACCCTCACTTGGCCGGCGTGGTGGACTATAAAGATATTTTCTTCATTTTACTTTAGACTCAAAAATTATTAGAAAGCACCAGCCAGTAGAGACTTGTCTTTCCAAAATCGTTTCATATGGTTTGTTTGATTTCTATTTCTTTAATAACACATTTCTTTAAATATATTTTAATTCATTTATGAATTATGTACTGTAAAAGTAATAATTATTTTTCTATTAATACAATATTTATTTGAACTGAAAAATGATATATTATTAAGTTATTCATAATTAAATGTTATAGATATAATGTTAGTAAAAAAATAACTTATTTTTGGTAAGATTTTTTGTATGTTTGAAAGTCTAAAATTATCAAACCACATTTAAAAATATTGCAGTTTATGTTTTATTTTTATTTATTTATTTATTTATTTATTTATGTACCACACAAAAGAAAAAGAAAAATACATAAATATAAAAAGGAAGCGGAGACATTGTGTACAACGGGTGACTTATCTCTTTAAGAGATTTCTTCCAGAAACCCTTGAGCGTGAGAAGGACATAGTTATCAAGAAAAAGGTGCAGTGCAAATTACAAACGTACATACATACATATATACATACATACATATATACATACATACGCATACATACATACATACATACACATAACATACATAAATACATACATACGTGCCTACATACATGCATAGGTATATACAGACATAATATCCAAAATAAAATAAGAAAATTATGTTGTTTGATTCAGATAAAACTCTTTCAAGCGAGTTTTAAAGACTTTTAGCGATGGATTATCATCAATAATCACATCGGGTAGAGAGTTCCAGAGTCTTGCTGCTTGAACTGTGAATGAATTCTCATAGAAAGTAGTGTTAAATGGTGGTATGTTAAGCTTTTTTAGCCTAACGCATGACCGCGCAGGTCTGGTTCTGGGGATCGCAAGCTGAAAGCGCTCGCGTAAATACGTGGGGGACGAATTATATAAAATTGTGTATAGGGTCGTGAGTATGCGCATATTCCGACGAAGGCGAATGGGGAGCCACTTCAAACGAAGACGGAAATCGCTTACATGGTCCAGTTTATGTAATCCATAAATAAAGCGTATACATGAATTTTGAAGTCTATCTAACTTATTGAGCAGCTCCTCGGTAGCATCTAAGAAGCAAACATCAGCATAATCTAAAAGAGGAAGTAGTAAGGATTGGGCTAAGGAAATTTTTGTTTTAAAGGGAAGGAAACTTTGTAGGCGTTTGAGCGAGTGAAGCGAGTAATGCAGACGTCTGCTAATATCATTCACGTGCGCCGACCAAGACAGATGGCAATCCATAAGCAAGCCCAGATTTTTAGTCTTTTCGGTGAGATGTATTATCGTACCCTCATAAGTGATGCAAGGCAAGTTATGGAAGTTCACTTTGTTCCGTCATTGTCTGCTACCGATAATGATCGCCTGGGACTTATTTGGATTAACAAGTAATCCAAAAGCAGCAGCCCAGTCACTGATTCGCGTCAGGTCTAAATTAATATTGTTAATTTCAGTAGAAAGGTCATTGATCGAGGCTTGTCTGTACAACTGCAGGTCGTCAGCATAGAGATGGTAGGAAGAAGAAATGCATTTAGCGAGCTCATTTATAAAAATAGAGAATAATAACGGAGATATTACACCGCCTTGTGGAACCCCAGAACTGAGAAGAAGATTCTGTACGATGTATTTCATTTACAAAGAAGGTTAGAATACCATTTTGATGAGAATAGTAAAGGAAACACGAAAATCTGTTCTCGTTGAGAGTAACATCCTACATATCAGTCACCTAATACATAATATATTTGATCTTCATTAAAAATATATATAAATACTGTAATCCGATAAAAACGTGACACAGATACAAATATAATTTGCAGAATTAGATGACTAATGCAAATATTTGACCTTACGAAATCAATTGGCAGAAATGTCGAAATCAAATATTTTTTTCCTTTTATGAGTTAACATCAACTTACAGTCTTTAAAGTATAAATCTAGATTTATACTTTATCAATTCAAGACTAGCTATTTTGCTAAATAATTTCTTAGGTTTACGCGAACATATGACATTATAAACTATCTTTTCGGATTCTGTCGCGAATTTATGGATTTTTGGTTCCCAACGTTTCGAATGCTTTACAGCAAAATCTGAAAAGATAGTTTCATTTATAATAACTATTTTGCTACTTATATTTTTATACCCTTTAATACATACAAGGTACATAAAAAGGTAGCTTGTATACATAGGTTTATAAACTATCGCAATACAAAAATAACGCCACTTCGCTGTTATTTCCATGTTACTACAAGAAAATGAATATTTTCGCATTTATAATATCACTAACGACATTCGACGACGATCAAGTACGTATTGTATGATAGCCATTACAAGTGGGACGGCGGTAGGCGATTAAAAATTAAAATATTCCTAATTTATTTATATATTCAAATGGCTGAGACGTCAGGTTGCATAGGTATGCGGGACGGTCCGAGGTGTGCGGTGGATTTATTAAGGGCTTATTCGATTATGTTATAACTATCTTGTTTGAGTACTTTTATTTTAAGGCCTAGATATGACATAAAATAGAAGGGTTCGTGCGTTCGCGTATTTTACTAATATTATTCTACTCTTAGAAGTCTTTCCTCGCTTTTAAATCAATATATTAAACCTAGTTTTAATAAATAGAATAGTTAATAGTTAAATACAAGGTTCGGGTGAGATGAAGTTTTCAAGTATAACCCGTGCAAGCTCTTCTGATTTTTCGCAAAATTGCGAACCGTTCTCATAAATAAGTATATAGGGTATGTATCCATATAGAGTATATTTTGCTATATTTGCTTCAAGTTATCATAAGGAGAAGAACTTAAATTATTTATTTAATGGTCATAAGCTTATATTCAGAAATTGTGTGGTAATTCCATAACAGTAGAGTCATGTCTTCACATACTAATTTACGAGTGTGAAAATGCGTTGAACACAAATTGCTTCAGTGCGTTTTACATAAAAGAAATATTAAATGTAGGGATGGACATCGTAAGTTTTTACTGCAATGGCACTTGTTCCACTAGATAAGGCCGGTTGGCTACTTCGATAAGAGATGCACTGATATCCAAAAAATATAGCTTAGAAAGCCTTTCTCTTTTTCTAGTCTTAACTACAACATGTATGTATGTATTGTAGAGAATTATTCCAGGAAAAATTAATATACGTCTATGGCCTATAAATAATCCGTTAGCAGAAGCATTAGAACAATGTAGCATTTTGTGTCAAGTCACCTTACTCAAATGCTGACACATTCACGAAGAACAAAATTAAACACAATTTTTATTTACATTATAAGTAAAAATTGACCATATTAATATTTTGAAGTAATAAGAATAGAGAATAAAGGTTAACTCCTTTTTAGAAGCTGCCAAGTTTGCCAGATTTGTTTCGATTTGATAGCGCTAATTACCTTACCTGTATCTGTGTTGTTTGATTTATAGTTTAGCCTATCTCTCAGTGTGGACTAAGACTAACCCCTTGACTCATTGACGTTCTTATGCAATAAAGCCTTAATTTATATTCTCAGGATCAGAATTTTTAAAAGCTTCTTTATAGTCTTCCCTTCGTCATAAAGGTAAACGATTAGTTTTATTTGCGACAACTTTTATTGGAGAGCTATATAGAGTTGGTGTAAAAAGTTTGTTGCAATATAAGAAACGACCTGGGAGATAATTATTATTCAATACATTATTTGTCCAGTAGTAGTAGTATATAATATAGGTAAGATAAATTACATATTCATAGATGTTTGTTTGATTGAATCTAGATTTATACTTTAAAGACTGTAAGTTGATGTTGACTCATAAAAGGAAAAAAATATTTGATTTCGACATTTCTGCCAATTGATTTCGTAAGGTCAAATATTTGCATTAGTCATCTAATTCTGCAAATTATATTTGTATCTGTGTCACGTTTTTATCGGATTACAGTATTTATATATATTTTTAATGAAGATCAAATATATTATGTATTAGGTGACTGATATGTAGGATGTTACTCTCAATGAGAACAGATTTTCGTGTTTCCTTTACTATTCTCATCAAAATGGTATTCTAACCTTCTTTGTAAATGAAATACATCGTACAGAATCTTCTTCGAGATCGATTTGGTGATTAATTATTAATTTTGCTTTTGTTTCTCAACTATAATTAGTACTGTATAGAATAAAAGTAAGACACACCACACTTCACCTTCACACGTCTCTCCATGCTTCTATGGTGTCACATACATAGGACCATGGCTTGTAATTTTCATAATATTCATAGATTTATTTTCAAACTCATTATATAAGTTAAAAATTTTAACTAGTAGTTTTACGTAATGTTTTTATTTTATTCTCTTATTCTTTTTTATGTACTGTAATATTCTTATATGCTTTAATAAAGCTAACACCTACCTTTAGAAATTGTAAATTGTGAAGACTTAATTGGTATATGTTAATTATTATTTTTTCTCGTTTTATATGTGCTTAATTAAATACTGTTTGTCTTCCGAATAATAAATAATAAATAAATAGTAATCATCTGTAAGTACGACCTAGCCTTAATGTAACACTCTAGTATTTACCATATAAGACCAGAAGTAGAGTCGGTTTATGTACGAAATATATTTAAATATTTTTATTCAAACAAGACGACTTTGGCTATAAAAGTTTAAATTCTTATTCAAAAAACTTTCCAATAATTGTAAAGAGGTTGGAAGCAAATAAATCATCTGCAAGCGCTCGCTATCGAACAGTTCGTTAGCGACTGCAGTAAATCAGGGTTTGGATGAATGTCATAACTGGAATATATGCCTTATATTATATACAGTATACTGCCTGTATTTTTTATTGCAATACAAAATTGACAGAAGTAAATTATACTTTACAGTTCTGAAATAATAAAAAATATTAAGACAAAACATAATTTTATATTATTTTTTTTTTGAAAGATTTTGGGTTATATTTTAAGGTTCGAAAAGTCAAGATCTTACAATCGAACTCAAACTGCAAAAATTAAAAAAGATATTGAGTCAAAATTAAAAAAAATCATTTGGGTCTCTACTACACTTTATTTTAGAAATGGTCCTTGGAAGCTATTAAAATAAGCCTATCTAAATAAATAATGTATTTAAAAATTATTCTTTATAGTTTCTAAGTTCAAGTCAAATATAAATTTTAGACACACCTATTTATATTTTGATTATCAAAAGTATTAAGATATTTTATTGATATTCCTAAAATGTACAAAATTATTCCATTCCTGCAGTTGCATGGATGGAGGTTTTCTTTAGAATACATATAAATATGTATGCGATTTCTTAGGAAATATTATTTGCAGTTAAATCGACTGTACGCCATAGAGCTTACACTACGCTGTATCAAGACAGTTTAACTCTATAAGATGTAGCGTAGGATAATGACTTTGTAATAAAGTGCACCAACTTTCGCTTTCTACCGGTCATATTTACTCCATTATACAGATTTTATGCTATATGACATATAATAAGAGGTTTGATAATAAGAAGTCACTGTACGGCCCAAAAACCAATAAAATCTTTTTGAAAACACCATGCCGTAGGAAGACTTTGATAGTATGCGAGCTAAAATTAAGCTCAGTAGCGTCTGGCAATCCGTCCAGGCGTGAGGCCGGGAAAAGCGCAGGTAGGGCCTATTTCGGTAGTTTGTCATGCGGGTTGCTCCTAGTACTTTTTTGGTAGCAGAGTAGACTGAGGAGCAACCCCGCTGACGTGGGGTCTACTTCGACAGCTGAAGGGTCATCGGGGCAGAAACAGAGGAGGGTTCTTGTTGTGCTTAGTGGTTAGTACTGGCTTATTTTAACTTGGTGAGACCCACATAACAACCTGGTGGTATGCGTATGAAAAAAAGCTATCTTAATAACTAAAATTCCTAAGGTAATCAATAAATAAAACACCACTGTAGTGAGAGATTACGTTACATTCGAGGCGCAATACAAGTTTACTTTTACACCTTTATGGTTATTACTATGTTTTCTGACTTAATTAGATTTTAACACATGAACGATGCTATACCGGCTGTAAAGCCATATCCATACTAAAACACGCGTGTTTACGTCTTTTTTCCTAGATAAGCAAAGTCTAGGGAATGAAATTTACAATCCCTGTAGGAAATATATTCTACGTAAATAAAGCTTACAGCTTACTTTTGGCTTAAATTGATGACTTATATATATTTTAATTTATATTGTACTTCTTCAGGCCATAAAACTAGACCTAAAAATTACAAAATTAAAATTAAAACCTAAACTAAAAACCAAGAATATTGAAAGTAAACAAAAATGCATGAATATTTTTAAAAATACTAATTTAAAACGGAAAGCCATTAAGTACATTGTGTATGAGTTAAAGAAAAAGTTAGAAAAAGGTTGTACACAATATGTGTAAATAGATAACACAGCGTCATCTAATAGCAGAGTATGGGAAAAGTGGCTCAGAACTATCTATAACATATAATTAAAACGAAACTTACACCACGCTATTGTTCAAAAGAAACGTCGACAGCTTCTAATAATAATATGCTATTACATGAATAATAATTAACAAAGTTCTCATTAAACCTAGAGCTAAGTAACGGTCGCTAACTAGTAACGATAAATAATGTTTTTTTTTGCTACCAACGTAGTAGATCGTTTGTATACTGCCAAAAATATATATAATCAACTCAAGATTCAGCAGTAAAAAGTATCCTGTATGTTGACCAGGATAACTACTCTGCCGGTATATGTTATCAAAATATATTCAGCTGTTTTCTCGTGATGCGATCAAAGACAGATAGTTAGCTTTTGTTTATTTTTATATATATATATATATATATATATATATATATATATATATATATATTCGCTTTTATGCACTTATTATATATGCAAAATAAAAGCAAAATTTATATTTCTATAGTTTTAAATTTAAGATTCTTTCTTTGTCATACATAACTTTTGATAGCAATGTTTACCGAGCAACAATATCTTTTGTAAATCAAGTTGTGGTAGGTACTCACGATACAGGCTTTGCCTAGTGTGTGTACCTTAAGATATAAAATATATTGTAAACTGTACTTTTTTTTGACAATAAAGATTATTATAGATTAAAGACAAAAATCCAATCCTAAAAACTATAGATTCGGTCTTTGTGCCAATATTATTTTTTTATTAGTCTTATAAATAAGAATTACCAAATATATTTAATGAACAGATTCAAGTCATAATTTTATTATATGTATGGATGTCAATAATTTTTTTTATTACATTTAATAATTATTTTGTGAGTACAAACATGAGTACCTTCGGTACCATACCATTACGGTAATCAAGTAAATAAATAAATAAAGTGAAACTAGTGAAACAAGTGGAATTTTTTGACGACGACACTATTATTTCCTAAAGGCACCCCTTTTTTATTCAAAGTTGTAATATTAATTACCTTAGAGTGATTTTAGGGAAAACATTATAAAATTATAATACCATGTCTGTGAATAACATACTCGTAGGTATTTGATAAATACTTGGTTTAATATAATCAAAGGAACAATACAAAGGTCGTTGTGTGGCCGTAGCCAGGACTCGAACCGTTGTGTCGTTTGTACGCGCTTCACGTGCGCTTAGAATGTCTATATGAAGACATGGTTCACTTACATGTGTTTTATATTAAATCATTTTATTTTATATTTCATTGCAGAAAGCTTTAAATTGCTGTAGTTTATTATTTAAATAGTAATTATATTCAACGTTTAGCTTACCTATGCTAATAAATAAATAAATAAATAAAAATACTTTTATTGACTCAAAATTTTTACATAAAAACTAGTCGCAAGTACTACAGGGGACTAGGTGTGAACCTGTATTACTGGGTGCCCCGCTCATCCACCTAGACTATAAAGTCCACAATCTAAATAAATAATACAGTTTTGAGAATATAACTATACATTAAAAACTAAACTAACTTTTAAAACTTTTTTTAAATAACTTAACTAAAGTGTACGTGTGTGTGTGTGTGTGTGTGTGTGTGTGTGTGTGTGTGTGTGTGTGTGTGTGATAAATCACAAATAATACTTTCTTAGGTTTACGCGAATATTTGACATTATAATGAAACTATCTTTTCGGATTTTGTCGCGGATTTATTATGATTTTTGGTTCCCGACGTTTCGAATGCTTTACAGCAATCATGGTCACGGAAGAGACTAAAGTATTTGACGTCTCAGGGGTAACCCTCTGAGACTTCTACTTCACTATTATACTTCACTCTAAACTCAAATAATCTTACTTACGTTGATATCCACAGTGGACATCCACGTAAGAAGCTGGTATACAGGGGGTATTAATAAAAAAATCAAATTGTAGCTTATATGTTATAATAAAATTTTCATGGGTCAATCCACCTCCCTTTGCTAATGTTAAACTCAAATATTTCTTTGAACCTTCAAAAAAAACTATAAAATCATAAGATGCAGTGTATCCGTACAGGAGACGTCATGCTAGTTACGTCGAATTAGAATCAAAATCAGAATGAACGCTGAACTGGAGTGTACAGATTGATCTCTAATCGCTCGTCAAAACGCGATCGGCGTTTGAAGATCGTTGTAGTGAAACGCAGATCGAAGATCGCCTGAGAGATAGAATTCTAACTTGGATTGCCGCGATCTCTAGTTCAAAGATTGAATATTGAAATCGTCCGTTAATTGCTACTCTAAATACAACAAGCATTTTAAAAATATGTACATAAGTATCTTTACCCCTCAAAAACAAAGGCAATGTACATCGCACACATACTCATGTATCAAAATAAAAATACATTTCAATTAATAAAATATGTGAGATAAAATGCAATTACAAAATGATTATCCAAATGAAATATTCCGAGTCGTAATCACAGCATCAGTGGCTTGCCTTCATGCGATCCGCCGTTGATTGCCGATTGACTCCGTGATACAATCTTTCTTCGAGTCGTGACGAGCCTGAACGGACTAAAGATGTTAGACTAGAAATATCATGCGATTTTACTTGCATCAGAGTACTTATTATTTAAAAAAAACTTGATTTTTTAGTTATTGAAACAACTTGAAATTTGATTAACAGAAATTACCAAAAATATATAAAAAATGTTGTCACATGGATGTTTTTTGTACGTATATATTTTTTAACGTCACAAATCACTCATATGCGGTGGAAAACCAGGTTAATGACTATAAACGCTTCCTTTTCTCGAAGCACCTTATAAGTTAACTTTCCTGCAATTACTTTGCATAAGTCTTTGAGTAATTAGTGTATCGATTACTCGCATTCTACGAATGAGATTAAACTTACATAGATGTAAGTCCAGTTTATCTCTACAATAAAAAATAGTTGCTTAGTTCTTACATTAGTTCTTCACCAGATTGAGCTACAGTTTTTGTGAAAATATAGAAGTGCGATTGGTATGATTGTATAAGTATTGAAAGACTAGTTTTCACACGCGTCTTCTCTCTCGCGGTAAAAATCTTGTAGTATATTCCAAGACATAAGCTATCTGCATTACGAAATTCATTAATATTAGTAGAGCCGGTACACGTGAAAAAGTAACAAATACTACTAACATACTTTTGCATTCATTTATCGTAGCACAAGTTGATCATACGAAGATTTGAAGATCCAACAGTCTTCAAGTCACTTTTTATAAACATCTAAAACCATTTTTGTCTGTTTTAGAAGTACTGAAATAAAATAATGCTACTTTATGTTAAAGTGAATTATTTAAAGTGCTACACTGGTTTTTTCTACAGCACTCAGGTAATCAAAATCAGGGATAAAGTTTAAATCCAAAACAAAAAAGTACATAGGGCAAATAACAACAGTCCTAAATACACCGTACATCCTTAACTTTTGTCACCATAGTTATATCCTACAATAACCCTTTTCCCATTGCTGTTTTTTGTTAAGTTTACAGAACCCTCCCTAAATTAATTATCATTTAATATTTTCCTTTTAATAGATTTTAAAACCATTTCATTTATGCACTTTCGAGGGTGAACCCCTTTTTGAAATGTAAATCTGTAACCCCTTAAGAAGCGCTGACAAGGCTTTTCAAGACCATCCAACCATCCAAAGACGCTATAACAGCGATACTTTAAGTGCGCCTTCATTTTAAAAATCTTCTTGACAACATTAGAAAATGCAATAAAATTTCGCAACCTGAGCAGATCTGGTCTACGATGTTTTCATCAAGTTTGTAATATTAAAAATTATCCATTATAATAAACTTAAATATGTATTAACACCTACTACTACTTTTCTGAATGTAATCACACGCATTTTGATGTAAAAAATATATGTTTTTACTGATGTACTAATTGCATATCATTTTTGCGAAATTACCTAAACCCTTAGGATTAATGTCAAGAATGTTTTATACATATACATGTACACTTATGAATATATTAACATTATAAATGAAACTATCTTTTTTTTATGGTAAAAAGGGGGCTCACCTGATGGGAAGTGATCACCTCCGCCCATGGACTTGCAGATGCGTTGCCGGCGTTTCAGGAAAGGGAGGGAGGGAGGAAGGAGGGGAGTGGGAGGGAGGAAGGAGGGGAGTGGGAGGGAGGGGGGAAGGAGAGTGGGCCTCCCGGAGAATGACTCTCACTCACCGGACGAAACGCGACAGCATAGCTGCCACTTCACGCCGGTCTTCTGTGAGAGAGTAGTAGTTTTTGTTCCCGACGTTTCGAATACTTTGCAGCAATCATGGTCACGGATAGACCTTCCACCTTCCAAGCCTTTGACGTCCATCTGCAGTACTATATGTTTTCATACTTATTCATCAATTGCAAATATTATAATTTACTAAGCATTTCTTTTAAAGCTTAACTAAATATAATAAAGCTGCAATTTGGAAGCTTGTGTTATCTGTATACTAAAAGCTTCTAAGAACTCTATGATGAATAAGCCTTCACTAAATTTATTTTTACTGACATTAGTTTTTATAGTACCTATCTATTAATAATATAGAATCGTGACGCGCCACTTTGTGAAATGATTGATTTGTTCCGCGGATGTAAGTAGCAGTGATATATGAATAGGAAGAATTGCAGTCTGATTATCTTATAATAAATTACTTGTTACATTAAATAATCAGGTAAGAACGAGTTAATGTACCATTGTTATCCATACTAATATTATTAGACGACACGTTTGGCGCAGTTTGTAGTGACCCTACTTTCTTACGCCAGCGGTTGCGGGTTCGAGTCCCCCTGAAGGCATTCATTTGTTAAACTCGGATGTTTGTACTCCAGTCATTGGTGTTTATATTTATAATATGTATGTATTTAAACTTATATATGTAGTATATCATCTGGTATCCGTAACACAAGCTTCCTTTGCAGCTTACCACGGAACTAGATGGCGCTGTGTGTAATAATATCCAACATAAAAAATTGTTATCCATACTAATATCATACATAATTACGAAAATCTGTCTGTCTGTATTGTTATGGCAAGCTTAATCAGCTCAACCGATTTAGATGAAATTTCGTATGGAAACTGTGAGATCGTGAAAAGAATAGTTTTTAAAATATGTTACATATTATAATGGGTATGGTAATAGAGCCCCCATTCAACCCTTTAGTCATGGAACCTTTAGGGTTTTTTTCACTTTTATATTTTTTTGGTGAGAACAGATGTGTAGATTAGTATGTTCGATGAAGCATAAGTCATATTAAAGATACGACATGACAGGCAGAAAGTCTGTTGTAAAGTGCAAATAGAAGCGAATAGACACTCTTTTTTCATTTTTTCGTGTATACTTCACTCAACTAAAAACTACTTACTAATTTAAAACAAAAAATGCTAATTTAGAATACTTCTAAAGTTAATATAATTAAAGCGCCCTTAAGCGAAAGCTTAAAGTTGATCAATAAAATAATATTTGCAAAAAAAACAAATATCTCCGGCATTGCATTTTGATTCAAAATAAATTCTGAAAAAATAATGTGTGCAATTCACACGTGGTAGAAGAATTCAGTTCAAAAATTTTGGCTTCAAGATAATGTGGCGAAAGTAAAATTTCGGCAAGACGATCATTGTAGGTTTTAGTAATGATCTTTCTATCTCATTTTCTCCCACGTTAAATCTTATGAATCTATGTGTCTCTTTTTACTGTCGATTTTTCGTTTCATTGACTTTCAAACCACAACGATGCTAAAGAATTTTTCACTTGAAAAGTTTTACTATATGATAACCTTCTCCTCCTTGCGGAAGTCGGTTAAAAATACTTCAAAACACACATCTAAGTCGTGATAGGTGACACTACATTGCGAAGCTGGCTAATTTTAAACAGGAAGGCGCCTTCGCTCGCTGAACATTGTAAACCATTTCTAAATACTTGGAAGGAAAGTGGTCAGGACTGGTTTCCTGTAATTTGCCTCACCATTAGTACCATAAAATGTATTAACAAGGGTCTTATATGAAATTAAATTAACTACAATATTCCTTGTCGAACAACCGTTACAGAACAACTAAAGTAGTAACAAGCTTCACTCTTTACTAATACCGCGGGATATTGGTACTATTAGCTTATACTAAGAACCCCAATAACTATAAACATAACAAGCAGGATTTCCATATTTTAAAGTAAAAATGGTGGCTATCGCAGAGTTGCTTATATAAGGTTCAGATAATTTACCCTCTTCTTTCTGAATTTTACCTTGATGTTATATTGAAATGTCAAAAGAAATCTACCTAAATTAATTTCATGTATCACTAGAGTCTATTCATAAAATAGTATATATATAGTAAAATAGAATACAGTTGCTATTTTTATTTTTATCTATTAGCTCATTAATTATAGATACTATCGTAATAATATACGTATACATAATATATGTATATCAGTCTAAACATAATAACATAATATATTTTAATTTTTTTTTAATTTCAGGCCAGTCTGTCGAAATTGCGTGGTATCACCGACGGGTTCATCACCCCCGCCTCTTCACGAGCAGCAGTCATCACCTCCCCCGCCTGCACCCGCATCGCCCCACTTGCCATCACCTCAGCCCAGTCACAGCGGGTCATCAATACCGAGTACCTCAAACTCTCCTCATCCGTACTCCTATCCAAATTTTCGGAGAAGTCAACCATATCAAGAGTTCAACCTCCTCCACAGTCAGAGTGTCTCACAATTAAACCAGCCTGGTCAAAGTTACCACTCCCCCCAATCCCCTCAATCAGCAATGTCACTGTCTCCCCATCCTGCACCTCAAGGGAAGCTTCGAGGGTTGTTGGAACACGCTGAACGGCTCATGAAGCCGGGAGACCCTCACAGACATTCACAAAGCGACGACGATTCAGGCTGTGCGTTGGAAGAATACACGTGGGTGCCGCCAGGGTTAAGGCCCGAACAGGTAAGCAACATTTATTAAATCATTATTAGCTTAGTAAGATGCAAGACATGTTTGTTAAGTTTGCTATAATAAAGTTATATCGCTGAAGTAAATATAATTTGAAACTATCTTTTCGGATTTTCTCGCGGATTTATTATGGTTGAGAGTTTCTCCCGAGACCATGATTGCTGTAAAGCATTCGAAACGCCGGGAACCAAAGATCATAATAAATCATTTATAATGTCAAATATTCGCGTGAACCTA
Source organism: Boloria selene (assembly GCA_905231865.2). Classification (NCBI taxonomy): domain Eukaryota; kingdom Metazoa; phylum Arthropoda; class Insecta; order Lepidoptera; family Nymphalidae; genus Boloria; species Boloria selene. The sequence goes on from HG993149.1 coordinate 384,480, forward strand.
AGAAAGTATCAAATATAATTTGAGTAAATATATCACTGTGTTAAGATTTTCAAATCAGATAGAAGGGTACTGGTACATATTATATTCTACATGCACCGAAGCTTAACTCACGTTTTCTTTTTAGAGACATGCATATCAAACTTACTTTACTCGACTACTATTTTTTAACCTGTAATGTAAAAGATTCATTAAAACTCATTATTGGTAAATAGCATTCAGCAGCTTCTACGAGTGGATCATTACGTCGTTATTACTTATAAATGAAACTATCTTTTCGGATTTTGTCGCGGATTTATTTGGATTTTTGATTGCCGAGGTTTCGAATGCTTTACAGCAATCATGATCACGGGAGAGACTAAGGTATTTGACATCTCAGGGGGTTATACCTGTTACATTATTACTTATTATTTTTGCTAAAAATCAGTTTAAGATCGGCTTCAGACATTCCATTATAGTTAGAACTTATAATTATATATATAAGTAAACCTAATAAACGCGTGTTTAAATAGACAATTAAGTATTTAACCAGTCGGGCGCAGTTTCGACGTGATTGTGCGTGTTTAGTTCATCTCCCATAACTTTCACGTCCGAGTAATGGCCAGTACGTTGTCCGAGAGGACAATTGTATTGTAAACATGTGTAGAGCTAAAAGCTATTTCTTCAACGGTCGTCGGCTCCGAGATTCTTATCTGCCGCTTTGAGTTTATCTCTCCATTAAACTTGTTGCTTTGTTTAGTTTTTATAATACAAATGGTTACATTAAGAAATGGTTCTAAATGATTGGAATAGTTCAATTTAATCGATATTTTCTTTATGACAGTTAATTACTACGTTTTTTTTATAGTACTAGTTAAATAACAACATGAATGTAAAATAATGTTAAAATAATGCAAAAAAATCATTTTCTGACTACATATGGTTAAGAGCTGTTAGTTTAAATAAACCTTTTTATGATTTAAATATTAATGTTTGTAAAAATAATGTAAAATTAGTTTTTTATAGCCTCGATACAATAGTAATAAAGCCTATATAAGTAACATTCCTTAAAGCCATACATATCACTATTTAGAAACAATCCCCTTCAGATAGTCGAGTAGAAATCTCCATGAAGAAAGGCAAGATTTTAATTCCTGGATTTTCTGCATACACAATGCGTCGCATGTCTCTTTGAAGCGAAGATCGAAAATAAGCAAACTTTCTCGAAACAATAGCTTGTTCAGCTCACTTTAAAACAATGCCTTCGAATATTCTACAGCCGATTCAAAACGTCACACAAAATGCACTAAAATTTTAATGTACCTTTAAAACATTATATCTACAAACCTACTGGTATCTATAACACAACTCACAAGCCTCGTAGCTTACCACGGTGCCAAATATGCTGTGTCATAATGCCCCAATATATTTAAAAAAATATATTTTTATTTGCATGTACCGATATATTATGTAAGTACTTACAAATTAAATTTAATTAATCATATCAAAGTTTGGTATTTTTTAATCCACTAAGCCTTAGAACTTAACAGTCGTCACTCCGAAAATTTCGTTTATTTTACTAACGCAAAATTTATAATATTTAAATCAACTTGAACGAAGCTGCTAGTGAAAGCTTGTATATACGACAAAAATACCAGCTGACGGTTTAAAATAACTTAATTTTAGAAATGTTTCTCACAGATATCGTTAATTACACGTAAACCATTAAACAGCTACCAAGTAAATATTTACTTCTTCTCTCGAATGCATATTGCCAAGTATTTATAATTAAGGTAAAAATAAGATAATGTTCGAAGTTCCGGGGGCAACGGAGCAAAAAATTAAAACGTCTCCCCGAACTCCCTTTTGCCCAAATTGAGCTTTCGAACTCGGAGAAATTACGGACACGCAGAATATAATTAGAGCTTTGGCGAAATGAGTCACGGAACTTTTGAAATAAGTTTAACTGCACTTGAGACTACGATATTCAAGAGATGTGGTCACGTAACTTATAGTGAAGGAAAAAGATAATAAATAAATATGATAGGACATCATTACTACAGTGCCATCTAGTTCCGTGGTAAGCTACGAGGCTTTTGTTATGAATACCAGATAGTTGTAGACTACACATGTATACATTTTAAATACATACATATTATAAATATAAACACCCATGACTGGAGTACAAACATTTGTGCTCAACAAATGAATGGAGGGACCAGAGGGACTCGAACCCGCGACCGCTGCAGCAGAAAGTAAGTTCACTAACAAGTTACAGAGAGCGAGCAGATGATAAATATGAAAGCGGAAATGGTATCATACTTAGTTTTATATAAAATTTGAAACACTGCCAATAGGTACCTACTATATAAATAAATAAACGCATAAAATGTCATCTTGCATTTTGACAAATTTAAAAACGTTTAAAAATGAATACCAGATTGATTTAGGTAACCAAGGTGACATAGGTATACCTTTTGACTTTGAGTTTTACTTGGCTCCATATTTGTTATATTGTAGGTTCCTTTTCTCTTAATGTGGATTTAAAAAGTTACAGTCTCACAACTGGATGGTTTATAGCCTAGTACCATTCACTACTTTGTTCCAATTGAATACGACTGGAAGTCGGTGCCCAGCATCCCAACACCGGGACGTTAAGAGAGTTGAATTATAACTAACAAGATAGCATTCCAGAAACTATATATATTATTTGCAATAGAAAAAAACATTCCATTCGTCTATACACTCTATTTTATTTATTCTATGGTCTGAGGTTCCGTACCTCAAAAGTAGAATAGGCTACATCTGCACATTTTTTATTGCAAAAGTACTTTTTGTATAATATATTTAACGCAAAATTGAATATAATCTTAAAGTATATGTACGATATTATATGCTCGCAAGAATCGCCATTTTTAATAATTTAGATAACAGATTTACTTAAAATTATTATAATTACGTTAATATTATATGAATCATTATTAATTTATTGTTAACTTGCGATTCACGATTGGGTTGTATTAGGAATTTCCTAAAAGTTGACCTAGGCTATCAGCAAATCTAACAAAATCATTCAATGGTTTTCTCATGAAGCATTCTCAGACAGACAGACAGATGAAAATTTAGAAAAATAAAATTTCATACTGATTATTTCAATAAGATTTTACAAAACATATTTATTTGAATTATATTTTGAATTCAAATTGCATTACTATTTCTTTTTTATTTTTAACTTCAGTGACAAGGATCATTGATAAATTCGTAAATTTTTTCTACATGTGAGAATGAACAGTTTTATATAATAGCAGTGGGACGTTAAAAAGGGCTGAGTACATAGAAATAATTTTATTTAAAATATGCAAAAGGCTTAATCAACATAAAAATATTTCACGACAACGGGGACAGCCCTAGCACATCATAGCATTATAAATGTGATGGTGAATTTAGATTAAAAGAAATATTTTTTGCTTCACTTTTTATTTACTCTGGACTGTATTAGTTGCGCGTTGAAATAAACATAGAGTGTACTGTTAAGTTGCCTTTAAGGCTTTGACTGAGCTTGATTTATTAAAACCACACCTTAGCTTGGAAAAACATAACTAATTGATATAGCGACTCGTACGTTATAATACTTGTTCAGCGCTTCAAGACGAACATGTTTCATTCATAGTTACATTTAAATCGTACTTTTTTATCGAAATCAAGAAGTACTAGTTATGTTTTACAAACGCTTTAACATTTTTGATAACATTTTGCACTTTAAGTAATAAGTTTAGTGTATCTCATATCAATTATCATTATCATTCGGTACATTTACACCCAAGTTTTTGGGGTGGTTCTTGCTTGAATACGAAGGCTATAACAAACCATAGTCTACCATGCTTACCAAATGAGGGAGTAGGACTTCCTATGATTTTCTTTGAGAAACCTAGTTAAGTTCTGATACGTAAACGCTGGTTTCCTCACGATTTTTCTTTAAGCCCAAGTACCAATCGTGGTCTCCAGGAGCTTTTGCGTAACTCCTACTCCTACCTATCTATATATCTGCACAAGGGCTGTGGATTTGATTCCACAACAGTTATAATAATAATATTACTTTTATACGGTTTTCAAGTCACACAAAGCACACAAAAGTATTAGAAGATTAGTTAAAAGCTCATAAAGACGTCTCTATTCAATTGTGAATGATTAGTAAACATTACCGCGGTCCCCAGGAGCTGCAGCGTGTCGATAGTCCAGGCACGTATTAATTTCATTAGATGTCTTCATTAGGAGCAGAGGGAAGATATTACACATTTATATCTGTCAAGATTGTCAGAGCTCAATCCCCTAATACGTTACGACTTCTATGTTGTAGCAGAAATGCGAGCTATTAATTTAAATGTCGTTTCAAATTCATACCTATATTATTATCTATACTAATATCTATACTAATATTATAATGAAGTAAAGTTTCTGTGTTTGAGTATTTGTTAAATTGTAAGGGGTAATCTCGGGATCTACTGAACCGATTTTAAAAATTATTTCACCAATAGAAAGCCACATTATTGCTGAGTGTCATAGGTTATATAAAACCGAAAAATAAAAAGGCTTTTACGTGGTAATCCATTTTGCAAAGTGAATCGGAGAAAAAACGGTCGAATGAAAGCGTTTCTTACTGCCTTAGCTGCCTTAACTATGAAAGATATATTTTTGAATTCTAGAGAAAAGATGTGGAGCTTGAAAATGCCTACAGAATGGTCAACGACAGCATATGTCTAACTTTTATATTTAAGTTACGAAAAGTAGTTTTATTAATATTAGTATAGATAATTTAATTTTTAATATTTTAATAAAATAATTTAAATTATTTAAACACTCTGTACTAAAAAAGGATTATTAACATTATGCCCAACGAAGTGGGCACAGGTCAGCTAGTATACGATGAAGTGGTCTGTCTGTTACCACTTTAACATATTTCTATGTATTTTCTTTAGACAGTAGGAATATCACATGGACGGTCATCAAACAATCGCTTATTTTGGCCCCGCTTATGATGGAAGCGTTATTCAATATACTAATTGACGTAATTGAAATAATTGAATACAAATTATTTCTTAAAATTTACTTTTAAATCGACCGTCGTTGTGTAACAACAGCTACGGAAAAAAAGGCAGACATTTTTGAAATGTACATACTGGAATTTAATTAAATAAGTTCATATAAAATTAGTATGGAGCTCTTTTGAAATCCCGGCCTGGGTTTTTTTTATTTATAGCACTTGGAATTTATTTTTATTCTACAAAAGAAAAGTCTTATGTTGTTAACACGCAAGTAGAGTCAGGGGATAAGTTAGTCAACTACTTTATTTATGAGAACAAGAATATTATTCTCTCAGAGCACGTAACATTTTCATTAGCTGGTTTCATTAAATGAAGCATTACAGGGGCTTTATTAGAAATGTTATATTTTTCTTTATATCTTAGTTACATGGGTGCAGAATACTATCTTACTTGTTCGCTAGTTGTGTGTGTTAATAAATATGAAAATTTTTCCAATAATTTATCAAAAATGTATTTTTTTATTTATCAGCAATCGAAAAATCAAAATTATCAAATAAAATAACTTCTTGTTAAAAAGTTACATTTTTTTTTATTTATTCATGTTATAATTTCACTATACTTCAACGTTTACTTATCAATTTATTTAAAAAGTCCGCCGCTAACACAAGCTTAATGTTTCTTAAGCTTCTTAATATTATTTCAGAAAATTATGTTTTTTTAATTTTATTTGTACTCTTTAATTTTTAGAAAGTAATTTTATTTATTTAAAACTTATATTTACCAGTTTGCAATAAAATACTTATATTATGAAAACAATTGATTTCCATAAGCCACCAATAGATGGCGCTACAACGAAAAAATTCAAGCTATGGTTTGGTTCACTTCGTTAGTATAAAAGCAAAACACCACTCTAAGCTACTATTGCAACCTAAAGTGGTCGCGGGTTCAAATCTTAAGTATTTTTGAAGTGTCCTTGTACTTTATGTACTAAGGCACATATAAATGCTATGTAACTAATATTATTTAATTATTTAAATTTAATGTATTAAATTTTGAAGCTCAGTGCAACAGTTTATGGATGTCGTGGTTGCCTTTAAATGTAATTACAGTTAGATTTAGCTTGGTATTTTCTCTTTGTGTGTCATATTACTAAAATAAAATAAAATAAAATAGTATAGATTGTTAATTTAAGACTAACTAGTAACTACACTGTTCATGACAATTGACACTGGAACTGATACAATTCTTGACATCACGTGGAAATCGAACCTAACACCCTCGGCTTTATAATCATGTCTAGCTCAGCAGTAGACGACAATGTATAAGATAATTATATTATTTAATATAAGATACTCGAATATTTATAATATGTATGTATTTAAACTTATATAATATGTTGTATATCAACTATCTGGTATCGGTAACACAAGCTTCCTTCGTAACTTACCACGGAACTAGATGGCGCTGTGTGTAATAATGTCCCAACAATGCGAAAAATACTCCTAAAAAACGATTAATTTCTTTTCTATTCATAAAATAATATTCTAACTTAAATCTCTTCATGAATATTATTTGGAAATCTTATTGAAATAGTTATTATTATGGATACAGAGTCACAAAAATAGTTCTTAGAATCAAAGTCTATCTAACCACTGCACTGGACAGATTTCGATGAAATTAAGTTAAATGATAAGTCAGGGAATAGATACTTTTTTCGAGACTAAATATCTAATCACTAAAATCTACACTAACCGTTTAAACCTAAGAATTGAACCCGAACGAAGCAAGGGTGGATCGCTAGTATTTTATATTTTGTAATGATAAAGCAATTTGCTTAATCACAATGCGCGGTTCAACTTGCGCAAACACTCTTTGATTGTGTAACAGTTACTGCAGGCAATACATTTAAATACAAATCATGCATCAGCATAATCGTTTTAGAATATTTTACAATCTTTTAAGATTTAGTATATACAGCAGATATAGAAAAAAATCTCTACATAATAATATATTGCATCGATTAGGATAATTTGGTACTTGGCTATTTCATGGGAACCAATAATATTTAATTAGCAAAATCTTAAATCTTCTCCCCCAATTATGTAAAGTTTTTTTATTATGTAAGATGCTATGGTAATATTATTATGTTTGATTACTATCATTACAAGAAAATTCCCATATTTCATTGCTGATAAAAATTCTATACAATACATAGTATATTACACTTTACAGGATTTATTTTGTTATTGATTCTCAAATAACTTCTCCATTAGGAAGTCTATCAATTTTTCTGTTTGACCTTTTATGTGAATTATAGTGCAAAAGAATATAATTAAACCATTTTTAACATCCTAATGATAGGCACCGGAACGCTCCCCACGAACGAGAGGGATCAGGCCATAGTCCACAACGCTGGAAAAGTGCGGACTAACGGACTGCACATGTTTTTAAAAATCTTCCTAGTTTTACTTAGACATGAAGGTCTCATCAAAATGTTTTTCCTGTACCGTAAGGCGAATACCATAGGTCCAAAACCCTGTCCATTTTTTAATCGCTACTAAACTTCATTCGATCACTCGCTGGGTTGAAAATTCTCCAAAATTACTCCAGCTTTAATATACTCCTGAGCCGCGCGGCTTCCTATTTCATATATTAATATAATTTTCTTGCAATTAAAATAGCCTATATTAATCAGTGATAATGTAGCAATCAAATGGTGAAAGAATTTTGAAAATCGGCCCAGTACTTTTTGAGCCTGAATTCGTTACAAACATACTTACATACAAACCTCTTTATAATATTAGTATAGATTGTTAATTAATAATTTGTATATTGACAAAAACATCATTGTATTTATTACAAAATACATAATTAATGTATAATATGAATGAAATTTTCCAGGTACACCTGTACTTCTCCGCGCTGCCTGAAGACAAGGTGCCGTACGTGAACAGCGTGGGAGAGCGCTACCGGCTCAAGCAGCTGCTGCAACAGCTACCACCGCAGGATAATGAGGTATTCAACGTCCACCTCAACTATCACTATGTCATATAACTTTCTTTAGTTTTTCCTATATATTATACAACTAGCATTTCCCGCGGCTCCGCACGCGTTCTAAAGACCGGAAACCAAATTCTTTCCGAGTCGCACGGTATGATACCTCGCAGAAATAACGCCCGCCCTTCCCGTAGATAATGATATGTACTTTAACATTGTGGAAACTTTTTTTGTTCTATCATCAATAGTTTTCGCAGTGCATGCGATGAAAGATATTTTATAGGCATTTTTTAACACCTTGGATGTACATTATTGTAGTTTTAGTAGGGATCGTCCCACCGGAGTATGAGAGTGATAGGGAACAGAGAGTGCACTTGTGTCTGCGCGTATACTTGTGCACTATAATATCTCCTGCACACTTGGTCAGTCTCAATGAGATTTTTTGGGACATTATTACACACAGCACCATCTAGTTCTATGGTAAGCTATGTAGGAAGCTTGTGTTACGGATACCAGATAGCTGCTATACTACATATATAAGTTTAAATATATACATATTATAAATAAAAACATGCATGCGGTCATGGGTGAGTTCAAACATCTGAGTTTAACAAATGAATGCCCCCAGCGGGACTCGAACCCGCGACCGCTGACGCAAGAAAGTAGGGTCACTGCGTGTAGCAGTTTTGGACGCCGTGGCCAGAAGCTATTGGAGAATATTATTTATATGTATAGATTAATTCCAAAATTGTATATCTAGAAGTAAGGCTGGTTGATTCCAGGTCCGCTACTGCCACGCTCTCTCAGATGAGGAGCGGAAGGAGTTGCGGTTGTTTAGCGCGCAGAGGAAGCGCGAGGCGTTGGGTAGGGGGCAAGCAAGGCAGCTACACGCGCCGGCGCCGTGCGATCGGGTAAGTCTAACTATTAATTATATTTAACACAAACCAGATGTACTAACAAAGCATAATGTAAAAAAATATTTTATTTTATTTCTATTTAAGTTGGGGAAACAAACAGTGTAGTTTTTTTTACATGGAAATAAAAATCAAGATTTATTTCTTGTATTGATTCTGGAACATCTAAACTTTCACTCGTACGAGTATATACTTAGTTTTAGGTATACCATCTTGCTTAAGTACTGATCTTAAGTTTACAATTCCATTTATGTATATATTATATTAGCCTTTCCCGCGGCTCCGCTCGCGTTTTAAAGGCTGAAAATCAAAAGAAATATTTTTCTCCCGTTTTGCAACATTTTTCATTGATGCTCCGCTCCTATTGGTTGTAGCGTGATGTAATATAGCCTATAGCCTTCCTCGACAAATGGACTATCCAACACAAAAAGAATTTTTCAATTCGGACCAGTAGTTCCTGAGTAATCTCAGGCGTGTTTAACCAAACAAACAAACCAACTCTTCAGCTTTATAATATTATAGTATAAATTAGATTGACCATCTTGTTTAGAATTGAAGACTATCTGTAACGAATGATTACCACCACAGCATGGTCGGAGAGTCACAATGTCCCTTAATTGTATTACCTGAATATATATAAAAAGATACATTTTTATTATTATGAATGTAGACGAATGGGCATTACAAATCCGTTTCACCCACGGAATTGACAAATAACACCTGCTCTGTGGTTTCACCAATCGCCTCAGTTCGTACAAAGTAAACGCTCGGCTTCCGCGAACTAATCACGTCAGTAAAAAGTTAATAAGGAGGTTCCGCAAGAACAGGCCCCTGGGTTCCTATAATCGCTGCATATGTCTAATCGTCTATTAAGATCATTTAAATGCTTTACAACTTGGCAGCTACTACTAACAGTTCTTACAACGTTCTACCTGGAACTGCCTAGTGCCTACACTAGCAAGTAGCAACTAATATAATATGAGTATAATACAAGTTAGAATATGACAATTGCATACTTAAAAAAATATCCCAATAATAAAATCATTTAAAAGTAGTAAGATAACGTGGAGACCTTTGGGGATTTTTGTTTTAAAAATGTGGGTCTCAAGATTGTAGAGTCTTCTCTACGAAAGATTTCTTCTATCTACGTCAAATCACCTCATTACTATACATTTACTTGAAACGCACACACTTTTCTTATTCAAAATAAAAACTATTTTAAAATATAAAAGTAAAACTTCAAAAATCTATACATATAATAAAATAAGTCCAATCTATACATACAACTTTTTAGAAAATGATTTTTTGGAATTCATAGTGTACGAAAATCTTGTACTATGTTTGTATAGCCGGTTATCCAGGTCAATAAATAGAATACTTTTTACTGTGGAAAACTATATCATTGCTAAGAAATTTATACTAAGTTGAAATGTATTTAGGGACGAACCAAAGCGGAGCAAGGTATAATCGCTAGTCTGTATACTAAATACGAAAGGTGTAACTTAAAAACCTAAACCATTGACGCATTCACTAATGTATGTTTCTAAAAACACGTAAATGCAAAAGAGCTTCGTTACCCTAAATCCTATTACCACGACCCTTAAAGTACGAAAATAAATAATGGTCTCTGTGAAGTGTAAAAATTGTTTCATTCCTTAGCTAAGCTTATCCAGCTATTTGTTAGATGCAGATGTTAACTCCGCGCTTTATCTTTATGTAAACAAAATGAACTTCTGTTTAAATTGCCCGTGTTTATTTAAATACTTCTATGGTTATATTAATTAGGCTACCTAATATTATAAATGTGGATATTTGTATGTATATACGTACGTTTAAGACGTTTACGTTGCAACAGCTGGTCTGGTTTTGATGAAACTAACTGCATAGAGAGAGTAAGACCTAGACTCTAGAGCATTAGGCTAGGTATTGTTAGACACCTAAAGTTTTACTTCAGTGAAAGTATAGCGGGCTTAATAATTTTTAAAAATAATAAAACAATTTCTCATAACTAATTCGTCTTCACATAGATCAAATGTTATAACAAGTCTGCTATTTAGAAGAAAGTATATAATTGTTGTATTGCTCTAAATAAATAAGAAAACTTACTAAAAAGTTTAATTGAAAACAAACTACCACAGAATATATTAAAATCAAGTAGAGGCTAATCTGATGAAGCTCTTTTTTCTCTGTTTCCCACACACTATTGCTACATATTATTTAATAGTTACTTTGACTTACGTCTTCTTATGAGAGCTGAAGTAATATAGCATACGTTTGAAACAAATGGTAATGACTTAATTTATCTTGTTGTAATAAAGCTCGGATCGCATAGTGTAAGTTGCGAGCTTTCTTTTTAAAATAAAACTCAATTCAAAAATTTAAAATACCAAAAAAAGATTGTATTAGAAATGTCAAATAATTTACCAAAAGTATTATGCGTATAAACTTAAGTATTAAAACTTATATGAAATAATTTATTTTATTAATTGTTACTTAAACCTTTAATTTTCAGAAATATATATTTATTATAAATATTTTTTTCTTTTAAGCACATTAATACATTACTTTACAATTGAATAAAACTAGACTACATTTTTTAGTATTTTTAATAATAACTTGCAACTCATCCTAGCTTCACTCAGGTTTTAGGTTCAGGCAACTTAAAATTTGTAGCACAAAAATCCGTCCCGTTATTAAAACAAATAAAATTTCTATCTGCGTGTGAATTTCCCTTCAAAATCGGTCCAGCTATTTTACGGATTAGCCGAAACAAACAGACAGACAAATAGTTTAAAAATTGATTTTTTGATGTTAGTACCGAATTCATATTCTGTCAGATGTAGTTTCAATGTCTGTCAATAGATGGCGTTACTTGTACATTGTAGTAATTCTGAATCACGCTGGCAAGATGTTTATGTAAACATAAGTTAAAATTTTAGGATGTTCTAGTGTCTAGTAGTCTTTAATACAGTGTTCTTTCTTAAGTATAAGTGGTGTTTCATTGAAATAGTGTTAGTCGGCATTTAGTAGTGAACATATGCATTTAGTGAAAAGCCATTAATTTAAAATTATAAACAGAAATCAATTTTATTTATATGTATAGATGAGATATAGGTATATTATGTGAACACACCGCCTCCGCGTTTGAGACTGAAGCTTTTAGCGGCAAAGCTTTTTAATTTCCACTACGAATAAATCACGGAACCCTTCGCGGAGTATGTTACTGACAACTTGTTATATTGTTTAGAGCTGCTTGAAATATTGCTTTATTATAGTACAAAATAAAATGTGAGTCTCGTGTGTTTGTACGTTGGAAATTTAGTTGTTTCTTGCATATTAATTGTTTTAAGCTTTGTATGATATTTCTTTATTATATACACAAAAACACTACTTAAAATATCTGTTGATACATATAATAAGATTCTGTATCGAATGAAATATTTTTTGAAAATCTACTTGATTTTTTCGTTATTATCGACAAACAGGCCGGACCTATACTTTTCAAAATATTCGCCCGTCTGTCTGTCACCACACCACGATAAAAACACTATACAGATTTGGATAAAATTTTGTATGGTAATAGCTTTTTATTACCCAGGGCAATATTTAGGATGCTTTTTACTGCAAGAAATATCTCATTTAAAAAATCTATATTAACCGTCAAAACATACCTAGGGACGTACCCGAGGAATAAGGGTACTCACGCTAGTGTACATAACCATATTGTATTTATACAATAAATGAAACTATTACGAGGTAAATATTTAAATTAAATTAAATTACAAGTTGGTATGTACCAAGCAACTCTATTTTTCTATTCAACTTTATAGTATCTCGTTGAATTTGTAGAAATTCATTTGTAGAATTGTTTCAACTTACCCTCGTCGGGGGACCGCGGTGGGACTTCCGGACAGTAACAATCAAAGACGATTGAAATGTGCACACAAAAAAAATCGTATATTTATACTTCAAGTTTAATGCATGTATTCAATATACTTTTATTTAATTAAAAGCGAATTTTACATTTCATTTCTTAATTAAAGAAATTTTATTTTATAATGGTGTAAAATTAGTTTTAAAAATTACAATATGAGAGAAGGAGAGTCGGCCTCCCGGACTCTCACTCACAGCATAGCTGCCACTTCACGCCGGTCTTCTGTGAGAGAGTGGTACTATACGGGGCATGCCGGCCCATTCGGCTGCTACCCGAAGGTAACAAGCATGGCACTACCACTTAGAACAAGAAGTGAATGTCCCCAGCGGGACTCGAACCAGCGACTGCTAGCGCAGAAAGTGCGGGTGTCGTCAAATAACTCGTTATCCTGGTCAATATATTATAGGATTCTTTTTAATGTAGGAAAATATGTCATGTCTGAGGAATACATAGCAGTTAAAAATTAACTATTGTGCTTTAAAATATACTTTTTCGAAAGTCTTTACACAAAAGTTTATATCAAGACATTAACTATACAAATTAGTCGCACGACAGTCGTGTCTTGCAATAGAGTGTGCGCCGCCGGCACTAACGACTCATTCTCCTTAATTATCAAAGTTTTCCCCCAAAAAGCTGATCCGTTTAAATTTTTAACGACTGTATTTTTACAAGTTCCCCTCTTTATCTCAAGTTTTCCTCAGTTCTAAACTTAACGCTTTATTTCAGCATTATTAAGATTTTTAATTGTTTCTTTATCTGTTTTCTTTTATTTTATTGAAGGAAAATTCATGGTAAAGATATTTGTAGGTAAATTATCTTTACTATTATTTTTAAGGTTTTATACAAAATCTTTCCTTTTTTCTACTTTTCGCGATCTATTATTTATAAGGTTTTATAGAAAATCTTTCCGGACTTTTTCGCGATCTTTTGGATGTTTCAGTTATAATTAGTCACGGGTGAAACAAAAAAATCTCCTTTAAGTATTTATATTTACATCTCCTTTAAGTATTTATATTTACTGTCTGTTTGTCAATCCAAGCTTATCACTACATAGTATAAAACAAAGTCGCTTTCTCTGTCCCTATATCCCTATGTACGCTTAAATCTTTAAAACTACGCATACGCAACGGATTTTGATGCGGTTTTTTTTTATAGATAGAGTGATTCAAGAGGAAGGTTTATATGCATAACTAGCGGATCCCGCGGCTTTGCCTGTGCTAAATCTAGGAAAAAGCCCAAACGAAGCGAGGGCCAGTCGCTAGTTTACTATAAGAAAAAGCAACAAAGAATTATAATAGATAAATGTTTTTATTATTTTTTGGAATACGAAAAATAATAAAAACATTTATCTATTCAAGAAAATTTAATTATTATTATCTTAAGTTATTGGTTAAAACTTGTATGCACATGACCTGCAAATCCTTCACAAGACTCGTAAATCTGTGAACAAAAGCTCAACTCTCACAAGCACAACGGCAAAAGCTTACTCGTAAAATTTCTAGAGTTTACCACAATAGGGACGTAAAGCTTTAAGCTTCGCTTTATTTTACATATTTATGTGTGGACATGTTGAGCCAATAACATGTTTTTACTACTGGGCCAATAAGTAAGTAATTTTAAGGGAACAGTATTTATTACTTATATTCAGCCTTTTTTAACGTCCCACTGCTGGGAACGAGAGTGATCAGGCCGTAATCCATCACGCTGCCCCATGGGGGTTGGCGGACTTCACATATCTTTCCAAAACTTGTTTAGTTCTTTTGAACATGTAGGTTTCCTTATAATGTTTTCTTTCACCATAAGATAAGTGATAATCATATCAATAACGATTCGCGCATGAAAATATCAGATGTGCTAGACCCGGGATTTGAACCCGTTTCATTCGTTTTCTAAAGCATGCGCCTTACCACTTAGTTACCACTGTCACAACTTGTTATTGTACCGCTAAAGATACTTTAATATTTATACGTCTTCTTTCGTTGCAATAAACTGTGCAATTTATATATGGAAAATATTTTAAATATTCTTATCACATATGCGTAACGAACTGACAGACTGTTGTTTCATATAAGTTAATAATCTTTCTGTTTTTACAATCCTTTAGAATATGCCAAGTGCATTTTCCTGAATTTCCTAAAGGCAAATATTATAAAAGCAAACTTTAAAATATTATTATATTATTCGCATGCAAAGTATGTATTTGAAAAGCTAATTTCGATAAGACTTTTATTTAAAGCACTAACCCCCCAGTGTTGAAAACGAAGTAGCGTTGAAATGATGGCAATTTCGCGGCAGATATCAAACCGACAATTTTCTAGTCGAATGCATGTTATGATCGCTATTATAATTGCCCCCAGCAATTACAACGTAATGTAGTGGAACAGCCCCGCGACGTCGACTCTTAAATATTCTTGAACCCTCCGTGACTGCTCTACCGGGAACAAGAGCTCGTTTACTGTTGTAGATATAGTTCCAATAGTTTGCAATTTTATTGTAAATATATAATATTACCTATAATTATTAATTAGATAAATATTGTAATGCAATATTGTTATCAATTTTTTTTTTTTTGAAAAGAGCAACTGTTGAGTTTTTCGCCGGTTTTTTTCAGCAAAACGGCTTTCCGAGCCGGTGGTAGTTTACTCACAGACTTACAGACTGACATTTAATTTTAATAATGTAAAAATGACGATTCAAAATAGCTTGTAAAGTCTATTTGAATAAAGAATATTGATTTCAAATGATTGATTTGATTGATTGATTAATATTAATTGTAAAATTAATGAAAACATGCTATCGTAAAGCGATCTTTTTATTTTAGCAGTGTGTTTAAAACCATATGAAGAACATCCATTTGAAACGCTCAAACTTAATTTTCAATGAAATATAGGTAGATATTGACAGTAAAATATGAGAAAATAAAATCTTAAACAAAACCGAAAAAAATTTAAACAACTTAAAACTTAAAATCCGAAAAGATATTTGCGAAAATCTAAGAGTATTATTCTGAACGTTACATATAAATAGTATACAACATTGTATGTCTCTACATTCTCATAATATGATAATGCATAGAGCTGTAGCACTCTCTCGTCACCGCGAGAGCACTCGTCGGTCTCGCCTCAATAGCTTTAATCGTTACCCATCCTTTGATACAAACATTTTAGATTTTAACTTTGCAACTTTGGACAGTAACAGCGTAATGACAGCCGTTGAGACTGAAATTGCACTAAAAACTGACATACTTGTATGCATTTAATAATTTTAACCCTCAAAATATGTATGGTGAAGTAATTATTGAAATATTATTTCACATTGGAGAAAACTACAGCAAACTTCACGTATAAAAGCTGTTGCGGATTAAAGTTTCAACTTAAAAGTACATTTGAGGTTATATTTGAAATTATTCCGTGTCTGAGTACCAAGAGATCGATCTGTAAATAGGATCGAACAAAACAAAGGTGCGTCGATAGTTTGGCCGGCAAAATATGGTATTACTCCAATAATCCACTCCACTCCACTAATATTCAAAAATAGTTTCTTAAAGGTTGATGTTATTTGGTTACACTTTTATAAGTTATTGCATATTGAAGCTAAAAATAATATAATAACTTATAATAACGCTAACTCTTAAATGTAGACAGCACGTAAGTTACACTTCTATGGACCATCAATTCACGAAGAAACAGAGCTGGTGTGTGCGCGGGGCTTGTCGCGTGTTTGTTTTGGGGAGAAACCATTAAGGTATTAAAGTTACCCTTATCCTGTACAGTAACCAGATATCACACTTTATATGAAATAAAATATCTATAATGTCATTAAATAAATAAAAAATCGGGCAAGTGCGAGCTGAGTCGCACATTGAGGGTTCCGTGGCGCGATATATACTTTTAGTATTTTAAAACCTGCTTAGAAATATGTATATATATTTATATGATATTTATTAATTTAAAGAGAATCTCTTAAAATCATCAATAACTCTTATGAACTATAAGCAAAATTTAATTTAATTAATTTTATAGTTATAAATTGATTAAATATATCAAATCGAATCAAAATATTTATTATTTAAATAGACTTTTATAATTTTTACATTATTAAAATTAAATGTCAGTCTGTAAGTCTGTGAGTAAACTACCACCGGCTCGAAAAGCTGTTCTGTTGAGAAGAGCCGGCGAGAAACTGAACAGTTGCTCTTTTCAAAAAAATATTTGGTAACAATATTGTATTACAATATATATCTATTTATCCTACGTGAGACACAACCAGTCACTAATCCCACACATTTACATCTACTAAGTATTCCGTGATGGTGTAATAAGCCTCATTCAATGACGAATTTTTAATTTTAAATTTGAATTGCTTCAAAGGCAAGTTCAATATGGACTGTGGAATTTTATTATGCGTACACCTTGCCCCATAAACGATCTATTTACTTTTTGTAGGCGAAATCTGGGTGTTACGAGTTTATCCATATCAACGATCATAACTGGGCATTAACTCGTTAATCCGTTAATCGTTAATTAACAAAGTTAACATTTAGATTAACGATTAACTTTTAAGTTAACTTAAAAAAATGTTAATGGAATCGTTATATTCCGTTACATTTTGCTCAAGTCCGTTAATCGTTAATCCAGTACTCACTATTTACCAAGTGCCGTGCCGCGCCACACTGCCACGAAAATAAAAAAAGCGTTCTGACATGTAAGTTCGGTAAAGTCGACAAGTTTTCAAGCTTTTCAGTTTCAAAACCCAAACAAACAGATTTTATAAGTAGGTAGGTCATAAGCGCAATGATGTATAAAATGTAATTTTAATCACGTGTTAACGGATTAACGATTAACGTTAACTTATTTTAAATCTTCCGAAACGTAACGCTTTAACGTTTAACGAAGTTAACTTTTTTAAGTAACGGATTAGCAATTAATGAGTTAATTATTCGTTTAACAGTGCCCAGCTATGTCAACGATATAGGGATGCAAATTAAACCCACATGTACCATACGTGTGTAATTTACGCGCGCGCGAGTTGTTTTAATGCCCTATAACGTCGCCCGGACCGCGCCAGTTCCGGCTAACCGGCTAACGTCGCTGCGGTCTCTTAAACGTATCGTTCCTGAATTTTGACCCTGGATAGTCTTTGCAATCCTAATCTAACCTAATCAATTTAAATCAAAAATTAAAAATACGTTATTGAATAAAGCTTATTACACTATAGCGGAATACCTGGTAGATGTAAATGTGTGGGATTAGGGACTGTTGTGTCTCACGTAGGATAAATAGATAAATTGTAATACAATATTGTTACCAAATATTTTTTTGAAAAGAGCAGCTGTTGAGTTTCTCGCCGGTTCTTCTCAGCAGAACAGCTTTCCGAGCCGGTGGTAGTTTACTCACAGACTTACAGACTGACATTTAATTTTAATAATATAAAAATGACGATTCAAAAGAGCTTGTAAAAGTCTATTTGAATAAAGAATATTTTGATTTGATTTGATTTGATTACGTCTAACAGTAGTCTTCATTTCTTCCTCCAAATCTATTAATAATATCTCATCCAAATTCGGCAGAACGACGTGAACGTAATTTTATTATCAAAATGAGGTAGTAACAACCATCGATTTTTTTCAATACTAAAAATAATCCGTTATTTTGTTATAAGAAGCTTCCTAGAAATGATTTTCCTCATCTTTTCATTTTTAGATTTGAAAAACCATATTTTTTAGTTAATCTTTAAATAAAATTTAATTAATAGAAATAATAAATAAAAATAAAATAAAAAAAAAAATAAAAAATAATCTCTCTTTTCAACTTTTGTAACTATTCCAAATGGAATGACAGCTAATTTAAATTTTATAAGACTGCTGAAAAAGTCACACAAAAGGTACTTGTTGCCACATTCTCCCATCACATTAAATGCTTTCATATGCCAATATAAAAAAATAACCATCGAGTAGGTACCAATGATGAATGAGCGTATCTTTTGAGAAATGTTAATCTACTGTTAATTAATTAAATGTTATAATCATTAATCTAATGTTAATTTCTTAAGTGTGCGACTTAGAACAGGTATTTCGTCATTAATTTTCCAAATCCTTCTTCTGAATACCGCCTTATATCTCTGTTTTTCATTTGATGAATTGAAGACCAACTTTTAAAGGTAAAGTTAGAGTTCGTTAACACTTGCGCACTCTCGCGAAGAGATATTGCGAAACTTGTCGCCATCTGTTATCAATATGATTTATCTCACGCAATGAACGCGTCGAGTGCAGATGTTTAGTTCGTTCGAGATTTATTGCGAGGGAAATTCTGAAAGTAAGGGATGTACTTTACAAATAAGTGAAAGTATTTGCTCGCAGCAATTTTTTAATCGATAATCGTTAAATATCGTCGTGTACGTAAAATTAAATTCGTTTGAGAATAAACTTAATAACCAAAATTAATAAATCGTAACTAAATTGTGCTAAACTGAAATAAGAACGAATGTTTTTTTCGTTTCTTTTGGAATTATTGTTATTTTACAATTTTTTTTTACGTGTTTAACTAATCATCATCATCATCACCCTTTTTAACGTCCCACTGCTGGGCACGGGCCTCCCTCAGTACGAGGGGGATTAGGCCATAGTCCAGCACGCTGGCCTAGTGCGTGTTGGCGGACTTCACATATCTTTCGAAAACTTGCTAAGTTTTCTCAGACATGCAGGTTTCCTCACGATGTTTTCCTTCACCGTACGACAAGTGGTAATCATGATAAAAATGAATCGCACATGAAAATATCAGAGGTGCGAGACCCGGATTTGAACCCGCATCACTCGGTATATTCAAGCGAGCGCGTTTCCGCTGGGCTACCACTGTCTAAGAGTACAGTACATGTAGTGATATATATTATGTAGTTAGTTAGTAATATGGTAGTTACTTATTTATTTCCTAAGTAGGTAAAGTAATACAAGTGCTTATATTTGGTGTAATATTTCATTACACCATGATAGTGCAACTTTTAAATAGCTGCCTGCTTTACGACTTTACGTACTAGATACTATACAGTTTGTGGTAAAACACAACTTTCTTAGCACTTAGTAGAAACGTAAACCACAATAGTAACTACTTATTGAATTTAAAAGTTAATTTTAACAACTAGCTGTCTTCTTCTTAATCATTTCCATTCGATTTTCTGGTGGTGATAGGAAAGCACGTATTTTACTTATTTGCTTATTTTTTGTGAAAATTGTATACGAAGTTGGGATGCAGGTGAGTTAATTAATATTATAATTTACACGCGTTTATTAAAAAGTAAAGATTCATATAAATAAAATATTTCTGGATCAAAATTTAAAATTTATATTTTTGCAGCTTAGAATAGAAACCAATTCTTTAAATTAGTATTTTAGGATATTAAAATATCTCTCTGAATGTACAATTTATTCATTTACTTGAAGTGATTCGATGAAATTATTTATTTCGATTCTGATCATTAGAATCGAAATAAATACATAGTGTTGTTAACTGCCATCTATTGAATAAAAGCTGTACTAGTGATTTATAACTTATGGTTTGAGTAGAAATTGTTGAAATGAAACGCTAATAGATGGCACTGCTAACTAGTAATCAACCAAAATATAAAAATCCAATAGATGGCGCTCTTCATTTTAGTTTTGTCGTACTTTCTTATATTATCAATAGATGGCGCTTATTTATTTAGTTTCGTATTGCACCAACAGAGGTCACCAGTTGTTACAAATCAAGCATAAGAAAGTTGAATGTCTTAGTTTATTTTACATTCATTCACAATAAAAGCTCAAAACCTTTCTGCGAAGGTGTGAAAATAATTTTTGTTCTTTGATTTTTTTATACATTTGGGCGTGAGAACGGAACAGGTAGTGACTTCAAAGAATAATGTTTGTCGTAAAATGCATTATTGTGGCCGCATCACGTACCTAGCCGACGTGTCATTTTTTTATTACGCGCACTAACTAATCTGTTGTCTTTCAATTGTAAGTAAATCTTATTGTATTAGGCTGAATACTAGAAAAAAAGTTAATAATCGAATTAAGGTGCAAAGTTTATATGTACTACGTTTGTATAAACAACTATTATTGCCTGTTTCTTAAGACGAAGACATCACATAATCTTCATTTAACAATTTATTCAAAAATACTTTTATATAGTTAAATAGTATTACTACCAGTACGTAAAGCAATATATTTGAGGTAGTTTTAGATAGTAAGTATACCCTGTAGCGGCGCGGCTAGCGGTGGTCGGTAGCGGCTTGCGGGCAGCTATGATAGACACAATGCACCGGCCACGGAAAGCGTACCCATTGATGAAAGTCGGCCATTTCATGAATGGCGGCTATATATAGTTTCCAAGAACGCACAAACCCATTCATTCAAGCTCAAATGAGTAAAACATTTGTGTTATTTATAACGTTTCAAAGGAATCTTATGAATACACGTGAAGTTTACCGGCGGTCCTCGAGTTTCGCTTTCTAATACGCGCTAGCAGTATAGTATAAAGATACACTCAAGTTAGTTCCTACACAATATAACCATCTACCGATCATACCCGCACTAACAGACACAAACAATTTCGACGACACATTTGGCTCAGTTTGTAGTGACCCTACTTTCTTGCGCCAGCGGTCGCGGGTTCGAGTCCCGTTGGGGTCATTTGTAAAACTCGACTGTTTGTACTCATTAATGGGTGTTATTATTTATAATATGCATGTATTTAAACTTATATTATGTAGTATATTAACTATCTGGTATCCGAAACACAAGCTTCCTTCGTAGCTTACCACGGAACTAGATGGCGCTATGTGTAATAATGTCTCAATATATTTATTTTAATTATACGACGACCGAGTATTTTAACCCTAACAAGCATTATTATACAAACTTTTAATTTTAAGAACTACTATACCTATATATCTACGGTCTACCTATATAAATAAACTAGCTGATACCCGCGACTTCGTTCGCGTTGCTTGAAATATTAACAAAGTTTTCTTTTGTATGAAGGAAAAAATATCAAAAAGATCGCAAGCAAAAATATACTTTGTTCTACTCCGCGAGAAGGAAACATACATCACTGAACATGCAGTGCATATACAAATCGTTGTTTCTTGAAACATTTAATAACTTTTTATTAAATGAAGATATCGCTATCATTTTTTTTTGATAAGGGCCAAGTGTCTAAGAAATACAACTTAGAAAGTTTCATTAAAATCTATCCAGTAGTTTTTCCGTGATGCGCGCACAACTGCAGACCTCTATCATTTTATTTATATAGATTAATATTAAAATTATTTTAAGTGTTATAATATGTAACGTTCAATGCGAGACTGTATATAGTCCTTAAAAAGTATAAATAACTTTTTTTATATGAAAATATATGTATGTAGAGCTTTTGGAAGTCGGTTAGTAAGTAACTAGTGATGCGCGAGAGATAACTTTTTCTGGAGCTTTAACAAAAACTGGATTATTGTAAGGGCTCGAATAAGCTTTTTTAGAAAAAAGTAATACCGTGTCATTTTTTCGATATTGAATTGTAACACCCCACCTGTCGTGTGAAGTTAAGGAACTTACTTCAAACATATGTACATATATGTTTTATATGTACCTACAATATATGGGGCATGTCTGTTAAATTACTTAATACAATAATAACAAACATTGCACCACAATTGTCTCTTATTTTCAATAAATGCATAGATACTGGAATATTCCCTGATCTAATGAAAATTAGTAAAATAATACCTCTTTTCAAAAATGGGGAAAAAAATGATCCTGGCAACTATAGACCTATTTCTATATTGCCATGTATGAGTAAAATCTTTGAAAAACTTATTTTAAGTCAACTTATAATTCATTTTAACACAAATAATATTTTACATAGTAAACAGTATGGTTTCACTAAAGGCAAGTCTACAGCTGATGCGGGGATTGCGCTTCTTAGACATATTTATGACGCTTGGGAAAAATCACAGAACGCAATTGGAGTTTTCTGTGATTTATCTAAAGCTTTTGATTGTGTGGAACATGAAACTCTTTTACTTAAATTTGCACATTACGGTGTTCGTGGTATTGCTCTCGATCTACTTGCTTCTTATCTTACTGATAGGGTTCAGAAGGTCGCGGTAAATAACGTCAATTCTTCTGGTTCTCGTCTTAGAATGGGTGTTCCGTAGGGATCTATCCTGGGTCCGTTTTTGTTTTTAGTTTATATTAATGATCTTCCGTTTTATGCCGATAAATTGTGTGATACTGTACTCTTTGCGGATGATACCTCCTTAATTTTTAAAGTTGATAGAAAGTTAAATAATTACGACGAAGTAAATAGTGCATTATCGCATATATTTCACTGGTTTAACATCAATAATCTGGCTTTAAATGCCAAGAAGACAAAATATATGCAGTTTTTATTACCTAATGTAAAAAGGCAGAATTTCAATTTGTATCTTAATAACGACATGTTAAATACGGTAGATTCCACGGTCTTCTTGGGATTGACTTTAGATTCGGGTCTGCAATGGGGTCCCCATCTCTCGTCTCTTGCGAGTAAACTGAGCTCAGCTGTTTTCGCTGTTAGAAAAGTCAGGCAGCTAACGGACGTTGATACTGCCAGACTTGTTTACTTTAGCTATTTCCATAGCATTTTATCGTACGGTATTTTGTTGTGGGGTAATGCAGCGGATATTAAATCAATATTTATAATTCAAAAAAGGGCCATTCGGGCTATTTATAACATGAGCGCTCGGGATACTCTCCGCGAACTTTTTAAAGAAATAGGTATACTTACGGTTGCTGCGCAATATATATATTGTAACATCATGTTTTTTCGTCAAAACGTTAATAGCTACTCAAGGCACTGCGACAAACACGGTATAAATACAAGAAATAAGAATAAACTTGTAACACCCAGTTTTCGCCTACAAAAAGTAAATAGGTCATTTATGGGGCAAGGTGTACGCATGTATAATAAAATTCCACAGTCAATACTGAGCTTGCCTTTGAAGCAATTTAAATCTAAAATTAAAAATACGCTACTGAATAAGGCTTATTACACCATCACGGAATACCTAGTAGATGTAAATGTGTGGGATTAGTGACTGGTTGTGTCTCACGTAGGATAAATAAATAAATTGTAATACCATATTGTTACCAAATATTTGAAAAGAGCAACTGTTGAGTTTCTCGCCGGTTCTTCTCAGCAGAACAGCTTTCCGAGCCGGTGGTAGCTTACTCACAGACTTACAGACTGACATTTAATTTTATTAATGTAAAAATGACGATTCAAAAGAGCTTGTAAAAGTCTATTTGAATAAAGAATATTTTGATTTGATTTGATTTGATTTGATTTGACATATATAAAATAAAGTCCTCTGCCGCGTTTGTCTGTCTGTTCGCGATAAAATCAAAAACTACTGCACCGATTTTCATTCTGTTTTCACAAATGGATACAGCGGTTCTCGAGGAAGGTTTTAGTATATAACTAGGGAAACCCGCTGCTTTGCTCGCGCTAAATCTAGGGACGAACCGAGCGAACCGAGGGTGAGTCGCTAGTATGCTATATAAGAAAGTGCAGACTATACTGATAATGTTGTGTGATACTTAAATCAAATCAAATCAAATCAAATCAAAATATTTTATTCAGCATAAAAATTGTTACAATTTCTTACTGAACGTCATGAGTCTACCACCAGTTCGGAAAGAAGAAACCTCTGACGTGAGAAGAACTGGCGAAAGAAACTCAGCGGGACTAATATTTTTTTTAATCTTAATCTCATTCTTTTTTTAAATTAAATTGTATATTAACAATTGAATATGAACAAAATATAAATATTTCGTATTTATCTACTTGTTTCTTATGAGTTCGAACTACGATTACTTACTTTCAAGGTTTTATTGCGAATTAGAACAAAACTATTCAGATCCTGGTAAAAGATTACATTACAAAATTATTTTAAAGTTTAAAATGGCAACTACATTAAAACCGATAGATCTATATACACATTTTTATATACATAAAATGTGTATTTATAGCTTAATTAATAATTTCTATATCCATAAGAAAAACAATGACTAAGAAGAGAAATATTGTGTACAGTAAAATATGTAATATACTAGCCATTCCCGCTGCTCCGCCCGCGTTCTTATCACTATTAATAAATAGGCCTACGCCTAACTAAAAGAAATGAGTCTCATATCAATTTTTTTCTTTACCTTATAACTAACATTACATAATAAAAATATAAATCTAAAAAAAGGTATTGAAAGTCAAAGGTTCAATTACCGCTCTAAAAATATCCTCTTCAGAGAGCATACTTGACCCTAATTATAATAACACTAATATCTCTCACTAAGAATAAGCCCTTATACTTAAACGACCAATACTTAATTTATGTATATTTACAAAAACGAAACCCTTCACACGTTATTAATTAACGTTAAGGCGTTTTAAATATATTCTCAACACCTCTGTCATTTTTAACCCCTTTTATGGTAAAGCTTAGCAACCTTACAAGCTGACATCACAGCAACGTCTCAACAATGAAATATTACTTTAATTTTTTGGGACATTATTACACACAGCGCTATCTTGTATTAATACTAGATAGTTGATACACGACATATATAACGTTAAATAAATACATAATATAAATATAAACACCCATGACTGGAGTACAAACTTTTGTGCTCAACAAATGTATGCTGCCAGCGAGACTCGAACCCGCGACCGCTGGCGCAGCAAACATGGTCACTACAAACTGAGCCAATCGTGTCGTCAAAATAAAACGTAGTTTAAAATAAAACTTAAATGTTTAACTTAATTTAAACTTAATTAAAGCTAAGTTAGCTATATTTCATAGCTTGTTATCATCGCTAAATATGTTATCGTTACAGTTTATATAAACACTTGTTTAGTGAGCAGAAGTCAACTACATTTGAATGTAATATAAATCCATAATTTAATACAATTATAAAGAAAGCCATATATTTTTTAGGAAAAAAGCTTAAAAAATTTAACGACGCTAATAAAATTACGCCGTCTACATACAAAAGCATAGACAAAACCAACAATAAAATGTTTTATTCGATTATTACTTTTTCATAGCCCATAAACAATGTCGGCGTCTCTTATATGAAAAACCAGAAAATAAAAAAACTCTATGGCATATGTATAGATTAAGGATGCAGAAAAAAATTTGGACGCAATGTGCAAGTAGCACGCGCGACGCCATATGCGACGAGATAAAAAACATTTTTTTTATTATGTCAAAGCCAAAAATTTTTTTTACTCATCAAACACCCACCGGAGGAGGAAAAAATGGTAACATAAGCATAATATTAGTCGACGGTAAGTTAAATAAAAACTTAACACAAAAACTAATTCTGAGGTTAAATAGATGCTTTCGAACTTAGGGCTGTCGTGCAAAATTATGAGAACGCTGTAGCAAGAAAAAATATATAACAATTGATAAATCATATAAATATATTATTATTTCATTGTACGACCTAGAGTATTATCAGAGCACTATTAAAAAGTATTGAAATATTTTTTAAATATCAAGTAAAACAATTATGAGGTACACGTATTATTTATGTATTTATAGTAAAATAATGAACACTAAATTTAATAATGCTAAAGTGATGAAGATTTTAACAAATATGAACCTAAAATCCTCCATTGTCTACCTAAATATTATTAGTAGGTAGATAGATATGTATGTAATATACAAATAAATCCCTCAACTTGTCCTGTCAGTTTATAAATTATATTTTGAAGCAATTTAAATCTAAAATTAAAAATACGCTACTGAATAAGGCTTATTATACCATCACGGAATACCTAGTAGATGTAAATGTGGGGGATTAATGTCTGGTTGTGTCTCACGTAGGATAAATAGATAAATATTGTAATACAATATTGTTATCAAATATTTTTTTTGAAAAGAGCAACTGTTGAGTTTCTCGCCGGATCTTCTCAGCAGAACAGCTTTCCGAGCCGGTGGTAGTTTACTCACAGACTTACAGATTGACATTAAATTGTAATTATGTAAAAATGACGATTCAAAAGAGCTTGTAAAAGTCTATTGGTAGAGGCAGCCCTGAGCGCGGCGCGGGCGCAGGACATCTGTCGCAGTGAAATTTGTTCATCACTCGATGCGGATTGCGCCTATTTATTGCACTAGTCTCCTCACCCGGCGGGTGTCGTAATGCTAAGTACTTACTAGCTTTAGAATCAAAAGAGCTACATAATACAAACTCTACATACGTCATGTACCATTTGTAAGCAATTGGTTATCTAAATTTTCTAGTATAAAAAAAATTAAATAAATAAATATAAATGTGTTGGGACATTACAACAGCACCATCTAATTCCGTGGTAAGCTACGAGGCTTGTGTTACGGATACCAGATAGTTGATATACTACACATATATAATTTTTAAATACATACATATTATAAATATAAACACCCATTACTGGAGTACAAACATTCGTTTTCAACAAATGAATGCACCCAGCAGGTCTCGAACCCGCGACCACTGGCACAGAAAGTAGGGTCACTACCAACTGAGCGAAACGTGTCGTCAATTTTGTATATTAACTGTGATATATATAATAACGCAATAATTTAGAAAAATAACAAGTTTGTAACACAATAACATAAAGTACTCATACGTATAAAGTTATCATTACTGTCTTATTTATCAGCCATATCGACAAAAGTATAGGCGACTCTACAAAGAGTCAATCAAACTCAATTAGCATATGAAAATGTTAAGTTTAACGATTACAGTTGTAATAAATCACAATCAGCGCGTAAGAAGCAAATCAAATAGAAATATAATATCGTAGAATCGTAGCTTGTCAAAATTTCGCGAGCCTTAAACTCCGCCAACGCGGCCGTTCAACTCGTCTGGCGGCGATGGCTTAGTGACATTGTTTTGTGAGACTAGTGCTTACAGCCGGCATTACTTCCTCTTTCCGATCACTAAAGGAAGAGCGTTTCAGTGAAGGAAAGTTTATTTACATACTAAAACCCTATCTCTACACCCCTAGTGAGTGATAAACAAAAGTCAATCCCACGGGAGCCATATACAATTTTCCGTAGTAAAAAGTACTATAATTTACCTTTCTACTACGTTGCAGACTAAATCTATTCGTATATCTAGCATGATGGGTAACAAACAGCCATCCAAATCGCATCCATATTATTACTGAGATTTTGGTAATTCAGAGTCAAACTTGCAATACGTTACTTCGGGAAATAAAATATTCGAAACTAGATTCGCCAAATATCCCTAATTGTCTGAAAATAAGTTGGATGAACTTCAATTTTGCCGATAAATGAAACATATTTCCATTTATCATAAATATGTATTATTTATTGGCTTTTCGCCATTCGCAGTGACAAGTTGTTCTCAAAAGATGCCAATTTACTATACGCTTATAAAATCGTTTCATATTAACAAGTAATAAAAGTACCATAAAAATTAGAAGAACAACCGTTAACTGTAGACTGTAGCGAGTAGCGACGGCGTTTAGAATACAAATGTCGCCACCCCATATCATCCCGTGGGTGTCGTACGAGGCGACAAAGGGAACTCACTACTACATCATCTTTGTAGTTAAGCTTTCCTTTCGGGGTTGGGAGGTCAGACGGCAGTCGCTCCCGTAATTAGCACACATCGCCACAAAACATGGGAAGTCAGAAAAGGAATTTGCGCAGGGATAGGGCGCCGCCGCAAAACGGCGCGCAGGAGCCCCGCCCGACTCCTGCGACAAATGGGCAAGGGCTACCGCGCCAGGGGCGGGCGCGGCTAACGACGCGAGCCCAAACCCGCAAGATACGCTTCGGCACGTGGAACATTGGCACGCTAACCGGACGTGGAAGAGAGTTGGCCGATGTACTCGCTAGGCGGAGGGTGGCCGTGGCGTTCCTGCAGGAGACTCGGTGGAAAGGCAGCAGATCCCGGTTCATTGGGAATGGCTACAAACTGATCTACACCGGTGCACCTAGTGGGCAGGGCGGGGTGGCAGTAGTGCTCTCTGAGGAGATGCAAGACGGCGTCCTGGAGGTTAACCGCATCAGCGACCGGCTTATGGTGGTAAGGACTCTTATCGAGGGGGTGGTAACTCACCTCGTAAGTGCCTATGCGCCACAGGCTGGTTGTAGCGACACTGAAAAGGCGTCGTTTTGGAATAGACTCGGAGATGTGCTACGCGACATACCGTTGTCCCAGGGAGTATTACTGGGTGGTGATCTAAATGGTCACGTGGGCGAGGTAAGCGGGGGCTTTGAGCGTGTTCACGGTGGTTTTGGGTACGGGAGTCGCAACGCGGAAGGAAATGAAATCCTGACGACGTGTGCGGCCAGCGACCTGGCTGTCGTGAACACGTTTTTCAAAAAGAAACCCGAGCACCTCATCACCTACAAGAGCGGGAGGCACGCCACTCAGATCGACTTCCTGTTAACTAGGAGGCACCACATCAGCAGAGTAGCCAACTGCAAGGTCATACCCGGTGAGAGTCTCTCTGCACAACACCGCCTCCTTGTCATGGATCTCTGCGTGAAGCCCGTGGAGAAACGTGCCGAGCGCTGCCGACGCCAGACTCGGTGGTGGCGGCTTGAATCAAGGGCCCAGGAGTTCGCCTCAGCCGTTGGTGACAAGTGCACCGCGGTTGATGGCGAATCGACCCAGCAACACTGGGATAGGATTCAGGCGGCAATCACGGAGGCGGCGAAGGTGGTGCTTGGCACGTCCAAGGGCGGGCGCAAGTGTGACAAGGAGACGTGGTGGTGGAACGACACAGTCCAGGGGGAGGTCAGAGTGAAAAAGACGTTCTTCAAAAAGTGGCAAGCGTCCAGATCCCCTGAAGACCACGACGCATACAGGACCGCGAAAAGGGCCGCCAAGAGAGCTGTAGCCAGAGCCAGACAGGCCGACTTGCAACCGTTATACGACAAGTTGGAATCGTCTGAGGGGCAGAAGCTCGTTTACAAATTGGCACGGTCCCGAGTCAAAGCGGCACTGGATATTTCCAAGTGCCGCTGTGTAAAGGACTCTAGCGGTGACCTGTTATGCGAGGACCTCGCGGTGAAGGAGAGATGGCGCTCATACTTCCACGAGCTGCTTAACCAGCAGCACGAAGTAGTGAGCCCACCTGATCTCCCTCCGAACCAAGGACTCGTGCCCCCGATAACGCCTGAAGAAATCCAGCTAGCTCTTCGCTACATGAAGAATCGGAAAGCTGTCGGTGCCGACGGAGTCCCAATTGAAGCCTGGAAGACCTTAGGCCCGACCTTAGACCGCGTGCGTAATTCCCGCATCCGTGGTAGCCTTCATGTCCGTGACATAGCAGACAAAATGCAGGAATGTCGCTTACGTTGGTACGGCCACGTGACGCGTAGACCGGCAAGCTACGTGGGTAACAGATGTCTAGCCATGGCACCCCCGCCGGGACCTCGAAAGAGGGGCAGGCCCAAGAAGTGCTGGCTTGACGTCGTAATGGCTGACATGCGTGCCAATGGACTAACCCACATGGATGCGCAAGATCGGCCGAAGTGGAGGCGGATGACTAGAAAAGCGGACCCCGGGCTCCGATGGGGAAAGCCACGGCAGCAACCGGGACAAACGCTCGGATGATGATGATGTAGCGAGTAGCGACAGACTGGCGACCTTAGTACTCAGTTTAGATCTCAAAAACCATTGTCTATGAAACAAATCATATTTTAATTGAGATGTCATATAAAAAAAATGAATAGTGTAAAACTAAAGGCTCTTGCTAGTATCGAAGCAAATTAACGATTGTTGGCGAAAGCTCAAATACAAATATGGAATTACCATACGAAGCTAAGCCATTGATTTGTTACTTCATATCTTCTTCACTAATGTTTCACATCACTTAGCTGAATACGAACGTAATAACTCGCCCATTATCACAACTAGCTGAGATCCCCGGCGTTAGCTGTGAAGTACGCCTCATTTATTAGAAAATATATCAAATCAAATCAAAATATTCTTTATTCAAATAGACTTTTACAAGCTCTTTTGAATCGTCATATTTACATTATCAAAATTAAAAGTCAGTTTGTAAGTCTGTAAGTCAGTCTGTAAGTCTAGATTTAGTACGCCAAGGATAAGGCTAAATGCAGTTAGTCTTCTCTTAGTGACTATATCAAATAGAAAATAAGAATAAGCATGTAAATATCAATAGTGGTGCAACACCCAATTTTCACTCCGTACCTCTCTTTTTTCTATAGCAAAGCTTTTTTCTATGTTCTCAGAATACTGACTATACTCTACATACAATTACTTGTTTCTTTGAATTTATAAAATTCATGAGGACACAATATCACATGACAAACATCGCTATAAATAATGTAGCAAACGGCCCTTTAAAAAGTGCTGCGTCTTCGAAGTAAGAAGAAAATGGAAATTGTATCTACTTTATGATATCAATCACATTTTATATCTGTGTAAAAAAAGTTGAACAATCATCTTGTTTGTCACCGATACTGTGAATAGAAATAAAAATATAGGTATCGTCATCATCCTGGATTATTTCCAT
This sequence comes from Boloria selene, assembly GCA_905231865.2. Lineage (NCBI taxonomy): Eukaryota > Metazoa > Arthropoda > Insecta > Lepidoptera > Nymphalidae > Boloria > Boloria selene. Next base: position 415,918 of record HG993149.1, read on the forward strand.
ACTAGCGACTCACCCTTGCTTCGCTTAGGGTTGTCCCTAAAATTAACGCGAAGAAAGCCGCGGGTTCCGCTAGTTATAACCTATGTGGTATTCTAATGTGTAAGCTATATTATTGTAAAGTTTCATCAAAATCGATTCAGGAGTTTTTGCGTGAAAGAGTAACAAACATACATCCATACTTAGAAACTCGCGTTTATAATATTAGTAGGAAGTATAGTATAGGATTTAATTTATGTGTAGATTGTAGATATACTACAGAGAAAGAAAAAATGAGTTAATAATTAATAAAACTCGAGTATTTTTATTAGATTGTAACAAATTAATTTTCATAAATTTTGACATTGATAATTAATTTATGAAATACCAACGTAAATGAAATTAAATAAAAGAACGATTATTAAAATAGTTTCAAATACATAAATTATATAGATAAAAAGTGTATGAACCGAAAACCATGTTTGAATATTTTATAGTATTTCTCATACTTACCATAAATCCAATACACATCAAAAGCGACAAGCTGATTGATACCATATCCAGTCTCTATTCTGGATTCATGAAGGGTACGTCTAGATACGACGGACAGGACGCCGACCCCATTGATAGCGCGAAGAATAAAATACTTTTGAATGTTTTTGGCAACAACTTCAGCCTAATGTGCTCCGTCTGAGCCTTGTGGAATGTACACAGCCTTCTATGTAGAGATGGGAAGCTATCGATATCGATATTATGCAGAATAAAATAATAATTTTACAGTTATTACTTATTTTTCTTCTGTAGAAATATACGAGTAAGATATAGTACTCGTAAGTGTTTATTTTTTGTCATTATGAAATCAAATCTTTAAAATGGGTATCCATCTACTTCAAATTTTCATATCGATTTGCAGCTTTATTTATGCAATAACCAGTCCCTAGACGCTCCCGGACTAATTTAAACTTTGTGGCACAAAAAAAAATTACTTACAAACATGCGAGAGCTTTTAGAACTCTTTAATCCGGCCCTGTCGCAAAATCCGTTCTTAACGTTCGTCATCAACTATAAGCTACCTCCTTGCAAAATTTTATATTTAAACGTCAAGCGGTTTTTAATATTTCGTGATGAGTGAGTACCTTTCGCTTTTATAAATATTTAGATTAGAAACCATCGAGGTGATTTGATGATAGTGTTTGTGTGAGTAAAGAGTGGCATTTTCCAATCGTACCTACTATTCGCAAACTTCTCTCTCGGTAAAATCTTATATGTCCCATATAATGTTATAATTAGTTCATGTGTTTAAATTTATTGGTTTCTCTATATTAACGTACTACTTTTACCTATTTTTATTTCTGTACGTATTTTTTGAGTTGTGGGTTTTACGTTGTTATTATATAGACTACGTATATTTTAAAATTGAGCCGTTTAAAACAAATTCCATATTTTCAATAAATATTGACATTTATCATAATATTATGTATATCGATATGTACTACTCGATGGCCTATCATTATTAGGAAGTTAGCCTTTTGGAGAGTTCCCAAGCGTTCTCCACAATGAGTTAAGTCCGACGATAAAATGTCTCGCCTAAAACTGCAAGTTCACGCCAAGTTTAATAATAGATGTCTATGATCGTCTGAGACAAAAATGCAATATGTTTAGGGAAAATTTCTGTGATAGCTACTTTGTAAATGCATTAAATGGAAAGCGACTTCTTTATATGCCTTCTAAGATTATGAAATTTCCGAAGTGGCATAAATATAAACGATATTTGTTTTATATATTTTCCACTCTTAAAATAAAAACCTTTCCTTTTGTCATAACAAGCTTCATAAAGCACAAATGAACATTAAAAAAAGTTAACGTCCCTAATCTTGGCGTTGAAACACTGATACTTCGCAAAGCTTTGTCCAAAGACTTCTCTACACATATTAAATCAAAGATGACAAATTACATTACGGTTTCTAGTTGCGTATTATTTTGGTAATAACAATATAATTTATATATCCGCTTTGGGACATTCCTGTCAGTATTCTATTAATAGCCTGGCGACTATTAATACAGCAGACAGCTAAATAAAGCGCGGTGATTCCTGCGCCGGTCGCGACGATGTTTCTTACACTTATTTTTGTAAGGTTTTGCGTTTCCGTAAATTTATATTATAGCTTAATGGTCGCGGTGACCATCGTTCACTTAACTCAAGTACTGATAACAAGTTCTTTATTAATTGCAATATTTTTACTAATCACATATACGAGCTACAAGATATTCAAGTCTAAAAGTAATACCTATGGGAAATCGGCGCTATCCATGGTCAAAATTAGGTGTTATCCATGGGGTCTTACTAATTATATTACTTTAGATTAATAAAGTAATTATAATATAGACTATACACAGACATACCGACATATCTCCCGTTACAGTTTTCGGCAAGAAAACTCTGATTTATTGGGTACTTCATAGTGAGGGCTCGAGGTTTTATCTGACATTAACAAGCATTTGTTACACCACACATCTCTAGGAGCTTTATTAGCTTTCACAGAATAAGCTGAGAAAATTTCTTCCATTCATAAAGATAAAATCAAAAGTGACGATTAATAAAAATCTCTAACTTTATTTAGATTGCAACTGCTACAAATGAGTTATCCTAATTCTTATTCTACGTGTAACCACTGTATCAGCTCACTTTACCATTTGGTAGCTCTACGTTTAACATTGTATTTGGCTCGACTCCACACTACGATGCGCTTACTATATATAAAATACGTATGTACGTATGTACCGCGTGTCTGTCGCGTGTCACAATATCGGTGTATAAATCCTTCTGCGCAAAGTACATTAGCGATACAACGGCAAGACTAAATAAAATCAATTTGCAGAACATTCATCAGAGCGAATTGTAATTAATGAAAGAACTTAAAGCAAAGTAAAGCATACAAAGTAACACCACTTTGTATTGTGCGTGAATTTGTCTAAATATTTTGTACTAACTATAATTAGCCTTCTATTTCAAAGGTTATAGTTAAGATCTAGGTTTAAGATCATAGAATTAGTATACCTGAACTTATTACTTACTCGATTCGATTTATACTAACTTCCATTAGTTTTAATAAATAAATATGTTGGGACATTTTCTACAATAGCGCCATCTAGTTCCGTGGTAAGCTACGAAGCTTATGTTACGGATATCAGATAGTTGATACACTACACACATAAATTTTAAATACATACATAATATAAATATTAACACCTATGACTGATGAACAAACATTCGTGCTCAACAAATGAATGCCCCAAGCATAGCATATACGCATATGCATATATAGCAAACTACTACTCGAACCCGCGACCGTTGCCGCAGAGAGTAGGGTAACTGCCAACTGAGCCAAACGTGTCGTTCAATACAATAATACTAATAAAGAAATAAGCCATATTGTAAAATTTCTAATTACCTACATCCTTAAAAAAGTAACGCGATGTGTATACGTTATAACTTAACTATACAAAAACACGTAATAATGAAGTAAAATAATGATTATCACCAAATTAGTTCATTACATTTGCATTTCGTAACGAACTTATATACCCACATGTATGTAGAGTACCGACTGGCGGCAGCAGAGCGACCACAGAGCAGCAAAAAATTAATTTTGACTTGCAATTTGTGCAACACTTTATTTTATATCAATTTAAAACTCGATAGCGATCTATTCACACGATTAAATATAAATTAATTTCTGTTCGACTCGTCAACTCGCTTTATGAGCTACGTTATTATCGTTCTTCGTTGGTCCACAGAAGGTTTAAAATCGCTTACACATATGACACAGTATCGTGAATATGTTCGAGCTTTTAGACAGGAAAACTGTCACTCACGTATCTCTAAAATCTAAGATTGCTTATGAAAATGACTATTTGATGTAGTTTAACGACTTAATAGACGTCAAGCGTGATAAATGTAGCGTAGGGCTGGTTTCGTGTTCTAATAAAATTGTTCGGTTCTGAATTTGTATCTGTAACAACATTTATTTTGTGATGTCTTAGTTCTAGACCGTGGCTCTGCTCGCGTGTTACTTCGATTATAGCCTTCCTCACGTATAAAGATTTAAGATTATATATCTTTCTAACAGTAAAATATTTATTTATAATCCTTGTAGTTGCTTTAGGTATTATACCTTATAAGCAAGCAAGCAAACAAACAAACAAACAAAGAAACAAACTTGTACTTTATAAAACATGATATAATTTAAAATTAGTTACCATTGAAAAATAATGGAAAACAATTTCAACAATGTCAACTTTTTATACTTAATCTTATTCTTATAACCCTATGAAAAGTAATGGTCTTAATATCGATCATGGGTATCAATTAATCGAAATTGCTATGATACGAATACGTTAGAGGGTTCGAGTCTAATAAGTTATTTCATCCATACGAACCCAGGCGGTGGCACGCGTCGAGCGCCGCTTGCAAATAGCCCGCGAATAGCCGGCCCCCCAACAGACTGTGCCGTAGACTTACTAAACTTATAGAAGCGACATTTATTATTTAAACTTATTAAATAAACTACTAGCGAAAACATATTTCTAATATGAGTGCAATATATACTAAAACTATAAAGAAAATCAAATATTCAATGATAATAATATTGTTAGTTTATCAACATCACAATGTTTTAAAATACATAAAACATACTATAAGGTTTTTATAAAATGTCAGCAGTTAAAAATGGCATATTAAATAATATCTTATTGTAATTAATATATACCTAATAGATGTTGGGACATTTTAACAACAGCACCATCTACATAGTACCAGATAGTTGATATACTAGACATATAAAAAACACATATAAATAATATAAATATTAACACCCATGAACGGAAAACAAACATTCGTGCTCAACAAATGAATGCCCCCAGCGGGACGCGAACCCGCGACCGCTGGCGCAGAAAGTACCCACAGCTAACTGACCCAAACGTTTCGTCAATTAATAAAATATACATCGTATTTCTTCTACTTCTTTCTTTTTAAATCTTTAATTTAGTATCTACTAGCGACTCGCCCTCGCTTCGCTTGGGCTTTTACCTAGATTTAGCACAGGCAAAGCCGCGGGATCCGCTAGTTATGCATATAAACCTTCCTCTTGAATCACTCTATCTATTAAATAACCGCATCAAAATCCGTTGCGTAGTTTTAAAGATTTAAGCGTACAAAGGGATATAGGGACAGAGAAAGCGACTTTGTTTTATACTATGTAGTGATTACAAGTGTATCAGCTCTGGTCGCTCGTAGCACGCGCAGATCAAAGCGGACCACGCGGCGGGATGCGCAGACGATGTCTACCCCCCCCCCCTCCCCCCGCGCACTCCGCACCCCCCGCCGCACCCTCGCGGCGCCTCAGATTTACATTGAATTCGTATCTCGTAGTGATTAAAACTGTATTAGGTATGTTATATATAGCTAGACTATAATACTACAGTTTTTTGGTACAGACGGTACATGCAGCTTTCTAATGTAAAATCATTTTTGCTAATAAATAATAATTTAAATAGAATATATCATATTGTAAGCATAAAGGAGTTTATCCTTCTTGTATATAATATACATATAATATAAGAAAATGAACAAAATTTCCTGATTCAAGCGTAGTGTCGGCTAAATGAACGTTGACCGTAAGCTTTTCAGAATCACGATGCGTCATAAAATAAAAATCTTAAGCATCACACTTTACCCTTTGACATTTAAAATATAATAAAAGACGATACATATAACTTTCTTTTCGCAAATCGCGGTCCGGAACAAAGGCCTAAGTTTAAAGCTCTCCTACGCATAGGCCATAGAGGCTGTTGGCTGCAATACGTGAGTCTAAAGCAATTCATAGACGAAATGACAAAAAAAGAATGATTAATACATTTACATATTTAGATTTTCTATTTCTAATTTCGGTGCTTGATAACATCCAATTTTTTTTAGAACTAATAAGAAGATTTGTTTTCGTTAATATTACTTAGTTAAATTTTTCCATTATATGTATACGCATGTAATAGTAACTTATTTATATTATTTTCCCATATAATAAATAACAAAAATGTATGTTTGAATAACTATTTTAGTTTTAGTGTATTTAGATTTTTGCACGGTATCCTAATTTATTTTATAAAAGTACGTTTCTAATACTTTTCCGGTTCCGTAGATTATCTGCAAACTGTTGATTCTAGGTCTTTTTAAAAAACTAATTTCTCCTTTAAATATCGTACTTTCGTATGCTTTTACTTAAAAGTTGTTATTTTAATATTACAGACAGATTGGCATTTCTCCAATTTTAATTATAATGTATAGGTATACATGACAGTGGTACCATTAGTAACGCGCTCGCTTGGATAACCGAGTGATGCGGGTTCGAATCCGGGTCTCGCACCTCTGAGATTTTCATGTGAAAATCTTTTCTATCATGATTACCACTTGCCTTACGGCGAAGGAAACACCGTGAGGAAACCTGCATGTCTGAAAAAACCTAGCAAGTTTTCGAAGGACATGTGAAGTCCGCCAACTTGCACTAGGCCAGCGCGGTGGACTATGGCCTGATCCCTCTTGTTGAAGGGAAACCCGTGCCCAACAGCGGGACGTTAAAAAGGGCTGAATACAAGGTAATGGGAATAGGTTTTAGGATATAACATAGTGCGATCCCATGCTTCCTGCGGTCACGACTGTCCCAAACTTACGCTCAAATCGTGTGTGGAGCGGAAACGCGGTGACACAGTGCTCAGGACCTCTGCGGCATACTAACGACGTCTGACGGCGGCGGGTGCAGTACTGTTAGTTGTTACACTCGTCCTACACGGATTATCGGACAATTTAGATTCTTGTCGACCCTCACAGTTATTTTACTTAACACAAATCTGACGCTAATTCATAGTTCTATCAAATGAATCAACTAATTTGTTTTAGTTAAAGAAAATATACCTACCATGCGACCACTTAATGTCGCATGGCTTGTTTGTATACTTACATACTGAATAGTAGCCTGGAAAATTCAAAGTCATTTTATTCTTATATGTACTAAATTTCATCTAAATCTTGTCGTTTCAATTCAAAAAACACAAAATTTAGTTCGAAATCGAAATTTGCTCAAACACCTATAATGCTCAATGATTCAAAAACCATAAAAAATGTTTTACTAATAGAATGATGATGGAATTATAAATAAATAAGCTTGAAAATTTAGCCAAAATAAATAAAAGCACATGTTCAAACGGGCATTCAAACTTCAGGTTTGATCCACGGCCGCTATATCTCGAGGCAACAATACATTTTATCTCTGAAGTAACAGTACAAAAACCGCTACTAACACAAAAAACCATATATCTCAAAATCAACTAGCCCCGCCATCTGGAGCTCCTCGCCGAAATATACACATGTCTTTTTTCCAGATGACTTGCTTTCTGTAGCAATGTCTCAAACAACGAATTAAAACTTTACTGCTCTGTCATAAAATTCTATTTTGCTTATCCCAAAATTGCAAATAGCTGTTTCGGGATCCATTTAAGGGTCGTTAAAATTAGGTTTTCGATGTTAGGGGGTAAGATTGATATTTGTTTGGTGCTATTATGATTTTTTGTAAGGAATTTCATATGGTAAGGAACGTGTCAGGTTTCGTGGCAGATGTATACGCACGCGTCACGTACTTACTTGCTTGCTGTTGTTTTTGTTTGTTTGTCTTCGCCTCATTACCTTCAATACTCGGTCAAGTTTGATTGCGAAAAAACTTTGCTTTTTTACCTACTTTTCAGAAAGCAACAGATGTGCGCTTTGACTCGACGCATGTTTGTCACAAAATGTCACGCTTTTAGGTATTTTACTAAACATCTGTAAAATAAAATAAAAACTAATCTCCAACATATTTGTTTTTTCTTCCCCTCGCTTTTTATATAATCTTATACTGTATATTTAGTGTAGAGGTCCTACTAAATGGACAGCTACTATTAATTTCATGATTTATTAAGTCTCAAAATATAAACACTGTACATTCTTCGTATAACTATCTAATACTAAAACTTAGATCGTCAAGGTACAGAAGTTAAAATTTCTATAATAATATTTTTGAGAAAAAACAACATCTATTACAAACTAAACAAACTGTTAGGTTCCTAACAAGCTTATCACTCTAACCCCATAGATAAAGAGAAAACACCGCAATTTCTCAAGATGCAAATTCTCTTGGTGCGCGTGCGCAGCTGCCGCAGCTGGCGCTGTCTGCCATCTGGCACTACTACGCACTGTACCTTACCGTACATTACACAAACAATTAAAGACTATAATACTTTCTTAGGTTAACGCGAATAACGCGAATGTTTACGCGAAATATAAATGAAACTATCTTTTCGAATTTTGTCGCGGTTTTATTTTGATCTTTGGTTCCCGACGTTTCGAATGCTTTACAGCAATCATGGTCAAGGGAGAGACTAAGGTATTTGACATCTCAGAGGCTAGACAGTGCCTACCCACAATTTACAAATATTTTTTAACGATCAAAGAACACTTAGTACTAAAAAGAATAATAGGCATAACGTGATCGTAGCTGAAGCATTTGAATAATCTCTTACGATATTTGCAGTATTTTGGTTCGTGCGAGTTCTCGGCCAGACAAGAGTTGCAAAAAAGTATTGATTTGTAACAATCGTGTTTGGAGAATCGATTTTCGTGTTTTTAATTTCGCAATCATCCTCAATGATCGCGTGCTCTCGTTACATAAGTGTTACCTTTCTAAATATTTATAATTTTCCTTCGGCTAACCATATCTAGAACATTATGAAGACCCTAACTCAAAATAGAGATAAGTAACAGATTCAAATCTTTGGCTTAAAGGCTAAAGCATTGTAGAAGAAAAGTAAATTTCATAAAATGATTGACTATACAGTATTCTATTTAGGTATCCTTCATTTTTACAACTGAAATATAAATCAATAAAATAAAACCTGAAGTCGACGTTCAAATTAAGTTTTTTCCATTGTATCTATCGTAAAGAACATAGACAAGGAGTCCAATAAAGATTCAATTGAGAAATCCCAATCCCACTATAATTTTTGGAGCTTTGATTTTTTACACAAAGATTGGAATCCTAGTCTACATTCTTCATGGTATATTCTCAATTCTAACGCATGGTCACTTTACCGATAGGCGCTATGAAGTATGATCAGTACAAGGAATCCGCATAATGCTTAACTACACCATACTTAATTTCTTTTTCTGCTTATAATAACATGATTGTCGGTAGCCACGAAACTTCGCGACTTCGAGAAATCTTAAATTACACTCAAAACGAAAGCAAAGTATTCGCTTTAAGTATTAGTGGTTTTATTAACAACTGGGAATAGAGTAACTATGTAGTATTACAAATATTTGATTAATTGTTTTTGCAATAAGTAATTTCATTGTGAATAATTCTAATATTGGTCAAAAGATTTAGGTCGATTATATTATGTTACTGTCTTCAGCCCTTTTTATCGTCCCACTGCTGGGCACGGGCCTCCCTTCAACAAGGCGGGAATCAGGCCATAGTCCACCGCGCTGGCCTATTGCAATTTGGTGTAATTCACATGTCTTTCGTAAACTTGCTAGGTTTTCTCAGACATGCAGGTTTCCTCACGATGTTTTCCTTCACCATAAGACAAGTGGTAATCATGATTCGCACATGACAATATCAAAGGTACGAGACCGGGATTTGAACCCGCATCACTCGGATACCTAAGCAAGCGAGTTACCGCTGGGCTACTACTGCCTTCCGTTCTATGTTACTATGTATACAATATGTAATTCGCTATATATTTAGAAAAATCTTTGGTTCTACACTATAAGAAAATGCAACTTCACTTTGGGCTGTTTGATATTTTGTGAAATTAACTTAAGCACTTATTATCTAAAGTCTGATCGATCTTAAATGCCAATTATAATCACAAGTTATCGAACCATGTCGATGGTATAAGAACAAGTCGTTGAGTCGTTTCGGTAACAATCCCACCTGCGTCTGCGCATGCGCCAGCGCGGCGCATTCTACTTGCGATATAAAAATTGAATGTTTCATTGCATTACTTAATCGTTTTAATTTAAATTTAAATATTATGAAAATCATGCCATTACTTACGATCGAGTTTTAAATATATTGTCCACTAGTTTTTACATGCAACCTGCATTGCATGCAAAGCGTTCGATTTATAGATACAAAAAGTAGGTTTAATTCACTGTGTACTCATAGGTAATTCTACCACTAACTACTATTTGGAGTAAGTTCCTTAGAAACTTTGTAAGCATCACTTGGCACTGTGTGTGTCCTTCGCATCCTGAAATAGTTTAGTATCTTTACTAACAATTTGCTTTAAAACATTTTACTTATAGCTTACCTCCATGATCATCGGCTTAGATCGATGACGGCTTCAGATACTAAAAGCTTAACTTTAACTTCCACTTGCCATCAAAAGTGCAACCGCAATTTGTGCTAAGTAGAAAATAATGAAGGGCACGTAAACGATTTTCGCCGTTTATAACATGTAGTCTTCAATAACTCGAAGCCGCAGCGACTTACGCAAAATTAAACCACCCGCTTTGTAATTTCCTAACCGCACTTAGGGGTCACGATTGGAAAAAAAATATTTAAGGAGTCAATGCCCTGCTACGCCATCTGGTGCGCGCGAGTCGAAGAAAAACTGCCTTTTTTGTGCGCACCCCGTAGCAACACATTACAATCTTTGAATTTCTCATTAAAAACCATTTATTATTTAAATTTGAACTTTATTTTCTATATGGTAAAAGCTGGTTACAAAGTTCATGATAAAGTTTACCTTGGACATAGTTTTAGGGGGTTGCTTAAATGGAAAGATGTTTTGCCGCCGATAAAAAACATTTAATCCTTAAGTTAATTGGACTAAGGCTTGAAATTGCTCATTTAGAAAGCTGTTAGGGGAAATCTGATGGTATTTTACTCAAGAGAGATTAAATTTAGATAATGGGGATAATAACACGCATTCACGTAGCGCGTGCTGTTTCATATGAATAATATGTACTTAGAAATTGAGAAACCAAATAGCTGCAGCTAGAACTTATTCATAATCATTTTCTTGGATTAGTTCGGATATCAGATACTGGATAGAATTTACACTGTTTATTTAGCAATTGCCTTCACTTCGAAAAGTAACACATATTACTATAACAGCAGTATGTAAATTACAAAAAGAAATAATATTATACTATGAGATATTAAAAAATATAGCTATATTCTTATAAGAATGTTTCATACACGCTTTATCAATCTGTGTTGTGTAAATATCCGCGAAAGCTTTCACTTCAAGACGCTCGAAGCCTGCTTGAGGCACGAGTATATTATGAGCATCCACAAATCACGAACACCTTGTCGCGTATCGTGTATTCAATCAACAAAAAGGGAGCCTTCGACTAAATATAATTCAATAGACACCCTCTTCCTGCCGAATATGCGCTTGCAACTTACAATCTTATAATACGATCCTACTCAACTCTATGAAAAATGAATAAAGATCACATTACTCTGCGTTGGAATGGAGTTTTCGTGTATTTCAAAGCAGGTGTGCCACAAGAGTCGCCTCTCGGGCCGCGTTTATTCCTGACACGTGGCGGTCGCAAAAACCCAGCAGCTTTAAACTTCCGTATGGCACAAATATAAACAGAATTAGATTATGTTTTTCCGGTTTGTGATTTTACTTGAGTGGTCTTGTGCCAATTATATACGAATTCTGTAGGGTCATGTCTCCACGGAGCACGTCACGTTGAAGTAGTTTGCCAAATACTTCTTTTGTTGATTCAGATCAATACTTATTTTTTTTTCAATTAGCTATATTTAGTAAATTAAATATTATTTTTTTACTGTAGTACCCTCAAATAAGTAAATAGACTAAAGTATTTCAATACTTGAAGTTAGGCGATCATTACAACAGGTAATTATACATAATCATTGTTACTTCGAACATAACATAAATCGTTTAAATAAATGTGAAAAAATTCATTATAACAGTTAATTAGATGTTTCTAAATATTTTTGGCGCATGTCAGTTGAAAATAAAAAAAAATTAAATGGTTATTATTAATTAGTAAAATGTTGAGTTATCAAAAACCCGTAACTAATGAAATATTAAATAAATACTGTAAATCATTTTAGTCGCTTTCCTGAGATTGTGATCGGAAAATTCAGCTTTTACTGCAGAATGGTCGCGTGTCGGTCTACAGCAATAATACGAGGTAGTTTTCGAATAAATTTATTATCCCCTGTAAAATCAGTATGATTTCGTTATTTTTTACTTACCCATATATTTTGTACTAAAACAATGCCATTCATATATTACAAAATGCGTACATGTAATATGTCCACATGAAGCCCTAAGAGAAAATCATATTTTCTCGTATTCGCATTGTCATTTCTCATAGAACCTCTTAGAAGTATTTACTTTAAATTAGAAAAAGGTAATCGAATTTGCGACCTTGTCACTCACCAGCCGGCCTTCTATATCAGCCACCAGAACTTATATTGTCATATGTTCGCATTATCTTGGCTTCTTCGCGTGCCTGTGTAATGAATCTACATCACTTGCGTCCACAGGTGGTGAAATATGGGGTTGTCAAGGGACCTCAAAAACTATGAGGGACGCTCCTAAACTATCTATTTAATAAACCACAAAATTTATTTTTAAATCTATTTTAAGTTTTTTCAAAAAGTGTAACTAATTTTGTTCTACTTTATTAAAAAAAGCATGCAAGTGAAGGTTGATTTACAACATGTATGTAACGCAATAGTATTTCTAATAATAAAGAAAGATATATTCTTTTATTCTTCTAAGTAACTAGCGATTTAGCTACCTTGGGTTACATTATTGCGGTTTTACTAAGTATCCCTACTTTTTTGAAAATATAAAATATCCTATATCACCAGGAGATAGTGTAGCTTCCGAACAGTGAAAGAATTTTTCAAATCAGTTCAGTAGTTTCGGAGCCTATTCTATGCAAACAAACAAACAATAAACAAACAAACAAATCCTTCCTCTTTATAATATTAGTATATATGACAAAATACATTTTTTCTTATTTTTTTACTAAGTTTTTTTTTACTTTAGATAGGGTTAGCTTTTAAAGTTTAATAAAAATATTTAATCACAAGTGTCCATCAGCAAAATATCATTTGAACTTTTCTTTATTATTTAAAATACTTTTAATGCGCATTTATATAAATTATATAAATATATACCTACTATATATAATATACATATAACAGAGTCCTTAAAGCAGCGATAGGTACAAGTTGTAGAGCGGGTTTATAGGTCGTAGTGTTTACGATCCACATTTTGGGTGCTGCTTGACCTCTATAGTTAGAATATGTACGGTTGGTCACTTAACAATTTCTCTCTCACTTAAAACGGATTACACAAAATTTATAAAACATATGTATGACAATAATATACAATTCGTAAATATAAATAAAAGTACTAATACAGTGAAGTATACCAAAGATATATAAAGGAAATTTTGGTTTGTCAATCAATTTATCAAGCTTATTTGATTTCAAAACTCTTTTCACTACTACTGAAAAACTATTCGACGTGAGTAGCTTTATTCTTAATACAACATAAATAAAATTTAAAGATACCTGATATAGATAATGTCTCACTACTTATTTATTTATTCAAGATGTACTTATTTTTACAATTTAAAGTTATATTTTTTGTGAAATGGTCAATTCTCACCGTTACCACAATACGTCGCCTAAAGCAGGTTAAATGAGTAAAGGCAGCGTCGTCACGCCATCTCCCGTGTCGCGGCCGGCTCACGGTCCACCCAATCCTGTTATCATTAAACCAAATTAGCCTCTAAAAACTAATTAGCTTAGTACTTTCTGAGCAAAAAAGATATCTAAACTTAAAAACCAAACCATCGAAAGCGAATTATTCTAACCTGAAGGTAGTTTTCTGGAATATGGCTATAGGTGAATACCTCTAGAGTAAGACTTAATCAATAAAAAAGTTATATATAGTTGTAAATACATACACATTATAATAATAAATGGGAAATAAATATTTATTCTTCCGCAATTTATATCAATAGAAAAAAGAAAGATTGATTCATATGGTTATCACCATCAAATTCCACTTTAATATTGTCTGATCAAATATTAACACTATTTTGGTTAATGCAAATACAAAAAAAATATTTAGAAATTAAAAGCCATAAAAATATAATGGCATCTAATTCTTACACGTGCGAGTAACTAAATAAACTAATATATTAAAAGCGATTCAAGTGCTATATCTTTTATCCACTTCTTAAATTATATACTCACTAACCACTGTATGTGGAGGAACAGCCTTACAATAGTCCAAGCCGCCCCCTGGCCTGACGCCAAGACGTTGTTTTTCATATCTAAAGATCTACTTTTTATAAGGACGAAAGATATTATGACGATTACAATAAAGTTAGAAAATTGTTTTTTTATGGAAATGAAATTCTAGACTTCAGTACATACACTATTGATACTTACCAAATGTTTGTTACAAAGATGAACATTGACCCTGTCCATTTTTATATGGAATTCATTCTTCATTTATATTACAAGGAACAAAAGTCAACGTTGACTCTCCGACTATATCCGAATATTTAAGTTTTACATAACATATTGATATATTTCAAAAAATAGTGATAAATGCGCGGTGTTTAGTTATAGTTTTAGAAAAAGGAGACCAATCGTTTTAAATAACACCATTTTTGTCCAATTTATCCAAGAATATGTCATGGTAATATTTAAGCGTGGAAGAGTAACAAATTGGCAGACATTAAAAAAAATCTTACCAACTGACTTCAGAATTTCTGGTAGATTTTGGTCTAAACATGATGAAACCTGCCAACCAGATTAAATACGAAACAGTGATCCGAGCACACCAGGTGGCGGCACCGACCGTCACAGTTAGATCATTTTTTGCAAGTTGTACCGATCTTTCGACACCTTGAACTCGGAACGTAACTGATTATCAATCGATGGCCTCATAGCAATAGGAATTAAGATCCTTTACTGTTCGTCTTTATACAAACAATACTGTTGGAAGTTCCCTTTCAAAGCACACCTTTATATTTCGCCTGTCTCGCCATCTGGGGTCATAGCTTTTGCTCTAATGTATTTTTTTGTTGCAGGTAAGTTGCAGAACTCAAAGGTGATCCGCAGGTTTGGTACGCACGTGTTTATAATAACAATGCTAGTATGTAATGTAACTGTACCGACAGATGATCCTAGACTTATTCCGCTTTCCTGCTGCGGGTACAGCATGTACTTATATCAGAATTGACGACACGTTTGGCTCAGTTGGTCAGGCAGGCTCAGCTCACCCTACTTTCTGCGCCAGCGGTCGCGGGTTCGAGTCCCGCTAGGGCCATTCATTTGTTGAGCACGAATGTTTGTACTCCAGTCATGGATGTTTATATTTATAATAAGTATGTATTTAAAATGTATATATATGTAGTATATCAACTATCTGGTATCCGTAACACAAGCCTCGTAGCTTACCACGTAACTAGATGGTGCTGTTGTAATATTGTTCCAACATATTTATTTATTTATTTTATTTATGGGGGTTTATTTATGTTAGTTTATATTTTATAAGAACTTTGTGTGTGGTCTCGTAATATAATCTACCAAGTAATATCTAGGAACTAGAGCTGTCCTGGTTGATTCACGTCAAATCAAGCTAGCGATAGACATCGCGTCTAGTGCTGCAACATGGAAATACTTTGCAAGCATTCATCTGTTTTATCCAGGCGAATATTACGTAGAAAAATTATTGTCTTGATGTGTAATCGTTAAACTTATATACTTCTGAATTGATTTTAATAATTAACTCTTTTTACACCCAATAATAACAAGTGCTAAATACAACGTATATTAATTGTATATAGCAGATAGGTAAATATAGTGCAATTGTATCTATATATACCTTAGACGAGATCTGATTGAAGGTTCAAAGTAAACTCTTGCATCAGAGTGTTGTCGCGCGTGACGCAAGCGCAGGTGCAGCTTCAATCTGCGCAGTGAACTGTGAAATGATCAGGATAAGGGTAGAAGGGTTCGAGAGGCTTAGAGTTAATAGTGCACGTCCGAGATATTGCCTTGAGACTTGAACTACCTTACGATTTCTACTAAATATACGACTAATATTGTTGATGGCAAACTCTTTTTGTTGTTATTTAGAATGAGATCCTTAAAAAAACAAAGGAATTATATGAGAGCATATATTTACCACAACATAGCAATCACGTAGGTTAAAATCAAAACAGGAGTGAAAAGTGAATCGCGTGCTTTTTTTAAAGTAGCTCATGTTTTTTTTCTGAATTCTGAATATTAATAACCAAAAACAAAAAAGTGAAAAATTTGCGTTTTCGGGATGTAAACAAAGCAATCATCCCGTCGGAACATAGCGGCGATGCACACGCCATTATATCGACTTAAGTTAGGATACATAGCAATAAAAAGTAAAAAATGCGGAATGCAACACAAAAACGCCAGAGTCACTTTTTTTACCTAGATATTTAGATTTAAAAAATATATCTAGGCTAAAAGTTTAACCATTGATAGAATAGCCTTATCTACACACACTATTCACACATATCATCTTATTCATACTGATTTCCATACACAGAAAACCAAATATATTGCGCCTGTAGGTACGAGTAGGTCGCGTAGCGCTGCGTGTATCGTAATCGCTGCTAGGCTTAGCATGGACTTAATTTTTACTATATGTCATGTTCATAATCAGTAGATTAATTAGCTTTATTGAAGTAAATAATAGGAAATAAACAAATTTAATTTCCACCAAAAAATATTTAGTAAATGTTAGAACTACATGAAATATACGAAGCTCTCGTGACTAAGTAACAAGTGTATAATGAAGGAAAATTATTAGAGGCGCAGTCGGCACATTCCGCCCAGTCCATTCGTTTCTACGTGTCGAAGCGATTAGCCAGAATGTAACACGGAATGAAAATCTGATAGACCATTGTTAAAGCTCATTAACGACCGAGTTATTAATTTGGCATGTTTTGAACGAAGTTAGAAATATTTACTTTTATTTGGTTCTTGATTTGTAGTTCTGATATAGCTGAATGTATAGTGAAATATAGGTATACTTAGCCTAGGTTTTATAGCGATCATAAGGCCTAATTCAGTTAATGCTTGGTTTAACATCTAAACCTCTAATATCGGAAATCTAATGTGGTAGGTACAAATTAGATATCCGAAAGCTATTTAGTACTTACAAGGTTTGTATAAAACAAAAACTCTTATTATGATATATTATATAAATATAGGGCTAGTTGCAAGTAGCACATATTGCTTAGAAAACTGCTTTAATCAATAATAAAAATAATATTTATAACACAACACCGTAGCCACAATACACAAATGTTAACAAGAATTTGAATTTTAAATGAATGCCCCCAGCGGTACTCGAACTCGCAACCGATGGGATACCAAGTCAAACTGAGCCAATCAAAACCAGACTGGTTCTTTGCCAATTTCATTACCATCCCTACAAATCACTTGACAAAATTGCAAACAGCAAAAACTTATTATAAATCTAACAAACGTCTCGGGGAGCGACATATTATATCGATTTACCAATTTACGATTTAAATGTACATGTAACATGTGAAATATCGGAATGTGATAAAATTTCATTTAAAACCCCACACTTGAGTTAATAAACCTATATTTTATTAACACCCAGCTTTTAAAAGCTGACTTAGAACTAAATTACATTTGCAGTTAGAAAACTTAAATTCCTATATAAGTAATACTAAGATTTTGTGCTTTGGAGAGCAAAATGGGATTGTCTTGTTATAATGACTGATTCACACTAAAATGGGTCAATCCATTATCTGCCGATCTGATAAGGCCGTGTGTTTTGTTTTTGTTTATTTTAACTTTTAATCGACACTGTTACATTCCAATAGCAACATGGAGGTGAGAAGAAAAGAATTAAGCTTTTGAACGAGCTTTTAAACATTTATTATATTGTATTTTGAATAATAGCATTGAAAATTGCTAGTATGCTATAAATGATTACAAAGTTTTACTGAGAGTAATATCGTTAATTAAAAAAATATGAATTTATGTTTTTTATAATTAAAGTTAATATGTTATTATAGCATATACAATAATAAATAATAAGCGAATTAAATTAAGATAAATTAAAATAAACTGTCAATTATTAATAGCTATTAGTAAACTAAGGGGTGTCTCAGATACCGCATCCAAGCATGTGAGTATATCACATTCTCGTATTTCTCAGAACACAATACAATGATTGTCGCTTAGCATCGAACTCGGGACAAAAAACAAGAAAAACAAAAAAAGCGTCAAATGGTCACTAGGCACCCAAACGTAGAGGCGCCGTGAGATCAACTCTTGGATCTGTGCTCTCTGGATGAGACATTCGATTTTATTATTCATATTCATTTTACATACAAGCTAAGTCAATCTAACATATTACTTATTAATACTTTCTTAGGTTTACGCGAATATTTGACATTATAAATGAAATTATCTTTTCGGATTTTGTCGCGGATTTATTATGATTTTTGGTTCCCGATGTTTCGAATGCTTTTCAGCAATCATGGTCACGGGAGGTCTCTCCCGATAGTTTCATTTATAATATTACTTATTATTATAAATCATTTAATCCTCCAGAGGCCACGTGCACGTAGGGGACTTCCCATTTCTTTCGAAAACTTTCTAGGTTCTCTCAGAAATGCAGGTTTCCTCACGGTGTTACATACATACATGATGCATACATACAAACAAAGATCTAAATAAATTACTTGTAATATTAAAAATATACCTAATATTTTTTAATTGTTTTAGTGCAATTCAGTTCGATTTCAACCCTGGAAATAGCAAATTGTAAAAAGATTTAAATGATTCTAGTATGCACATAATATATAAATAATACATACTTAAAAAATAATTCAATTTGTTAATTGAAGTAATATTATTATATACCAACTAAAACATGTGGTGATGGATCATTTCGCTAGACTACATCCGTGTAAATCACAGCAAGGGCGCGGGAGCAGGCGCCACGTTATCAAGCCGCCGGTGGTCAGATGGGAATGAAGACACACTTAATTTACGATAACCCCGATAACCACTAAATGCTGGACAACTCTCTTTTAAAAATCCAAATAAACTTATTATGTCGCACTATACCGTCTTTACTTCTCGGTAATAGTCATGATTATTTTGAGAATAGGTTGGGCCGATGTGAGCGAAAATACAGGATAAGGTTTGAAGTGGATTTTTTAAATTAAAAGTTGTTTTTATTTAAATTATATTAAGGCAACTACATTTATAACAAATAGGTACATTTTTCTTCATACGAGTAGTTTAAAAGTTGGTAGTATGTAAAATATTTTTATTGGATTGACTCTTGGCGAATAAGAGCTAAACTGAAAAAAGTGTAATATTCCGACCGTCACAACACGAATTTGATTTACTATGGGCACCTGTGTAGCACTCTTATGATGGTACATAAATATATTATATTGAAATGATCGTTGAGGTTTGTGGCTCTTGACCATTATTGTCACGGGATGTTACGAGCTAAGGGCAGCCAATAAAATGTGATGTCCAGGTTTCCCGCGATACCACACGATTTATTTTTTAAACATAACAAGAAACGAAATTAGAAAATGTATCAAAAACATAATAGGTGCCTATAAATTTTTGAGAGTTGCCCTCGGTTTCCCTGGGATCCCATCATTAGATCCTGACTTGGTAACGTTTAGACCCCCTAGGAACTATACTATTTTTGAAATCGACCCACAGATGGCGGAGAAATCAGTGATCATACATATAAAAGTAAACATATAACCTCCTCCTTTTTTGAAGTTGCTTGAAAACCAGTCAAATCAAACTAATTTAAAGCTTTTGCAAGTTTTTAAATCTGTATCCAAAACACGAATAAGTATTCACTTCCTAGGCATAGATGCAATGCGAACATTATATTTCTATACAATGATGACGGACGGACAGAGCTATTGTTTACAACTTTCATTCATCACCTTTCACATTTATATTCTGATCTCGCGTGGATCAGTATTAATTGAATGTTGACAAGTTGTAATGGGACTCTCTCTCTCTCTGTACCACTAAATATTTTTGACAGTGGTTCCGTAACAAATAAGCGTTACTGGTTACACTTAATTACCTATAATAATTTACACGAATATTTGTATTGTTCTTTAAACTGTTTTACGCTTTCTGGCTCAGCAAAAATTGTTCAAAAATTATAAAACTACACAAAATATTAGGAAATATTATACATCGCGGAAATATCTTTATTCATAGGTAAATAACGTAACGCTATCGTTTTTTTAATTAAAAAGAAATAATATAATATAGTCTTTCCATACAAGACTACCCTTAAACGTAGGGATGAACCCAACCGAGGGTCAGTCCTCACACCCTAGGACTATTATAATTAAGTCAAAATTACATCACATAAGTAACATTGTATTGTAATAGCAATTCAGCTCATGATCGTTTTACAAGTGTAGTGCGAAGTACGGACGTGACGCCTGCGCCGGCGTCGACGCGATGCAAATGCACGGGCTTCCGCTACGTAGAGGAAGCAGGTTTATTTCCAGCTCTCGTAAACACCAATTATGAGTAATCTCCATTACTTATCTTATCTCAGGGTCTTATTCCTTTTGAAATGTCAAAAATCAAGTCAATAATTCTCATATTAACATAATATGTAGGTATTATAAATGAAACTATCTTTTCGGATTTTGTCGCGGATTTATTATGATTTTTGGTTCCCGACGTTTCGAATGCTTTACAGCAATCATGGTCACGGGAGAGATTGCTGTAAAGCATTCGAAACGTCGGGAACCAAAAATCATAATAAATCCGCGACAAAATCCGAAAAGATAGTTTCATTTATAATGTCAAACATTCGCGTAAACCTAAGAAAGTATTAATATGTAGGTACCTAATTATTAACTAATAAATGAATATGTTTTTCATATATTCTTTCGAATTATCCGTGAATAATTATATTTTTTAATATTTAAGTAAAATAAAAACAAGAGACGACCTAAAAGATTGGTAAAATGACATCATGGACCTCTGTGGATAGAAAATTCAATATTATTCATATGGATTATCTATTGATTTTTAATCTAGCTTCCAATTCGACTAATATATATTTTTATCACTAAGAACTGGCATGAAGTTATTTTTTCCATTATGAAATCAGAACTAATTTCCTTTTAATGTGCCGAAACTAAGAGAATGGAGCGCCGCCGGACTTTCAGTCGATTTACTTCTTTAATTCTCTGACTTGATTCTCAATTCCCCTTTTATAAAATACTCGGACAATTTATTTAACTTAACTTAGCAACATTTAATTATAGCAATAGATACGTAAATAAAATAAATAAATTAAACTATCTTTCCGGATTTTGTCGCGGATTTCTTTTGAATTTTGGTTCCCGAAGTTTTGATGCTTTACAGCAATGACCATCTCCCGTGACCATGATTGCTGTAAAGCATTCGAAAAAATCAAAATAAATCCGCGACAAAATCCGAAAAGATAGTTTCATTTATAATGTCAAATATTCGCGTAATCCTAAGAAAGTATTTAATAAATTAAAGTTATTCAAACGTAAAAATTCCAATAGATGTTCACTGGAAAATAAAATGTAAAACCCACCAATCGAATCTTAGCCATGATTTATCGACATAACGAATAAATTGTCTGAATCCGAATCGGCTAACTTCAAAAGGTACACTCACTGTCAGACGGACACATACCTACATGTAAAGATAGCTCGCAATATATACCTAAGATACGTCTGTAGTCTGCATTCCGCTATTGTGGGTTCGAGTCCTGAGTCACAGTTCCGGCGCGACGTCACTGCCCGGCGGAAGCTGATTACATTAGTGGAAACAACCTGGAAGTTGCCTCTTATCCTATTAGAAATCGTCAGTACACCTTGATGATGAGTCAAACAATGCAGCACGAGCTAACATGTTCATGAAATTCTTGGTATTAATAAAGTTGGTAATTTATGTTTTCAACTTCAATAATTGACTAATATATGAAAAAGCAAAAAATGTTTTTTTTGTTGATTTCGATAGTAATTTCGTTTATATATTGACTGCAATACCATTTGACTAATAAATAGCTGTTCTTCAAACTTATTTAAAATTTTGCTTAAAATCTTCTACTAAACAATACACTAGTATTTGAGACTGAGAAAAAAATAAATAAAATTTAATTTAACTCTATTTTAAAGTGTTTACCGTTACTCTACGTTGATATAATGAGTCATTTAATAAAGTAGCAATAATAACTCTTGAGGTAATATTTCTGTATCAAAAAATAAATAAATTTAAGGAACAAATGAGATAGTCCTAATCTAATTCAGATTAACTGTTCGAAGAGTACAAACAGCGATAACAGTCCCCTGGCGGGCACGCGCCAGACTCTACGGAAAAAAGTTATCGGTAGATGTTTTCTTTTGGGGTAATTTTACAATGCGGTGTCAGGAGTCGCGATAAACGATACACAGGGTATTGGACAAATAATTGATAAGATTGCGCACGCGCAAGGTGCGCGCCGTATTAATCCCGCGATTAGAATGACAAATATTGTTTCTTATACAGGAATTACTGTTTTTTGTTATTCAAAATATATTTAAAACGCAGGTGTTTTAGATGATATGACGGATTTTTTTGTTTTTTTAACAACACTGTCAAGATCGACATATATTATGATGAAGCGTTTCATTTGTATAGAATATGTACATACATATATAATAATAAGCTTAATACTTATACCTATATTAAAATAAAGTTACAAAATCACCAATGTACACTTTACTTAGATAAATATTGTAGCCATTTGCTATAATCGGCTTAATTTCATGGCTGGTCTTGAAAAAGTGCCGCTAATGGAGTTCCCAATGCAACTGTCCCAGTAAACGCTAAGATATTTCTACGTAGAATTTGCCACGTTAGTCTACAATTAGGATAAATTTCACGATAAATTGCCGTGAACGAAAAAAAATTTGTATAATAGAAGTTTCTTAATTTGTTTTAAAACTCTAGAATTAGACGAGGTTCTTTCGGAGGTGTTTCGATCTTACATCCTTGTTTGATAAGTTACATTATAAAGTACTTACTAATGAATCATCTATTATAAGTTTTAGACGACTTGTACTTAGATTTAGGTGATCTTAATATTAAAAATGCTTGAAAAAATAATAATCTAGTTCTAGAAACAATTTTGAAACTTCACTAATATACTGCTTTACATAAATTTTATTATGGCTAAATGAATCAAGATTTTTTTGTCTCAGAACTTAGATGGGTAAATATTTAAAATAATAACACTTATCAGAGTTTATTGTACATAGTTATTATATTTAATTCGTAGTTTTTGCTCTTTTGTTTAACACGTACAATTAATATGCATACTCGTAAATACTTGCTAGTATTAAAAGGAACCGCCGTGCCTACATTTTTGATCGACATCAAAGGCCACAGCCGCAACCAAACTCAAAGCGAAGTAATAAAAGAGAAACTTGGAAATAGCAAACATAGAAATCAATTCTTGTTTTACATTATTTTATCGCGTACATCTTCCCACGTCGGTCTATCTCCGAGCGCGTCTGTCGCACAATTCTTTCAATTTCACCTAAACGAATGATCGCGCTTCGATCTTGCGCTCGCGCATGACACATATTACTAATTACTATTCAACGCTAGTGAATTAGGCTGTATTATTATTATAGGGTAAATCGATCTAGTGCCTGATTGTGTCTCACGTAGGATAAATAGATAAATATTGTAATGCAATATTGTTATCAAATATTTTTTTTTGAAAAGAGCAACTGTTGAGTTTCTCGCCGGCTCTTCTCAGCAGAACAGCTTTCCGAGCCGGTGGTAGTTTACTCACAGACTTACAGACTGACATTTAATTTTAATAATATAAAAATGACGATTCAAAAGAGCTTGCAAAAGTCTATTTGAATAAAGAATATTTTGATTTGATTTGATTTGGGTGCCGAGAACGGTGCTAGCTACGCCGACGAATGTAGAACCATTGTAAATAACTTATTAGGCTGAAACAAAAAGTAAAACTCCTAAAATACCTTTTAAATTGGTACATAATAATATTGATATAAAAAATTTCACACAAAACATTAACCTAAGCTATACAGCAACCAACTAACATTTACTATTGTTCATAATCTGACTCATTTAATTTTTGTTCTTCTAAAGTATGTGTATTTTGTTAAAATTAATTATTATTATATTTTAATTAGTAGAGTTTTTTAATTATCTTAAATTATATATTTTATTTAAATTATAATACTATTTTTTTTGTTGTTGACAGTGTATAATTTTGTAATAATATATTTAATATCAAAATTTGCAATTGTGTACTGTTGGTGTTTCTTTTAATAAAGCTATGGGTACCTATAATGAATCGCCAAATGTGTTGCTAAGCGCAAAACTAGAGAACGGCTCGACCAATTCGGCAGATTTTTTTATGTTTTCTTTAAGACACGATGAAGGTTCTTATGGAGAGTAAAATCGGAAAATATTAGAGAAAAAAAATATAATATATAAAATAAAATCCAAAAAGATAGTTTCATTTATAATGTCAAATAATCGCGTAAATCTAAGAAAGTATTATTATTAATCTGTAGTATATTCTGGATAACTAGGGTATTACGAGTCAATGCGTGCGTGTCGCCGCAAAAGCTGCCTTAAATTCCTTCGAACATAAAAGGATCTAGCAGATCCCATAGAAACCCCGGCGGGCTTTAACGGACCGACGGCAAAATACCCTTTGTATTGCAATTCATTATTGAATTTACACCTCTCAACAGAACAGGGAGTCAAAAGTGTGGACGAAGGTGTGACAAAAAGTCTTCACACTAATTCGGAAATATAGATAGTTGCTATTTCCGGTCACGCTGTTTATTGTTAGAGCCGAAGCTAAATATTTTGAATTTTTTTTTATTTTGCAAGCAAACTACAAAATTACAGCCAATTGAGTGAAATACATAGATGAGTCATATGATGAGATTCCGATATTAATATTATTAGGGCATAGCTACCACGCTATAAAAAAATAGATGAAAAGCAAGGGCAGATCACAGAGTATCTATGGCTTCAAGTAATACTTAAGCTACTATTTAGTACCCAGGGAAACACCCGAAGATAAGTCATTACAATAAAAAATAACATTTTATATAAGCTTTGTAATATCACGCTGTAATCACGTCGTATACTCATTTTCCAGTTTCTATCAAACTTACTGTGTCTTATATCATTAGTATCAGTCATACACACTGTTACATCAAAGCTAGTCTGAAACAAAATAATACCTAATTATGACAATTAAAAAAAAAACAAAACATTAGCAGTCCATTGACAATACTTAATCTATAGAAATGTCAACATCGTAACATTAAAACGACGTAAATCTACTAAAGATCTATCATACACAATATTTGGCAAACAACAGCAACAAAGGCAATTACATTATACCGGTTGACCAGAAACCTAATATAATTACATCTAATGTAGCATCCACGTATTGAGACGTATCGATTGAATTTTACGCCCATTTCATCGTAATGGCTATACGAGTCTGACAAACAGCCGTGATGGATGGCGGCGGCGTCACAAAGGCCCCCTGACAATTCAGATTCGACCCAATTATCCCTTCACGTGTTTGGGCCAAGATTTTGTCCACTCGCCCTCGAACCCACCTCTATTTGCTTTGCAAAAAACTAACCGTACTTTATTTGATTCTATTTATATAGGAAGATAAAAGAAATCATTCTTGAATTTTATAAATCATTATTTTTAAGATCCTCACTGAATAATAATAATTATTATTATTAAGAAGAATATTTTCTGTGTTCTACGTTCTTTCATCATTGATACATCTCTATGTGAAAATTCTAAAGAGAATTGAGTAAATTAATTTATTTTTGAATAAAGATATTGTAGTATAAACAAATAAACCTGATTATCATAACGAGGCACGAAACATTAAATGCCGTACTTTGTCAAATTTAGTATCAATGGCTTTATTAAATGACTAAGTTAATTAAAAGCGAAGCAATAACTTCGATCCTTTTAAATTATTTTTGAAGTCAGTAAACACTTTAATGTGAATTTGTTGTGACTTTGTCGAATCATTAAGCATTTAAGGTTGTTATTAAAAAACAATCTTATAAATCACCAATATAATTGAAATGAATGTATTTCGTCGTAATTTAAAACTTTTAGGTTCTTACGATATAGTATATGTTAAATATAATACAGGAATACAAGAGAAAAAAAAATAATGCCCTTTAATAATTAATAATATTAATTTAATTTTAAAATAAGAAATAACTAAATTACGAGAAACTAATCAGTCTATCTTAACAATAGTAAGTCCGAAGAAACATCGTATTCTGCCCCCATGTGTTTAGCGCATGAGTTCTGATGTAACTCGCAGCAGTAAGCTCGGGTGAAGCACTGCCCGCAATATTTGCAACTAAAAAGACTTTGTTGCCGACGAACTTTATCTAGAACATCTCGACACACGCAACAGTTCCTGAAAATCATAAAGTATATAAAGAAAGAGTTAAAAGTATTTTTTTAAAAGGCTAGGAAAAAGTAAAGTATATAGCTAGTCTATAGCATTTTGTTTACATACCTCGTCTTTCCTAAGTTATGTTCAGTGATATGATCACTTAGTTCCGAAGGCTTGCTAAAGTCTGCCCCACATATGTTACAAACATAGTGGGAGTCTGCTGTATTTAAAGATATTGGAAGCAGTGACAGATATGAATAACAATTTAGATTTGGGATAATATAAGACATTATGCTCTTAAAAGTATCAATAGAAACTTTTAGTAATGCCAAGATATTAAGCGGGTCGGTGTTCACAGCTATCGTCATATTATGTTGGTAAGGGAATTGGTTTTGATTAATGGAATTTATTTCTTCATTCATTTTATTTTTATATAGATTATGCTTCAAAAAAGATTTCGATATTTCAGTTGAACACTCTCGAATAGGTTCTTCGATAGATACTTGGTAGGAATTAGTAACTCTTTTTGAAGCCGTATTAGGGGAGATATGGCTTACTTTAGATACTGTATACAGTTCTTTAGGATTAAGGCCAGACATATTCACTAGAGTTCTACAACTATCTGTATCTACTCTGAGAACTGATTTCTTAGCGTTGGCTGAAACGATAGTATCGTTCATTTTAATATTTAGTTTTTTCGCTTTGACCCTGGTAGTGTTATCTTTCATTAACTTTTTATTAAGTCTAATCTCCTCTATAAATGTGTTTATAGATTCAATTAACGTCCCAAGTTTGTTTTCTAATGTTTGTAATGAATTTTGTTTTGAGACTTCATCAGACTCTTGTATTCTAGAGCAATTTGTTTTTGACTCCCACGTGTAATTCGTCGCCTTGTCTTTATATATATTTAAAATAAAATCTGGTATAGATTTGAAATCTGTTTGAACTGCAGAGGCCTTCATAAAGTTTGTATTGAAATTAAACTTTTCTTTACTAAGATCACTTCCTCGACCTCCGCCATATAAATTTCTATCACTTATATGTTTGTCCTGGTTATTTAAACCTTGTTTCTTTCGCGGTCCTTTATCCATCATGATTAATCTACCCAGCGAAGATGTAGGATAACAGTATAAATCCTCTCCATACTTAAGAAACTTGTAATTTCTTAAAGGCTGTATTTTGTTACTATCATTCAACTGCAAATGAGGCTGTGATGTATCATATGAGTCATAAAAGTCTTCCAACAAATTGTCACAAAGTCTAGATTGTTTGTTAAATAAACACTTATTATTATGAAAATCGTTAAATATTTCTGGTGTTATATTTTTTCGTATATTGCCTTGTATTGAACATGAACATTTTGAATTAATAATTCCATGTTTATTTTTAAGTTTATTTATAAAGTTGTTCCAAGTAACATTTTCTTTTTCACGTTGTCGAGCGATAGCTAACTTCTTAACTAGTTTTTTTAACCTGGCATTCCGTTCCATGGTTTTAAATATAAATTGTTCATTATATAAGTTTAGCACCGGACGGCAGAACGTAGTTTTATCAACATGCAACTTCTCATTCGATGTTAATTTAATATCAATAACGCTTTGTAGTTGATTTACATTAACATTGCAGGTTTTGTTTTCACAAGGATAACTTCGTATGTAACTACTTTGTTTATAATTAATTTTGAGGGAACTTGGTATTGGAACAGGATCCTTCACATTAATGGCAGAAAAGTTTCTGTGACTACTAAAATATTCATCATTTGATTTTAATAAAGCATATTCACTCTTGTTCCTGTATAAATGATGATCATCGCTGTGTTTGCTAATTTTAATATCTAAATATTTGTGTATAATATCATTGATAATTGCATGTTCTAAATACTTGCTTCCTCCTAATTTTTCGTTACATTCGACTTGTATTGATTGATTTGCATGCATTTCGATGTTTTTCCTATAGAATGATCTAACTTTTTTAATTCGTCTTGCACTTATCACACTTTAGTAAAATAATTTTTCACTTATTTACTTACACTAAAATTTACGATTACCTGTATACATATTTACATCCACAAATTTGAAAACCTTGTCAACTTTCTTAAATGTCATATTGATGCCATTTTATTTATTTTCGCTAAATATATTTAAAAACTTTTTGATAATTTTATACAATTCAACAGACAAAGTATGCTCTTAGAGCGATAAATTACCTTTTTTAAGTTATAACAAAAATGTAAATAAAGACGTAAGGATCCTAATGCGCTCACTAACGAAACAATGTAATGGAGGTAAGGACCTTTGAGAATTTGCAGAGGTGTGTGTGGCCTCATCGAATTGTTGAAATATATATAATGTAAGCAATTTACGTATGGTTCTGTATGTTTTTGTCATACAAGAAATACACACATACAGAAAATGTTATAATGATGTATTTATACAGCTAAACACTTTAAAAGATCGTTCGCTACTTTTTGCCACATCTATCATAAATTGATTGGAGATCGGACATAGTAATAAATAAACTACAAAAAGCACTTTTTTATCATTTCGTTTTATGTTCAAAACCGATTTAACAAATAACAATATCAAAACAATTAATTATCTACAACATTTGAATTGAAAACCGGAATCACATTTACCGCACGGTATCCTAATCTTTGATAGCTCAGACCACCTAAAACTTTAGCCATAAAATAAGAATAATATGATAAAAGGTAGAAATAACTTATACTTTATCGACCCAAATACTGCAGAAGCAAACTGCCTTAATTATAACATTAAATTAAAATACGATTCTTTCAAACTCCTTTACCTGCAATGTGTTATGGTACATATATAACTTGGCATTATACAAGTAGATATGTTTGTTTTTTCATGTGCAATAAAGAATATAAATTAATCGATCGAATTTGTGATTGACGTGGAATGCAATAATAATTTTCAAATTATTTATACTTATATTTAATATTATTTACATATATGTGTTCACGGTTCAGTCATTTTATTCGACATTTTCGCTATAAAACATCTCGCTTACTTTCTTTAAATTAAATATATAAACGTTCGAAATCTTCGCAAAGGATTCGCCTTAAAAATTTTACTTATGCAAATAATTAATAACATGATTGCCACTTATCTTACATTGAAGGAAAACATCGTAAAGAAAACTGCATATTTTAGAGAACCTAGCAAGTTTTCGAAAGACATGGGTAATACGTCAACTCGCACTTGACGTTGAAAAAGATACAATACAATACAAATAAACACTATATATTAGGTACAAATTACTAAACTAGTTTATTGGAATATGTAAAGTAACTTAAACGACATTGCAGTAAACATTTTACGTTTATGACTTGCTTTTTTACAATAGATAATCATCTATTCTAAAATGACCAAAAAATAAACACTCTGCATAAAATTACGAGCCCACAGATGTAATACAATCTATTTAGATAATACATCGACACAACAACAGCTTTTTAAGTCGTTTTTTTAATTTAATTTTGAAAGTATGCTTGCATTTTTATTAGGTTCTTTGGGACACGCCCGTGCCTCGTTCACAGGTTGTCACTCGATTATGTTAATAATCTTATAGAATATTCATTGGAAAACCACCCTTATATTGTGCATTGACATCCCCATGTCATTCCAAGGCAAAGCTACTTGGTCTGTCGATGGTTGCGATATTAACTACAGGTAACATAACACTGCAGAAATCAATCCTACGTCAATAATAAGCCGTTATATTTAACTTAAAGTTAAACCTATTTTGAATAATACTATTATTTATATTATCAATATATTTATTATTTAATAAGACTTTAAACTTACCGCCTAAACTAAAATAGATTCTATTTGAATTGCAAATTAGGTATCTAATTCAATAATCCCCCTATTATACTTTAATATATCAAACCAAGGTAACACCGTAATTATATAAAAAACCCTTATAACTTTCCAAGCGATTTCCCCTCGACATTTGAATAGTGATTCGATTACCCCTCTAAGTGAACGAGATGTAAACAACTCGGTGAATAAAGAACGCCCTTCAAAGGGTCACCTTATAAAGTAGATGCCCCAGAAACCTACCCTAAAGTACTCCCATACCGTTTAAACTGCTTACCATATTCCTTAACAAATTTGTTTAATTTAATAAGAATAATATACATCACTCGCCTTGTTGGTTTGATATTACATATATTATTCTAAAAGCTTCAATGAAAATATAATTAACAATAAGATACGCTTTATCACAAGATTGTCAAGAGTCAATAAATAAATAATTTCTCAGTAGACAAAGCCGTTAAATCAAGGTGAAGGTCAAGTATTCAGTCGTTGCCATGGCAGTCTCCAGCTCCTGGTGATAGTTAATCATCGTATATTCAATTATAATAACCTTAGAGTACTCTTCACTAGTGTGAGTGAGTGTACGCAATTATAGTAATTTTCTTACTGTTACGGTGAACCCTACTATTTACTAGATTCTTGGTATTTCGGGTTAATAAATGTCACTATTGTAACTTCTCTCTTTCTATTGCCTTTGAATTCTACAGTTGGTTTAGACTTTTGACATTGCTACTAGCAGTTAGTATAACACTATGGTATAACTTTATATTATTAAGTGATAGTAAGTTTTATTATATTAAGTTTTTATATTAAGTTAATATTATTGTCTTACTTGTTAACCAAGGTCTTTAGAAATATAAATTAAAAGGTAATTCAGGTGAATGAAATGAACATAAAAACTGTCTTTGTGAAGGCGCGACGTCGGGACGAAACTATTGCATTGTATACACATAATGGTTTGTCTACATGCTTACACGATTGAGCCTCGAACTTGTAGGATTTTTTATTTGATCTTATTATTCATAGGTATTATTGTGTCGCAGTCACTTTTAGGGTTCAAAAATTCTTGGTTATTACCTCTTCGTAAAGTTAACCTTCTTATCTACTCGTAAGTAGGAGGAGAAGTATTATCATCTAAATGGAGACTTACATAGAGCACTTAGAAAACAAAGTTGAACGTAGTATAGACCTACCTTCATACCTATTTTATGAACCAAATCAAAAATAAATATGATTATTATCTTTGTTACTGGAAATTAGAGGCTTTTTTAGGATTAATGCATACTTGTCGTCTCAAAGTAATTGTTTATATATGGTTTTTTAATCATTATATATTTTCAATTCTTCTACTACTGTTGATACTAGATATAGCTAGCAAATTCATGCCTTATTTTTTTATTATAGAATATTTTCTAACTATATTATCGTAGTGGTTTACCTTTTCTGCTTAGGTCTCTGGGTGCGTTTCGATATTCAATTTGTATGCTAATTCATTTCCTAACTTTGCACTTAATTTACGCTATTTTAGCGTGAAGAAGAAATTAGCTTACACAAAAACTTTCACTTTAAATAAAGTAGGTAAAATCGTAAGTAGTCAGAGAATTTTCGAACAAAATTACTGTTAGGTAATTCTAGAAAAACCCTACTTTTAAATAATATTATTAACATACAGAACCAAATGAAATGGTCGGCGTTAACAATATTTTTTCACATCTCGCTTTATGTGAGGAATGCAAAGTTCTGGAGATTAGGTCGGCGCAAGCGCACGTTGCCGCGGCCGCCATTGTCGAACCTCAATGACTGGGCCCATTGTAAGTTTTTTGGCCAACTGAATAGAAGATATGTATCATAGTGCTTTATTAATTGTATGATCGAATTTATTTGTTATTTTACGGCGGCGACTTTACTATGAGAAGAAGCTCTCTTATGAATACTCTATTAAATAAAATATTGCCCGATGAATGTTTACTAATTCTTCCTTTACACATTTCGTATGGTTCATTTATTTAAAGGTAGAATTTCTGACTAGATTTGGTTGGTCCTATTCGTAAGAAACTATTTAATTTATAAAGTAATTAGAAAAGAATGTTTGACGATCATGATTGCAGTAATAGCCTTGCTACAGTCTGAGTGTGTCTTTAAATCAAACAAGTATTTCGGGAGATAAGTGCCATCATCATACATACAAATACATACAAATAATTGATATTTTCAGCTTTAATGTAATTAACTTACTTTGTACTTTCCCGTGAACAATAAATATTTTTTATATTAAGGTATACTAAACGTTAATCCGAGTTATGAGTTATTACTTAGTTAGTCGGTAATCGATTAGTTGGTTAATCGGTTCAGTAGTGTTTGCGTGAAATGTACAGACAGAAAAAATGACAGACGGGGGTCTATATCCTGTAATTTACAAATTTCAATTTGTTACTATTGTATTACTCGTATAAGTAGAAATTCACGCTCACCAATTCAGCCTATAGCAGAGTGTCTGAATAAGTCTAGAATTCTAAAAATGATATAAATTCATGTTTTAAATGTATGTTGACATTATTAAATCATCAAACGTAAAGGCTTGGTACATGCGTCAATAGGATTGTAGAAACAAAAGGAAAACCGTAGGACAAACAGCGCTATCAGCGATAACACCAGCCGGCTCCCACGGCCCGAGCTATTTGGAAACTATCTTACGAAATTATCTACAATAAAACAAATACATATTTACTCTGTCAATAACTGAAAATTTTATTCCATAAGCTTAAGCTTTAGGTGTGGAGCTTCAGCTTTTGAGTCTAAAGTGGAGCTTACATAACAAAACTATATAAAGCATATTGCACATACACTAAAACTTCCACAAAAGCTCTAACCAATTCTAGAGGATATCTGTTTCCAGTAATTATGTAATTGGATCTGACTCGATGTGCGCTTTCGCGTTTTCATGTATAGCCGTCAGCTAACCTTATTTTCAATAATTTAATGATATTTAATCTATATATACGAAATCAATTAACTTTTTATAAGAAGCCAAGGTCGCAAATGCCGTGCATTCTCGGTTATAAATCTCTTCCAAATAAAACGTGTCTTAAACACGGAGTACGTTTTAGCCGGTAAACAAAAAGGGTATTATAATATATTTGAATACTTTGCTCGCCACGCCCCCTGCGTCCCTCCCTCCCCGGCCTCCCCCAGGGTTAACAGGTCCGATGTTAAGACGCAGTTGAACTTAATTTGAAGTTGCGCAGCTTTTTACTGCCTTATTTTTATCATGTTATTCAAATTGGAAATCTAGATTATTGAAATATACACGACAATATTATTTGAATTAGTCTACGACTTAAAAATTACTCATAGAATTAAGATTTTTAATACTTTAATATTTTTTTAATGTCGATACATCTAAGGAGAAGGAGAGCTTTAAACTGCAAAGATGTACAAAATGTATCAACAACTTGGCCTTAAGATAAAGTTTGGCAAAAAATCTAAAGAATTTTAATTTAAGACCCTAAA
This sequence comes from Boloria selene, assembly GCA_905231865.2. NCBI lineage: Eukaryota > Metazoa > Arthropoda > Insecta > Lepidoptera > Nymphalidae > Boloria > Boloria selene. The sequence goes on from HG993149.1 coordinate 449,922, forward strand.
ATCTTGACCTCGGAATTGTATTATTTTGGTTGAGATTATGTTTGGGAGCAAGCAGAATAATAAACTGTTTCAATGCAATTGAAAAAAACTAAACTACTAAATTAAACTAAACTACTAAATTAAACAAATATTATATATATAAGTATTTATTTGTAGATATGTATAATTAGAAAAAAACGATTAACTAAAACTAAAAATAGTTTGAAAATGACTTAAGCTCTCAATAAATCACAAATCGTTCTCTATGTTCATAAAATTAAAAGAGAAACCAATCAATTAGTGCAACGCGAGAAATCCAAATGTATTAAAAAAAATAAAATCTGATACAAGTACAAAATAAAAGTCACAATTGGGTATGAACAAAAAACCGATGAAAGGCGATAGACTTTTAATTATCGTTTACCGGCCTTTGTTTATAAATAAAAAATATATATATAAAAAAGGTTCGACGTATAAAGTTGTCTGTCCGGCGCAGCCCGTTGAGACGCTCCTCGTCGACATAAAAACTACGGCGAAAAAATATATTATCCTTCCGTGTCGCACTTTAATGATCGATATCAAAAAAGGTGGACTCACTAAATTTGATTCTAAATTTATTGTTTGTATTTGTACATGATATATTTGCTAATTGTGAACTGATTTTCACAACAAATTCAAAATAATAGTAAGAGTAGTTAAAGGGTAGTTTAAATTATTCTAAAAACAGTGTAGAGTGTGTTTAAAACATTTTGCTTTGCCTCTGATGCTGACATACGTAAATAACACAGAATTGGACTATATACATATATAAAACAATCATGTCTTGTCCGTCTGTCGTGTATCGTAGGCGTATCGTGATATCTAAAACTTAAGTGAAATGGTATTTTTAGTAAAAGTGTTGGATTCGATTTCACGGCGCTCGGCGCTCGGTTCACACGCGACCCCCGGCCACGATTTTTTTGACTCCACTTCTATTGGTTTTTGATATCTTTTTAAGAGTTGTTGATACACTACTATACGAGTTGCCTTCTGAAACTACTTGTTTGATTCATACGGAAATTTTAAATATAAAGTATATTTTATAATATCATGTATGTATTTAAACTTATATATGTAGTATATCAACTATCTGGTATCCGTAACACGAGCTTCCTTCATAGCTTACCACGGAACTAAATGGCGCTGTGTGTAATAATGTCCCAAAAAAAAGTTATCAATTGTTTTGTTTCATTGTCCTGTTTCTTTTGCGTTTAGATATTGGTGTAAATAGTTTAAAATATATAAATAAAACGTATTAGTACATCACTATATGTATATTTAATAGATTTGTACCCAGAATCAAACACAATCGGCGCTAAAGAGTGGAGCTATAAATACATTATCCTCAGTCACTCCGAATCGAAAGAGAAACGATAAATAAACAAGAAAATAATAAAGTCTGTGTTCTGAGCAATTATTTACAAAGCGAGTAAAAATACATCGACACCAAACATCGTATTGAGCAATCCAAGAAAGAACCAATATGATTAACTTTGTTAGCTTATCAGGAAAAATTGTAAGAGAGTACCAACCTATTGTACTATAACGTCATCTTCACTATTTCGGATATTGCAAAAATGTCTTGTTAAAGAAAACACTTTACCATATAATATTTATATTAAAAAACTGGATAAATGCCAAATATCTGTAGAAAAGTAGAGGAAACTGAAAATTAAAGGGATATCACGACTTAGTTATTTTAAAGATATCAGTGTGAATTGTGATATTCAAACCCAGCACCCTAGTCAAGATTTTTATTTTATAAATCACTAGCTGACCCGTGCCCACTTCGTTGGGCATAATTTTAATAATCCTTTTTAGTACATAGTGTTTTTAAGTTAGACATATGCTGTCGTTGACTTTTTTGTAGGCATTTTCAAGCTCCACATCTTTTCTCTAGAACTCAAAAATATATCTTTCATAGTTAAGGCAGCGTTCGTAGAAACGCTTTCATTCGACCGTTTTTTCTCCGATTCACTTTGCAAAACGGACGTAAAAGCCTTTTTATTTTTCGGTGTTTTATATAGCCTATGACACTCAGCAATAATGTGGCTTTCTATTGGTGAAAGAATTTTTAAAATCGGTTCCGAGATTACCCCTTACAATTTAAAAAATAAACAAACTTTACTTCTTTATAATATTAGTATAGATATAGACTACTACTGGCCCTATGTTTAGCACGAGCGAGGCCGCGGGTTCCGCTAGTGAATGTTTACAAAAACTTGACAAATCATATATTAAAACCTTCCTCGAGAACCATTCTATCCATTGGTGAAAATAGTATGAAAATTGGTGTTTCAGGTTTTTCAGTTTATCGTGAACGATCAGACAGACAGACGCGGGGGTGGACTTTGTTTTATAATATGTAGTGATAAGTACAGATATCTGATGATGACCTGATGAGTTTTAATTACTTTATCTATAATAATTAATATTTTATGCACAACGGCGAAATAATTTCATTAATATGAGAAATCCGGTATGAGAATTTTACCGTTTTAGTCTCGAGCCATTGTCCCCGTCAATTGTAATCCAGCATTCAACATAAACATTTTACATTTGAGCTAAATACAACGAACTATAGAAAGATAACTAAGAATTTAATAATAATTAATTTGAAATAAAATCAACAAAAAAATATAACTGTTGTTAGTTTTAAAACAAGTACATTTAAATAGAAATGTTAATTGTTATTTCTATTAAATAAAAAATATCCTACGCTCAATTTTTTTACTCTAATATCTTTTACTTGATAAATCATGAACTTAATCTTTTCAATAATGAGATAACTAGTTGCCTAATTATATTTACTCTACGATAATAACATTAAAAAAACTCAGTCCATTATAAGTATGCGGACCACACTCGAGATACACGAGAAGCGTTTAGAGAAAATAATGGAAATATCATCAAATTAGATCTTCGGCGCTAATCTGTCGAAAACTGCGGCAAATCAAACACGGATAGCCGTCGCCCCGCCCCCTGACGACTTCACAATTGTTCTTCAAAGGAACCGACTCTACGAAATCACTACGGTGCATATAAAAACAATATTTTGGTCGCGGCTCTTCAAAACAAAGTGTAATGACAGAGTGCTGGTGATTGGGAGAATTATTGCGCAAATATTATACTTGCCTAATGGCCGGCCACCTACGACGCAGGACTGTCGACTTGCCCGGGGTGTAGCGAAACTGATTTAATTACATACTTCCAAATGTTAGTTTTCCCATTTTTTTGTGTATTGTATGTATAATCGAGTCCCTGCGATTCCGAGCAAGTTTTTTATTCATAGTAATCTAAAATACCTTCTAAGTAATTTCGTCAAAAATAAGCCACAGTCAAAAGAAACTGTTAACTAAGGAACTTAAAGTATAGTGCTTATGTACGAGCTGGCATCAAAAGGCCCCCAACGACATTTCAATAACGCCTCTATTTATCGCCATTTTTTATACATAATTTTAATGTTGTTTAGAACAAAATAGCAATGGTGTCGTGAATCCCCACTGCGGCAAAGTGGGAATAATTGCAGGAATGTGACGATTGGGTGAGATGATGCGGATCGAAGCACAGTCACGTATTTGACGTTCCGAGAAAACGAAGTATTTGCAAAACTATCAAAGGTTGGCAAATAACTTATAAATCGCTTCACGGTCCCCACTATTTTGCTCAACGAACATGATTTATAGACGGTTACTCGGAAATCATTGGAAATTTCTAAATTAAATTAAATCTAAGTTTTTTAATTTAACTTTTATGAAAAATATTTCAGAGTTGAAATTCTATGAGTTTACTTGAAAATGTTTATAATTGAAAATAACTAGTATATGAGTTACCAAGAGGATGGTCAACAGACGAAACCTTCAAATCAGCACGCCGTTGAATATGAAATAAAGGCCGGACAATCATAAAAAACTATTAAACCTACATCGAAATAATGTAACCTACGATAACATCCCGTGACGTCATGTCCGTTTCCGCTCAGCTGATCTGTCCGTCTGTCACGTCCACACAATGCTAGTGAAAGTGGAACCTGTGTTAGTCATACATACATACATACTGTATCTGATACTGACTAAAATTGATAATTGAAAAGCTCATTCATCCTCGACTGGGAATGTTTCAAAAGAAAATCCAAATATAAAACCACCAATCCTGTCCTGTCAAAGTCCTGCCCGAATGTTGACATTTCGTTTAGATACTCATAGCATAATTGATTCCGACAACAACAACAAAATACAATATTGCGAAAATAACTCAAAAATATCATCAAATTCGGACCAGCCGTTTAAACATGACAGTGATAATCACACGTACAGAAAAATTATAGTTGTAAAACGGAAATAACCCAGAACCTGAATACAGCGCCACTTAGTAGTGGACCTTAACTATCCAGGGAGCCTCTCAAATACACATAAAAATCATCAAAATTAGTCCAGCCGTTTAGAATTAGGTTAGTGACATACACAAATACAGATTTTTATATATAAAAAAAAGAATCACCAAACTTACGCTTACCACCAAACTTAAAAATTGTTATTCGGCATAAATAAGTTCGCGCAATGATGGTATTAAGTATTATTTATTATTAGTAGTAGATATATGTAAATGCCTCAATTCTGAGAATTACTTGTGACAATTTTTTCATATAAGTAGTCGTATATTATTGTAATGTTTAAAATTATAATTTCCTGTCATTATGTAGATTAAATTATTATTAAATGTCGCTAAAAATACTTCTTTTTACCAATTAAATCATTATTTTGTGCTTGCTTTAAGTAAATTATAAAATATATCAGGTACGCTTGATTTAAACAGAAAGGTCTGGATAAAAATATGATGAGAATAAATTGAAAAAGAGCCTTAAAAATAACTTGAGTCGTCTGATTAAAATCTACTTCAACAATAACGTATAAATTTGCGTTGAGTGGTCTATGTTTAATATTTCACGCGTATTCATACGTCTGCGCAACACGCACGTCTCTCATCAAGATTTTAAAAAATATGTTCGGACATTTTTACAACAGTGCCATCTAGGTTCCGTGGTAAGCTGCGAGGCTTGTGTTACGGATACCAGATAGTTGATATACTAGACATATAAGTTTTAAATACATACATAATATAAATAATAACACCCATGACTGGAGTACAAACATTCGAGCTCAACAAATGAATGCCCCCAGTGGGACTCGAACCCGCGACCGCTGGCGCAGAAAGTAGGGTCACTACCAACTGAGCCAAACGTGTCGTTGAATTTGATTAATAGTTTAGAATTAGATACATAGTTCTGCCAGTCTTTTGAATTAATCTGTTTATAAATGAAAAAATTTAAAATGTATACTTAGTTATAAGTAATTGTATTCTAATTAAAAACTATGAACAAATTCAAATACATTAAATAAATTAAAATATGTACCCATTATGTTATAGTATGCAGTCTAACATTAGTTAACCTTCTTCTGAGTTATACAGCAATATACAACAAGCAAATATTATTACTTTATTATATGAAAAAATGCTTCAAGAGATATAATCAATTGTATTTGCAAACTCATATTGTTCTAGTTTAAGTAATACTACTTTAAGGTGAAACATTGCTCTCATTGAACAGCCTATATATGTCGCAGGATAATTTGATAAACCGAGTTTTTGCAAAAACTCTAGAGATATCGCGAAAATACGGATAATTAGACAATTTCTATGATATTTCTCAATGTAACTTTGAATATACTTGTCTCTGATTGGCTATTTTTTTTATAGGCCAACTCTTATTGTGATTGGTTCCTTGTATATTTGAAATATTTTGTCATAGACCTATAAAGCGTAAGAAAATACAATGTGGTATAGGATTTTTTTTAATATTTTAGTTAAAATACAAACTTTGGACCTTTTAAGAGCTACATTTCAATCACAGAAAGTGTATTAAGATAAATAAAAAAACGCGCCAAAAAGGATTGACAAGAGAAACGTCAAGTAGTCAACCAATCAGATAACACGTTGTTTTGGGCGATCCGATTGACCAATAAGTGCGCGCTTTGTTTATAATAGCAAATGATTCTATTCGCAATCTTACTAAAGCAACTATTGTTTTCGCAAAAAACCCTATCCCTTTTTCAGTAACATTGAGAAATATCATAGACATTGTCTAATTATCCGTATTCTCGCGATATCCCTAGAGTTTTTGCAAAAACTCAGTATATCAAATAATCCTACGACATATAAGTACAAGATACTCTTTTAAGACAAAATAAAAAATAGCATGGTGGGTAAGAATTCGCGTCTTCGTGTAGTTTAGACCACAATGGGCGGAACTGTGAGTCATGTAGTCTGCGCGCTCAGACGAGCCTATGTAGACCTGAGTATTGAATAAATACGTTAGGTTTATGCGAATCGCAAACACTCATGATTTTAATACCATTCACGATTTCCTATCGGATATACGTTAACTTTGTTTCCTGGACTGCGCGTACGCATGCTACTAGTTTAGCTAATTTTACATCATTCGCAGTCATTGAACATCCTATGTGTACATAAAATAGTCGTAATTGAACTATAATTGAAAACTTTTAGGTATTGTTTAACTTTGACTGGTTTTGCAAATAGACTCCAAAATAAAAACTATGCTTAACGCTATTTAATTTTTTGCGCATGATTTATCCTGGCATATTTTTTAACCTTTTACTTCCATGGGTTGGCTGGAAGAGATCTCTTCTAGAGATAACCACCTTTGCAAACTCAAATTGTCTTTAAATTACTGTATGTGTTTATATACAGCAATAAAGGATATATTTTTAAATGTAGCTTAAAGATACAAGATACTAAACCTATTTCATAATAACTGTATTATAATATAAAAATGTATGTTATGTACCTATGTAGAGTTAGACATTGACCTATCAATCAACATTCTTAAGAATCTTTATGAAACATTTCCTTGTGAACAAGTCGTATTCATAAAATGATTTTAACTTATAATAAAATATGGAGTAAAGCTATAGAAAATACACTACAATTTTCCAATCATATCCAATTGAATAAGTTGTTCAATTTCCCATAGCTTGAAATGAGCCGTGATTGCGAGCTAATGGTTGCGATGTATGAATCTAATATGCAAAAGCAGCATGGTGTTTCTCAGGGGGCAATGTTGAGCCCACAACTTGCATAGCAATTAGCATTAACACATATAAAATACGGTTTGAACTAAATTGTTAGAAAGTTTAACTTTAAGCTTCATTTTGTCTACTTATTCATATTTTAACGATGCAGAAAGCATTTGCGCATACCATCTGCATTCTCTGCACTAAAACCCAACGAAACCTCCCCCGTCTTAATGGGATGTCACAAAAGAAAAGCAGGTCTGGCAGACCACAACAACTGTGGGGTTCCTCCAACACACTACTCTGATATCAAAGCAGTACCAGGAGCGATATACATGGCGCACTGCTCACGTACGTTTCTTAGTTCGTACCTGGCTGATCTGACGCTATAATAAAACCTCTTAACTAATATAAAAGTAAACTTACTCACGGTGAAGGCAAACCTCATAAAGAAACCTGCATGTCTGATACTTAAAGTGAACGGAGCATACTATATGAAGTCCGACAGCAATATTCAGTGTATGGCCGGTGCCCAACAGTGGGACATTAAATACTTGAATAGATTCATCATTACATAATATAATAATGATTTTACATTTTCCTTATAATCTTCTCGATTTTTCGATCTAACTCTTCGATTCTCTCCATGTATTCCGCAGAGGAAAACGCTCGCAAGTAGCTTATATGCTATCGCCCACGAGCGGCGGCATGGCGTGAGAATTGCGATGTGTTACAATAATATTTAATGTGTACTTGTTGTGGCTTGCTATTTGAAATAGAGAAATTTACCTCAATTTTGGTGAATTATGTCTTTAGCATTTTGTAAATTAACATAATTTCAACCAAAGTGTGACTGAAATTACTTATAATAATTAACATTGCGGTATATTCGCATGTAAGCTAATGATCGTAAAACTTTCCTATTATTTAACATGTTTAAAAAGCTTACATTATTACTTGTATTACTTATTGACGTGACTAGGTTTAATCTTTTATATTTAAGTTTATTGTACACAAAATAATTTTGTTAAAACAAAATGTCTGTAATACATTTCTACATAAAATAATTTATAATGGAAAGAAAAATATAACGGCTTCAAAATTAATTAAATGATTTTATTCCATCCTTAGATTCGGAATTTTGAAATTTATACTGAACCACTCTATATTGATACTCTCCAACCACTCTATATAAGTTATTATCGAACAATAATAAAAATCTATACGCAAATGGCGAAAACATCGAATGACGTGACAGTATACACAAAATACTACGCTAATACACAAAATACTGTCTTTTTTGTTACAAGTAAGTAAAAAAGATATGTAATTTCAAAAGAAGTTTAAAAATATACAAAAGTAAAGTAATATTTATACCGGAACGCTATTTCAGAGGACACTCAACTGAATTAACTCAATATCGTAAATGCCCAACATAACTTACTCGGTTGGACTCGATCCAAATCGATTTTTTCCGGAGACGCTCTTTTTGGTATAAAATTCTTCACATTCTTTAAGTTTCTCGTTCTGTCGACGATAAATTGAGAGCAATCCTTTATATATTGCTACAATGGCTCTCTGTATAAATAGAAAACTAATACATTCTACACAACGATGTAGACAAATACTAAGATGTACTAAAAATATATTTTTTTCATTTATATTCTAGTACTTATTCAGTTCATATGCTACATTACAAAGCTTAAATGTCGCTAAAGTTGCTTAAAGTGGTTAAAAATACATCAATATTCGGATTCTTTTTAGTAATTTTTTTATCGTGTTACTTGAACACAATTTACTTTCACAAATTTCGATGAATAGTAGTATGTTTAAATCTGAAAAACGTAGTTAACTTAATATTTGAAAGTAATAATTACATTTATACATATTGTTTCAAAAACTAAAACACAAGCTCTTTGCTATCGGACACGTCAAAACGATTAATGTAAGCTCAAATTCAAAGCTCCACTCTACCTTATTATCAGATTAGCTTTATCGTATAATGAGAAACAAATATTAAAATTTTACTTAATTACTATTTTACTTATTGGTAGCCCAATGCTGACGATCTCGCTTGGATAACCGAGTGATGCAGGTTCAAATCAATTCTAACAAAATTATAACTTAAGACTGTGAAGGAACCTAGCAAGTTTTCCAAGGACATGCGAAGCAACCCACACTTGGCTAACGTGATGGCTTGATCCCCCTTGTAGTGAAGGGAGGCCTGTGCCCAGCAGTGGGACATTAAAAAGGGCTGAATGTAATTTAATTACTTTAATAATAAAAGCTCTATGTACCAACAATCAACATGTACCAATTTTTCATTTTCCAAATTCGTTGATCAGAGAATCATCTCAACTACAGTTAGGTACAAGGGACGTCAGCACGGACACGGAACAGATACAATAAGACCTTCTCAGAAACTACGTGCCATTGCATGCCTCGCGAATTGCAATAAAAAATGCGTAGGTACGTGCTCGGCCGCGGGGAGCGGTTTCGATAGTCACCAGCTTGTATTGATCATACTTACGTCAATAAACGTTTAAGTCGAACCTAAACCAATAATTAATTACCATATCTCAGAAAATATAAATTGTACGAATTTGAGTTTTCCTTAAAGATTCCTTATAGGGAGTAGAAATCTGATAATTTTAATTATTATAAAACATGTCTAACTTTTGCCACTTAGTTTGCCAAAAATCTCAATGTCTTTTTCTTTTTTGATTCAACAATTACAAAAGCTTATTAAATATTACTATACGAAACTAATTGTAATCACAATGTTTTGCCTTGCTATAGTGTCTTTGCCTACAATATATGAACTAGCTTTAAGTATAACTATAATAAGTTTGCGGAACAATTACAGTATCACTCCAAACTACGCCAAAATTGTCAAAGCAATATAACAGTAGTTGATGCCGAACTATCTGTCGTTCTTTTACAAATATTGAAAGCGAAAAATCAAAAAGCTTTATTTTAATATAAATGTCGCTTTAATAAGGGTATTATAAATGAAACTAACTTTTCGGATTTTGTCGCGGTTTTATTATGATTTTTGGTTCCCAACATTTCGAATGCTTTACAGCAATCATGGTCACGGGAGAGACTCTACAGACAAAATCCGAAAAGATAGTTTCATTTATTGTGTCAAATTCGAACAACACAAATTATAAAGAAATATAAAAACATGTTAATAACTGAAAACAACATTTTAAATTTGCTATCCAATTACATCTGTACACAACCGGCTCAAAAACAAAAAAAAAACAAAATCCAAGTCATTATATAGAAGAATAAATAATGGAAATTATATGACACCATCATTTTTATTTTTAACTATACTCTTACGTTGATTTAAGCTTTCAAATTAAATATACAAAAGCAAATAGCACTAAATTTTCTTATCCTAAGTTTCATTTTTATGGGAAGAAAAGATTCTCCAATAAAAACCATGTAATAAACAAAAACACTTTCGCATTTATTTATAACTAATGACTCACCTTCGCTTCGCTCGGGTTTGTCTCTAGGTACCCCCTTTTATATAAGATTTTTACCAACTTTTTTTAATTCAGTTTTTTTTTATAAAAACATACCGTGAGCCTTAAGGAACATACAAAAAAAATATTAGCCGAATTGGTCGTTATTTTTATTTATAACTAGCGACTCGCCCTCGCTTCGCTCGGGCTCTTCCCTAGATTTAGCACAGGTGAAGCCGCGGGATCCGCTAGTTATGCATATAAACCTTCCTCTTGAATCACTCTATCTATTAAAAAAAACCGCATCAAAATCCGTTGCGTAGTTTTAAAGATTTAAGCGCACATAGGGATATAGGGATATATGGACAGAAAAGGCGACTTTGTTTTATACTATGTAGTGATAGTGATTTTTCAATAAGGTTATGTTTGCCAACAGTGCGAGGAGACGATGTCAGCAGGGGACATGTGCGTGTCGGCGGCGAGGGCGGGCCCCGCGGCGAGGTGGCACCCCGCCTGCTTCGTGTGCACCACCTGCCACGAGCTGCTGGTCGACCTCGTCTACTTCTGGAAGGACGGCAGACTGTACTGCGGCAGACATCACGCTGAGACCTTGAAGCCGAGGTGTTCTGCGTGCGATGAGGTACGTTCATGATAAATCAGCTTATTTAATATACCTAAAAAATAGATCCAAAACTACTGTTCGTGAAGGAAACTCCTCGCATTTACATATTTTTATTATTATTGTAATATATTCAATGCTCATATTCTGTTAATATAAAGAAGATTAATGAACCGATAAACAGACGTTCAGATATCGTAGGCTTAATAATATTGTTTTTAAACAACCATTCAATCTACTCTTACAAGTATGCCCAATGTGACATAATATGAATTTTCGTGATGATTTCACCATCAATTAAAGGAATATCGTATTACTATTTACATAACATTTTTACTTGAAATATATGCAATGAACACCTCTACATAAAACTAATCTACATGTCTATCGACCCTCGTAAAGTGTGGGGTTCCGCGATGATATCGCAGTTCCTCCGGATATCGACGGATCGCCAATTACACCCTTAGCATACAATGCAGCAATCCACTCCATAATATTGTTGACACGCCGGATTAAACGTGCAGCGTTTATTAAGAACACATTATCGGTTCATTTATTGAACACTTATCGGATAGTTTGATCGACCAGCGATTGGAGGGGTGTGGCCTTTAGTATCTGAAGATACGATAAGACGACAAAATTGCTATGACATTATAATTTATAAATTCAATAGATTGTTTATTCTTTTGTCCTTATATTTACGAAGCAATGAACGCATCTTAAATTAAAAACATATTATCCATTTAAAAGATCGTGTTATAGAGAACTTGTATTGTCTTCGGGTAGAAGTTGTCAAATGAATATTATTATAAATGAGTTTGTCTGTTAGTTTGTCTTTTTTCTTGCCAGTTTTAATTGGTTGGAGAATGACAAATGCTTTTTTTTACATCTTGACAGAGCTTTCAAAAATTGAAATAACTTATGGACGAGGCTAGAATTTGTGACTTATACGAAGTATTAGAAGTACTAAAATAAATATTTAGGAATCGATAATAAACCTTATTAAGTATTCAAGGTATTTTTGAAATATTTATAATTGCATGATGCATTGCATTAAATGTATAACATTTTTTAATCTTTTCCTTGAATTTCCCCGCCGTGCTCGCGGTCAACAACCCAACAGTTGCGACTTCATATATCAAACAGGCTTATCAAATTGTGCTGAAAAGGGTCTGTAAGTAGCCAGGGGGTGGAAGTAACCCCCCACCGGAAACGATAAGGATTTAGGCCGAAGGGGTTAGGTTTAAAAGCCTTTCTGAGCATTTTTGGCAGCGACGTAATTGATGGTACCTAATTTTTAGGTAGCAATAATAATTCTAGGTAAATTGTAGGGGGCATTTTGCTTGTCGGTTGGAAAGGGAAATTGTTATTTATGCTTCATATTTTTTTGCTTTCGATAACATAACCTCGATATTATTCACTAGCGATTTACGCTCGCTTCGTCCGTGTCCGTAGGGGACTAATAATAATTGCTTATATACTACCGAGGTGTTATTACAGACCATAGTCTGTCTGTGAAGTAAATTTCATACAATAACAAAAGTTATAAAGAGGTAAAGTTAGTAAATCTTATTAATGGAAAGAGACTCGTTCGCTCATTTGGTACGTTTAATCGGTTAGTAGATTTCCCGGAGATGTGATATTTTACCGCATATGCTATGAGCAGTTATCATCATACTTTTCCTTAAAAAACTTTCAAGTGCTTTTTCTCGTGAGGCCGTTGTGATGGCTGTGTAGAGACAAACAAACATTGTCTTTTTCAAAAAGATAATATTATGAAAAATATTTTAAGTACAACTTTGACTCTGTCAATAGCTGTGTAATGCTATGATATTGAATCACCTTTGGGTATTCTAGTTATTGGGAAACAAAACACATATGAAAATCCAAACAAAGTCGCAAAATACATTATTCTGCTACTAATTAACATACAACTTCCCAATTTAAATCTTATCAACTCCACGCTCCACGACCGAAGTGCTTATTATTTCTAACAAGCCATAAACACGGAAGGAATTTCTTTTGTAAATACCATGATACGGTCAATTCTGATAACTTTTAATTACTTAATTGTATAAAATGCTGAAAAGTGCGTACTCTTCCTGCGAACCTTACGGAGAATCGAATCGCAAACATTCACCCTCTCGTATCTGTTCCAGCTATCGATTTCAATTTGAATACTAAACAGCGATAATTTGCTTTGTAAGAATCTATAAACATTCCCCAACCCCTTTCTGATTAAGGAGATAACTGAAACGCTATCTTATTTAAATCTTGTATTCAGAACTTACTTGGCTTAAAAAGACAGTGTTTTATAGATGAGCTAGCGACTCACCCCCGCTCGGCTCGCGTTCACCCCTACATATTAGGTATTAGATATTTTCGGGCAGTAAAAAGTTGTCCTATATTGACCCGGAATTTTCTTCAGAATCGATCCAGTGGTATTCTGATGCGGTTCACAGAAAGACAGACAGGCAAAAATATATACTTATGTTTCCGTTGTATTATTTATTTTATATTTTGTTATGTTAAACGAATTGTTATAACAAATTAATTATTAACTTGGGAATAATATTATTTACGCAAAACCAATTAATTCGCTGCTATTTGGCTCTCTAGCTTTCATCCAGCAATGGACGGCGATAAGATGAAAAAAATATACATTTTCAAATTCACATGATTTTTTAACTTTTCCAGTACGCTGCGTACAAGTAACACTAAAAGGCTAAACCTAATCTTGATTCCTCATTCTTGATTAGCATAAATAAGAATGAGTTCGCATATAAAATTGTTAAAGGCGTTTAGCCCACGCTGCGGCCAGGCTGGCCACCCCCACCCCACGTTATTAATTTTGATTGGCAGAGGGTGGAATAAATGAAATAACATATTTCGATAAAATTTTATAGCCTTCATGTAAGCATGATCGATAGTCGGCCTAAATAGAGGCTAAGCTGGCATAATTAATTTACTACATATTTGTGAACCTGCCTTTATTGTACCTACTGATTCTATTATTTTTTTAAAATTAAAAATAGTAGTGATCTTCTATCGGATTTTTTTCTCGGATTTATTTTGATTTTTAGTTCCCGACACCGAATGCTTTACAGCAATCATGGTAACGGGATAAACCCAAAAATTTAAATAAAATCGCGAGAAAATCCGAAAATTCAAGTGTTACAAACAGACACTTCAATTTTATTTGTCTGCATGTATATATATAAAAGATCAAATACAAATTAAAAGTAAAGCTAGATTATTTCGTAATCATGCATGATACGAGTTATCATAATAGGTTTGGTGCAGTGCGGCTTCCGGCTAGCCTTGTCACTCTGCAGGCCTATATTTTATTTGCTGAAGTACACTCAAACACGTGCTCGGTCAATTAAATCAATCTGAATCATAATTCTACAGACTATAAATAACACCTGCCTACAAATAATTTTTAAAACAACATTATACAACTGCCATAATTGTTTCTAGACATAAGAAATATCGTCCAAATTTGATTATCTTCTAGTAAATTTTACTTTAAAAATCTATTATAATATGACCGAGTGTACTATTTCAATGCAGTAGTGCAAGTTTCCTTGGCATTTGGTGGAAAATTAGTGGAAAATGAAAAGGTTGAAGCTAAATAAAAGTCTTAAGTCTATTTAAAGTTCTCATGCCGCGTTAACACGAGGTCAAATTGAGTTCATGCAAATATTATTCAGATACGATAGCGATAGTGACTAATTTGCTAAATTAATAAGGCAGTATAGACAGTCGCGTGCTGCGGTCGTATAAGCTGGTATCATCACTCATCGACATGCGAAGACGTCGCGGAATGTGTACTTTTTCATGGGAAGTATGCATAATATGCCATAAACATTAATCTGGGAAAATTCTTATAAACTCAGCTGCCTTCTTAAATGTTATATTGTACTACTATACTTACGAACTATCTCAGTTAAGTTTACGAATGTCCGATGTTCGCTTAATGATTTTTAAATAAGGTAAAATCTTGACAGATATACGCATAAACTCTCTTTTAGAATAGGTATATGACGTAATAGACTTATAAAAAATCGTTTCATAATGTGCAATTATTCTTTTGAATTTGATTTATAGGTACTTATAACGACAAGTTTGGCTCGGTTTATAGAGTTTATAGAGTATATATTTATACTTGTTGTGCCAGCGGTCTCGGGTTCAAGTCCCGCTGGTTACTTGATTTGTGACACAAACATTTGTACTCCATTCAAAAATATTTAATTCAATCATTATATTTTTTATTAAATTCAATAGTAAATATTGAGTATTACCCTTATGCATATATAGTAAGTTATATTGGTATTTGGTATACCCTAGTTACTGTCATAAAGAGGCAATTAAAGTTTTCCTGTTAAGCCTTAGTTATGTTAAAATTTGCTACATATTATAATGAAACATGAATTCGACCTAAAAGACAGGTAAAAATCCTTAGTCAAAATAAATATGAGGCTATCCTATGGGAAAATATTCCTTATAACGTCGTAATACACAAGCGATCAAGCCATTATGGGAGTACCTATGTCCTACACTAATATTTTAAATGGGTTAAGTGCCCAGGGGACTCTCAAATAAAATCAAACTATACTTTATTGAAATGCAACAAGCAATTTTAAGTTGTCAATTTTTTTATGTTTTCATTTGAATTAAACTAGCCTTGAAGAAAAGGAAAAGAAAGCAGAATAGCAGTTCTGCTTTCTTTTCCTTTCCTCCAATAAAAACCCTATTTTTCATCCCCAGAGGACTTACTGCTAATGTTTTTAAATAATAATAGAATAAATCAGAAAAATAATTATAATTTCAAGACTTGAACATAACTGATTTTCAACCGCCTTTCTTACCACTTTAATAGGCACTGAATCACTAAAATATTTCTCATTGAATATGTAGTACCCGTACCAATGAGCAAACTAACTGTCTTACAGGTGGAGGAGGATTAAGCATTGAGTGTGAGCATGTGTGTATTTTGTATTTAACCCCACGAGGCACCCCAGGCTTGGAAGACAGTTCTGATAAGAAGAAGTAGATTATAAGTTATAATTATGATATGCAGTATAACCGGTATTATATAGTATTAGTTTTGAAGACCAATATCCTAATATAAAAAATATCCTTATTACTAATGACAAGTGACTACTGACAAGTGACTACTTCCGCATGGCAAAACTGTCTAAGACTTCTAAGAGTGATTCATAGGAATTCCAACATTCATGTAGGTTGGTTATGTCACACGTGTCCCTTGTTTGGGAAACATACGATAATAACAGAGCGTGTTATTAGTTTCATTTAAAGGCAGTTTTCTATTGAAAATACTGTCAACCATTCTTTACTTATTCCAAGAATGTCTTATAATCTAATATAGGTAAATATAGACGACGACACGTTTGGCTCAGTTGGTAGTGACCCTACCTTCTGCGCCAGCAGTCGCGGGTTCGAGTCCCGCTGGGGGCATTCATTTGTTGAGCACGAATGTTTGTTCTCCAGTCATGGGTGTTAATATTTATATTATGTATGTATTTAAAAATTTATATGTGTAGTATATCAACTATCTGGTATCCGTAACACAAGCCTCGTAGCTTACCACGGAACTAGATGGCGCTGTTGTAAAAAATGTCCGAACATATAGAGTCATAGAATGTTTGTGATCGCACTCCTCCAAATCGACCAATTTTAGTGTTTTTTTGTTTATTTGGTAGGTATGAGAATAGGTCGTAAAGTGTTTTTCAACCTCCTACCCCCATTTAATATGGCAACACAACGTTTGCCGGGTCAGCTTTCTCGTAGCCTCAAGCGTAGTCTCAATGAAGATAAGAGATAACTGATTTTATAATATCATTAAATACATTCTTATTTATTTACACACGATATAATAGCTTAGTATATTTTTACTTAGTCTTCGTCCCAACAAAAAGATTACAGTATAAGAAATAGTTGAAATTCAGCGAGACAATAACTGTAGGTAAGCTGATAATGAGCTTGATAAGGCGACTCTCAGGGCAATTGAATCAGTGAGAGCTAGCCGACCTAGGTAACCTAGGGAACTCTTGCGATATCACTTTGTTCACTTTGGGTTTTGTAACCATAGATCCAGAGATTATACGATTTTACATTCATTGCAACGCACATTTCCTCTTTTTATGTAAAAAGTATTTTAACTTAAAATGTAATAAATTTAAAAGTTAATAAAATAGATATCGACAAACATATTCTCTAAAACAATTACTATACATGCCATTTTTTTTATTTAGAACACTTTCTCTTTGCTTTATTTTGCCTTAACTTGATTGAGATATTTGATATATTGATCTACAAGTACAATAGAACCAGCTACCTTCGTCATTATAGCACTACGCTATTATATCAGCGATTTAAAGCATAAGGAACCTACAGCCAACTAGCATCCCTCGATTAAGAAAAATACTAATATCGCTGGAAAAAATATGAGATGATAATTGATAAGAATAAAAATAAATTAATAGTAAAACACTTTTAAATACAAGCTTTAATTTTATATAAAACAATCAGAACGCGTTGCCTCTAGATCTCAGTCTATAGAAAGAGCAGGTTCGAGTCTCATACTAAATACCTCTATACCCACTTTACTTGAACTTACATTGATAACTAGGCCAAATGGCTTAGTGAATAAATTTCTATTCGGCATGTCTCTTACAAAATATAACAAAAAGTAAAACCATTTGTTTATACATAGGTGTATAATTTTAAAACGTTTCACTTTTTCAAATCGCTACAGAACTAATTGTGACCAACTCATCAATAAACTCCAGTCAGTAATGCTTAAGAAATCATCTATATTATATCAATATTCCAATTCATTTTGGGTATTTGTAAAAAGCAAATACATCATTAACATAGTAGCTTATACGTTCCTAAAATAATTCATAATATTTCAAAGCCCGCGTTGCAAAGCGAAGGCTATGCACTTTAAGCCGTCCAGCTCTGAGATACCGTTTTAAAATATTAATAACGATGTAGTCCACTAATGAACGAACAAAATGTAACCGCGGCGTGGGAATCCATTGTCAGAACTTTCCTGGAGCACTGAACCGCTCGGTGATAACGTGAAGCACAATTAAACTTGTTTATCCGAGTAATTAATTAAAATCACGTATAGACGAATATGGATTAATTAGATGGCGCCCCTCACTGGTTTAATACTCTTTGATGAACGTCTGTCTGTCGATAAGCGAAATATAAGCGAACTGATCTTATCTTCGATTGTAACTTTCACTTGGGAAAAACTGCTTTGTAAGCATTACAACTAGAAAAGGATTGCTTTTTATAGCTTTAATATAATATAAAATATAATATCTTATATCTTCGATAATATTAGTGTAATATCTGCTTCAAATATTATTTTAACCCTACGAGCATTAAATATCAGTTTGGTGAAAGTTTTATAATACACTATTATTACTACTAATAACAAAAATTACCCATCATCGTCATAATGTCTATTGTTTCTTTAAAAACATATAAATCCTTTTATAAAAACTAATGGAATTTTTTTCTAAGTCATTTAAAACATAATTAATAAGAACAAACTTTTAATAAAAACAACTAAAAGACAAGTGGACAAAGTTTCAGGGGGTCTTTGCCCTAATTTGTACAACTCGTAATTATTATAATTAAGCATTATTTAAAGAGCACGTATAATCATATAATGATATATCTTCTTACTAATTTATGCAATCTTTTTTGTTGCCTGATGCGATCTTTCATTAGCTGTTGCTTAATTGTGTATGAAAAAATTAAATCGTTTCTAAACATTACATAAAAAGTTCACAATGTATTCAAGAGAGTAATTAAGAGCATATTAGTCAATTAATTCCACTGTCATAAATGTCGTTAAAAATTAATCACCAATTTTAAATTGAGGTCTTCTTTCGCAGATCATCCTTGCTGACGAATGTACGGAAGCGGAGGGCAGAGCGTGGCATATGAAACACTTCGCGTGTGCTGAATGTTCGCGGCAGCTGGGCGGGCAGCGGTACATCATGCGCGAGGCGAGGCCGTACTGCCTGCCATGCTTCGATAATTGCTTTGCAGAGTACTGCGACGCGTGTGGTGAACCCATAGGTGTCGATCAAGGTCAGATGTCTCATGAGGGGCAGCATTGGCACGCCACAGAACGATGCTTCGCTTGCCATACATGTCGAGCCAGCTTACTAGGACGCCCATTCTTACCTAGAAAGGGAGCTATCTATTGTTCGATAGCGTGTTCAAAAGGTGAACCTCCTACACCGTCAGACTCGTCCGGTCCCGGGCCTCGGCCACCAAGAGTTCCTCGACCCAGAAGAATGCCTTCTCCGAAATCACCAGCAAGATCACCTCAAAGAGAACCATCCCTACATATAGATGCAGATTCGGAGCCGAGTGCCTCTTTAGCTCCAGAGTCCCCTCCACCACACCCACCGCCACCGCCACATGCTTGCCTTAGTTTAGATAGAGCACTAGCGGACCTAAGATTAGAACAATCTATGACTGAGCACCAAATACAGCCCACGCCTACTTCGGATGAAATGAATGATGAGTCTCCAGACCCACATTGGAAGCCTCCGCATCCGGTCGAAGCGCAGACTGTGGTGACCCCGGGCCACTCCACGTCTATGCCAGAATTGACACTTGTCGACGGTAAAGGATGTCAAAGAAAACCGAGAGGGGGAAGAACGGTAAGATTTTGCGGTGATGACAATGAAGCGTTCGAGCCCGACGAGCCAATACGAAGAGAAAAAGTTAAAGACGATGACGCCAATAGCTACTGCAGCACCTGTTCCTCTTCATCCTCATCGACGGAGTCGTACACACTGCCTACGAGACGCGCGTACGGCGGTGTTAGGATATCATACGTACCCAACGACGCTGTGGCGTGTGCGAAGCGGGAAAGACAAAGGAAAAATGCTCAAAACGATAAAAACTGCATAATTTCGTGATCTTGGCTTCTCATTGTGCATCAATCCTCATACTGACACCAACCTCCGAGCGAAAGACTGACTTTTTGATAGTTTTGTAGCCCCTACACGCCATAGTATTATAATAGCAATAAGAATTTGTCTTCCTTGGAAAAAGGGTGAGAGTAAATGTAAGCAGATGTTTTAATGTCACTAATTATTATGTTGTGACAGACCGCACTAATGCCATTTATGTGCAAACCAATAAATAGGACTCTGAACAAATTTGTATCGATTTAACTTTGAATCTAATCCATCAATGAATGGGCTCAGCCATTGAGTTGCGCGCACCGGTTAGGTACGTTTTCTATTGATGGATTTCGAAAAAGGGTTAATTTTTTGCAAATGTTATTTTGCAAGGGTGGATTTCGACTTTGGTGGTCGAGGAAATCAGCTTTAATGTATTGAATATAAAAGCTCGCTAAATTAATTTACATATCTAGAAGCTTTGTTCATATCGTTTAAAAAACTTATTTAGGACATATCCCACTTTGCCACTTAGAAGTAAGTACTAAGTTAGGTAACATAAGTAATGAAGAGTTCAGTACAAAACTGCCTTGTTTATATTAACATTTTTGTATCGCAAAAATGTGTGTTCAAAATGTATATATTATAGATTAAATAATTAATAAGAAAATAAGTGACATTGCCTTCAAATGTATAGTACGAGTAGGTTCCGTGTGCGATCGCACATCGTGTATATACTACTGGACAGATTTTAATAGAGTTTTGCAATTATAATAAGACGAAACAACAAGCGAAGTCAAAGGCAACACACTCGTTCATTACCACCTGTACTGCATTGTTGCTTATAAGTGTTGAATAATAATGAATAGCTCTTCGAACCGGTGTATACAGTTTGTTTGTATTATAGTATTTATAATTTCTACATACGACCTAATATTTATTGTATTTTAGCAATACCTTTTTGTTTTTTTTTAATCTAGCAGTTGTAATGCAGAATGTACTATGATAAAAGTTAAGAAGTCTTTTGGAAAACCCGTACCTACCTATATTTTCTTTAAAAATGAACCTTTATGAGACAATCAAATTGTAAATGAAATATCATCAGAAAACCAATTTCCAGAGATTCTGTTAATTTGTAGGCTACACTAATAAGTCAAAGATATTTATATATCTACAATGAAAATCTAAAATCATGAAATATTTATTAATTAATGTACTCTGGATTAATAAAATTTAAAGAATGATAAGTCGTTAACTTTAAAGTAATTTAAACAAGAGTCGTAATACATTGCGTCAAAGCAAAGTCAATGCAGTAGCATTACATAACGAGGGGTCAGAACTCAGAGACGATGAGAACTGTTGCGAGTGTGACTTTTAATTAGATCACAAATGTGGTTTAAGCATTTGCCTTTGAAAATATTTTATTATACTTCTAAATTGGTATGTCAAAACAACATTGTAATAGCAATACGTTTCTAAGTTATTTGTAACGAGAGAATAAAATGTTTTTTATGAATTTATCTTCGTCTTTTATTTCCTAAGTCATTGTTTTAGATAGAATTATGGTTTATTTGGAAATAAGGAGTCTGGAAGAGATCGATGAGAATGTATGTATGAAATAACATATACGTGACATATTTATAATTTTTCTATTTAGCTTTGGCGTGTGATGTCTTAGAGTAGCCGTTTTTCAGGTTCTCTCCGGAATCACTCAAGATATTAAAATAGTTAATTTCGTTTATAAAATAAGAATAGATCAGAATAAAAGTATCTTTAACATCTTATACTAATTACTATAATACTATTTAACAATCTTATAACACAAATCACATTTTGAAGAAGAATTTGTTAAATCGGATACCAATTTCGAGGTTTATCGCGGACCAACATGGCATGGGAATTTCATATAATAAGAAAATAACACTAAGCAATACACCACTTGTAAAGCCAAAAATGTAAATAGTAAAAATGGCAAATAATTAATTCTAAACACAGCTGATACTATTATTGAGTAAAATAATGCGACAAAGTTAACTGTCGGTGCACATAATAGTGAAGTGAAGTTAAATAATAAGTAATTTACTTTGGATGTAGTACGTCCATTCCGCCTTCCGCGTTTCTTGGCGTACACGCGCGGTATTGTCATGGTGTTTCCCATAGAACGGACGCTTTCTTGCATCACAGGACATGTATTCACTTGACATAATGCTAAGAATTTCACTGATTATGGGAAAAGTACTCGGGCTTTACTTAGAAATTGAAATCGCTTTGGAAAGTTTATTGACACTTGTAGACTTAGTAGTTCTATAACAACTGCATGCATTACAATTCATTCAATCATGTCAAAAATATATACGAATATAATTAAAGAGAAAGTGTATGTAGACCAATTTTTGAAAAAAGGTGTTTGTTTTTCATCGTTTACATATTCGCTATTTCAAGTCGTAAAAATAGCTGAAGGGGACCTCATCAGACATGATTCCGCACTTGATAATAATTGTCATAATTTTATATATTAGACGTCGACATTGACAAGCTTTATTTAGGGATTAATGAATTATATATAATTCAACACGAATGATGAAGTCTGATTCTACACGATATACTAAAACCCTATTATTAAAATTTGTATCTAATATCTACTTAATGGTTTAGTAAGGTACAAATGGAGAACAACAATAGAACAACTTGATCAGTGTTTAACGAAACTTTCACTAGTTCGTGTATGATTAAGTCGAGATTTACCAGCTTTTAGCAATATCAGGAAAGAAACAGACGAATAAGAGTATGTAGCTAAAAGTAAAAAGAATGAAGTACAGTTATTAAAGAAAATTAAACGCGATTTTGCAACTAATTAGGTATTTTTATTAAATCAGTAGAAGAAAACTTATACACAAGCGTGACTTATTAAATAATTTATATCACGACATAAATATTTAGGCAAACATGCAAATAATAGTTAGACCAATAATTATAAATTAAATAGTCTGTTTCACCCCTTACCAACCCTCGCAGACAGGGGTCGCGCGGTAAACCTCCCTATTAATCACTAATATAATGACATAATAACGCGTGACATATTACAGGCAGGACTAAAGGGTTGTTTCGAATTAACTTTTTCAGGGGGTTTCAAGGTCACGAGCTTGGGGTAGGTTAGCCATTAAATTGTTATTAATTTTGGAAAGTATTTATTAACATTATAGCCGCTGTCACGTTATGACTGTTAAACGTTTGATATCATAATTACTTTTTGTTTCAATTTAATATAAGCTTGTGTAAAATAATAAACATTCATTATTACTTTATTGTATTTTTCAGTTAAGTTTCTTACTAAAGATATGAATCATTGATTAGGATTGAATAATATTACTTTATATAATACTAGCATTTCCGGCGGCTTCTCACGCGTTCTAAAGACCGCAAATCAAATTCTTTGAGTCGCGCGGTACCTCGCAGAACTAACGCCCTTCACGTTTTTGCAAAATTTTTCATTGATTCTCCGCTCCTATTTGTTGTAGCATGATGTAATATAGCCTATAGCCTTCCTCGATAGGATTCTTGGCCAGGATTTTTTCAGTGAACCATTCTTTTTATAATTTTTAACATACTAAATTACTTATAAAATTATTTGCATCCATTAAACAGATGTGTGAAGGTCGATTTTACTTCGGATCCTCTACTAGTAGGTACTACTGTCTTGTGCGTGAGTTAAATAAAATTTCTTTTCATATACAAAAAAATTATTACAATTAAATTTTGTAATGTAAAATATTAAAGACGATAATAAAGGTGATGTTTATTATAAATATAAATAATTTAACAAACAGTTTAAATATATTTATGAAAATACTTGTCTTTCCTAAAATTTTAAACTTTAAATTAAAACGATATCTGAAAAATAAATTCAAAATCACACAACACTTTATTTTAATCAAGACACGAAACCTTGGTACATTTTATTACAAAGTTTAATTAAAAATAAATTTGAAAATACAGAAATTTTTATATTATAATACATAGCTTAACCGAGGTAAAACGGGCTCAAAAGTTTTAAGCACGACTGATGCTTAGAATGAATAATAATGTAATTTTTTATTTCTTTTTCCATTACTCTCTACTTTCCAGAGCTACAATGGATCAACACTGTTCGACGTCGCTAGGGCCGACCTCAGCACCTACCCAACTAACAATAATAAATAATAATAATCTACTTTCCAAGTTTTTCCAAGTTAAAGCTAAGTTACGTTTAGCGCAGTTTGTAGTGACCCTACTTTCTTGCGCCAGCGGTCGCGGGTTCGAGTCTCGCTGGGGGAATTCATTTGTTAAACTCGGATGATTGTACTCCAGTCATGAGTGTTTATATTTATAATATGTATGTATTCAAACTTATATACTTATCAACTAACCTGTATCCGTAACACAAGCTTTGTAGCTTACCACGGAACTAGATGGCGCTGTGTGTAATAATGTCCCAACATATTTATACTACATACCTAGTATAAAATAAAGTCGCTTTCTCTGTCCCTATATCCCTATGTATGCTAAATCTTTAAAACTACGCAACGAATTTTGATGCGGATTTTTTTAATAGATAGAGTGATTTAAGAGGAAGGTTTATATGCATAACTAGCAGATCCCGCGGCTTTGCCTGTGCTAAATCTAGGGAAGAGCCCGAGCGGAGCGAGGGTGAGTCGCTAGTATATTATATTTATATAAATCAAATCTCATAGCAAACTAATTCCTAGCAACGAGGAATCGATCAGGTGCGCGGGCGCAGGCCGGCGTGACGCCACCTGTGTTCACGCTTGACGCGAGGGGCACAAATCGTCCAGTAATGTCTGAAATGACGAACTCATTAACTCTGTCAAATTAGATATACTGTCGAGTATATTGATTGGGACCAACCAGTGTTGGCGTATATTATTTTAAAATGTGTCGTGTTAGGCGCAGGCGTAAAGGGTAATAGGGGTTTGATGGCTAATTCTGCGTATTTGGTATGATAAACAGTTTGTAGTGACCCTACTTTCTTGCGCCAGCGGTCGCGGGTTCGAGTCCCGCTAGGGGCATTCATTGGTCAAACTCGGATGTTTGTACTCCAGTCATGGGTGTTTAAATTTATAATATGTATACATTTACCCTTATATATGTTGTATATCAACTATCTGGTATCCGTAACACAAGCTTCCTTCGTAGCTTACCACGGAACTAAACTGCGCTGTGTGTAATAATGTCCCAACATATTGATATAAATTGTAGATTTGATTATAATTTTATAGAAAGCTTCAAACTTCATTGCTTTTGTAAATGGGAACCTGAAAAATCAAAGATCCTTTTGGCTTTTCAGATTACCAGACCTATAGGAAAGTTGTGTGAGAATTTTTTTATACAAATATGAAAAAAAAAGACGAAAACCATTAATAACTATTTTTTATAAACTCAATAACTAAGATGAAGAAAAAACAATAAAAAGCTTTCGAAATACGTGAATCCGCCAACCCGCACTTAGCCAGCGTGGTGGACTATGGCTTATTTTTTTAGTACTGTTGGGACCCCCGTGTCCAGCAGTGGAAAGTTTAAAAGGGCTGCAAAAGCTATTTTCTTAGTTTTCGACAGACTAGCAGGCCTCCTCACGATGTTTCCTTCACCGTAAGACGAAGTAGTGCGTGTATCTCCCATTATACACACTGTTATATTCGTAATCTTACCAACCTTTGACGCAATAATAATTAATTTTAAGTGTTTAATAATAAAAAAAGTTAAAACATTTTTAATTGACACTTAACATATATAAATTAAGAAACATTTTATATAAAATTTGAAATGTTGCGAGGTTTATGAAGCTTGAAGTCTTAAGAATGTGAGATTACATTGCCCGAGTACATAGTTCGTGTAGTAATAGTATTTTAATAATTAATTAAAAAAATAGTTCTTGGAAGTTTTGTGTAAAATTCCGAAACTATGAATACGTTAAAATATTTTCTCTCCGTTTGTTTAAAACAGCTGAAGTGATTTTGATAGAGCTTTCTGTGGGCGTTAGATTTTTTTTGACAACTTCAGTTACTATTGATCAGAAAAAAAGATACATAGAATACACACATCACCATCTCTACACAGTTCCCTAGTAAGCTACGAGGCTTGTGTTACGGATACAAGATAGTTAATGCACTATTTATATATAACTTTAAAATACATACATTTTATATATAAAAATCCCCATGACTGGAGTACAAACGTTCGTGCTCAACAAATGAATGCCCTCAGCGGGCCTCGAACCCGTGAACGCCAGCAGGTAGGGTCACTACAAACTGAGCCAAACGTCTAAACTAATAAGTAAACGTAAACAAATAAGCGAGGAATAGACTCGGGTGCGCTTACGGTACTGCCCGCACTCGCTGGCAAGACCGCAAGTGTCGCGTTACCAAGGGTCGTATATCGATTCCTGTCGCAATGTCCGCTTGCTCTCACTTCTTAGTTCTTATTGTAGCGGTTAATTAGTTCCAACGAACAAATCATTCAATGTTATAAATATTTTTACTAATAAAAAAAATATTTTGGGACATTATTACATAATGCACCATCTAGTTCCATGGTTAGCTACGAAGGGAGCTTGTGTTACGGGTACTAAATAGTTGATATATATATACTACTACATATTTAAGTTTAAATAAGTACATATTATAAATATAAACACCCATGACTGGAGTACAAACATCCGAGTTTAATAAATGAATGCCCCCAGCGGGACTCGAACTGCTCGAGAAACTTACCTTTGATTTAAAATACATTTCATCAAAATCTTTGCATTCGTTTTAGCATGAAGGATTTAACATCCATATATACAATAACCAGTGACTTAAACTCCTATGGTTAGGCTCCTTGGAAAGATGGTAATTAGTAACCCTATCAGTAGCCTATATTTTACTCCAGGCCTGTCTGTGAAACAAATTTCATCAAAATCTCTCGATGTCGAAGAAGGATTAACCACGATGGGTTACACATATACAATACAGCATAAAACAGCATATTTTATTATTTATCCCACGTTTCTATACATTGTTGGAATACTTACATCACTACATACTTAGTAAGTATAAAACAAAGTCGCTTCCCGCTGTCCTATGCTTAGATCTTTAAAACTACGCAACGGATTTTGATGCGGTTTTTTAATAGATAGAGTGATTCAAGAGAAAGGTTTATAAATAACTAGCGGAACCCGCAGCTATGCTCACGCTAAATCTGGGAACGAAATCGAGCGAAGCGAAGGCTAGTCGATAGTAATATTATATGACGGTAATAGAACACTTTGATGGTTAAAGCAATTCCAAATCTATCAGAAATACATTACCGCTTTATATCTCAACTATAAGCAATTATTAAATGATTAAACTCAAATATATTGTCAGCATTGTCGATTACAAGTTGTCGAAAATGCCTACTAAAATATTACGAATATTCAGAAAAATGTTATTCTTGCAAAATGTTGTTAGAAGTTCTCAAAAGTGAAGTGAGAATCCTATAAATCTAGGATTCCATCCAGGTTCCATTTGCGCAGAGCAAAAACGTAATCAGTACTCAATGTGCGCCAAAAAAATAAGAAAGGACGGTTGTCCTACCTAAAAGCGTTTTATAACGCTTAGTTTTGAAAATTCGACCTTAATCATTATTTTAATAAAACAACAACATAAAAAATTGATTGACAGAAAAAGGAAGTAAAAGCACTTAAAAGAAAATAATCATTATTATCAATATAGAGGCTGATTCTATAGTTTTCAGAGTTTTCAAATCTTCTTCTGATAAAACTTGTTATGATGATGTTATCCGGTCAACATTGAGGATACTTTTGAGCTATCTATTTTCACAGTTGAAAGTACTTCAGGTCGAATCCGAGCGGAGCAAGGGTGAATTAATAGTTATGTAAAACTAACTGAATATGTTATTCTTAACGAAGACCTACAAATTACATAATTGCTAAGCACGTAATTGCTGTGTAATGTGTCGGTTGCCGACGAAAAGTATACTAATTTTGTTCAGTTCGGGAGTTTACACCGAGTAACTATTAACAATTGTTCTATTGACATTGTAAAAACAGTAGAAGACGTGACTGGATGAAGCATTTCTTAATTCTAGCTATTTACTTACTTAAAAACAGTTGTTGGTGCTATGGGTATATAAACAGGCATATTTATGACTATTATACTTCAATTCACGCTACTTGATAGCCATTTTATATGCACTAATTTCATTACACTAACTTTGAAGTCAATTTTCTCGAAATTCTAAATTTCCAACATATCACCTTCATCCATACATGTCTTCGATTATTTTTAGAGTTATAATCAAAACCTATTAATTATCCTTATTTAATTAAAGTCAAGAGCTATATCAATACTATACAAACAATACTGGTCAGTTTTTTCCGTTCATCCAAGCATTTTGCGGTATTTCCAAGAAGTCAATAGTTAAATAAAATTAATTAAATCATTCATTAAATGTGGTCACTTTTGCGAAATATGAATGTAGACATTTATTAAGACAAAGTCTTAAGTAACAGTCAATGTAAACAAACGTGGAACTTTGACGCAGTAAGTTGCACGCGCAAGGACGTTAAGTGACTCAACTCTGGACGCAGTTCATACAAACTGTTGAATGCATTGAAAGTGTTATCTTTAGAAGTAATATAATAAGATAAAACGTATGTAAAATGATAATGCAGCTGTTTTTATTAATATGGAGTAAAACTTATTTGAAGAATTTGAGGAAGCTCTATTATCCTAACTTGTATTGTAAATACGAAAGCATGTTTATAACCTTCTTCTATAAAGCAATATTTCATTTTGGTGATTTTCCATACAGACATTGTTAGTGCGTTTGACTCAATACTTATTATAAGCCCCAATGTATATAAAGCAAATCTTATAATCTTATTCTAAGAAATATTTAAGACTAGTGGAACCCGCAGCTTCGCTCGTGCTAAATCTAGGGACGAACCCGAGCGAAGTGAGGGTGAGTCGCTTGTTTAAGATAAACATTTCCATCATAATTCATACATAACATATGTGTAACTCTAGGGGTTTTGGCAGCGCACGCCAGAATAGCTCGCACATGGTAGATTTTTAACAACTTACTTGACACTTATCGTCATATTTTGGACAATTCACACAATATATTTACAAATTGTAGTCTATGTGTTATTCTGATATATAAGCTATATTATTATAAAGTTTCATTAAAATCCATTCAGTAGTTTTTACGTGAAAGAGTAACAAACATCCATCCATCCAAACTTTCGTGTTTATAATATGAGTATATATGTATAGATAATAAAACCATATTGTATGGTAAATTTTGATGACATTCTGAGTCACGTCTAATCTTGTTTCGATTCGACCACTCCCGGAAATCGAATTCATAACCAATGTGTTAACGGTGAAAATTCACAAGGACGATTAAGTCGACCTTTGTGACTCACCGTCCAGCTATCGCCTCGCGTCATATAAAAATAATGCAGGCTAATCACTTTATCAAAGAACAACGTAAATGATACAACTAATACAGAAAAGTAAACTGTTATAACTTTTAAAAAAAGTTTAGGAAAGGAGGAAAGTTAATAAGGGATTTTTTTTATTTTTATGACTTATATAATATTAGTATAGAAAGCCGGTTTAAAAAGAATGTTTTCTTCCTATACTGCGTTTGTTATGAAGATAATCGGATGATGAAATCCGAAGTCAGATAGAACGAGAAAAATAATATTATTTAATTTTGAACTCGTCCAGAATACAAGTATTATTTATAATTGGCATATCTCAATGATTTTCCTTTAACAAATGTACAGAGAGATAAAGAGAGAAAGGAGAGCGTGACAATATTATGAACAGTGTTGTATTTTGATTATACTAACTGAAGTATATATCAATACTAATATTATAAAGCCGAAGAATTTTTTTGTTTATTTGTTTGTTTGGTTGGTTGAACGCGCTAATCTCAGAAACTACTGGTCCGAATTGAAAAATTCTTTTTGTGTGGGATATTCCGTTTATCGAGGAAGGCTATATTACATCACGATACGACCAATAGGAGTTGAGCATCAATGAAAAATGTTGCAAAAACGGGAGAAAAATATGTCTTTTGATTTTCAGCCTTTAGAACGCGAGCGGAGCCGCTGGAAAGGCTAGTTGACTCATAAAGATCAATATTTTCTACAAAACAGTAAACACGTATCGACCAGTTTGAGAACAGGTTTGATGTAGATGTCGAGCTCAATGATATGTTAGGTCTCTACAATTATTAAGTCTAGTAACTTCGTAGGTAATAAGTTGAGTGGAACTTGTGTCTTACAAAATACAACTAGGTATTATACAAAATAACTAGAAAAAAATGTTATGAATGTATTGATTTTAACTTCAGCAATCTTAAAGATAATGTTAGCTTTTAAGTTATACTTTTTACCCGACTGCGCTAGAAGGAGGGTTATGTTATTCGAGAGTATGTTTGACACGCTCTGCGGCCTGAACGACTCGATGGGTTGTAGCTTGAGGCGTGTCGTTAGATTCGTATTTACTGTGAGAGTGTCACTGGGTATATCAAAATAAAATAAAAAAGAAAATGGCGGATTTTGGGTGCCAAATTCAAATGTTCGCTTTGGAGCCCGAACGGCTCGATGAATGTTAGCTTCAAACGTGACGTTCAATTCCATATTAATTGTAAAAGTAACACCGGGTATAAATTTTGAATCAGGACACAACATATTTAAGGGTTTTTCATTTCCAAATTACGCAGAAACGCAGTTCAGTTTTTTAGTTTTTTAAGTTCGCTGACTTGTTACTATATTGTGGCTTAAAATTTTATTTATAACAATAAATTGTAATATTTTTTATACATTGGTCATTTAAAACGTTGCTACGTAATATCAATCAATAATAGAGTATAGGTTTCTAAAATTAATATCTATTTAATCAGTAAAACTACTTTAAGAGCTCTCATTAAGACGGTCTACCCCCAATCATTATTGACTGTGAAGTCACTAGAAAAACAAAGATGGATGGAGTAGGGAAATAACCAGGGAATACGTACATTATACGTAATTGCCTTCTGTACACAGTAATTGAGCTACGATGTCATCTTCATACATCGTCCTTGGCCCATCTTGAGCCACTTCTAAAGTCAATTAGGGTAATTTAAAATTCTACTGGCAAATAGAAATAGTGATATCATATAGGATAGTGGAAAAACTTGACCTACAAACGACCTACAAATGGCCTATTGATCTAAGTTAAGGATTAGATTTATCACTGCTTAAAGTTTTTCTTTTAATACATTAGTAAGTAACATGATATAATATAGTAAAAAAATCGACATAATATAAGGTGTTTAGTTTCCCGTATTTTTAATTTTTCAATTGTTAAATGGACTACTTGGTTGGTGTATGATCTAACAAATCTAAGTTCCAAAGAAAACAAAGAATTTTACTGCTTACTACTTTACTATTATCACCAAAGAAGCAATTTAAGGTCAGCTCAGTTTGTAGTCATCCTACTTGCTGTGCCAGAAGTCGCGGGTTCGAGTCCCGTTTATACAGCCATGAGTATTTTTATTTATAATATTTAAACATTTAAAATATACAGTTACCATATATGTGTAGTGTATCAATTATCTCTAACATAACAAAAACCTCGCTACTAACTATGGAACTACATAATGGTGTTGTAACATAACAAACATCGAGAATTAAAAATCATCTTAAATCCGCAAAAAATCTAAATAATTTAATTTTCAATGTCAAAAGTGTCAAAAGTTCGCGTAAATCTAAGAAAGTTAACAGGTAATACTTAATGGTAGAGAAGTTTTCCTAAACTTAAATTTTCAAAAAATCCAGCCATTTTAGTCAAGAACTCAAAAAATATTTCAAATCGGACTTACAACCTATTCAGTGTTGAGTCATATATTCATGCTGACTGCAACTAAGTGGGAAACAGTTTAATTTAGCGAATCGTCTTGTTGTTCAGAGTAACTTGTATGAAGTACAACTGGGCAGGATTTCCTTGCAACGATTATGCAATCATTCATTGTATGGACATTTTAGTAGTAGTGCCATGTTTGTTACCTTCGGGTAGCAACCGAATGGGCCGGCACGCCCCGTATAGTTCATTAGTACCACTCTCTCACAGAAGACCGGCGTGAAGTGGCAGCTATGCTGTCGCGTTTCGTCCGGTGAGTGAGAGTCCGGCAGGCCCACTCTCCTTCCCCCCTCCCTCTTCCCTTTATCCTCCGCCTTCGTTCCCCCCTCCCTCCCACTTCCCTCCCTCCTCCATCCCTCCCTTTCCTGAAAGGCCGGCAACGCATCTGCAAGCCTGGCTTGCAGATGTCCATGGGCGGAGGTTTCTTCTCCTGCCCGTTTGCCCCCTTTTTACCATAAAAAAAATAACTTGGCATTATACTTATGTAATATCTGTACTTTTAATGTTTTTTTTGAAACGAAGTTCCTTTTGGGACGATGCGGAGGGGTAACCGGGAAAAAACGTCCGTAACGTAAGATTTTTATTTATCTAGTATTTAATAAAAATAGATACTTATATAACGGTTTTACTATTGAGTGTTGCTAGTGATTGACATTTTTTTTTGTTTAGATTTTTATTTTTATAAAAATTACAAAAGATGTATACCCGAATAATTATTTTCTTTATACCGCTAATAGAACTTAAAATTAATATTTTTATAATAAGGAACTTCATTCCTATCCGGTGTCTCACGACACCACACGTTTTACTTTTTTTCATTTGAGATAAAAAAATATTCCACTTACTCCGGTATTTCCACTACTATATGTAGGGATCCGTATTCACAACAATATACGTTTACCAGATACATATGTATATAACTTTAAATACATACATACCTATTACAAATATAAACATTCATGACTGGAGTACAAACATTCGTGATTATTATTCAAATCAAAGCCCCCAGCGAGACTCGAACCCGCGACCGCGACGGTACAGTAAGAAGGGTTACTATACTACACACTGAGCCAAAGTAAAGGAAGATAATAGAAATAAGTAATGTATCATTACATATTACTAAATGTAAATATATATATCGATAATCTTTACATGATTTATTTCTTGATTCTATGAATTGGTTCGTTAACTATTAAATTACCTACTTATAACCAATTTCTTGTATAAGGGTGGATTTTTGTCGCAATCGAATTATATATTATGTACATTTCACGTGACGCTACAGTTTTTACTGTGCAGCATTTTAGTAAAAAATTACATTTTTGCATATAATATTATGTACCGAACCTTTTTTTAACGTCCCACTGCTAGGCACGGACCTCCCTTCTATACAAAAAGGGCCACGCTGGCCTAGTGCGAGCTGACTAACTTCACATGTCTTTCGAAAACTTACTGGGTTATCTCAGACGTGCAGGTTTCCGCACTATGTTTTCCTTCGCCGTACGAAAAGTGGTAATTGTGTTAAAAATGATTTGTATATAATATAAATATGAGAGGTGCTAGACCCAGATTTGTAACCGCTTCACTCCATTACCCAAGCGACTATAGGCAGCCAATGCTATTAGTAGGTAGGTACATAATATAAATAAAATTGAAGTGTCTGTTTTTAATTTCAAATTAACAGCTTTTCACTATGTGCGAATGAGAGTTTATACGATACTTGCATCAAAGATCAATTTAAAAAAAACTGTCTCTCTGACTGTCCGTCTGCTTGTTCCGGCAAATCTCTGAAACGGCGGCATAGAGATGATGTACCTATCGACAATTGTCAACTTATAACTAACTAATTAATCCATTACACAATTATTTGACTGTAATTAAAACAACATTGTCTTGAATAATCTTGGCCTACTACGTTAGCACAAACTCAAGCAAAGTTTAATCCAAATTATTAAATTATTATATGCCATTACAAATATCAATTTCCTTATATCTAAGGTACGTATTTCCCAACTCAGCGATGAGTTCTGCCTCGCAGGATGTGTACAAGTGATTGATAGTGCAATCATGCAATCAAACGACCAGTCAAGTGGCGCCCGACTGCTAATGAAATAATATTGTTTGATCATCCCTCACGCTAATGGTATGCAAACTGGTGTATTTTGACAGCGAGTTTTCATCGGAGATCGCAGGGTTGATTCTAGCGTTAGCCGCGTAATGTTTTACAGAATTATTGAAGTAGTCTACAATGAAAAATATACATATTATGTAGTAATATTAAATGTATATAAAATCGGTAAATGAAGATGATGTATGATGTAAAAGCAAAAAGACTTGGAAAATAAATACGAAACTGTAATCTATAATAATATTATAAAGCTGAAGAGTTTGTTTGTTTGGTAGACTACGCTATTCTCAGGAACTAACTTTTTGTGTTATATAGTCCATTTATCGAGGATGGCTATAGGCTATTATTACATCACGCTACGACCAATAGGAGCGGAGCATGAAAAATGTTGCAAAAACGGGAAGGACGGACGTTATATCTGTGAGGCACCATACCGCGCGACTAAGAAACGCGTGCGAAGCCGCGAAAAATGCTAAATAATTTTCATGTCAAAAAATGAAGTAGATCATGCACAAACAACTGTTTTTCTTTTAACTAATGTCATATTACTTAAATTTCCAGACCTTTGGTCACTTGACCTATTTACCTTATATGAGAAAATGTGAAACAATTACTCCATTGAAATATTTGAATGAATCATTTTTCTAGAATCCGTAAAACCGTCTGGCGCCTCGATGAGTGCTCGAGTTGATGTCATCTGGGAAATTGGAATTAAACACCTTAGCATTCTCTTACGAGGTAGCTATACCTAAAATAAATTTTCCATTAATATTTTTTTTCTATTTCGTTATGGAGTTCGTCTTCGTGCTTAACTATCATTCTATATTACATTTTAAAATAATATTCTTCTTCTTCGTTATGAATATTAAAAAACATTTTTTTTATATGACTAACAACTAACCCTTGCATCGCTCGGGTTCCATCGCGTAGCTATTCTGACATGATTGAGTAACTTACATCCAACCATCCAAACTTTCGTATTTACTTAGGTTAGTAGTACAATAATAGAATGTCATTGTACCTAAACTCAATGTTGAGACATAGTTAATTCTACGAGTACGTCTATCATACTTATCCTTGCCCTAGGTACGTTGTAGGTGTAGAAATCTCTAAGACCTTATGTTCTCCTGCTACTACAAAAGTATCCTATGTTCAGTAGTTTTCTTGTGATGCGGTCACGTATAGACAGACAGACAAAAACTCTAAGTACTATCAGGTTAGGCTTCTCGGCTAGTTAATAATTACTGTTTCAATATTTAAAAAAAATATTTAATGTACAGATTTGATTGAAGAAGAGATTTTATTAAGTATATGTATAGACCACAGAAAAGATGATTATTCCGTGATATATGTAGGGTGGAGTGAATTTGACCAATTTATTTTTTTTCAAAATTTTAATTCTCCTGTATCATCAATCGTTGATGGTATGTAAAAGATTTATTAGTACCAAAAATCAAAAGTCTACGACTTTATTTTAAGGTGGCGCACTACGAGGGTAATTTGCAAAAACAATAAAATTTAACTTCTAAGGTGTACCCGTAAGTTAATGTGTTTTTGTAACTATATGTCATAAAACTTATATTCTAATAACTATCGGGTGTTATCTTTAGTATATTTACGCTATATTCTAAAAATCACTCGTCAATAAGAACTAAAGACAAGTGTAAAAAGTGGAGTTGTTGTTAAATTTCGTCTGTAAAATACCAAAAACTCGAAAAGACTTGCGGGTGCTCTTTGTTTGGTAATCCAATAAAACTAATTATTAATGTGTTACCAACGTATTAATTCATTATAAAATATTATTTGTGGTCAAGAAATACGATGCTAGAACCGAATGATGGTAAAGACCCTGCTGTAAAATACTTGAGTGAAATGTTCGCCACCATCATTGATTAAATTGGAATAAAGCATCTATTCCCACTAAAAGTCATCAACAAATCGTTGCAAGATTGATTTCATAATACAATAAGTACAAGAGTGTAAAGAAATGCATAATTTATTTATTTATTTATTTATAATGAAACAAGAAAACAGACATGCAGATATAATATCAGCAATTTTTACTGGTACAGTCTTACTAAACGTAGCCAATGAAGATTCTGGACTCTAGACTGGACTCGCACATTCTCTGTGCTTGGCTTGCACTAATAGGATACTTCGTTCATAAATTGGGACAGCTAAACTCACAAAATCTTTAAAAGACTAAACAAACTTTATTAACGAAAGTCTACGCACGATCCTGGTTTGATATTAAGTCAAGACTGTTTTGCAAACATCGAGTTCATATCTTTAACATGATTAAAATAAGTTTGTATTTTCCAGAAGACCTGAAAAGCATTGCTATAACAACTATATAGAGAAATTCCTTGTTTGTACATCCGGAAAACTGACTTGGCTATGTTACAAGATCACGAATCACACATAAGAGAACTGGCTCTCCGTAGAGTTTTAAAGTCAAGAAACGAGTGTAAGGGAAAGAAAACCGAGAGTTTCAGTTTGCAAATATTAAATTTAATGCATTGAACAATTATGATCAATTAACTAGTAAAATAAAAAATGACAGAACCTCCAAAAACTATGAAATATAATGACGCGATAATTCCAGACATGATCTCCTCAGGTGGTAATTTATTTAAAATTGAAAAGTATCCTTGCCACACTCAGGTGAAACGTTACGTCAAGCTTGTAACTGAGGCTTCGGCATCTGATTATTTATCAGAAGCCAGAGAGGATTTATTCGTTCTAGCATAAAGTCAAGGCAAGATATACCAATATGCGACACAACGTTTTTTAGGCAAAAATCAGAGTCTGTGCTAAGCTTCTGATTTCGAAAGTTAAAACTCACTTTTGATGCCTATTATTTTTTTATTATTTGGTTAGAAGTCGTGTTATTATTTTAAAGCTATTGCATAAAAGTTTTGGCACAAAATTTAGCTTAAATAAAATCTTTAGATAAAGCTGAAATTTGTACTTTTCTTAAAAATTAAAATCTGATGCGCCACCTTAAGATGGTGACATAGAAACTTAAAATTAAGTTTTAAGATCTCTGATAATGTAGAACATCCATTGGTAACACAGGAATAACGAAATTAAAAAAAAATTTTTTTCGCTCCACCCTAATATACAGTGGTAGCCCAGCGGTAACGCGCTCGCTTGGATAACCGAGTGATGTGGGTTCAAATCCGGGTCTCGCACCTCTGATTTTTCATGTGCGAATCATTTTCTATCATGATTACCACTTGTCTTACGGTGAAGGAAAACATCGTGAGGAATCCTGCATGTCTGAGAAAACCTAGCAAGTTTTTGAAAGACGTGTAAAGTCCGCAAACTCGCACTAGGTCAGCGCGGTGGACTATGGCCTGTTCCCCTCGTACTGAGGGAGGCCCGTGCCCAGCAGTGGGACGTTAAAAAGGGCTGATGATGATGATGTATAGCAAATGTTTAAACCACCAACTAAGCGACAATTCAAAAACTAAAAGTACATCATCCGTGTATATATACGTATGTATGTACTTAATTTGTACTACGTACTTATTTACCAAATTTGGACACTTGCGTGATGAACAGACAAACACAAAACACGTCATTACACATATATAATAGAAGTAGCAGGATATTGACTATTTCAAGTAAATACAAAATGGTTATTTCCCTTACCTTAAGCATCAACACATTTTGAGGAAAACTATAACGCTCGCGCGGATAAAGTGGAGTTACTCACGCGGACTCTTGCTAATCTATAGATAGCTTCGATACACTCTGACTAATATATAAAAATAATTATTTACTAATAGTTTTCTTCATTACATCATTGTGGAAAATTTGTATTCTTACTACACATACCTACAGCTGCTGCAGATCGTACATTTTATCTAATGAATCGAATTTCAATACCATTTTATTTCATTTATTTTTGTATTTTTTACAAGAAGAGTTTTTGAATTTTTGGTTCAACTTTTTTGAATGCTTTAGAGCAATCATGGTCACGAGAGATATGTGCGAATTCCTACTAAAACATTAGAACTCTTTTTTTTGTGGTCCTCTAGCTTTGCTCATGTGTGTTACAAGCTGCATATACAAATATGTATTTATAAAATCATATTTTTACAACTTAACATATTTTTTACTGTCGCAATGACGTGCCGAACATTTTGCAGTAGTTCGCATTGCAGTAACCTGCATCACGCGTTAGTAGGAGGCACTGCGATATTTTAAAATTGTTGTTTCAGAGATCCAAACTACATATTATCAGGAACTATTAAGATTTAGTTGCTATATTTAGAGCAGTAACTAAAGAGACGGATGGCTTTAAAAAGTAGCCGGAAGTTGCCAAACTAATATTTAAACGATATTGATTTATGAAGGCGTGAAAGTGGAACAAACAAACAAACTATCGCACTAAAAAATATATGTATAAAATATATGTATGAAAACGTAATACAACACGTTTACGCAAACACATCAGCCACGCTTTGCTGCGCCACTAAACGTAACAAACTGCTTCGTGTTCGTAAAAAAATAGATAACATTATGAATAATAAAACTATTTACGGTACTAAGAAAAATCGTATTCGCTTCTTTGGCAACGTGGCACTATTATCCTGAGACATGACATATTAACCAGTCAATAGCATCAATCTGGCTGTCTAAAGTAGGTTATATAACTTGATATGTAAATATTACGAAAATGGGTTAAGATTATTAATAATGCACAATGTTTTATTGTATTGTATATTTCTGATTGCTATCCGGAATAAAAATTTTGTATTTAATAGCAATCGCAACGCAAGTCCAGAGAACATTCGCTTTGGAAACAGAGGCTATCGAACCGCGAGTAACGCCTCTAAAGTTTTCATGTGTCTCTTTCTTAACATTATGAAAACTTCTTCTTGAACTAAAGTAGTTTTCGTAAAATATATTAATTCCGCCATCCACTATCATGAGCGTACAAGACTATATACCCGACATTAGCTTCAGCCCTTTAAAGACAAGACAAATGGTATAGACCGAGCTGTTATTGAGGCTTGATATACAGAAAGACTGAATAACTAAACTTGACCTGACCCGGGACTCAACCCAGATCCTACGGAAGTGCAGCCGTACATGCCTCGGTGATACTACTAGCACTACGCCACCGAAGCAGTTGAATTACTCGTAAATATAAACATGTCTTAGAGCTATGACAATCATGGCAAAAGGCCATAAATGCTTATTAAGATGACTTTCATTCAATTAAGCTTCAGCTATAAAGTGTTAGAAAGTAATAACTAATGATACGGCCGGTTCATTCATACATTGGTCACAGTAAAACTGAACCGATCAAATTAGGCACACCGATCTATTAATCATATTATATTCTCATGTCACACATGGAGCAAGCATCATGAATATCACTGACATGAATATTTGTTAAATAATTCAGACAAATATGTATCTTTCTATGTAAAAAAATAAAATTGACGACACGTTTGGCGCAGTTTTTAGTGAGCCTACTTTCTTGCGCCTGCGGTCGCGGGTTCGAGTCCCGCTGGGGGCATTAGATAAATAGGTAAAAAATTTTTTTTTATCTCATTCTATGCTTGTTTCGCACTCCTTAGTCAGGTTAATCAGTTTAAAGTCTTAATTACTAAAAGTTCAACAAAAACCTTTCCGTTATCTTATTTTTTAGACAAAAGACCAGATGTCAAATCGTAAAATTCAGTCTCATTGATTAGCTTTAGTTGTTAATCGCAAACAGGTGTTCAGGTTGACTGGAAATGCCGACATTTAGGGTTCCGGCGCGAGATAAAGCCGAGATTAGAGTCTGGTTAAATACTCGTAGTGACATAATAAATAAATAAATACATATAATGTTGGAACATTATTATACAGCGCCATCTAGATCCGTGGTAAGCTGTGAAAGAAACTTGTGTTACGGATACCAGATAGTTGATATACTACATATATAAGTTTAAATACATATTATAAATATAAAAACCCATGACTGGAGTACAAACCAAATGAATGCCCCCAGCCGGACTCGAACCCGCGACCGCTGGCGCAAGAAAATAGGGTCACTACAAACTACGCCAAACGTGCCGTCGACAAATGTGTTGACACTCTCGTTTTTAGTTTTTGATTGAGTCTATTTCGGCTGTTTTTAACTGAAAACTTTTTTTGCTGCGTTGAATCTCTTTTATGTATACTAGATAGTTTCGCCTTGTCTGATCAGCATGAATGGTTTTATTTGTTTTTTCGTTATGGGTGTTTAAACACTTACGTGTATATAATACAGTATGTATGTTACATTTATTTAGAAGAAAAGGTATAAAAGTTTTTTAGTAAAAAATAATTGTTCACTAATTTATATGAATTTTATAATTGCATTTCTTTTTATATAAATAAAAAATATTATACAGAAATCGTAAATTAACTAAGCTAAATAAATTGTACAGATCCCCTTGTTAGAAACTAAAGTTCAACTTTAAACGTTTTACTCTAATCTTTATTACGGATGCATTGTTTGTGGCGCTTACAGGTAGAGTCTAGAGAGATTGTTTACTTTGACCATACTGATAATAGAGTCTAATTTCTTGTGTCTTATGTCTAATCCCAAACATGTGTACTACAAATTGTATTTTTTACACATTTTTTATTTGCATTTTCATAAAGTTGTTAAAAATGGGGCTCTACTTATCTTTATAAGAGGACAATTATTGCAGTTAAAGGTATAACAAGGGAATTATGACTTTTCGAACTAAAATACTTAAATAATTAGGTAGTTTAGCTTATTCCATAACATGTGTTAAGGATTTGTTTCTTAAAACCTTACAGCTCAGGTGTAATTTATAAAAGAAAAAAATTAAATATTGAAAGTTTACTTGTACTCACCCCTTTTTAACGTCAAGTTGGCGGACTTCACTTGTCTTTCGAAAACTTGCAAGATTTTCTCAGACATACAGGTTTCCTCACGATGTTTACCTTCGCCGTAAGACAAGTGGTAATCATGATAGAAAATCTCAGAGGTGCGAGACCCGGATTCGAACCCGCATCATTCGGTTATCCAAACGAGCGCGTTACAAATAAAATAATGTAAAAAAATTAGATAATTAATGTTTTTTTTAATATCGAAATTTTATTTACTTCCATTGATTCCTAAGTCTCCCAGAAAGAGCTTTGTAAGGTTCCTTTCAACAGACAGACAACACAAAAAAGTACAAAACAATACTAGTAGTTAAGTAATAGTAAATAAACTCAGGCATCGATAGCTGCAAGACAAAGTGCCGAGAGGACAGCCGAGACGTGACGACACAATAATATAGGGTCTATTTAAAAATCCCGTTCACACGCCAAAAATATGTGGAACAATAGAAATCACCATTGGCTCGACTCCAAAGACCACAGGTGTCTCAATAGAAAAAAACGTAAATTTTCGCACGGCAAGGCTAAGGATTCATTGACTCTAAACAATTGTAAAACATTTGTATAAACGTAAATTCCTGGAAGTTACGAATTAAATTTTTGTCAATGGGCTGCTGACTTACCTTGGAGTGTAGAATACGAGATAATATTTAATTACAGCACTATTTAAGACCCGTAGCTCTACCGATTGGTTAAGTCACCTTTACCTCTCTGGTTTGTAACAATTGGCGGAAAGTGGAAAATATGTGTACAAATGAACGTACTTCGATAAATGACAATAAATTATTACCAAATCCATTAAAAATCCTAACTTAGAAGCAACACATTAATGCTTCATATTAAATGTTATTTTTATCTTACTAATAAAACATTTTTTTATTTCAATTAAGTATTTTACTTACTTAATAAAGGCTTTACAGTAAAATATTTTTTGTTAAACACTCATTTAATAATGACAAACGGATAGATAATTTTTTTCAGTAAGTCGGTTAAAAAGGCGGGCGTGGATACCTTTGGCAAATGAGTTTAAATGAATAGGTTTTACAACAAAGATAAGGTGTGTGAATGCTAATGCCTTTATTGGTTTCTCACGGTCCCTGTCCGCTATCGTCTATACCACTTTGTAAATGTGAAACGATTTGTTTTCGTTAAATACCTTTAATTATTTTTACAATTGTATAGTCTATAAAATAATTAAAAGGATTTATTAGCGACTTACCCTCGATGTGTTCGTGTTCGTCTGTTTGTATTACTATATGAAGCAGAACGATAATTTTAATGTAAAAGTTTTCGGTAATGAAATTTGCCTAGGTTACTCCTTTTAACATCAGCTATCTTTTAGTGAAAGTTCCGTCGAAACTGATTCAGCCGTTTCGAAAACGAGTATTAATAAGCAGTCGGATAGACAGACTGACAAAAATGTTAAACATTGTATTTTTTATAAGTACCGTATATAATTTAATTAATCTGAATAGATTTTTTGTGTTTTTTATTATAGCTGTTGAGTATAATTTTGTTTTTTTTATTTGATACAGCACTAATATTAAAATACTTTATGATTGATTTAAACGTAGAATCATATTATAGAACTTGACTAATGTTTAATTTTAAAACCACTTAATAAATTATAAACATGTATTATTTGTTATAAATTAACAATTAAGATTGTATTTGTTGGATCGCTATCTAATTTAGTTTTGATTAATATGTCAGATTCATTTTTATCTTCATGTATAAATGTTTATTTAATAGCTTTAACTTCATAAATCAAAATGAAGAAGTGAAAAAACAAATTCGTCAAAATATTTTTATATTACACCTAACTAGAGGTACTTCATTGATATCTCTAACTTTTAAAAATTGGAAGGTTGTTCAAATGACTAGTGCCTAGAGCTGTACATAAACTGAAAAATGTATGACATGTCTATCTATGTGCGATGTGCTATATGCATATATATCATACGTGGTCAAAGTACGGCGTATTTAAAGCTACAAACTGTCTTTACTACACTATCTTTTACTTCGATATACCTATGTCAAGTCATTTTAATAAGTTATTCATTTTAGTTAGCTAATTTTGCGACTAGTTAGGACTTGCCTCGATCGATGGGGGAGACAAACTCAAGCTATATAGATTTTGTCTTTGTT
This sequence comes from Boloria selene, assembly GCA_905231865.2. NCBI lineage: Eukaryota > Metazoa > Arthropoda > Insecta > Lepidoptera > Nymphalidae > Boloria > Boloria selene. The sequence goes on from HG993149.1 coordinate 493,228, forward strand.
GTAAATTACCACAGATGAAGCAATAATAATAGTATTTAGTTATTAGATATATTTTATTCTTTATTTAAAAAATGATCTATTGTTAATATTAAGCGTTAAGTCAACGTACATATTTATTATACTTCTTTTATACCATTGTAAAAGCGTACATAAATACATATTTACGATTTTATAACTTTATGAAGCCATATTGCATTAATCGTCCAACCATTTATATTTCGGTCATAATTCCGCCATATTAGTTATAGCCTTGATAGTAAATTTCTAATAAAACCAAATGCCCATGTGCTTTATTGATCGCTATGACATAATATCAACTCTAAGTTTCGTACAAATCAGATTTTTATAGTCAAATAACACAATATTATTTATTGTTGATATAAACTTGTATTAAATGTTACGCTGCATAGGTTATTATAAAAATTATATTCTGAAGTTTTAGCGATTATTTAAATCCATACTAATATTATAAACGCGAAAGTTTGTAAGTATGGATGTATGGATGTTTGTTACTCTTTCACGTAAAAACTACTGAATGGATTTTAATGAAACTTTACAATAATATAGCTTATACATCAGAATAACACATAGGCTACAATTTATAAAGATATTGTGTGAATTGTCACAAATGTGACGATAAGTGTCAAGTAAGTAGTAAAAAATCTACCACCTGCGAGCTATTCCGGCGTGTGCTGCCAAAACCGCTAGAGTTACACATATGTAATGTATGATGGAAATGTTTATCTTAAACAAGCGACTCACCCCCACCTCGCTCGGGTTAGTCCCTAGATTTAGCGCGAGCGAAGCCGCGGGTTCCACTAGTCACTTATAAAATAAATCGCTATACATCATAATATTATATTTTAATAACAAAGATAAGTTTTAGCAAAGGTGTGGCGACCCTTCATATGAAGAAAACTTGGTACTCCTACGCGCTTCCTATCTGAAGGAAGTGAACTAGTCGGCCTACATCCACGACCAGCGGAGTCTACCAGCAATATAATATGTACATAATAGCTTGTGATTTGTATTAAATAATACTTTGTGGATCTTAATGCATTATTATAATATGACAGATTCTTTCCTTAGGCTATATATACTTTTGGTTGTTATTTTAAGTTCACATCTTTATGTTTTAGTGCCAACTTTGCTAGCTTAATTTTTTATAAGTGATAATCTTTATTTACTAAAATAACGCTGTGTGTTTCCCAAAGATAAATAAATAAATAAATAAAATAAATAGATACAAATACCAAATATAGATGTGTCTATTATACTTATGCATTTAACGCTTTAGTTGTTGTTTGATTAACTCTAAGTTAAATAAAAAAAATTGTAATTTATATAATATAGTAAAATTTAATACTTTTTATAAATATAAATAATATTTATTTACTTTTTAATTTTAAAATATTTTTATTATGATTTAAAATAATAACAATATAATATATTTTTTTAATGTTCTTTGATGAGGTCGCGTCGCGTGCGGCGGCGCTGTCATTTGTCACCGCACGTCACTTTTGCGCGGGAAGCGCCGCCATTACACCAATTGCCGTAAGTAGGATGCTGACGATTTACTTCACTAATACTTGTCTATGAATCACGTTTTTGGCACAATATTCTATAATTACTTCCGGAAAATTACAAAAATAAGTTCATTATTTTTAATGATATGCATTACACAACGTAAAATATAAATAATTTGGATCACTTATTTAAGAAAAAATTTCATGCTGGTTTTATGTTTAGGTATGTATTGTGTAATTTCAGTTAGACCTGCAGTTAGAGTAGTATTGATAGAGATTTGATTTTTCATGTAGATTGTTTACAATTTCAGAACTACCGAAAACATATTATAGTCCTAGATGATTAACCGTAACAATATAAGTGGTAATCATCCGTCTAAGATCTACGACTTTTATAGATTAAAGCATCCACTCAAGACTTCACTACCAATATCTTTTGTAAATTTATACCTGTGTAGGTATATAATATATTAGGTACTCTTAACGTACATACATTTTGTATGAATATATTTATTAAATTCAATTTACGCATACATAATACCTGCCATTTTTATAGAATTAGCTTAAAGTTCTTATACCGCATCATTGCTTCTAGTAAGTGTGCAAATCCATTTATGGTGTTAAGCAACAAATGTGTATTTACATAATAGGGCTAATCTTACTTTGCTTCTAAAATCTAACCTAGTAATAATATTATTCGTAAGGTCACTACGCTAAATATTTGAAATCTGTACTTATATTATAAAGCTGCAGAGTTTGTTTGTTTGTTTCAACGCGCTAATCTCAGGAACTACTGGTTCGATTTGAAATTTTTTTTTGTATTGGATTTGTTTATCGAGAAGGAGCGGAGCATTAATGAAAAATGTTGCAAAGACGGGAGGGGCTTTAGTTCTGCAAGTTACCATACCGCGCGACTCAGAAAGAATTTGGTTTCCGGTCTATAACGCGTGCGAAGCCGCGGGAAATGCTAGTACCTAATATATGTAAGTGAGGTGACTAATACGTCTGACTATTTTTGAGATTATTACGATTTGTTACTTTTGTAAATTTAAATAGGCTTACTTTATTTTCAAAACCGAACTGTTTCGAATTAAAAAATACTAATATTATTTAACGAAATTCTGTATTTATGCAAACTTCAGGAAGAACCTGGACTTGAATTTTTAAAACCGTATTAGTACCAGACAAATAGTTAGACAGCAACAAGATTAAGTGCTGAGATAAGAAAGCCAATTTTCTTAGGCTTTAATAAGGCATTTAATAAATCAACCCTTTTCAGAAAAAAACAAGCTTAAGTTGAATCAAATTAAAAATGAACTGGCACTGGGCACGGGCCTCCCTTTCTCCTCTGTTGGGGATCAGGCCATAATCCGCGGGCATGTTGGCGGACTACTCAAGTCCTTCGAAAAACAGCTAGGTACGTTCAGACATGCAGGTTTCCTCACGATCTTTTCCTTCACAGTAAGAAAAGTGGTAATCAATAAACCAAATAAAAATGTTCTTTCTGCATCTACACAAAGTATTGGTTTTTTCACTAGTTACCTCGTCATAAGTAGTAGTCATTCCGTGCTCCCTAAAGCTGACTATAAAACCCCAAAACTGCATCAATACGTGTGCAACGTCACATCCACACACATCGTGTTTTTAGTTAATGACGTCAGCCGCCGTGTATGGCGTCTCCCACGCGTTCGAACCCCACTCGTGAGATTTATCTCAACTGTTTACTCAGTTTTCTAAACGGAATCGTATTCGACGCTTTGCTTTCCACCTTTCGTATTACCTCTATGTAAGTACAAGTTAAAAAGATATCATCGAAAACTCTTAACTTCCTATTTCTTAACTTTGTATAATTTTATAAGGTATTTTGTTGCCATTTAGAATTTTTGTAAATTTGTATTTGTAAATTGTCTGTAACAAGTATATAAACTCCTGAAACGTCTAATACCTTAGTCTCTCCCGTGATCATGTGCGCTGTAAAGCATTCGAAACGTCGGGAACTAAAAATCATTAAAAATCCGCGACAATTCCGAAAAGCTAGTTTCATTTATAATGTTTTCAAGACTTTATGAGTCAACTTTTAAATTAGGTACTGGTAATTTTGACCGCTTGGGTTTATTTCTCACTGAGCAATAGTCATAACTTACAGGTGACAAACCATACTTACGTACGTTGTCCATTCTGGGGAGGATTTTTGCGGGCGGCTAGACGATCTTACTTGCGTTTGTGCTCGGAAAATTCTGCTGCTCATACTCCGTTATTTTTGCTTTTATAATACCCTCGATTATGAAATGTGCTATTCTATGCAGGACACAAAAAGGCTAACGATTGGGGGAGGCATATGTTCAGCAGTGGACGTGTTTGGGCTTAGACAACTACATTACCTACTTAACTTACTTAATTCGAAGACTAAAGTAACAATCTCCTAACTCTAAATAAGACTAACAACTGATGACACAGAAATTATCTTTTCCAGTTATTTTCGGATCATATACCTATCCAAAGCCAAATGTAAGTTTATACATTAAGGATTGATAATGATAACATGAAGTCGCTAAAAAATGTAAAAAGTTTGATAGAAAAAGTTTCTGATCGCCATGTCAGAAGATGATAGTATTTATAATTATAAAAAAAATTGAGGGGGTTCCCCCGTAACATTTAAAACCGCCTTACAGATCTACATATATTCCAATTGGTATTGCATTGTAGGTTCATAAAGTTTTAGAAATATGATTAAACTTAACATTAAAGTATTCATTGTAATCGTAATCAATATCAGTCAATGTAACCGCTAGCTAGCTAGGACTTCACATTGCCGCGCTACCCACACCGTGTTTACCTTCACTACAAACAAGGAAATGTTTACATATATTTATCCCTTCAACCTAAAGTGCATTCTCATTTACCTCTTACAACTATCACACAACACATTATTTCCGACTACATCGCCAAAAACTACTGAACGTATTTTTATAAAACTTTACAATTATAAATGAAACTATGACTATGACTAATGAGTCTCTCCCGTGACCATGATTGCTGTAAACTGTAAAGCATTCAAAACGTCGGGAACCAAAAATCATAATAAATCCGCGACAAAATCCGAAAAGATAGTTTCATTTATAATGTCAAATATTCGCGTAAACCTAAGAAAGTAATAAACTTTAGAATATTATACAGAAAAAACACATAGGCTATATTTTTAAATGTGTATATATTCATAAATATATTCATGGTAAGCTTATGTTATGGATACCAGAGTGTTGATATAGTATAATATTAATATAACGCCCATAAATGGAATACAAAAATTTCTGTGCTTATTACACAAAAATAATAACCCCAGGGCAGCCTCGAACCCGCGACCGATAGCACAGCAATTTAGGTTAGAGGTCTAGGTCTTAGTCTAGAGTTCTTAAAATGGTCGGTATGTCTGTCTGCGACAAAACCACTGTATAGATTTTGATGGAATTTATTATAATTAAATTACTTATGTCTAAGAAATGTTAGTAACTAACGTACTTAGGGTGGGAAGGTGGGTTGGCAGTTCTGATATGAAGGCAAAAGTTCGATAATAATTGGATTGTCCTTCTTTAACGCAGCAACAAAACCGCAGGTCAAGGTAATTATTTGCATTAGCATACTCAGCGAGATGGAAAAAAATACTAGACTACTTTTTATAAGAAGATATTAAATCCACTGTGAAAACTTACGTATAGATAGGTACTGTATAATAGAATTTTATGACAAGAATCTGATGATATTATTTAAGAAAAAAACAATAATTTTTAAAAAAGGAGAGCTGACTTTGGAATCAAATAAAAATGATGCTTCATAGGTTTTTTAAAGTTATGTATAAAAGATCAAAAGTAGCTCTGTATCTTTTCATTAAAACATTTGTATACAGTCCTCAATCAGCTTAGCCAACATTTTAGAAAAACTGAAGCGAAATTAGTTCACCATTTTTAAAGTGCGACAAGAATATTGATTCCTTAAAACAAATGTACCAAAAATCAAGTTAATAAAATAGGTTATAGGCGCTAATTCTCGTTGTTATCTTATATTTATGTCGCAATCGTTCAACACGGCGTAAACTAGAGCCAGCACCAGCAGTCCAAACTGAAGCTACGTGCGTAACAGCTACGAGTACTGTTACTTAAATTATATTCAAAATATAATCAACTTTGTAATGGTACGCCGAGGCGTTATAATCGACTAGAATATTATGAGGAAAACTATATTGTTCTAATGTTAAAAAGATCCATTCAAAATTATACTTTTTAATTCATTGTTGCTAATGTGTCACAGATCGAACCGTGATAGAGGACGTGAGATATAGTAAAGAGGTATTACCATTAAAATTTGGAGTTTCCTTGTAACCCAAAAAGGAAATATATACTTACATATATTTAATTTTTTTAATTTTAATTTATTAAAAACACCAACAACATAACATACAATACATTATTAAAAAAATATACATATAATAACTAAGTTCTAGAATGTTAGTCACTTAAAGGTGTCTACGAGTATATCATTGGCCAACATTTTACATGCACTGCTTAAAAATAACAACTACAATAAAAGTTAAAATGTATAGGGTAAAAATCTTATAAAGTAAAATAACAAAAAAAACAATTCTAAAAACGTTAAAAATTATGAGCATATATGAGCCATGTGTTATTATTGTTCTTAATTATGGGGCCTTTGAATAGTATATTACAAGCGACTCACCGTCTCTTTGCTCGGGTTCGTCCCTAGATGCTCATTGACTCTAAAGTTTATCCCACAAGAAATTACGGACTTTCATACAAAGTTGCGAGAGCACTTAGACCTCCTTAATCCGGTCCTGTCGCAAAATCCGTTCTTAGCGGACTTCACTTATTATAATCTACCTCTCAACCTTTCATCTTTATACGTCAAGCGGTTTTCGATATTCCGATATATGATAGTATATTAATTTATATAAAAAGTATGTTTACAGTAAAATGGAGAGATATATTAAAATCAATTTATTTATATATAACATGTTTATCTTCAGGTCACAGAACAATGGTGTTGACGCAAAGACGCATTGTATTTTGTTCAGCGGTCAGCGATTGTTTGCGCAAAGAGTGATTGTTTGGAACCTCTCGAGTATTTCATCTCAATAGCTCATGAAAATAAATCTACTTCAATCCTTATCAAGTTCTTAATTATTTACTCGCAATATTTTTTTATTTTTAAAACATTATATAAGTGGAGACCGCTAAATCAAATGTTAAGTCATGAATAATAGCTTGGATTGTTGTTTATGCTACCTTTAGCCACACAAACTAATTTATCACGTACCTGTTTAATAATTAAGGAAATATAGGTAGGTACTAGTAAGTTACAAGGTACAGTCGTAAGCAATGACATGTATACGTTTACAACTTTTCAAATATATGTAAACATCCTTCGTTGCAAAAGAAAGTATACAAGCTTTGTGTCAAAATAAAGTATACGTAAGTTGCGTCATATTTAAGTATACATTTTTATCAATTTACAGTAAATAACATAAAACGAATATTAGCCGACTATAACGGATATTTATAAGGATGTAGTCATATAGTCTGTGCACATTTTGTGCACAGTTTCGTTTTCGAAAACCATAAAATAATATTTTCGTATTTGAAACAAAGTTTTCTAATACATATACTGTTTCTCTTCCATTAACATTTTAGTTAATATTTTATAACAATATTATATATTAATAGATGCTATTACTTATAATATACCAACAATTCATTTCCCATTTAAATTTCCACCACTCTTTTATGTGAACCACTTCATAGAACCAGCTATAATTCTATTATCCAGTGAGAATAAAAGATTATCCTGTAGTAAACGGCATCCTAAATATTGACCTTAGTAGGTAATCTATCACTACACAAAATCGGTTCAATACTTTTTGTGTGAACGCGCACGGCGATTAGCGATAATAGTTGCTGATATATTTTTTCTGTTTCATTATAAAACTTCTTAATAAAGTAACTGGCAGATAATAAAAATAATATATATGCCACATGTTATTTGACGGAACGGCAACGTAAGCGACGTTGCGATTCTTAGAATGCGGGCGGAGCCGCGGGAAATGCTAGTTTCTTACATTTTAAAAAAAGATGCATTTTTTAATTGTTCTACTAAAATATGATTTAATCATAGTATGCTAATAAAAAAAACATAGATATTTATATATAAATATTTAAATAAAATTGATAAATTGTGTCTGTTTTATAAATTAACAGCTTCTCATTCCGTATGCATATCGAGAATCTTTCCTTTGGACGTAGTTTGTTTGCCTTGTTAGACCTGAAAGTCTCTTAACAGACTTAGGACTCAGGTTAGCAGAAGCAAGGAAAACTTGACCAGGTAGGGATTTGCGAACGGTGGCCTGGAGTGCAGATGTGGTACTCTTCCTCTCTTACACTTACTAATATGACCACCTTGCCCTGTTACCTGCAACTTAGAGGAGCTTATGCAATTATTATAGTGGCCGAGTCTTGGGCTCTCTCACTTTAAAAATTGCCATCGACTCGGCAAGAAGAAGAAGACTAAATGCATAGCAAGAAACAGAAAGAACATCAATTTTTTAAATTTTGTACTTTTTGTGTTAAACAATAACATATAACAAACAGTTCAATGCAGTATACGTTACAGTCAGTGTTTTTAAAAATATTTATGTATTGATTTTTTAACTTACTGCTCTATTATAATTATACGTATTATTGTATACTCTTATACATTCACAAATGTGGAAAACAAAAATTAATTAAAAGATACTCATGAAATTAACAAAAATAAAAAAAAACTCACACACGCGCGGGATTTGAACTCGCGCTGCAAAGATATGTAACGCATACTAGCCACGCCGATTGAGCTATGATAACTATCAATATCAAAGGCGAATTTACGAAACAGTATGTTTCCCATAACAACGCAAATTAAACAATTAGAGAATTGTCAGTTGTAATTCTAATAATTTCGAATCCTTTCCGGCAGTGCTTTATTACAAATTAAAATTTTCAATAAACTGATCTTGCCTTCGAATTGTCAAAAGTTTAAAACTGTCATCCAATGTTGTGAATGTGTTACAAACGTGCTCTTACACATACACATATGCACACTCTATTACGCGATAATATTTGTATTATACGTATGATTTAAAAATGTATTATAATATTTAAATACATAATAATACATTTTTTCAATTTTGTTTCATTTTCCGATGCAATAAGCCAAAGATCTTAAAAATATTTTACTGTTAATTATCTAATTATTAAGTTTGCGAATCATGGTGTTACAATACTTTAAAACCTGTCTATGCGGTTGGCTGCAGAGGATATCTCAGATACCCTGGGTAAAGCTGTTTAGGAGAGCTCTGCCTGAAGTGAATTCAAGGCGCATCCTGGAGAATCAGGTCGTCGAATTGATTCAATCACTCAACATATAAAAATAAATTAAACTTCTAACGACCAGTTTAAAGAATTCACGTATTTAATGAAAGAGACACAGTATTTGTATTAGAAAACTTTGTTAAATACGAAAATAATATTTAATGTTTTATTCTTAGTTCTTAGACTAATGGCTACATAGTTATAACATGAAACTTGTATATAATAGTATTCGTTTTATGTTATTTACTATGAATTGATAAAAATGTATACTTAAATATGAAGCAACATACGTATACTTTATTTTGACACAAAGCTTGTATACTTTCTTTTGAAACGATTGATGTTTACATATATTTGAAAAGTTGTCAATGTATACATGTCATTGCTTACGACTGTACTAGTAATTACTCGTATATATAAGCTTTACGATTGCGTAATTTTTAATTTTTAAAGATAGAAGAAATTCTTCAAACGAAATTGTGTATAGTATAAAGAGTTTTATGTTAATTTTGTAACGTTCGAAATAAAAAGGAGCAAAAAAAAAACGAAAGAACTCTCAAAGTAAACATTCGTTTCCCACTGCTGGGCACGGACTTTCTTCAATTCCAGGGGGATCAGGCCATCATCATCCACCATGCTGGTCAAGTGAGAAAGACATGTCCCTCGAAAACTTGCGAGGTTATCTCTAACATACAGGTTTCTTCACAATGTTTTTCCTTCACCGTAAGACGATAAAGTCAGTCACGAGTGGTAATCATGTTAAAAATGATTCGCACATGAAAACATCAGAGGTGCGAGACCCGGATTTGAACCCGCATCACTCGGTTATCCGAGCGAGCGCGTTACCATCGGGCTACCACTGCCTGTCAATACAGTTCAATTTCATATACGAGGTCTAAATATGTTAGGTATAAATTCGGCGGCATGAAGCGAGACCCGCATGGAAAAAATTAAATGAAGTTTATTTTAGTAAGAAGATATGTTAATTCCAGGTCGACCAAAATGGCAAATTACAAAACCATGTCTGCTAAAACCCTTGTTAAAGTTGATATCGAATGAAATAAAGATGCACATAAAATATTGTGCGTTACTAATGTTTAGGACTTGTTTATTAGAATAATATAAAGTCTGTACCTAATATTTCTATACATATAATAAAAATCTGCTGGTTATCCATGCTGGATATTTTATTTTATTAACTACTAAACGATAAAACGTTTAAGGGAAGCGAGCGAAGCGTTTAATATTTCTTTGTAAAAATAAGTTTATATTTCATTAATCAAGACGATGTGTATATAGTAGAAACATAATGGAGATTATAGAGTAATGTTAATTTATAAATGAAACCAAATTTTCGAGTTTTCTCGCGGATTTATTTTGCTTTTCGATTCCTAAAAGGAACCTTCGTGATAGGAAACCAAAAATCAAAATAAATCCTCAACGAAATCAGATGTAAGATAGTTTCATTTACAATGTCGAATATTCGCAGAAACCTAAGAAAGTATTAATGTTAATTTATTTACTAGTTACAAGTAAAGCAACACGGAAGTATCATGCAATAAAATACAGTAAAGGTGAAGTAATTCGTAAACAATAGTAATACCTTTACGCATGAGTCATATACGATATCTCAGCGAACTCTAACGTCGCAGCAATGTGACAAGTTTAATTGGACAAAGGCACAGATCGGCTCCATATCTGCGATACAGTCACGCGATTATAAGGAGCTTTCTTCACCAGACACTAAGTCTTCGCCTTTTTAAATCTATTATTTCTAAAACTTATGGTAAAATATCATTAAATGTATTTTACTGTGGCAGAATTGGCCAGTGGTAACGAGTAAAGAAGCAAGTTCAAATCCAGGTTTCGCACCTCTCCTTTGCATCATTTTCTCACATGTTTACCTTGTTGTTAAAATGCTGTTATATTGACATTACAGAGTTTCAATTTTATTAAACTGCTTGCTCAATTTTTCGTCTTCTTTGAGCACGATACCACCTTAATTGACACACATTTTTTTTAAGCAGCAATTTGTTTTAATTATTTTATTTAAAATATAATCACGTGTTTATTTTATTCGCTGACAAAGAACTATATTAAGCATCAAAAGCGCAATAGAAGAATCGCCGATTTGCGACGTCAATTATCATACTTCACCAAACGATCAAAGAATCCCGCCCGAAGGGAAATCGGTAAAGTGACGCACGAGGGTTCATTCATTATTATGTTTAACTATAGCTTTAATATTTTATGGTTGTATCCTTCCTCACTCTTTAACGCTAATACCGCTACACCGTTTATTTGGGGTCTAGGAAGGTAACATCAACGATTTTTTTTAATAAATAAATAAATATGTTGGGACTTTATTACACACAGCGCCATCTAATTCCGTGGTGAGCTACGAAGGAAGCATGTGTTACGGATACCAGATAGTTGATATACTACATATATAAGTTTAAATAAATACATTTTTAAATTGCAAGAAAAAAATAAGTACTAAAACTACAATAACAGGAGAGGATGAGGAGTGCACGCCGCACATAATATAATACATATGAATAAAATAGGTAACCGCGCGGCTCAGGAGTATATTAAAGCTGGAGTAATTTTGGAGAATTTTCAATCCAGCGAGTGATCGAATAAAGTTTAGTAGCGATTAAAAAAATGAACGCAGGCGAAGCCGTGCGTATTGCTAGTTTTCTATATAAATGTATATTTCGCTATTTTAATATTTCGCAACACATATTTTATCGACAATTATACCCGGCCATTCATTATCGACACGTGGGTCGGAACTCCGGCGGCTGGCGACCGGCGGGTTACGTCACTAGCAACTAAATGTGATGGAATAAAATAAAAGTTACTATGGACAGAAATGTAATCTAAGCAAAAAATACAAACATGACGTATACTTGTATAGAATTTTCGTATTTTAACTAATTTTTCCAAGACAATATTTAGTTTATAGCAATACAATAAACTAAATATATTTTTTAAATGCTAATCAATGACCATGCCAACCTATTAATGATCAGTAAATATTATGTAAATATAAAGGTGTATGTTCCATCCTGTAGATAACTAGCGAGTCATCCTTGCTTCGCTCAGGTTTAAGTAAGTTTTAAGGCTTAGTATGGATAGATGATATATTAGAAATATAGGTATAAAAGTAATAAAATAAGTAATAGTTTTGAACCGTATTATAATGTGTTTTACCATGGGGAATGAAATAACTCCAAGGTAAAAAGTAGCCTATGTCACTCTTCAGTCCTCCAACTGTTCCCACTCAAAAAATCACGCCAATTCTTCACTTTGTTTCAACATGAATAAAGGCAAACAAACACACGGAAACTTTTTAATTTTAGGTAGGTATATATTTTAAATGCTTATTAATAATACAGATCTAAAAATATATACAGATTACCTTGAAAATAACCTTTTAAAATCAATTTAAAAATGGATCATCACCAAAATTATGCAAAGCACATCATATAAACCCACGACGCCGTTTCGTCTAGTGTCACCTGAATGGCGTGTATATTATAATAATCACACTGAAATAAGGTTAATGTGAAGTTCATTTCAGACATTCCCAACATAAAACTTTATGATCCGAGTAAAAGATGACGACAGATTTTTCTCGAATTACAATTAATGTTTAAAAGTATTATAAAAAACTATTAAAGTCAAAACACTTCCAGTAAAATTCCACTAACAGCAGAATTAAATGTTTAATACTAGTTGTGGACCTCAGATACGTTCACGTAATTATAAATGCGAAAGTTTGGATGATCGGATGTTTGTTACTTAACCACGCAAGAACTGATGAACCTATCTGGATGAGATTTGGCACAGACGAATATCATAGTCTGGAATGTTTTTTATCCCAGCAAAATGTACGGTTTCAGTGGGATAGTGTTATTTGAGTAAGAAAACCCGAGGTTGAGCCGTAGTAGTTATTACAATATTTTATGTTGATCGATTAATGTGATTTATATTTCCTAGTACATACACACAATCACTATAGACAAGATTTCATTTTACGAATGTTAAAAAACAAACATTTAAAAAAATACATTGCAATGATATATTATTTTACAATAACAAATGATTAAATTTGTAATTTCAAAAGAATTATTTATATTCTTCGACAATTTTAATGAAACATATTTACGATTTTTTTGCCAAATCAAAAGAATGAATGATTTTTTTGCCAAATAAAAGCCAATGAAACTTTAAAAAATAATCGAAAAATGTTACGTTAATACGAACATATAAGTTCAAATGTACCTAAATAAATATTAGAAGCGACAAACAGACGTACTTACTTATCAATTAAAAATAAAGTGGTATAATTTTGTGAGGATTCTAAATCACATAATGACACATTAACTTTTAAATTATTCAAACATTAATTTGTATTTTTGATAATAATTAATGTAATAAGTAATTTATATGCACAACAGAATTATCTCAATATAAAATATTACTTTACAATTTATATAATTTGTTAAAATTTGAATGTACAAAAAATGGCAACGTCTTATAGTATATTATTGTTAATTACAGAGGCCCAATATCGATTTTCTTCACAGCCTTTATAATTGACTAGTGGAACCCGCGGCTTCACTCGCGCTCAATCTAGGGACGAACCCGAGCGAAGTGAGGGTAAGTCACTTGTTTAAGATAAACATTTCCATCATACATTACATATGTGTAACTCTAGCGGTTTTGGCAGCGCACGCCAGAATAGCTCGCAGATGGTAGATTTTTACTACTTACTTGACACTTATCGTATATTTTAGACAATTCACACAATATCTTTATAAATTTTAGCCTATGTGTTATTCTGATGTATAAGCTATATTATTTTAAAGTTTCATTAAAATCCATTCAGCAGTTTTTACGTGAAAGAGTAACAAACGTCCCTCCATCCTTACTTGAAAACTTTCGCGTTCATAATATTAGTATAGATACATTAGCGCTGTTCAAATAAAATCGATATCGCGACCGTCATCGTCATCAGCACCTAACTATATACCTGACATAATTAATGAGTGCGCGTACATACACTTGACTACCAATTAAGATTTTTTCGGTAACAACGCACGCCCGATGACAGACTCTTCATAAAACAATGACGAGATAAAAGGCAGGTGACACGTGCGTTTCGGTTTTTTCAGCCCACCCTCGAACCTAACTCGTTTAAGGAACAAAAACCGCCGTGCTGTAGAGTACAATGGAAAAAATTAACTTATTATAATTAAATATAATGAAACATGTTTTATTTAATGAATATAATTGAAGGATAAGTTTATTTAATCTCACAATCACATTTAATAATTATCTACTAATTAGTGTCAATATATGTAAATGAATAGACAAAATTTGCATATTAATGTTACAAATATTGAAGTAGGTATCATCAACTTTGTTATTTTATAGACGTATTTGATGACTGGTATACTAAAAAGAGCTTTTGGGCTTTAAATTATTTTGTTAGTTTGGTTTAGATGATGAATAATGATAGGTATAATAGGTATAAAGCGAATTACCTAGAAGCGTGTAGGTCCAGATAGCGCTATGACAAGTGCACTACACACAAGGAGGTGATCTATATTGCGATGTTTTTGTTGCGGCGCGCACGTGCCGCCATCTGTCGCAGGAAGCACGGGCTCAGGGCTTCCAACCTGACGACCACAGGTGCAGGACGAAAAACTGACATGACTGGTTTGCACTCGACAATATTCTATCCTTATAAATGGGCGGGTGAAAGGTATGCCGGGGGAAAAACTAGTCTATGGCACTGAACAATCGTTAAGTTTTGATCTCCCATCCACATCTCATAGCACTCGAAGTTCAAATTGAATCGGTTTTAATACCGCATTATTACATTACTTGCGTTTATTTATTTTTTTATATGTTGGGACTTTTGTGAAATTTACAACAGAATTTCTAAAATTTTCTCTCTGCATCTTGGAGATGCAGTGCTGTGAAAAATGTAAAAAAATAAATAATCGTAAAAATAACATTTAAGCTGAAAAAATTTAATATAATCCAAAAATTGTCTGAATATTTTATTTACGTTTATTAATATCAATAAAATATTCAGAAAAAATAATTTCAACCTGGACAAGCATATTTGATCGCTTAAAGAATCCCAAAAATTAGAATGTCACTTGTCTAGCGGATCTGTTGGTTAGAATTACAGTTGAGACTATCAGGTTACAAAACCTAATTGTAATTTAGTGGATGGACGAATGGCACGTGACAAACGGAAAGACAGGATTAGTACATTAGTGAGGAAGTGTAGATTGCTCTATATTTATGGGGCATTTGCGCTAATGATGAAATCATGTCGAAATTAACCAAGTGGCATAATTCAATAAAACATCCGCAAACCTGGGGCTTAAAAGCCGCCATAATGAGAACTACCAACTATGACCGCTGACGTAACGTTACAAGGTATAAAGTTGAATACCGTCGTACAGCTGACTAAATAAAATAACACCTAACTGTCCGAATGAATAATCGACACTTTTATATTATTGATTCATTGAAAAAATTGCAACTGCTAAGTTCCAAATACTTATTTACCTATAAAAAAGACATCTTAACAATATTTCTTTTTAATATAGGACAAACCTCTCGATAGACTGGTACCGATTTAAACATTTAGCTAGTAAATCCGTATAGAATAAGTTGTACGGACCGAGTCAGTGAGGTAGGAAGATTTTCGCGGAGCATAATAACAAAGTGGGACGGCACGTAGGCATGTTAATTGGACGCAATGACCACTGGCCGATGCCCATAAACGACGCAAGTGTAGGCAGAGCGACGCTGCGTCTCAAAGAACGACCAGTATTAAGACCCTCGCAACTCTAACATATACCCCTGATTTCCCTCATATTTCTTAGAATGAGGAGGGGTGGAAGATCAGCTTAGCCTGGCTGAAGCTGTTACTAGATGTCTCCGAACGTTTTGCCTTGACTTGATGTATTCATTCACAGTTTTGTTCGCGGACGTAATCAAATAACTTAGTGCTTTATTTGTTACGTTAAGACGAGATAAGCCTCACCATCTTTTGCGACATAGTTCAGAATATTTTGTTACATTTTTTCATAAACTTGTATGTCTATGACAGTTGTATATTGCAGTATAAAGTATGTAGGTACGTACTAGTGGTAAGTTTTTTTATAAAGAAAGTGTTATCTAATCAAGTTGCGTCATTCATGTATTTCTCATAGTTGTGAAACATCTCAACATACTATTTTCATACTAATCAAGAATAAAATATTGCGACAATATCTATACTAATATTATAAAGCTGAAGACTTTGTTTGTTTGGTTGAACGTACTTATCTCAGAAACTACTAGTTCGAATTGAAAAATAATGTATAATTACATATTATGAATCTAACTAAACATACATATAATCTAAGAACTTGGTTGCCGGTTTTTAGAACGCAGGCGGAGCCGCGAGAAATACTAGTATTATAAAAGTGGAATTCTCAATGACTATAGGCAAAGACCGGATTAAAACCTTAACTTAGATTAATAATTCTATAATTCTAACATTACTACCATAAAATGTCTTACAAATCACAACTCTTATCTAATACAAAATCCTACTTTTATTTTTTACACGCATACATTATAGAGGAGTCATCGATATTTGCAAGGATATATGGTATGTCGTAAAATCACTACACATTGTGTAATAAATAATAACCAACTTGTCGCTTCACAAAGCAAGTTAACTCAAGAATGCGAATTAGGATTAATCCCAGCTATACAATTGAAAGAGTTTCGTCAAAATCCATTAAAGCATCTAAGTTATGTACGAGCGGGTGCTTATTAAGCAAGTAGCATTCATTGGGAAACCGACCAGAACAGAATTTACGAACATCAAAAGCGCGTAAAGTATTAAAACGGATTTTTGGAATAACAGCTATTTTTTAACCTCATTGAGCGGCATTCACGGCGCGTCGACATCCTGTCGATGCTGAGTAAGTTAAGTATTGAACCCCGAAAACTTTAATCTACTCAGCGTCTATTTCGGTCGTTGTCCATCCATCGGGACGCTATTCCGGGCGGGGCAGGTTTTCGGGGAATGTCAACAAACGAACGGGCACCCATTCAATGAACCCATGCGTGCGACGCCGGTGGCGGACCGGTCTACGTCTACGGTCTACCTATTCATAAAAATATGCTACCCGACTCTCAATGGCCACAAGTTTTTTCTAGGCTCTGTACTGGCGTTCTTTATTCCGCATTGTGTGATCCGTAAAACACAGCGCTCGGTTTCAATGAGAGAAATGTTAGCTTTCAACTGCGTGCGACCCGAAATTAATCTCAGGGTATGTGTAACTTTGCGTGTTGTACCGAAATACTGTTGTTAAATAAAATTTTATAAATTTGTAAAATTATGTTAACGCTGTTTAGTTTTATACATTTGATATAATTCGCCAAATGAGATAAATATGTAGGTATATAAAAGTCAATGTTTTGTTGAGATTTCCCAGATATAAGTAAGGTATTTTCCAAACAGAAACGTATCCTTTACGTTATCCAAACCAGCTATAATCATATAAATTTCATCAAAATCTATTGAGTGGTTTTCTCGTGATGCGATCACAGACAGACAGACAAACTCTAAATACTACAGATACGGCCCTGTATCGATTATAATTACTATTTCAATTGAGTTTTCTGAAAACTAATGAATGTAAAGTTTCGACTCTGAATTTTATTTATAAAGTGTATAGATAAGCCTAGCAAAACTGACAAAGATTGGCAATTGACATTATATAATGAAGTCATCAAAATGTTAGACAAGCGATTGTCGATATCGATTTCTTTATATTAGCTTTCAATTTCGATGGTGGAAATCGTTATCTTTGAGCTAATTTAAATAACAGGTGTATTGCACAAGTGAAAGAAAACCGATATGTGGGTGGCAACTGGCAATGCGTATGCGGCTGACGTAGCGTTTGCTCAACCTCTCATTAAAATATTTGCACAACTTACATTATTGATAGAAACCAGTTCGTTCGATGTACTTCAATTAGCGAAAAGTTATGAATCTTTCAGTCTTTATGTAAAAGGAGGTCAAGATTAAAATGATTATCGAATACCGAGTACGCTCCTCAAAATCTGTAATAACAAACTGTTTCACACGGCAAGTATATAACGTTTGGATCGAGAAGATTCGATAAATTGTAGAATTCAATGCATCTTTGTCCATTCATGGAAAATACATGGCGATGAAGTGTAGGAGGTGAACATAAGGCGAGCGTGACGAATGAAAAACATTTTTAAGGATTTAGTTTCGTATAATTTTCTTTTAACAAATGATCAATAGAAAACTGTATAATTAACAATGTAGCATCTTAACAGATATTTCAAAATTATTAGTGATGTAGGTAATATTTTACATATACTTTGGAATGTTCATATAAACGATCTCATATGAATCGATACAACATAGGACTCGACTCGAAACGTTAAATCGATTTGGAAACTGAGAAGCTGGTGACATCACTGATACGTCAATCACATGAAACAACCATCAAAATGGAAAAGTACATATTGGTCTAGAATAAAAAAACCACCAAATTATCAGTTCCCAAATACATAATACTGGATATAAAATCCAAAATAGATTTGCTATTTTTTTAAATCACTCTCACAGTGTAAGCCGCCGAGTGTGCAAAGTTATAAGTAATAAGGATGTACAGATAGACAGAAACACACGTATTTATTGCTTAGCGAGACGTCAACAATGAGCTTTTGTATCGGAAACGAGAAAAGGAGCGAGGCCGTTTACACTGCGAGAATGGGTTTACACCATCCAATGTTTTACGATTTTTACAACAAACGAGATTCATAATGAGATTACACAGGGAATATACATCATACAATGGTACGCGAGGCCGAACTAGCAAGGTTTAGATGCAACCGTTAGTTATTAGACGTGTCGGATGCGGCTGATCATCGAGTTTAACTAAATAAGCAGTCAATAAATAAACGTTCATAAATATCTAATAAATACCTACGCGGCCTATATTTACAAATTACAAGAAGCCTTCTCATCAAGGGCACGTCTCAGCCTTTAAACGAATATAATACAGCTCTATCCCCGCGGGATATCAGGTATAAATTAAAAAATAAAGTAAAGCTGCCGGCTTAACATTCGTATTACAAAATAATACTGACACCAAACACTCGCGCGATGGAATGTGCGGTAGGAACTGCGCTACTCGCTGCCTCACAGCATCCCAGTTCATTACATTACTCTATACAACTATAAATACAAGTAACATTGATCCACAGCGGGTAGCAATCCAGCCCTGGGCAGCCCTCTCCATGCTCGAGAGCATGGGCAGGGCTGTCCGGGGCACCGGCATGCCAGGCCCTCTACTAAACATTTGCTACATTACAAAACAATAACATGCAGTGGAACCCGAGGCACCAGTGGTCTCTTTGCCCCTCTCACACAATAAATAGTAAATTACATTTGTAAGTTTATTCACTTTGACTCCAATAAGAATTTTACATACTACAAACAGTAAATGAAATAAGTGATTTGTGTGAGAGGGGCAAAGCTCCCACATCCTGCGATATAGTGCCAACAATATACAACATAACAGCTCTACTTGAAGCGAGTAGCATTAGGTACACAGTTATCGCTGATCTCACCAGTCCAATACACTGAATATGAACAAAATAATACAGATTACATTTCACAAACACCAGGGAAGGACTGAAATTTGACAAACTCATCACTTCAGAGGGGCTCGAATTCGGTATGTACATGACATCAAAATAAATTATGAGCTTCATAAAATAATTATCACATAAATTTTATATCTCCCGGTCTCTCCGCATAACTTAACACGATCTAACTATATGTACACGAGATAGGGTACGAACAGGTCGCTCTGGCAGAGTCTATGTGGGACACTAGGGCTGCGGGGGCGCCGGGCAGAGCTGCACGCGGCCCCGCGGCGCCGCCACGGCCACCAGCTGCACCAGCCCGCGCTCGGGCGACCGCGGCGCCTTGCCGCGCCGGTGCAGGCGCACCCACGCGCCGAAGCAGACTAGAATGGCGAGGAACACGGCCACCGTGGCGCCGCCCGCGATGGACGCCGTCTCCATCATGAGCTGCCGGCTCGTCAGCACGTACGAGTCGTCCAGGTCCTTGAACTCGCAGCGCGGCCCCACGAAGCCGCTGCGACACTCGCAGTTGTAGATGGGGCTGTCGGAGATGACGACGGTGAAGCAGGCGCCGCCGTTGAGGCAATAGTACTCCGAGTAATCGGGCTCGCATTTGAAGATGGGGAAGGTGACGTTGAGGCGCGGCTGCGGCTGCGGCTGCGGGCGCGCGGGCCGCGCGGGCCGCGCCGGCCGCTTGGAGATGGAGCTGGAGCAGGCGTCCGCCAGCGCCCAGGCCCACACCACCGCCCACCACACTACCAACGATCGCATTGTCCGCTCGCTCCGGACCGACGCCGCTCGCGGTCAGTGCACGATTTTGACATCGGACGGTGACTTAGACGAAATCCGAGAGGCGATGACATGACCGCTTTCGAATTTCGAACTCGAACCCTTCGCTCGCATCCGCGTCGGCGGTCCGCCCGGACATGTTTCCCGTGTCAACTTTTTTTTACGTCGACGATAGCTCGCTCACGACGGAGGCGCGGTTTCTACGAGCGCCAGAGATATCGCATCGATCCCTCCGCGGGCATGTCGAAAGTGAAACACTGAACTACAGCGAACACCGTTCGTGGTTTACGATTATTCACGGAGCACAAACACACAATGTCCCGTTCGAGTGTTATACACAAAATGGTGCTAAACGAAACGGAGTAGCACTGTACTCGACGAGTTGTCTATGCGCGACTGACGGAAGGCGTCTACTGCATCCGCCATCTGCCGACGAGAATGAATGCGGTGAACTCGCTGTCTCGCGCCTGTGTACGCGCGTGTCCGCACTGTCGCACACATGCCCACATCACGCAGTGTGCGTTCAGATCATACATGTGTGCGTACACTTTTTTCTTTTGTATGGGACAAAAGAGATGATAAAATCCCATTGGTGTAGGCTTATTCAGTAACCATATATTTTGTTTATTGTCATAGCAAAGTTGAACCTTATGTCTGGAAATAAATTTGTTTATTTAAAAACAAAACTTTGTGCTTCAAAATATTAAAATATTTTACTACATAATATATTACGATAAATATATTTCATTGAAAAGAAAATAAGTAAATATTCCTTACAAACCAAAAAGTAGATGAATTTCAAAACATTTAAATAAATATAAGTGTAATAATAAGTAAACTACTATCTTTTTTATAAAAAATCATTATCAACATAACATTTTCAAATAAAAAACAACTTTATCGCTCCACTTATAAAAATAATTTGAAGTAAGATCATAATCAGATTTTGTAAAAAAAATTCATCATTTCATTCAAAACTAGTTTAATATTAATTTACACAAATACTATTAAAACTTATTTTCTTATAAATTTTTAAATACAAAAGCTGAAATAGTTGAATATTTTTCTTCTTCATTTTGATTGTGATGAAAAATGAAAATGTCTAATGTCATTGTCATTTAGTAATTGACATTTCTTCTGAACTCTGAAAACTAGCTCCGGCTAATATCAAACATTTTATATGTATTGTGTAAAAAAATATATTGTTTTCTGATCATCTTTATGAGTTCGTTAATTTTTTAAAATGTCAGAGTCCTCTAAATCTAAATCTTCATTAAATTTAAACCCATCACCGACATTAGAATGCAAGGATCTTCACGAATATTTAAAAAGTCGTTCACAACAATTTTTAGAAACTTTGTATAATTATCCTACCATATGTCTTGCAGTTTATCGGTAAATATAATAACTTAGTGTTTTTATTTGGCTGCTATATAAATATGTTAGGTTATAACTTAATACCTTTAAAAATACAAAGAAAACTGTGGTCATTGGTATTATGCATTATTTATCTGAAGTAAATAATAAGTTACTTATAAGTTTTTTTTAAGTTGAAAAATCTGGAGTGCATATCGTTTGTGTATTTTTTAATTTATCAGAGAACTTCCGGAGCTTGCAAGACATTTTGTCATACGCCTGTTATTTGTAGAACAACCAGTACCACAAGCAGTGGTTGCATCGTGGGTCACACAAACACATGCCAAGTATGATTTTTAGTTTAGTTACTAAGCATATAAATTACCTTTTTAATCGAGTAGAGTATTGGTTATGACCAGTGTGTTTTTTCGATTCTATATGACTCTGCATAATAAATTGTTGCACTGCAAGATGCCCTGGTCAAAATGTCTTTTGTATTTCCAAATAATTTATAATTTAAAACATACATATTACTTTCATAAATAATAATACATTTAAATTATATTCTATAATTTTTGTAAGGGAACAAAGTAAAGCATGTGAAGCTCTCTCAGAGTTATCAGTATGGCAAGAAGCTCCAATACCGGGTGGATTACCAGGATGGATACTTTCTCAGTCTTTTAAGAAAAATTTAAAAGTTGCATTACTTGGAGGGTATGTACTTGAGTATGAAGTGTTATGTGAATAATAATATTTTTTACAATTTCCTACACAAATATGATTTCTGAAAAAGTTAATTGAAAACCTTAACTTTAAATTTACAGAGGAAGGCCTTGGAGCTTATCATCATCTCTAGAACCAGACGGTAAAGCAAGAGATATAGCATTCTTAGATGCATATGCAACAGAGAGATGGGAGTGTGTCCTACATTATATGGTAGGATCTGCACAGACTGAGGGTATAAGTGCAGATGCAGTCCGCATACTGTTACATGCAGGGCTCATGACAAGGTATTTTGAAATTTGGTTAAATCTTTTTATACATATTGTTATGCAAAACTGACTTTCTTTTAACTTGGATTGACTTTTACTGTGATAATAAAAATTTAAATTTTATTTAATAAATTGAAATGTGTGATGAAACTTTTAGTAAACTTTAAAGTCAAGTATGACTTTGTTTTACTTGTTATGATAAGTACCAATAAAACAACTGCATTTCTGGAAAAAAAACCCTCAGTCCTAAGATCTGACAAAAGATTTTTTTCAACTTTATAAATAATTTAGCTTAAGCCTAAAACCCTATGGAATATTAAAAGTATTTTATTTTTTTAAATTAACATTTTCATTTTACAGGGATGCAGAAGATGGCTCAGCAGTAATTACGAGGGCTGGCTTCCAGTTTTTACTCCTTAGCACTGCTAAACAGGTGAAAAAGTTATCCATTACAAGCCAAATAGCTTATCATTGAACTAGATGCTGCTATGTGTTAATATTAATTTATTTTTTATATTTAATTTATTTATTTATTATATTTAATTATTAGCTTTCTAAATACTGATTCAATAAGCAATGTCTGTTTGCAGGTGTGGTTGTTCCTACAACATTACTTGCACACAGCTGAAAAACGCAGTCTCAGTGCTGCGGAGTGCCTCGCCTTTCTATATCAACTCAGTTTTAGTACACTTGGAAAGGTAATTAATATTATCTGTACTAATATTATAAAGTTGAAGAGTTTGTTTATTTGTTTGGTTGAATGTACTAATCTCAGGAAGTACTGGCCCGAATTGAAAAATTCTTTTTGTGTTGGATAGTCCATTTATCGAGGAAGGTTATACGTTACGACCAATAGGAGTGGAGCATCAATGAAAAATATTACAAAAGCGGGAGGAAAATATTTATTTTGATTTTCAGCCTTTAGAACGCGAGCGGAGCCGCGGGAAAGGCTAGTTTGTCTTATAAAATGTATGCTAAAATAAGTATTTTAGATAATAAGTTCTTTTATAATTATATCATACAGTAAATATTTCAGCCATTTTAAAAATATATATTTCATATCTGTTTCAGGATTACAGCACAGAGGGCATGAGCAACAATATGTTAGTGTTTTTACAACATTTACGAGAATTTGGGCTTGTTTATCAAAGAAAGGTTAGTAAAGTTGAAAATATAAAAATTTAATCTTACTATTTAATATTAATATATCTATACTAATATTATAAAGCTGAAGAGGTTGTTTGTTTGTTTGAACGCGCTAATCTCAGGAACTCGATCTGAAAAATTATTTTTGTCTTAGATAGTCCGTTTATCGTTGAAGGCTAAAGGCTACAACTAACAAGAGCGGAGCAATGAAAAATGTTGCAAAAACGGGAAGGGTTAGTTCTGTCAAGTGTCAGGTATCATACTGCGTGACTCCGAAAGAATTTGTTTTCCGAATTTTAGAACGGGAAATGCTAGTTATAATATGTATAAGGTTATTTTAATAGTAGCATAAATAAAATATATTTTCGTGTACTGTTAGGCCTAGGATTGCATAAGCTATACTTAAACTGTTCCAACAATATTATAAAGAAAATGTTAAAGTTTGTATAATTTTAAAGTAGTTTTTTCTGAAATTGTTGAATCTTAGCTACCATCAAGTACTCAGTAATAGGCTATACCTATTTATAACTGCGATAAAGTGTGTTAAAATTCATAATAGGCATTTCTATTATTAAAAGGCATTTCTATATACATATCATAAGAGTTTATTCATAAATTTTCGTTAATACAGTGTAATGTTACAGCGCAAAGCGGGCCGCTTCTACCCCACACGCCTGGCACTGCACATGGCGCGCGTGCGCGACGACGCACTGGCGGTGGGGCCCGGAGCGGGGGGCCCGGGCGCGGGGGCCCCCTCCGCAGGGGGGCCTGGTGCCAGCGCCGGGGGGCCCGCCGGGTACATCGTGGTGGAGACCAACTATCGCGTGTACGCGTATACACAGAGCAGCCTGCAGGTGGCGCTGCTGGGGCTGTTCACTGAGCTTGTTTATAGGTTTGTTTGATGTGGTTGTGATTGTGTTTTGACAGTTGTTGAAGTTTTTTTTTTCTTTATTTTGAGTTTCGTTTATCAATACTAATGTTATAAAACTTTTTATATTTTTTAATTAAATTGGTTACTTTAGCTGATATTCCACGCAAGCAAATAATCTATACTAATATTATAAAGCTGAAGAGTTTTTTTTTTTGGTTGAACGCGCTAAACTCAGGAACTACTGGTTTGGATAGAAAATTTCTTTTTGTGTTGGATAGTCTATATATTGAGCAAGGCTATACTACATCACGCTACGTCTAATAGAAGTGGCGCATCAATGAAAAATGTTGCAAAAACGGGAAGGGCGGGCGTTAGTTCTGCGAGGTACGTGCGACTCGAAAATAATTGGTTTTCTGGTCAAACAAAAGTAAAATTTTTAAATTTTCATTGCGAACTAGATAGAAAATAAAATTAAAAATGACTTTTGAAGTGAAACTTCTTTAGAATCGTTGTGATTTCAAACTTGATGAAACGAAAATGTAAGTCCATAGTACCAGGCGCTCAGAGAAGGGGAAGAGTTAGCCTTAGTTAGATCTCGCCCACCGCGAGTCAGTCACATTTCTAACTCTGTCTAACTTGTGGGTGTGACCTTCGCGCCGTCTCCCTCTCTCAACGAGCTTAGACGGGGTTATTTAGTATAAATATAAAGGAGATTTAAAAATTAGTTTGCCAAAGAAGTTTTACTTCTGACATGTGTACTTTGTACACACGCGCTTTTTCCCATACAAATAATGTGTTTGAAAATATACATCTCTTGTGTCACGATGTATGTTGCCAATAAACTCCATAACTACTGAACCGATTTCAATCAAATTTCACATGTAATCGTATTTTGGTCTAACTTACTGGATAGGATAGTTATCATCTCAATTATTCGCTTATGTCGTGAATGTAAACGAATAAAATGTATCAATTAATTGTTTTTTAACAATTCATGTACCTCCACCTACCTGATTTGCACCTCGGCCCACGTCTATAGACGGGGTATGGTATACGATGGGTTAAGCAAGTGTTTATTTACTGTTTAGTTTTATGAAGTTCTCATAGATGGCGGTGTACGTTGATTCATCGATAAAATTTGCAATATTGTTTGACATCTAGGTTGCAAATACACCCAATAGATGGCGCTGTGTTAATTTTTCAATTGAGTACTCCAGTTTTATTTTCAATTTAGCTAATTCGATTTTACCGGAAGGGTTTTATTTCCTCAGTTGCGATTAGAGAAATAAAATATGGCGGTACGAAGTTCGCCGGGTCAGCTAGTATTTTATATGTATTTGAGTGATAATATGTGGTGTTGTGTGTGTGCAGGTTCCCCAACGTGGTGGTGGGGGTGCTGACGCGCGAGTCGGTGCGCGCGGCGCTGCGCGGCGGCATCTCCGCGCGGCAGATCGTGCGCTACCTCGAGCAGCACGCGCACCCACAGGTACACACTACACTATGTTACACTACACTATGTTACACTAGACTACAGTACACTATGTTACTATTAAATAATGTTACTATTAAATAATGTTAGATAATAATTATATTTAGCTCTATAGTAGTAAAGTGGGTACTGGTTTTGGTTTTGTAACTGACTTTTCAAATTAAGAAATAAGAGGACTTAGCATGTAGTGTTTACCTTTAAATGATTTTACATACCCTGTGCATGTAATATAAATACTTTTTGTTATACAAAGTAATTTATGTAAAATTGCTGGTAAACATAATAAACAAAATAAAAAAAAACACTATACTATATTACACTACACTATTACTACACTCAACTATATTACACTACACTATTACACTGTATTGGATAATGTACAACACTACACTAAATCTTACCTTATGTTTCAAACATGTGTTTCCGTCCGATTACAATATGGATGTCTTCAAGGGTGTATAGTTGACTACTGAATTAGTGCACCTTACCATCTCCGACTGCGTTACCACTTACCATCAGGTGGAACGCAGTCAAGCACTAATTCAGAATAAAATAAAAAATCTTTTCCGACGTGAAAAAACTTGTGAGAAAACCTGCATGTCTAAGAGTCATTATGTTTTCGAAAGACAAGCTCAGCACTTAGGCACCATGGTTTACTATTCCATAATCTTCTATAGTATAAGGAGGTTCGTGTGCAGCAGTTAGGACATTCATAAAGGCTAAATACATATTACTACTACTGTGTCATACTATACTTCTACACTGAAATTACTATATGGCCCTAGGTTCAAGTCTCGGAACTCGAGACAAGTTTGATTAGTCTATGAAGATAAAGACTGTTTAAGACTTTATTCGTAATTGCATTCGTCATACTTCGACGGTGTTATCACCTTAGGTTAATAAGTTTGTAATTTAGTTTTAGTAATTTATAAGTAAAGTTCCCATTTCATTTGCATCCTCTGACTATGACTTCTATAATTTTCTCAATAATATTATGGTACTTATTGTGCTTTTCATTGAGTTCTTTGTAATATCGCGAAATTGGGAAAGTTATAAAAAGATGATCACCAACGTTTTCATTAATATATGCATTTATATAATAAAATATTTAACTTTCAAAACATTCTATAATAATATTAAAACGAAGCCCCTAATCCGATTTTGATGTTAATCCCCATGTGAACAGATGCTAAAGTCAGAGTCTGGTGGCATCCGGTCGCGGTCGGCGCTTCCGCCCACAGTGGTGGACCAGGTGCAGCTGTGGGAGAGCGAGCGCAACCGCTTCACCTACACCGAGGGGATCCTCTATAACCAGTTCCTCTCCCAGGTGAGACCCCCCCCCTTCACACCCCTCTATGGGGTAATTTGTAGGATGAAATCTATTTTATGAAATTCCAGTGGTCAAACTATCTTCATACTAAATTTCACTTAAATCGGTTCAGCAGTTAAAAAGGAACCAAACATACAAGTAGTTGCTTTTGTAATTATAATATTAAATGTAGCTTGTTTGCAGTTCTTCCAAAGAAGGCATTGGAGATTGTGTTAAAAGGAACCTTTAAAAGGTTAAATTTTGTTAAATGTTATTAAGAATTAAGCAGGATCTATCTCTTGATCAATCCATAGAAAATTATGCCCAGATAGTCATCAGTTAATAACTAAGGAATAGTCCCAATTTGTGAAAAACTAAATGAATCCATGAAATGGAATAGAACGAAAAAATGGGAAAAGATCATTTGAACATAGTTATGCAGACCAGAACCAACCCACAATCATGGTGAAATTGAATTAAATACACAGATAGGTCCAAAAATGCGTGTTTTATATATGCTAAAAAGATCTAAGCTATCTACATATTCTATAATATTATGAAGGTATTTTTGTGAAAGACGTTTATTCAAACTTTGTATACAGTTTTTTTGAAAATCGATCATATCTCAAAACAGTCATTCTGTGGGTTGGTTCTGGTCTGCATAACTGTCCAAATTATCTTATATCTCATAGCTATGTCCATTTTAATTTCCATATATCCGCGTAAATCTAAAAGGTGTGTGTATGTATTGCACCACTCGTCGCAGGCGGAGTTCGTGGTGCTGCGCGACTACGCGGCGCGCGCCGGCTACGTGACGTGGGCCAGCGAGCGCGCGCGCACGCTCGTGCTCACGCGCGCCTCGCACGACGACGTGCGACGCTTCTGGAAGAGACACTCCAAGGCCAACTAGACACCCCTCCCCCATCGTGCCGCCATCTTGTCCCTATCTCGTGTCTTTATACACTCCCCATCCTTCATAATACCGCCATCTTGTCATCTTATACACTCCCCATCGTGCCGCCATCTTGTCACCTCATACACTCACCCTTGTCCATCGTACTGCCGTCTCGTGATTTCATATTCTCCCTCCCTCCATCTCGTGTCTTAATATACTCCCCATCCTTCATTGTATCGCCATCTTGTCATCTCATACACTCCCCCTCCTCCAACGTACCGCCATCTTGTCACCTCATACACCCCCTTCCCCATCGTGCCGCTATCTTTTCACCTCATACACTCACCCTTGTCCATCGTACTGCCGTCTTGTCACCTCATGCCCTCACCCATCGTACCGCCATCTCGTGACTTCTGACGACACATTTGGCTCAGTTGATAGTGACTCTACTTTCTGTGCAAGCGGTCGCGGATTCGAGTCCCGCTGGGGGCATTCATTTGTTGAGTACGAATGTTTGTTCTCCATTTGTATTTAAAATTTATATGTATAGTAAGTATATCAACTATCTGGTATCCGTAATACAAGCCTCGTAGCTTACCAAGGAACTAGATGGCGCTGTTGTAATAACTCCTCTCCCTCCGTCCATCTCTTTATACATTCCCCCTCCTTCATCGTACCGCCATCTTGTCATCATATACACTCCCCCTCCCCCATAGTACCATCATCTTGTCATCTCATACACTCCCCCCATCATATCACAATCTAGTGTCTTTGTACAATCTCCCTTCCCTTTGTCATTACACCCCCCACTCACATTTACATCCCGTCTTTTAATACTATATGTATTGTCCTTTCTAACGTTCCACTACAGAGAGACAGCTGAGCTCTAGCCACTTTTTAGTACGAGGGGATCAGGCTACACTGAACCATAGTGGACCATACTGTACACTTTAATAATCTTGTCGACTATACTGCCCCTTTTTGTATGATATAAAAATAATACCTGATTATTATAAACTAATGAGACAGTGGTAGCCCAGCGGTAACGCGTTCGCTTGGATAACCGAGTGATGCGGGTTCGAATCCGGGTCTCGCACCTCTGATATTTTTCATGTGCGAATCATTTCTATCATGATTACCACTTGTCTTACGGTGAAGGAAAATATCGTGAGGAAACCTGTATGTCTGAGAGAACCTAACAAGTTTTCGAAAGACATATGAAGTCCGCCAACACGCACTAGGCCAGCCCGGTGGACTATGGCCTGATCTCCTTCGTAACGAAGGAGGCCCCGTGCCCAGCAGTGGGACGTGAAAAAGGGCTGATGATGATGATGATTATAAACTAATATAATGATCACTAGTATTATGTTGAAATGTCATGGAACACTTTTATCTTTTTATTATGATGGTGATACCAATTTTTATTATATTTAGGTTTATTATTTGATCTAAGTGTTCAAAAACTAAGACTGTACATTATAAATCGTTGTAAATAAACTTAATTACGATATTCTATAGTTTTATTTATAAAGTACCTATTTGTGTAAATGTATACTAAATACATAAATTATTAATTTATAACGACTGTTATCTTTCGTATTCAATTATAATTATTTAATGACGACAAAAAATACAATAAAATAAGACTCAATTTTTGACATAATTTATTATTAAAATAACAATAACATCAGACTTTTTACAGATAACCTTTTTGTTGTCTTAACACTGTTTCAATAATAATCTATTCATTTGCAATTCTCACTAGAGTTATTTAATATGATATAATTTGTAAAAAGTTCAAATTTCTATTATAATAACTGCAGATATTGAAAACGGTCAGTAAGTATGATGGGGGCTTTACCCATTCAGCGCCAGTAACCCATGTGGGTTCATTTATTATAAATGAAACTATCTTTTCGGATTTTGTCGCGGATTTATTATGATTTTTGGTTCCCGACGTTTCGAATACTTTACAGCGCACATGGTCACGAGAGAGACTAAGGTATTAGACGTCTCAGGGGGCTATTGTAGTGTACTTGTTACAGACAGTGCCTACCCACAATTTTTACAAATATTCAAAATGATAGACTATAAAATTATACATTTCAATTCTAAACATTTAAGATTACAACATTTAAGATCCGCGACAAAATCCGAAAAGATAGTTTCATTTATAATGTCAAACATTCGCGTAAACCTAAGAATGTATTATGGGTTCATTTATGTTGAATTTGCGGACCCGAGAACCCACGTAGTGGGCTCTTTATTGTCTTCTTCATGTTCGATATCGCTTAGCGGAGACTTATACTTTATGGTGAAAAATTATTTGATCTCCATTTTTGAATGGTAAAATCATTAAAATATCTTAAATTGCTGTCTAAAAATATGTCTTTATATGGGAATAATATAGTAATATGTACATATATTTTAGTGATACCATTTAGTTGGGCATTATTTGTATATGTTTTGAGTATTTCACTATTTTTTCATATACATACATACAAATAAATATACTTTGCCTATTTTTAGACAGAATCTTTACACAGAATTTACAAAATAATGGTGAATTCAATAAAACTTGGCGAAAAGGTATCTGATATAGACATTAGTGTCTCACACTTATTCATGAAACACTTCATTTATTCAACAAACACTCAGTTACACTTAATACAATTGTATATAACTGGCACATATACAAATCATAATACAAGAGATAAAATGGACATAGTTATGCAGACCAGAACCAACCCACAAAAAATTCCAAAATTTTGTTTTATATATGCTAAAAAGATCTAAGCTATCTACATATTCTATACTATGTATTAGAAAAGAGGTTTATTCAAACTTTGTGTACAGTTTTTTATGAAAATCGATCATATCTTAAAACAGTCATTCTGTGGGTTGGTTCAGGGCCTCAAGTCTGCTATTTCAATGGTGTCACAGTTTCTATCAAGGACATCGTAATTGCTACTTTTTGCAATTTTGGTAGTCTACTAATAATTGGTTTTCCTATATGTGTCTGACACTCCAATGACACATTTGCAAATATTTGGTAGTCCCGTACATAATGACAAGTTAATGTCAATTCAACAGTTACAGATGAAACTTATTTATTATTGACGTTTATTTTTTAGATTACACTTAAAATTTATCTTTTTGGCTTTTTATGATCATTTTACATAATGCTTAGTATTTGAAACATAAATGAATAAATAAAATAGATTAATAATAATGGCAATACCGATTCCCTTTCAAATGACAAATGACAAGACAATGAAATGAAATGACAAAACATTGTAAATTTAGTAAACTACGAAATTTTGGACCAAAGGTAATTGAATTAAAATTGCATTGTTCCATATTCAATTCATGTAAAATAGCAGACTTGAGGTTCAGGTTTGCATAACTATGTCCCAATAGAATAGTAGGTATGTGTAGGGGTGCCTCAGCTTTATATGGGGGTGCGGGGGTTGCAGAGGGCGGCGTGCCTCAGCTTTCTGCGGGGGGTGCGGGGAGCGCGGCTGCGGGGGGCGGGGCCTTCACGGGGGCGAGCGCGCTGTACAGCTTGCTGAGGGCCGCCTGCACCGTGCGCTCTAGCGACTCGTCCTCGGGACATGACACCTCCTGCACGGGACATTGGTCATTATTATCAATTTACTATTAAATAGCGTAGATAATAAACAAATATTTGCGTAAATATAAATAATAAATATGTTGGGACATTATTACACCCAGCGCCATCTAGTTCCATAGTAACCTACGAGGCTTGCGTTACGGATACCAGATAGTTGATAACTGAGGTTGGCGCCGCATTTTCGGGGATGGCCCGGCAGTCCTTATAAGCTAGTATATACGCCACATTGTTCACAACTAAGGTAATCACGACGATTTCAGTTGTATGAAGTTCGCGTGTTCTCCAAGAGCAGGAATAAACGAATGGCCACGATTTCAAAGCAAAACGAATTTTATAACGGCGCCTGTATATAATAACCAGACGTCACCATTCATTCCAGCTTAGAGCCGATCATAACGCAGTACGATCG
Organism: Boloria selene; assembly: GCA_905231865.2. Lineage (NCBI taxonomy): Eukaryota > Metazoa > Arthropoda > Insecta > Lepidoptera > Nymphalidae > Boloria > Boloria selene. Next base: position 525,778 of record HG993149.1, read on the forward strand.
GTATGTTCCTTAACCCTGACATTGGCCAGGCATTAAATTAAAAATAACAAAATTATTATATTAAAAGGATAAAAGAACAATACTAAAAACTGTCACACATAAATCTATCAATTAATAAATAATTCTTAAACTTATATTAGTTTCAGTTGTCAATTAATTCAATGAATCGTATATCGCATTCCCGCCATTACGATCAAAAGTATAGTTGTTGTTGACTGTTGTTGTTTTTAACATGTATCCCCAATAGGGAAAGGCAAATGACTATAGTCTATACAGCCTAGTCTAATAAAAAGTATAGTCAACTTGATAGCTCGGTCACAGATTATCAAATATCGAAATAATGAGTTTATCCTTATTATATAATATTAAATATAATAATAATTAAATTAAATAATAATTATTATATAACTGGTACCATGGCGAGCAGGTCGATGTGAGCACGGCGGCCCGCCACGTCCACGTGCAGCTTATCGCCCTTGAACATCTTGGGCACGGCGTCGTCGCCGAACATCTCCTGGAACATCTCGATCACGCACTCCTGCACACACACACACACACATTAGTTATTTTATAGAAAACTATTACTTTTTTGTTTAGTTTATTTGTTAAGATATTTCACTTGATATTGCTATTCTTACATTCTTGAGGCAGTGGTAGCCCAGCGGTAACGCGCTCGCTTGAATAACCGAGTGATACGGGTTCAAATCCGGGTCTCGCACCTCTGATATTTTCATGTGCGAATCATTTACATCATGATTACCACTTGTCTTACGGTGAAGGAAAACATCGTGAGGAAACCTGCATGTCTGAGAAAATCCTAGCAAGTTTTTCGCAAGTCATGTGAAGTCCGCCGATACGCACTAGACCAGCGCGGTGATCTATGGCCTGATCCCCTTTAGGCCCATGCCCAGCAGTGGGACGTTAAAAATGGCTACTGATGATGTTTGTTATTCTTACTTAATATATAAAAAAACAATAAATTATGTAATAAATAATATTATGCATAATTTTACAAAACAAAAGCTTACACTTTGATATTATTATTATTATTTAAAACTAAAATTTGTCATATTATTTAAAAAATCATTCCGACTCATAAGTTTTGACCCAAATTAGGTAATAAAAAAAATTAATTCGTCTTCATACAATTGTAAACAAAATACCCAACACCAAAAATAAGTTTAGGATATTTTTAAACGATACTTTGAACTCTCGATACAGTTAAAGTCAATTAACCGACATAAAAGAGGGTAGTAGCACCAACCTTGAAGTGCATGCGGTCGAGCTTGGGCGCGAGCGGGGGCGGCGCGGCGGCGGGCGCGGCCAGCACCGCCGCCGCCACCGCGTCCGCGTACATGTCCGTCACCGGCTGCGCCTGCCACTGCAACGGGAATTGCTTATTAATTATTATTATTTGTACAAACTGTACTGTATACTTTGTCCATTTTGTTAATGGTTTTTTGCCCAGCTCACGCCCACGAAGTTTCGTATTTAATGGTTAGCCATTAAAGTTAAAATGTCATACACATTAATATTGTACTTCATGGACGGGCACCTCCCCCTTATTGATGTGCCACACATAACGATTACTACGATTGTGCCACAGATTACAAATAATCGATAGAAATTAATGCTAATATATAAATAAGGTGTAATAATATGTTATTTAATAAGGAAGACAAAAAAAAATTAAGATTTAAACCAATAAATTAAAATATTAAAGTTAATAGTAAAGTTTTACTTTCTTCTTAGTATAAGGCATACAAATAAAACAACTAAAATAGTTTAATTCCTTTTATTAACATGTTTCGTCAGAATCATCATTTATATTAGATTTGTCCGATGAGGAGTCTTCAGTTATATTAATTATTAACTCTTGTGTGCATAAATTATCAAAATATGCAATGTCACGGCCCGAATCACATTATGATTCTCTTAGTTCTCTCCACCACACTTGATTTTTACGATAATAATATTTATTTTCATATTAATAAATATAAAAATAAATATTATTTTATACTTAAAAAAATAAGAGAAATCGATTATTACGCCCTTTTGTCATCACTATAGCTTGTCAGTCGGCGAGCTGTCAAAAAACCATGTACAAAATGGACAAACTATAGTTTGCCTGTGGAAATAAATAACAGGCGATTTGGTTATTTATAAATAGCAGGTTATTTTTTCAGTTATCTAGTATAACGAACACCTCTAATTTATATCTATAAATAGCCGTTGCGCCCCACCTCTAGATACCACGGCCACGGCTACACTGACCTCGACGAGGAGGTCGAGGCAGCCGTACTCCTTGACGAAATTATTAATTCCCATTTTTGCAATATTTTGCTTTGATGTTCTGCTTCTATTAGTCGTAGCATGATGTTTTATAGCCTATAGCCTTCCTCGATAAACGGACTATCCAATACAAAAAGATTTTTTCAATTCGGATCAGTATTACCTGAGATTATCGCGTTCAACCAAGCAAAAAAACAAACAAACTCTTCTGCTGTTACGTTGTTTGTTCGCGATGGACTCCTAAACTACTTAACCGATATTAATCAAATTTGCACACCGTGTGCAGTATGATCCAACTTGAAAGATAGGATCAGGACATCTTAATTTATAGTTGCAATATTATTTTATTTCACATTAAATGTTTATTATACGACTTTAGTGTGTATTTATCGGTTAGTTCTATAAAAGCCTAATAGATGGCCGTTTGGCATCTAAGTTGCACAGATATCCGATAGATGGCGCCGTATTTCTATTTTTATAGATGGCGCGTTAGCTAAAATGTTGTAAGGAGTAGTACTTATTTTTATTTTAATAAAATATATATAACCGTTTAATTTATTTTAACTTACGCCCAGCGAAGCAGGTCGGGTATTAGGGTGGCGCAAAAAAACCGATTAATTTTTTTTCACTCAAAATTTAAATTTGGAAGGTCGCTCGTAATTTTTTTAAATTAATTAAAACTCTCAAAGGCTCTTCAAACATCAAAAACTAACATTTTTCACACGAGACAAAAAAAAATAGTCTGCTCGTGGCGCCACTCTATTATATAGATTTAGTAATTTTAACCGGATATCCGGTTAAACTGACCTCTAGCGTGACAACAGGCAGGTCAACCAGCAGGTCGAGGCAGCCGTACAGCCGCCAGCGGGTCTCGCTGAGGAAGTGCGCGGCGCCGCACACGCGCAGCACGGCGTGGCGGAGCGCCGGCAGCCCGCCCGCGTACGGCAGCGACACGCGCTGTTGTACCGCACTCGCGCACAGCTCCGTGTACTCTACACACGCACAGGGTTGCCATTAGAAAAAAATGCGTGTGTACAGAAGTAAATAACCCCGCCTAAGCTCGTTGAGAGAGGAAGATGGCGCAAAGGTTACACGGCAGCGACACGTGTTGCACCGCACTCGAGCACAGCTCCGTGTACTCTATACACAGACACACACACACACACACACACACACATACACATACACATACACTTTAAAGACGCGCTGTTGTACCGCTGTCGCGCACAGCTCCGTATACTCTGGACAGGGTTGCCATTAAAAATAAAAAAAGGTGCGCGTGTACAAAGTACACATGTCAGAAGTAATCAACAAAACCAATTATAGTGGTCACAGCCAGAGGGATGTAAATGAAATGTTACTTAATCTTATAAAATATGTATAACTAAAAAGTATAACTAAATCCTCCTTTTGTTTATTTTATTTTATTACTCGCCCTACGAGTTTCTACGGGCACCTACAGGGCGAGTTGATAGCATTGAACATGTTTATACTTTTCTACACTAATATTATGAAGAGGAAAGATTTGATCGTTTGTTTGTTTGAATTGAATAGGCTCGGAAACTACTGGACCGATTTAAAAAAAAAGTGCATGTGTACAAAGTACACATGTCAGAAGTAAAACTTGAATTTAAATAAGTAAGTAATAATCATGTTGAAAATAATTCGCACATGAAAATATTTCAAGCACAAAATCCGAATTTATACTTGCTTTACTCGGTTACCTAACGCGTTTATCTAAACATTTATAATTTAATAAATGCAATAATACAAAAAATCATATTCTCTATCTGTATCTATTTTATCTTAATCTGTGTCTTTTCTTATTTTCTTTTGGAGTGGGCAGTATGTACAGAGTATATACATACATACTCGTACATGCAATTTATTATGTTCAATATATATTTTAATGTTATAAAACTTTTGTCTACACAGCAATTTACATGTATTGTGTATTCTTTAAATAAATCAGTGTAAAAACAGCACTCGTGGCGTTAGGTCATTTCGCACCTTAACTCCTCCTAATTAATTGTACGTGTACAAACAGTTCCGTATAATACTATCCCCAAAATTAAAAAAAAATAATAAAATACAAACTAAATATATTAGAAAAAAAATGAACCCACTATTGAGATCGTCTGGCGCGAGGATATGGTAGTTGAAGTTGCGCTTGACGAGGATACCCTGCAGCTGGCGGCCCGCAGCCGGTGCCTCCTCCGCCAGGGACCCCATCACCTGTAAACATTCAATTCTAGGTTTAATTCATAGACTATGTCTAAGTAGACATTCAATTCTAGGTTTAATTCATAAACTATGTTTAATCGACTGGCCCTCATCTAATGTGTGGGTGCCCCACTTCGGTGGGTCATGCGGGTTACTTTTGGTACTTATCTGATGCAGAGTTATTCTGCGATGCCTCATTATGACGAGGGAGGTTTCTTGGGTTTTAGTGGTTAGTACTGGCTTGTCTAACCCGATGAGCCCTATATAACTACTTAAAGTCTTTATTGAAAAACAAAATACATTGGTACAATTTTACACAGCCCTAGCTCCTGAACTACAAACCTGTGTTTCTTTGTGTCTTCTGTGTTTTTTTACTTGTGTGTACACAAGTGGTAATGAAATTAAAAAAAAAATAAAAAAAGTGCGTGTGTACAAAGTACACCATGTCAGAAGTAAAACTTCTTTGGCAAACTAATTGTTAAATCTCGTTTATATTTATAATAAATAACCGCGTCTAAACTCGTTGAGAGAGGGAGACGGCGCGAAGGTCACACCCGCGAGTTAGACAGAGTTAAAAATGTCACTGACTCGCGGTGAGATCTAACTAAGGCTAACTCTTCCCCGTCCCGCAGGTCGACCTGCGCATCTTGACTGTCTGAGGGGTGGTGGCGCTACCTCTTCCCCGTCTCTGAATGCCTGGTACTTGTACTGGTACTCGTTTATATTTATACTAATATAAAGCTTTAGATTTCCGAGACTTAGAGGGAGGGAAAAAGGAAGATAGAAAAAAAATGTTATTATTTTGTAATTAAAATAATAGAAGTGTCGAAAATTAATACAAATGCCCTTTCTCGCTCTCTCTCAATCGGTCTCACTTGCTCTCTCCCTCTTCTCAATGTCACATCCGTTTCATGTCGCGTTTCATTCGTAAAAATTTTACCCTCATGCGCGCAAAGAAGTTTTACTTCAAAAAACAAAATTGAATGTCTGTGTGTGTGTGCGTGCGTGCGTGCGTGTGTGTGTGTGTGTGTGTGCGCGTGTGTGTGTGCGTGCGTGCGTGCGTGTGCGTGCGCGTGCGTGTGTATGAATGTGTGCGTGTGTACCTTGGCGGTGCGGTCGCCGCGGAAGGTGAGCGCGAGCAGCTGCGTGTTGCGCGGCGTGTGCACGGCGAGGCGGCCGCGGTGCTCGCGCTGCAGCGCCGCCTTCAGACGCGACATCTCGTTCTGCTCGCCGTGCACCAGCACCTACACATACATACATTTGAGTGGAATACAAGCATTCGTGCTCAAATGAATTCCCCCAGCAAGGATCGAATTAAACCAAAATAAATAAATATGTTGGGACATTTACACACAGCACTATCTAGTTCCACGATAAGGTACGAGCCTTGTATTATGGATACTAGATGGTTGATATACTACATATATATAAGTTTTAAATACATACATATTATAAATATAAACATCCATAACTGGAGTACAAACATTCGTGCTCAACAAATGTATGCCCCCAGCAGGACTCCAACCCGCGACCGCTTGCGCAGCAAATACGGTCACTACAAACTGCGCCACGCGTGTCGTCAATATTCTTTACTAGCGACTCGCCCTCACTTATTCTTATTATTCTTCGTCTTATTTAGCACAGGCAAAGGCAAAAGGCAGGTTATACATATAAACCTTCCTCTTGAATCACTTTACCTATTAAAAAAAACCGCATCAAAATCCATTGCGTAGTTTTAAAGATTTAAGCATACATAGGAACATAGAGACAGAAAGCGACTTTGTTTTATACTATGTAGTGATAGTGATGATTCAAATAAACTTTTACAAGCTTTTTTGAATCGTCATTTTTACATAATTACAATTTAATGTCAGTCTGTAAGTCTGTGAGTAAACTACCACCGGCTCGGAAAGCTGTTCTGCTGAGAAGAGCCGGCAAGAAACTCAACAGTTGCTCTTTTCAAAAAAATATTTGTTAACAATATTGCATTACAATATTTATCTATTTATGCTACGTGAGACACAACCAGACATTAATCCCACACATTTACATCTACTAAGTATTCCGTGATGGTGCAATAAGCCTTACTCAACAACGTATTTTTAATTTTGGATTTAAATTGCCTCAAAGTTCAAGTTCAATATGGACTGTGAAATTTTATTATACCTGCGTTCACCTTGCCCCATAAACTATCTATTTACTTTTTGTAGGCGAAAACTGGGTGTTACAAGTTTATCCTTATTTCTTGTATTTATACCGTGTTTGTCGCTGTGTAATCGAACGTGCGCGCTGACGCACCAAACAATGCAAAAATAAAACATTAATTTCAATCACTTTACAATTTAACAATCCCTTTTTCAAGAGCTTTAAAACGTGACAGTTGAAGACAGATTACTCCGCCAATGTCACATCATAAATAATGTTCTCCGACCGATTCCGGCCATGGCAGCCAATATCATTGAGACTGGCCCACTGCGCGGGATATATTATAGAGCAGCACGTGTACGCACAGACACAAGTACACTCTCTGTCCTTATCACTCTCATACTCTGGTGGGACGACTGTTTGTTCTGTGTGACATAATAAATAAAACTATTTTGTCGGATTTTGTCGCCGATTTATGTATTATGATTTTTGGTTCCCGACGTTTCGAATGCTTTATTCATGGTCACGGAAGAGACTCTACAGACAAAATGCGAAAAGATAGTTTCATTTATAATGTCAAGTATTCGCGTAAACCTAAGAAAGAATAACGAATGAGATACTCACCACATGCGGCGGTTTCAGTATGTTGATGAACTCCGAGGTTTGCTGGTAGTCGGTGTGCGCGCTGAAGGAGATGTAGTCCACGGACATCTTCAGCGGCAGCTTCTGCCCTGACATGGAGGTGATCTCCTCCGGCTCCGACAGGATGGTCTTCGCCAGCGTGCCCTCCACGCAGTATCCTGACCGGCACATCGATACATATAATACAATTTTGAGGTGAATCTGTATACCAAATATCATTTGGAAAATCTTATTAACATAGTCAGTATTGTAAAGAGACTAGCAAACCCGGCCCTCTTCGCTGGGCGTAAGTTAAAATAAATTAAACGGTTTATATATATATTTTAATAAAATAAAAATACTACTCCTTACAACATTTTAGCTAACGCGCCATCTATAATCTAGAAATAGAAATACGGCGTCATCTACCGGATATCTGTGCAACTTAGATTCCAAACCGCCATCTATTAGGATTTTATAGAACTAACCCATAAATTCATACTAAAATCGTATAATAAACATTTAATTTGCAATAACAAATATTGATATCAACAATTGAGACAAAAACTACCCTATCTCCCAAGTTGGACCAAATTACAGATGCTTACAAAATTTGATAAAAATTGGTTCAGTAGTTTCGGAGTTTATTGCGAACATACATCGTGGCACGAAATTTTTATATATATAGATAACGAATATATAGTTTTTAGATTTTTTATCTAACGGTCTGTCTGTCTGGTGAATACCAAGAAAAGATGTAAAAAACGGTTTTTTTCCCATAAAAGGCTTGTTTATCTGTAGTAAAAACAAAAGACCTTTCTCAATAAATACAGTAGGTCATCTACTAACTAAGAGAACAGCAAAAGCATGTTAACAAATATTTTTTTCACATTGCATTGACCATGATTGCTGTAAAACACTCAAAAATTGGAAATTAAAACTCAAAATAAATTCAAAAATACCAAATCTTATATAAATTTGGAAGAAAGCGTAAGATTTTAATGTTACCAGCAATAATGACCCCATTCTTGGGGTCCGTGCACCATGACTCGAACAGCTCGCGTGACAGCCCCGACTGCATCATGCCGGGCGACGCCATGATCACGCACGGGCCTATGTCGTCGAAGTGGTCGATGCCCTGCAAAATATATTATTTCTCACACAAAACTTCTTAAAAATCTTTTTAGAAATAAGATTATTAATTATTATAATATTAATGAACATAAACATTATTTTTCTTAACAAATTATTGTAATTTTTCTTTGATAAATAACTATTCCTTTGTAAAATGACATTATTTAGATTCATTTTTTTTGTACTTTTAATTGTTGAATTTTGAAATGCATTTCAATTGTATAATTAATAAGAAAATGCTGTATATGTTTGTTGTAAGTGTGCTTTTACTAATAAAAAAAAATAAAAAAAACTACTTTTAGGAGAATAAAAATAGTTACGTAACCTACTTTCGACGTTTGGCTCAGTCCGTAGCATGGGGATGCAACTCAGAACATAAAAAAATCAACTGATTACAACGCCATCTATTCGAGAGCACACTAAAACAAAGAGCTAAGTTTACATGTATTTTAACTAGATGGCTATTTCAGAAACGTCACTGCTTGTGGCATTCCGTTTCATCAACTTATTACTATTCTCATCCATTAAAATGGAACGTAGTTTTGTTATTATTGCATGTTATTTTTCGTAACAATTTAACTAATTACTATTTATTTTAATAAGATTTACATTTTCAATATTTATTCATATTTTAACTATTTATTTAAATTTTCATTATTTATCTCACTAACCATAACCAAAACCATAGATTACTATTATAGACTAGAAAACCAAAACTTTTCGGTTGAATGACAAGTTTGTTTTTGAATTTTACAAAATTTCAAATCTTTTCACATCTTCTCACGTGTTTCCTTCGAGTGCCAACTATTTTGCTACAATTGTTTTTTCGCTGACCCTGCTGTGCTTACTGGACTTTTGTGATTCCCTGTAAAACTACGACAACTACTGCTTGATTAACGGACTGGATGCTTGCTCAAACGATTACCACGGCGACGATTTAACGGATTAGATTCTACCTTACGTTATATCACGGCGAAGGCATTTAAAGAAAATGCCACAAAGAACTAGATGTGTTTTTGATTGTGAACATTTCGGTAAGTACATAACACAATTATCATTCGCATAATTTTTACCATAAGCCATAAGTATACCATATTTAAACTACCTATTCATTATCTTCATCAAAAACCAACCATCAGCTCAGATCAGCGCGCCTCCATCAATGGCAAAGTCCATCAAGCTGGCCAAGTGTTGATTATTATGTATTATAAATGAAACTATCTATATTGAATTTAAATTAATGTCAGTCTGAAGCTACTGCATCCTGATAATATAATTATAATAATAAGATCCTGTAATTAATATAATAAAATAATCTAATAATAAAGTTAATCACAAGAGACAGTCAGATGTAATTAGCTTATACTGTGTAGATCTTAATGATAGTGGTCAGGATTAATATATAAGAATTATTGTATTGCAATATTGTAAACTAATATTTTTAAAAGAGCAAGAGCTGAGTTTCTTGCTGGTTCTTCTCAGCATCAAACTACATTCCGAACTGTGCAGTGCAAGTATATCCTTTGAGATGTCAAATATCTTAGTCTCTCCCTCCTGATATCTGCTATAATAATTACATGTACATATATTTTTTCAGATGTGTTACATCGCTTTCCTAAACCATTTCATGACAGGTTTAGACAGTGGAAAGAGATAGTGGGAGAACTTTTAGAGGGCAAGACTGACAAAGAAATACACACTAATTATCGTATCTGTAATCATCACTTTGAAAGTCGGTACTTTTACCCTCATAGTAAAAGACTGGCTAGAACAGCATACCCTACTCTCAATCTTGGTATGTATCTAAACCTTGTTATATCTTCTTAAACTGGTAGTGTTAAAAAATTAATAGCATTATAGAGAACTCTTGGTAGGTATTATTATTAATACTGATTTAGTACAAATTAGTGTACATAGGTCTTATATTACAATTAATTAACATTTAAAATTTACATTACAGATGTTCCTGCCTTAATTAAAGAAGCTGGTACCAGAACTGATTTTCAAGCTGAAAGTGAACAAGACCACCAGCATCCTTTAGAAATATCAGATAAATCTCAAGCTGGTGAGTTAATATGAGGTCTACATAGGATTTGTTATGTACTTTTGTTACTTATACATTACTAAGATTTACTTGTGCCAATGAGGCTTTATTATGACAACATTGGCTTAATTAATTATGTATTGTAAGCTACAGTTACTAATATTATAAATACGAAAGTTTGTGACAATGTTTGTTGCTCCTTCATACAAAAACTTCTGGACAGATTTGGATTGTTACAATGTTAACACAATATTAACTTAGGTATACATCTGAGTAGCATAAGCTTTCTTTTATGTATATTTATGTATGTTTTTTAGCTGAACTCATCCTAAGCAGGGGACTGATTTTTATGAATTTTTGTGTTTGATGATGTGATCCCTGGATGGTTTAGATTAACAATAGGATCTAGTTGGTAGTGCTGCAATAGATTTCTATAAAATAGTTTCTATTGCACTTATGTGGTCACAGAGAGTTCTTAGACTTTTTTAGTCAGACCTGGTAGGTGGTCCTGCTGTAGATAACAAGATTTTTATTTTAAATTTTCAGAAAATAAAATGTATAATTAAGTATTGGTTGACTGTAGGTAGAATAAGAGACCTACTCAGTAAAACATTAAAAAGCAAATACAGAATATGAATTGATTGTTTATTTCAACTTTTCAGGGACATCCTTAATACGGAACCAGCGCAAATTACTGGTGGCTAAATTATTAAGAAAAATAGAAATTTTGAAAAAGAATTTATTGGAACAAAAAAATGAAGTTAAAGCTGCAAAAAGAATGTCAAAAACCAAATTGTTTAACAAGGCTTTAAAATCTTTAACTATGCCTGCTCAGACCTTAATAAACATGCAGCTGACACAGCATAAAAAAAAAAATCGTGGACGCCGTTTCACCAATAAGGACAAGTTGTTGGCATTATCAATTTATAAGAAAAGCCCCAAAGCATACAACTTTTTAAGAAAATTATTCACATTACCGTCAAAACGGACACTGCAAGATATTCTAAAATTAATCAGTATAAGACCAGGACTTAACCCTGCAATATTTGAAAAAATAAAGGATACGGCCTGTAAACTAGGTAGAGAAGATAAACTTTGCCAAATTATGTTTGATGAAATGTCGGTATCGCCATCATTACATTTTGATACTGGCTTGGATGAAATTTGTGGATTTGAAGATTTTGGTGAAGCCAATAGAAATAATAATATTGCAGACCACGTGATTTTATTTATGATTAAAGGCATAAAAGCGCAGTACAAACAGCCTGTATGTTTTGCTTTTTGCAAAAGTGCTACAAAAGCAGTAATTCTAAAAAATTTGCTGAAAAAAATTATCACAGAACTTTTTGCAGCAGGTTTAATAGTCATATCTACTGTCTGTGATCAGTCCACAATAAATAACAAAGTGATCAATGATCTATTAGAGGAAACCAAAGCAATTTACTACCGAAAAGGAGAAGAAGCAAGAGAATTGGCTTTTGAAATAGCAAATGAAAAAATTTATCCACTGTTTGATCCACCTCACCTGCTAAAGGGGATAAGAAATAACCTAATAACTAAAGATTTACACTATATCCAAGACGGAAAAAAGAAAATAGCAAAATGGGATCATTTAAAACTTCTCTTAAATATAGATTCGGGAGAAGATGATTTAAGGATGTGTAACAAATTAACAGAAGCACATGTAGTGCCTGAAAAAATACCTAAAATGAAAGTGAAACATGCAGCCCAAGTATTTAGCCAAAGGGTATCAAGTGCTCTTCGATTTTGTGCAAGTAAGTTCATGTTGCAAGTATATTTTTGTTAGCTTGGCTAGATCATTATTGCCTCACTGTGACCAAGGGATGTCTCTGTACATGATGGGGCCATGGTGGACTTTGTTTCGCTAGTCTTGTTGATTTATATAGACATGTTGTGATCTCTGATCATCTGATATATTTTGATTCAGGTTATAGGTCAGTGCACTCTTGCAACATTATATTATCTCATTAAATAATGTCCTTTTTGTTTCAGAACATAAACTACTACCGGACGAATGTGCAGATACAGCTGATGTACTACTATTATTTGATCATCTGTTTGACTCATTTAATGGAAGCTCATATAAAAAGTCACATAAGACATATAAGTCATGTTTAAAAACTAACTCTGAGCATTTCAGGTTGTGGGACAAAGCATTGCCAATTTTAAGATCCATGAAGTTTAAAAGAGAAACCAAAAAGAGAGATGGTTCAGTGGTAGTATACCATGAACAGGTCCCTTCTATAAAAAATTGGATCCACAACATTAATGCAATGAAGGATTTGTGGAACAACATTAAATCGAAACATAATATATCTTGTATACTGATGCGCAGCTTCAATCAGGATCCAGTGGAAAACTTTTTTTCATGTGTAAGAAGCCATGGTGCTAGAAATATTAACCCCACTTGCCAACAATTTCTAAGTATTTATAAAACATTGCTTGTAAATAATTTAAATTCACATCACTCCTTGGGGGCTAATTGTGAGGAAGACTCAAATAAAATGTTAAGTAATTTAGATAGCCTGCTAACAAAAAATGTAGTGCCCCCAAGAATTAATGAACATATTTTAACAGGAGAAATGGATGTAGATTTAGAAGAAAATTTGGCAAGTGGTAGTTTTTCACAGGATCCTGAAAATATTATTATTAATGAAACTAAAAAATATGTAGCAGGGTATATTATAAGAAGATTAAAAATGTTTGTCTGCAAATCCTGTCATACTTGTGGCAATGACCTTTGTGAAACAACACCACCAAACATAGATGATTATATAAACTTTATTGATGTTACAAGGAGATCCCTTCAAAGACCCTCCAAAAATTTTTTGATTTATGTAAAAAATATAATTATAATAATAAAAGGTGTATTAAAAAATGATTGCCACAGGAAGGGATTAACGAAAAAAATGAAACACATAATTGATAGCAGAGTGGATTATAATTTTTTAACTTGTAAATCACATAAAAAGAATATAAACATCTATGTTGTTAAGTTAGTAATAAAATTGATTGTTCATAGCTGGTGTAGCAATATTAATAAGATTTTAAGAGGCAGACAGACGAAAATCGATGAATGTGATAAAGTAAAAGTACAAGCGCTAACATATTATCAAACTCACAGAAGAACAACATGAGCTTGTGGCTTTGTGAGTTTGGTAATGTCATTTGAAGTGTTTCAGGGCCTCAAGTCTGCTATTGCAATGGTGTCACAGTTGTCTATCAATGACATCGTAATTGCTGTCACTGACACTCCATATGACACATTTACAAATAATTGGTAGTCCCGTACATAATGACAAGTCAATGATCAAATGTATTGCGTAGTCTGTTAATCTATCTTTTTGGTTTTTTATGTTATTTTTACATAATGCTTAATCTTTAAAACATAAATTGACAACATATATAATCGAACTTAGTCTAAATAAACGTTTTTACGAACGCTTTTACAATTGAATTGCAAGACCATTGATCGACCATTGTAAAATTAGTAGACTACGAAATTTTGGACCAATGGTAATTGAATTAAAATTGCATTGTTTAATAATGACAATACATTTAAAATAGTAGACTTGAGGCCCAGGTCCCTTGAAAAACACTTGATTGTAGGCAGCTTATTTAAACTGTAATTTTGAATCAAAATTTTAAACAAGTAGTGTACATTTATAAAGGTGAACCCATATTAAGTGCTTTTAACTGTTATTATTTTGAACTCTCAGTTTTATTTACTAATTTAAATAATATGCCTATTAGCTGTTCTAGTATTTATTTGGTACTTGTACTTTTAATTTGTTACATTCATCGGTAGCAATACACACCAGTTTTTTTTATTTAACAAAATTTGCGTACCTTATTAAATTACATATTTGTAATAAAATGAATATTAGTAGGTAAATCCAGATTGAGAAAACAATTTAATTAAGTTTTGGGTGGAAGGACAAAGCTTTTATAATTAGAAATAATTTCTACAAAATAAAGTGTAATTAATATAATATGATTAATTTATAAATAAATGTCTAAGAAATATCTTTCCTTTTATTATTTATATCATCTGAAGATATTTTAACAAACAAACATTAATTCATTACAATGACGTAATGTCTGTAATCTAATAAAATAGACTTAAAGATTACAGACATTACGTCATTGTAATGTTTGTTGAAAAAAAATATTTAAAATTTTCAATATTTTAAATTCTCGCGCGCTTTCGTTCTCAGAGCGCTACTAGTGCCCTCTGAACGAGAGCACGCTTATATATTTAAACAGATTTTTGAGTTGCGCATCTATTTCTAGTCTATAATAGTAATCTATGGTCCGTAGTGAGCCTACTTGCTGTGCTAGCGGTCGCGGGTTCGATCCCTCTGGAGGCAAACATTTGTGATGACCACTAATGTGCGCATTGCGGTTGTGGATACTTGTATTTTTTTTTTTTTTTTTATTTTTTTTTTTTTATGGTAAAAAGGGGGCAAACGGGCAGGAGGCTCACCTGATGGAAAGTGATCACCTCCGCCCATGGAAATCTGCAAGCCAGGCTTGCAGATGCGTTGCCGCCCTTTCAGGAAAGGGAGGGAGGGAGGAGGGAACGAAGGCGGAGGATGAAGGGAAGAGGGAGGGGGAAGGAGAGTGGGCCTCCCGGACTCTCACTCACCGGACGAAACGCGACAGCATAGCTGCCACTTCACGCCGGTCTTCTGTGAGAGAGTGGTACTAATGAACTATACGGGGCGTGCCGGCCCATTCGGTTGCTACCCGAAGGTAACAAGCATGGCACTACCACTTATTAAATTGTATTTATTTATTTAATGAAAACGTTACTAATTCAATTATATTACGAATTTGTAAAGATTAAGATTATTTAACAATATGTAAATATTAAAAATATATGTATATTAATTTTTCGACAATAACCTATTAATTGGTAGTCTTTGAAAAGTTGAATGAAAGTTAAAACGGAGTTAGCGGAATTTCGAAGATATTTGTAATGTTAAATATTAGAGCATATTCTTTAAGAGTAGAGAGAGTATTACATACATAATATGTACGTATGTTATACTAGCATTTCCCGCGGCTTCGCACGCGTTCTAAAGACCGGAAACCAATTTCTTTCTGAGTCGCGCGGTATGATACCTCGCAGAACTAACGCCCGCCCTTCCCGTTTTTAAAACATTTTTCATTGATGCTCCGCACCTATTGGTCGTAGCGTGATATAATATAGCCTATAATTTCCTCGATAAACGGTTTATAAAACACAAAAAGAATATTTCAAATCGAACCAGTAGTTCCTGAGTTAAGGCCGTTCAAACAAACAAACAAACAAACAAACAAACAAACAAACAAACAAACAAACAAACAAACAAACAAACAAACAAACAAACAAACAAACTCTTCTGCTTTATAATATTAGTATAGATAGCAGAATTGAGCTTTGTTAAACAGTTAAAAATAAAACTTTGTCTTCAAAATAGATAATATCATGAATGTTTTAACGATATTTTTCTTAATATACCTATAAGCCACACATGAATGTGTTTCCACGAAAGCTCCAAGAAAGCTTAAAAATATTCTACCCAGATGAGTGGAATAGAATACATTTTAAAAAAAGTGCGTGTGTACAGAGTACACATGTCAGAAGTAACACTTGAATTTAAATTAAGG
The DNA here is from genome assembly GCA_905231865.2 of Boloria selene. Classification (NCBI taxonomy): domain Eukaryota; kingdom Metazoa; phylum Arthropoda; class Insecta; order Lepidoptera; family Nymphalidae; genus Boloria; species Boloria selene. The sequence goes on from HG993149.1 coordinate 541,913, forward strand.
CTAACTCTTCCCCGTCTCTGAGTGCCTGGTACTATGCTATGGACTTATTTTTTCGTTTCATCGAGTTTGAAATCACAACGATTCTAAAGAAGTTTCACTTCAAAAATTTGAACTTGATTTTTTTTATTTAAAAATGAATAATTGTATCAGTTATACTGAAATAGAATATATGATAACCTTTTTTCGGCTTGACCCAGTGCAAGCCACTGTGTACTGATTGCCGGCCGCCTCAGTTAGCGCGACCGAGCCCGTTTTATAATATTACTAATATTACCAACTAATGGGCCACTAAACGCATCATTATTTAATTTAGTTCAATATCAATGCCAAGGACAGTTTTACATGTGTTTAGTGAATAAATTTTTAGGTAAGTCTTAATTTTTCAATATATTAACTGACCTATGTTGATCGAATACGAACGTTATAATACCAAAAATCTATCCCAGAGGTTTTTTCGTAATGCGGTCAAACAGACAACCAGACTGACGAACAATGATTGTAAAAACTATGCATACGGCGTCTAAAATGACTATTTGAATGAGATTTTCCAAAAAATATTTAATGTTAATAGTTGATAAGTGTGTAGGTATATTATTATCATGCTTTTGTTAATAATCTGTATCTAATAAGTAAACATTTTACCCATTAATATAAAATATTACTCGGCCAACAAAAAAAATGATTGTTACGCCCAAAATCTTCTAAACGTAAACAAAATAAAATAAAACCAGCGCTTTAATTCCCATATAACACAGAAGTCACGTTAATTAGTTGTGGACTAAATAAAAATATATGTACACAATAAAATCACAGTAGCTATAAAACAACAAAAAATTTTAAACATCATTATTATTTTAATTTAATTAGCACTTTTTTTGGTTACACTTATATTTTGTTTATGGGGATATGGCGTTGATAGCTGACGGGCCAGGGTAGTTCGGCCGCAGATGCTATTTATAAGATACTAGCCTTTCCCGCTGCTCCGCTTGCGTTCTAAAGGCTCAAAATCAAAAGAAATATTTTTCTCCCGTTTATGCAACATTTTTCATTAATGCTCCGCTCCTATTAGTCGTAGTGTGATGTAATATAGCCTATAGCCTTTCTCGATAAAGGGCCTATTCAACACAAAAATAATTTTTCAATTAGACCGGCCGTTCCAGAGATTAGCGCGTTCAACCAAACAAACAAACAAACAAACAAACTCTTTAACTTTATAATATGTAATATTAGTATAGATACGCAACAAATTTATGTTTTAAGTTTTTAGCAAATACATTTGTTTGTACTTTATGGAAATAACGAATTTATTATTATTAATTATTATTATTTTTGATTAATTTCTTTAGATTTGGACAGCAATGGCGCCTTCATGGATCAAAATCCGCACCATACAATGGTTAGAATCGCACCGCGAGCTGGTGGTGTGCGCGTTCTGTCTACCCGCGAGCTTTTTCTTCACTTTGCTGTTGCGGTTTAGAGCTTTTGTGAGGAAACTCAACAGTGACCCACAGAGACATGATGGCGCAGTAAGACAAATCCAAAATAAGGTATTTATTCTTGAGATAATAAACCCAATGGTTGTAATATTCGTATTATCTTACTAATATTATAAACGCGAAAGTTTGTAAGTATGGATAGATGGATGTGTGTTACTCTTTCTCGTAAAAACTACTGAATAGATTTTAATGAAACTTTACAATAATATAGCTTATACATCAGAATATCATATAGACTATAATAATAAAATAAAATAATAAAATAATAAATAAAATAATAATAGTCTAAATAGTGAAAAGCCCTATTACAATCTAGTCTGTACGTCATATACACGATGGCCGGGAAAGAAATATGTATTAGAATAGCGACAAAAAAGATTAGATGCAATAGTTTCATTTAAATGAGAAAATACTCTACTAAACACCAAACTATTCCAAAATTCCTTCAGTGCTAAATAAATAAAAAAAAGAACACACAATATATCAAATTAGTTTATACAATAATTACTTGTAAAATATGTTATAAATAAAATATGATTTTTTTAGTTCTATTTCGTATTCAAACCGCGTAAGCAGGTCAACAAATCTCGCACCTTTGATATTTTTTATGTACAAATAGTAAGTTTTCACAATATGTTTTCCAAAGACAAGTGAAGTCCGTCTGCACTCTGTCATTGTGGTGGACTATGGCCCGTGCTCAGCAGTGGGACGTTAAATAGGGCTTGATACATTAATTGGAAATTTCAGGTACTAGAATGGAACAAACTACCATCAAACGAAAGACCACTACTATGCACATCGAGACCCAACTGGCTGTCTCTTTCTACCACGTTCTTCCAGAAACATCTACACCATAAAGTCCCGATACCGTTATACGATATTTTGGAGTTAGACGAGAAGGCTATGACGGTTAGAGTCGAACCAATGGCGACTATAGGGGACATAACCAAGTTTTTAATACCTAAAGGTTATTCTTTAGCCGTTACTATTGAATTGGTGGACGCTACACTGGGGGGTAAGCGTCATACTTTAGTATTTTTTTTATAATATTCATTTAACTAGTGCGCTTCAGTTATTTTTTCTTAAAGTATTTTTAGGAAGCAATATAATAAAACCTAAGTCACCATAGCGTTGATTAGTCATTAAATTAATGGGATACCAAGTTTCGAATGGATTAGATCTGTGCTCATATTTTTTAATAGTCCAGAAAAAAACGGACTTTAAACAGCTTTACGGATTTTCTTGATTTCTCGCTAAAAGAACAAGTAAACGTGCAAAAGCAAAAAAATATATAACATATTACCTAAGTTTTTAAATCTATTACAGATGATGATTACTGTAATTAATGTTTCTTACTATAACTTTTATTCCAGGCCTTGCTCTCGGCACAGGGATGTCCACACACTCCCACAAAGCGGGACTCTACCACGAAACGATCACCAGCTACGAAGTAGTACTAGCAGACGGTACTCTAGTAACCGCTACAGCGGACAACGAACATTCCGATTTATACAAAGCCTTGCCATGGTCTCATGGGAGTTTGGGTTTTCTGGTCGCTTTAACCTTGAAAATTGTCAAAATCAAGCCTTATATAAAAATCAAATATATACCCGTTGAAGGGCAGAAGAGGTACTGCGACATACTAAGAGATCTATCAGGAGCGATGGAAGCCAGTCCTAAATATCATCCAGATTACATAGAAGGTACCATATTTAGTAAAGAAAAAGCAGTGATTATGACTGGGGAATATTCAGACTACGACGAAAAAATCGTAGTCAATCACTGTTCGAGATGGTATAAGCCTTGGTTCTATAAACATGTCGAATCCTTTTTACAAACGGGTGAAAGTATCGAATTAATACCCTTGAGGGACTATTTGTTACGTCACAATAGACCTATTTTCTGGGTCGTTGAGGATATGACATCGTTTGGTAATAACCCCCTATTCAGACTGTTCTTCGGCTGGCTGCTGCCTCCAAAGCCAGCATTTTTAAAATTCACAACAACCCCTGGTGTAAGAGCTTATACTTTTACAAAGCAAGTTTTCCAGGACATCGTGCTTCCTATACACGAGTTGGAAAATCAGATTGATATAGCGAGCGAATTGTTCGAGAAGTTTCCTTTGCTAGTATACCCCTGCAAAATATTCGACCACGGTCCATTGTCGGGTCAGTTGGGACGACCTAAGAGCAAATATTTGGTGCCAAACACAAATTACGCAATGTACAACGATTTAGGAGTTTACGGAGTTCCTGGGAGAGTGAAAGAGAAGAAACCCTATAACCCAGTGGATGCGATGCGAAAGATGGAAAAGTTCACACGCGACGTTGGTGGTTTTTCGTTTTTGTATGCAGATATATTTATGAATAGGCAAGAGTTTGAGGAAATGTTTGATTTAGCGTTGTACGAAGTTGTCCGGAAGAAGTACGGCGCGGAGGGGGCTTTCCCGCATCTGTACGACAAGGTTAAGCCGGAAATAGATGTGTTTGCGATCGCTGAAGAAAATGTTACTCATAGTTAATAAACTTTTTTTATTGGAATATGTATTATTACATACAAGAATCTTTCTTCGCTCTGGTTAATGACTAGTATAGATATAGGACTTACATGGGACATACGTACATATTATTAGGATGAAAAATAACCTATGCATTATTGCAGACTTTGACTTAGTTCAGCAGTTTTGGCTTAATTGAGTAACAAACATTCATCCTTTTCGGATTTATAACATTAACGGAAACCAGAGAAGATTTAGAAGTTAGAAACAACAAAAAAAAACACTCATATTAACTTATTACAAGTAGTTAGTCTTACAAAGTATGCGTTTTTAAAACTTGGGTTAAATTTTAAAAGTCTCTACACAAAATGGCACACACAACAATAACTGTAATCGACTCTTTGGAAGTCGAATCAAACTCAAATGACATCTAACACTTGATTAGACTCTTACTAACTGATACCATGTGGAGCACTGACCTTGAGGTTGGAGATATGGCGGAAGACGAAGGGGTTATTGACGGCGATCTGGCGGCGGATGCGGTCGTTCATGGCGTTCACGTACGTCTGGTACACCGCCATGCACTTCTTGGCTAACGACGACGCGTAGTAGATGGGGATGTCTTGCAGCTCCGGGTGGAACGACCAGTACTCGTCTAATCAAATCATAATACTTTCTTAGGTTTACGCTAATATTTGACATTATAAATGAAACTATCTTTTCGGATTTTGTCGCGGATTTATTTAGATTTTTGGTTCCCGACGTTTCGAATGCTTTACAGCAATCATGGTCACGGGAATCACGAAATTTTTGTGAATTGTGGGTAGGCACTGTCTGTAACAAGTATATAACCCCCTGAGACGTCTAATACCTTAGTCTATAATACTGGGCTAGTAGGTACTCTCTACAGTATTATACATATACATAACTTTGAATACATACATATTATAATTATAAATATCCATGACTGGAGAACAAACATTCGTGCTTAACAAATGAATGCCCCCAGCGGGACTCGAACCCGTGATCGCTGACGCAGAAAGCAGGGTCACTACCAACTGAGCCAAAAGTCGTCAATTTGTGTCGACTATACTATTAGTAAGACAGTCGTAGCCCAGCGGTAACGCGCTCGCTTGGATAACCGAGTGATGCGGGTTCAAATCCGGGTCTCGCCTCGCACCTCTGATATTATCATATGCGAATCATTTCTATCATGATTACCACTTGTCTTACGGTGAAAGAAAACATCGTGAGGAAACCTGCATCTCTGAGAGAATCTAGCAAGTTTTCGAAAGACATGTGAAGTCCGTCAACACGCACTAGGCCAGCGCGGTGGACTATGGCCTGATCCTCCTCGTACTGAGGGAGGCCCGTGCCCAGCAGTGGGACGTACCGAGTATGAGCAGTAGTTCCTGGGCGCGTCCGAGCGCGAACACGGGTATGAGGCAGCGGCCGCCGCGCTGTACAATGTCGCTCACCAGCCCCGTGAACCGCGACTCCCGCTCCTCGCGCTTCTCGTGGATGTGCGTGCCGTATGTCGACTCCTGACATACACACATAACATATATTTATTTATTTATTTACTAGCGACTCGCCCTCGCTTCGCTTGGGCTTTATCCTAGATTTAGCACAGGCAAAGCCGCGGGATCGGCTAGTTATGCATATAAACCTTCCTCTTGAATTACTCTATCTATTAAAAAAGGATATAGGGACAGAGGAAGCGACTTTGTTTTATAGTATGTAGTGATTTATTGAAGTGAAACTTCTTTAGAATCTTATAAATGAAACTATCTTTTCGGATTTTGTCTCACTGAGACTCAGACTTTCCCGTGACCATGATTGCTGTAAAGCATTCGAAACGTCGGGAACCAAAAATCATAATAAATCCGCGACAAAATCCGAAAAGATAGTTTCATTTATAATGTCAAATATTAGCGTAAACCTAAGAAAGTATTCTTAGAATCGTTGTGATTTCAAACGATGATGAAACGAAAAAATAAGTCCATAGTACCAGGCACTCAGAGACGGGGAAGAGTTAGCCTTAGTTAGATCTCGCCCACCGCGAGTCAGTGACATTCCTAACTCTGTCTAACTCGTGGGTGTGACCTTCACGCCGTCTCCCTCTCTCAACGACCTTAGACGGGGTTATTTAGTATAAATATAAACGAGATTTAAAAATTAATTTGCCAAAGAAGTTTTACTTCTGACATATTGTGTACTTTGTACACACAGACTTTTTTTTATAATTTACACTTTTATATAATATGCATTTAACATAAAATTTCTTTGTTAAAATTTTAACTCTAATTGCCATATAATAAACCACTTACGGTAATTAAAACATCAGGATGCACAGTAGGAATCTCGGCTGCCATCAAATGCCTGTCTTCTTGCCTTGAAAAATCACCTGTATACAATACCTATGGAAAATAACAATAATTATTTATTCATTACAATGTAACTAATTCTGGCAACACTATTGTGCCTACTATGTACTTATAATAATATTGCATCATCTCGGCACCTTCCCTTATTTGGTATAGATCTTAATAATATTTTATAGACATATGAGCTGTTGCTATTCAAGTATTCACACATTGTCAGGAGCACTTGTACCCAATCTTATACAATATATAATATATAATTAAAGGTGTTTCTTTTTTCTTTTTGTGGGAAGGATGAGATTGCCGTCAGGCTATTTCAACATATAGAATTATTGTTTATATACAATTTAATTTAAAAAAAGAATGAGATTAAGATAAAAAAAAAATATTAGTCCTGCTGAGTTTCTTTCGCCAGTTCTTCTCAGGTCAGAGGTTTCTTCTTTCCGAACTGGTGGTAGACTCATGACATTCAGTAAGAAATTGTAACAATTTTTATGCTGAATAAAATATTTTGATTTGATTTGATTTTACCTTCGGCACATAAGTATATACATAACAAGCACATACATGCCATACCATAAATTGGCATACTATAAAAATTGGGTATTATAATATTATTATGTGAAAACTTACTTTAACTCCAGCAATTTCAATCATAAACATGGCAGCACCAAGCACATGACCAGCATTGTATGCCCAAAATCTAACCCCTCTAACATCCTTCTCTTCATGAAAGTTTATTGTTTCTATGCGGTCCATGGAACCTTCTAGATCTGATTCTGTGTATAACATTTGTTCAGTAGATATATTGCTGTAACAAATCAATAAAAAATATAATAATATTGCATGGATGTTAAGTTTATTTCGGAATACTTTCTTACATTTACATCAATATTTGACAGGAGACCTTTCCCATAACAATGATTGCTGTAAAGCATTTAAAATGTTGTAACCAAAAATTAAAAAAAAGACAAGAAAAAAATAAAAAAGATATTTTCATTCAAGATTGCTAATTTTCTCTAAATAATGCACTCCTAATTTTTATTAATTTACGATTAAGTATGTTATAATTGAATAATAACTTACCTAACTTTAATATAATCTGATACAAGCCACCTATATATAGCTTTAGTTGCATGTGTCATAAATACTCTGCCTTTGAAAGAAGTTTTTGTGAGAAACCATGGCAGAGCTCCACTATGGTCCAAGTGAAAACTGAAATTAAAAAAAAGTCATTCATTTGTCTTTACTTCAATTAAACAATACCAAGATAATTATGCTATATTTGTATTGTGTTTTACATAGTTAAAATGTGGATTAAGTTTTATATGAAAAAATTTTTATATAAAACTTACTGTGATATCAATAATAAATCTACTTCATCAGCTTCTATCAAGTCTACGAAAGGCAAGGCGTCCATTCCTGATAGACCAGGGTGAATTCCACAATCCAACTAAACAAAAATAACACAGATGTTCATATAACAATAATAATAAGTTAATGCATACTTTTTGCTAACTAAAATGTCAATTACCATTATTTTCTTTCCTTTGAATTCTAACATAATACATGATCTTCCCACTTCTTGTCCAGCTCCTCTGAAAAGTAACATATTTTCTCTATAAATTGTACTAAATATGTAATTAAAGAACATATTACTAAATAATATTTTTATCACTGGTTTTTGGATATATTTTTTATAATACTTGTTTGAACTTTTAATAAGAGCACGCTATAAAATAAATGAAATTATTATCAAGTTAATTTAAATAAAACCAGAAACATGTTGATATTTACAAAGGACGTATAGTCAGTTGATCACTTTCTTCCAAAGGTACCGGATCGGTACCTTTGCGAGGGTTTGTCGTCATGATCTGGGACTTTGTAGTTCAAATTGCTTATAGTTTATTATCACTTTATTTTAAACATGAAGGCTCCACAATATGATTTACAGTATCAATATAACTAATAACTATCAACAACAAACAAATCGACCGGTTGGCGGTCGTAAATTTAGGTTATATGATCCAGTCACAGATAATTACTTTTCTCTATGCACAGATAGTAAAAAAAAATAGTTGTCAAAAATCACAATCCACTATTATCCACACTCCACAGAAAAAGTTGATTTATGTCACGGAATGAATAGTAAACATTTATATTTTATTTAATACTCTATTTATTAAGTCTAAAACAAGAAGTTTATTTAAAAATGTTCTATTTAAATAATATACACTATAATAAAACTAGTTTAATAATAATTATTAATAAAATAGAATTGCACCTACTAAATTCACAGAAAGAGATGAGAGATACTGGGAATAATATAAATACATTTTATTTTTATACTTGGAAGCACGAACTGTGTATTTCACGGTTGGCATTACTATCTATAATATTTTATAGCATCAAGAGTAATGGGGGTACGTCGGCTTATCGTGACAATAGTTACCATTTATAGCCATGGCGTGATGGTGCTAACTAAGATAGAATATCATTCTGTTTTTTTATCCCACGTCATACAAGCGTACTAAAACCTCATCGCATTACTCGAATTTATTTCGTATTTCATAAATACCATTTAATTAAAGAAATATATATGTATATATAGTATTGTCACCAGGGCCGTCTTAAACAAGGCTGGGGCCCTTGGGCACACAAGAATTTGGGGCCCTTTTGAAAAGAAAAAAAGCAAATTATAAATAAATAAAAAATTTTTCTAAGTATGTGCATTTATTATAAGTAATCTAATACAGTATGATATAATGTCATTATTGGATAATTGATATTAGAATGCTGCTGGTTTTTTGGTTACGATTACGATAATGGAGGCACAGATACATTCTCTAAGCTTGCAGTTATTAATTCACAGTAGCTTGAAGTCGATGGTTCAGCCTCTAATGTGTGTTTGTCGTTTTCGTCACACGTTACCTCTTTTTCCTGGTGACATTCAGAGGTACTTTTGTCTTGCGGTGATGACAATGAATAATCCCTCGACTTATTTGTTTCTTCAACCGTAAAAAACGAAGTGAGCTTTGGAAGTTTTTCCGTTATTTCTTTTTGAGCTATAACTTTTTCTCTTTTTTGTGAACCACTTAAATATGTTCTTTTCGACATAATTAAATAATGTTTAAACGAGCAAATCAAAACTTCTGTTTATTTTACTCAATTTTAAATATCAAACGAAACAAAATAACGCCGCTCACTCCTATCAGATTGAAAGTTTAATACATCATTCGGGGATTCCCCAACCATAGACAATGCCGATATTTATGTTAGGCCTTGTTTAGAGACGGTGCAGCTTGGTCGCAGTGATTGCGTGAGTGATCGCTAGATGGTGTACTTAGTAAATTAGGTAGGATGCGTTCGGATATTATTATTAACTAGTGGAACCCTAGGCTTTACTCGCACTAAATCGCTAGTATATTATAAATATAAAATATTATAACAAAAAGCAAAATACAATTAACACTTACTAAAATTAAACAATAAAATATTAATAACGCCATCTATGAGAAATCATTACGCATCATTTGATAAGAGAAAGTACAGAATTATGACTTAACAGTTCAGAACACATTATTATATTATTCTTTTTTAATAGTGTTTTAGGAATTAAATATTCTTTTTTTATGTAGTAAATATATTATATTTTATTTAATTATAATATATATATTTTTTATGTTTATACAACTTTGTTGTCAGTGACGTTTCGCTAGAGTGGCCATACTCTGTCTACGGTGGTCAACTTCGATTTGTCTGTCAGCATTATTAGAATTAAACAAGATACTCGACCATAGAGAAAAGTAATATTATATGTACTCGACAATCCGAATTTTGCGGATATATGTTGTCGACTCGAAATCTTTATTTTTGTATAATAATAAATATTCAGATAAGGTTTCGATCGAGTTTGACGACTTGACGAAATTAATAATATAGATTAGTACAGTACAGTAAGTATAGGCGAAGTCATCGATATAAGGGCGTAGTATATGCCTTGTAAATACATTCTGATAAGATTACTGATTTGTGACAATAAATGTGTGAGAGAAATTGTCGGTCCTTCGGGGCCCCCTGAGAATGGGGGCCCTGGGCACGGGCCCCGTGTGCCCTTATGGATAAGACGGTATTGATTGTCACTGAAATGGCATGCGCAGTGCGTACTGCGGAGCTCCTCTCGATAGCAACGCTGTACAGCGGCGTTGACGCAAAGCTTGAAAGCTTGTCACACAAATCGTACAAATCTCTCACTACTGAAATTGAGCTTGTTGCTAGACCTGTTGGATAAATAATGTTGGCAGCTTGTGACCTTACGTGACAGAAGCACAGTGGTGGAAATCTAAAAATTCTACGTCAATGTCCATAGAATGTCTCAATGACATGACAGTGACATGACAGTGTCTTATGTTGTGCAATGTTCGATGGCCATGCGTAATTTTATTTACATTTTTTGGTTATGTTTATTACGAGATATATAGTTAACCAAATACCCAATCGTATTCAAAACTGATATAAGATGCCAAAACAAAAACTTTTTGATGATGATTCAGAGGAAGAAGTGGCTCTCAAAACAGAAAATGCATACGCAAAAAAATACGATGCTTGGCGTGAAAAAGAAGAATTACATAAATGTAAGTTAAATTTTGTATTACAATAATTTAAATAGTGCATTAATTTAATAAAAAAAATGTTAAAATAATAAGTTCAACACATATAATACCCTTTATTGTTTTAGTGGAGCAAAAATATGGCAACAAAGCCCTAAACTCAGATGCATCAACATCATCTGATAGTGAAGATGAAAGTGATGCACCTCCAGAAGTTTCAGAAGAGGTGGAGAAGCAATTCCTTAAAACTTTGGCTCTTTTAAAAACAAAGGATCCTAGAATATATGACCCTAGTTATAAGTTTTTTGATGAGCAAATTGAGAAAGAAAAAGGTAAGATACAATTCATAATCAAATTAATATATGCGTTATTCAAATGGACATTTAAATCATCACTTTTTAACACATATTGCCACAGATTATTAATTTTACTCTACTATAATAATAATTCAAGATATAGATTTCAACAAAGTTGTTCTTTATTCTTTTCACATCATATTTTCATAAATTTAAGTTTTCCCATTTATATCCCAAGTTTTTATTTCTCTACAATGGTGTTTTAGTGTCCAGTTTTATTTCCTTAAATTTTAAGTTATATGTTACAATTTTTATACAATGTAAGATAATAAATTTAGTTTTAATTATTTTTATATTTAGAAAAGGAAGAGGATGACAAGAAATTAACTTTTGGTGATAGTGATGATGATGAAGATGATGATCCTAATATTTTCAGTATTGAAAAGAAAGCTGAGATTGATAAATCAGAGGAAGATAATAAAGACAAATCATCAAAGGTTTGTTTACTCTGTGAATATTATTAGAAAATCATATTTTATCAAATTTCTTATTCTATTCCATATTATTATTTTTACTCTCTTTCCAATTTTCTTTAGATTCGATCAGCCATTCTGGCATGACTTAATTGCAAACTGCACTCCATACCAACAAAATTTCATATTTGTAATATTAGTTTTTATAGATTATTAATCTGTATAACCTCTATTATGCTAAGAAGAAGAAGAATGTATAACTTCTAATCAAAACTAAAGCATTAACAGTTTTTATTTGACTTAATAACTGACCTTGTTATATATTTACAGGATAACAAAATTAAAGATTATTTAGTTGGTAAAGCTGAACATGTAGATGAAGAAATTGAGAAAGAGCTGGCTCCACTCAGGGAGCTCTGGTCAGATCCAAAGCTGAATAATGGAGAAGCTTTTTTAAGGGATTACATATTGAATAAAAGGTATCTGGTATACATTACTATATAATAAGACTAGGGTTTTAATGTTTAGCTGATTTATGGTTTTAGGAATGGTAAAATATTTTTTCTAGCAAGTAGTACTACTCAAGTAATAAAATTAATTAGTATTACGTATTTCGCAACTTGTTGCGATTACATACACACTTGCAATACCCAAAAAGATTCCTTTTTGTAAATAGACTAGCAATTCCTGTGACTTTCCCTGCTTAAAACTATTAAAAAATAGGAATCTAGAAAGCTACACTTATCACCTGGGGGAATAAAAAATAGCCTACGACCTACTCTCAGACCTACCCCAAACACAAAAAACAAACACTGTGACACAAGATTTTTATATTTTAGATTCTGCTATTTTCAGGTACCTAGAAGACGGTGAACCTGGAGAAGCAGGTGATAAGATACGTGATGATGATGACTTGGAAGAAGATGAGAAGATGGTGGAGGAGCAGGGCAAGTTTGAACGCGCCTATAACTTCCGTTTTGAAGAGCCTGATGAAGAATATGTAAGAGATATTTGTATTTCTTTTTTTTTTCCTTTCTATAAAGATGAACCAAAGGAGTAACATCTATTTTACTGATAAGGATGTTATAGGCATATATGTAGGGAATGCAAATCTGCGAGAGAAAAAATGCGAGTTTATGAATCCAATCTCGCGAGATCTCGCCAATTTCGAGATCTTGCAAGATTAGCAGTTTTGGGTGTTTTTTTGCAAATTATTATTTTTAATTTACAAAATTTAAATTGATTAGAAAAAAAATAAAAAAATTGTGAAAATTATAAGATAACATTTATTTTCACGAATTTTTTCAATAGACTTTTATGCAACAAACATTGTTTGACGTATTTGTCTATAATTTTTTAATAGACTTCTAAGTAGTAAACTTTGACGTATGTATCTATCAAATAACAAATGAAAAAAACAACTAGTCTTCTATTCTAATATTAAAAAACAAAAATCTTTTAGTAATAAAACAGTTCTTTAATAACAAACAAAACATTGACTATTAAACTGAGATATTATTATCAATTAAATAAAATAGGACGTTCAAATAGGACGTTTTTATGCTCGAGGTTTGCACGAGATTGCGTCTCGTTAATCTCGCGAGATCTTGTCGTTTTTTCGTTCGAGATCAATCTCGCTAAAAAAGGCCGAGATCGAGATTGCATTCCCTACATATATGCTTGTATAACCCAAATGAGGGAAATGGTAAATGGGGAAAGAAAGAAAGTTATATAAAAACTAACATAGCCCAATAGTAATGCACTTGCTTGAAAACCCAAGTGAAACGGGTTCAAATGTCGGGTCTTATTGCACTTGAAAAACAAAATGAAGCGGGTTCAAATCTCGAGTCTCATGTCTAATGTGCGTAATGACTCAAAATACATGTTCAGTTCCAACTGTGATATGATTTCCTCTTGCATTGAAAGAACCCCCGGAACGTTAAAAAGTTTAAATACATAACATTAATAAATGTATATTTCTTGCAGTTAAAACGATTTCCCCGCACAATGAACTACATCCGTCCAAAGGACGACCGCCGCTCCCGCAAACGAGCTGAAATAAGAGAGAGAAAAGAAGAAGAGAAAAAGAAAAAAATGGAAGAGATTGCAAGACTTAAAGCATTGAAGCTGAAGGAGATTCAAGAGAAGATTGCAAAGATCAAAGAAGTTACAGGCAACGAAGATCTTGCTTTTAAGGTGTGTATTTATGATTTTTATTTATATAGTACTGAACTAAAGTATATAAAGTTACTTTAAATACATATCATACATCATCATCCAAAAAGTATTAACAATATTTTATTATCTATACAATATACATCTTTATATATAAAAATATCGTGTCACGATGTATGTTATCGATAAACTCCGAAAGTACTGAACCAATTTTTATCAAATTTTGTAAGGCTCTGTAATTTGGTCCAACTTGGGAGATAGGGTAGTTTTTATCACAATTATTGATCTTAATATTTGCTATTGCAAATTAAATGTTTATTATACGACTTTAGTGTAAATTTATCGGTTAGTTCTATAAAATACTAATAGATTGCGGTTTGGCATCTAAGTTGCACAGATATCCGGTAGATGGCGCCGTATTTCTATTTCTAGATATAGATGACGCGTTAGCTAAAATTTTGTAAGGAGTAGTTAAATATATATAAAAACAGATTAATTTATTTTAACTTACGCCCAGCGAGGCGGGTTTGCTAGTATTATATAAAAAAATCCTAACTTAGTTGATTCTGAACACTTTTTTCTGGTTTAATGCTGCGATCAGTCTTCCTGACTAAGAAGATGAGATATATAAATGGCGTGTTGGGCGCTACTCCCATTAGAGTCTACCATGTGTTTACAAGTCATGATTCTGACTGGTGCGATCGAAAATGGCCGTTTTTTTAAACGGCGGATTCTTTCTGGGATAGTAGTATAGTTGCAGTTTGATTTTGTAGTTTTCACCGTGTTTCTTTATCCCCTCACGAACCATAGCAATCTGTACATTAAATAAGTAAAAAAAATCTTTTTGAAATATTTATTTTTATCCATACAGAAGCCGAATCTGTAGTTTTAAGAATTTTTTCTGTCTGTCTGTCTGTCGGATTTGACAGATTTTGATGAAATTGTATCTCATTTATAAGAAATCTATACTAACCGCTAAAATGTATCTAGGGACAAGACCCAACCATTTAAGTTTAATATATATAGTGGTAGCCCAGCGGTAACGCGCTTGCTTAGATAACCGAGTGATGCGGGTTCAAATCCGGGTCTCGCACCTCTGATATTTTCGCGTGCGAATCATTTCTATCATGATTACCACTTGTCTTACGGTGAAGGAAAACATCGTGAGGAAACCTGCATGTCTGAGAAAACCTAATAAGTTTTCGAAAGACTTGGAAGTCCGCCAACACGCACTAGGCCAGCGCGGTGGACTATGGCCTGATCCTCGTACTGAGGGCCCTCGGCCCAGCAGTGAGACGTTAAAAGGGCTGATTTGTGATGATGATATATTCCTTATAGGAAGAAGATATAGAAGGTGACTTCGATCCTGAAGAACATGATAGACGAATGAAAGCGTTGTTCGATGAAGAATATTATGGAGATGCAGATGATCAAAAACCTGTGTTTCCTGATTTAGATGAGGAGTTGGAAATAGGTTAGTTGTATAATAATTAAGTAATATTTTAGGATTTGTTGGCCCTAAGTTATGGGGACCACAGAGTTGGCATAGCTTTCGTGTTGTTTTTTAAATATTGTCATCATTTGTTGGTCTCCAATCATGAAACTTTCAAGATAATAGATAAATATAACATAAATATATAGTAAAAGTATAAACATAAGTGCTATCGACTCGCCCTACAGGTGCCGGTAGGAACTCATAGGGCGAGTCAGTGGCAGTGATATAAGAAGGATTCTGTTATACATATTTGTAAATTATTTACACGATAGTGACATTTTCTTTTACATCATCTGGCTGTGACAGCTATTATTGATTTTGTTGATTACGAGAACAAAAAAATATGTATATGTTTTGAAGTATTGATTCAGAAATTGATTTACATTACAGAAAATTGGGAGAAATATGAAAATGAAGACAATTATAATGCAGATCAGGATGGGGATGAACCTCATTGTGAAGATGAAGACTTTAATGTTTGTATCCCTTTTCTTCAACTACCTGTATGCCTTAATATTGCATTACTAAAGAAAAAACAATTTATTCTTTTTTTATTAAGTTTGATTATTTTTAAATTTTTTTTCACATATTAATATTTATTATTATCACAATTCAGTGTTATCTAACTGTAATTGTTGTAGATGGACGCTGATTACGACCCAAAGAAAGCAAAAGAGAACCTTCTAGAAGAACTCAAAAGGAACATGGGCAATAAAAGAAGAAATAGAAAGAAAAAGTCAAAATTGGCCGAGTTATTATCAGATAAGAAACCAAAATTTGTGCCTGATTTTGATAAAACTTATTCAGATTTTATGGAGGAATATTATAAGATGGACTGCGAAGATGTGATTGGTGGGGATTTACCCACTAGATTCAAATATAGAGAGGTTGTTCCTAATAATTATGGATTGACAGTTGAAGAGGTATGTTTTATCTGTAACCTATACATCTTATATATATAAAAATCTTGTGTCACGATGTATGTTGTCAATAAACTCCAAAACTACTGAACCGATTTCAATCAAATTTCACATGTAATCGTATTTTGGTCTAACTTACTGGATAGGATAGTTATCACCTCAATTATTCGCTTATGTCGTGAATGTAAACGAATAAAATGTATCAATTAATTGTTTCTTAAGCAAGTGTTTATTTACTGTTTAGTTTTATGAAGTTCTCATAGATAGGCGGTGTACGTTGATTTATCGATAAAATTCTTCAATATTGTTTGACATCTAGGTTGCAAATACACCCAATAGATGGCATTGTATGAATTTTCCAATTGAGTACTCCAGTTTTATTTTCAATTTAGCTAATTCGATTTTACAGGAAGGGTTTTATTTACTCAGTTGCGATTAGAGAAATAAAATATGGCGGTACGAAGTTCGCCGGGTCAGCTAGTATTATACTATTTTCTGTAATGTACACATATAATAAAATTTTAACCAATTTGAATGTATATATTAAATATATATTTTTAATCTGTTTGAAATAGACATTATTATTGATACAGAGTTAAATCTATAGTTTTTATAATTAATTTAAGTCGCTAGTATCATCAATGAAAAAAATACTACATTTTGCCAAGATTTTGTCCCTCTGGCTCCGATTATTAGATCAACTTATCATACCGATCTCTCATAGTTATAAAGATTAAAAGTAATAGAAATTTAAGTCATTGATGGATCATTTAGAAAGGATTTAATATTTATTTAAGTGACATGAATAGTTTTACTTAGTTTTACTAATAAAATATTGTTACAGATACTTTTGGCAGATGACAAAGAACTAACTCAATGGGTACCACTCAAGAAAATAGTCAAGTACCGACCTGATAATGTAGAAAAAGGTGAAGTCAAGGTTTATACTCAAAAAGCAGCAGATGAAAGGTTAAAGAAGAAAATACTCCCGAGTCTCTTCAAAGATTTACCTGAGTATGTAGATAACGTCTATACTAATATTATAAAGCTGAAGAGTTTGATTGTTTGTTTATTTGTTTGTTTGGTTGAACGCGCTAATCTCAGGTTGGGGTTTGGTTCTCTACGGGTCCGAATTAAAAAAATATTTTTGTATTGGATAGTCTGTGTATCAAGCAAGACTAGGTTTCAATGAAAAATGTTGCAAAAGCGGGAGAAATTTTTTTTGAATTTGGTTTCCAGCCTTTAGAACGCAAGCGAAGCTGCGGGAAATGCTATTATATATAAATCTGTTTAACAATCTATCTGTAAAACTAAATGTTGTAAATTATAATATACTGACAGGACATTCCTATGGATTCTCCAGTCTATGAGAGAGAAGAAGAAAAGCTTGCTAGTTTTATAAAATAATTCTTAATCAATAAACTCAATAACTTAATTTTAATGAAGCAAATGTTTCATGATCAATTTATTTTGTTTACAGAGAGCCCGAAATAATTGTGCCACCAGAACAAGGAAATAAAAAGAAAAAAAAGAAGAAGAAAAATAAAAGTAAAAATTACGAAGAAACACACGTAACAGAAAATATGGATGACAATGAAATAAATACTCCAAAAGCACCAGAAGAAACTCCTAAGAAAAAGAAGAAAAGAAAAAATAAAGAAAATGGCCATATAGATAGTAATGCTGTATTAGTCAATGAAGATACTGAAATTAATGAAATAGAAGAGAATAAGAAACAAATAAAGAAGCTTTCAGAGTCTTTGGTTGAAAATGAAAATAATGATGAAGCGAATGTTGTTCCTGAAAGTATGCAGACAGTTAGTAAAAAAAAGAAAAAGAAACATAAAAATTCTTTCACAGTAGATAATGTTGAAAACGAAGGCCCTAGCAAAGTTGATAATGAATTCAGCAATATATCTGAAAATAATGAAAGTAAAGTAAAATCTATAAAACAAAAGAAACACAAAAACAATGGTGTTGAAGCTACAGAAAATAATGCTCAAAGCAATGCCAATAATAATTCTAATAAAACAGAAATCGGTTTGAAACGAAAGTTAGAACCTGACCCTAATCAGGTACCTAAAAAGAAAAAGAAGAAAAATAAACAAAAAACCACAGATGATAAAAATCAGGCAAATAATAAAAATATGGCCAAAAACAAGTTTAAAAATAAAAACAATAATAAACAAAATGATAAAACAAGTGATCCTCTTAATAAATTATCAGATGAAAGACTTAAGGCCTATGGATTAAATCCGAAGAAATATAGAAGTTTCTTAAAGTATAAGAAGTTTTAACTATAAATTATAATGTAATATAGATTGTTTAGTAATTTACTTAAAAGTATAGAAAGATATATCTAACAAATAAAATATTTTTCTGAAATTTTCTTTTACTTGATACCTTAAACATAACTAATAATAAATAAATCTTTATTCAATAATTAAAAAAATATTAAATTCAAATAGCTCCGCGACTCGTGTCACTAATGTTACACACTTTTTTTTTTTTTTTATTCATTCTGAATAAGTGCTTGACTACGTTCCACCTGATGGTAAGTGGTAACGTCGTAGATGGTAAGTCGCACTAATTCAGTAGCCACCTATTCACTCTTGCCTTGAAGACACCCATATTGTAATCGGACGGAAACACTGATGCAGGCAGGTTGTTCCAATCCTTAGCCGTACGTATAATAAATGACGAAGCGAAACGCTTCGTCCGGACAGGTGTGATGTCCACGACATAAGGATGGAGACCAGCCGTTCGTCGCGTCGTCCGATGATGAAAGGGGGATGGGGGAATTAAATCATGTAATTCCTGCGCACACTCTCCGAAATGCAACCTATAGAATACACAGAGGCTGGCAACCCTACGTCGGTGATCGAGACTTTGTAAGTTAGTTTTTACCAGGGTAGGGTCACCAATAAGCCTCAGCGCACGCCTCTCAATCGAGTCCAAGGCTGAAAGATGGCATTTCGCAGCACCAGCCCAGATGTGACTACAGTATTCCACGCACGACCGGACTTGAGCTTTATATAGATTAAGAAGCTGTCCCGGCGTGAAATACTGTCGGACCTTTGCGAGGATGCCGACCTTCCTCGCTGCTACCTTAGCCTTAGACTCGATGAACCGCCCGTAGTTCATGTTGGGGCTAATTTCCATTCCTAACAACTGCAGACGGTCAGTGTATTCCAGAGGCACATTTCGGAAAGTAGGAGTCAAGATGAAAGGACTCCTTTTTGTGGTGAAGAGGCACGCTTGTGTTTTGGTGGTGTTGAAACTCACAAGATTGGCATCGCCCCAATTGGAGACAGTCCTGAGTGTGAGATTCAACCGCTCTACCATGGCCTCTCTTTCGGACTGAATTTGGTCTCTACTGGCCCGAGCACTCGGCAGGTATCTCTCTACAACAGTGCTGTCGTCTGCGTACCCATAGATACCGGGTACAAGCAGATCGTTAATATGCAGCAGGAACAAGGTTGCAGAGAGAACAGACCCCTGAGGAACTCCTGAGTTGGTCATTAACGGGTGAGATGAATAACCCTCAACCACAACTCTGAGTGATCGGTCACTCAGGAAATCTTTAATCCAGCCGATCAGGCCAGGAGATATACCATAGGCTGAAAGCTTGCTTATAAGGCTCGCGTGCCAAACCCTGTCAAATGCCTTTGAGACGTCGAGGGAGACAGCGATCGCCTCCCCACTTCGCTCAAGAGCTTCTCCAATAGTGTGGTTGGCATACACTAGAAGGTCCCCAGTCGACCGATTCTGGCGAAACCCATATTGTCGATCACTGAGGAGATCGTTTTGTTCTAGGTATGCCAGTAGACGATTGTTCAATACACGCTTCATAATCTTGCAGAGTATGGAGGTGATCGAGATCGGACGATAATTGGCAGGGTCAGCACGGCTACCTTTTTTGGGCACTGGTTGCACGTTGGCAAGCTTCCAGGATTTAGGCACTATTCCAGTCTTAAGAGAAAGGCGGTACAGACGTGTCAGTATCGGAGACAACTCGGGAGCACATGTTTTAAGTACTATCGCTGGTATACCATCAGGACCACAAGCTTTATTCACATCTAGACGATACAATACTCTCTTTACTTCCTTATTAGTGATGGGAATTGCAGGCATTGAAATCCCGCAGTGAGGTAGATGTGGTGGAGTAGCATTGCCAGAGTCTAGACATGAATTTTGGGCAAAAAGAGAGGCAAGCAGACTCGCCTTCTCCATTGCCGTATGAGCGAGGGATCCGTCAGGTTTTACCAGCGGTGGGAGTGAGGGCCGACAGAAGTTCGACTCGACCGCTTTGGCAAGGGACCAAAAAGCTCTGCTGCCAGATGGTTGAGCAGAGAGCTTTGCGCCAATATGTGAAATTCGGTCAAGACGAGCCTTCTTTAATGTCTTTTTGTAGGACTTGGCGGCTAAGTTAAAGGCTCTCTTCTTGGATCTTACATCCGGAGCTTTGCGGTCTCGAGCATCAGCCCAGGTAAGGTAAGCCGAATGCTTACGCTTTTCAGCAAAGATGCATTCGGTATTAAACCATGGGCGAGCTTTGCCACCAACAGGTACATCGGAGAATGGGATGAAATATTCCATCGCTTGATGCACCATATCAGTTATAGCATTCACACAGCTCGACGGATCGGAAGAAGAGAAGCAGACCTGCCGCCAAGGAAAGGATGCAAAAAAGTGTCGCATCTCATCCCAATCTGCTGACTTGTATTGCCATACTCGTCTAACACCAATAGAGTTGTTTTCAGGTGGAGAGTAAGACGATACAGTTTTTACCAGACAGTGGTCAGAGCTACCCAATGGGGATGAAACCTGGATGTTATACCTGTCCGGATCAGTTGTCAGCAGAAGGTCCAGACAATTAGCTGTGTGGCCGTCCACATCGGGTACCCTCGTCGCTTGGTCAACCAACTGGGAGAGTCCAAGTGACACCGCAAACTTCCACGCTTCTCTCCCAGCATGGTCCGTCTTCTGGTATGGGAACAGCCAATCTTCATGGTGGGCGTTAAAGTCCCCCAGAAAGACAAGCTGCGCGGTGGGGTACCGTTGGATAGCCACATCAGCGGCCTCTCTGAGATGTTCAAATAATCGAGTTGTCTCCTGGTCACCTGTGTGCGATCGGTAGATACAGGAATACAGGATCTTTTCGATTTCTGTATCTACGATAACCCAAATCGTAGAAAATGTGGGGTCTTCAAGGTGGCGGAGACGTTGGAAACAGAGGTCATTTCGTCCGTCCCTTTTCATGAAATCACTCCCGCAGATTTTCGGAAAGCAAAAGGGGTGATGTTACCATCAAAAAGTGTATGTGACATGATATATTACCCTAAAATTAAATCAGTCTGTTTGTTATTTTACATTAATAGCTTTTCACTAAATACATATGAAAGTAAATACGGTACTAACCTTAGATATGGTACTAATATCAAAAAATCAATTTTAAATTTTTTCGTCTGACTGCAGTCTGTCTGGTTTTTTTTGTTCCGCTTCCGGCTAATATCTGAAATATTCGGCTAATAAATAGCTTAATATATTCTAAGGAATAACTTAGGCTTCTTTTATTTAAGACATTTTATTTATTATAACTAGCGGAACCCTCTGATTCGCTTGCGCTAGTATATTATTATATAATATGTTCTGTGTTACTGTAAGTAACGATTTTATGATATTATCTTTTCGATAAATCTATAAATCGACACTAAAATCAAAAGACTTTACTGCCTATGGAAAAAACAGAGGAAAATGTTTTGAACTTGCTAATCGATTGCTATTATAGCAATACAATACAATATTATGTCTTATATGTACGTACGGCGTACCCAGGCGTACCCTTCATTTTATTGGAGTTTGTATGAACTTTGGCCGGCCCGCATTATTGCGTTCCACATATTGCATATTTGTAATTACAAAAAGAAAAAACATTTTATATCATATAATAAAAATTGAAATCAGTTAATCAAGTGTAGTATTTCGTACGAGTTGTAACTCTTATAATAAAAACTAAAACATTGTTCTAGTAATAAATAAATATTGTTTTTATTTTATAAATATTTGTTTTATTCATAATATACTAACGATAATATACATTTTTTCAGTTCTTAATAATTATTATTACCTATTGATCATAAATTGAAATCGTTTTATCTATACAGAATCGAATGGTTCAACCATATTAACATAGCATAAAGAGAGAAAGTAAAGCAAATTCATACAAACGCACCGTGCGCGGCTCGTATGTGTGCGTCATAGTATCTTTACGTTGCCGCACGCACACTCAAACAATATCTCAAACCGTTTATCAGTGCGCCAGTCAAGGCTGACGCCGCACAAGTTTCGCGCGTCACGGTTTTTCACTATATGAAAAATGTGTGATATTCGTAGAAGAACTTATTGCTGTGTGTTTGGGTGTCTAAATTCTTCATCGATTCCAGAGTTGTCTTTGTTCAGATTACCTACTGAACAGAAAAGGTAAACAAATCACTTATTCTATAGTTTGTCCATTTTGTTAATGGTTTTTTGACAGCTCGACGACTGACAAGCTATAGTGATGTCAAAAGGACGTAATAATCGATATCTCTTATTTTTTTAACATAAAATAATATTTTTATTTTTATATTTAATAATATGAAAATAAATATTACTATCGTAAAAATCAAGTGTGGTGGAGAGAACTAAGAGAATCATAATGTCTGATTTGGACCGTAACATTGCATTTATGCACACAAGATAAATAATCATAAACATGTAGAAACAAAATGTTTTACATTCTTAAATGTATATAAATAATAAATATTTTTTAATAACACACTTCCCGGCCCAATGCCAATTTCTGAGCACTGAATTAAAATTTAGCTACAGTGACAACCCTGTGACAGGCAACTATGGTAACTATGACAGGTAATTATATCGAAGTTGCCCTACTTTGTTCTCTCTCTTTATACTATGATATTAACGTTGACACTTGACAGCTAACAGTTGACACTTTGACTTTGAAGTTTGAGTTTGACTTTGATAGTTCTTTCAGTTTCTTTTTCGGCGGGCCTCGTTGCTAGAAGGTACGATAAAATAAAATAACTATTTAATTTTATGAAATAAACTGTAAATATCATGTAAGTTGTTATACTGAAGTGTGTGGTGAATAAATAATATAAAAATGTTTTCAAATTTAAAAGATGAAAGCGGATTTTACTTGACTCAAAGACAACCTACAAATTACATATCATTTTTAATTCAAATTATATTTGAAGATTGAAGAAGTGCCTTTATGTAGATCATAATCACCTTCTTATAGGTTGTTGTGAGGGAAAAATAAGGCTAAAATATTGCCACGTGCGCAGATTCCCAAGCGATTTACGTTTGAAACGGCTAGTGGCAACAAACCCCCTTAAAATATCTTTAAAGAACTTCATGTTGCAAGTATGTAAATTGTTTATAATTCTTAAAATTTTATTTTAGCTCGCCATCATGGTGAACAATCGAGTACCGTCAGTCTTTTCGAAGACATATGTCACCCCGCGTCGTCCTTTTGAGAAGGCGCGTCTTGACCAAGAATTAAAGATCATTGGTGAATATGGTCTGAGGAACAAACGTGAAGTATGGAGGGTTAAGTATACCCTTGCCCGCATCCGTAAGGCTGCCCGTGAGTTGTTGACCCTTGAAGAGAAAGACCCTAAACGTCTTTTCGAAGGTAATACACAAATCTTTTATTAAATAGAAGTCTATCTCACATTTTAGTAGCACATGTAGACATGTGTTTTTTTGTTTGTGAATAAATATTTTTATTCTAAATGATGATAGATTTATGGCAACCTCTTGTCAGATAACTTTATGGTGATTTTACTAATACTGAGTAATATACTTTATAAATATTTACTTCAAATGGATCAATAAGTTACTTTACTGATTTACATCAATTTATAGGTAATGCACTTCTCCGTCGTCTGGTCAGGATTGGAGTGTTGGATGAGAAGCAGATGAAGCTTGATTATGTCCTCGGCCTCAAAATTGAAGACTTCTTAGAACGCCGTCTCCAGACCCAAGTGTTCAAGGCTGGTCTTGCTAAATCTATCCATCATGCTCGTATTTTGATCAGACAGAGGCACATTCGGTAAGAAAACATTTTAAACTAAGTTATAAAAGTAGTATAAGATGAAAAATAATATTATGGATGGTAATAACTTGTGGTTTTATAAAACTTTCTTATTTCAAAGTAAATTTCAGAACAGTAGTAAACTCTGATGCTAATTACTCTTGAAAACTTTAAACATTATGCTAATTACAATATAATACAGGTAACCATGCAGCTTTTCTGTGAACTTCTGGTTTGAATTGAAATATTCTCTAAGACCACTTGATTTTCACTTTGTGAAATCAATGTCTTGAAATGTATAAGCTCTTTTGAGCTGAATGCAGGTAATGTACACACATACACAATGGTATATATCGTAAGAATAGCAAAGTTCAATTGTATCTACTCTTCCCTTAACTAATTTATATATAGCAATACACTTGCTCTGTTTGGGCTTGTCCCTAGATATTGTCTAACCTTTAGTAAAAAATATTCAGAAATAAGGTATTTTCTCAGCTTTATTATTTAATATGCAAGTATTAACTTATTACCTTCATGTTGAAATACTGTTTTTAGATTGAAACTGCATTAAAATCAGTTGTAGAGTTTTAAAAATATAAACTTACAAATAGAAAGAAGAAACTTTGTTTTATACTATATAGAAATGTCATTTCATTGTACATAATAATATATCAATAATTGTAAGCAAGTAATTAATTCAAATTAATTAATTTCAGTGTCCGCAAGCAAGTGGTAAACATCCCATCCTTCATTGTCCGTCTGGACTCTGGCAAGCATATTGACTTCTCGCTCAAATCACCCTTCGGTGGTGGCCGTCCTGGACGTGTCAAGAGGAAGAACCTGCGCAAGGGACAGGGTGGTGGTGCTACCAATGATGAAGAAGAAGATTAGACAATAAACGTCATTAAAATCTATTTGGTGTTTAATTGACATCACAACCAATTTTTTTTTTCATTTGAATATGTAAAAGTATAAATATGAGGTTCATAATTTGATCTAGGATATGTGGTAGTGCATAGGTACATACATCTTCAATTATTAGTGAATAGAATATGCTTGTTCAGAAATAGTAATTATTGGCAGGGGCGGATCTTGAATTTGTGGGGCCCTGGGCTAATACTGCTTAGGGGCCCTACCTAATTACTCAACCAATTGCCATTTTGTCAAAAAACTGTTTTCTGTAGTGATGTAGGTATATATAATATATGTTATGTACAGGACAAAATATTTTATTTATTTATTAAAACATTATTTACCTATTGCAAAATAAATTGACAGGTTATGAATGGTTATGTTATATTAATTATAAAGCAACCTTTCTGCATTTTTGTGCTGCAAATTCTTATATTTGGTCATTGCAATGTAAGTCCTTTGTTAAATCGCAATTTATGGAAAGAACTGATAAATGATATAGTTGTACTGTATTTGTTTTCTATATACGACATCCTGGAGAAAGAGCGGTCCGCTTCACAGCTAGTGATCGGCATCGTTAAAAATTTTTTTAAGATGGTAGAGCAGTTTGGGAAAACCTCAACAAGTTTCTTTTCATAAATTAGCCAAAAAATTTCACTGCAAGAGTGTAAGACTCTGTTTTAGACTGCAGTAAGGAAGATTTTAACTGAATGCACTCATTCACTAAATGTTCGTCTACGTCATTTGGATAATCTACATAAATAAAATGATAGAGGTCTACAGTTGTGCGCGCATCACGGAAAAACTACTGGATAGATTTCAATGAAACTTTCTAAGTTTTATTTCTTAGACACTTGGCTCTTATCAAAAAAAAATATTGCAATATCTTCATTTAATAAAAAGTTATTAAAATTTTCATAATGCCATCATAATTACTTTTTAAAGCTCTGACAGCATCATAGTGACAAGACCATCTGGTCTGGCTTAAACTTTTTACCGTAAATTTTAATTTTGTTTGTAACTACTTCATATTATTTTAACAAATATTATAAAGTAATATAATAATTGTAATTATAGTAGCTAAAAATAAGTTAATAATATTGCCATATTTATAATATAATTATTATTTTCTAAGGTACTTTGATGTCATTTTGAATTTTTGTAAATTGTTGGTAGGCATGTCTGTAACAAGTATTATAACCCGCTGAGACGTAAAAAATTTACGGTAAAATACCTTAGTCTCTCGCGTGACCATGATTGCTGTAAAGCATTCGAAACGTCGGGATCCAAAAATCCGAATAAATCCGCGACAAAATCCGAAAAGGTAATTTCATTTATAAAGTCATGTTTTATAATTCTTTTTACTTACCTACTGCCTACTAAAAGCAGTAAGTCTACTTATACAGAATACTTTCAATTTTAGTAAGTTAAAAGAAAGCTCCGGTCCTTATAACTTTTAAGTTATCTATCACTTAGTAAACTAAACACATTTCTAACAATAACAAAGTCAATTCATTAATATAGTCGACGCATAAGTGCGGAAAAATAACAAAATTGCGTCGGGCGATAAGCGGAGGGAAGTCCCCAGTAATAGAAAATACACGGAATACACCGACCGAACAAGCGACAGGGAATTCCCCGTTCCGTTATATAGATGTGCACACGGGTTGATTGATCGCAGTGTTGCCAACCTTATGATCGGATTTTTATTTAATTCTAGATAACTTTTATTATTGACAATATGGTCTATTGTTTTCAGTTCGGCTGGGGGCCCTCTGTATCCACGGGGCCCTGGGCTGCAGCCCAAACGGCCTTTAAGTAGATCCGCCCCTGATTATTGGTAGCACGTTGAGATGCATTATTTTCTTATTACTGCATAGCAGCAGTTCATTCATTTATGTACTAATTGAATCTATATAATTACAAATTACAATACTGGGAAGTAAAAAAACTTATTCAAACTCCTGATAACTATACTCAGAGGCACAATTAACCGCCCACTTACATTTTCCGATGTAACTTCAAAAATTCATTTCGGAATGAATTTTTTCTTGGCAATATTATAGATTGGATAATATCAGATATAAAAAAATAATAAAAAAATCGGATATTTGTTTGATTTTTTAAAAAATGAAAAAAAACTGAAATTACCGAATAATAAACAAAAATAAAGGTAATGATAAACAACCTTAAACTTTTTGTTGACATTAAAACATAAATTTTAACAACAAGTATTGACTCTTCTGGCTCTTATGACTTCCTCCAGTCGATTTGGAACACCAGCCATTATGTCCTGCGGTATATTCCCCCACTCTTCGACCACAGCAATCTTCAGCTTATTAATGGAGGAAGGGGCCGGAACCCGACTTTGTACCGGCCTTTTAAGATTGTCCCAAACATGTTCGATAGGGTTTATGTCCGGGCTTCGAGCTGGCCAGGGTAGTCGTGCAATACCCACGGCATCAAGGTACTCCGTAACCACTCTAGCGACGTGCGCACGTGCATTATCATGCATTAAAAGAAAATCTTTTCCAATAAATGGGGCAAACGGGATGACATGAGGTTCTAAGACCTCTCCCACGTACTTCTGAGCGATTACGCTGCTTCTTTCAAACACAACCAACTCTGTACGAGCCTTATAAGAAATACCACCCCATACCATTACTAAGCCACCTTAATAGCCTACTGTTTCAACAACAGCACATTGTGCAAACCTCTTACCGGGGCGTCGATACACGCGCTGGCGTCCATCGGGACCTCTTAGAGCTATTCAGGACTCATCAGAGAAGAGGGCGTTCTTCTATTGCTTCATGGAATTTTGCAAATATTGCAAATCGAAGTCTGGCTCTTCGGTGCTCTGTGGTCAACGCTGGAACTCGAGCTGGCCGGAATCTAGTCAAAGTACGCTCTGCAAGCCTTCTTCTTATAGTCCAAATGCTTACGCTTACATTTCGTACTTCATATAGGCGATTACGGGCCTCGGAAGCAAGCCGCAGTGAAGCGATTTCTTAGAACGTTGGACACGATGAAGCGGTCATCTCGTTAAAAAGTGCACTTCCTACGACCTTTTCCTGGTCTTCTAGTGTAAGATCCAGTTTCTCTGTATCGTCGGATGGCATCACGTGTTGTGGTTCGAGGATATTCCAGCATACGGCCTATATGAATGACGCTGGCTATAGACAGCATCTGACAGCGCCACCGCTCTAGCTGCATCGGCTGCATCCAATGGCATTTTACTGAGTAAAACGCAACTGTCAAACCCTGACGCACCTTATGAACCAATAAATGTATCTAAAAACTTCACAGGCAATACTTTATTTACTATGAAAACAATAAGTTGGAAAGTAAATTTTCGACTATACTCAGTAAAAGAGATCTTCGAAAACGGGGCATAAATTGTCTTAATTTATCATAAACTACCTACTAAACAAATGGCCATTCAATTTCACAAGCGTTTAGTTATTGTAAACAAAGTTACGTCGCTTTAGCCTGGTGGGCGGTTAATTGTGCCTTTGTGTGTATAATATAATTGCTATTCTTTTGGCATTACAATACTCGCTAATATTTAATTTGATATTAACGGACTATTTTCAAAATCTAGAAAATATATACCTATAAAAACATACTAATAAAGAGTCTCTTGAATCAGTGATGAAATGCAACAGAAATAACAAGTTCAAACCATTTTTGTTTACCTATTTTATTTTAAATCTCAAAAATTTAGAAATGATATGTAGTTATAAAATAATGTTGTATTAAATACAAATTTCAATATGTACATTATGTTGAATATTCACTTCAATATAAGTAATATTTTTGTAAGACATGGAAAGTACCTAGTATCTTTGCGCGTCAATAATATTTACTGCTTTATTACAATTACTGTGAAGTTTTAACAATATTAAATTAATAATAAGTATTTATATATTTACTACACTCAAAAATAAAGTATTAATACTTGTATAATATACATATTGTATGAAATATTTTAATATTTACAGTTAAGTACACTGTTTCAATAAACTTTTTCAACAAAATAATTTGTAATCACGTTCTGGAAAATGGCTCAACGATTTTGATATACGATGATAGAAAATAAGTAAAAAAGCGTAACTAGTAAGACTGATTTGGGCAAAATATTTGTTCGCAAAGGATCCATCTCAAATTAAATATTACTTGCATTTATAACAATTTCATCAAAGTTACATACAGCTGTTTCTTATCTAAATATAGTTATATGCAAAATATTAAATAAATTAATTACTGTCTTATCAATACTATATAAATCTATATTAAATTTCTGGTAAGCAATTGGACTTATTAATTAGAATCCATTGCTTTGACTTGTTCCCAACATAAATCTAAAATTCTTTCTAATGCCTTTGCTGTTTGCTCTGAAGAATAAACATTCATGTCTGGGACATGAATGAAGAGAGTTCGTGTATTGTCAACGCTCAGCGATGTGTAGTAAATGTACTCACATAAATATCTGGAAAAAGAACTATTATTTTGTATAATAATAATTAATATTTTTCAGACAAATTTGAGACTGGCTAACAAGAGGAGATAAAAAAGTACACAAGTAAACGAGCGAATTCAAGTGCGATCTCTACGACGATATTTCGAGACTCGCGGTAAGCAATTAGGCGCAGAAGCTATGGGTTACGTGTCTTTACTAGAGGTTGAACACTAACTTCCCGACTCAGAGCCAACCAGGTCATCTGCATGTACAGCCATACATGCTAGCCACTAGGACTTTGTATGAACCACAATGACCTTATTAAATAGTAAATATTATACTGATATTCAAATAATTTATAAAGTCTCAACTCTAGTCCTACAATATAAAAAATAACATATACTTCAGGACTATTATGGCTTGTAAAAAGGATAAAAGGATAAACTTTCCTATTTGGGACATTTCATGTGAAGTGTGTCCACTCCACATGGAAAATAGTACTTCAATTTTAGGTCTTATTTTATATGGAATTCGGCCTGAATATTTATTAAAACTATTGAAAAGTTGAAAAGAAGCCACATAGCTTTCAAAGAATTGGAAATGAAGTAAAAATAATAAATATTAAAACTGTAACTGTAATTAAATATATAAGTAATAAGTATAAACTTTGTTACATCCATCCGTTATCTATCAATAAAATAAGCAATGTATTGTCACAAGATCAAGATAACGTAAGTTTCTTTGTTTACACATTTAATTTATTAAATGACGTTTCAACTTGAGATAATGTTTAAATGTAGTATTACAGAATATTATGTATAAAATGTATGCATTTCTGCGATTTCAAAACAAAGGTATTTGTTAGATTTTGTGTCTAATTTGTATTTTTTTGTAAATAATAATAAATTCAAAGCTGTTAGGTAATATAGTAGCTTAGCCTTTGTATACCAGCCCAATAAAAATAAGGTACTTAGGAATAAATAACTCCACTTAATAAATGAAAGTCAGATTTACCTTCCAGCATCTTTTGATACAATTGCGTCAGTATCACTTGGCGGATTATTTTCATTAAATTCCTTACATATCCTTTCCACATCAAGTTTTGTGTGTATTCTAATAGCTCCTTCAGCAGTACAAACATGGTTGGCTGGGCATTTATCGAAATAGTCTAATCTTTGGTACCCCTTTCTATGAGCTTGAGCTTCTAGTGTCATTTTATTTGCTATACTTGATACACCAACGTGTATCATTAGCTGAAACAAAATTTAAACTTTAATACTATAAATTAAACTGACATAATATATTTTTATGCATAATAAATAATTAAAGTACCTTAGGTGTATGAGTCTCCCAGAGTGCTGGAACGAATTCGTCTACGTTTTCGTAGGTTACAGGCATTTCTATAGTCACTAATTCTACATTATGTTTCTTTTCTACTTCCTCCTTATTCATCAATTTTACAGCTTCCCAGCTTGCATTTACTGGGTGATTAAGAAAAGGGCCAAACCCAGTTACAAGGACTATAGGCTTGAAAAGGTAATCAATGTCACTCATAGTTAAATAGACTTAGAATTCCAATAAAAAATGTACCCTAGTTTTAACACGATTAAATTTGAATACAAGTTAAGAGACGATGTTATCACTTATCAGCAAATTATGACAACAGTCAGCTGATACTGGTGTTACCAACTCCTAAAATAAAAAAGCCCTAAAATCAAAATAAAATAGCCCTAATCCCTAAATGTTATTTTAAAAACACCTATTGAATATTTTAAATAAATTCAAATATTTGAATAATTTTTCCGTTTTATTAATAATTGTAAATAAATAATCTGGTTTTAGTGATGTACGAAATATTTTTCTGCCCCTAAAATAGCCCGTATTACCAATATTTCCGCCCTAAATTTAGGGCTTTATTTGAGTAAGCAGTAAAGATTATAAATTTTTAGTAATTTTTAACAGACGAAAAGACTGACAGGTTTTCAACATTCTTATTTTATTGTATAGGGTATACCCCAAATTTGGTTTCTTATAAATTTGGCGAAGGGTGGAAAAATAGGGGTGATTTATTCTTAGCTATATTAAAATAATTCAAAAATTAAGTATATAAGTTATTAGTAGATATAGCCACAATAAATTATAAACTAAAAATATAATAAAAATCAAACCACTGAAAAAAGCAAATAATTTAGCCGGCGCTAAACAATGAAAAAATATTTAAAATATCACTAAATAACCTTAAATTTAAATTAATTAAAGAACTTATTTATTGAAGTTAAATGAAATAAGGTTTATTATTTTTTGCTTTTTACTTTTACGGTGGTTAATTTTTTGTTAATTATAAAATTGCTTTTTACGTTTGGACACGTTTGGCTCAGTGGGTAGTGACCCTGCTTTCTGCGTCAGCGGTCGCGGGTTCGAGTCCCGCTAGGGGCATACATTTGTTGAGCACGAATGCTTGTACTCCAGTCATAGAGTAAATTGATACATATGTATGTATTTAAACTTATATATGTGTAGTATTTTAACCATCTAGTATCCATATCACAAGCACAGATTAACAATATACTCTATGGCTCGTACCTTATCGTGGAACTAGATAGTGCTGTGTGTAAATGTCCCAACATATTTATTGTATTTATTTATTATTTTATTTATTTTTTTAAACCTATATAAATCTAATATTTATTTTATTCATTTTACTAATCGTTCATAATTCATATGGTACGAAACTTCATTCTATCATTCACGTCATAGACATTATATATGTATCAATATACTCTATGTCATAGACA
Organism: Boloria selene; assembly: GCA_905231865.2. Lineage (NCBI taxonomy): Eukaryota > Metazoa > Arthropoda > Insecta > Lepidoptera > Nymphalidae > Boloria > Boloria selene. The sequence continues at coordinate 574,529 of HG993149.1, forward strand.
TAGACAGATAATACAGGAGTATCCCGGACAATGTCGTATGGAAGTGGAACTATTTCCATGGACTACAGCGCATTCTAATTTCTAGTATTTATAAAATATTATAATGTATTTGTCATAGCATTTGTGAATAATTTAATTTAGTATAGTTTTTCTTCAATTTGAAATAACGTGTAGTGTTTTACGCTGCCAGCAACGTAAATTTGTGAAGAATAAAATTTGCTTTTAGGTTATGTTAGTAACGAGTTCATATTTATTGTACAAATCATTTAAACGATGACCGAAGGAGAATCTGGTAATTGTAGGGTCGTAGCGATACCATGTCCATTTGTGAAAAGAAAAGTGGAATGTGCAGGTGGTGCATTTTTACGATATTATAACATAAAATGTCACGGCGAAGATACCCTGCTGCTTACTTCAAACTCTAAGGATAAAGCTGAAGAAGTCATATTTGAAGATGATGTAGAATACCTCCGAAGCTTAGATCCTAAAGAATGGAAGAGACAGGATCATTACGCCGTTTTAGGTATAAAAAAATTACGTTACGAAGCCACCGACGATGACATCAAACGTGCTTATAGGCAGAAAGTTTTAAAACACCACCCAGACAAACGTAAAGCATTAGGCGAGGAGGTTAGAAGCGATGATGACTACTTCACATGTATAACTAAGGCTTATGAAATTCTTGGTACACCAAAAACTAGAAGATCCTATGATTCTGTTGATCCAGAATTCGACGATGCAATACCTACGTCGAGTGAAATTAAAAAGGACGGATTCTTCAAGTCATTTGCCAAATACTTTGAAATAAATGCTAGATGGTCAGAAAAAAAGAATGTGCCTTTGTTAGGTGATGAGGAAAGCCCTCGAGAATTTGTAGAAAAATTTTACACATTTTGGTATGAATTTGATTCTTGGCGCGAGTTTTCGTATTTAGATGAAGAAGAAAAAGAAAAAGGATCTGATCGAGAGGAGCGTAGATGGATAGAAAAGCAGAACAAAGTTGCTAGAGCAAAACTGAAGAAAGAAGAAATGGCTAGGATACGTAGTCTTGTTGATTTAGCATATGCCAACGATCCCAGGATACAACGCTTCAAACAAGAAGACAAAGACAAAAAATTGGCAGCGAAAAGGGCAAGACAGGTAAATTATTATATCTCTTATATGATAAGTATAAAAAACATTAGTAAATAAAACATTTGATGACAACTCATTGGGCTCTCTTTTCACTGCAGTGTGATTACATACTGGGTTAGCAATTGGGGGTTTGGGTCCTGCTGGGGCATTCCTTTGCGTGATGAGCATGAATCATTATAGTCGAGTCAGTCATGGGTGGTTTTATTTGTGATGTATGTATTTAAAGTTATCCAAGTGTAGTGTACAACTATCTAGTATCCATAACACAAACCTCATGGCTTACCTTTGAACTGAATGTTACTGTGTGTTAATGTTCAAAATTATTTATTAATATACTAGTGACTCATTGTCGCTTCGCTCGGGTTCATCTCTAGGTACCCCCTTTTGTATAAGTTTTTATAAACTGTTTTTTTTTATTATAGAAATATTCTGTGGGCATTAAGGAACATACAAAAAAAATATTAGCCAAATTAGTCGAGTTACTCTCGAGTTATGCGCTTACCAACATTCATTTTTATTTATATAGATATATAATATAGATAAAGATAATATTATTATTTCTTCTATTTATTATAACAATGGTTTTAATTTTTTATATTAACAATTTGATCAAAAATTACTAAACTTATTATAAAACTAGCCGTTTCCCGCCCGCTTCGCTGGGCGAATAGAAAAAGGAAATAAATTACATTTTATGTTTCATTCTTATTTTTTTTCCTTATTTTTATTATTCTCCTTTTTTTTAATTTTTGTATGAACATAAATAGGCTCCGCGGATAGAACTGTAAGCATCGATATTGTTTAGACTTACACAAATTCCAAATTCCATCGATTTAGCCTGTATCCATCATCCAGGTGATTTTTCTCACTAATATTCATTGTAACTTTTAATGTGCAATCATTATAACATTTCCGTGCCTTTCTTCCAAAAATTAATAATAATTGACATGAAGAAAAAAATTTGAAATGAGCATTGAAAGTTTAAGTTAAAGTCATTGCAAGTCTCATATGTGAAGTTGAAATCTGTCTAGGTTCAAGTGCGACGAATTTTCTGTTAACTAAAATTTTCTCCGTGACATCAATTTTTTATAGAAAATTAATTGTTCATGTTTTTTATGAATTCTATTGGAATAAGTAACTAAATTTCTTTTCCACATCTCAAGTGCATTCATTTGAATCTGTTACATTTCCGCGATCCCGCAATAAAAGAATTCGTCGGTTATGTAGTCTGCAAAAGTAAAATGAATGTAAAATTCTTAGTCCGTTGATTGGATAGCTACATGTAAAGTTAAGTTTTGGAAACCTCTCAATGACTTTTTCTCCGCTGCCAAAAAGACGATTGTTGTAAGGAAATACACAAATATTCCTACATACACGAAGATCATTTGGAGTCTGTAGAAGTTACAGGTTGGAAATTAAAATTTTAGATTTTAACACCCACCCCCGCAATTCCTGTCGGAAGTAGACTATATTGAAATCCATTTTGAGATGATCTTTATGTGAATAATAAAAGATTCCTACCATATTTAGAATTTTTAGAAGCTATATTTCGCTTATAGAAAATTCCTACAAAATTTGGAGCTTGTAGGAGCTTTAGCTGGAAAATTAAAAATATTAATTGTTAATACCCACCCCCGCAACTCCCTGCGGGGTGAGCTATCGTAAAATTCGTTCATAGCCTATTTCTACACCTCTTACAGAAGATTCCTACCAAATTTGTCTATAGGAGCTAAAGTTTAAAAACAGGAATTGTTCATTGTTAACGCCCCCGTAATCCCCTTTGGGGGATGGATTTCTTAAAATCTATTCATAGCTGACCTCTACATAGCAAAAGTAATATTCCTACCAAGTTTCACGTTTCTAAGTCTTATGGTTCCCGAGATTTCGTAGTGAGTGACTATATAGATGGGAATTCTCATCGAAATTTTTAACTTTTTATCTGACTTTTTTAAAATTTTCTTACATACAAAACTTTCTCCTGACAATTCTGACTATAAAAAAAAGCCTAATTGGTCCAGCCGTTCTCCACTACCGTGAGTAGATTCTTAGCTGAATGTAAAAAACCATAATCCGTTTAATATACTCTGTTGAAATCCATGAAAACAAAAGAATCAAGAGAAAATGCTTATCTTTTGTTTTTATTAGCGGGATAAATGTTCATAAAAGTAAAACAGCAATAAAAAAATGAAGGAATGTTGGAATTCAAAAAATAGATAGCCATAAACCATCTAGGAAAAATTTCGCATCGAATGGTGGTAGTTTCATGTCGATACGATCAGTGGTTTAGGCGTGATTGAGCCTCAAACGAAGACCATTTTCATTATATATATATATAGATTAGAATAAGTTTTTTAAGACAACTTTTTTAAAGACAACTTTTTTTAAAAAAAGTAACAGTTAATGAAGTTTTTAAAAGCTAACTAGAAATATTTTCTATACATTGCAGGATGCAGTGCAGGCAAAAAAAGCTGAGGAAGAAAGAATTATGAAGGAAGCCCAGCTCGCCAAACAGAAAGCAGAAGAAGCAGAAAGAGCGAAAATAGAAGCAGCACGTGCTGAAAGGGAACAACAAAAGAAGAACCTTCGTAAAGAAAGAAAGTCATTTAGAGATCTTTGCAAAGCAAATAATTATTATGCTAGTAATGATGACGAAACAGTATCACATATGGCGGCTGTAGAAAAAATATGTGAAATGCTCAAAGCTGTTGAGTTACAGGACTTAATTAAAGATTTAGAAAGCAAAGGACGTGAAGCATTTGTTAAAGCTCTAACTGAATCTGAACAAAAATTAGAAGCTGAGCGTCAGGCATTGTTTGAAAATAAAAAAGTAGAAGAGCATAAAGCCAAAAAGAGTGCAGCATTGAAGGCACCTATAGAGTGGTCGGTAGAAATGACCCAGTTACTCATTAAAGCAGTCAATTTATTTCCTGCTGGGACAAATCAAAGATGGGAGGTTGTAGCTAATTTTCTTAATCAACATGGCACTTTCATAGATGACAGACGTTTCAACGCCAAGGAGGTTTTGAATAAAGCTAAAGACTTACAAAGTTCTGATTTCTCCAAAAGTAGTCTCAAGAAAGCAGCAAATGAGGAGGCATTCGATCAATTTGAAAAAGACAAAAAGAAGGTTGTCAATTTTGTTGACGAAAATAGTATATCTAAGAATGACACTCCAAAGCTAGTGAATGGTACATCCAAACCTAAAGTTAATGGTGATGTGAAAGATAAAGAAGTTAAAGAAGAAAAACCATGGACTAAAACTGAGCAAGAGTTACTAGAACAAGCAATTAAGACATTTCCAGTGAGTACACCAGAGCGATGGGACAAAATAGCTGACTGTATACCAAACAGATCAAAAAAAGACTGCATGAAAAGGTATAAGGAGCTCGTAGAGTTGGTCAAAGCTAAAAAGCAAGCAGCAAGTATTGCAAAATAGTACTAACTGATTTTAGAACCTGAAGTTTGCACATTGAAGAGATTTATAAAGTAAATTTTGTATTAAAACTGCACATTTTGATTGAAAATTAACAACTGAATTGACAAAAACAGTACTTACTATCAGATATCAAATGACAAATATAAAACTACAGTTTTTGCAACTATAGATTCTCTTTAGCTTTTACTTGCCTTATTTAATTTGTCAAAACAAATATTGCTGTTTAAATTGAATATAAAATTTACTTTGTACTAATGAAATAAAAATTTTAAATATTGTAATACTTTTTATTTTTTATTGCAAAACATTTTTATAAAATAATTATATTAAATTATTTTGTAATGTATTGAACCCATTTATTATAACTTGATCATTATACTTAATGCCTTTCCTTATAATATGTGTAAAGAAAATACGTGTATGGACTCTTAGTGCTTGTTTCATACACAGCACAATACCTTTAGACTAGAGATTGATTCCCTCCTGTTTATTATTTATAATTAGTTATAATAATAAAAAAAATATGATAATTGTCTATGATCATGTATAAATAATAAAAGATTATTTTAAGTATTACATTTTATTCTGCTTATTTGCGACTTCTGCCTTCTCTCGAATAGGACTTGTGTATTTTTTGTAATGTTGGTAGAATTTATTATAATATCTCTTTATTCTAAACTCAACAGAAAATATTTTATTCCAATTATTTTTTAACAAAAATAAAAACTGACTTCAAAACGTTACAAACCGAAACGAAGAGGAAAAGAAATTTAATTAATTAGTTATTGTTGGAGTCGTTGTCAGCCAAAAAGGACAGTTTTATCATAGCGTAAAAAAAGAACCAGTGGCCAGTGGGCCATCGCGTTTGAAGTTACGAGAAATGCCGCTTTTGTGCAGTCCAGTATACAAGTGTATACTATAATCTATGGTGTAGGCATTTGTCATTGCTGCAGGGTTGTCACAATATATAAATATATAATATACATATTATTTCATCCGTTCTCCATTTGTGTATTCGTATAGTATTCTAAGATCCCACTGCATGATTCTGCAGGTACGCGTTTTTTTGATTAAATTAATTTTAAATGAATGTTGAGGAAGCATTCAATGGATTAGCGTACCTGCAGAATCATGCAGTGGGATCTTGGAATATAAATAGTCCATTGAAATGTTACAATTTAAGGACGTAATATGTATAATATAACCCCCCACACATGTCCCAAAAATAAAATTACGTCCTCTAAAAAATGCAAAGCTCATGTAACATTTCAATGGACTAAAAGTACCAGATAAAATGAAAATATATTGAAGTATGTATGACGAGTTTTATCATAAACAAATATAAAAATTACTAAATCGAGTCTTCCAGATGCTTCAACCCAAATCTTACATCTGAAATATATTAATATAATTAAAATACTAGAAATAGATAGTTTGTTTATGATTGAATCATGGCGTCCAGAGATATCACGTTGCTCCATATTAGTAATCGGCACCAAATCCCACCCCAAAAACAATGGAAACGATAACCATATTGGTATTATGAAAGAATTCGCGTGCGCCGTCTTAAATCTAGACAAAAATCTAGTAATAGGCATGTCATATTCGTAATCGGCACCACCAAAAGCCATTGAAACGATACCCATATTGATTTTATGATAAAATTCGTGTCCGCCAGCATGAACCTTGAAATATATTGTGATATTAGTAACCGGCCCGATTTATCATACAAAGAATACTCTAACTGTCCGCCATTTTACTTATATTATCATACTATTACACCAAAAAATTCTAACCTAGCAACGTAACGCCAGTGAAAAATGGAAATCATAAGAAAAAATCATAATACTATAATGCTAAAATTTGTGAAACTTAATGAGCGTCGTATACATGTTTACAACTGAAAATGATCGGGTGATATTTGATAGTAAATTAGATCTGTACACACTATAACATAGCTAATCTATGTATTCATAATAAAATAACTTACGAGCACATTTACAAATCCTGTTTATGCTCTCAATCAGTTATTTTTCATTAGAATTAGTAATTAGAATTCATTATCGAAGTATTAATTATTTTTTATGAGTCGGTAAAGCATATTATAGTTAATAATAATAATAATAATAATAAATACTCTTTATTGTACACACACATTAGGAAGAAAATACAAATAATAATAATAAAAAAACAGCGAATATGTACATGAGGCGGCCTTATCGCTAAAACAGCGATCTCTTCCAGGCAACCTTAAGGTGTTGGAATCGGCAAACTGTAAGGGTAGGGGTGTGAACAATAAATCAAATAATTAAAATATATTATAAATAATATATTATGAAATTTATACATCAAAACCTATAGTAAAATAATATATACATACCTACATAACACGAAATAATGATATAACAATACTAAGTAGCATTACATGCTTAACATAAATATAATAAATGATACTTATATATAAATGCATATATAGATAAAATAAAAGTATATATATCATGTAATAAATAAAAATAGAAAAAAAATCTAGATGGCAAGTATATTAAGATTTAGAAAGAGTGAAAATGTACTTTTAAACGTACATTTTTTCAGTTTGTCATAAAGTACCTACTAATTACCGACCCATATGAGTCGGTAATGGTCACAATGAGAAGCTACTTTCGACTCTAACCCTATTCATAAACCTACGTTTGGATCCCGCATAACTACGGGTTATACCCGGTGTAACGTTCAAATGGGTCAGTATGGGAAGTCTGAAACTATAAAAGATACGAAGATCTGTTCTTAGGTTAAATTGCATTCATAAATTTAGAAAAAACTTGTACTCAGATCTGGAATCGAACCCGGAAAATAAAAGATAAACGATCTATTACATTTTATATCTTCAGATAATAAATTCAATTCATTTAGGTATGACCTAAATTAGGTAACCTAAATGAGTTGAACTCATTATATTATTCAATATTATCAAATTATATTATCAATTGTAATTTATATCTTCAGATAGAATTTAATTGAAATTAGATTAGAATTTGCGCTAAAATTGTCTAACGACAACAACCAAGAATTCAATTTTACGACTTTAACGATTTAAATGACGTATTAAAAAATATATTTTTTTTATTAAAGATGGGCTTACTCTTGACCTTTATCTTAGCTCGTAGGCATAGATAAGGTCTACGATGTAACGAGTTTGCCCAGGAGAAGCCTGTTAACACGCACCTTAAAAAGTTTCAGGGGGCGTACCATGAACTATTTGAAAACATTCTTATTTCAAGACTGTTTTGTTTCAAGCTTACAATAATCTTACTTTCCTTGCTATAAGGACGTCATGGTACGAAAAGTCAAAGTAAGATTATAGTATTCATGCTATAAGAGTTCATAGTACGCCCCCAGGTCATACGCACTCGGAAAAACAGACGCAGGCAGGGCATTCCACTTCTTGGCTGTGCGCATTATAAAAGACGACGAGAAGCGCTTAGTGCGAATGGTCGGAATGTCAACCAAGAAAGGATGGTATCCTGCAGTACGTCTGGTGTTCCGATGGAAGAATGGCGATGGCGGTATGAGACTATGGAGCTCGTGGGCACACTCCCCGAAGTACAGTCTGTAGAAAACCGACAGACAAGCAACTTGGCGACGGTGTGCTAAGCTGTGAAGCTTAGTTTTTACCAGGTTTCATCGAGTTTGAAATCACAACGATTCTTAAAGAAGTTCCCAGTGAACACAATTATGTCAGACTGATGTCTGAATGACGTCATGCTACGTCATGATTTACGTAAGATGTGAGTCATATATGAGTCATATATGACTCACAATTTCCCACTTCCTGACGTAAGATTCTTACGTAAGATAGATGACGTAAATATGACGTCCACCTCCTGACGTCCTATTGACATCATTATGACTGATGTGACGTGAATTTGATATATAAATATAATAGGACGGCGCGTACGCAGTCCCCACTACCACAAATTACGCGTCCGAGTATTCCGCATTAGGGATAATCGCAGAGGTCAACCCAGCCGCAGTGCAATGGGAGGGTCTCGCTCTGGGGGAACCGCCTTCTTGATCACAATGTCCCCTACGCCAGGTATGTATGCTCAATTTGGCACGACCTGCCATAGTCACTGTTTGCGAGAACATCTTGCCATCGCGATTCAGAAATCGCTTACAATTGAGCAGCGCTATCTAGTGGAAGATATGTCGAACTACTTACCTGTGACCATTTAAGTCAAATCAAATCAAATCAAAATATTCTTTATTCAAATAGACTTTTACAAGCTCTTTTGAATCGTCATTTTTACATTATCAAAATTAAAAGTCAGTCTGTAAGTCTGTGAGTAAACTACCACCGGCTCGGAAAGCTGTTCTGCTGAGAAGAACCGGCGAGAAACTCAACAGTTGCTCTTTTCAAAAAAATATTTGGTAACAATATTGTATTACAATTTATCTATTTATCCTACGTGAGACACAACCAGCGACTAATCCCACACATTTACATCTACTTGGTATTCCGCTATAGTGTAATAAGCCTTATTCAATAACGTATTTTTAATTTTTGATTTAAATTGACTCAAAGGCAAGTTCAATATAGACTGTGGAATTTTATTATACATGCGTACACCTTGCCCCATAAACGATCTATTTACCTTTTGCAGGCGAAAACTGGGTGTTACAAGTTTATCCTTATTTCTTGTATTTATACCATGTTTGTCGCTGTGCCTTGAATAGCAATTAATATTTTGACGAACAAACATAATGTTACAATATATATATATTGCGAAGCAACCGTAAGTATTCCTATTTCTTTAAAAAGTCCTCGGAGAGTATCACGAGCGCTTATGTTATAAATAGCCCGAATGGCCCTTTTTTGTAGAATAAATATCGATTTAATGTCCGCTGCATTACCCCACAACAAAATACCATAAGATAAAATACTATGGAAATAACTGAAGTAAACAAGTCTGGCAGTATCAATGTCCGTTAGCTGCTTGACTTTTCTAACAGCGAAAACAGCTGAGCTCAGTCTACTCGCAAGAGACGAGAGATGGGGACCCCATTGTAGACCCGAATCTAATGTCAATCCCAAGAAGACCGTGGAATCTACCGTATTTAATATGTCGTCATTGAGATACAAATTCAAATTCTGCCTTTTTACATTCGGTAATAAAAACTGCATACATTTTGTCTTCTTGGCATTTAAAGCCAGATTATTAATGTTAAACCAGTGAAGTATATGCGATAATGAACTATTTACTTCGTCGTAATTATTTGTCTTCCTATCAACTTTAAAAATTAAGGAGGTATCATCCGCAAAGAGTACAATATCACACAATTTATCGGCATAAAACGGGAGATCATTAATATAAACTAAAAACAAAAATGGACCCAGGATAGATCCTTGCGGAACACACATTCTAAGAGGAGAACCAGAAGAATTGACGTTATTTACCGCGACATTCTGATCGCTATCAGTAAGATAAGAAGCAAGTAGATCAAGAGCAATACCGCGAACACCGTAATGAGCAAATTTAAGCAAAAGAGTTTCATGTTTCACACAATCAAAAGCTTTAGACAAATCACAAAAAACTCCAATTGCATTCTGTGATCTTTCCCAAGCGTCATAAATATGTCTAAGAAGCGCAATCCCCGCATCGGCTGTAGACCTGCCTTTAGTAAAACCATACTGTTCACTATGGAAAATATTCTTTGTGTTAAAATGAGTAAGAAGTTGACTTAAAATAAGTTTCTCAAAAATTTTACTCATACATGGCAATATAGAAATAGGTCTATAGTTGCCAGGATCATTTTTTTCACCATCTTTAAAAAGAGGTATTATTTTAGTAATTTTCATTAGATCAGGGAATATTCCAGTATCTATGCATTTATTGAATATAAGTTAGTAAAATAATTGTGGTGCAATGTTTGTTATGATTGTATTAAGTAATTTAACAGACATGCCCCATACATCACCAGTTTTTTTAATATTGATAGTTTTAAATATTTTAATTATTTCATTCGCATCTACATATGAAAATTTAAATTGGTGATCACAGTAAGGAGTATGACTTTTCAAAGAAATTATTGCATCTGTAGTAGAGGATTTTAAAGAAGATGTGACCTTTTCAGGGATTTTCGAAAAATAATTTTCAAATGAATTTGCAACATCTTCATTGGAACTCACTGTAGCATTATTAATTAACAAGTACTCTATATAAGCCTATGCATTAATAATTTGCATACAAAACCTTCATTTATCTAGCACGTCATGTATGATCCATACGCAAAAAAATTTTGTTTTCATATATGATCACGATTTATAACTCCAATATAATATCAACTGTACGTAAACAAATGACTTATAACTGATGTAACGATATGATGTTCTTGTTACATCAGTTTTACGTAAAAGTGGGGACTTATGTCTTGCATACGAATATGATGGAATTATTATATCATTTTTACGTCAGGAACCTGACCTGTACCTTATGTAATCATATGACTTACTAATTACATAAATAATACAATCATATTGACATCAATTTTGATGTCAATATGAGGTCATAGTGATGTAATACAACATGGCCTCAAATGAAAGTCATCAAACATAGTCACTATTATGTCATACTTACGTGAAATTTTTTTGACCTCTGTGTGACCTATATATGACGTCATTTTAAAGTCATGTGTTCACTTTCACTTCAAAAAATCTAAGATCTCCTTGTATTTCATTATGTTTATAGTAAAAATCTTAAACTACACATTCAACATTTACATAATATAAAAAAAAACAAGTACTAAGTATGTACGCATCCGATGACCTTAAAAAAATCACATCAATTTCATAATTTACCTTAAATTAATTTAGTTCCAAGGACACTAATTTGCTATAAATTTTACGTAAACAGATGTTATTGAATAAATAAATTTTAATATTTATTGACGTGTTTTATGTTATAAAATAATTTGCTAGAAGTATTTGGCCTGAAATTCTAAATGTCCAATCTTCCTTCCACTAGTATAAAAACCCGCACTTTCGTTTTATTACTTTTTTTATTAGCATTATAAAAAACTAATAATTTTGCAATTAGGGCATTTACTTGCAAGTACAAAAACAAGATGCCACCCAAGACTTTAAATATAATTAATAAAAAAACTTTAAAATTTTAATTTTAACTGTTGATTTATTTGCTAACGCTACAAATATCAATGCGTGAGTGCGTGTAAAGTTTGCAAGTTTTGTCAAGTTTTTCAAGGTCTTCTTACTTATCAATCTAATTGCAGTTGAAACGCAATATATAATAAAAAAGGTTATTGTTACTCATAGTTGAAAGAAGTCAATCAGTAGGTTCATTAGGAGCTGTGAAGATGTTCCTTCACTTATATATTATGTTATTATTTAATGTGTTTGGTCCCAGTTTAGGAATTATTTACCATTTAAATGGTAAGTTTATTATATAAATTGCACTTTTCTACAAATTCTTTAATTACGATTTAAGACTAAGTCTGTATTTTATCCTTGTACAAAGTTTTTAAAAATATAACATGGAGTGTAAGATTTCACATTTTATAGTTTATATTAAGTTTATAGGATAACAAAAATCTAAACTTACTTACTCCATTATCGTAATGTTACTTCGTGGTCAAATCCAACAAAATTTTACTTTTCGAACGTAAGAAATACCTATAAAAAAACCCAAAGCCATAGCTGGGAATCGTTAAATAATTAACTGGTTTATCGCTAATCCGTTATAATCATAAATTTTATTAAATTAATAAGTTAACTTCGTTATAAAGCGTTACATTTCGAAAGATTTTACGCAAGTTAACGTTAATCGTTAATCCGTTCACACATGATTAAATTTGCATTGCAATAATGATCTTACTAATGAACGTTATAAAATGTGTTGATTTGGGTTCTGGAACTTAAAAGCTTCTCAACATTTCGAGGAGGTGGGGCCGGGCCTTTCAGAGGTTCAGTTCAACGCCGTCAATACCCAGCCATTTGGGACTCTACGAGAGCCACTTCGCCATCATGAGACTCGTCTCTCTCAGGCTGGTGTTGGCCACCACGATCGGACGGGGGTCAATGGAGAGGTCGGTCGGCGGTATTTGGCCCGATCTTGTGGAACCTTGGTTATGACTGTGGTATGAATGGTTCATTAGTACCTACCACTCTCTCACAGAAGACCGGCGTGAAGTGGCAGCTTTGCTGTCGCGTTTCGTCCGGTGAGTGAGAGTCCGGGAGGCCCACTCTCCTTCCCCCCTCCCTCTTCCCTTCATCCTCCGCCTTCGTTCCCCCCTCCCTCCCACTTCCCTCCCTCCTCCATCCCTCCCTTTCCTGAAAGGCCGGCAACGCATCAGGCTTGCAGATGTCCATGGGCGGAGGTGATCACTTCCCATCAGGTGAGCCTCCTGCCCGTTTGCCCCCTTTTTGTTCATAAAAATATACACGAATTTCCCAAGAATTGCGACATGCATAGCATTATAATACTAGGAACAAACATAAACTTGTAATGCCTGTGACTCGCTTACGCCGAGTCAGTAACTCTTTTTATGGACAATGTACTCGTATACGCTTATACAACAGGATCCCAGAAAACGTTTAAAAAGCTTCTATTGCGTTTGTGTACTAAAGGATTAGATTAAGGATTTTTTAGAAGACCGCCTTGGGAATGATGTGATCGCCGCCAGTCTATTTCAACATATAGAATTATTGTTAATTTACAATTGAATTTCAAAAAAGAGTGAGATTAAGATAAAAAAAAATTAGTCCCGCTGAGTTTCTTTCGCCAGTTCTTCTCAGGTCACAGGTTTCTCCTTTCCGAACTGGCGGTAGACTCATGACGTTCAGTAAGAAATTGTAACAATAGTTATGCTGAATAAAATATTTTGATTTCATTTAATTTGACATAAAAAAATCTCTGACACAGCAAGAATATTTCCATACAAAACAACAAAATATTTTTATTTATTAGGCCACTTATTAGGTTTAAGTAAATACATAGTATTTGTTTTTTTTTTACAGAGACAGAGCACAACAAATTGCTTCACCTGTTCGGACTCGACGACTATGAGAGCTGCATGCGAGACTCCGGCGTGTACTGCGCGGTCTCCTTCGACCTGTATGGGGAACCTGACAATCAAATCTATAATCTTATACGAGTGAGTTTAAAACCAATTATAAAATACATTGCCATTAACTATTACTAATAAAACTTAATTAGATGTAGGTGTTTTGTACTATATGTATAGTTAATAATGCCCTTTATTGCGTTCCAAAATTTCGTTTTCATGTATTTATAGAATGTTGTATTTGCGACAATTTTGAAGGAGCTTTTCAGACATAAATACGAGTAAATCTAAGGAAATATTAGGCTAAATTTAAACGTATTGCCATTATTTTCAGGAATATTCAAAGCACACTCTGAAACATTTCAACTACACGAGGCTAGACAGAGGAATATGTGTGCAGGAAACTTGTCAGGAGTATATAACAAAAAATGGTCTCGATATAGATCAGAACATAGAATTGGTTATTGAAGGATGCTTTAATGAAACGATGCAGCAAAAATATGAGTTGGGCTCAAAATTACAATTTATAAGTTGTGAAAGACAAAAAGACAAAAGAAAAGAAATCCAACTAGATAGTACAGATATTATAATGATTTTGGTAATTGGAGGTATTTGTGTAGTAGTAGCATGGGGGAGCTATTTCGACTTATGTCAAAGAAAACGAAAAGCAGGAAAATCTTCGGAAAAAGGTATAATTTTATAATACGTACATATAATTATGTTTTATGCAACCCTAGGCTGGGGCTGCCTTTTCTCCGCTATGCTAGCTATGGGGTTAATGGGGGTTTATGAACTGCATGACATGCAGTTTCCCAATGTTGTTTTCCTTCCACGTAAAATAAGTGGTAATCATGTTGGAAATGAAAATATTAGAAATTTGAAATGCGGTTTCCCACTTTAACACTGGGTTACTTTTGCTTAATTCATAATGTTTATTACTTTTTTTAATTTTAAGTACTAACTTTTCACCACTTTACGTACACTATACTTACGTACGCACTTGTGATGTGATTCACACTTGGTCAATTTTTATAATTTGCATATAACAATCTCACAAGTGTGTCAATTTATTCCAGATCACCACCCCCTTCTAAGCTTTTCCATTTTTCAAAATTTGGAAAAATTGTTGCAAGAGGATAAAGGTGATGAGAGACTTACAGATTTGAAAGGACTACACGGAATACGGTAAAATCTCTTTATAACTAAAACCATAATCTTTGAAAATAAGATACCCCGTATTAAGATACATTTGTCTGGCATCGACTCCAACAATAACTAATTAATTAAAATGATTATTATTTTTTTTGTATCTATTTGCTTTTTTAGTGTCTATTCAAAACGTTTTTGAAGTCAGTTTTCATTTTTGTTATTAGAAAAACATATAATACGTATTGATTAATCTACTTTTGATGACCGAACAGTTTTTTCTCCTTTCAAAAATTCTTTTATAGTCTTTTATAACATATTTGACTGTCTGTGACTGCATCATAAGAATACCACTGGACAGATGTTAGTGAAAGCTCCGGATCAAAACCGGATGAAAAATCCGAATCAACATAATATAGTATACTTTTTACTTCTAAAACTTATTCTCCAGAAATATATCTCTACATAGTATAAAACAAAGTCGCTTCCCGCTGTCTCTCTGTCCCTATGTATGCTAAATTCTTTAAAACTAACGGT
Organism: Boloria selene; assembly: GCA_905231865.2. NCBI lineage: Eukaryota > Metazoa > Arthropoda > Insecta > Lepidoptera > Nymphalidae > Boloria > Boloria selene. The sequence continues at coordinate 589,860 of HG993149.1, forward strand.
CTTTATGTGTTTTTTTAATAGATACAGTGATTCAAGAGGAAGGTTTATATTACACTAGCGGAACAAGCGGTTCGCTCGCGCTTAATTAAATTATAACATATGAAACATTAATATCGCTAAAAACACTTTACACAATATACATATATTAATAATAAACACTACAAGTTGAAATTTGTACCAGATACTAAGGTCTATAGTCCCTATTAAGGGTATGAAAGTCAAGGTTCTAAGCGAACACGATAAAAATATATGGGCAAAATTTAGATTTTGGCGAAAACTTCTAAGTATAAAGTTTCATCTTTATACGTCAAGCAGTTTCTGAGATTTCGTGATGAGTGAGTATATACTCACTCGAAATCGCCAGGGAGGTAGTTTATACTTAGAAGTTTTCGCCAAAATCTAAATTTTGCCCATATATTTTTATCGTGTTCGCTTAGAACCTTGACTTTCATACCCTTAATAGGGACTATAGACCTTAGTATCTGGTACAAATTTCAACTTGCTAGGTCCACCCGTTCCTGAAAAAATCGGTGGTGACACATGGACAGACGGACAAGAGTGATCTTATAAGGGTTCCTTTTTTATCTTATAAGGATTTATTTTTTATATTATTATACCTTTCTCTAGACGCCATTCCGAATTGAATTGAAATAATTGAACCGAATATTTTTAGGACCCGACAAGAATTAACACGTTTTTTTAACTTATTTAATAGACTAGACATTCAGACGACTATGCATAATTGTTTTTTAAAATAGTTATTTTAATTATTTTTTTAAATTAAATTATTAGGTAATTTTATAATATTAAATTAAATTATTAGATATTAATAATGTGACAACATTAAATACTTTAAGAATGTATAATTAATTAAAAGAAGCTTCTGGAGGTGATCTCATGTGGTGAACACCATAATGAGTTTGGGACATAAAAGGTAAGTTTCCATAAAATTTTGTGAAAAAGAAAGTTTTTTGTAAAAATTAAAAACAAAAACCCAAAAACTTGGTATATTTGAATTTTTCACATAAAATTTTATTAGGAAATAATTTTGCGTTTATGCTACGTCACGTAAATTTTCACATTAATTACCTAGTTATATTTTATTGAAGGAAAATTTTATTACCTTATGTAAATCATTTTTAGTGCATTCAACTCAGGTCTGGTAGTGTTCGCCCATTGTACATTCTTGTTTGGAAAATATATCCGCGACCCTCTTGCTTTAGAAAAGGTATAGTACAAAATATATAAATGATTTTCTATTTAAAATACTCTTATTAATAATTACTTATTAAAAATATAAAAATTCGAAACGTTGGGAACTAAAAATCATAATAAATCCGCGACAAAATCCGAAAAGATAGTTTAATTTATAATGTCAAATATTCGCGTAAATCTAAGAAAGTATTATTATTAGCTAAAAATCTGTTGAACCGATGTATGTTTTATGACATTGGGATGTAAAGCGAGCCAACGACTGCGTTTTGCTCCCTATTGAAAGGCCGGTGCGGACGTTAAAAAGAGCTGAATACAAGACAAGTGTTAATTATGTTGAAAATCATTCGCACATCTGATTTTCAGCACTTTTACGAATAAACTTAAAAATATATTGTACTAGTTACTATATATGACATCAGACATGATACACTTATTCATTATAAATAATTGATATTTTTTATTATCTTGTAGTTCTTCGATTATCGATTCTTTTTAACTATGGGTTGCTATTCGGCTGTTGTGCAATACTTCTTCTTCCTCTCTGGCTTCCTCATGACGTACATCTTACAAATAAGAGAAGAAAAACATAGAATGTCCTTTAAACATGTAGGTCCATCTATATTTTTCAGATGGTGGAGGTAAGAAGTTATTTTTAAAAATTAAATACTTATATTAGGTACAATATTGTCGCGGAATATAGTGCGAACTCGTCATAAAAGCACGCTTGTACCATGCCTTACAACACAGTAACCTTACAGTGAATTATTAAAAGTGGTGGATTATAGTGCTCAGAGACTAAATTAAACTAGTGCTGTGTACTGTGCGCGTGTATATAAGGTGTAAATAAAACTTCTTTAGTGCGAAAACGCTTTTAATTTCCGATCCCGAACCCGTAGTACGTAACAATTGGTGTCAGAAGTGGGATCGGAAATGCCGTTAGTACCGAGGCACGAGAAGGAAGGAGTCACTACACGCGCAATGGTAGAACAGCAAAGGGAAGATTCTGGCCCTAGCACATCGAGGGATGAGTCCGCGGCTCAACAGAGCACCACGCCAGACATGAACGCCCTTTTGCAACAAATGGCGATCATGATGCAAGAGCAGGCTCGCCGCCAGGAGGAACAGCTGCGCGCACTACAAGATGAGCAGGCTCGCCGCCAGGAGGAACAGCTGCGCACACTCCAAGAAGAGCAGGCTCACCGCCAAGAGGAGCAGGCTCGCCGCGAGGAAGAGCAGGCTCGCCGCGAGGAAGAGCAGGCTCGCCGCGAGGAAGAGCAGGCTCGCCGCGAGGAAGAACGTGCACGCCGCCAGGAGGAACAGCTGCGCGCACTCCAAGAGAAGCAGGCTCGCCGCGAGGAAGAGCAGGCTCACCGCGAGGAAGAACGTGCACGCCACCAGGAGGAACAGCTGCGCGCACTCCAAGAGGAGCAGGCTCGCCGCCAGGATGAACAGCTGCGCGCACTCCAAGAGGGCATTCACAAGGATGTCATAGCCGCTCTTCAACAGAATACGGAAAGGGTGGAAGTCATTGAAAGAGAAGTTGAGGAACTAAAGACGACACTCGTCACACACGGTGAAGCTTTAGACGAGCACGACTCAAAACTCTCTAAAATGGAGAAGAGGATGGATTATTTGGAAACTCAGAAATTACCGCGTGGTGCCGACATTAGCTCATCATCAGCAAAGATTTTCAAAGTCCCCTACTTCGACGGCAAATCTTCTTGGGCCGCATTCAAGATCCAGTTTGAGACGATCAAGGAGACGAGTGGTTGGACGGATGACGAAGCCCGATCTGCCCTTACCGTCGCACTTAGAGAGGAGGCTCTGAATGTATTGGAGGCGCTTTGTGCTAGCGACCCTGGCAGGAAGACCACATACAGTGAACTCCTTAACGCATTGGAGTCGCGGTATTGTGATAGTCATCTAGAGCACGTATATAGGGCTCAAATTAAAGATCGTACACAACGAGCCAATGAAACCCTGCAGCAGTGGTCCATAGAGATTGAGAGGCTCGTACGTAAGGCATATCAATCCTCGCCATCCACCATAGAAACTATTCTTCTGCAGGCTTTTGTGGACGGGATTCGCGACTCGGAGGTACGCGCCGCTGTACGCCTAAGACACCATACGAGTCTCAAGGAAGGTGTCGCTCATGCTTTGGAGGTTGAAGCTGTGCGCCATGATACAAGAGTTTGGAAGGTGAGGGAAATAGTCACTACGGAAGGATCATCCACCCGGAGACGTATTTTTAATCTAAGATGCTACGAGTGCGGCGAGCGGGGCCATCTCAGAAGTAACTGCCCGAAAATATCGACCGTTCGGAGACAGTCAGATGTGGCTGTGTCGACTTCTGACCAGCCACAGGAAAACTAATTCCAGCCAGGGCTGCGGGGTGGGCGCTGGCCGGGGGATCTTCAACCCCACAAATAGAGGTAAAGCAGACAGTGGATGGAAACACCTTAGTAATACATGGCGCAATTAATGGAGTGGCATGTAAACTGACGCTGGATACCGGAGCATCACGAATCATCATTAATAACCGAAAGCTGTAACACATGGCGGACAATAAGTTGCAAGACAGGAAGCATATCACACTCATGACAGCCACCGGCCAGCGCGTACCTGTTTGGGGGGAAAGGAAAATTGCTATCAAAATTGGGGACAACATTTATTGGCATAAAGCAATAGTCGCAGATATCGTCGATGATTGCATTATTGGGTTGGACTTTCTTCAAAATTACCAGTGTACGATTGACATGAAATATGGAGTTTTAAAGTGCAGAAATAGAGAAGTACCAATAAGTGGTGGAGCTCAGGGGAAAGTTTGTTGCTTAAAAGACACCGCTCTTCCACCAAGATCACAGACTCTAGTACCTGTCGTTTTACCCCAGAACAAGTCAGGTAGTCCATGGTCATGCGCTATGATAGAGAAGTTTGGAGATGAGAGCTCGTGGATCCCAGCAAGAGTTGTAGTAGGTAAAACTTCAACATCCATGGTTCCAGTGCTGGATACCAGTGACGCTACGCAAACTATTCAGAGAGGGGAAGTTGTGGGGACTTGTGAAGAGATAGCCTGGTTAAGCAGATGTCAACAGAATGAGAAGGTGCTTAGCAAGGATAAAGAGCAAGCAATGAAACTTATAGAAGACTGCAAAGAACATCTCACAAGTTCACAGAAGACAAAAGCTGAAAATTTACTTTACCAATATTCAGATTTGTTCTCAAAACATGATGGCGATATTGGAAGAACCGGTTTGCTGAAGCACAAAATTAATACTGGTGACATAGCGCCTATTCGACAACGACCAAGACGAATTCCATGGGCTAAGGAGAAAGAGGTTGACGACATGATCCAAGACATGAGAAAGAATAACATCATCGAACAATCTACTAGTCCTTGGTGTTCTCCAGTAGTACTTGTAAGGAAGAAGGATGGATCTACAAGGTTTTGCATCGATTACCGCAGACTCAACGATGTAACCAAAAAGGACAGTTATCCCCTGCCTCGAATCGACGACACCTTAGACACTCTCAGTGGCATGAAATGGTTTTCAACTCTCGACTTAAAGAGTGGCTATTGGCAAGTGGACATGGACCCCGTGGATAAGGAGAAGACTGCGTTTTCAACTGGAAAAGGGTTGTGGCAGTTTAAGGTTATGCCGTTTGGGTTATGCAATGCACCAGCTACATTCGAGAGGTTGATGGAACGTGTACTCGCTGGATTACTAGGAGCAGCCTGCCTTGTTTACCTGGATGACATAATTATTGTGGGACGTGACTTCAAAGACCATCTTAAGAAACTCGAAGCAGTATTTGATTAACTAAGGGAACCAAATTTAAAGTTAAGTCCAAAGAAGTGCTCGTTCTTTAGAAGACAAGTGAATTACCTTGGACACGTAGTTTCGGAAAACGGAGTAGAAACGGATCCTGGGAAAATCACCGCTGTGAAAGATTGGCCGATCCCTAAGGACAAGACGCAAGTGAGAGCATTTCTAGGATTGTGCTCTTACTATCGACGGTTTATAAAAGGCTTCTCTGACATCGCCAAACCACTTCATAAACTGACCGAAGAGAAGAGACCTTTCGTATGGGACAAAAATTGTGAATTGGCCTTTCAAAAACTGAAGAAACATCTTTGCCAAACACCGATCCTTGGGTATCCAGACACAAAGGGAGAGTTCATTGTCGACACTGATGCCAGCAATATCGGTATTGGAGGTGTATTGTCCCAGCGGAAGGGTGATCAGGAGGTGGTAATCGCATATTTCAGTAAGTCACTCTCTAAACCGGAAAAGAATTATTGCGTTACTCGAAGAGAGCTACTTGCTGTAGTAAAAATCTTACAGCATTTTAAGAAATACTTGCTAGGACGCAAATTTTTGGTAAGAACCGATCACACTGCCCTGAAATGGTTATTGGAATTCAAGGACCCCGAAGGACAGGTAGCGCGATGGATTGAACAACTTCAAGAGTTTCAGTTTGAAATTGAACATCGTAGGGGTAAAATACACAGTAACGCCGATGCCCTATCTAGAAGACCATGCGAGGAAGACTGCAAGCACTGTCACAGACAAGAAATAAAGGAACTAGAATCTATTAAAATTATTAGAACAGATTCGATAGACGAACGTTGGAGCGATGATGCCATGAAGAGAGCACAAGAAGAAGACCGAGACATACGACCGATCATGGAATGGTTAAGTAGTGGTAGACCAAAACCTAAGTGGACTGACATAGCACAGTACAGTACCGCTACCAAGAGTTTGTGGGCACAATGGAACAGTTTGTTGTTACACAATGGAGTATTGTGCCGCAAATGGGAAACAACGCGTGGAAATGATAGCCATCTTCAATTAGTTGTACCTAAAATAAAAATAACTGAGGTTCTTCGAGCCTACCATGATGGTTCTTCTGGTGGACATTTAGGTGTAAGAAGAACGTTAACTAAGATCAAGGAGCGATTTTACTGGCTGCATTGTAGAGATGATGTTGAGGACTGGTGTCGAAAATGCGTGCAATGTGCCTCTGTCAAAGGGCCGCAGACCAGAAGCCGAGGAGCAATGAAATTATACAACGTTGGGGCACCTTGGGAGAGAATTGCATTAGACGTAGTAGGACCATTTCCGATTACCAACTCCGGGAACCGATACATTTTAGTTGTGATGGACTATTTTACAAAATGGCCTGAGGCATTCGCCATCCCAAATCAAGAAGCAGTAACTATCGCAAATACTTTGGTAAAAGATGTGTTTTGCAGATTCGGCGTTCCGTTAGAAATGCACAGCGATCAAGGAAGAAACTTTGAATCGCATATATTTCAGGAAGTATGTAAAATCATGGGGGTGCACAAGACTCGAACCACACCACATCATCCGCAGTCAGATGGAATGGTTGAAAGGTTTAACCAGACTTTGGAACGCCATCTAGCTAAGGTTGTGGATAAACATCAAAAGGATTGGGACGAGTATTTATCATTGTTCCTGCTTTCTTACCGGACTGCTGTACACGAAAGCATTACCATAACACCTGCTTTTGCAAATTTCGGAAGAGAATTACGTCTTCCAGCGGATCTGTTAAGTGGTTGCCCGCCGGATACTCCAAGTTGCATCACCGAATATGCCAGTGAACTAAGAGCGAAGATGATTGGTGTTCATGAGCAGATACGAGATGCAGGGCTACAAGCAAGTGAACGCATGAAAACTCGTTATGACCGGAAGGCGACAGGAACGAACTTCGAGGAGGGCTCATTGGTATGGCTGCATAACCCGGTGAGACGAAAGGGTAAATCGCCAAAGCTACAACCCAGTCGGGAGGGGCCTTACAAGGTTATAACGAAAATTAACGATGTCACTTTCCGAATTCAACGTACACCTAGAAGCCCGGCTAAAATCGTGCATGTGGACCGATTAGCCAAGTATCACGGCAACAACGATGCTCGAGACGAGCATGTCTTAGGAGGGGATAGTGTCGCGGAATATAGTGCGAACTCGTCATAAAAGCACGCTTATACCATGCCTTACAACAGCGAATGTCAATTTATAACTTTTGACAATTAGATAACAAGAACAGTTTATTGCAAATTTTAATGTGTCAGAGAGAGACAACGCATTTTCAGGAAAGATTTGGAAGTTACTAGAAACATTTTGAATTTTCGATACTAGAATGTTCTAAATTTATGCATATAAAAAGGCCGGCAGTGTGTCGAGAGATCAGTTGACGTTCGGAGTTAAGTGAAGATTACGAAGAGATACGAAATAGTGGAAAAGTGAAGAAAAGTACAGTGAATTATTAAAAGTGGTGGATTATAGTGCTCAGAGACTAAATTAAACTAGTGCTGTGTACTGTGCGCGTGTATATAAGGTGTAAATAAAACTTCTTTAGTGCGAGAACGCTTTTAATTTCCGATCCCGAACCCGTAGTACGTAACAATATAAACATAAGTATAAGAGCATATTTAAGCTGAGTAAAGTTAAGATTTTTTATTTAATAATATTTAATAATAAATATATAAATGCAGTTTAGGGTGTAATATAAGTTGAAACATCAGTTAAAGCTGGCTGTAACTGTCAGCATCATTTGAATATAGGTTCTTAGCATGGACTAATCAGCATTGGATCGGATCCATGATTATATCAATTAGTCCAAGATATTATTGATTAAGATGTTATTAACTTCCTACCCTCTTCTTCTCCGTTTCTCGCCATTTTTTTCCACTTTCATCGCATGAGTGCTAATGATGATTTTAGAATGACGCCGTCATATGCTGTCATAATAGGAATTATAGCGACTTTATTCCGGCATTTCGGATCTGGGCCAATATGGAAGTCTTACATTATTGAAGGAGTTTCGTCGCAGTGCCGAGAATATTATTGGGCTCATATCTTTTACATCAATAACTTCATGGTTAATGACGTTCTATGCTGTTTAGAGTCGTGGTATGTATTAACATTTAAAGTGTTGCCAAAGAATTTTGTAGAACAAAATTTTATATCTTATAAATTTAATTTAACTTTTTATGTTTGAATTCAACTGTATTTAAATTTGATATGAAGTATGTACTACACTAAATATGTTTTCAACGATTTTTTTTAGGTATATTGCTTCAGATATGCAGTTGTACATCATTGGCATTATCGTCTACTTCTACATTCAAAAACGAAGCTGGAGATTTAAGATTGGAACCTTGTCCTTTCTGTTCCTGCTTGGCATGCTCGGTCCTATCGTTCATGTATATTTCCAAGATTTCAACGCACTAGTTTTATGCAATCCTGAGTACGTAATTGTATCATTAACTATATGCTACCTTTTCCGTCAAAATTTATCACAAAAAATATTGTTTTCTTGATCAAAGTATGTAATTTTGATTCAATCAAAAATCAAAATCAAAATATTTTATGCAGCATAAAAATTGTTACCATTTCTCACTGAACGTCATGAGTCTACCACCAGTTTGGAAAGAAGAAACTTCTGACCTGAGAAGAACTGACGAAAGAAACTCCGCGGGCTTAATATATTCTTTTTTATCTCTCTTTTTCAAATTAAATTGCGAATTAACAATAGTTCTATATATTGAAATAGCCTGGTGGCGATCACATCATTCCCAAGGCGTACTGTCTTCTAAGAAATCGTTAATCGAATAACGGCCTTTAATACTCAAACGTTTCTTCACAATTTTTTTAAATTTGGCAATGGAAGCTTTTTGAACGTTTTCTGGGATCCTGTTGTATAGGCGTATACATTGGCACGATTAGCTCTTTTCTGCAGGACAAAAATAGTATTAACGGTAGCTGCATTTCCCCATAATAAGATTCCATAGGACATAATACTATGAAAATAACTAAAATATACAACGCAAGTTGTATCTACGTCTGTAAGTCTAATTTTTTTCTGCAGAGCTGAGCCTATTCACTAGCCCCTCAATAAGGAGATTCCACTGCAATTTTGAATCTATGATGATACCTAGGAATTTAGTTGAATTTATCGGTTTTAACATTTCCCCACCCAATACCATATCATTATCTGCAAGTATAACATTAGGTGTTGTAAATTTAATTAATTTAGTTGTTTTGTTATTTAATAATAAATTATTCGCATCAAACCAATAGACAACCTTTGAGAGAGCATTATTTACATCGTCGTACATAATTGAATTACGTTTTACCTTAAAAATAAGTGAAGCGTCATCTGCGAACAATCATTATCAACATCTCATGTTTGTCCTGTACAAAAATCGGCAAATCATTTATGTAAATTAGGAAGAGAAATGGACCAAGAATAGAGCCTTGTGGAACCCCCATATCTAACAGAGCCTCAGGAGATCTCTTACCATATACACCAACCCTCTGAATTCTTTTACTCAAATAGGAATTCAGGAGGTTGAGTGCCTTATTTCTAATCCCATAGTGATGCAGTTTCCTGGTCAATGTCTCATAATGCACACAATCAAAGGCCTTGGATAAGTCACAGAATATCCCAAGAGCATCCTGTGACTCTAGCTAGCTCAACACTAGCATCTTCTGTGGAGCGACCTTTCGTAAAACCAAACTGTTTCTGTTTCAAAGTAGTTTGTGTGCATTAAAATGCAATAACATTTGCTCGAGTATAATTTTTTCAAAAATTTTACTAAGTGTTGGGAGTACCGAAATTGGTCTAAAATTATTAGGGTCTAGGTCTGTGTTTTATTAGATCAGGGAATACACCACGTTCTATACAGCCATTAATTATAGTAGCAAGGTAAGGTGCAACAACATCAATTACCGAACTAATAACTTTTAGAGATATCCCCATACATCAGCTGTTTTCTTGACGTCCAGGCTTCTGAAGGCTACCATTATGTCTTTGGGGCTTACTTGTATTTTTTTAAATATAACATTTCATTCTTTGACGGTTTTCTTTAGCAAAAGTTTGGCAATGTCGGGAGACGAAGTAAGTGATTGCGTTGTTGAAAGTGGAATGTCAAATTTTTCAAACTCAGAAGCAACTTCTCGGTCTGAGGTATTAATTTGAAATCGAAACTGCAATCTGCGACTGTTCCACTTTCACAAGCAATTATGTTCCACGTCATTTTGATTTTTAACCGACTTCCGCAAGTCAATAATCGTAAAGGGTAACTGACTATTTCTTCTGGAATTGAAGAAATAGTTCTTATTATTTTACATTACCGTAAAGTCAATTTTACATTACCTTATAGTCATAAGAGGTGTATTATATTAAATCTTTATTAAGTTATTTTAAACTTTTTAGTTTTTCGGTTTTTTTAAACGTAGTTTACTTATTTTATATTACGCGCATTTCTTATTTTGTCTTTAATATACAAGGATTTTGCCGTGGAACATACTCTTCTAAACAGTGTCGAGTAATTCAAAATTTTAATACCTAATAGCTAAATTAATAAATAATAATATTAAATATAAAAGTTAAAATTAAAATTTGTAGAAATTAATTTAAAACAAAAATTAAAAAATGTTTCAACATCTATACATCTATATATACTAAAAAAGCAGTGTCTGCTTTTAATTTTAAATTAATAACTTTTACCTAAATGTATATGGTAGTATGTATATTCGTCACTAACAACAAAAAATGAATTACTAAAATAAAATTTTTGTCTGTCTGTTTTCTGTTTGTTCCGGTTAACCTCTGAAATGGCTAGACCGATTTTGACGGGACTTTCACTCGGAGATAGCTAATATTATAAGGAGTAACTTAGTCTACATTTAATCTAATCTAAAGACTGAGGAATATCTCACGATCAAAATGTACTTGTTACAGACAGTTGATCTTTTAGAAATATTTTTTTTATTTGGGTCTGCCTGTTACAAGCACACACCTTTCTTTACGTTTAAAACCTTTATCTCTCTCATGGCCATGATTGCTGTAAAGCATTTGAATCATCAGAAACCAAAAATCTAGTTCTAGTTCTAGTATCTGGAAGTCTAGAAGAGATAGATTTAAAATATTTATTTCAATGTTCAATGTCAAATCACTATTATTGTGAATTCTAGTCACCTTAGGTAGTTTGCTTTGCGTATGTATGTATTACAATAATTTGTATGTTTTGTTTATTTTTTAGACTATGCAGGACACTATATGAAGATGTCTTCCGGAAATACCACGTTTTCTTTTACAACAATATAGTTTGCTTTGTTATGGGAATGGCGATTGCATATTTGGTCTATTACTTAAAACAGAATAAAATAGAATCTCCGAAATTTAATAAGGTAATAACATTGATGGTATCTGTATTACTTTTGATCTTATAATTTGGAATAAGAGGAAGTTAATATAAAAGATGAACCAGTGAATTCAATTCAAAATATGCTTTATTCAAACTTTTACAAACAATTTTTATTTACCAATTTTCCATTTTTAAATTAAAAGTGATGTGTATCCGTAAAAACTGTACCATCGGCTCGGAAGGCAGTAATACTGAGTCGAGGACGAAGTCAACAATTGCATAATTACATTTAATTAAATTTAATGTTAAAATTATTAAATGACAAAATTATGTTTTTTTCGATGTGTGCGTTTTGTATATTTACTTTGCACCGCCCATCTACTTGCCGGTTTAATTCATAATAATTGTCATCAACATAATCAAACGTCGTTAACTTTATAAGGTTTTCTTAAATTTTCTAATTTTCCACGTAAATTTCTTATTTTCATAAGAACCTTCTCCTGACAATAACAAACACGGTTAAGGTGCAAGGTCAGGACTATACGGCGGATGCATTAGCACCTCCCAGCCAAACTCTCTTAATTTTTGCTGGGTGGCTAAAGATGTGTGAGGTCTGGCGTTATCATGATGAAAAACCACACCCCTACTGTTAATTAATTCCGGCCACTTTCTCTCAATTACTTACTTTAATCTCATCAGTTGTTCGCAGTAGAGTTCAGCAGTAGAGTTGGTCCTGCCTGGTGGTAACAGCTCATAATGAATAATGCCCTTCCAATCCCACCACACACACAGCATCACCTTGTTGCGAGTTAACCCAGGTTTCGCCACAGTCTGTGAAGCCTGACCGGCCTTTGACCACGACTTTTTTTACACGTTCTTGTCGTACGTGATCCACTTTTCATCACCAGTTATCAGCTTCTTTAAAAATGGTTCGGTTTCATTACGTCATAATAAAGAAACACAGATGAGTACACGGTTCATTAGGTTTCTTTCATTGAGCTCATGAAGTACCCAAATATCGAGTTTTTTTGCGTACCCAGTTTTTTTCAAATGCGCCAAAACTGTTTTGTGGTCAATTCCCAGTTCTTCAGCTTCGTCGTAAATACTGATATGTCGATCTTGCTCCACTTTTTCTAAAATGGCATCCATTTTATCCGTAATAGGGCGACCAGAGCGAGGTGCACCTTTTTCATCAAAATTTCCGGATTGAAAACGCTTAAACCTGCTACTCTCACAGACACTGCCCATAAACATCGCAAATTTTTTCGCGGCTTGCGTTGCATTTTCACCTTTTTTGTAGTAAAATTTTAAAATGTATCGAATTTCTTCATTAGATTCACTCATCTTGACAGTACGAAAAACAAATAAAATCACACATTTTCCTAATTTGAATTTGGAATTATCTTCTTTAAAATTTAAACTTGTAATGATACTAAAACCAGCCAGATACAAATAGTATAAGCCAAAGAGATTTTATTACAAGTTCATACATACTACAATGTGAAAAGACTTTTTCCCCAACCTATTATATAGATTGCGCTTACATAGTGAGTGTCAACGAATAAAAAATAAAGGTGCTCGCGCACTAGGCGTAACTGCACAGCAGTGGTGCAACTGTCACTGCACTGCATAATATTCTTTGTATAAAATAGTATGAGACATAACACACTACGCGGCAGTGCAGTTATGCCTAGTGCGCGCGGACCTTAATACCACACATTTGCATCAGAGAAGTATTTCGTGTCGGAATAATATGCTAACAGCTGCTAAGGTTCAGCCGGATTCCGTAACGTTTGTACTACGTACTTATAATATACAGTAGTATTTCGCCGTTGGTCCTGCATCTTATAGTAGTGTTAAATTGACGTTCTACTGGAGCGTAACTGAAAAAAATAAACACAGGCAAATTTGCGCATTATGCAATAATATCTACTGCACAGTGAACTTAACTCAGTGTGATTGGCTGCCGCGGAAGAAACCGGTTAGATCAGGCCAGGAGAACATTATGCCTTCGTATGTTTAAAGATGACAATATTTTTGATTTTCCAGTATGGTACCGTTATGTGCTGGCTTATCATACCATCTATATATATTTTCCACCACTACACAAGCTCCATCTACGATGATAGTGAAAGAAAATCCCTCACATGGCGAATTCTGTTCGCGTCCTTACATCGAGTCGTGATTGGGATAATTGCAAGCGTTTGGGTTCTTGGACTTACGATGAAATTTCACGGTATGAATTTGATTGATTTAAAAAAAAAATAGAGATAGTACCTACATAATTTTTAAATGTTAGGGCGTCATAGTTGAGTGCGTAAGCGACCCTGCTTGACTCAGATTCAGTAAGACGGGGAAAGTTTCGTAGGATTTATTTAAAATAGTTAAATATGTAAATCATTAACAAATTAATAAAGCACCTACTAAATATTCAACATTTTCTAAAAGGTGTAATTTTTATTTATACTTGCAAAATGTTAACATATTAATATGGTTCACATGGTTATAAATATGTATAATAGAAAAAAAAGTTTATTTACATAATATTATTTAGGAATAATTAATCATTAGGTACTTAATACTAAATTTGCATATCTTTGAGAAGTCTATCATATCTGCTATGTCAGCACATGAGCCCATCAGCTGATAGGTTTTCATGGGAATAGGGCATTAATTCTCTCCACAAACATCTCCAGAAAAAAGAAAATTACAATACAAGAATTTAGCAGTTTCATTTTGGAAATGTTCAGGAAATTTTGGAAAGGTTCATCTGTGCTGTCCTTGTCCGAACGAATTACCCTTATTTTTTGACTACACATTGTAGCTGTTTAGAAAAGTGTCCTCTAATTTTAGGCTACTTAGGCTCTGTGTAATATAGCCTAGGATCAAATTAATAGTGTCGACCAGTTCTCTAATAAATACTTCCATTTTTTTGCTTCTAGGAAGTTCCCTATCCATATGGGAATGGCGAGGATGGCTGATACCAAGCAAGCTCTCATTCTGCGTGTATTTGATTCATGATAATATAATACACTACATGATGGGCACGAGGTCCAGGCTACATACAACTTCTTTCTCAGAGCTGGTAAGTGATAGATATTTTAGAGTATTAGTAGATCTACATAAATGTTGTCGTACTTTTTAATTAATTTATTTTTTTAAAAATAATTGCCATTAGCACTATTGCACGCTCTCGTACGTTCGAACCATGTAATAAATACTTCGCTTCAGAAAGTACTTGGAATGGTTGAACATCTTTAGAAAATGTATCAAAAACATAATAGATGCCTATAAAATTTGAGAGTTGGCTTCGATTTCTCTGGGAGCCCTTATATATATATACTTTAAAATACAATGGAACATATAACCTCCTTCTTTTTTGAAGTCGGTTAATAAAAAGAGAATTATAAAAAGAGAAAACATTTATTTTTTGTATATTTGTTTGGAATGGATAAATTATAAATTTATATGAAGATAGTTTGAGACCCTGGACGTATAGGATAGTTTATAACTCAGAAATCATCCCTTGTATGGGAAAACAATTAGTATAATTGTTAAAAGTACATAGAAAAGAAACCGAGCAAACTTTAAACGAGGATAACGATTTGATATTGATTGTATTTTTGTAAAATAAATTTCGATATGATTTTAGTGAAATTTAATGTTTTATTTTGGTTTAATTTAATGTTTTGTTTTCAGTTCTACTTCTTCCTCCAAGTAATGTTCTGGTCCCACGTGATGGCATTGGTCTTGCATCTATTCGTAGAGGCCCCTTGTCGTGAAATATCGAATATATTTATGGGCAACAAAAAGAAAAAGAAAGAAGCTTAGAGAACTAACTTCTTACCAGAGCCATCCACTAGATGATGTGCAAAAATATTAAATTAATATTGAAAATTATCTTTTGTATTTGTTTTATTGATGAAATATTTAACCAGACCACCAAAAATAAATATCTGTCCACTTGACATTTGAACTCGCGATCACCAACAAAAGGAAAAAGAATACAGATCTTTTTATATTATATCATTCAACATGATTTGAATTTTTAAAAGATTTTCTCATTGGCCTCGTTAGAATTGTGCCGTTTGAATCGTTTGATTTGATAGGTGAAATCAATGATATTATATTAAAAAAATAGGTATATGTGACCGACACGACATTTGGTATTTACGAATGGCACGACACCTCAGAATAAGAAACTCATAGAAGCCGGGCTAAAATAAGAGAAATGAAATGCATATGTTTATCTTTTTTTTCTTACGATGGTAATAGTGCGCAGGAAAGAGACATATAATGCCGTTCTGTTTCGTTGTCATGCAGGTTGTCACAAGTTAATTTTTTGATAGTGATGAGTTTATTATCGACATTGTCGTGTCCATGTCGATGAGAAACATATATTTAATTTTATTTAAAATAAAAATACCTAGCTGTACATCATATGAGTTGTATTATGTCGTAGGAAGATTGACAAACAATTTTTTTGCAAAAAAACGAAGGATTTTTGAAAAACACGGAGTTAGGTAGCGGCTATGATACCTTTTATTTAATTAATTATATTGAAAAAAGTTCAATCATAAAACTCCAAGTATTTTTTGTGAAATATTTGTTTGTGAAATCTTCCTATGACATATTAATAGTAATCTATATGTAACAGTTAACAGAACCTATTGATACACTGAATCCATTTAATTTTTATTTCATCATCGTTAGGAAATCTGCAACAGTATTGAAATTATTATTAACAATCATTTTTACATCACTAGACATGTATCAACGAAACAATACTGAAAAATTAAGTTGATAGCCGACTTAAAGTTTTTAACGTCTTGGATATAACTTTTGTACTTGTTAGCATTATAAGATGACCAAAGGGGACCATTTATTTTTGCCTTGTGACACGTTCCAAAATAATAAAAACAGACAGCCATGTTTTGTTTCACTCACACCTTATGACATGCTAATTGAACTAAATAAGTAAACTCGGTTTTTATTTTAGCCTGGCTTCCATGCAGGCCTGGATTTACACTAGGGGCAGTCGGGGCGAGTGCCCAGGGCGGCAAATTTTTTAGGGCGGCAAAACTTTGAAAGTCAAAAAAATTTTTTTAGTCTTATCAAGATTGCTCAATATAATTAATTAATTCTTTTAATTAATAATTTTTTGTTTAATTGATAATTCAAGTGTTAAATACATAAATTTAAAGGTGTCTCCGTAAATACTATGTAAGTGTCTTCGTAAACAGATTTTGTATATATTATTTCCGGCCGTGCGTGGCGCTGTTGTATTCTGTCTCTTATGTCAAAGCTGTTGAATAGACCATTGGTATAGACTTAAAGGTACCTTACTTTATGGTAAGAGGCCATTCATTTTTATTACGTAAGACTATTTTCGCTAGTTGTTGACCCCCTCTGCCCCTATTATGAGAAAAAAAATAAGAATAGGCCGACAACCCCCCCCCCCCCCTGTTTAATATTTATTACGTAAGAGTAAAAAAATGAATACACGTTTGGTTTTTTAAATAACAATTTTTTGAAATGTTTATTTGTAATTTTAAAGGTACAGTACTTTTCACTCGGTTGCCCGCGTTTTTCAAAGTATAATTTTAACTTTGCGCTTTTTATTGATCTTACGGAAGAACTATCGAGACTCCCTCCCACCCCCTTGTAAGAAAACATAAGACATGGGTGATCCCCCTCCCACCCTAAATTGTCTTACGTAATAAATGAATGACCCCTAATTAGTAAACTCGAGTGCTTAATATTTTTTTTAATTTTGAGTATAAATATACAATTAATTGAAAAACATGTCCGACGGACGTAAAAAATTGAGTAGACGTCGCGACGTTTCGAATACTAATCCGCGACAAAATCTGAAAAGATAGTTTCTGTTTGAAGAGAGTTAAAAACTTCTTACGTTCTACAATGACTGCTAATATACAGGGGCGTAGCTACCGCTGTATCAGCCGTATCAATTATACGGGGGCCCGGGGGTAAAGGGGCCCCTAACCCATGTAAGCAAAAATTCATAAAGTGCTATTCAAAATCTCACTTGAACTCTAAGGCCATACGCTTAATTTCCCGGGAAAAATGAAAATATTGAACGAAATTGTAAATTTTTGTATAGTATTTATAGTGCGTTTTGTCAACTTTTTTGAGCAGTCTCGGAGAAATAAGAATGAGGTGTCATTTGATTCGGAATGGTATGAAGATCTTTGAAAAACATCAAGTCCCGCTATAAAAATTGCAAAGTTAAATTTTATAGTGGTTAAAATTGGTCTAGTACTTTTTGTGTTAATAATGTCCCAACATAATATGTTGGTAAAGATATATGTTTAAATATTTTTAATGATAAAGTAGATGTGGCTTGCGAAAGCCAGAGCATTGGTTTTCGGCCGTAGGAAAATTATAAATATAAATACAGTTCCGGAAGTAAGAACTGTTTTTTTGAAAATTTCCTCCTCTTTTTGTATCTTTTTCTAGATTTAAAAATCTCAATTGGATTTTTTAAGATATTAGCAAAAAACTACACTCCTATTTTCTTTAGTTAATTGTTTATAACTTTTTCAAGTTTTGCAAGTGAAACTTGTTTTTTTTTTCAATATTGTTCCGGGAGTAAGGACGCCTTTTTAGGAAATTTCCTCCTCTTTTTGAATCTTTTTTTAGATTTCAATAATCTCAAATAGTTTTTGAGATATTTGCAAAAAACTAAACCTCTTTTTTCTTAATTATTTATTACTTTTGCAAATTTTTCTTCAAAAATACTATGTCCATATTTTTCTGAGACTACAAAAAATGACCAAAAATGCACTGGTTGACTATACTGGCCACACACTAAATATTTTTATATCAGTTAGGAAGAAGGGCCTCCCACAAAATTTTGATACAGGGCAAGCTACGCCCCTGCTAATATACTAACATTAGCTATTCTATGCATCGAATCCGACGTACTTCAACGTTTAGATTGCGAAGATTTAATCGACCAATTCGTAATACAAAAAGTTAGGCGTGTTTGCCTGTGAAAAAATTGATTTTAAAATTGATGCAAAATTTATAATTGTTAGAAAAAACAACAAGTATTTATTTATGTTTTTGGAATATGTAACATATATTAAAGTTTCTGCAATAAATTAGAGATTTTAATTTTGAGAAATAAAATATATAAACTATAAGTTTAAGTAAAGTTCCAATATTGGGGCGGATTCTTTTCCGGTGCCCAGGGGCGGCATTGAGTTTAAATCCGGCCCTGCTTCCATGCTTTCATTCTTCCAAGCACGACACACACATTTGCAATGTCACACTAATGAACAAACGTGGGTGAAAAAGGACAGTATATCTATTTCCGAGACTAAAAAAGAGACAAGCATAATTACGAACCACCTACCCCACATAGAACTAAAATGCCATAGAGTATAATTAAAACGGAAATGCTTCACAATTCACATATATTTATGCCTACTGTTCAATTACATTTTAAAATACGGATAAATTCACTCATCAATTTTATTTAAGTTTACAACATGGTAATATGTAGGTAATGTTCGAAGATAAGAACAGAAATTAAGTCAGTCGAAAACCAAAAAAAAAGTTACCTAACAAGTGCTTCCTTAAATATTTATGGAAAATAACAAAAAAATATTAATTCAAGGTAAAAGAATATTTACACTACCTATCCTACCTAATACTTGGAGTGGTTGCAAGTATTCTTGCCATTATTACGGCTGCAAGTATTCTTGCAGCCATTAGTACTTGTGGCTCTGCCCAACCCATTAGGGATACGGGATATTTCGTCTCCGACGCAAGACTAAATCTGTGTCACTTGGGGAGTGCGTGTAACGTATCTAGGGATTGCAATCCGGAAAACCGGATCCGGTAATCCGGCGGATCCGGCATCATTTAACGGTCACCGGATCCGGTACTAATATACCGAATCCGGCAACCGGATCCGGTGTTAGCAATTTTTGGCAAAATAATAGAGCATTTGCATGAGTTGGTACATTAAATGCGTAGTGCGTGGTGTTCATGCCTGCGAGTTTGGGTCCGACATAAATATAAGACTTGTTTGTTAGCATTCTTCATTACTTTAATAATTATAATAGTCTTATCTCAGAAAAAAAATAATTGATCTCTAAGAAAGTAAAATCTAGAAACACTGAGCTACTCGCTACAACGTAAAAAAAATACTAATTACTTACCACTACTACATTTTGATTGTTTGCTCGTTGCTTAATCTTAGCATTGGATTGGAAAATGTTCTGTCCTAAATGACTGATGGATCAACGCACAGCCTAAACCGCTAATCGGTCTCTAGACCTGAAACTTTTAGGGTGTGTCCTTTGTATGACGTAGTTATCCGATTAGAAAGGATCTTCCGAAATTTTATGCCTAAGGGATTGAAAAACGGGGGCAAAGTCTGTATGGTGTGATTCCAATCTACTTCAAATTTTGCATAAACATTCTTTAAAAGAATTAATATGGAAGACGTGTTTCGTATTTTATTGAAACCCATTGCCTTACAGGGTTAAAAAGGGGTAAACAGTAATAGGGGGTAACTTACATCAAAGATGAAATCAATACTGGAATTTAAATCGAAAGCACTAAGGAGTAGTGCTTTGGATTTAAATTCCAGTTTATTTTGGCACACGTTTGAAAATGTAATACTTTTCTCAACAAAGTCAACAAAAAGTTTGTAATAGTAGGCATATGTCTATCTACTACTACTAGTACGCCAAGAAAACAGATTAATTGGTTGTATAGAGTAGTCCTCATAACAAAAGGGATGAAATGGTAAATGGGGAATCAATTTTTGGTACATTATAAGTAAAAGCGTAAAGCCAAACATGTTTTTTGTACTTTTGATGCGAGCGAAGCCGCGTGTTCTGCTAGTTTTTTATAAACTACTTACCGATATTAAGTACAATGATACTTGAATAACTTACTAACAGTTCATTTTGAACCAAAAAGCGAAAATCATATTGATTTGGTCAATCCGGTCCGGATCCGGTCGGATCCGGCCGGATTGATGGAAATTCAGCCGGATCCGGCCGGACTGAAAATGACGCCGGATTGCAATCCCTAAACGTATCTACCTATTTTTTAATATAATATCATTGATGGAAATATTTATATTAATTATTAACGATACAGATGTCATATATTATATGAATATTTTTTAGTATTTTTGTATGTCTGTCTGAGAAGAAATACAAAGTAAAGGTTTGTATAAAACCACGCTGAAACTACAAACATTTTAGTAATAATAAGTTATCTAGTTGTAATTATTTTTTACTTATTTTGTAACAACATAGGTAAAAGATAACAAAAATAATCAATATAATAAACGTAAAAAACATAAAGCACCCGTCTTCCGTCTTAACGGGGAGCAGCCCGCAGGATCGCTTGCCACCATTCACTTTGGTAGGCGGTGTGTCATGCGGGTTGCTACTGGTATTTCTCTGATGCAGAGTGGACTGTGAGGCAACTTCGCGGGTATGGTCTGCCTTTCTAGACCTGCCGTAAGAGCATCGTGGTTGAACGCGTATCCTGCGTTGTTAGTAGTTTTGCCGCGGAGTGTATATTGGGCAAGAGTAGCGGATGTCTTTTTTCTCATTAGTCCCCATTGAGCTTTAGGCCGGCCATGCCTCGATTTCTACAAATAAAATGCCTAAAGACCTCGAGTGTGAGAGAAGGTGAGCCTTTTTATAGACTCAAAAATGACATATTGTTCTAATAATATACTTCTGACTTAACTTTTGGTCAAAGCGTCCAGTCTTTCTGTTATTAGTAATAACCTTAAACGCCGATTGGTCGACAACTCTATACGAAGGGGCTAGACCGACCGATGACTTTACGTGCTCTACAAGGAACACCTCTAACTCGCCAACTTCGGGCTGTTATTGGTAATTTCTCAATCTCAAGTATCTGTTTGTGGTAATTTATTAATTAACTATCGGGTCTGCTATCCTAAATGGTAGCCTAAGACGACCTCAATCCGGCCCAATCGCAAAATCCGTTCTTAGCGGATGTCTACTATTTATAAACTACCTCCCTGCCAATTTTCATCTTTATACGTTTAGCGATTTTTGTAATTTCGTCATGAGTCAGTGAGTGTTTTTCGCATTTATATATATTATATAGATTATAGATATAGTACATATATAGTAGGCATAATAATATAAGTAGTTAATGTATAATGTAAATGAATGTTGATCCTAGACACTACCTACTTCCTTATCACACTCGAAGAAAGTAAGAGTGATAAACTACTATTGCATTTATGCAAAAGTTTGTATGTGTGTGTGTTTATTATTATTACTCCATCTCGTTAAATCGGTGGTTTGGATTTGGATGAGTGTCGTTTGAAGAAAAACTGGCAAGTGGCAATGAGGCTATAAGTAGCTAGTTCCTATACAATGTAAAAATGTTGTTTTTCGCACATAAAAGAAATCAATTAGCCTGGGAATTATTCTATTGTTTCAACAATGCATATTATACAATCAAATTTAAATGTAATGTAATCGTAGTTGAAACAATATATAATAAAAAGATTATTGTTACTTTAATACTTAGTAGTCAAACAGTAGGTCCATTAGGAGCTGTGAAGATGTTCCTTCACTTATATATTTTGTTATTATTTAATGTGTTTGGTTCTAGTTTAGGAATTATTCACCATTTAAATGGTAAGTTTATTATATAAGTTACACGTATCCACAAATCCTCTAATTTACGACTAAGTATGTATTTTATCTAAGTATATGCGTACTCCCCTTTTTAAACATAACGAGAATAGAGGAGTGTAAGCTTTTGTTACTTTGAAAAATAAACATTAAAATAAACCAAACGTGTATTCATTTTTTCTTTTAGACTCTTACGTAATAAACCTTAAACAGGGGTGAGGAGGTTGGCCTATTCTTTTTTTCTTAAAAATATGGGGGGGAGGGGTTTAAAATTAGCGAAAATAGTATTACGTAATAAATGAATGGCCCCTTATCGTAATGATACTTCGTGGTCAAATCCAACAATTTTTTTATTTTTTATTTCTAATTTTTTAAGGGACTTTTGTCCTTCTAGGATATGCCAGTCCCATCGTATCTTAATCTAAGTATAACATATAAAAATTGTGCACAAAGGATAGCCGATGTTCAACACACTCCGGCGGAATGTGTTAAACATCAAAAGGAGATGTTTTCAATGTTACAAAACCATGTCTGTCAAAACTTTAACAACATCAATACTTAATGGGTTTGCTAAGATACTGAAGTACGGACCAACATCATAACTATTAACATTCAGTTTTTCGAATATTGATTCCCTCTCCCTTTGATGCCCAACACACTCCACCAGAATGTGATGAACATCGTCTATCATATTACATTTAATACATAACGGTGAATTTACTTTTTTCATAAGGTAGGAGAATTTATTTGATGGATAATGTTCAGAACGTAATCTATTTAACACAACAATATATTTTCGACTCAAATTATGAATGGAGAACCATGGAACGCGAGGAGGCTCACACTGTATGGTTTTGTACCAAATACCCTTTTCTGTACTTCTTTCATTGAATTATTCTTTAAATTTTTTAAAACAAATAATTTTAAATTTACTACTATTTCAGTGTAATAAGGCAAAATATTAAATTCAGTTCCTTCAGGACTAGTTATCGCTAGTTTGGCCAACCTGTCAGCCTCCTCGTTACCACCCAAGCCTATATGAGATGGAACCCACTGCAGTCTAAGGTTTATCCGAGAGCTATTAAGCATGTGTATATTTTGTAACACATTGTAGGCTATCGGTATACCTCTGCTATAACCAGAGGTGCACCGAGCCAAATGGTGTAAAGCGCTTTTGCTATCTGTAAGTATAACAAAATTTCCACTGTCAAAATTACTAATAATATAATTAATTGCCTCGGATATTGCAAGAAGTTCCAAAGTCATAATTGACACACATGCATCTACTTTTAACATACAAGATATTTGGCTTGATGGTACATAAAAGGCAGCCCCCAGTTTATCATTATTTTTTGCTCCATCGGTAAAAATTTTAACCCAATCAGGATACTTACAGTTTATTTCATTTAAAATATCATATTTAATATATTTTTCAACGTCCTTTTTTGATTTTATAACAAAATTTAAATTTAAGTTGATAACATTCTTTAATCCTATAAAACTCAGCCATATATCCAGTTTAAACATTTCCAAGGGGTAAGAGTTTTGGACAACTAGATCTTTGCAATCACTATACGTTGTATATAGGAGAGGTTTTTTAGCGCGCTGCCAATATCTTTCGTAAATTGGTGAACAAAGGTCATTAAAAAGGTCTATGGTAACGTTATTCGAGCAAGACATACTTTTACTACAATACTTAAAGGCAAGGTACTGTCTTCTCAAATATAAACAAAATTTTACTTTTCAATTCAAACGTCAGAAATAATACCTATGACGTATCAAAAAACCCATGGCCCAATGATAAATTGAACAAAGTTTTAATAAAAAATTTCCACAGTCCAGTTCACAGCATATTAAAGCCAGGCAGATTTTAAGAGTTACAATGTACTGGTTTAAAATCATTTGAATATTCGAGATACGTGCTATTAAATACAGAAGCCTGTATAAAGTTTGAGTTCGATTGGAGTCCCACCGGAGTATGAGAGTGTTAGGAATAGAGAGTGCACTTGTGTCTGCGCGTACACTTGTGCACTATAATATCTCCTGCGCGGTTATCTCATCTCGCGGTATCTCCAGTCTCAATGACATTGGCCGCCGTGGCCGGAATCGGTAGGATTATTATTATTACTCATATATTTTATAATTAGAAAAGGTAGGAATTATGACGGTGTGTCAATATTTGTGCATAACGATATAGGTAATATCTAATTTTGTAACTGAAGGAAAAAACGATGGTCATCATTTTTCATGGATTAACTTATGAAATATCGGTCGATGTACGCGTAAAGCAAAAGGCTTTATAAGAATCGAGATAGTGAATTTAAAAAAGAGCGTAAGCAGGGCTTACATTTATTTTATTCTATTGCGTAAATATTATGTACAGGATGTGCGCACCACGAGTCAAGAACATACTCGCACGTTTGAAAATTATTAAAACCATCGATATTATTAGTAATAATAATTTCGATGGCTTCTTTTGAAGTATATATGTGGCCGTAGCCGTGAATAACACTAGAATGCTAACAATTTTAGTAGAATTTATAAGGTCAGTCAGTAGAACCTATTTTTTATAAAAATTAATATTCATGATATTGCGTGAGAACTTTTTTTTCTTTCATTTTTTGTTCTAACTAAAAATCCATGAACTTTGGTATAATATGCAAATGTAAGAAGTCAAATAAAATCTAAACACTAAAACTAAACAAAAACTTTTTTATAAAAAAGGTATTTTAAATGTTATTTTAATTTCCATTGGCAAAATGGCTAAGGTAGGTTTTTTTTATAAATTATGGGTAGGAACTGTCTTAAAGTGTGATGAGAAAATTTAAAATAATGAAATTAACGCATCTTAAATCTGTGCTGCCCGACAACATTTATGGGGATCGTCGACTTAATGCAGGATAAAATATTGGGTAAAGACTCTCCTTCCACTTGCTCCTGATATTCTATTAAAAACATTTTTTTATAATAACTAAAGGATGTAACTTAAATTGCGGTTGTAGAATAGTTCGATTATACTGTTCACCAGTTTGCGGTTATTGTCACGGGCACGAGCATTTAAATTTATCACACGATACGTTTAATGATGTTCACGATGACTTAGTAGATGTAAATGTGTGGGATTCATGTCTGGTTGTGTCGCACGTCGGATAAATAAATAAGTATTGTAATGCAATATTTTACCAAATATTTTTTGAAAGAGCAACTGTTGAGTTTCTCGCCGTTTCTTCTCAGAAGAACAGTTTTTCGTGCCGGTGGTAGTTTACTCACAGACTTACAGACTGACATTTAATTTAAATAATGTAAAAATAACGATTTAAAAGAGTTTGTAAAAGTCTATTTGAATTAATTATTATATCATGTTTCTTAATTGAAACGATGGAGATCGAGGAAACAGAAGAAAAATATAATGAAGAGATAGACATGAATATTGAAATGGAATAAGAAGAACCGTAAATACAATTAGTTAACAAAAAACCTACTATAATTTATCTATCAGTAATAATTTTTACAGTAAAAAAATAAATAATTAGTTCATATTTATTTACTTCATTTTTTTTCACTACATAAATAAATGTAAATAAACTAAGGATGTTAATCACAAATACACGTAGAGTATGCCTACGGGGGATATAATTATCACAACATTAAAATCAAATTTTCTCGAGATCTGTTAGTTTTCCGAAAAAAGTCATATTATAATCAGTTTGCGTGGCAATTTTGTTAGCTACAAATTTGATAACTGCAATTTTTTTATAGGTAATTGCGAAAAATTGTTCGTTGTGACCTTTGATCTCGAATAACTTTTTTAGCGTCACGTGGATCAATTTGGATTGGATTTTGTTTAGATCCACAAAAAGAAGGTCCATTCAAAGATCCAGCTTTCCCCAATTTTTTCCGAAGTTCGGTCTTTATTTTGTCTTCATTCCCCGGATTCAATAAAATCGCAACATTGCAGTAACTTGTTTTATTCTGCACCCGTTGTAGCTATATAGTTTTATTTTATGGTCTGATTCATCCTGTCTCCTCTGCTCTACGTGATATTCTTCTTTCATAAAAAAAAACAAAAAATAAATATTCGGCCTAGCAAGAAATGTATATATCCAGACAAAACAACAAAAATCAAAGTATGATATGTTTTAAGAACAAAATCACAGAACATATAATACTTATTAGGTTTAAATAAATATAGCAGCAGTATTTGCTTTTTTTTACAGAGACAGAGCACAAGAAATTGCCTCCCCTGTTCGGACTCGACGACTATGAGAGCTGCATGCGAGACTCCGGCGTGTACTGCGCGGTCTCCTTCGACCTGTATGGGGAACCTGACAATCAAATCTATAATCTTATACGAGTGAGTTTAAAACCAATTATAAAATACATTTGTTTTGTACTATATGTATAGTTATTAATTGCGTTTCAAAATTTCGTATTCGTGTATTTATAGAATGTTGTATTTGCGCCGATTTTAAAAGAGCTTTTTAGTCAAAAATGCGACTAATGTAAGGAGCTATCAGGCTGGATTTAAACGTATTGACATTATTTACAGGAATATTCAAAGCACACTCTAAAACATTTCAACTACACTAGGTTAGAAAGGGGTATATGTGTGCAGGAAACTTGTCAGGAGTATATAACAAAAAATCGTCTCGATATAGATCAGAACATAGAATTGATCATTGAAGGATGCTTTAATGAAACGATGCAGCAAAAATATAAGTTGGGCACAAAATTACAATTTATAAGTTGTGAAAGACAAAAAGACAAAAGAAAAGAAATCCAACTAGATAGTACAGATATTATAATGATTTTGGTAATTGGAGGTATTAGTGTATTAGTAGCATGGGGGAGCTATTTCGACTTATGTCAAAGAAAACGAAAAGCAGACAAGTCTTCGGAAAAAGGTATAGTTTCATACTTCGTATCATTATGTTTTATGCAACCCTAGGCTGGGGCTGCCTTTAGTCCGCCATGCTAGCTATGGGGTTCGGGTTGATTAACTGCAGTCTATTTGCAGGTTCTCTCAGACATGTCGTTTCCCAATGTTGTTTTCCTTCCACGTTAAATAACTGGTAATCATGTTGGAAATGAAAATATCAGAAATGCGAAATGGGGTTTCCCACTTTACCACTGATCAATTGGTCAATTTTTATAATTGCAAATTATACAATCACACAAATGTGTCAATTTATTCCAGATCACCACCCCCTTCTATGTTTTTCCATTTTTCGAAATTTGGAAAAATTGCTGCAGGAGGATAAAGGGGATGAGAGATTTACAGATTTGAAAGGACTACACGGAATACGGTAAAATCTCTTCGTAACTAAAACCTTAATCTTTGAAAATAAGATGCGCCGTATTTTGATAGGTACAAAATAGATACGCATAATATCTAGTGTAAAAATACGTAGTCTTATGACGACGCGCGTGGCGGGTTTGAGTCCCGCTGGGGGCATACATTTGTTGAGCACGAATGTTTGTACTCCAGTCATGGGTGTTTAGCGAGTGTAGTTGGTAGTGACGAGAGAACACAAATAAAAAATCTTAATGTCGTCACTTGGTAAAATAGTATATTGTAAAATCGACACTCACGTAAAAATAGTTCAGAAGGAGAAGTTTACAGAGATACACAGTAATATACACGTTACAGGTACAGCACAATAAGTCCACATACAAAAACTAGCGTAAACGATTAAAATATATAAAACAAGTAATTAGCATCAGCTGGTAAGGCGTCGACTATCGTATATTAGAAAAATCACAAGCTGCCGGTAGGAGACAAAAACATTCCGATCCGCCGTATACTACTGGTTTCGCGCGGCTATGCTTGTGAATTAATTTTACATTCATAAATATTAAATAATAAATATAAATAATTATATAATCGTGTTGTATGTATGTAGGTGTGTGTATATGTAATATTAATACGTAAATTAGATATTAAATAAATTATAAATATTATAGAAAGTAAAGTGTAATAAATAAATATGATAAACTACATATATTAATTGCATAAGTCACCTACATCACTCCCCCCCAGAGACCGTCATGGGCGATAAAAATCAGGGAAACGTACGGTACGTCCGGAACGTGTCTTTTTTGTGTCGGTCTTACTGTCAGGACGAGTGTCGGGCTGTATGCTAAGGTTAGTTGAAGGAGGGGGATCGGGACATGAAATGTGCCCAGGATGATACAATTGAGTGGGAGATGGGTCGGTTAGTATGTAAGCAGATTTTAAGCGGTCTATAGAAACGGTCATGTTTTTACCCTTAACCCTTATTGTGAAAGTCTTGTCATTTCGTGCCAGAACTTCATAAGGTCCAGAGTATGGAGGTTGTAAGGAACCTCGTGAAGTGTCATCTCTCAAGAATATGTGGCTGCACGACTTTAAATCTTTAAATATGAAAATTTTGTCTTTTGTATGTCGTGCAGCTGGTGAGGGTTGTAGTTTTTTAGCGAAATGACGGAGACGGGTGGTAAAATCTGACACATCGGTGCTGCCATGAGAAATGGGCTGGAAAAATTCGCCTGGGAGTCGCAATGGCTCACCGTAGACTAACTCTGCAGAAGAAGCCTGCAAGTCTTCTTTAAAGGAGCTTCTTATTCCCAGAAGCACCAAGGGTAAGGAATCAACCCAATTGGTGTCTGCGTGGCACATCAGAGCCGCCTTTAGTTGACGGTGAAACCTTTCTACCAAACCGTTGCAGGCAGGATGATACGCGGTCGTTCGGCGATGTTTGAATCCTGTCATTTTTCCTAAATATTGGAAAAGGGCGGATTCAAACTGCCGACCGCGATCTGTCACTATATCCGTTGGACATCCGAATCTGGATATCCACGATATCAGTGCCTTGCCAACGGTTTCGGCGGTTATGTCGGATAGCAGTGTGACCTCTGGCCAGCGCGTGAATCTGTCTACCGCCGTGAAGCAGTAGCGGTAGCCTTGGGATGGAGGGAGGGGACCAACTATGTCTATGTGGACGAAAGCGAATCTAGCTCGTGGTAAGTCAAAGGCGCCAAGGGGTGATGACACGTGACGATGCACCTTAGCTCGTTGACAAGCCAGACACTTTCGTGACCACTCTCGACACTCCTTACGAACTCCGGGCCAGACAAAGCGCTGAGCTATTAACTTAGCTGTAGCGTTGGCACCAGGATGACTTAGGTTGTGTAGGTTGTCGAAGAGTTGTTTTCGTAAGGGCTTTGTTACGAAGGGTCTGGGTGAAGAAGTGCTAACGTCACAATAGAGCATAGTTGGGCTATTAGGGAGAGAAAATTTTTCCAGCCGGAGTGAGGATTCACCGGCAAGCAATTCTCTGAGCTCCTGGTCTGAAGCCTGGGACGCAGCGAGGAGTTCCAGGTCTATGGGTGTCTGCAGTTCGTCGATCCTAGACAGCGGGTCGGCAACGACGTTGTTCTTACCCGAGATGTGCCTAATATCTGTGGTGAACTGCGAGATATAATCTAAGTGACGAAACTGGCGGGGTGAGCAGTTGGCTTTGCGCTCGCTGAAGGCGTAGCTCAGCGGTTTATGATCCGTGAACACAACAAAATGTCTCGCCTCGAGCATATGCTTGAAATATTTAATGCTCTCGTAAATAGCTAAGAGCTCGCGATCGTAGGGAGAATATTTTTGTTGTGCTGGACTTAACTTGCGTGAGAAGAAAGCCAGTGGTTGCCAAGCGTTGTCGATGCGTTGCTGTAATACTTCACCCATTGCCAAGTCAGATGCATCTGTTACCAGAGCGAGTTCGGCTTGACAGTCTGGGTGGGCTAGTAGTGCAGCATCAGCAAGGCTTGTTTTGCACCGCTCAAAAGCTAGCAACGCGTCGCCAGTGACATCGATTTGTTGGGATGCTTTAACACAGCCAGCTAATAGGGCGTTCAAAGGGGCTTGAATGGATGCGGAATGAGGTAAAAACCGTCTGTAGAAATTGAGCATCCCTAAGAAACGCCGGAGCTGCTTAGCTGTCTTGGGTACTGGATACTCGTTTATGGCTTGTACCTTGGATTCTAAAGGCTTGGTACCAGCGGCAGAAATTCTATAGCCTAAAAATGTTACTTCAGCTGCTCCGAAAACGCACTTTGAGGTGTTGAGGAGGACGCCGTAGTCCCTCATGCGGGTGAAAAGTTGCTCGAGGTGGTGCTCGTGCTCAGCTTCGTTCTTAGAGAACACCAGGAAATCATCTAAGTAGCTGTAACAAAAGTCTAATCCTCTCGTCATCTCGTCTACAAACCTTTGAAAAGTTTGGCCTGCGTTCCTTAACCCGAAGGTCATGTACGGGAACTCATACAGGCCAAAGGGTGTAGTTATGGCGGTCTTTGGTATGTCGTCCTCAAAGACCGGTATCTGGTTGTACGCCTTCATTAAATCGATAGTGGAGAATATAGTACAACCAGATATTGAATGTGTGAAATCGTGAATGTACTTAATAGGATATCGGTCAGGTATCGTCCGTGCATTAAGCATGCGATAGTCCCCGCAAGGACGCCAGCCGTTGTCCTTCTTAGGTGCAAGGTGTAACGGGGAAGCCCAAGAACTTTCAGAAGGACGCGCTGTGCCCGTGCTAAGCATCAGCTCAAATTCCGTTCTAGCAATTTTGAGCTTGTCTGGCGCGAGTCTACGTGGGCTGCAAGAGATAGGAGTTCCTGGTGTGGTTCTGATGTGGTGTACCGTGTTATGTTTAGGTGTGGTAAATGTGCCTGAAGGGTGTGTTATTTCAGGAAATTTATTTAATACCCTGTGATAATGTGAGTCACCTGTTGCAACTTTAACAAAAGATACATTAATATTAGTAATACAAGCAGTAGCAGACAATGTAGTGGTATTATCAATAAGGCGTTGGTTACGAATGTCTACAATTAAATTATAAAAGTTAAGAAAATCAACGCCGATAATAGGTTTAGTTACATTAGCTACAGTAAAACGCCAAGTAAAGTTGCGTCTTAAACCTAAATTTAAATTAAGTTCGATAAAACCATATGTGTCTATTACACTGCCGTTAGCGGCAGTAAGTTCGAAACCTGTTTTATTTCGACGCTCCCGAAGTGAAGAACGTGGGTACACACACAGGTCACTGCCAGTGTCAATGAGAAACTGTGTGTTGCTGCTGCGGTCGGTGACGAAGAGTCGACTCGAAGGTGACAGGCGTTCGTCAGCCGCCATTAACGACTGCCTGTGGAGTTTACCCGCCTGCGTGAAGTCACAAGGCTGAGTACACTTGCTGGCGTGTGCACCAAATTTGGTGTGATACCAACAAGTATGGTGGTTGCGATGTGTAGGACCGGATCTGCTTCCATGTCGTGATGAACGGCGGCGTTTTCTACGCCTGCCGTGCACAGGAGGACAGCATGCCTTGCTCTGCGTTTGCTGCTCCAGCTCCGATGTAAGGTTGTATATCATCTTCTTCAGCTCTGCTATTTCCACAGAGGGGTGAGGGAGATGTGCAGGAAGTGATGACGTGGAGGCGATGTGAGGAAGAGGCGTCAGCTCCTGAATGCGGTCCGCCAGGTCCGCTGACTGCTCCAGTGATAGGGTCGGCTGTGATGCCAATAGTGCTTGCGTGGTTTGTGAAAGGCGACTGCTCCATATCGATTTGATATATTCTTCTGGCATAGAAGATCCAGCTAGGTCTTTTAAATGCCTTAAGAAGTGAGAAGGTTTCCTGTCGCCGAGTTCCTCATGAGACAAGAGTTGCATCACTTTTTGCTCATGCGAGTCTGAGA
Organism: Boloria selene; assembly: GCA_905231865.2. Classification (NCBI taxonomy): domain Eukaryota; kingdom Metazoa; phylum Arthropoda; class Insecta; order Lepidoptera; family Nymphalidae; genus Boloria; species Boloria selene. The sequence goes on from HG993149.1 coordinate 621,651, forward strand.
GACGCTTTATTAATATCGTTTTTATGGTTTCATATTTGTACTGTGCGGGAGGGTTGATTAATGTCCCTTACGGCTTTTGCGTATTGCATACTAAGATTATTTATAACATTACTGTATTTTATATGGTCGTCAGTGATGTCGTTAATATAAAACTGACCTTCTAAAAGTGCAAACCATAACTCCGGCTTTTCTGGTGTAAATGGTTGAATTTTTATTTCTATGTCGGTAGATATGCGCACCCTTTGTTCTCGGCGCGAGGTAACGTGGCCGCCGTAATGTAAACCGGCCGCTTTTTCCGAATCACTATTATCGCTCATTTTCACAGGTGAAGAATGTCCGTGCTCAATTAGGGGTCACCAGTTTAGCGAGTGTAGTTGGTAGTGACGAGAGAACACAAATAAAAAATCTTAATGTCGTCACTTGGTAAAATAGTATATTGTAAAATCGACACTCACGTAAAAATAGTTCAGAAGGAGAAGTTTACAGAGATACACAGTAATATACACGTTACAGGTACAGCACAATAAGTCCACATACAAAAACTAGCGTAAACGATTAAAATATATAAAACAAGTAATTAGCATCAGCTGGTAAGGCGTCGACTATCGTATATTAGAAAAATCACAAGCTGCCGGTAGGAGACAAAAACATTCCGATCCGCCGTATACTACTGGTTTCGCGCGGCTATGCTTGTGAATTAATTTTAGATTCATAAATATTAAATAATAAATATAAATAATTATATAATAGTGTTGTATGTATGTAGGTGTGTGTATATGTAATATTAATACGTAAATTAGATATTAAATAAATTATAAATATTATAGAAAGTAAAGTGTAATAAATAAATATGATAAACTACATATATTAATTGCATAAATCACCTACAAGTGTTTCTATTTATAATATGTATGCAGTATGTATTTAAACTTATATATGTGTAGTATATCAACCATCTAGTATCCATAACACAAGGCTCGTATCTTACCGTGGAACTAGATAGTGCTGTGTGTAAAATGTCCCAACATATAAAAAAATAAAAAATAAAAACATGTAAAAAAAAGTAGAGTGATTCAGAATTTTTACATTCATTACTTATGAATAATTCTTTAAAGGATAACTTTATTAAGTTATGTAAATCAATTTTCAGTGCATTTAACTCAGGTCTGGTAGTGTTCGCCCATTGTACATTCTTATTCGGAAAATATATCCGCGACCCTCTTGCTTTAGAAAAGGTATAGTAAAAAATATATAATTGATTTTCTAAATTAAATACTCTACGCTTCCCTAAATTGACCCTCTTAAGACAGGCATTAAAAAATAGGTAAATAAACAGGTTTTCATTTTAATTAGCTAAAAATCTACTGAATCGATTTATGTATTATGACATTGGGATGTAAGGCGAGCTGAAAACTACCTTAGGCTCCCTATTGTCAACCTCACTTGCCCCTGGTGCATCCTGCTGAAATCATGCGGTATAACCGCACAAATGTTGGAACCTAAAAATGCTGATAGCGGGCAGCAGCAGCTTGCAGGGTGATGAAACTCTTCTGAAAAACTACCGGCCCATCTCACTTTTAAGTCATGTTAATTACTTGTTTTCTTGAAAACACTCGGGTTATCAAGAGAACAAGACTTGGCCAGCGTGGTGGAATATGGTCTGATCCGATATTAAGGCCTGTGCCCAGCAGTGGGACGTTAAAAAGAGCTGAATACAAGACAAGTGTTAATTATGACGGAAATCATTCGCACATCTAAGGTGCGAGGCCCGGGGTTTGCGTGCATTACTATGAGGATACGTAAAATGTCCACGTGCTGATTCTGATTTTCAGCACTTTTACATGAATAAAATTAAAAATATATTGTACTACATATTATGACACTACTACATATGATTACTATATATGACATCAGACATGATACACTTATTCATTATAAATATATGTAACTGATTTTTTTAAATTATTTTCTAGTTCTTCGAGTATCGATTATATTTAATTATGAGTTGCTATTCAACACTTGTGCAATTCTTCTTCTTCCTCTCTGGCTTCCTCATGACGTACATCTTACAAATAAGAGAAGAAAAACATAGAATGTCCTTTAAAGATGTAGGTCCATCTATATTTTTCAGATGGTGGAGGTAAGAAATTATTTTTATAAATTAAATATTATATTAGGTACAATATAAACATAAGTATATGAACATTTAGCTGAGTAAAGTTATGATTTTTATATTTAATAATAAATAATAGTTTAGGATGTAATATAAGCTGACATCAGTTATAGCTCGCTGTTCACTGTCAGCATCATTAAACATGGGTTACCTAACATAGGCTGATCATGATTGGATCCATGATTATATCAATTAGTCCAAGATATTATTGATTTAGCTGTACTTAATTTTAGTGATTGTTTGTTTTTGAGTTGTAATTTTTTATTTTAGAATGACGCCGTCTTTTGCTGTCATAATAGGAATTATGGCAACTTTATTCCGGTATTTCGGATCTGGGCCAATATGGAAGTCTTATATTATTGAAGGAGTTTCGTCGCAATGCCGAGAATATTATTGGGCTCATATCTTTTATATCAATAACTTCATGGTTGATGATACTCTATGCTCTTTAGAGTCGTGGTACGTTTATAATATAGTTTTAATTTTCAACTATTTTTTATTTTATATATTAGTTGCCTACAAAAATTTTGTTCTATATTTTAATTTTTTCCTATATTCTAAGTTTTTTTTCAAGAGGGGTAGAAGATGTTTGTCGAAATTGCATTTCGACTTGATATGACGACTATGTATAATTTCAACGATATTTTTTTCAGGCATATTGCTTCAGATATGCAGTTGTCAGTCCTTGGCATTATCGTCTACTTCTACATTCAAAAACGAAGCTGGAGATTTAAGATTGGAACCTTGTCCTTTTTGTTCCTGCTTGGCATGCTCGGTCCTATCGTTCATGTATATTTCCAAGATTTGAACGCACTGCTTGTAGGAAATCCTGAGTACGTAAATGTATTATTAACATATTGCCTCCTTTACCGACAAACTTTATCACAAAAAATATATTTTTGTCTTTCTGTCTGTCTGTTTGTTCTGGCTAATCTCTGAAACGGCTGGACGGGACTCACTCGTTGATAGCTAATGTTATAAGTCTACATTTATTTTAGAAATTTATTTCAATTTCTAATTATCTAAAGACTAAGGTTAAGACGTTTAAGTCAAAATTATTAACTTATGGTCAAAATTTACTTGTTACAGACAGTTGTTTTTTAGAAATATTGTTTTATTGTGGGTCTGCCTGTTACAAGCACATATATTTTTAAGGCGCTACCTAAAACCTTCGTCTCTCCCATAACCGTGATTGCTGTAATGCATTCAAGTTATCAGGAACTAAACATCTAGTTCTAGTATCTAGAAGTTTAGAAAAGACAGTTTTATTTTATTTTAAATATTTATTTCAATGTTCAATGTCAAATCAAAATTGGTAAAATTAGAGTCATCTACTCTGTGTATGTATTTTTCACAATAATTTGTATGTTTTGTATATTTTTTAGACTATACAGGACACTATACGAAGATATGTTCCGGAAATACCACGTTTTCTTTCACAACAATATCGTTTGCTTTGTTATGGGAATGGCGATTGCATATTTGGTCTATTACTTAAAACAGAATAAAATAGAATTTCCGAAATTTAATAAGGTAATAACATTGAAGATTGATTGATTGTGGCGAATAAGTGAAATCAATTCAAAATTTGATTTTTATGTATCAACTAGCGGACCCTACAGACGTTGTCCTGTACATATAGAAAATGTTTATAAACTTTTGCTCCCGGTTAAATGTTTTAGTATGCATGCGCAAAACAGCGTTGCCTAGCAACGACTTATTTATAATTGAATATGTCATTTATTGTGCAAATGTATAAATAACTAAATAATATAAAAAATACATTATCTAGTGGACCGAATTGTGAATCTAAACCATTCTCGAATACACTCGAACACACACAAAACATTTCATCAAAATCGGTCCAGCCGTTTAGGAGGAGTTCAGTCACATACACACGCACACAAGAAATATATATATTAAGATTTTTCATTTTTAAATTAAAAGTGATGTGAGTCCGTAAGAACTGTATCATTGGCCCAGAAGGCAGTCGTACTGAGCCGAGGACGAAGTCAACAATTGCTCTTTTTACATTTAATGAAATTTAATAATAAAATTATTTAATGTAAAAATGTATGTTAATTCAATATTGTGTCAACACAGTGAGTATCAACAAATAGCAATAACCACACATTTTACATCAGCAAAGTCTTTCGTGTCGGAATAATATGCTAACAACTGCTAAGGTTCGGCCATATTTCGTAACGTTTGTACTACGTACTTGTAATATATAGTAATATTTCGCCGTTGGTCCTGCATCTGATAGTCATGATAAATTGACGTTCTACTGGAGCATAACTGAAAAAAATAAATACAGGTTTTGTGCATTATGCAATAATATCTACTGCACAGTGAACTTAACTCAGTGTGATTGGCCGCCGCGGAAGAAACCGGTTAGATCAGGCCAGGAGAACATTATGCCATCGTATGTTTAAAGATGACAATATTTTTGATTTTCCAGTATGGTACCGTTATGTGCTGGCTTATCATACCATCTATATATATTTTCCACCACTACGCAAGCTCCATCTACGATGATAGTGAAAGAAAATCCCTCACATGGCGAATTCTGTTCGCGTCCTTACATCGAGTCGTGATTGGGATAATTGCAAGCGTTTGGGTTCTTGGACTCACGATGAAATTTCACGGTATGAATATGATTGATTTAAAAAAATATAGAGATAGTACCTCCATAAGTTTTGAATGTTAGGGCGTCATAGTTTGAACGAGTAAGCGTTCCTGCGTGACTCAGTTAGACGGGGAAGGTTTCGTGGGATTTATTTAAAACAGTTGAATATCTAAATGGACCCAATCAAATTAATAAAACACCAACTAAATAATCTACATTTTCTGAAAGATGACATTTTAATTAACTTGAAAAAGTAAACATTATATGGACCACATGGTTTTAAATATAGTCCATATTAGAAAAAAAGTTTATTTACCTAAAAATATTTAGGAATATCATCAGTATCATCATCATTTTTTAAAATTTTACATTTTCTGAGTTATTTGAAACTTGTATACATTTTTTACAGATATTATATTTATTTTTTAGCAGAATTTATGTGAGGTATTCCTTTTTTTTTATTTTTTTTATTCTGTGAAATAGTAGAAGACATAGCTATCTGTACTTACTGTAATACTTTAAAATGTCTATCACTTACTAAACCATATTTTCTTTGTCAGAACAAAGCATTGGTCACTAATTCTCTTCACAAACATCTCCAGAAAAAAGAGAATTACATTACAAGAATTTACCAGTTTTATTTTGGAAATATTTGTTTTTTTATGTGTGCTGTCTTTGTCCCAGTGAATTACCCCTATTTTTTGATTACACAGTGTAGCTGTTTACAAAAATGTCCTCTAACTTTAGGCTAGTTAAACTCTGTGTAATATAGCCTAGGATCAAATTAATAGTATCGACCAGTTAACCCGGCGTCATTGAGGTTGGGTCAGGATGACCCAGTGCGTTTAAGAATGCGTATATTTTTTTGAATATGCCCGCGACGTTTCCCTTTTTCTCAGTAGCTGGAAACAATGCTTTGATCTAAACGTTTCCGAAAAGAAATCAGTCCTGCGGTAACCGTGCTAGGAGATAAGCCCGTGCATTTGTCAAACGGGTAAATTTGACCCATGCTCACAGTTAACGTAACAATTTCGGACCTTTTTTGTATGAATTTTTTTTTGCTTAATTTTGTTTTTTGGTGCATATTTAAGTTTTTTCTTATGATTTTGATATTATTATTTTTCCCTTACTTCAAAGTAGTTTACTTTGATGATGAAATTTCGAAAAAATTGACTTGACACTGATCAGAGTATTATTGGATAAATTAATATTTGAAGTGACCAACTCCTCCTGAATTCACTGAGTTAGAACGCGGAACGTCTTACACTCGTAAGTTTATTCAAAAAATCGCCAGAATTTGAATCCCTTGTCTCAAAAATTGCATAAGAGAATCAGGGAGTTTACTGGTGATTGAACTGGTGATGATGATTCAGATGATTGGTGAAATCATCTAAAGAGCCTCCTACTAAAAGACCCAATGCCTGCAAAAGGTGCCAAGTATAACCTGCAAAAAAGAATCATCACACGATACAAATTTGTCATGGTTGCGACAAATATATTTGTTCTGAGCATATCATACCTTTCTGCAGTGATTGTGTTAACAATGAGGATTCCAATTAGTTTTTTTTAACTTTTTTTTCAAAGATATATTAAATAATAATAATTTAAATTCCATATATGACTGATGAGACTATATTTTAGAGTAATAAGGTGATGAAACTCGAAGGCATCTCAATTTTGTTGAGTTTTTGAGGATTGAAGTAAAAATTTAAATATTATAAATAAATGTTCTGCGATTCAATCTTTTTTTTCTTTTATTTCTAAGTAAAATCAAATTGTAAGTTTACACTATACTGACAAAGATAACGAATATATTCAATAAAACATGAAAATTTCATACATTAAATATACGGGTCATATTGACCCACCTCAACATCCATGTAACAATTTCGCACCACAATGACGCCGGGTTAAATAAATACTTCAATTTTTTTGCTTCTAGGAAGTTCCCTATCCATATGGGAATGGCGAGGATGGCTGATACCAAGCAAGCTCTCATTCTGCGTGTATTTGATACATGATAATATATTACACTACATGATGGGCACGAGGTCCCAGCTTCATACGTCTACCTTCTCAGAGCTAGTAAGTGATAGACATTTTAAAGTATTACAGTAAGTACAGATAGCTATGTCTTCTACTATTTCACAGAATAAAAAAAATAAAAAAAAAGGAATACCTCACATAAATTCTGCTAAAAAATAAATATAATATCTGTAAAAAATGTATACAAGTTTCAAATAACTCAGAAAATGTAAAATTTTAAAAAATGTTATTTTTTTATATTTTCTGTTGATTTTTGTTTGTAATAGATAAATTATAAATTAATATGAAGATATTTTATGACACTGGGAAGGACATAGGATAGCTTATATCCCAGAAATCATCCCTGGTATGGGAAATCAATTATCTATTCCCGTATGTACTGTTAAAAGCACGGTTTAGAAAACACAGATCTAGCAAGAACAGTAGGGGGGGGGGGGGGGGTGTACGTCGGCGTAATGATTGCACTAGTTTCGTAGTACGTTGCTGTGTGTAATTTTGACAGGTTATGAATGTACACGTAATACTTAATCCCGATTTTTTTAAACCCGAACAAAACAGTTAAATAAAAAAAGTGCGTCTGTACAAAGTACGCATGTCATTTTTAAATCTCGTTTATATTTATACTAAATAACCCCGTATAAGCTCGTTGAGAGAGGGAGACGGCGCGAAGGTCACACCCACGAGTTAGACAGAGTTAGAAATGTCACTGACTCGCGGTGGGCGAGATCTAACTAAGGCTAACTCTTTCCCGTCTCTGAGTGCCTGGTACTATGGACTTATTTTTTCGTTTCATCGAGTTTGAAATTACAATGATTCTAAAGAAGTTTCACTTCAAAAATCAACAATAACAACGAAACCGCAAAACTCATCAAAACGATATTACAGTGATTAAATATATTTGACGTTGAGATATGTCACTCAACCGGAGTGCATAGTGCCCACTGCGTAGCCCCAGTAACGACGTACAGCGTTGATGCGAAGCTTGAAAGTTATGTCATAATTCTTATTACTCTCTCACTACTGAAATTGGGCTTGTTGCTAGACCGCTTAAAAGTACCTAGGAACGAACTCAATCAAAGCAAATGAATAGAGTAGTCTATAAAATGTGCGATTTTTTTGAATTCCGATTCGTTTATATGTAGATAGTAAATCTTGTTTATTATAATTGTATATGAATAATTTAAAGGAATAAAACTCCAGCTCTTTTCTATAGATCTGAAACCACTTCCTTTCTCATTTTCACTGCCTTCTTCACAGACTGACTATTCTAACTTGAGCCTTTAAACAAAGATAACAATTTGACATTTATTGTATTTTTCTAATCGACTAAAACAAATTTCAGTGTGATTTTAATGAATTTTAATGTCTTATTTTTGTTCAGTTCTACGTCTCCTTCCAAGTGGCGTTCTGGTCCCACGTGCTGGCGCTGGTCTTGCATCTATTTGTGGAGGCCCCTTGTGGTGAAATATTTAAGACATTTATGGGCAGTAAGAAAAAGAAAGAAGCTTAAACACACAAGATTATTCTAAAAAACTCACCCATTGGATGATGTACAAAGATATTAAATGAATGCTGGAAATAATCTTTTGTTGTAATATTTATCACCAACAATATGAATGAAATGACTAACTTATAAAATAAATAACTTTAAATATAATAACTTGAGATTTAATCTCGAGTTAATAAATCAAATGGAAAAAATCACTTATAATTTCATATTATCCAAAGAATATAATTATAATCATTTAAAAAATTGCTTGAGTGACCTCGTTAGAATCGTGGACATATCGTTTATTTTTTAACGAAGGGAAATGCTTTTACGAATTCATCCTATACCTATCTACTAACTAACTAAAAACTAAAACTGCAATTACCCACTAAAACCCAAAAGAATCTATCTCGTTTCACGGAGGCGTTGTGGAAAGACAACGCCAACAATATGTTAAATTATAGCTATACAGATCCGACTAGAATATGAAAAAGCTTTAACCATTTTCGTCAGACATAAAAAATAAGGCTGATGCTAGTCGTCTGCTAGTTGGACGAGTAAAATAATTAGTCGTCCAACAATTGTTGGATGACTAAATTATTTTAAAGGCTGTTGCTAGTCATCCGATAATCGTATTAATAAAAAATATATTATTCGTCCGACTATTGTCGGTTTGTACGAATATCTATCACTTCTTTGATTTCTAATATAAAATAAGCGATTTTTATGTGCAGGATATACGTATGCAAAAAATAAAAAATAAATAACCCTAACCTACCGAGCTGATAATTTATTATTTAGATCCCATCCACTTTTAATAAGTCCAAGAATTTTTATATGTAAAAGAGCTGGCTCTATAGAGTCGTCCTATGAAATTTACGTTACTAACACTCCCTGAGAGTATGTACCTACATCAAAACAATGTACAAGAAAATGGTATTTTGTAAAAAGTACTACAGAAACGTCCGCAATTGCATTCACGAGTATGTTAAAACTTAAAAAACAAATTGATTTCTCTTTGAGCCATTTAAGAAGCAAAAAAGTCTCAGTCGCGATATATCAATCACCAATTGTCGGACGAATAATATTTAATTTATTCGTCCGCTTATCGGATGAATAGACACTTCGAAAAAATAATAACAAGAAATATAAAGAAAAAAATATCCTTCAAAATAATTTATTCAAACACCTTATAGTATTTACCTTACATAGACAACCTTTATAAAAAGCTATTATCCATACATTAATTGCAATAGCAATTAATGAAAATAGACTGATAGCATAAGACTATCTTCGAGAAAAATTCCATCATTGATATTGGTGTCTTAAGTAATTTTAAAATCATGGTTAAGCTGTTTAGACTTTACAGCTTATATTAGTATAAACAGTAAATTAACAATTAAATTAATAACAATTAATTAACTAATCAAGAAATGTAGAACCATCAAAACAAAAAAACTTTTTGACCGTCGATGAAAGATGTTATTTTCAAATTAAAGTCCCACCAATTACGAGCAATCCAAACAACCCTATTACCCTGTCTAAAATTCCTGAACATAATATATATCAATATTAGCGATAACCTATAAATCACCTTGTTTTTTTGGCTTTTGACAACTAGACTTTAAATTCAATGTCTTATTTACCCAAGGAGCACCTTTGCGATAGCAAGCTCCAGTCGGCAAGATTCTAATATAATTAAATCTTAAAGAACCCTAAAACACCTTTCTTCGATTATTTTTTTACTCGTATTTATTAGGTACATCATCATCATCATCATCATCATCATCAGCCCTTTTTAACGTCCCACTACTGGGCACGGGCCTCCTCAGTACGAGGGGATCAGGCCATAGTCCACCGCGCTGGCCTAGCGCGTGTTGGCGGACTGCACATATGTTTTGAAAACTTGCTAGGTTTTCTCAGACATGTAGGTTGCCTCACGCTGTTTTCCTTCACCATCAGGTACATAATAAGGTAATAAGGTAAGTCGTTAGTTACATACGTTTTGACGGTTATAATATACATACTGCCAAACAACTTGAAGGTATACCAAAAATAATTCTTACACTCCTTTCTTTTAAATTAATTAAATCTTTGACAGCTAGAAGGACAGTGTTTTAATTTTTGACCATCCTCGTGTCGTAACAAAAATAAAAAAAATATCAGAAGTTTTGCGATTAGTAACAGATTAGGCGATTCATTTTTGTTTATATAGATATCAAAACTTTACTAGTACGATTTTACCAGCTTAATTGAGAAGCCAGGTCAGACGGATATAGGACTCTGAAGGGACGGATATTGTAGACTTTTCCAATAGCTGGCAATGGCAAAATGGCAATTCTATTAGCATTTTTAAATTAAAATGAAATTTTATTTGAAATACCTGAATTATAATGAAAATTAGTAATATAGTATTTTATTTTATGCGAATATTAGACATTTTAAATAAAACTATCTTAACTAAAAATATAACAAAAACAAATATTGTAATATAGAGGTGCCTTTTTTTATTTTTTTGAAATCATTTTGTAAATTTTTGTACGTCGACACTGTCTGTAATAACTAATCACTATACTAGTATAACGTAAGCCCACAAAAAAATAGAAAAGATAATTTAATAAAGAATTCTTTAATTATATTTTCATAATTATCTGATATAATAATTATATTTCTTAGAAGAGCGATTTCCTTAAAAAATCTTATAAAAATTACAACGTTCTTACGTTCTTATATTAATTCACACGCTCATGTGTTGCAACTTTAAAATAAATAATTAGGTGTATTAAACGATTTACACATTGTAAATAAACTACCTATATACCCAACCATGTATGTACTACACATACCTAGATAATTAAAGTAAATAAGAAGTGATTCCTTATATCTTATTCGTACCTAGATTTTAGTCTAGCAAGTAGATATAATTTACCTACAAACCTCTTCAGGTTACAGTGTTAGAACACTTAGTTCGTTTGGTAATAGCTTTCACTATCATTATTTTTATGATAATTTTCTTATTTGATTTAATTTGTAAATCAACACTTAGGTATAATATCATGCTGGGATCTCACTTTGTCTGCTTGAACCGTTTAATTTTATGGGTGATTCTTGACGAGCTTTCTGTTTGTTGTTGCTTAGAAAAGCTTTCCACAGTTGCAGCGGCGGAATTTCAATGATGAGGTAGACTGGGATAGCCACTATATAAGAAGTCACCACACCGCCTATCAACGTGGAAATCTGAAAAGTGAATATAACGCTATGTATTGTTATAAATTAAAGATTTGAATGAATTTCGAACCGCTTAACATATGAATGAGTATGAAATATGGCAGGGTATGGTTTATAGTTAGTAGACGTCCGCTAAGAACAGATTTTTTGACAGGGCCGGATAAAGGAGGTTTCTCAAGTTTGTACGAAAGTCCTTAATTTTTGTGCTGAAACTTTGAATTTGAATTTTTTTTTATGGTTCAAAGGGGGCAAACAGGCAGGAGGCTCACCTGATGGAAAGTGATCACCTCCGTCCATGGACAAAGCCAAGCCAGGGCCTGCCGATGCGTTGCCGGCCTTTCAGGAAAGGGAGGGAGGGAGGAGGGAGGTAAAAAGGAGGTCGGAGGGAGGGTAAAAGGAGGTAGGAGGGAGGGGAAAAGGAGGTAGGAGGGAGGGAAAAAGGAGGTAAGAGGGAGGGAGGGAGGAGGAAGGTGGAAGGAGGGAGTGAGGGAGGTAGGAGGGAGGAGGGAGTGAGGGGGGTAGGAGGACGACGGACTTACCGGACGAAACGCGACAACATAGCTGCCACTTCACGCCGGTCTTCTGTGAGAGAGTGGTACTATACGGGGCGTGCCGGCCCATTCGGCTACTACCTGAAGGTAACAAGCATGGCACTACCACTAGACTTAATTACGACGACACGTATTTGCGCAGTTTGTAGTGACCCTATTTTCTTGCGCCAGCGGTCGCAGGTTTGAGTCCCGCTGGGGGCATTCATTTGTTACACTCAGATGTCTGTACTCCAGTCATGGGTGCTTATATTAATAATATATGTATATGTATTTAAACTTATATATTATGTAGTATATGAACTATCTGGTAACCGTAACACAAGCTTCGTAGCTTACTACAGAAATAGATGGCGTTGTGTGTAATAATGTACCAACAAAAAAAATCTTACCATGGAGTAAGAAGATACGTGTCCAAGTTGTGTATTGGTGTCGAACGAAAACCTCAGAATGGTGAAGTGGATCATGAATACTGAGTATGACAAACGTCCCAACATGCGGAATCCTGGCCACTGAAATACGCTTCCTAAGATTGCTGAAATTATAATTACTTTTAAATTTAAACCATAAAATAACCATAGTCGGTGGTATACATTATCCTAATCGGCGTAAATAACGGGTAACTTACTGAATAAAACTGTTTTCGGATTTTTTTACGGTGTTATTTTTTTTGGCTTAAAAGTAATTAGTTGGTATTCTTAAAGTATTTAAAAGTTAGTAGGTATATTTCTCAGAAATAAGACATTTTCCGTAAAAAGTATCCTTCCTATATATTGACCCAGATGACAAGTTATCATCCCCCCAACGTGGGCTCACCTTGTCGTGGTTCTCATCACAAGGCCTTACTAACGTCTAGGAACCGGCCGGACTCGAAGCCAAGAAAAGCGCAGGTGAGGTCCACTTCGGTGGGCGGTGCAGGGAGGACCCACTTCGGTGGGCGGTGCAGGGAGGACCCACTTCGGTGGGCGGTGTATCATGCGGTTTGCTCCTGGTACTTCTCTGGATAGCAAAGTGGGCTGTAGAGCAACTTGGCTGAGTGCCACCGGACCTGGCCTGCCGGGCCGTCGGGGCGTTGAATACGCAAGCGATCCTGCGACGCCCCATTAAGACGGGTGAGGTCCGTTGGGTTTTAGTGGGTAGTACTGGCTTATTAAACTGATGAGTCCCGCATGGTGGAATGCGTCAATACATTTCCCGATATTAAAAAAAAGTAACACGTTATCACCAGTACCAACTTTCAAACAGCAATTAAAAAATCTAAAAAGTGTAGAATCTATCGGTAATAATTACTATTTGAGAAAGATTTTCCAAAAAATATTTAATATACAGATTTAACTAAGTTAGACTATGATAGAATTCTAATCACTTAGGCACCAATGATGGTGGAATTACTTACATTTGCAATTGCTGACGCATCCTAAAACGAAGATGTTGAAGCAAAGCGCGACAGTGAAGCGATCCAACGAACTGTATATTATTTCAACCACTCGAGGAAGCCTCTTGTCCCCAAGGAACACGACTCCAAGAAGAGTCACTATAAGGGCAATTCCCAGGCTAAGCCGATGAAGGATTTTAAACCACTGTAAAGAAAAGTTTTCATATATTATCTAACTTCGAGTTCAGGGCGACTTTTTGGTCACGGTTCCCAAGATGATACCGTCAATTGCGCTCTAGCCACCATTGACATTCCTGCTCTCTCTGTCTCTGGTTCCTTGGGAAAGGGGCGTATTGTGAGACGTTACATACGTACATACACATTGGCCCTGCCCCATGTCAGGGAGACGGCGTTTATAGTGGAGGCTGCGGCAGAGAAGGCTGAACTTCTCAAGTTACGTAAACATTCCTCCCTTATTCAAAATTACATTTTTATACAGTTTGCTGTAGAAACCCTTGGCCCATAGAGTCAAAGTGCTAAGCACTTTAAAAGACATAACACCTCGTCTTATCGCCTCTACTGGTGACAGGAGAGCTGGCTCATTTTTTTGCCATTCAACCTGGGAATGCGGCTAACATTCTTGCCACTATTTCACGTGGACAGTGGACACGACACATTAATAATATTTAATATAAATATGTGTGTATTTGTATAATATTCAATTTAAGTAAAATTAAAATAGTCAATTATTACCTTTATTTCGTTCAACTTGATCCCATTGACCTGATTATTATAGTGGATGAATGCAGAAGCAACGCCCAGGAAATATCCCGATAAATTAATCCAGAATGGAAGATAAAATTTCCTTATGCTATGAGAATCTTTGAACATATTGAGTACATTTCTGAAAAAGACATAAGTTATGGTGTATTGTTGTGATTAACGCAAAAAAATAATTAGTAGACAACTTAAGTTTTCACATGTAATGTTAATAATAAAACAATATCCATTATCATCAGGTTGAACCAAAACTATGTAATATGTATGGAACATGTACATTGTACATATTGTTTATTTTATGTAGTCGTGACAGAAGATAATTAAAAGTAAAACAAAAAATCTATTATGCATAAATAGTAAACAGTATTTGCTTCTGTTTTTCGACAAATATACTCACTCAGGATATTGTCCAGTTATGATGGGTTTAAGATCGTAGAAGTACGCCAAAAGGCCACTTAATACAATGAAACCCAAAAGGATGAGGAAAATAACTGGCTTCACTGTACGTCTAAACCTAATGAACAATAGCAGCAGGAACATTCCTAGAACGTGTAACTGCATGTCTGCTCCCAAATACCTGAAAAACATTTTTTAAGATAATCTTCACACATCATAGAACCTGCATATTAAATATCGATAGACAAAATGATTGAAATTGTCTTTATTATCAATACACACGCAGAATCCACTCGTATAGTTTCTACAATATTTGTCTGTCAATCAGTCAGTGTTGGGAGCGTATCACGAAAAAGCCATAGACATATTTTTATGATGTTTGCTATGATGATAGCTGGTTTACCGCGTCAATACATAAGTTGTATCATTTACCCTATGAGTAAATAATACTATATATCACCTATGAAGATAAAAAGTCTTTAAATAAGAAGACTCCTCGTTGACATCAAAGTTTAATCAAAGTTTATTTAATCAATAGGTCTTTCTAGGTTTTCTTAATCAATGGGTCAATGTTGTTCAGTTCACTTACCAAGTATGCCCCATACAGAACTTTCCTAAAGGCAAGTAGTTGTGTATATAAAGAACGTGGTACCACCAGCGTTCGGAGCAGTCTTGGGATTCTCGTACTGCATGCAGCATCGAATGTGGGCCTGAGCCAAATCGAGGGTACCAAGTAATTGTGAACCATAATGTGAATATAACTACTGGAGTTATCCTGAAATTATTTTGAATTAGTCAGGTTATTAACTTTGGTATAGTAATTTCTATTTCTTTTCCATTTATATAGACATTATACTTACAACATCCACGTTCATGAGACGATGTACAGTTTTGTAACCGTTCCAATAGAAAGTAGTTTATGTGTTTCTCCTGCTAATAAACTATCCGTATGTAAGAAATAAGGTCATTCCGTTGCTCTGTCGCGGGGTCCAAAATGGACATAGCCACGACACATTTTACTATATATTTTTAGTATTTATACATAAAAAATATGAAATTTTTACCTGATATATCGGTTAATAATAGCTAGACAGCACTTGAAGAATGTTAAAGTAGATTTCTCTGAATACACGAGAGCCAAGTAAGTGGTGAGGAAGCCGGTGACCGAGAAGAATGCTTGCATCCACAGAGGACTGTTGAACGCAGCCTTGCCACTAAACGAGTCGTACAGCTAACAACAAGTACATGTATAAATATTACGAGTGAGAAAAGTTATGACGAAATAATTCTAATAGATTTTATCCGCCGTTTTACATAACACTTATGATGTAATAACAGTCTCCGATTTTCATTTCCAGTCATCACTATTTTCTTTTGTTTAAGTCGAAAATTAATACATAGATGACGCATTGCCGCATTTGTTACGATCGCAACATCAACGTTAAGGTGTAGCGAAATAATGAATGTTGTTGTGTGAATTTATTATCTTGAATTGTTTTAATAAGAAGTTGTTAATTTAGGTAAAAATGATAATTAATGCATCTCTACTTACATGTTCCAGAAATTCAGGGTTGTCGACATATGAGAGAATATAAATCATAGAGACGTGTGTTAGAACTACGATGACCGTACCGATAAAACTGAAAATTTAATATTGTATTATTATTGTATTATATTGATATCGTTTCAGGATCAATAGAGCTAATAATAATAGTTTGTTTATTTATTGTCTATGGTTATTTGTATAATAAACCCAAAGTAGCATTGTGTGTTTCTCTTTAGCATCCGACAATCCAGCCAGGCATGAAACCAAGAGACATACTGCGAGAATGCTCACTTCACTCGGATAGTTAAGTTGACCAAAGGAGCTACCCATTGGTCGTGTGCTCTACGATGTAGTAGTGCTTCGGAAGACTTGTCTTCGGGGTTTCGTCGTTGAATGTGTAAGCGATCTTTCGATGCTAATAAATTGGCAGATTATGTTAAGTTTTAGTGGATTTTACTGACTTTCTAGACGATGATGCTCTTATAATAACTTGTACTTATATAGATGATATGCGTAAATTCCAATATCCAAACATTAAAAAAAGGTACAGTGATATTATGTACATACCGAACTCCTTCAAAACAGCTGAGATCACAATATGTTTTTGAATTTTCTAATTCTGAATTCGATCTGACGGATCTTAGTATTTGCCAGTTTCTTTTCAAGGACAGTGCAAGTATGTATTTATTATCTGAAAATATATTACAATATATTATTTAGGGCTTAATTTGAACAGTGGTGAATCAAGTAAAGCTCTTGAGGCGAATTTCATTTTATTCTCAGTCGTGCTTTTATTGGTGTATGTGCTGTGTAATTTGCACTAATTTATCTTTTGTCTTTGCTTCTTAAGACGTGTTACAGTAGCAAACTGTGTATAATTTTGAAATTACTATGTATACTATACTTTTTAAGGATTTTTATTTCAGTTCACGTAATCAACGAAAATAGTAAATAATTTGAAAAACTGTAAATTATACAGTGTTATATATACATGTATATACAAATTATGTATGTACCTGCAAGCCATCCACAACGTCTCCCCAACGCGTGTACCACAGTAGCCAACAGGATGAGTGCAAGAATTGTAAGATAGACGATACCGAATGCTTTCGCTGACATACTAAGCTTTTCAACCTCAGGTGAACTACAGAATCGGATTGGAAGAACTTTCGCCTGCAAAATTAATAAAATATACGTATAAAATTTAATAGATATAGGTACACATATATAGACTTGTAGCAAAATTCTCAAAAGGTACTTCGGGTAGGGTTACTAAGCAAGTTCAATACATAGCATATTTCTTATGAAATTGAAAAAAATTATGGTGTGTAATTATAGGTAGATTCAAAACGTTTAATTTCATATTTTAACTGAATTAGTGGTTGATTCCGCCGTTTCGTGCAAATTTTACCGTTCCGCGGATAAAATAAAAAAGTCAAAATTTTAAATTTTTTTCGAAAATTATCCAGTTAAGTTCGCTACTAGATTCATAAAATGTGAGAGGCACCTTTTTATCTCAATTCGTTATTGAGAAAATAATCCTTGAAATTTTACTATTGGATGGTGATGAAAAGGAGAAGGATTGTAATGAAATCAGGTAGGATGGTAAAGATATAAACTGAGATGGTGATCAAATACGACAATTTAGTTGCAAAGGAATCTATAATAGTAAGTATAGGAAAGAAAAAAGATATGACTTTAATCAACCGACTTGAACCGCAAAGCTCCGGATGTAAGATCCAAGAGAGCCTTTAACTTAGCCGCCGAGTCCTACAAAAAGACATCAAAGAAGGCTCGTTTTGACCAAATTACACATATTGGCGCAAAGCTCTCTGCTCAACCACCTGGCAGCAGAGCTTTTTGGTCCCTTGCCAAAGCGGACGAGACGAACTTCTGTCGGCCCTCACTCCCACCGCTGGTAAAACCTGACGGATCCCTGGCTCATACGGCAATGGAGAAGACGAATTTGCTTGCCTCTCTTTTTGCCCAAAATTCATGTCTAGACTCTGGCAATGCTACTCCACCACATTTACCGCACCGCGGGATTTCAATGCCTGAAATTCCCATCATTAATAAGGAGGTAAAGAGAGTATTGAGTCGTCTAGATGTGAAGCTTGTGGTCCTAATGGTATACCAGCGATAGTACTTAAAACATGTGTTCCCGAGTTGTCTCTGATCGTCACGTCTGTACCGCCTTTCTCTTAAGACTGGAATGTTGCCTACATACTGGAAGCTTGCCAACGTGCAACCAGTGCCCAAAAAAGGTAGCCGTGCGGACCCTGCCAATTACCGTCCGATCTCAATCACCTCCATACTCTGCAAGATTACGGAGCGTATATTGAACAATCGTCTAATGGCATCTTCTTCTCATTCGTTACACTCTTGGCAGAGTGGTCGTGGTCGTCACTTAAGTGTTGTGGCACGCTTGACTAGTACTCGCCACTCCTCCCTAACAGCTGCTTTCTTTATGCACTCGTATAAGGGGTCATTTACCGCAGCCCTCACTTCGTCTGTCCACCTCATGGCTGATCTACCACGTGCTCTAGTGCCCTCTACTCTTCCTTGAACTACTAGTCGTTCAATGGACACGTCATCTCGCCTTGCTATGTGACCGAAAAAGGTAAGAATACGTGACTGTACGGTGGAAGAAAGACGCTGCTTAATGCCGAGTTCTTCGAGAATGGATTTATTAGTCCGGAATTCATTCCAGGACACTCTTAACATTCTTCTCCAGCACCACATCTCCAGAGCATCTATTCTCTTCTTCTCACTCTCCCGTAGGGTCCAAGTCTCCGAAGCGTAGAGGAAAATGGAGAACACGAGCGCATTAACTAGCCGGGTCTTAGTGGTCTTAGTTACGTTACGGTTCTTCCATATTTTCTGCAACTTATCCATTGCTGATCGAGATACGGCCATACGCCTCTTGATTTCGTCTAGGCAGCCCCCATTGTTCGAGATCAGTGCTCCTAAATAGTTAAATGATTGGACGACTTGACAGTTCGCGATTTGAGTTACTTCTGGCGAGTTGTTGTTTAAGCGGTCGACAATCATAACTTTAGAACCTAGAACAAAACGATCTCCTCAGTGATCGACAATATGGGTTTCGCCAGAATCGGTCGACTGGGGACCTTCTAGTGTATGCCAAGTGCCAACCACACCATTGGAGAAGCTCTTGATCGAAGTGGGGAGGCGATCGCTGTCTCCCTCGACGTCTCAAAGACATTTGACAGGGTTTGGCACGCGAGCCTTATAAGCAAGTTTTTAGCCTAGGGTATATCTCCTGGCCTGATCGGCTGAATTAAATATTTCCTAAGTGACCGATCACTCAGAGTTGTGGTTGAGGTTTACTCATCTCACCCGTTAAAGATCAACTCAGGGGTCCGTTCTCTCTACAACCTTGTTCCTGCTGCATATTAACGATCTGCTTATACCCGGTATCTATGGGTACGCAGACGACAGCACTGTTGTAGAGAGATACCTGCCAAATGCTCAGGCCAGTAGAGATCAAATTCAGTCTGAAAGAGAGGACATAGTAGAGCGGTTGAATCTCACACTCAGGACAGTCTCCATTTGGGGCGATGCCAATCTTGTGAGTTTCAACACCACCAAAACAGAGGCGTGCTTGCTTACCACAAAATGATGAGTCCTTTTTTCTTGACTCCTACTTCCCAAAATGTGCCTCTGGAATACACTGACCGTCTTCAGTTGTTGGGAATGGACGTTAGCCCCAACATGAACTACGGGCGGTTCATCGAGTTTAAGGCTAAGGTAGCAGCGAGGAAAGTTGGCATCCTCGCAAAGGTCCAACAGTATTTCACGCCGGGACAGCTTCTTAATCTATATAAAGCTCAAGTTCAGTTGTGCGTGGAATACTGTAGTCACATATAGGCTGGTGCTGCGAAATGCCATCTGTCAGCCTTGGACTCGCCTTGCGCTGAGGCTTATTGGTGACCTTACCCTGGTCAAAGCCAACTTATAAAGCCTCGTTCACCGACGTAGGGTTGCCAGCCTTTGTGTATTCTATAAGTTATATTTCAGCGAGTGTGCGCATGAATTACATGATTTAATTCCCCCATCCCCTTTTCATCATCGGAGGACGCGACAAGCGGCTGGTCTCTATCCTTATGTCGTGGACATCCCACCTGTCCGGACGAAGAGTTTCACTTTGTCATTTATATATATACGTACGGCTAAGGATTGGAACAACCTGTCTGCATCAGTGTTTCCGCCCGATTACAATATGGGTGTCTTCAAGGCAAGAGTGAATAGGTGGCTACTGAATTAGTGCGACTTACCATCTATGACTGCGTTACCACTTACCATCAGGTGGAACGTAGTCAAGAACTTATTCAGAATGGATAAAAAAATATTTTCTTTTTCAGATTCATTAGAATGAATAAATGATTCGAATTGTAGCTGATGCTCAGAATTATATAAATCTAGTTTTTTTGGAATTAGTTTTATATTTGGTGTCTCATAAAATTTACGGTTTTCCCAACTTAAACGGATGTCGGATAAAATCTTGACTTTGTTGATGTTATAGCTATATTTGTCAAAGGCGAAAGGTGTAAATCGATTGGACCTGAGAGAAGTTTTACATTATCAAAAACGTTAGATTCATGTAGATATTTTAAAATTATAGACTTGTTTATGCTTAATGACTGGTCGTTATTGACATCAACAATGAAGCACTTCATTTGAATCAAATTGTTCTTCACCGTAATCATCAAAATGAAGAAAACCTAAATGTTTGTTATGTACAAAAGGAGTGCTAACATCTTGACATTCAAAACAACTCAGACGCCGTAAAGCTATAATTTTAGTTTTATCAGTAGTCCACACGAATTGATGGACTTGCATCGTGCCTTTAAGTCCTGGGATGTTGAAACTCTAAATTACATAAACATTTGTCATTCCTTTCCAAATCATTTCATTACCTTCCGGTAAAAAAATGGACGGTACGGACGGAAATGAATTGGAGATGAATGAAAAATTTCAACTTTTTCGGTGTTATCTTCGTAATTATTTACATGAATAGTCAATTGATAGTATAAAAAGAAAACGTTTTTAATGAGTTATGTATTCCTAAAAATAATTATTATTTATATTATATATTACCTTGTAAAATTGTAGGAATGTGATGAAACAATTTATGGACGAAGCTAAGATAAGATTGTAAAGATCGCAAATAATTTTAACAGCGACTTGCATACGTCCACTTTTCTCAGATGCCTCAGCCGACTGATCGGTTTAAATTACGTTTTGATTTACACCGTTCTTCGTAAACCTCTATTTCTCGTACAAGGAGTGAAGTTTTACGTATGGATGTTAATGAATTTTTTTTTGTGACAAATCAAAAGTTATTTATTATTATAATTGTATTATGTTAACTGTTAATTCAAAATACTTTATCGATAAGTCATTAGTTTGGTTTTAATATTACATAGTCATAATAGGTGTTATTTGAAAGATTATGAAATTAGTACTTAAAAACCAGCTGAAGTGCATAGCTGGACACAGAGAGGAATGATTTTAATGGTAGTTTTTCTCGTTTTTATAGTAAACTAATTAAAAAAACAGTAATATTAAGAATACTACTTTGAAAGTGATTATATTGAAAGTGTATTGGCAAATAATATTCAAAATTAATTATCTTGTTCATAAGTAAATTAATCTGGAAATGCTTTTTGCTCGAAACTACGGAATGACCCTAGTACATTAGTAATAATAAGAAATTGAGGAGAAAATATCTTAGGCTAATGTTTTCTAGTAACAAACCTCTAGTCCATAGTCCACCAAGCTTTTATTGATACAGCGCTGAGCAGCATCATGGTAAGTGTCTGAACCGTCGGCGCCACATCTCGTCATGCAAACTCCTCGGTGAATTACAGTGCGGTTGAAATGTTTTTGTTTGTACGCGGAGTACTCCTGCGAAGAAATATATGTGTTAAGTTTAATATAAAAATCATTCTTACTTTCTTTATTTAACCTAATCGGAATTTTCATTCAAAAGACCAAAACTATGCTCCGTTTTAACCCTTAATTAGGCGCATGGGGTCAAGAAAATTTCAAATCGAAATAATATATATGTTAGAGTGTATAGAACGCGACAGCGCTCTTTCTAGCTTCCTATATTTGCGCACGGTATGCATAAAAGTAACAAACAGACCACCAGCGCTTATGCATTTATCACTGCTCTCTTGGGTGACCCCATGCGACCAATTACGTAACATTTTTGGCAAAAGTAAGTTTTGAAGTGAAACTTCTTTATCGACGTATGGGAGAAATTTTATAGCAATGTAAAAATACAACAAGAGCAATGATATAATAAGAACAATGATAAAATAAATTACTCATTAATTGTATGCATGTCTATAATAATAAAATAGCTTTAATTTAATACGGAAAAAAATGTTTTTCTTAAGGCTTAAGCCTTATCTACCCCATTTTCGTGAAGTTGCAAATAGTAGAAAAATGCTATGTCGTAAAGAAGTTTCACTTCTTACCTGTGTACTCTGGTACACACACATATTTTTTTATTTTTGTGATTCTACGCATATATATTTATTTATTTTAACTAATAATTACGTATTACTGTTTTGCGTAATATAATTTACATGTATTTTTCTTTTTTTTCTTTTATTTGTTATTATGAATCAAGAAAGCCAGATACGGCAATGGATGCGAAGTAGATGATCCTGCTGACGAATCACGTGATTATTATATATTTATTTAATCTCAGCTACGCCAAAATATGATAAATTGAAGAGCTATTAGAAGTTGTTCTATGTTTTCAATTATTTTAAGTGAAAGTTATGTTTAATTATTTTATTATCATTTCAATAAACCGTTTAATTATTTTTAATATTCCACATTTCATTTTATTACTTCCTTCCACTTTATTTTTATTCATAACTTTGGGGTCACATGTGACCCCATGCGACTACTTGTGTGATTTTTTTCACGCGCCTAATTAAGGGTTAAAAATATAGAACAGACAGGCTAATTAATATTACACAAACAACAACTAAAGATATGTCCGTATTTAAATGACATTGGAAGTGCATAAATTTAAACTTATTATGATACAAAAAATCATTAAAACTTATAGCCCTGACTTCATTTCCTATATTGAAATACATTACATTAAATATTACATCAGATATGACATCATTACAAATTTAAGTTAGATCGTTACATGGCAAAATGTAAACACACTGTTAATAGTTATCCTTGTGCAGATACATGGTAGTCAATGCGCTTGGAATTAATGATACATGTATAGTCGAATACATAAATATTTTTGTTAATTTATACATATTGTATAAGGTGATCATGATTATTAATAGTCTTACGGTTAAGCAAAACTTCGGGAGTAAGCCTCCATGTCTGAGAAAACCTAGCAAGCTTTTGAAAGACTTGTGAGGTCCAACAACCTATACTGGGGCATGGCGGACTATGACATGTCCCACCTCGTATTGAAGATAGGCCCGGGCTAATATTGGGCCATTAAAAAGGGCTGAATACAGTTTTAGGCCTTGAAAACACTGTTAACCAGTAAAAAAAGAAGCTATAAAGCATGAAATGATGAATTAGGAATAAAAAAATTATAATCAATGAAAAGTCTGTCTAAAATCGACCTTTAATACAATTGGCTAAGGACAGGACATAAATTCAAAACTGGTACCATAACAACTATAAGTATCGCGTCAACCAAAATTTTCGAAATTACTTATATATAAGTTGATTAATTAAAATAGTATTTTTAGTTTTATACATAAAAAATTAAGACATTTTTTTCCTTTCTATTCTAATAAATTGTAATAACCTGTTCACAGCACTGCTAAGGTGTTTTTAACGTAATATTGACGCGGGCTGCGTCAATATTACGTTAAAAATTAAAATATTGTTTAAACATAACACATAGTTCTTATTTTAAGTATTATTTATTTATCATCATCATCATCATCAGCCTTATTCAAACGAGCCCGTTATTGCTGGTACCTACCTTATTTATGTATATATGCCACTGGGCTTATTTATGTATAGTTCAGTTCAGTTAAATGCGACTCTCCTTAAGATATGTTTGAACAGCTCTGACAGAAACAACTTTACATGTAGTCGACCTTAACCTAGTCAGTTCAAATACCTCACTATATTTAAACAGGCGTTGAAATAAAATCATGTTGTGTTAAATAATGGGGCAGCTTTTAAATTTTTTTTTATTATTGGCATAATTAAATATTAATCACTGAAATTATATAATTTTTTTTTAACTTTCATGGCTTAGTACCTACGCTTTCGTCGAGTTAGCAGGATAGATATCTATACATATAATAAAATTCTAACAAATCAAATGTGTACATTCAATATATTTTGAAAAATCTAATTGAAATAGATATTACTAGCCTTTCCCGCGGCTCCGCTCGAGTTCTAAAGGCTGAAAATCAAAAGAAATTAGTTTTGCAACATTTTTCATTGATGCTCCGCTCCTATTGGCCGTAGCGTGATGTAATATAGCCTTCCTTGATAAACGGACTATTTAAAACAAAAACAATTTTTCAATTCAAATCAGTAGTTCCTGAGATTAGCGCGTTCAACCGAACAAACAAACAAACTCTTCAGCTTTATAATATTAGTATAGATTACTGATACTGAGGCCAAATCTAGTGTTCTTAGAATTATTGTCTGTCTGTCTATCTGTGACCGTATCACGAAAAAACCACTGGACGGATTTGGATGAAATTTGGTATGATTGATTACCCGAATCAATACATTGGATACTTTTTACTATGGAAAAATACCTAATTTCTGAGAAATCTCAACTAACCGTTACAAACCGGCAATAATCACACAGTATATGAAATCTATTTTCTTTCCGGTCTTTAGAACGCGGGCAGAGCTGCGGGAAATGCTAGTTCATAATTCATATATATGTAAGATTGAGTCGTGTTTAACTTCAGATAATTATCGAAATAGCTTATCAGAATGACTTCAATGCCCTGTTTTAAAACTGTAATTATGTACCCCTTTATGATACCAAATAAAGGAGATATAAGAGGGTTTAATCGAAATTATTCAGAGTAGAAAGTTTGTTAAAAAGCGTTTGTTATAAGTATTATTTTATGTTATGGGTACAATTTATTTATTTATTTATTTGGTTTCTAATAGATATTAAATAAAATGTTCCGTGGTAAGCTACGAGGCTTGTGTTACGGACACCAGATGGATGATATATTACACTCATATAAATTTTAAATACAAAGATATTATAAGTATAAACAACCATGACGGGAGTACAAACATTCGTGCTCAACAAATGAATGCCTCCAGCGGGACTCGAACCCGCGACCGCTGGCGCAGAAAGTAGGGTCAATACCAACTGAGAAAAACGTGTCGTCAAAATTATTCAATACATATAATTAAGAACAATCCTTTTTATGGATCTTAACCCAAAAAATAACGATATAAGTAGGTACCTAATTTTTTAACTTTACATTAAACTCTTGCCCTTCACATTTACAATAATTAATTTTAAGGAAGTTCTATTACAATACTTTGAAGGGCTTTTTTTTGCTTTAATTCGTAAATACTCATGCCGATAGCTTATTAACTTATTTCTATTTAACCGACTTCCAAACAAGGAGGTTATGTTTTGCCTGTATGATTGTTCTTTTAGATTGTTCTTTTATATTGTTCTTATATATTATTATTATTTACAAAGATTGACTATTCTCAAAATCCTAAAGATTTTGGTTTTTAATGAAGTCCGCGGGCCTAAGCCAAGAGTACTTCATTGAAATTGCTAGGCTACTGTGTCAACATCTTCCTCTTGAAGAAATTTCCTTACTATACGGCATGTATTTAGGATAGTTGCTTTTTGCATAGTGTAGTACGTGGTCTCCAGTAAATCTAACGCTTTGAGTGAATGAAGTAAGTGTTTAGGAATGACACCTGTGCTGGAGAGCGGCCGGCCGACCCCACATAGCGTGGGATAAGGACAGGAAGAAGAAGAAGAAGACCTGTGCTGGAGAGCACCAGCGGAACGATATAAACGGTTTTCATTTTCCAGATTCTTAATATTTCTTCCTTAAGTTCAGTGTATTTTTGTAACTTCTCTGTAATTGTTTTCTGTAAATTATGGGTATTTGGGACAGATATATCTATTATATGGACTATTTTATTTATTTTGTTAATTAAAGTGATATCCGGTCTGTTGTTGTGAATCGTTTTGTCAGTTAATATAGCTCTGTCGTAATACATCTTGTAGCTGGCATTCTCCATCACAGGTGTAGGTGTGTAATGATAATAAGGGAGAGGTTTTTTTTCTGTTAATTTATGCTTAATGGCTAACTTTTGGTGAATTATATTGCAAACTTGGTTATGACGATGCGTGTAATCGGTTTGAGTCAATGATGTGCAAGCACTGGTTATATGCTGTATGGTCTCTGGTTGTCGAAGACATTTTCTACATTTATCCGTTTGAAGATTAGGATCTTTGAGTATGTATTTTTTATAATTTCGAGTATTAATAACTTGGTCCTGGATAGCTATTGCAAATCCTTCTGTTTCGGGAAAAAATGATCCTAATTTAAGCCATTTATTTGAAGCCTCTAAACTTATGTGCGGTTGTTGAAGGTCATGTATATGTCTGCCGTGCAATTCTTTTTTCTTCCAAGCTTCTATTTTATTTTTTTGTAAATCTGGTTTAGTGTTAACTTCTATTAATCTATCTTTTAAGTTCAATGGAGTAAATTTGTCATCAGTTTCAGTTACTGCACAATGTAGACCACTAGTTTTAGCTTTTTCGAAAAAGAACGCTCGCAAATTATTAATTTGTCCCTGCCATAAACTATTTAAATCTATAAGACCTCTACCTCCTCTATCTCTTTTGATGCTCATTCGTTCTATTGCCGATTTAGGGTGTGCGTAATTATGCTTTGTCAATATGGTTCTTGTTTTCATTTCTATTCTATTGATATCTGTTTTTGACCATTTAATTATCCCAAATGAATATGTTAGTATTGGAATAGCATAGGTGTTAATGGCTTTGAACAGATTTCTCGAGTTTAATTGTTTTTTGCAGATTCGTGTAAGGCGTTGAAAATATTTAAGTCGTAAATTTGTTTTTATTTCCGTATGTGTGATTCCCTTAGCTTGTTGTATCCCTAGGTATTTATAAGTTTCGCCTTCCTCCATCATGTCAAACTGGATACTTCCTACTGAGATATTGCGACTGCTAGACAATTTTCCTCTTTTTAAATATAATTCCCTACACTTATCTAAACCAAAAGACATGCAAATGTCTTTACTAAATGAAGCTGTTATAGTAATTAATTTTTTTAACTCCTTTTCCGATTTTGAGAAAATTTTAATATCATCAACATACATTAAATGTGTAACTAAAGTATTCGTTGTGAGTTTATAACCAGCATTACTGTTATTGAGCAGACTTGACAGTGGGTTAAGGGCCAGGCAGAACCATAAAGGACTCAAAGAATCACCTTGGAAAATGCCATTTTCAATATTTATCTCTGCGGTATTCAAATTTACTTTATTATTTCTTAAATGTAAAGTTGTTTTCCAAGTTTTCATTGCAATGTCCAGAAAATTTATAACAACAGGATCAATTTTATAGATTTGTAATATTTTAATAAGCCAAGAATGGGGTACGCTGTCAAAGGCTTTTTTATAATCAATATAAGCTAAACATAAATTTCTATTGCGTGAAGTTGCCTGCTTTACAATGGTACTATCTATTACAAGTTGCTCCTTGCATCCCTTATGATTCTGTCTGCATCCCTTTTGTTCCTCAGATAGTATATTGTTTGTAAGAATATGAGTATTAATTTTAAATGTTATACATGCAGTTATCAGTTTATAAATGGTAGGTAAACATGTTATGGGCCTATACTGCGACGGATCTGCGGTAGCGTTGCTTTTTGGAACCATGTAAGTAACCCCTTTTGTAACAAAGTCGGGTAAAACTGCTCTTGCCTTTATCAAGTCTGTAACAATGTTCGAAAGTATTTTATGTAATGTATACAGTTTTTTATACCAAAATATATGTATGCCATCGCCACCACTTGCTTTCCAGTTTTTCATTTTTGTCATTACTTGTTCTAAATCACTTGTTGTTACCTCTGCAAAATCCATTTGATTAAGGTGTTCCCATTTTTTTTCCTCTTCTTTTATCCAGTAAGCTTCATTATTATGATCTTCTCGTTTCCTCCAGATATCCGTCCAGTAGTTTTCAAGTGTTTCAACAGTGGGTAATTCTGTATTATCATTGCTAGTACTGTTGTTGGTTAAGGTCCTATAAAAATCTTTTTCATTATTTGAGAATAATTTGTTGTCATTTTTTCGTTTTAATGCTTTAATATATCGAGCTAATCTTTGAGATTTTAGTGCTAATTTTTGCTTAAGAGTATCCAAAAACTCTTCCGGTCTAATATTATCCTTTTCATGTAATGAGTGAATTCTTGTATTTTTAAATATTAACTCTACTTTTTTTTCTAATTTTCTGGACCTATCGTTATTTATGTATCGTTGTAATCTACCTATATCAGCTCTTAGTTTTTGAATATCTTTCTCAATTCTAATTTGCCATTCTGGTTTTTTATTTCTCTGTGTGTTATAACTATTAACATTTTCTGCATTTTGTTTTTTAATTTTGTAACCCATTTGACGACACATCACTAACGCACTACAGTATATAAGTGTATGTATTTCTACGATATCAGAGTCAATAGAATAATAATTTCTTAAAATATCTTTGTTAAATATGTCAACTAATTTATAAAGCTTTTTATTTTCTTTTATACGAGGTAATTTTGGTCTTGAAGTGGGATCTGTTCCTCTATATTCGGCCAGTGCTATTTCTAGTTCTTCTATTAGTGTTTGTGTATATTGTGGGGAAGTGTCAGTTTCGTTATGTGTAATGTCTGATTGATTGCTAAAACTTGAGGAGAATGTGTTGTTTGTGTAGAGACATCTATTGGCATATCGGCATTTTGTGTAAGTTTTGGTTCACGTGTTTCCCTATTGTTTTGTGAGTTCGGTGATTTTACTATCTCTTTAATTATGTTATGATTCTCTATCTGTGTACTGGAATTTGTAATTGCTGGCAAATAACGTTCTGACTCTAGATTTCTAAGTTCTTCATTCTCTTCTTTATCCAGTTGTAATCGGACTTCACGTTTTATATTTTCAATAACTGTTGTTGTTAGAAGATTATTCCGGACAATAACTCTTCTTTGATCTGCTATTCGTTGAGAATTAACTTTTAAATGGGGGTATTTGTGTGTAAATATATCAAAAAGTTTAGTGGGGTACATTGTTTTGTCTGTTTCGAGTTTGGTTATGTAGTAGTATGTGCGCATTATAAACATATTCATTGCATCATCCCATTTCATGCGCACTCTTGGTTTGTCAGCTTTAGTGGTCACAGGTTGTTCGGCGACTGCCTCCTGTGAAACATCCTCAGTTGGCGTTTCTGTTATTCCCCTTCTCCTGTCTCTACCGGCTGTAACTTCTGAGGACCTATCCCCATCCCCCCTGTCCCCAACTCTCGCCCAGCCGTGATTACGAGAGTCACTGGCTAGCATACTGTCACGCCCGTGGCCAGCTACAGACGTGCCCCGGCGATCACCCCCGGGAAGCGACCCTATACGATATCTCTTATTACGCGTCTCCATATTAATGGGTTACCTTGTTAGCCGTGTAAGTTTTCATTGTACACGTTACCGTTCAGCTAGGACGTAAGGTAGGATTTTGGGGGGCTTATTATTATTATTATTATTAATACTTTCTCGTCGTGCGCTCTCGGGAGGTGCGCGAGTGAAGTGAAGAACAGAAAAAATAATATTATGTAGTTTTGTCAGTAGTTGTTAGTTAATATAGGGAGCAAACTATTCATTAGTCTTGGGTAAGTAAAAATAAAAAAATAGGAAAAACCTAAAAAGAACAGCTGGAAAATCGAAAGGTTTATAATATACTAGCGACTCGCCCTCGCGTCGCACGGGCTCTTCCCTAGGTTTAGCACAGGCAAGGCCGCGGGATCCGCTAGTTATGCATATAAACCTTCCTCTTGTATCACTCTATCTATTAAAAAAACTGCATCAAAATCCGTTGCGTAGTTTTAAAGATTTAAGCATACATAGGGATATAGGGACAGAAAGCGATTTTGTTTTATACTTTGTAGTGAAGTATATATAGCTAAAATTTTTTAACGCGAATGAAGCCACGGGCTCTGCCAGTATTTTTTTTAAAAGTGTTTGATTACTCAACGTTTTGTTTAACACGAGTTTGTAAATGAAACTATCTTTCGGATTTTGTCGCGGAATTATTTTGATTTTTGGTTCTCGACGTTTCGAATGCTTTACAGCAATCATGGCCACGGAAGAGACTAAGGTATTTGACGTCTCAGAGGTTTATATACTTGTTATAGAGTTTGATTATTAAATTTTGATTGCATTCTTTATTTTCGTTTTTTTTCAAACTGTACAGTATTAAGCTCAATGTCGTTTCGAAACTTTTATACGAGTACATATTTTTTTTAGCACATATTTAATGTCTTATAACTTGTACTAATTTAGTAAACTAGTTATGGCGAAATTACGGCGTCAGGTTTTAGGATTGAAATCGTATATTAGTTTTACCCACAAAAAAGTATAATTAAAATTTAATTTATAATTTAATTTTATAAATTACATTTATTTAATTAGAAGTTGAGAAGAAACCCAAATAAAACTACGCTAGTGTCTTCTTATGGAGCTAATTAATTATAATACAAATATTTTTACAGAGATGTTATAGTTTTCCGTGTTAAAGAGTATCGTCGGAAATTGATTTCATAAATGGACCGAATGGGTCTACTAACCGTTAAAACCTACTTTAGTAAAATAAATAAATAAATATATAAAAGTAACAAAATAACCGCCGTCTGTGGTGTCTTCATTAAACATACTTTTAGATCAAACTCTAGAAAAATAAGTTGCAAGCATATTTATTCGCACACGTTTGCGGGCTTACAAAGGCCGAAAGCCAATATGTACACATAATAAGTAGTGTCTGTTGAAATAAGTTTATCGGTAGAGACCCTGACTACAAATGGCACCTATAGTAAAGATATATCTTGTAGCTTACCTTAATAAATAAATAATGAATTTATTATACATATTTCAAGTATTAATTGACCTATTTTTGTTAGTATATTAATATGGAAAAATACTTATTTTATGTTAGTAAAATAAGATAATAATAATTATGATTCATATTTATGTATTTGACTGTGTACATGAGTGTCTCATCATCGTTAAGAGAAAACAGTTCACAGTCTCGGCAAACATAGATGATCTGCCAGTAGCGAATCCAGGGGGTCGAATGTCTAGGGGTATGTGAAGTTAAGTGCGTTTAACCTGTATTCATCAGCTCGTACCCATATCCAGTTAAAGATATACTTTTTCAAATTTTAAAATCGGATTTTTGATTTGATTTGATTGAACCTACCAAAACTGACAAAACGATTAAAATAGGTATTATTTTTTAATAAAAATGAAAACCGACTTCAAAACGTAACAAATCGAAACTAAAAAGAAAAAAATAATAATTTTAATTACTTTTGTATTGTTGGTGTGTTGGTGTACAGTTTTATCCTGCCTTTGCAATGAACTTTCGAACGGATAGGTATTTTGTTTATATTTACAAATTGATACATTAATTAAATTGTATTAAGATTATTTTGCTTACGCTAAGTCAGCGAAGTTTTGGAGTGAACGACAATAGTCAATCAAAATTTGTCCACGTCTATTTTTCCACGTAACTCCTAGACGTTAAAAAGATTTACCTTCCATTATCAGATCAACCTAATATCTTGAAGGAATACAACTATCGGTTCATAAGTACATATTATAATATTAAAAGAATTTTCTTAACCGTTTGACCGTTCCTAACCGTTGAAGAGCACCTTACATCATTACAAATTCTTGATCAGCTTTAGAAAATATACGAAAAACGTAATAAATGCCTATAAAATTTGAGAGTTGCCCTCGATTTCCCTAGGATCCCATCATCCGATCCTGACTTGGTGATTATGTGAATATCTTGAAAGTATACCCTACCCAACAAAAAAAAATGTAATCGGCCAACATTTGACGCAGAAATAAATGAACAAACATAAAAAGAACCGTTAAGGAGTTGTACCTTCCATCACCAGCTCATCCACATGAGATGACGATTTTCAGAGACAAATGCTTGAACATCTTTAGAAAATTTATCAAAAACATAATAGGTACCTATAAAATTTGAGATTTGCCCTCGATTTCCCCGGGGATCCTATCATCAGATCCTGACTTCGGGACTATGGGACCCCCTCGGAGCTATACCCTACCGAACAAAAGAAAAAATTTGAAATCGACCTACAGGCTAGAGTAGTGCCCACTAAAAACCAACAAAACCTGTGTCTGAATTAGGCACGTAAAAATAGCACTTAACCTCGCACTAAATTTACGATCCAATTATTTTATAAGCTTTAGAAACACTAACTCAGGATAAAATCAACAAACGCTGACAGATACCGTGGAGCTTCAGGTGCCATCTTGAAAAAAAGTTTTTTGCCGATATTTCGGAAACTTTGCACTTTAGAGATTAAGAGATAATAAATTTCGCATATTTTATTTCTTGTAAACATTTTTGAAAAACTTATCGTTTACGATTTATGGCCTATTTAATGAACCGGTTTTTTGAACGGGTTTTTAAGACATAATCAGGGATCCGCCACTGTGATGCGCTACAAAAACGGGGCAGTCCCAATAATACCCTAATTTATTATTATACTGGATACGAAGAGCGCCATAGGATTTTTGCGTATATCGTGCCCTCAAAATCTAAAATGCGATGCAGTAGGATCAAAAGAGAGATCTCTTAATATCTCTCGTACAATTTGCAAACTAATGTTGAACCGCTTCATCTATGTACATATTATAATAAAACAATAGCCTAGAAAAAAAATGTAAATTATTTGAAAACAATGACTGTAACGTTTTGTGTATTGAATATAGACCCCAAAACAATCGTTATAAAAATTTTGTCTGTTTATATGTATGTATATATAGTTTAACTGAAAATGTACTGCATGGATTTTGTGTAGTGTTTACTTATTACTCGGGTCGTGATTATGGTTAGTTTTTATTGTAGAAAAATATTTCTTTTCCACAGGAAATCATAATAATTGGTTTTATTAAGTCGTCCTTAGAAAAATGGCTGTGGCTAAACCTTAAAAGATCCATCAAAACTATGTTGTAAGAAATTGTAGGTATCAAAATGCCCTAATGAAAACTCAACATCAAATACCTATTTATATCAGTACATATAAATACCAGGAACTAGCGAATTGATGTGCGCATTTCACGCAAAAAGTAGGTAGGTACTACACATTATAAAAGTATATTTAAAATATCTTTTATTACAGTACATTTTTTTTCAATCAAGACCAAGGCCTTTTCTTACCGAACCAGTGACGTTCTTACTGAATTTTATAAACTAAAAGTAAATCAAACGTAGAATGTGAAATTATTAATATATAATCTGAGTTGTTACGGTGTACAGTAAAATATATTTAAATAAATAAATATGTTAGGACATTATTACGAGCGCCATACACAGCGCCATTTTTGCTTAGTTTCTTTCACCAGTTCTTCTCAGGTCAGAGATCTCTTCTTTCCAAACTGGTGGTAGACTTATGACGTTCAGTAAGAAATTGTAACAATTTCTATGCTGAATAAAATATTTTGATTTGATCTAGTTTCGTGCTAACTACGATGGAAGCTTGTGATACGGATACCAGATAGTGTATACTATACTACAAGTTTAAATACATACATAATATAAATATAAACACCCATGACTGGAGTACGAACATCCAACTTTAACAAATGAATACTCCCAGCGGGACTCGAACCCGCGACCGCTGGCGCAAGAAAGTAGGGTCACTACAAACTGAGCCATACGTGTCGTCATATGTAGTTTTGAGAGAAAGTTGCAAGAAAAACCTTTATATAGTCCAGAAGCGGTGACGGAGTCGACGAGAACAGTACCGCATCCACCATGCAGTACACATCCTTGGGTCGCCGGCACTGAATCCATTCATCAAAGTGGTATAGCGGTGGGAAATCCATTGGACTCGTTTCTGTGAATAGAAGTAATATAGGTTATTCAAATGTGATTAAAAATGTTCAGAAAATAACAATGTAAACAAACAAGACGGTATTAAATATTTCAACGACATGTTTGTTTTACCAATTTATAGCGTTTGCTGTGCCATTCGGGTCCTGCGGGGAACATTAAACATAAATATATTTGTAATACGATACTAATTCCTTTAATAATAATAATAGTCCCGCTGAGTTCTTCTCAGGTCAGAGGTTTCTTCTTTCCGAACTAGTGGTAGACTCATGACGTTCAGTAAGAAATTGTATCAATTTTTATGCTGAATAAAATATTTTGATTTGATATGATTTAGAACTTGCTCTTTGTGGAGCATACATGATAGGAATGTGTTACTTGGATGTACACCAGTGATCGTGACGTTGATTATTATTAGTAAACCAATTGGACTAAGTGTTTAATGATAGTAAAACCCTATATATAGCTTCTACCCGAAATTGAAACCCCTACCGGATCCGGTTTGGAAGCTTTGCAGGTCTGACATATGCAATCTTCTCTGGCATCTTCTCTCTCATCTAATCTGGCAAACTTTTTCGTAGACCTTTTTAAGTTTTAGCTAGCACTAGCCACATCTAGATCTAGATCCGTTTAAGCGGTTAGTATGGATTGCCTCGGTGGTGTAGTGGTTATCATGTACGGTTGTAGGTCGAGTGGTCCTGGGTTCGAGTCCCGGGTCATGCCAAGATTAGTTATTGAGTCTTTCTGTTTAGTAAGCCTCAGTAACCAGTGGGAAGTTGGCGGTGTTTCTCCCCTGTGCTTCGGAGAGCACGTAAAGCTGTCGGTCCTGCCCTTTAGCTCTCACTGGTCGTGTCGAACAGTCGTCCCACCGGAGTATGACAGTGATAGGAATAGGGAGTACACTTGTGTCTGCGTGTACACGCGTTGCACTATAATATCTCCTGCGCAGTTAGCCAGTGAGATTGGACTTTTTATTGGACTTACAATTGCGACACAGTTTTTAACTTCTGTAATTATCATCGTTGTATATGTTTTTTTATTTCATATTTAGGTACCTACATACCTACTGAAATATTAATAAAGATTTTTTTTATTTTTATTATCTATATATGTTGACCCGGATACCGCTATAATCATACCTAGTATACCATACCATAGCTAAACATAGTAAAAACATAGTAAAACAATGTTTTTTTTAAACTTTTGGTTCGCGTTATATTTTATACTTTACAGCAAACATAGTCAGGGAGAGATAGACAAACATAGTCATTTAAAAAAATCAAAGTTCATAAAGTATTTAGTAACGTAGTGTTTTAACGGGTTACTTACTATGTGTGTTAGTGTGGGGAATAATGTTGTCATTTCGTTATGATTTCGATTACCATAGCCAGTTTTTTAACATTGACCCACTTATTACATACAATATTACAAGAATGAAGTTAAAGTAATAATTATAGTATTTGAATATTCTTGACGACACCGACCTAAGTGAGATACGTGGCTGCTGGCTTATGTAGGTTTACTGTATATTGATTGTCATCTATGCATATAATATACTTGTCGGAGGAAGCTATGAATTAAGTTAATTTTTGCCTTCATGCATAATGCACAATATTGTTTGTTTACATTTTAATTACTTTTAAAAAATCTTAATTTAATTTTATTTAATTTCTTACATATTTCTTGAGTTTAAAAATATTATTTATATAATAAAAGTCATGAATATGGTAATTCATGTATTGACCAATCAGAGCAGAGCATTGCCTCGAGCGGGATCGAAGCGCCATCTTAAATTTGGTTGTTGAGCGAGATTGACAGTTTTGAGGGGACATTGTTTTCCGAATTGTGGGATCGAGCGAGTTGGCTGAAGTGAGATTGGTGCCTTGAACTCGCTGCTCAGTCTTATTTTATTTCTGTAACGAAATTATTATAAATTATTGTGAATATTACATTATTAAAATAGTATGGAAAGGTCCCAATGACGCCCACTAAGCCCGCAACCACAAAGACGATGTCGATAGAGATGTTTCTCCGACATATTATTATATAAAAAAAAATCTAAAATTTAAGTCAAATGATGATGAAAATTTTTTGGAAAATCCAATCGCAATAGTTATTATTAACGAATTAGCTTTTAGATATTATCTGTATCACGAAGAAGCCACTGTACAGGTTTTGATTAAATTTGGTATCACGATATCTTGTCGTATAGTTCAGAAAATTTTGGATACGTTTTATTAAATAGGAAAATGTCTTACAAAATAAAGTGCTAAAATGCGCTAACGATTCGCTCTGTCGCACACCAACTTTTTTTGAGGACACTTCATGAGAATTTTTAAAAATAAAGTCGATTAAAAGTCGAAATTTTCAATGCAAAAACTTCGCATTTGTATCCACATAAATATGAACATTTATTATGATTCATAATCTATTATATACTTAACAAGGATTTCCCTTAGTGCG
The DNA here is from genome assembly GCA_905231865.2 of Boloria selene. NCBI lineage: Eukaryota > Metazoa > Arthropoda > Insecta > Lepidoptera > Nymphalidae > Boloria > Boloria selene. The sequence goes on from HG993149.1 coordinate 658,507, forward strand.
CGTTCTAAGGATAGGAAACCAAATTCTTTCTGAGTCGCACGGTATGGTACCTCGCAGAACTAACGCCCGCCCTTCCCGTTTTTATGACATTTTTCATTGATGCTCCGCTCCTATTGGTCACAGCGTGATGTAATATAGTCTATAGCCTTCCTCGATAAAGGGACTATCCAACATAAAAAGAATTTTTCAATTGAAAACAGTAGTTTCTGAGATTAACGCGTTCAACCAAACAAACTCTTCAGCTTTTATAATATTATAGTATACTTAGATGAGCAAGCTTACCGAGAAAAATATGTCATGTGTGTTTGTTGACTGAAGCGATTTGAGAGAAACTTTTAAATATTAAACACAGGGTTTCTAGGCGTTAGGTTAATGTATAACTGATATTACGAATAAAAAGTTGTAATTAATAATTTTACATCAAAATGAAGATTCAGGAATAACGGAGGAACATTACATGTTTATTTCAGTGCGGTGCTAAAGTTTTTGGAAGGAAGAGGTAGTGGTATTTTATTCAGCATCGTTAAGATGCAGAATAAAATAAGTACTTATATTTTTTGTGTTTTAAATTCTTAAATATATACATATAAGGAAAACAGTTCAAGTTAATATAAAAATTCAAGTTAAAATAACTAAAATCTATATTATATCATGTCAAGCATAAATACTATATAGGTATATATTATGTAGTAGGTAACTCGCACATACGTTTAAATTTAATTATTTAATAATTTTACAGAAACGCATTAGATGCTAATACGCAAGTTGAAGAGCAAAGCTCGAAATCTTTTCTATCAAAATTACCACTTGTCTTACGGTGAAGGAAAACATCGCGAGGAAACCTGCAGGTCTAAGAGTACCTAGCAAGTTCTCGAAAGCCATGGGAAGTCCGCCAACACGCACAAGGCCAGCCTAGTGGACTATGGCCTGATCTATTCGTATTGAAGGAAGTCCGTGCGCAGCAGTGGGATGTCAAACCATTTAACAAAATGCATTAACAATAGATATTTTATGAAACAAAAAAATGGCCCTTCGGGCTATTTAAAACATAAGCGATTCGACTGCCTCGGTGATGTAGTGGCTAGCATATACGGTCATACATCGAGAGGTTCTGGGTTCGAGTCCCAGATGAGGTCAAGTTTAATTATTGAGTCTTTCTGTTTAGTAAGCCTCAGTAATAGCCCAGAGTTGCGCCTTAGCTTTCACTGGTCGTGTCTATTATATTATTATAAATTATATATTAAAATAATAATGCATTTTTATTGTATGTTTTATTTGACAGCCTTGCTTGTTGCTTAGTAACCCTATTACATCACATCCCTTTTTAATAAAAAAAAATAAAAAAAAAAAAAACAATATCACTAATATAATTGAAAATAATAATAATAATATTATACGTATCTACACTAAAAACCAAATCTTTCAGGAGCTTTTCGTTTTCTTTCCGATTTCCTTGACGGTAATAAGGGGCCAGCTGTAGTATGTTCTGGTTCATGTGAGGTCGATGGTAACGAATCACCTTGGTCTGTAGGTTCAAATTGGTTATGATTTGACAAATAATATGAAATTTTACTACCATCAGACACTCTGCTTCGCATTTGGTCTAATTGTTTACGTTTAATCGTACCATTTGTACTCACTAAGTAGGAGTAAGGACCTGTTCTAGAAGTCACTATACCAGGTTCAGAACCCTTTTGTAATGCTTTGTTTATCCAGACAGAATCTCCAGGTTAAAATGGCATAGGTTGTTTAGTATCACTTTGCAGTTGTTGACGTAACTGAGCTCTTTCCATGTTTCCTCGAACATCAGGTTTTAATAAGTCGAATGTTGAACGCATTCTTCGTCCAAACATCATTTCAAAAGGAGATCTTTCAGTAGAATGCTGAGGTGTGTTCCTATAACTGAACAAAAACTTACATAATGCTTCATTTAAATCTGTATGTGAGGCTTCCATTCTCCCTTTAAAAGTTCGCACTGCTCTCTCTGCGAGACCATTAGTCCGGGGATGGTATGGCGTGGTTTTAATGTGTGCTATTCCTATAGATTTACAAAAATGTTTAAATTCATCAGCTATAAATTGAGGTCCATTGTCTGTAACAATATATTTGGGGTATCCGTATAAAGCAAAAATACTTCGTAATCTTTTTATAGTACTAGTGCATGTTGTGCTCTTCATTGGCAATACTTCTAACCATTTAGTATAAGCATCAATGATTATTAACCATGTAAAACCAAGGAATGGACCTGCGAAATCTATGTGAATCCTTGACCACGGTTCAGGGGGAATACCCCAGGAATATACTGGAACTTTGTTATTACTTTTTCTTGATCTTTGGCATCGTTCACAATTTTGTCCAAACTCGATAATGTCTTTATCTATATTCGGCCAATACACATGCAATCGAGCTAGGGATTGCATCGCAGTACTCCCTACATGACCATCGTGTAACATTTTTAATATTTCAATGCGTAAATTATAGGGAATACAAATTCTACCATTCCATAACACAAATCCGTCTTCATATGACATTTCTTGTTTCTTTTCATAGAAGGCATATAAGTTAGTGTCAATTTCTTTTTTGTCCGGCCAGTATGATGTTATATATTTTATAACATTTTTTAGCAAAGAGTCTTTAATTGTTTCTTCTCGTAAGCGTTGTTTGGTGATAGGTATAGTTTTAAGTCGTAAATGAAGTAAATGTGAATATTTTGGTAAGCCAAGCTTTTCAATTATTGACGGCTCTTCTTCTGGTAACGGTAATCGAGATAAGGCATCCGCTGGAGAGTTGTCTTTTGCAGGTAAATATTCTATGTCATAGTCATAACAATTAAGTATCATTGCCCATCTCAAAAGTCGATTGCTGGCTATTTTAGGTGTTTCTCGGTTTGGACTAAATATACGTTCTAGTGGTTTGTGATCTGTCAGTAATGTAAATTTTCGACCGTATAAGTATTGGTGAAACTTAGTAACTGCATAGATTAATCCTAGTGCTTCTTTATCAATTGTTGAATACCGTTGTTCTACGTTTGATAATGTTCTTGATCCATAAGCAATAGGTCTCATATCTCCGTTTTCATATTTGTGGAACATAACTGCTCCTATACCTTTGTCTGATGCGTCACTGCTTACGTATATAGGAAGGTTGCTGTTGTAATGGGCTAAGGTATTGTTGGATGTTAGTATATCTTTTAAGCTATTAATAATATGAGTATCTTTTGTAGTCCAATCCCATTTACTTCCCTTTTTTAAAAATCTATACAGTGGTATACATTTTACATGAAGCATTTCGATAAATCGGCCATAGTAACTAATAGATCCTAAAAATGCCCTAAGTTCGGAAATGTTTGATGGAACAGGCATTTCTTTTATGGCTTTAATATGTTCTTCTGTTGGATGTAGTCCATGTTTATCTATCTTGTGTCCCAGAAATGTTACACTTTCTTGTAGCCATGAGCATTTAGAAATTTGGCTTTTAATACCAGCTGTTTGTAATTTTTTTAAGACTGTTCGTACCTTTTCAACGTGATCTGGTAAATTTTTTGCAGTTATAAGGATATCATCCAGATAGCAGACTACCCCATCAATACCACTTAGTATTTGATCCATTGTTCGCTGAAAAAGAGCTGGCGCGAAAGATATACCGAACGGTAAACGCTTATACTGATAATATCCATTGTGAGTTGAAATTACTAAATATTTCCTAGAATCTGGATGAACCATCAGTTGTAAATAAGCGTCTTTTAAGTCTATTTTTGTAAATAGGATACCTCCTGCTAATTTTGATGTTATTTCTTCAAATCTAGGTAATGGATAGTCATCTACTTGTACATGTCTATTGATTGTTACCTTGAAATCCGCACAGATACGTATGTTGCCATTGTGTTTAACTGCTATAACTATTGGTGATGCCCATTCAATTGGACTTGTCATTGTATCTACTGATTCAATAACGTTTTCATTTACGAGTCTTTGTAGTTCAGCTGTGACCTGGTCCTTAAGAGCTAATGGTACTGGTCTTGGCCGAAATGTTTTTGATGGTACGTTTTCTGAAATATGAATTTTAGCATAATGTCCTTTTATGGTACCTAATTTTCCGTCAAATATTTCAGGAAACTCGTTGAGTAGCTGTTGGACTATCTGATTATGATTTAATTGATTTTTAGCAGTTTGATTTTTTTTTACTTCCTTATTTTGTTCATTTATTTGGTATGTTTCTTTAATGTTACATAATCTTGATCCTGGAGGCATTGGAAGTTCATATTGTATACACCAATCTAGGCCAAATAATGGTATATCATTATGTTTTGTAACATATGCTTCTAATAACTTGGTTTTATTAAACGCTTCTACCACAATTTGACAGATTCCCAATGTTTTAATTTTAACATCTGTATAAGCTATTAAGTTACTACATTTCTTCAACTTGGGTCGTCCTAGAGTTTTCCATAATTCTTTGCCAATAACTGAATGTACTGCGCCTGGGTCATACAACATATCGATCTTAATATTGTTCATGATTGTCGGTATTAATATCTTTGATGGCTTTTTTTTGTAATTGATGTTAAATGTTTGCAGAGTCTCATCTACATCTGAATCCGAACTATTAGAGCTTATAATATCATTCTGGAGAGTTTGTACTTGTCTTGCTTTAATATATTTGCTTTTAGAATTCTTTGTTGTGATACAAACACTTGAAAAATGATTTTGCTTACCGCAAGCAGTACATTGCTTCCCACGAGCAGGGCACTCCGCAATATTTTTATGATATGTCCTACCACAATAAGAACATCGTTTGGTTTGATTCTTCGCTTCTTTTTTTATTGTTTTATCGTTTTTAATAACTTTGTTAATAGTAGTATGATCTTGAGAATCTGAATGTTGCATTGTATGTGTTTGTGTTATGAAATTCGCTTGAGTTTCTGCCTGTTCCAAGTTTCTAGCTGTTGCTACTACATCCGCCAGCTTAGCGTTATTTTTAGGATGTTGTTTAATGAGTTCTTGTTGCCATTGGAGATTATTTATGCCAATTACCAATTGATCTCTCAAGCGTTCGTCTAATGTGTTTCCAAATTCACAATACCCAGCTGAAGATCGTAAGTCCATGACAAATTGTGATATTGAGGTGTAAGTTTCCCTCCTTTTAGATGCAAAAGCTACACGTTCTGCAAGTACATATGTTTTTCTCCCATAGTACTCATTTAGAACAGTTACAAGTTCGTCGAAATTCTTATCTGTTACTGATGCTGGTCGGAAATGGTCTACAAGTACCTTAAATCCTTTTTGCCCAATACGAGATAGTAATAAACGTTTTCTTTTCTCTTCATTTTCCCTTGTGTTAAGTCCATGAAGTTCGAGTTCAATTTTAAACCGTTGAATATAATACTCCCAATCATCGGAGTTATTTAATTCTTCGAATGTAAATTTTTCAAGGGACATGTTTTTCCCTTTATTATCTTTTTTTACTCGTCGCCAGATATTATATTATTATAAATTATATATTAAAATAATAATGCATTTTTATTGTATGTTTTATTTGACAGCCTTGCTTGTTGCTTAGTAACCCTATTACAGTGTCGAACTGTCGTTCCACTGGAGTATGAGAGGGATAGGAATAGAGAATTCAACTTGTGTCTGCGAGTATACTTGTGCACTATAGTACACTCCTGCGCAGTTGGCTAGTCTCAATGAGATTCTATTATAATATCTCCTGCGCAGTTGGCTAGTCTCAATGAGATTGGCCGCCATGGCCGTAATTGGTCGGAGAGAACATTATTGACATAAGCGCTCGGAATACTGTCCGCGATATTTTTAAAGATAGGTATGATAAAAGACAAACTGTTGAGTTTCTCGCCGACTTTTCTCATCAGAATTGCTTTACGTGGTAGCTTCTTCACTGATTGAGGTATTGTACATACCTACTCATCAATTAAAATTTTATATTTTAATATTGTAAAAGTGATAATATTATTATATTAAATCAACTGCTTGCAAAAGTATTTCAAAAGTATTATATTTTGATTTTACAAAATAACTTAGAAACTCAACCAGATATAATTTCTAGGTGCCTTCAATATACCTCTGCTCTATATACCTCAGCATTTCAACTGTAATATATCAAAGTAATCCATGAAAAAACTATAAAATATTGTTGTAAGATAAATTTTACGAGTTTTGTATAGAGTTTATTCTTTACAGTAACTTACAATTTTCATGATAAAAAGGTTAATTAGCATAATACATTTTTATTTTTTTATTCCACCACCAAATTAATATTGACCTTGAATATCTTATGAATAAAAATGAATGGCTAAATTTCTTGCAAAGCGTAAATTCGAGAACATCTGGACAAATCTTTTACGACACATTTGGCTCAGTTGGTAGTAGCCCTGCTTTCTGCGCCAGCGGTCGAAGGTTCGAGGCCCGCTGCGGGAATTCATTTGTTGAGCACGAATGTTTGTACTCCAGCCCTTGGTATTTATATTTTTAATATGTATGTATATAAAATTTATATATGTGTAGTAAGTATAGTATATCAACTATCTGGTATCTGTAACACAAGCAACGTAGCTTACCACGGAACTAGATCGAGCTGTTATAATAGTGTCAAAAAAAACTGGCTAATACAGTTTTTCAAATATTTGTTGAAATCCGAGGAAAGATCAGTCGGAGATATATTATGTATAGTATATCACCTAAACCTCGTTAGAAGTGTAGCATATTTATAGTGTTCATTACTTCTAATTTAGTATAACCTTGTGCAGTCAGGCCGAGTTCAAGCCAAATCTATAAATTAAAAATGTACAGTAACAGCCCGGAGTAGGGAATGCAGCGATAGTTTCGGAAAACACTTAAAGATTTGTATAACTGATAATGGTAGTTAAACTATAGGGTTTATACCTTGATTTTAGCTAACCTTGGTATATTAGTACTCTTAAAAATACCTTTACGCTTTTGTGTGGGCGCGAGTACAAGGGTGATAATGAATAGTCGGGAAATTATTGCACAGCACCGCCTAGTTCCACGGTGAACTGCGAATCTTGTGTCTTGTGCTAGGGATACCAGATAATAGATAACTACACATATATAATTTATAAGTCTTTTAAACGCCCATGACTGGCGTAATAACATTGATGTTCATCCCATCAAGTCAACTATATTTAAGGGAGATTTGACAACAGTTTACACGCTTAGGCAGTACATATACTATTGGAACGATACTGAGTAGATTAGCATGGCCGAGGTGGGCGGCTCAGTAGCGTCCGGTAATCTGGCCGGACGCGGAGCCAAGAAACGCGCATGAGTGGCCAACTTCAGTGCTTGTTGTGTCGTGCGGGTTGCTCCAAGTACAACTCTGATGGCAGAGTGGACTGTGGAGCACCCCTCGGCTGTGTAGCTTCATTAAGCTTCGGCAGAGCTGCCAGGCTGTCGAGGGGTCGCAGTTAAAGTGATCCCGCGACGCCCCATTAAGACAGGTCTTAGGGGGTAGTACTGGCTTTAGGCTAGTGAGTCCCGCATAAGCACCTGGTATGCGTTAATGCATTTCCCAACACAAAAAAAAAGATTGACAACGATTGTAGTCTGTCGCATCGTAAAAATCACTCTCATAATTCATTTTTATGTTTTCATAACTCGAAAAGAAGTGTAATTTTTATATATATATAACTTAAAAATTATGCAAATGTTGGATTTAATTACTATAGACAATTAATTTGTTATTTACTGCTAATATTTCATATTCGTCGTTTCAATTAATTAGCGCACTTATCTACCTACCTACTTAATTATACATTTTTCACTTTTATTAAATAAAGATATTAATTACGAATTCTTTTGATTGCTTTTTTATGAATATATTTTTTGCCTAGTTGAATTTTATATAACTTCCCTATTTTTTATATTATATACCTATTTACTTAGAACAATAACGCATAAAGGCTTGTTACAATTAGCTCCCGCGAGTTATAATTTCAAGTAAAACATTCGTCTAAACAGAAAATTAATTTGTAACAAATCAGATGCCAATCCCTACTATATAATATTATAAATGTGAATGTAGGTTTGTTTGTTACGCTTTCACGCGAAAACTACTCAACCGATCATCATGAAACTTTGTACACATATTCTTGGAGGTATTAAAAGTAACATAGGATACTTTTTATTAAAAAATAAATGTGTGGCACTCGGGGACTGCCGCGCTAAAGCTATTGCATAGCATTGTTATCAACTTATGCAATTATAAAAAACGACACTAATAATAATAGAAAAAGAGTATTTAATACATTGAAAGTTTTATTATAAAGAATTATCTAGTTAAATAAAGTTTATTTAAATATCATAAAAAAATATTTTTACATAGTAATTACAATAATTATTATTTTTAAAATTTACTCTCATCATTTTTCCCTAACTTTTCATCTTTTTTTCGTTACATTTCTTGATTCGGTCGCCGCGCTCAAAGCCCGCGATAGAATTATTAGAAGTTAAGCAATAGCTTAAAAAAAAATATTTTTACGAAAAATTAAAAAATTGTTTGTATTAACAATGGGTTCTGAAATAGCTAGAATAATAATAGCTAGAATAATTTAGAAACTTTCAGGCATCCTACAGATCAACCCAATGAGGTTGATTAGCAATTAAAAAAATTAACGCGGGCGAAGCCGAAGCGAAGCATCTTTATAATATATATAACTAGCGACTCGCCCTCGCTTCGCTCGGGCTCTTCCCTAGATTTAGCACAGGTAAAGCCGCGGGATCGCCTAGTTATGCATATAAACCTTCCTCTTGAATCACTCTATCTATTGGAAAAAACCGCATCAAAATCCGTTGCGTAGTTTTAAAGATTTAAGCGCACATAGGGATATAGGGATATAGGGACAGAAAAGGCGACTTTGTTTTATACTATGTAGTGATTCTTCTGTGAGTGTGTATGTCACTGAACTCCTCCTAAACGGCTGGACCGATTTTGATGAAATGTTTTGTGTGTGTTCGAGTGTATTCGAGAATGGTTTAGATTCACAATTCAGTCCACTACAAAATGTATTTTTTAATTTTATAAGTTATTTATACATTTGCACAATAAATGACATATTCAATTATTAATAAGTCGTTGCTAGGCAACGTTGTTTTGCGCATTTCTAAACGCAAGAAATAAAAGGATTAATTTTAATTATTTGCACTAATTATTTCGAGGTAAATCTATCTGGCTGTATGAGTCCTTCGTTTGTTATTACGTGACATTTACGCACACATTCATTCTAATGTTGCTTCAATATTGAGCGGAATTATGTATATATTATATATGTATGAAACTATGCGCTATTATTCTAAGCCTATTACTTTTTGTGCAAATATTATTCATGTTTGTTTTGTTCATAATTCGTTCGTAAATTTCCATTTTATTACTGGCGACTTATTTGTTTCGTCCCTCAGTAGGGTTTAATATATACATTTCTCAGAGATGGATTCCAGTTATAATAAATAAGGTCCAGTTATAAAAAATAAGGGTTTTAACCCCAGACGAAAAAAGAGGGCAGTTATAACTTCTATTATTCAACGTATCTGTGTGTCTCTGCTGTGAAATACTGTTCAAATGGATGATTTTCATAAAGTTTTTTTTTGTTTCAAAGTTGACTTGATTGAAACTTACTTATAAATCAAGAAAATCAGTTCTTATAGAAAGAAAATAAAAAATACTTTCTTAGGTTTACGCGAATATTTGACATTATAAATGAAACTATCTTAGATCTTTATAAGATAGTTTCATTCAGAAAGTAAAATATTATGAAATTTTAATTTCAAACTTTAGTGTACCATTTCTTTCGATATGGAATCAGCATATGCTCTCAGGACTTTGTTAAAATACTGCAGAGTTTAGTTTAGTTTATTTTAACTTACGCCCAGCGAAGAGGACCGGGTTTGCTAGTATTATAATATAAACTCCCATGACTGGTGAACAAACATTAGTGTTCAGCAAATGAATGCCCCCAGCGGGATTCGAACCCGCGACTGCTGGCACAGTGCTTCAAACTGAGCCAAACGTGTCGTCAAAATAAAGAAAACAACCTTGATCGAAGTTACCGTATGAGTTTTATTATAACCTGTTATTTCGTGAAAGTGAGATTACATCAATAAATATTACGAAAAATATATGGAGACAGTACAAGATGATGATGATGATGATGATGATAGTTTTAATATAATAAGTATAAATATAAAATATAAATATTTACCATTAAGTTCCATAGAGCTACCAAAGCTCCAGCATATCGCTATCACTAAATAAGTCAGTGTACACTTCATTGTCACTCGCTAACACTTTATTACGATTATTTCAATAATACAAAAAATATTTTATTAATTATTAATATAATTAATAAAACATAGTTTCTGTAAATATAATAATAATAAATATTATCTTTTATATTAATAAATATAACATTTATTAATATAAATATTATTGATTTATATAATTATCCATAAATTACATATACGAAACTGTCAAATAATATTAAAAAATAAAATAAATAAATAAAATAATATTAATGAAATAAAAAATATAATTTTACAAAATTAAATATTATTAAAAGCTTATTTAACGGCTAAGTACGAACGAACACACACTTTGCAGTCGACTGAACTTATCGTGGCTTATTGCTAAAGCGTTGCTTAAGTTCTGGGACTCGTCCTTCAAACATTTACAAGATTACGTTAGACCAATATGTATTAAACATATCTCGTAACGTAATGATAGCTTATGATATACAACCTGTTCTAATCGATGAAATGGACTTTTAGATATTTTATAAGCTATTTTGATAAAGTCAAAATTATTATTTCATATCTAACTTTCAAATCGAAATGATTGTAATACTTTCTTAGTAACACTTTCTTAGGTTTGATTTATTTTACTTTGAGTGGCACCGACTCTAACAATTACTTAATCAAAATTATTATTATTCTTTTTAGTTCGGCTTGTAACGTTTTGAAGTCGGTTTTTATTTTTGTTAAAAAAATAAATAATTAGTACTTTATTTTTAAATAATAATTAAAAGTTTAGATATATGAATTTCTAAGGACGACAAATTATTTTATTTCTTCTAATAAAAGATTCTCCTATAGTAAAAGGTATCCCAAATAATCGTAATGTCTATGATCTAATTTAATAAGTAATTAATTAAGAATGGTAAAACAATAACAAACCAATTTAAATCATAAAAAAATACTGTCAAGCTGTCAGCTGAAGCTGCTTTTATTATCATTATGCCTTATTTTTTTGTTCCCATTGACGTAAATCGTGATATATATATACTTATTAAATTTGAAAAATAATTAAAATTCAGAGTGTACATTTTATATATTTATGCACTTGTTTAAAATTACAACTGATATAATTTTTAATTTTTAAAACCTACTTTTAACGGTGAGTACATAGATCGAAACTATCCCAATTTTTACCCGAATGCGCCAGAAGGAAGGTTATGTTTTTCGAGTGTATGTATGTACATATAATTGTTTGGCACACTCTGCGGCCTAAACGGCTCGATGGATTTTATTTGGCTTGAGAGGTGTCGTAAGATTCAATTCAATTCTCTTGTTAATGGCTTCAAAGCGTGCCAGTTGAGCACAGATTATTTCGCCAATGTCACGTAGAATGGAGAAGACAGTCGTAAGATTCGTATTTCCTGTGAAAGTGACACTTGATATGTCAAAATAAAAAGTAACAAAATGGAGAATTTCAGACACCAATTTGTGTCTTAAAACAATCTAAATATTAACATAATGGTTTAACTTATATGTTTTAAATTAATGTAGGATAAAAAATTACTGAATATTACTTTAAATGTATAATTGGCAAAAACTAAACAGCTATAAATAAAAAAATCACTACATAGTATAAAACAAAGTCGCTTTCTCTGTCCCTATATCCCTATGTAGGTATGCTTAAATCTATAAAACTACGCAACGGATTTTGATGCGGTTTTTTTTAATAGATAGAGTGATTCAAGAGGAAGGTTCATAACTAGCGGAACCTGCGGCTTTGCCTGTGCTAAATCTAGGGAAGAGCCCAAGCGAAGCGAGGGCGAGTCGCTAGTATATTATAAAAAAGAACCCGACTGCATAAATGCTAATTAAAAATATGAAAACAATTTGACAAAGGAGGAATAGGAAAAATACACATGTACACTTCGCGACAAGGATGACACGTCATTAGTTTTTAGATACTTGCTCGCGGTAATACAGTTTATTTTAGTAGAGGCCCCATCGCGGCATTAAAAGTTTAATTGAATAAAATTAAAATTATTATATCTTACTATTTATTCTCTATTAAAAAGTGTCATTTTGAGGTTTACAATTATACTGGTCAACCCTAAAACTAAAAAAACTACTTGTTTTTTAACTGTCTTCCTTCTCGACATTCCATCCTGTCTGACGCCTTCGTAGTCTTCCTTTCGCGGTCGCCTTCGGGGACTTTTGTAAGGATTAATAAAATGTGGTGAAATATTAACCTCTATTTAAATGTACTCGGTTTCTATGTGTATTCGGCCCTTTTTAATGTTCTACAGCTAGGCACCAGCCTCCCTTCATTACAATGGGGTTCAGGCCATAGATTGTTTAAACCTAAAAAAGTCACACTATTATGTTGGGCTATTTTAGTATTTTTTAAAGTTTTGAAGGGAAAATCTTTGTCATTTATAATCCAATTCTTTATCTGTACGCCAGCAGCCCTTTTTAACGTGCCACTGGGCAAGGGCCTCCTTAAGTATTAGAGGGGGATCAGGCATAGTCCGTGTTGGCGACTTCACGTGTCTTACGAAAACCTCACGATGTTTTCCTTCACCGTAAGACAAGTAGTAAAGCTATTTTATTAATACGAATCTGTTCTAGTACAGACAGTTGGCACTATTGAGGCATTTATATGAAGCAGATGGTGTTCTTCCTATTCACTTTTATTGCTTTGTTTTAACTCCCATTTTAATTTTTGACAATCTAGTACAAATAAAGATCTACAAAGTAATAGGAATGACATTTTATTTAGATATGGAAATTATATTTTTGGTTTTAATAGCAGTTTATATTATATTTTGGCATTATTTTACAATTTTCCTGACGTTTCATGATGATTGTTAAGATAAAACATTCGAAACATCACGAAGATTTCCTTAAAAATGCTTTTAATTGTACTTAATATTATTCAATTCTCTTCCTACGCATTCGCACATAGTCATCTTGTCAAAGCGCGCTGTTGCTACGACGAATATTAAAAACTCAAAAACGATTCAAAGACAATTAAGTAATATCGATTTTTAAAAAGAATCAGTTCAATTGTTAATAAGTATAAACGAAAATATAAATAGAGCTGTATTTTAGCTAGAACTTACCAAAGATAATGTAATTAGAACTTACATCTAAACTAAATTTAACCCACTCATTTTTAACCTTTAGAACTATTCATTAAATTTATATGGGAATTTTGGTGACTCTGTGACTTGTCTTTTTTCTTTTTTCTCTTCCCTAAAATCAGTTAATATTTAGCAAATGTAACCTTCTCCTTTTATAAAGCTAGTCTCAAAGTTTATAGGAGAACTCAAATAATATAATGCTGTCATTTGTTTAACAACTAGACTTTAAATTCAATGTCTTATTCAACCAAGGATCTTTGCGACAGCAAGCTCCAGTCGGCTAGATTCAAATATACTTAATGAAATCTTAAAGAACCCTAAAAACACATTTCTTTGATTACCATTTTTATATTTTTATACTCGTATTTATTAGGTACATCACCATTATCATCATCACCCCTTTTTAACGTCCCACTGCTGGATACGGGTCTCCCTCAGTACGAGGGTGATCAGGCCATAGTCCACCGCGCTGGCCTAGTGCGTGTTGGCGGACTGCACATATCTTTCGAAAACTTGCTAGGTTTTCTCTGACATGCAGGTTGTCTCACAATGTTTTCCTTCACCATTAGGTACATCATAAATATAAAACGTACGAGCGTTTAGTTGTCGTTAGTTACATACGTTTTGACGGTTATAATATCCATACAGCCGCCCGGGGAGGCAGTACTCCTACCGGGCGCGTCCCCAGGTGGCGGATGGGGGAACGTCACCTGCCCTTCCTTACCAGTTGAGGGAGTGGTACCGGAGAAATCCGGCGCGGACCGAAAGCCATAGGCGGCGGGACAGGAGGCCCCGCGACTGCCGTCGTGAGGGCGCTGGCTACGACTTGGTCGTAGCCGGCGGCTTTGGGGAGGTGTGTTCGCTGTGGGTCTGTGTGGTTCACGGGCTCGCAGTCAGCAGGGGGGCATGCCGCGGAGGGGGATCAGTGTCGGTATTGCGATGCGCCGTTCTCCCTACCCTCCGTGGCCTAATGGGGCCGCCACCGTTAGATGGCGGATGCGGTGGGGCTGTAGGGGAAGAGGAGTGTCGGTGTGTCGTTGCTGTTCTCCCTATCCTCTGCAGCAGTCTGTGTTGTGTTTGTGACGTCTTGTGATGTCTTTGAGTGGTGTATCTGCGGATGTATATGAGGTGTTTTGTGCGTGGTGTCTTCGGACTTTGTATGTGAGGGGCTCACGGGCAGTCTGATATATTGTTTTTTGCTGTTTTTACTGGGGTCGCTCCGGGTACGTCTCTGATAAGCAGAGTGGACTAGGAGCGGCCTCAGGTGACGTAGGTAGCGCCGGGGCACCGTGGTAGTATGCTTAGGCAATCCTGCGGCGTCCCACTTATGGCGTAGGGGAGGGGTCTTGGTTTTTAGTGGGTAGGACGGCCCTTCTGGCCGGTGAGTCCCACACCTATCCGGGGGATCGGGTGGTGTGCGTTAATGCATTTTTCAAGCGTAATAAAAAAAATCCATACAGCCAAACAACTTGAAGGTATACCAAAGATAATCATACACTCCATTCTTTTAAATTAATTAAATCTTTAACAGCTAGAAGGACAGTGTTTTAATTAAAAAAATAAAATAAATAATTCAATTTGAATTTATTTATCTTGTATAAAATATCTTACAAAATGGGTAAGTTAAGTAAGTAAGTAATATAAATGAAGATAATATTGATTCTATCAAAAAAAGGAAGAAATCACCATTTCCTGGATATTCTACGTCATAATCAAATGATCAAATAGCGTTAATGTTGATAAAAAAATTAAAATATTGGAGAATATAATTGTCCAACCGGCTAAGAGACAAGAGGACGACCGAAAGGAGCAACGCAAACAGCGATTGGTTTACCAAAGAAAAAAAAAACAAATCAACCGTTTGTTAAGAAAACACTATGTGATAAATTGTCAATCATGCTAAATTGGTTTGTAGATAATGAAACTGTGACTAAAGTAAAAACTAATCATGTGATTCAAGAAGATGAAGTGGAAACAATTTCGGATAATGTATCATCTGCAGTTTTGGATAAGCAAGTGAAAATCAATAAAATAAAAAAATATTTTACGGCTGATGCTTAGAAAATTGTATAACAAGTTTACGCGACAAAAAAAATTAAACGAATGGGAATGTCCTTCGTGTAACAAAATATACGGCAGTAGATGATGAAGAAAAAGTGAAAACAAGTATGGGTAAGGGTGTGATTATTGTTGTGAAATGTACGGGATTAAAGCGTTATCCACGTAAAACTTATTGGATGTGTAAAAAATGGAAAAAAAATAGTATGCTCTAGATAATTAAATTAATTTTTATTTTATAAAAATGTAAGAATAATTAAAAGTTTTATAGAATTAAACTTGACTAAAAATAAGTAAATTAAATTAAAATAAGTGTTTAAATAACTTCCGACTTCTGTACGAATAATAAAAAAAATATTTGTGTAGTACCCGTATTAATAATTATAAATTGTTCGTACAGTACCCGTATTAATAGACTCAGCCTTTTCATAATTATCTGATGAATAATAAAATTCCTTTAAAAAATAACATTCATTTATGAAATTATTTTGAATATTTATTCATTCATAATATTCTTATTCATACAAAGTGTTACAACTTTAAAATAAATAATTAGGTTTATTAAACGATTTACAAACCTAAACTTTATATTATGTAAATAAAGTACCTATATACCCAACCATGTATGTACTACATCTACATGTACCTAGATAACTAAAATTACTAATAAGTGATCCCTTATCTCTTATTCGTACTTAGTTTTTAGTCTAGCAAGGAGTCATATTATGTAATTTACATACAAACCTCTTAACAGGTTACATATTGGATCTCTTAGAACTTTTGGTCATAGCTTCAGCTAACACCATCATTATTCTTATTATAATTGTCTTATACATTCATATTTCTAACTTGATTTGTAAATCTTTAATAATTTGTAAATCAACACTTAAGTATATCACGCTGGGACATCACTTTTGTCTGCTTGAACCGTTTAATTTGATGGGTGGTTCTTGACGAGATTTCTGTTTGCTGTTGCTTAGAAATGCTTTCCACAGTTGCACCGGCGGAATTTCAATGATGAGGTAGACTGGGATAGCCACTATATAAGAAGTCACTGCACCGCCTATCAATGCGGAAATCTGAAAAATGAATATGTATTGTTATAAATTAAAGCTTTGGATGAATTTCTGTATGAAACTATGACTTGGAGTACCACAGTTTGTAATATAGCGCTGAATGTTTTCCGAAGAGATTATTTACATATGTATATTGTGAATTGTATTTCTTCTAAGAAGTCGAAAACGGCAGCTACAGACAACAAAGAATTGATCGAGCAGTATGTGGGTACCTTACGAGTAGATTTTAGTATGATAATATCATTCATTGTTAATGAATGATATTATGAAATAATGCTTTTGGAAATGAAGCATTGTTAATATTAAAAAAGGATAAAATTTTGGCTGCAAGTGAATTTAATTTAAAAACTAACCTACTCTTTTTGGATCACAAGGACTGTTAATTCAAATTATATGGCACTGACGATAACTTTGTCAGTATAGTAGTTAAAATCGGTTAATATATATTTGGTATGTAGCCGCACTCAACACATACAACCTCCTCCTCTTTTTAAATCGGTTTAAAAATCCATACTAATACAATAATGTAAAAGTAGCTTTGTTGCCTTTCCACGCTTGAATACCTGAACAGATTTTGATAAAGCAAGTTAATATTAAAAAAAATGCATCTGGGGATGAATCCCTGCATAAGTAAGGCTAAGATACGCGAGTGAAGTTGCGGTTAATAACAAGTATCTAAAAATATAAAAGTGAAAGGTCACTCACTCATTCACTCACTCATCACGAAATATCGAAAACCGCTAACATAAGAGTATGAAGTATGGCAGGGGATAGTTTATAGTTAGTAGACGTCCGCTGAGAACGGTCTTATTGACAAGGTCGGATAAAGGAAGTTTCGCAAGCTTGTACGAAAATACTTAATTTTTTGTGCTGCAACTTTGAATTTGACAGGACTTAGGCACGGACAGGATAGAAGTGAGAGTGAACCGCTAGCTATATTATAAGAGCCCGTTAAATTATAAGCTTAATTACGACGACACGTTTGGCGCAGTTTGTAGTGACCCTTTTTTCTTGCACCAGCGGTATCGGGTTTGAGTCCCGCTGGCGGCATTCATTTGTTAAACTCAGATGTCTGTACTCCAGTCATGTGTGTTTATATTTATAATATATATGTATTTAAACTTATATATTAAGCTTCGTAGCTTACCACAGAAATAGATGGCGCTGTCTGTAATAATGTACCAACAAAAAAAATCTTACCATGGAGTAAGTAGAGACGTGTCCAAGTTGTGTATTGGTGTCGAACGAAAACCTCAGAATGATGAAGTGGATCATGAATACTGAATATGACAAACGTCCCAACATGCGGAATCCTGGCCACAGCAATGCGCTTCCTAAGATTGCTGAAATTATAATTACTTTTAAATTTAAACCATAAAATAACCATAGTCGGTGGTATACATTATCCTAATCGGCGTAAATAACGGGTAACTTACCGAATAAAACTGTTTTCGGATTTTTTCACGGGGTTATTTTTTTAACTTAAAAGAAATTAGTTGGTATTCTTAAAGTATTTAAAAGTTAGTAGGTATATTTCTTAGAAATAAGACATTTTCCAACAGTAAAAAGTATTCTTCCTATATGTTGACACCCAGGTGACAAGTTATGATCCTCCTCAACGTGCGTTAACCTTGTCGTGATAAGCTAAGAAACGCGCAGGAGGGGCCCACTTTGGTGGGAGGTGTACAATACGGTTTGCTCCTGGTGCTTCTCTGGATAGCAGAGTGGACTGTGGAGCAACTCTCTTCGGCAGACTTTCCGGGCCGTCGGGGCGTCGTGGTCGAATACGCAAGCGATCCCATTAAGACGGGTGAGGTCCGTTGGGTTTTAGTGGGTAGTACTAGCTTATTTTAAGCTTGTGAGCCCCACATAACCACCTGGTGGTATGCCTCAATACATTTTCCAATATTAAAACAATTATATACCATCATCATCAGTTATCATAGTACCAAATTTTCCAAACAACAAACAATCTTAAAAGTGTAAAGTCTATCGGTAATAATTACTTTTTGAATAAGATTTTCCAAAAAATATTTAATATACAGATACAACTAAGTTAGGCTATGATAGAATCCTAATCATATTTACTTACTAACCTGGTGGATTTACTTACATTTGCAATTGCTGACGCATCCTAAAATGAAGATGTTGAAGCAAAGCGCGACAGTGAAGCGATCCAACGAACTGTATATTATTTCAACCACTCGAGGAAGCCTCTCGTCCCCAAGGAACACGACTCCAAGAAGAGTCATTATGATAGCGATTCCCAGGCTTAGCTGATAAAGGATTTTAAACCACTGTAAAGAAAAGTTTTCATTTATTATCTAACTATTTATAATATGAAAAATATTTATTGCTTGTGACATCGCACTCAACACAAGATGCTTTATGTATAAAAGCGTGTCGATAGATAGGAAAAATTATTATTATTAGTATTTATATGAATCATACATTGTAGGTGCCAGTCTCAAAACAAAAGAAGATATATAAAATACAGAGAAAAACATTTAAAAGTCATAATTATGGAGTTCACGTCGACTTTTTGGCCACGGTTCCCAAGATGATACCATCAAAAGGGCTCTTGCCACCATTGACATTCCTGCTCTCTCTGTCGCTGGTTCCTTGGGAAAGAGGCGTATTGTGAGAAGTTACATACATACATACTACACATTGGCCCTGCCCCATGTCAGTGAGACGGCATTTAAAGTGGAGGTCGGGGCAGAGAAGGCTGAACTTCTCAACTTTCGTAAATATTCCTCCCTTAGTCAAAGTTATATTTTTATACAGTTTGCTTTAGAAACCCTTGGCCCATAGAGTCAAAGTGCTAAGCACCTTAAAAGACATAACAGCTCGTCTTATCGCCTCTACTGGTGACAGGAGAGCTGGCATTCTTGCCACTATTTCACATGGACACGACTTATACAGTAATAATTAATATAAATATGTGCTATGGTCTGTATTATTATTCTTAAGTTGACTTATAATTTATAAGTTAAATTAAAATAGTCAATTATTACCTTTATTTCGTTCAACTTGATCCCATTGACCTGATTATTATAGTGGATGAATGCAGAAGCAACGCCCAGGAAATATCCCGATAAATTAATCCAGAATGAGAGATAAAATTTCCTCAAGTCTGGAGAATCTTTGAACATACTGATAATATATCTAAAAAAAGACATAAGTTATGATGTATTGTTGTGATTAACGCAAAATAATTATAAGTAGAAAACTTAAGTTTTCACATGTAACGTTGATAAAACAATTTTCATTATCTTCCGCTTGAAACAAAATTACGTACTATGTATGGAACAGTACATTGTGGATATTGTTTATTTTATGTAGTCGTGACAGAACATAATTATAAGTAAAACTAAAAATCTATTATGCATAAATAATAAACAGTATTTGCTTCTGTTTTTCTACAAACATACTCACTCAGGTTGTTGCATAGTTATCATGGGTTTAATATCGTAGAAGTACGCCAAAAGACCACTTAATACAATGAAACCCAAAAGGATGAGGAAAATAACTGGTTTCACTGTACGTCTAAACCTAATGAACAATAGCAGCAGGAACATT
Source organism: Boloria selene (assembly GCA_905231865.2). Lineage (NCBI taxonomy): Eukaryota > Metazoa > Arthropoda > Insecta > Lepidoptera > Nymphalidae > Boloria > Boloria selene. The sequence goes on from HG993149.1 coordinate 678,625, forward strand.
CCTAGAACGTGTAACTGCATGTCTGCTCCCAAATACCTGAAAAACATTTTTTAAGATAATCTTCACACATCATAGAACCTGCATATTAAATATCGCTTGAAAAAATGATTAAAATTGTCTTTATTATCAATACACACGCAGAATCTACTCGTATAGTTTCTACAATATTTGTCTGTCAATCAGTCAGTGTTGGGAGCGTATCACGAAAAAGCCATAGACATATTTTTATGATGTTTGCTATGATGATAGCTGATTATCCGCGCCCATACATTGTACCATTTTTGCTGAGGGAAATATGTAATTTCTGAGAAAACTATACAAGCCGATAAAACGTACCTATAAGCAAACCCGAACGAGCGAAGGTGAAGCTAGTTTTTAATAAAAAGTCTTTGATAAAGAATTTAATCAATGGGTCTTTCTAGGTGTTTCTTAATCACGGGGTCAATGCTGTTCAGTTCACTTACCAAGTATGCCCCATACAGAACTTTCCTAGAGGCAAGTAGTTGTGTATATAAAGAACGTGGTGCCACCAGCGTTCAGAGCAGTCTTGGGATTCTCGTACTGCTTGCAGCATCGAATGTGGACCCGAGCCAAACAGAGGGTACCAAGTAATTGTGAACCATAATGTGAATATAACTACTGGAGTCATCCTGAAATTATTTGAATTAGTCAGGTTAATAAACTTTGATATAATATTTTTTGTTAACTTTTCCATTTATATACATATTATATGTACAATATCGTTCCGTTCGTCCGTACGTTCATGAGACGGTGTACAGTTTTGTAACCGTTCCAATAGAAAGTAGCTTATGTGTTTCTCCGTTATATCCGTTGCTCTGTCGCGGGTCTAATGGTAAAATGTGACACGACACATTTTACCATTTATTTTTATATGAAATGAATGTATGAAATTTTTACCTGATATATCGGTTTATAATAGCTAGGCAGCACTTGAAGAATGTTAAAGTAGATTTCTCTGAATACACGAGAACCAAGTAAGTGGTGAGGAAGCCGGTGATCGAGAAGAATACTTGCATCCACAGAAGACTGTTGAACGCAGCCTTGCCACTAAACGAGTCGTACAGCTAAGAACAAGTACATGTATAAATATTACGAGTGAAAAAAGTTATGACGAAATAATTCTAATAGATTTTATCCGCTGTTTTACATAACACTTATGATGTCATCACTATTTTCTTTTGTTTAAGTCGAAAATTAATAAATAGATGGCGCATTGCCACATTTGTTACGATCGCAACATCAACGTTGAGGTCTAGCTGTTGTTGAGTAAATTTATGATCTTGAATTGTATTAATAAGAAAGTTATTAATTCAGGTAGAAATGATAATAAATGCATCTCCTCTACTTACATGTTCCACAAATTCAGGATTGTCGACATATGAGAGAATATAAGTCAAAGAGACGTGTGTTAGGACTACGATGACCATACCGATGAAACTGAAAATTTAATATTGTGTATTTAATGTATTAAATTAATATCGCTACAGGATCAATAGAGATGAATAGTTAATTTATTTGTTGTCTATGGTTATTGGTATTATAACCCCAAAGTCGCTTTGTGTGTTTCTCTTTAGCGCCCGACAATCCAGCCAGGCATAAAGCAAAGAGACATACTGCAAGAATGCTCACTTCACTCGGACAGTTAAGTGGACCAAAGGAGCAACCCCTTGTGTGATCTGCTTCGGCAGACTTGTCTTCGGGGTGTCGCCGTTGAATGCGTAAGCGACCTTGCGATGCTAATAAATTGGTAGGTTATGTTGAGTTTTAGTGGATTTTACTCATCGTCTGACTTTCTAGACGATGATGCTCTTATAATAACGTCTTGTACTTATACAGATGATATGCGTAAATGCCAATATCCCAAAATAAAAAAAAAGGTACAGTAATAGTATGTACATACCGAACTCCTTCAAAACAGCTGAAATCACAATATGATTTTTGATTTTCTAATTCTGAGTTGGATCTGACGGACGTTAGTAATTGCCAGTTTTTTTTCAAGGACAGTGCAAGTATGTATTTATTATCTGAAAAAATATTACAATATATTATTTTGGGCTTAATTTGAACACGTAAAGTAAAGCTCTTGAGGTGAATTACATTTTATTCTAAGTCGTGTTACAGTAGCAAACTGTGTACAATTTTGAAATTACAATGTATACTCTACTTTTTAGGGATTTTTTATTTCAGTTCACGTAATTTTAGAATAAATCAACGAAAATAGTAAATAATTTATACAGTGTTATATAATACATCTATATACAAATTATGTATGTACCTGCAAGCCATCCACAACGTCTCCCCAACGCGTGCACTCCAGTAGCCAACAGGGTAAGTGCCAGAATAATAAGATAGACGATACCGAATGCTTTCGCTGACATACTGAGCTTTTCACCTTCAGGGGAACTACAGAATCGGATTGGAAGAACTTTCGCCTGTAAAATTAATAGAATACACATATAAAATTTAACAGATATACACATGTAGACTTGTAGCAAAATTCTCAAAAGGTACCTCGGGTCGTGTTACTAAGCAGGTTCAATACATAGCATATTTCTTCTGAAATTGAATAAAATTATGGTGTGTAACTATACGTAGATTAAAAACGCTTAAGTTAATATTTTAACTGAATTAGTACCTTAGTAATGCTAAGAAGTCGAGGAGGAAATATCTTTGGCTAATGTTTTCTAGTAACAAACCTCTAGTCCATAGTCCACCAAGCTTTTATTGATACAGCGCTGAGCAGCATCATGATAAGTGTCTGGACCGTCGGCGCCACATCTCGTCATGCAAACTCCTCGGTGAATTACAGTGCGGTTGAAATGTTTTTGTTTGTACGCGGAGTACTCCTGCGCAGAAATATATGTGTTAGTTTAATATAAAAATTGTTCTTACTTTCTTCATTAGACCTAATCGGAAATTTTATTCAAAAGACCAAAACTATGCTCCGTTTTAAAAATATAAAACAGACAGGCTGATTAATATTACACAAACAACAACTAAAGATATGTCCGTATTTAAATGACATTGGCAGTGCATAAATTAAAACTTATTAAGATATAAAAAAACATTAAAACTTATAGCCCTGACTGATTTCCTATATTGAATTACATTACATTAAATATAACATCAGATATGATCATTACAAATTTAAGTTAGATTGTTACATCGCAAATTATAAACACACTGTTAATAGTTATCCTTGTGCAGATGCATGATAGTTAATGCGCTTAGAATGAACGATACATGTATAGTCGAATATATAAATATTTTTATTAATTTATACATATTATGTAAGTTGATCATGATTACCACTTGTTTTACGATAAAGGAAAACGTCATGAGTAAACATCCATGTCTGAGAAAACCTAGCAAGTTTTTGAAAGATTTGTAAGGTCTAACAATTTGTATGGCGGTCCATGACAAGTCCCACCTTGTATTGAAGGGAGGCCCGTGCCCAGCAGTGGGCCATTAAAAAGGGCTAAATACAGTTTTAGCCCTTGAAAACACTGTTAACAAGTAAAAAAAACAATCTATAAGGCTTCAAATGAATTTAGAACAAAAAATTATAATTAATTAAAAGTCCGCCCGAACTCGACCCTTCATACAATAACAGCACAGAGTATCACATCAAAAACAAAAATTTTCCAAACTACAAACTTGATTAATAAAAATATTATTTATGTTTTATACATAAAAAATTAAAACATTTTCCTGTTCATAGCATTGCTGAGATGTTTCAACACGAGGATTGCGTCAATATTGCGTTAAAAATAAAAATATTGTTTAAACATAGAACATAGTTCTTATTTTAAGTATTAATTATGTATCATCATCATCATCATCAGCCCTTTTTTAACGCTGGGCACGGGCCTCCGTCAGGACGAGGGGAATCAGGCCTTAGTCCACCACGCTGGCCTAGTGCGTGTTGGCGGACTTCAGATGTCTTTCGAAAAACTTGCTAGGTTTTTCTAAGATACGCAGGTTTCCTCACGATGTTTTCCTTCACCGTAAGACAAGTGGTAATCATGATAGAAAATGATTCACATTGAATAGCAGAATAATACCTCAAAAAGATGATGCGAAGTATTTAGGAATGCACTTTGGCAGAAGAATGACCTGGCAAAAGCACATTTGGACTAAAAGAAAGCAACTAGACGGAAAACTTCGTAACTTAAACTGGCTAATTGGACGCCATTCACAACTAAATGATAACAGCAAAATGATGATATACAAAATAATACTAAAACCCATCTGGAGCTACGGCATACAGCTGTGGGGAACCGCCAGCAACAGCAACATCGACATACTAGAAAGATTCCAGAGCAAAACACTAAGATCAATTTTAGGTATCCCCAAATGCATTAGCAATAAATGTATCTAGACCTCGGCATAAAATCTGTCCGGCAAGAAAAATCAAAAGAAGCTAAGACCCCATGTGAATGAGCTTGCCCAGGCTCTGAGCAGACAAGGTGGACTCCAACATACCCGGCTACAAAGACACGATATCCCTAATTTATTCAAAAGATATTATTAGATAATAATCATTATCAAACAAAGACAAAAAAGAGTTTGATGGATATTAACTTTCCACAAGTTTATGGCTCTCGTAGATCACAATAGTCAGATAATTATCAGTCAATTTAGTGGCTTATTGTTCCCAGAACAGATTGCCATGAAAGTAGATTAAACATTCTACACTGAATCAAACATATTTTATTAATTAATAGAATTCTATTTAATAACATTCTATCTAATATATTATACAATGTACCGACCAATAATCAATATACATCATGAGCGAAAGGCTAGTTGAAAAATAAAAGAATAGGCTTAGGAATTTCGTATGCGAATGTACCCATGCGCAAACACACCCCCCACCACTTTCTTCCAACGTTCTTTTTACGTGACGCGAACTGTAATTATGTATCCCTGTATGATATCAAAGAAAGTAGATAACAGGAACTAGAAAGTTATACAATCGTGTTAAAAAGCATTTTATGTTAGGGATACAATTTATTTATTTATTTGGTTTCTTATAGACAGCGCCATCTAGGTCCGTGGTAAGCTACGAGGCTTGTGTTACGGATGCCAGATGATTGGTATACTACACATATAAATTTTAAATAAATACCTACATATTATACATATAAACACCCATGATTAGCTCTCAAATGCTCAACAAATGAATGCCTCCAGCGGGACTCGAATCCGCGACCGCTGGCGCAGAAAGTAGGGTCACTATCAACTGAGCCAAACGTGTCGTCAAAATTATTTCAAAACTAATAAGTAAGAACAATCTTTTTATGGCTCTTAACCCAAAAAATAACGATCTAAGTACCTAATTTTTTAACTTTACAATAAACTCTTGTCCTTCACATTTACAATAATTAATTTTAAGGAAGTTGTATTACAACACTTTGAAGGGCTTTTTTTGCTTTCAATTCATTAATACTCATGCATCGACATAATAACTTATCTCTTTTTAACCAACGTCCAAAAAAGGAGGTTCTATTTTGCCTGTACGATTTTTCTTTTTATTATTATTGATACTTTCTCGTTAGGACGTGCTCGAGTGATGCGAAAATAACTCGATCACAAATAAAAAATTTTGTATAATTGTCTTAATTTAGGGAGCAAACTATTCAAAAAGTCTTGGGTAAGTAAATGTAAAAAAATAAGGAAAAACTTTAAAAGAACAACTGGGAAATCGAAAGGTTTACGATATAAGTAGGTAGTATATGGATAACATAAAGCCAAATATATTTTTAACGCGAGTGAAACCGCGGGCTCTGCCAGTATTATATATTTTCATAAGTGTTTGATTAATCAATGTTTTGATTGACACGAGTTTGTAAATGAAACTATCTTTTCGGATTTTGTCGCGGATTTATTTTGATTTTTGGTTCTCGACGTTTCGAATGCTTTACAGTAATCATGGTCACGGGAGAGACTAAGGTATTTGACGTCTCAGAGGTTTGTATACTTGTTACATAGTTTAATTATTAAACCTTAACAACATTTAAAATGATTTAAAATGAACTTTGCACTTTATTTACAAATTTTTCAAACTGTACAGTATTAAGCTCAATGTCGTTTCGAAAATTATATACGATTACATATTTCCTGTTTAATGTCCTAAAACTTGTACTAATTTAGTAAACTAGTTATGGGCGAAATTACGGCGTCAGGTAATTGGAATCGTATGCTAGTTTTACCCACAAAAAAGTATAAATTAAAATTTGATTTTATAAATTACATTTATTTAATTAGGAGTCGTGAATAGGCACAAATGAAACTACGCTAGTGTCTATTTATAATTAATTGTGATACAAACATTTTTTACAAAGATGTTATAGTTTCCCGTTTTAAAGAGTATCTTTAGAAAATGACTTCATAAATGGACCAAATGCGTCTGCTAACCGTTAAAACCTACTTTAGTAAAATAAATAAATAAATATATAAGAGTAACAAAATAACCGCCGTCTGTGGCGTCTTCATTAAACATACTTGTAGATCAAACTGTAGAAAAATTGTTGCAGGCATATTTTATTCGATCACATAAGTAGTTTTGAGAGAAATTTGCAAGAAAAACCTTTATGTAGTCCAAAAGCGGTGACGGAGTCGACGAGAACAGTACCGCATCCACCATGCAGTACACATCCTTGGGTCGCCGGCACTGAATCCATTCATCAAAATGGTACATCGGTGGGAAATCCATGGGACTCGTTTCTGTGAATAGAAGTATTTTAGGTTATTCAGATGTGATTAAAAACAGACCAGAAAATAACAATCTAAACAAACAAGATGGTATTAAATATTTCAACGATGTTTGTTTTATCAATTTATAGTGTTTGCTGTGCGATTCGGGTCCTGCGCGGGACATTAAATTATATTTGTAATTCAGTCTTGGATGTTAGTATATTTTATAATGCATATGAATGTAGTTATTTAAAGTTATATATTATGTGTAGTGTATCAACTACGAGCCTCTTAGCCTTACCATGGAACTAGTGCTGTGCGTTAATACGCAATACACTAAATTAAAAAATACACTAGTTTAGTTAGCAGCACAGCACTAGTTCCTGTACTTATTGAACAATAATGGGAAAATTTTATATTACATTCTATTTGGCTGTACAAGTACGTATTCTGAACTTGTAAACTTTGAGAAAATACCGTTTTATTTGTTTTAGTGGCTACAAGTTTCGGTTATATGATATTAGAAAATACGATACTAATTCCTTTAATAATAATATTAGTCCCGCTGAGCTTCTTTCGCCAGTTCTTCTCAGGTCAGAAGTTTCTTCTTTCCGAACTGGTGGTAGACTCATGACGTACAGTAAGAAATTTGAAACAATTTTTATACTGAATAAAATATTTTGATTTGATTTGATATGATTTAGAACTTGCTCTTTGTGCAGCATACATTATAGGAATGTGTGATTTGGATGTACACCAGTGATCGTGAAGTTAATTATTATTAATAAACCAAATGGACTAAGTGTTAAATGATAGTAAACCCCTATATATAGTTTCTACTCGAAAATGAAACCCCTACCGGATCCGCTTTGGAAGCTTTGGACGTCTCACATATAATACTATGGCAAACTTTTTCGTAGACCTTTTTAAGACGTTACCTTTTTAAGTTTTAGCTAGCATTAGCTACATTACCCAGTTATTGCATTTTTCCGTGGGGAAAACGACACGAGATTTTACATACATACCAGCGCGTCACGCTGGCTTCGCTCGGGAAAGTCCCTAGATACGTTTAAGCGGTTAGTATAGATTGCCTCTGTGGTGTAGTGACTAGCATGTACGGTCATACATTGAGAGATCCTTGGTTCGACTTAGCCGTGTTTTACCCCTGTGCCTCGGGGAACACGTAAAGCCGTCGGTAGCTCTCACTGGTCGTGTCGAACAGTCGTCCCACCGGATAACCAAAGTATAAATGCATGTGTCCTACGATCGATAAAATTGAGTCCACTAAATATTTAGACATAACAATAGATCAAAGGCTAACGTGGTACCCCCATTTGGAATTACTACTATGTAGTAGAATCAGGAAACTCATTTGGATTTTTAAAAACCTAAGTTTGTTGCAACTAAGAAAACTTTGACCCAAGTCTATTTAGCTCTTATCGAATCAATCCTTACATACTGCATTCCAATATGATGGAGAGCATCGAAAACAAAATTTATAGAACTAGAACGTAGTCAACGAGCTTTGTTGAAGGTTATGTACCGTAAATCATATTGTTACCCTACAAAAGAATTATAATATTACACAGATAACTTGCTAAGCGTGAGAAAAATATACATCTTAAAATAATATTACTGAGACATAAAAAAGTAAAAGATATAAACATGAGGTATTATAGCAGGAAAAACATCATATTAAAAACAGGCTTGGTAAAAACTAAATTTGCTAGTCATCAAAATACTAATCAATCATCTTATACAATAGGATAAATAATTCAATAAAAAATATATACGTTAAATAATACTAAAAGAATGGCTCTCAAAATTAAATTATAGAGAAACTGAGGCTTTATTTAATAAATAAATAAATGATCAACTACTTTTGAACACATACCCGCAAACACCCACTCTTTCTCTCTCTCACACACACAAACACACACACACATATTTTTTAATCTATTTTTTGTTTATTTATTTTTCTTTTTGTTTAGTTATTTTTATGCTATAAGAAAACCAAATTGTTTATTCATAAGTAATTGTCTACGGAAGAACGGGACATCCTAGCACAGGTAAATTTTTACTTAAAGGGATGTCCCAACAACATAGATAAAATTTCATTATTATTATTATTATAAACATTAGTATTCAGCAAATGAATGCCCCAGTGGGATGCGAACCCGCGACCGCTGGCACAGCACTACAAACTGAGCCAAACGCGTCATCAAAATAAACCGTATGAGTTTTATTGTAACCTGTTATTTCGTGAAAATGAAATTACATCAATAAATTACTTGAAAATTATGAAAAGTATAATGTGAAAAGTAGTAATGGAGAAAGTATATGGAGACAGTACAAGATGATGATGATGATGATGGTTTTAATATAATAAGTATAAATATTTACCATTAAGTTCCATAGAGATCCCAAAGCTCCAGCATATCGCTATCACTAAATAAGTCAGTGTACACTTCATTGTCACTCGCTAACACTTTATTACGATTATTTCAATAATACAAACAATATTTTTTTAAATTATTAATATAATTAATAAAACACAGTCTCTGTAAATATAAAAATAATAAATATTCTCTTTTATATTAATAAATACTAACATTTATTAATATAAATGATTATTAATTGATATAATTATCCATAAATTACAAAAAAAAGTTACATATACGAAACTGTCAAATAATATTAAAAAAATTAAATAAATAAATAAAATAATATTAATGAAATAAAAAATATAATTTTACAAAATTAAATATTATTAAAAGCTTATTTAACGGCTAAGTACGAACGAACACACACTTTGCAGTCGACTGAACTTATCGTGGCTTATTGCTAAAGCGGTTCTTAAGTTCTGGGACTCGTCCTTCAAACACTTACAAGATTCCTTTAGACCAATATACATCATACATATCTCGTAACGTAATGGTAGCTTATAATTTAGTGTCAATACAACCTGTTTTCGTCGATAAAATGGACTCTTAGAGATTTTATAAGCTACTAGCTGACCCTGCAGACTTCCTACTGCCTCATCGATAAAGAAAAGACCTAAACTAAACTAAACTTTTGTTTAAAATAAATTTAAAACAAATTTATTTTAAACTATTCATTCAATTTGATTTCTGAACGACGGGGCCCGGGGGACACATCAAAGAAATAACAAAATTGTTGTTTTTATTTAATTCCGAGCATTTTCATATTTATTCACCTTTTAAACCTTCTCTGGACTTCCACAAATAATTCAAGACCAAAATTAGCCAAATCGGTCCAGCCGTTCTCGAGTTGCAGCGAGACTAACGAACAGCAATTCATTTTTATATATATAGATAGATTTTGCTGACGACAAAATTATGATTTTATATAATACTTTTGAATATTTGACATTATAAATGAACTATCTTTTCGGATTTTGTCGCGGATTTATTATGATTTTTGGTTCCCGACGTTTCGAATGCTTTACAGCTATCATGGTCACGGGAGAGATTAAGGTATTTGACGTCTCAGGGGTTTATATATACTTGTTACAGACAGTGCCTACCCACAATTTACAAAAAATACAACGAAATGAAAAGATAGTTTCATTTATTATTTTATAATACAAACTTTTAAAGGGTGAGTCCCTTTAACCCGCTTATTGGGTAAATTGTAGGCCGGCAACGCATTTGCCAGTCCTGCGGTATTGCAGATGTCCATGGGCAGTGATTATCACTTTCCATCAGGTTAGCCTCCTGCCCGGTTGCCCCCTTTGTCACATAAAAAAGGTCCAACCTATGTTCTAACCTTTATAAAAACTATACTATGTCCTTCCTAAGAACATAAACGTAATATGAGGATTTTTCTGTAATAAAAGTATAAGAACTACAATTTTTAGTTCTTTATTTTGAGATAATAATTTAAGGTTTCTAGGCATATTTTCTAAGGACTAATTATTTTATTTCTTCTAAAGTAGGTATGAAAGATTCTACTACAGTAAAAGGTATCCCAAATAATACCGTAATAGTACCGTAGTAGGTAGGTAGCGCTGTATTTTTTCTAGGAATGTTATATCGAATGAATTTTATTTCAAGCAGTTGTTTAATGTTAAGAGATCAGTAAAGTGAGCGCCAGTCGCCGCACCAGCGGTGGAGCTAAGAGGGGCAGCATGAAGAAGTCATTGGAAAAAAATCTGCTCCGATGAATTATATACCGAACAAAAATGAATTATATTATTGTTTCCATCACATTTTTAAAGAAAATCATAGTCAGCTGTATTGACGGTGGGGATTATATGTAGACCTGTGTAACTCTTTAGTGAAACGACTCAGTGTTCCGAAACATCAATGTGATCCGAATGATTCGGAACATTTGTGTCAGTACAAGTATTTCATTTGGAACTCTCTCACTTCACCGCTCACTGAGTGGCTGAACCTAAGAGCAAAGATACATATAGTCTATTGTCACCATTGGCGTTCGGAAAGTTTCGATCGCGTGATGCGATGCCCAGGGGCGGATCTACTTAAAGGCCGTTTGGGCTGCAGCCCAGGGCCCCGTGGATACAGAGGGCCCCCAGCCGAACTGAAAACAATAGACCATATTGTCAATAATAAAAGTTATCTAGAATTAAATAAAAATCCGATCATAAGGTTGGCAACACTGCGATCAATCAACCCGTGTGCACATCTATATAACGGAACGGGGAATTCCCCGTCGCTTGTTCGGTCGGTGTATTCCGTGTATTTTCTATTACTGGGGACTTCCCTCCGCTTATCGCCCGACGCAATTTTGTTATTTTTCCGCACTTATGCGTCGACTATATTAATGAATTGACTTTGTTATTGTTAGAAATGTGTTTAGTTTACTAAGTGATAGATAACTTAAAAGTTATAAGGACCGGAGCTTTCTTTTAACTTACTAAAATTGAAAGTATTCTGTATAAGTAGACTTACTGCTTTTAGTAGGCAGTAGGTAAGTAAAAAGAATTATAAAACATGACTTTATAAATGAAATTACCTTTTCGGATTTTGTCGCGGATTTATTCGGATTTTTGGATCCCGACGTTTCGAATGCTTTACAGCAATCATGGTCACGCGAGAGACTAAGGTATTTTACCGTAAATTTTTTACGTCTCAGCGGGTTATAATACTTGTTACAGACATGCCTACCAACAATTTACAAAAATTCAAAATGACATCAAAGTACCTTAGAAAATAATAATTATATTATAAATATGGCAATATTATTAACTTATTTTTAGCTACTATAATTACAATTATTATATTACTTTATAATATTTGTTAAAATAATATGAAGTAGTTACAAACAAAATTAAAATTTACGGTAAAAAGTTTAAGCCAGACCAGATGGTCTTGTCACTATGATGCTGTCAGAGCTTTAAAAAGTAATTATGATGGCATTATGAAAATTTTAATAACTTTTTATTAAATGAAGATATTGCAATAATTTTTTTTTTGATAAGAGCCAAGTGTCTAAGAAATAAAACTTAGAAAGTTTCATTGAAATCTATCCAGTAGTTTTTCCGTGATGCGCGCACAACTGTAGACCTTTTATTTATGTAGATTATCCAAATGACGTAGACGAACATTTAGTGAATGAGTGCATTCAGTTAAAATCTTCCTTACTGCAGTCTAAAACAGAGTCTTACACTCTTGCAGTGAAATTTTTTGGCTAATTTATGAAAAGAAACTTGTTGAGGTTTTCCCAAACTGCTCTACCATCTTAAAAAATTTTTTAACGATGCCGATCACTAGCTGTGAAGCGGACCGCTCTTTCTCCAGGATGTCGTATATAGAAAACAAATACAGTACAACTATATCATTTATCAGTTCTTTCCATAAATTGCGATTTAACAAAGGACTTCATTGCAAAGACCAAATATAAGAATTTGCAGCACAAAAATGCAGAAAGGTTGCTTTATAATTAATATAACATAACCATTCATAACCTGTCAATTTATTTTGCAATAGGTAAATAATGTTTTAATAAATAAATAAAATATTTTGTCCTGTACATAACATATATTATATATACCTACATCACTACAGAAAACAGTTTTTTGACAAAATGGCAATTGGTTGAGTAATTAGGTAGGGCCCCTAAGCAGTATTAGCCCAGGGCCCCACAAATTCAAGATCCGCCCCTGGCGATGCCGGACAAACAGGTTTTGTCTTGTTTTGTGTTTGGATTGCGTTGGTGCATTTGAGACATCTTGATATTTGAAATATTTGATTCTCGCAAATCTTCTACAGGCTAATGCGAATAGTGCGAATAATTAGGTACTTAAATTATATTATTAGAATATATATACTTATAGACATGTAGATATGTATAGTGTACATAGAAGTTGAACATAAATTAATCTTCGTATATAAAATCAATTTTTAATTACGCCAGCTAAGTACCTAATTAAAACCAATAGATCGATAATTTAAGTCTAGCTGTCAGTCCTAAGCCTGTTACAGTATGAAGGAAAATTGATTTTATTATCGATTGTGTGGATTCTATTAATATAGTGTTCAAAATGTTCCAAATGAAACATATCACTGATTCGGAACTTAGCAGTTAACACTGTTTCAGATGCGATTGTTTCAATCTGGCTAATGATACATTTTTTTCACGTCGTTATATGTCAGTCGCGTGCATGAACCTCATTGAAAATTTCACAAATAAAGTAACTTTATACTTTATGAAATTTATACATCTTAATTTTTAGACTTTTAAAATAATAAAGTAAATCGTCAGCTGCATTTTTAATGGGGAAAGACCGTAATCCTGCATGATAAACATTTCGCGAAGTCAATGCATTTGAGCGCTGCATAGTCTCTTTAGAAAATAAACTGACGATTTTTACATCCACAAACAATCAGCTGACGACGACTCATGTTTCTTTAACATTCTTGTTATCTTACGCTTGGAATTACGCACAAACGCTGTCGTTACATGCACACGCTATTGACTTAGTGACTGCTTGCGCGTTGCCATTTTTAAACGGTTTTATTTGGTAGTTTTTAAGATTACGAGAATTAGGTATATAATAATAACCTTAATCATGAGTTCTTGTGCATAATACTCTCTCTTACTCTGGCTTCACTCGGGTCCGTGTCCAGGTACTGCGTATTGTTCTGATAACTATATAGGTATAGGAATTTTAACTATTCTTCAGATGATCGGACATTGAAAGTTCCATTAAAATTGGTCCAGCTGTTTTGGGGATTAGCCGAAACAAACAGACAGAAAAAAATGTACAAAAATAAAACCTTATTAAATTACATATTATTATGAATTTAGTAAAAAGTTTTTATTTTGATATTACAAATAGACATTTTAATTTTATTTATTTGTATAGGTAACGTTTAAAATTTCAAAACAATAACAGAGGCATTGCCTCACCCCTAACAATGACTAATCTGACTCTGTCAATATCGGAAATTTATTATATAAGTAGGTGTGGGTAATAAGGCCTGTCGGGTAATAAGGCCTAAGCAATAAAAATCCCATTTTAAATGCTTTGAATCGCTCAAGGTCTCAAACGTAGGTAGCTAACACTCAAAGGTGGCACCTAGACCGTGTCACGACAGGACGGCTCGTGCGATGTCGTTAGGGCGGCGTTATCAACTGCGAATAACAAAAAATCGTCCGTTGGAAACGTAATTTTTCCTTTTTTTTATTGATTTCTATTATTCCATATATTTAGTACCTTTGAAGTTTAAATTATAATATTAAAATTCGCAACTTCATGATAGTTTCCTCCAGCTATAAAAAATAAAAATAAATAAGAGGATAAGATGCCAGACATGAGGCAATGTGCTAAGTACGAAAAATATTACGAAGAGTGCGTCGGTCTGTCAGCAAACGACAAGGGATCTTTTGGATGTTCTGATGGCTGTTACTGAATGGAATTCGTAATTTTTTAAGACTACGTGTATGATTAATGCATACCTATGATTATTGATCTTAATTCGCAAATATAAGAACCTATATCTTGATTATTTACGTACGTTAAAGTGGCCTAAGCCTTATTATCCGACCATAGTATAATAAGGCAAGGTTTTAAGAAATGTTAAATATCATTTTTGTTTACGGCTAAAGTTCTCATTTTTTGTTAATATTTAATATAAATGATTTATATGTTTACTTAACATTAAAATTGGTTGATTTCAATGTATAGTTTTTATTTTATTTCAAATAATATCCCTTAGCTAGGCCTTATAACCCGCACCTACTATAAATACTCATAACCCTAAATGTTCATCCCAACAATGTGGATTCCCACAGGAACTGCTTGTATTATAATATAATTTCAAATCGACACAAAGTTAATAATTATAATGCGGTTTTATTTATAATAAACTAGCAGTACCCGCGGCTTTGCCCGCGTTATTTTTTTAATTGCTACTAATGTTCATTCGATCACTCGCTGGGTCGATCTGTAGATTGCCTGAAAATTTCTTCAAAATTACTCGAGCTATTTCAAAACCCATCATTAATATATTCCTGCGTCGCGCGGCTACCTATTTCATATAATATGTGCACGCCTCCGTCCCTCTCCCCATTGCCCGCTGTGCTGCGCTTTATTTTTCTATTAGTATTATATTTAGATTGCCATTTTTAAATTCTTAATTTATTTTCTGTGTGGTTGTGAAGTGTCCAATTTGTATAATTTTAAAAGTTATCTCCTAACTATAAAGTAACTTACTACCAAAGTGCCGGTATTACGGTGCGCCGCTCTCCTTACCCTCCGCGGCCTAACGGAGGTCGCCACCGTCAGTTGGTGGCGGGGTGGGGCTGCAGGGGAGGAGGAGTGCCGGTATTGCGGTGTGCCGCTCTCCCTATCCTCTGCAGCCGTTTTTGGGTGGGCCCGCTTCGGCGGGCGTTTGTGGTGGGTCCGCTTCGGCGGACGTGTTTGGGTGGTTGCCAACTTCGGTGGGTGGGTGGTGCCGCTGACGTCGTCTTTCATGGCGGAGGCGGCAGGGCTGCAGAGGGTGGGGAGTGTTGGTGATAAGCCGCACTCCCTGGCCTCTGGAGTCGGTGGGGCCGCAGGGAGTAGGGAGTGTTGGTGATAAGCCGCACTCCCCGCCTTCTGTAGTTTTTGGGGCTGCAGGGGGGGGGGGGGTGTTGGTGATAAGCCGCACTCCCTATTCTCTGTAGTCGGAGGGGCCACAATGCGGGGGGAGTGTTGGTGATAAGCCGCACTCCCCACCTTCTGTAGTCGGTTGGGTTGCAGGGGTGGGGTGTGTTGGCATTAGGCTGCACTCCCTGTCTCTGTAATCCGAGTTGACGCCCCATTTCGGTGGGCGGAGAGGTTTTTACTGGGATCGCTCCGGGTACTTCTCTAATAAGCAGAGTGGACTAGGAGAGGCCCCAGGTGGTAGGTAGCGCCGGGGCGTCACGGTAGCATGATCCCGTGGCGTCCCACTTTAGGCGTATGAAGGATGGCTTGGTTTTTAGTGGGTAGGACGGTCTTGCACTTCCCGACCGGGAGTCCAACACCCAACCCGGGCAGGCCTTTTGGTTAAGGCCTGGGTTGTGGTGCGATGCTTGCACTTTCTAAGCGTAATAAAAAAAAACTATTAGTGTTGTGATTTTCAGCCGGTATAAAATGACTTGCTCAACTATTGCGCTACCTCCCATAGGAATCGTAATATCTATGATCTAATTTAATATAAGGTAAAGGCACCTAACTCCGAGGGGTTCTAAAAATGGCACCATATTCCGAGGTATTTAAACAAACAGTGATTTCAAGTGATTTACAAGTTCTTTTTGTGTGTAAGATACCATATTGAATTCATAATTTATCTGTTCGTGTTTATATGAGTAAAAGAGTGTGTTAATGTGTGTACATTTTAAAATAATGCGTAAATTTTGCGTTAGCAGCTGACTTGAACGCACGCTCCATAAATTTTGGACCTTACGCACGTAAGTACTATGTTTTACTAAATAGTGTTTTAGATGATATTTTAATGCTATATGAGTACATGTTTAGATTAAAATAGTAGAAGAGTTATATTTTTTATTTAAAACACGTAACATTTGTGTATTTTTCTTAACAATTTAAGAGTAAATAAAGTTTAAAAATACCACGGCATTAGGTGCCGAATATTTTAGTTGGTTCCTAATGCCGATGTATACCACGGAATTGCGATTTCATAGACATTTTCTTTTCTTTAAATTTTGATGGTAATTTTATAATTACAAAATTTACTGTTTTGGTTTTGATTAATTAAATGGCCAATAAATATAAAAATCTATTTCCGATGTATGTTTTGGCGTCAAACTCACTAATTATACATGATCAAAGTTTATCTATTTAGGTACTTTATTAATTTATTATATGGAAAGACTAATAACATTAAACTGTATTATTAATGTATTTGATATATTTCTGTTGGTGTTCTATGTATTTTTTCGAAGATATTGCAATTATAGATTCATTTACTTATAAAATATTGAAAAATCTCTTGGTTTTTAATAATCGGAGTTAAAAAATGTGATATGGTATTATAAAACGTTATTCCGATGTATGTAAGTCGGAATAAGGTTCTATGAGCACCTAATCTCGTGGTATTGACAAAAGTAAAATACAGTGTGTTAATTATTATTAAAAAGTTCAGAAGAGTTTCCAGAAAATAATATATAACAGTTAACAATCTCATTTATTGCTCTCTCAAATGTTTGTATTATAGTTCTTAGTACTCGAATCGCTGCCATTTAACAAATTAAAAATCAATTATCATGACACATTGAAAAACTGCCTGTTACATTATCTTATGCAGCTTTTATAGAAATTCATAAGGTATGGGCTCATAGTATTTTAAATATTGATATTTTTATTTTTTTGTTGTAGGATAATGAAGCCAAAAGAACACACGGAAGAAGATCTCCGAAATGCTCTTACAGCAATCAATGAGTGTAGTAGTGTATCTATTTGTAATATAATGAAGAAAACAAAAAATACTTTAAACGAATTAATTATATATATAGTTACTAGTTACTCCTATGTTTTTTACATTTTTACTTAGAATAATATTATTAATCTAAATAAATTACATGTTGTGGTGTCATTTTACCATAAAAGACTGAAGACTGATTTAAAGACCAGAATAAATAAATAGACTTGATTTTTGAACACCATGTATTATTCTCCCCACCTCCATTTCTTTGTATTTTGAACACTCGGAATTAGGAACCAAATACATCGGAATTAGGATTTTTACATCGCAATTAGGTGCTCTCGACTTCTTCTCATTTTTAATTAATTAAAGATAATATAAAATTTTCTATTGCTAAACTGTAAGTGTATTTCAAGAGTTAGATAAATAATACTTCTGATAAAAATAGCGAATTCTGCAGAAAGATATAGTAAATGCTTAATATTTAAAGTTCTTTCTAGTTTAGGTGAAAATACCGCGGAATTAGGTGCCTTTACCTTAACTAATTTAAATCATAAAAAAAATAACGTCAAGCTGTCATGCTTTTCTTATCATTATGCCTTATTTTTTGTTCCATTGACGTGAATGGTGATACGAGTAGCTTAATAAACTGTTATAAAAATAAAATGTGTGGCACTCGGGGACTGCCGCGGTAAAGCTATTGCATAGCATTTTTTCTCAACTTATGCAATTTTTTTTCTTTGATATTAATTCAAGTTTTTTCTTTATTATTAATTCAAGTTACACTTTTTAGGCGTGGTGACCGATAAGAAAACTATTATTTTTCTTTTATTGAATAAATGAGAAGTTAATATCGTTTAAAATATTTTTATTATCTTACAATACATGTAGGTTATTCAGGATTTTTTATCATTGTAACTATAGGTTTATGGTAACTGAAATAAGAAACATTTACGTATTCGTCCGATTTCGGAGCAGCTCGTCTCGATCCGTGCGAGCTTCGTACAGTCGTACTACATGGCGGAGTGGGGTGTGTTAGGTTTTATTTTCGTTACGGAATTTCTTGATTCGGTCGCCGCGCTCAAAGCCCGCAATAAAAGCTATGCAATAGCTTAAAAACTTATTAAATATGAAAAATAATAAAAATTCAGAGTGTACCTTTTTTATATTTATGCACTTGTTTAAAATATCAAGTAATATAATTTTTAATTAACTCCTATTCCCATCCTTCTACCTTTATAAAACCTACATTTAATGGTGTAGAGTACATAGATCGAAACTATCCCAATTTTTACCCGAATGCGCCAGAAGGAAGGTTATGTTTTTCGAGTGTATGTATGTACATATAATTGTTTGGCACGCTCTGCGGCCTGAGCGTCTCGATGGATTTTATTTAGCTTGAGAGGTGTCGTAAGATTCGTATTTTCTGTGAAAGCGACACTGGATGTCAAGATAAAAATTAACAAAATGGAGAATTTCAGACACCAATTTGTGTGTCTTAAAAAATCTAAATCAATCGAGTGGGGTATTAACATAAAGGCTTAACTTATAGGGGCCACTCATTTATTACGTAAGACTATTTTCGCTAGTTTTTGACCCCCTCCCCCCTAATATAAGAAAAATTTAGAATAGGCCGACCCCCACCCCTCCTGTTTAATATTTATTACGTAAGAGTCTAAAAGAAAAAGTGAATACACGTTTGGTTTATTTTAATGTTTATTTTTCAAAGTAACCATTTTTTGAAATGTTTATTTGTAATTTAAAAGGTACAGTACCTTTCGCTCGGTTGCCCGCGCTTTTTCAAAATATACTTTTAACTTTGCGCATTTTTTTCATCTTACATAAGAACTATCGAGACTCCCTCCTACCCCCTTGTAAGAAAACATAAGACATGGTCGACCCCCCTTAATTGTTTTACGTTATAAGTGAATGGCCCCTATGTTTAAAATTAATTTAGGATAAAAAATGACTAAATATTACTTCAAATGTATAATTGGCAAAAACTAAAAAATATTATAAAAATAAAAAAAACTCGACTGCATAAATGCTAATTAAAAAGATGAAAACAAGTTGACAAAGGAATATATTATGTAGTATTATGCAGTCGGAGAAATACACATGTACATCTCGCGACAAGGATGAAACGTTATACTGTATTATTTTAGTGGAGGCCCCATCGAGGCATTAAAAGTTTAATTGAGTCAAAAATTAAATAAAATTAAAATTATTTTATCTTACTATTTATTCTCTATTAAAAAGTGTCATTTTGAGGTTTACAATTATACAGGTCAACCTTAAAGTAGTTTCTTAACTGTCTTCCTTCTCGACACTCCATCCTGTCTGACGCCTTCGTAGTCTTCCTTCTGCGGTCGCCTTCGGAGACGTCTGTAAGGATTAATAAGATGTGGTGAAACCTTAACCTCTATTTATATATTTATTCTTTTTTAATTTGCAATGAGCACGGGCCTCCCTTCACTACAAGGGGGTTCAGACCATAGTCCACCGCGCTGGCCTAGTACGTGTTGGCGGACTTCACGTGTCTTACGAAAACTTGCTAGGTTTTCTCAGACATGCAAGTTTCCTCACGATGTTTTCTGTGACCGTAAAACAAGTAGTATAGTATTAATACGATTTTGTTGATAAAGCTAGTACAGACAGTTGGCACTATTATCGTCTTTATACCAGTGCCGGATTAAGCCAGCGCGGGGCCTGTAGCAAATTCTGTCAAGAGGCCCTTCGTTTGCTATAGTTTCTCAAGTTAAAGGGTATTAAATAAAACAAAACTATTACAAATAAACTTTTCTGCATTTAATATGGGCAAATTTAGAGATAACACTTTCACTATCGACTTCTTTAAGCAAATTATACTCTATATTCATCAAAGTAAGGTGATTAAGACGTTCTTGGCCCATCGAGTTTCTTAACTCGTTTTTAATACATTTTAACGTTGAAAAAGAACGTTCGCCACTGCAGTTAGTGATCATGAGAGACAAGTAAATGCGCAAGGCAATTTCTACGTTTGGGAAACACGATTCTAAGGAATTATTTAATAAAAGTTTATAAAATTGCA
Organism: Boloria selene; assembly: GCA_905231865.2. NCBI lineage: Eukaryota > Metazoa > Arthropoda > Insecta > Lepidoptera > Nymphalidae > Boloria > Boloria selene. The sequence continues at coordinate 699,310 of HG993149.1, forward strand.
GTTCCAGAGACTCTTGTTTCTTGCTATCAATAACAGTAGCCACATCTGTTTTCAGCAGTTCAGCGAACTGCACTAATTCGTCGCCTAGGCTACTTTCCAAATCATCTTCGTAAGCACTGACCATACGTGAGGCGTTTTCCAAAATCTCTTCTGTTGTAAGGGATTTTAGCTGTCGAAATATTCCAAAAACACCAGTAATTTCATGATATGCTTCCATACGTTTAGTTAAAGCAGACAGTACGTTATCAATAATGACAATAAACACCTGAATTTCAAAACGTTGTCCAGGTGTTTGATTTTCAACAAAGTTGTCGAGTGTAGTAGAGCCGGTGAAATGGTCGTACTTTGTATTCCGCTTGCTTCGTCTTGAAGTCTGTTGCTGATACTCTTCAGAGTCGGTCAGATCTTTGGCTTTTGCCTCAACATCTGAAAATGTAGATCGCATTGCTTGTACGTAGGCATATACTGTTTCATAAAGGGCGTATCCTGTGTTAAGGTCTTGATCAGACGACTGCAGCGAAGCACTAGTCGCTTGCAAGCGTTCTAGGATTCGGTTCCACATAATTGTCATTATTCCCGTTTCTAACTTATTCATCGTTGAAACTAGTCCGTAAGCTTTATTACGGCACTCTGCTTTTTGATCTACATTATTGAAAATGTCTTCCAAAACTTGCTTAATAGTGATAAAACCACATAAAAGCGCCTTCGTAGCATCAGCTCTGGCTGACCACCTAGTGTCCGATAACCTTTTCAAAATCGGAATTTTTGAAGTAGAATCTTTCAATGCGTTCGTGAGACGACTCCATCGGTAGGTAGAAGCAGATAAAAACATGTAGAGGTTTTCAACGAAATCGAAGAAAAGTAATGCTTCTGTACAGCAGTCTGCAGCGCACTTAGCAACCAAATTTAAGGAATGTGCAAGACAGGGAATATATTCTGCGTATTTATTTATTTCCTTAATTCGTGCTTGTAAGCCGCAGTATTTCCCACTCATGTTGCTGGCATTATCGTAGCTTTGCCCACGACAATCTTTGATATCAATGTCACTCTCACTTAAGAAATCTAATAAACTTTGAGCGAGTTGTTCAGCAGTATGACCTTCCATGTCTAAGAACTTAACGAATCTTTCCACTGGTCCAGATGGTAGAACATAGCGCACTATCAGAGTCAGTTGGTCTACATGCGATATATCTGGAGTAGAATCCAATGAAACTGAGTAGTATTTGCATCTCTTAATTTCGCAAATTATTTGATCCAGTATGCTTGATGCAATTAGATGAATAAATTCCTCACAAGTTGTTTTTGATAAATATGACGTATGTCCTTTTCCTTTATTAGCATAACTTTGAATATGTTGAGCCATAAAAGCGTCAAATTGGGCTATTAATTCTAATAAGCCTAAATAATTGCCATTGTGGGGGAACCAACAATTTCGTCACTACCCCAAAACGCAAGACCTCGTTCTGCTAAAAACTTTATTACTGCAATGATTCGTTTTAAGAGTAGCCTCCAATAATTTTGCTCAGTCTCAATTTGGCTCACAAGTTGAGAATCAACACGCGTATTCTTGTTTTTGAGATTTACCAGCGAAATTATGGCTTGTCTATGTGGAGTGCTTTCTTCATGTCTTGTCAACAAATTGTGCGCATTCTTCCAGTCATCTAATCCATCTTTCGTAAACCGTGGTGACGAAGTATCTGAATTCGTAACTTTGCAAACAAAACAGAAAAGTCGTCCTTTGGTTTCCGAATAACACAACCAGTCTCTGACATGAGTTTTATTCGTTAGTTTATGTTTATAGCTGGAAAAAGACTTTTGGCAGAATCGTGGCTTATTTTCTTTTTCGTAAATTTTCTTTGAAGACAAAAAATCGCTATCCATATGTTGCAGTTCGCTGCTTCCTTTTGCAATCCAATAATCTCTATCGAAGTTGCTCGGCCATTCACCAATATCGTTGGAGTATATTTTACTTTCGTTTTGTTTTAGACTTGAAACTGTAGTGAAATCATGCAATAATATACCATCGACTGCTTTTTGGCATGAACATGACGGCTCTGGATCAAGAGTACTGGCTGTGCTTTTAACTTCTCTTTGGCTAGAGCATGATAAAACTAAATTAGAAGGAATTGCTGTCTCTTCAGCTACAGCATCACTTGTAGAAAATGTAGTTTCATTAGAAACAGTAGTAGTACCACTATTATATGTACAATGAGATGCAACTTCTGTATGTTTTGCTTTATTTTCAGTAGATTCAGCAACATCACTCTGAACATTAAAAAACGTAACGTAACGTTACGTGTTTTTGATAAAACAGTTTCGTTCTTTTTTTCCTTTTCGTCTTTTGCTTTACGCTTAGCACTTCCAGAAGCATAGTGTCGACCGGTATCTCTAGATCTGCTGCTCATGTTACCTATGGTTAGACAAATATTTTTTTAATTAATTGTTTATCTCGCCGATATTCGGACCGGGGCCTCAGACGCCGCAGGCAGGCTCACTACCAACCATGCCATTCGTTTTATGTGAAGCAAATGGAGTCTATGTGAAAGGCTCGACTGTACATTTATTTATCCAACGTTATAAATAAAAAAAAATAACTTGACAAATTCTATTTATATGTATTAAATAACTTACAAAAGTTTTATAAAAGGAATCTTTAATACGACATTAAAATAATCAAAAATGTCGCATAGAATAATAATTTTTTTTAAAGGACATGAAATGTAACTTTCTTTATACAACTTAAATGAACGAAAATTAATGTGATTGAGGTATTTGTTTTTATTTATATGCGTTTATAAAGTTTGACTCCGCAAATGTTAAGAGTTACTAAAAATAATTTGAAGTGAATATGCAAAACATAACTAGTAAAATATCTTACCTTAAGTGAAATTATTCTCGTTTATGCTTTACTTCATTTACTACATACAAAAACAAAAACTCTTCTACTGTGTTTTAAAATAGATAATCGTATGAGTTGCTTTTGCTTACAGCGCAAAGTCAGGTTAGAAAACTAAAAACAGTACTCGAAGCAATGTCAAAACAACTTTTCTCAAGAATGGCTCACATCTAAAGTCCTTTTAAAAGTTTTTTTATGTTGTGCCAAACATAAATGTACAGCATTTTCTTATTGTTTGATAGTCGATAGAATCCTATTTTATTTGATCGGGTTGTTACGACTAGCTCGTTCGATGACAATATCAGGGGATTCCCCTGTTAGTTTTGCCGTGCTACCAACTTGCGTGTAGCGCAGTGCAAGCAGTACAACACAACTTTTGGTGTAGCCAGCGCTCAATTGTAGAAACGTGGTAAAATTTTAAATTATTGTTGTAGATTTTGATACCAACGTTTCTCGTGGTAGGTACGTGTATTTTTTTTACGGTACGTGTATTATAAATTGATATTTTTTTACGGTCAGACAGGTATTAGACCGCGGGGCCCCCCGAGTCGCGGGACCCGTAGCATTTGCTACTCTTGCTACGTGGCTAATCCGGCGTAGCTTTATACGATGCAGATAGTGTCTCGTACCTATTCACTTTTATTGCTTTGTATTAACTCCATTTCTGATATTTGACAATCGAGTACAAATAAAGATCTAAAACGTTATAGGAATGACATTTTATGAAGGTATGGAAATTATGTTTTCGGTAAAGATAAAACATTCAAAACATCGCTAAAGGAATTTTCCTTAAAAATGCTTTACTTTGTACCTTAAATTATTCAATTCTCTTCCTACGCTTTCGTACATAGACATCTTGTCAAAGCGCGCAGTTGCTACAACGAATATTAAAAACTCAAAAACTATCCATGATTAATATTAGTGAAATTATTATAATAATATTTATTACTATTTATTCACATGCTATTCTATAGACGTAATCATGTCTATATCAGTACACATTGTGCCCTTTGAGTACCAAGTATCAACTTTTGTTTTGAATTCTCCAATTTTCTGGGCAACGATTTTTCCACAAAGATTATAAATCATTATAAATAGCAGTATAGTATGGCCAGGTTGCCAAATAAAATTCGACCGCTATTATTTTTAATTAAAATAATATAAAATAAGATTACTAATCTTGCGGTGGGATCCTAGGCTTATAAACTTGACATTCTAGTGTCAAAACTTGAAAAAACAGAAAGCCTAGGTCGACTGAAAAGTCCATATTGTGCGCGTGTGGAAGTCCGCTGTACTGATTAAGTAGTCGGCCGATAGTTGGCCAACTGTTTAGTTTGAAAGCAATCGTATAGCTCATAAACTTTTTAGTCGGCCGAACCAAATCGTTTTAATATGCGAACTTCCATACATCTCCAAACTGATTAAGCACCAACCAAACTCTATCGAAAGTTCGCTGTTTGCGGGGGCTCTGCCTCGATGCTAGCAAATGCACATGCCCTAGGTTCTAGTCCCGGGTCAGGTCAAGCTTAGCTATTGAGTCTTTCTGTCTAGTATACCTCAGTAACAGCCCTATAATATCTCCTGCTGCAGTTGGCTTATCCCAATGAGATTGGCCGCCGTGGCCGGGATCGGTTGGAGAAAAAAAATTGGTAAATCAAAAATACTAATAGTTACTACGTTATATCATCACGTACATCGTTTTTTTTTATAGGTGGATCTTGACTCTCGTCCTGGTTATCGTTGCTTAGAAAAGCTTTCCACAGTTGAAGCGGCGGCATTTCAATGATGAGGTAGACTGGGATCGCCACTATATACGAAGTCACTACACCGCCTATTAATAGGGAGATCTGAAAAGTAAATATCAAACTACTATTAAAAATGTGCTTATTGTGTATGTTTTTACTCGTTGAAGCGGCTGGACAGATTTGTATGAAGGTAATAGAATTTACGTTAAAATTGCGCTGATCGTTTTCTAAGAGGTACTTACATTCACTTTGAATTTTTATAAAAATACTCAAAGGGCAACTGACTAGGGATGCACCCGAGCACACTAATTATAATGTAAACCTTACGAGATTAATCGTTACCTTTATAACTGAGCTTGATATTCTCTTAATTAATTAATATCGAATATTTTTGTAAAAATCAGTTTAGTTGTTAAATAAAAATTACTAAAACGAAAATATAAATAGAGCTGAATTTTAGCTAGAACTTACGTCTAAACTATATTCCTATATTTATACCCACTCATTTTTAACCTTTAGAACTATTTATTAAATTTATATGGGAATTTTGGTGACTCTGTGAATTGTCTTTTTTCTTTTTTCTCTTCCCTAAAATCGGTTAATATTTAGCAAATATAACCATCTCCTTTAAAAAAGCTAGTTTCAAAGTTAGTTAGTATAGGAGAACTCAGGTAATATAATGCTATCATTTGTTTAAAGCTTAAACCAATGAACAGATTTCGACAAAATTTGGCAAAGAAATAGATTGTACTTCGGTTATGAACATGACTGCAAAGCCGCAGTCAAAAACTACCTATAATAATAATTATTATACCTACCATAGAGTATATAGAGATGTGTCCGAGTTGAGTGTTGGTGACTATCATGAGTCTCATGACAATGAAATGGACTATGAACACAGAATAAGACAGACGTCCCAAAATGTTGAACCCTGGCCATAACAACGCGCTTCGTAAGATTGCTGAAATTATAATTACTTTTAAACATAAACGTACTTACAGTTTCTATAATTAATCAGTAGTTTATACTGTACATATAGTTAAATACTAATTTAGTCGAAACTGAGCATTAAATATTTTTTGGATAATCTTACTGAAATATGTTAAGTTTTAGAAATTTTGTCTATTCGTCTGTCTGTGACTGCATCACAACAAAACACAGATTGTGGTGAAATTTGTGAGAAACTTGTAAGATAGTTATCGGGGCCAACATATAGGATAGTTTTTACTGCGGTAACATATTTCATTAATGTGAAAAATTTATACTGACTCTGAAATCTAGAGACGAACCCGAGCACAGGGAGGGCGAGTTGCTAGTGGATCATAATTGGAAAAAAACTCTTAAACTAAGTATTATATTTTCAGATTCGTAATTTACTGAGCAAACTATTTTAATTGATATATTTGTCAATACAGATTTTTTAATAAAATCATACGGCCAATACATATGATACATATATAGAGCATATAGCTGTATGATCAATAGAAATGGTATTGTCTACACAGTATATTTCAAATCACTCGCCACTGATGGCGTATTACTTACATTTGCAATTGCTGACGCATCCTAAAATGAAGATGTTGAAGCAAAGCGCGACAGTGAAGCGATCCAACGAACTGTATATTATTTCAACCACTCGAGGAAGCCTCTTGTCCCCAAGGAACACGACTCCAAGGAGAGTAACCATACCAGCGACACCCAGGCTTAGTTGAAAAAGTATGTTAAACCACTGTAAAGTGTTAAATTTATTTTATACCCATTACTCCTTCAACTTTGCACTATTATTTGCTTTTACTCAGTCTGCACATATTGAAATTGACCTGCTTTATGTAAAAGAATTTCAAATGTAAAGCTAAACTTGTCTTTGGATCTTCTTCATAGTTTGAACGAAAATTGCTGTTTTTTATATGGACCATACATATAATGTACTTTACGATTGCGAGTTCCGAATAATAAGTCTCAAACAAAATAAGGAATTTTCATGTTTAATCACATTTCGATTACAAATTACCTCATGGTGATGAATGAGACATCAAATATAAGATATACCAATCAAATATAGTGTACTAAGAAATATTTTTTAAATTAAAGAATTAAACTCGTCAATATACCTTTACTTCGTTCAGCTTAATTCCATTGATCTGATTATTATAAAAGATGAATGCAGTAGCAACGCCCATGAAGTATCCCGAAAGATTCATCCAAACTGGGGCGTAAAATTTCGGTATATTTTGAGAATCTTTGTACATACTGGCTACTGATCTAAAAGGAAAAGTTCATATTCATAAGTTATAATGAAATGTAATTTAAACTAGACAATAATTGCACATTAGGTTTGCTCTACACATTTAATAGCTACCTCCTCGTAAACTTAATACTTTCTTAGGTTTACGCGAATATTTGACATTACAGCTGAAACTATACATATATATTATGTTTTCGCCGAAAACATAAATGGCGAAAACTTTTCGGATTTTGTCGCGGATCTATTTAGATTTTTGGTTCCCGACATTTCGAATGCTAACAATCATAGTCACGGTAAAGACTCAACTGTACAAGAGTAAACTCGTAAACTTATTATTTGTTAAACAAGAACTAGGCAAGAGTCTGAGTCTAATCCATACATAAAATATTTCGTGGAGTATATTTTTTTAAATTAGCCAATAATAATATCAATATGAAAGCTAAATAAATAGTTTTCAGATTTGTAAATTAATACAGGAAATTTGAAGACATTTCGATGATGATAGTTCGTTATTTGAGTCAACAAACACTTTTTACTAAAGGCAAATATCGCAAATCTGTGAGAAATGTACCCTAACCGTCAAAAAGTACATAGTGACCAACTTGAGCGGACCGAGGGTCAGGCGTTAGTTTAAAATAACTATAAAAACTTACGAAGTACTCAAAATCATAATAATTTTGCTATTACAAAATATACCTACTCAGGAGCTTGCGCAGTTATGAGAGGTGTTATATTGTGGTAGTACGCCAAAAGACCACTTAATACGATGGAACTCAAAAGGATGAGGAAAATAACTGGCTTCACTGTACGTCTAAACCTGATGAATAACAGTAACAGGAACATTCCTAGAACGTGTAACTGCATGTCTGCTCCCAAATACCTGCAAAACAAAATATTTTTCAAAGATACTCTATGAATAAAAACATAAATTTAAAAAAAAAATTGAGTCAATATTGTTAAGTTTGCTTACCAAGTTTGGGGCATGCAGAACTTTCCGGGAGGCGTGTAGTTGTGCATATAAAGAGGGGAGTACCAGAAAATTTCGGCGCAGTCTTGGGATTCTCGTAGTACCTGCAGCGTCCAGTGTGGTCCCGATCCGAGCCGAGGGTACCAAGTCATTGTGAACCACAGTGTCAATATTGCAGCTGGAGTAATCCTGAAATAATTTTAATTTTTCAGGTTATAAATCTTGATATGTATATTGTTTTTTGCCTTTATGTGAATCAATAAAATGAGATAAGATTCAATTATGTAATAGTTCCAGTAGAGAGTAGCTCACATGTTTGTCTAGGTCACACGTCACGTCGACCAAGAAGGACATATTCACAAATACGTTGTACTATTTATTTTAATTATATGTGTAAGTATATATAATTTATGGTAAGTACAATATTATTACCTGATATATCGATTTATAATACCTAGGCAGCACTTGAAGAATGTTAAAGACGATTTCTCTGAAGGCACGAGATTCGAGTAAGTGGTGAGGAAGCCGGTGATCGTGAAGAATACTTGTACCACCAGAGGACTGTTGAATACAGCCTTGCCACTAAACGTTTCGTACATCTAAGAAACAGTATAAGTATTTTTAGTATGAAGAACTATTAAAACTAAAAAAAATAATGTGTGGCACTCGGGGACTGCCGCGGTTAAGCTATTGCATACCATTTTTATCAACTTATGCAATTAAATTATTTAGTTATTTTTTATTTATGCAGTATTCTTTTTCTTTGATATTAATTCAAGTTTTTTCTTTTATATTAATTCAAGTTACACTTTTTGAGCGAGGTGACCGATAAGAAAACAATTTTTTTCTTTTATTGAATAAATGAGAAGTTAATATCGTGTAAAATATTTTTATTATCTTACAATACTACATGTACCTATGTTACAGGTTACAGTAACTCCTAGACTAATTAATAAGATTTACCTTATATTATCAGATCAACCTAATAGCCTAACCTCCTGCCTGAAGGAATACAACTATCGGTTCATAAGTACGTATAATATTAAAAGAATTTTCTTTCAACTCCTGACCGTTGAGGAGATATACCTTACATCATCACAAAATCTTAAACAGCTTTAGAAAATATATGAAAAACAATAAATGCCTGTAAAATTTGAGAGTTGGTTTTTTTTTCGATTTCCCTAGGGTCCCATCATCAGATCCTGACTTGGTAATAATGTGAATATCTTGCAAGTATACCCTATTGAATAAAAAAGAAATTTGTAATCGGCCAACATTTGACGCAGAAATTAATGAACAAACATAAAAAATAGCCGTTGAGGAATTGTACCTTCCATCATCAGTTCATCCACATGAGATGATGATTTTCAGACGCAAATGCTTGAACATCTTTATAAAATATATCAAAAACATAATAGGAGCCTATAAAATTTAAGAGTAACCCTCGATTTCCCTGGGATGCCATCATCAGAACCCTCGGAACTATACCCTACCGAACAAAATAAAAATTTTTGAAATCGGCTCATAGACGGCGGAGAAATCAGGGGGTGTTAGGTTTTATTTTCGTTACGGAATTTCTTGATTCGGTCGCCGCGCTCAAAGCCCGCGATAAAAGCTATGCAATAGCTTAAAAGTTCAAGAAACTTTTGATATGTACATTAATAGGTATATTTTTAAATGGCGCTGATTCGCAACTCCTGACTTATGTTCTAATGAATGTAAATTATTAATTAAATAATAATAACTATAGGCCGTTGCCGTAATGCGTTCGCTTGTGTAACCGATTGAAGCAGGTTTAAATTTGGGTTTCGCACCTTAGATTTTTTTTAACTTTCATGTGATATTAATTTCTAACATTAAACCTCTTGTCTTACGGTGAAGTCTTGAAGAAAACATCATGAGGAAACCTGCATGTCTCAGAGAACCTAGCAAGTTTTCCAAGAACATGTGAAGTCCGCCAACTCGTACTCGGCCAGCGCTATGGCCTGTTCCCCCTCGTATTGAAGGGAGGAGGATAAAAATAACAGTAATAATAAATGCATATAAAAATATTCTCCTTCACATACGTGTTCCAAGAATTCAGGGTTGTCGATATATGATTGAAAATAAGTAAAAGCGACGTGTGTAAGAACTACGCCGACCACACCGAAAAATCTGAAAAATTAGAAATAATACAAATGGATTTGTAGTTGCCATGATTTCTTTTTGAAGTTAGTACTTCTTTTGGCGCGTTAGGGAAAAATGATGACTGTAAATTTTTACGATGCGCGCGCATACCGACACGAAAAACTTACAGTATGAAGTTAGCTAGTCAACAGTTTAGAGGGCTTGCAACTGACTTCACGATATTTATTCACGTTTTTCTGAACCTACTGAACCTACGACACGTGTTTTGTATTAGTCTGAATGAAATATATATAAATATACATACATATATATTTTTTCAAATAATATATCGTGGTGATTGATATTTATTAACAATTTATTGATTGAAAGATAATTTACTGTGATTATAAGTGATAAAAATTGTTTCTACATATAACTTTGAGTACGTTTATAGAAATTGAGGTTAGTTGACGGTATGTATTGTTTATTTACATCATAAAATAAAATAAATTTTTACATTATTTTTTAATATGTAACAAGTGTACAAATAAATGAATAAATTAATAATAGATACAAATAATAATTATTTTAATTATGTAAAAATATTTTTTTATGATATTTAAATAAACTTTATTTAACTAGATAATGCTTTATAATAAAACTTTACATGTATTAAATACTCTTTTTTCTATTATTATTAGTGTCGTTTTTTCTATAAACGTAGGATGACGCGAAGATAAAATTTTTAAAAAGATTTTTATCTAGTTATGCCAAAGAAGTACAACTTCTTACGTGCGTACATAAGTACACATTTTTTTTAATTAACTTCTATCTAGTATAGTATTTTTTATGGTAGGACTTGTAACTGTACACATCACCATCTAGTTCCATGGAAAGCTACGAAGTGGAGTAACTATTTTATGCTCATCAAACAATTTAAGTCCCAGTCCCATCGGGACTGGAACCCGCAACGCACTGGTAGAGCAAGTAGGTTCACTACAAACTGAGTCGTCAAAATTTTAGTTTTATTTTATATAGTGTAGCCTAAATTACTACTTATAACTTGTTACTTGGGTCAAGATTTAGGATACCTTTAATTGATCCTATAACACTGGCTTAACTTAAAGAGATACATAAAAACAATGTAAGAAAAATTCAATGATCACAAAATGGCAAAAAAATTCAATATCCTAAAGAACACTCGCAATTCTTATTACCTATTACAAGCAATGTCAAGATACCTCAACTTATTTTGAATACCAAATTCGAAAATATCCCTTATATAAACCCCCCTTTGGGGCTAACCAAAAGCAAAATATGACCCATTTCACCAGTACTCAGCCCCCAAAATCCAAAAGTCAGCCATATTTGAGCCAGTAGTCGGCATTTACTTATTTAACGAGATAAATTTCTTATTACAGGCAATGTCAAGATACCTCAACTTATTTTGAATACCAAATTCGAAAATATCCCTTATATAAGCCCCCCTTTGGGGGTAACCAAAAGCAAAATATGACCCATTTCACCAGTACTCAGCCCCGAAAATCTAAAAGTCAGCCATATTTGAGCCAGTAGTCGGCATTTACTTATTTAACGAGATAAATAATTAATGTATAAGTAATTACTTTATTAAGGTGATTTTAATCATTAAGGAACATATTACGTACATATAAAACAAAAAACCTAGTTCATTTAAAGCTTTATTAATTAGTATTATCACTGTTAAAAAGTTCGAAGGTTCGTGTTAATTTCTAAATGTTTTTCTTCTCAAAGTTGCTTTCTGTAAAGCTCTGTTAACTAATAAATTAATAATTTTCTGGTCTATACTAATATTTATTTTCTTCACAATTTTTTTAAGGTCTTAATTTTAGATGGTCAATTTTTATTTGTATCAATACGTCTTGGTAGAGGAGACGTGGAAGATCGACCTTCACCGATCTGATAACCAGATGAGACATATTTTTTATCGAATATAATTTATAAACAAATATGCCTATAATTACTTGCCTATCTGAAAGTGCTCATGGCTATTTTTAGCTAGGCAACAGTGCTTTAAGTATGATTTTTTGCAGGCAATTCTATATGACTGATTTTGTAATAAAATGATCTAAAATTTGATATAACTTTCGATAAGTTAGCAGAACGATGGAGTCACCTATATTGACTTACCTGTTCACATCGGCTTGCCAGGTAGCTATACACAAAAATGAGTAGGAAGCCTACTGAGGCATATTCTGTGTGTTAAAAACTAACAGTGAAATAAAATTCATTTGGTTATCAAAAGAATGAAAGTGATGAAAAAAAATCGATTAAAGTTAATTTAATTAAAAATAGCCATGAGCACTTTCAGATAGGCAAGTCATTATAGGCATATTTGTTTATGAATTATATTTGATAAAAAATATGTCTCATCTGGTTATCAGATCGGTGAAGGTCGATCTTCCACCGGCTCTTAGACCATCTAATTTGTTGTTGCCTGACATTGTACTTACACGAGCGTATGTTCTCGTAAGTGCTTTGTCAGAATTATCTATTTTTGCTGCCGTTTTAGCTTTGTTTTTCTTTAAATTACGAGTGTTTTACATGTTCCTATGTTCTCCTGGCGTCTTTCTTCTTTTGTTTCTCCTCTTCCGTTTTTAAAATAATCTCCATGTAGAACAATCTTTTATATAATAACATGTTTTTGTATGATGGATGATATTCTCTGAGTTTATATTTGGACCAAACATAGAGCTCTGAAATGGAGATCTTTCGATATTTTGGCACATGTGGTATAACGGATTTCTCTTTAACAAGCATTAAAATTTAATTTACAATTAATACAAATGCTAGGTTAATTTTTGAAGTTAGTGAAAAATTTATCTCGCTTATCCAGTTTTTTATTCTTAATTGTCACAGCACCTAATAGCAAGGATACTGAGATGATTATGGGCCTGAATGTGTTATTGTGATGAATAATTGATATTTGTTAAAAGATCTCCATGTACAGTATTATATTTGTGTACTTCACTGCTTGTAAATGTTCCTTTGTAGTTCCTTTACTCCGATAATTTTTTTCTTTATCAACTCTATTTTTCTAAAAAAGGCTCTGATTTTTCTTTTTCCTAATTTTTTACTATCTATTATGTCTTCTAAAGATGTATCTCGATATCTTCATCAAAATTTAGTTTTCCAACAGATATACTGTTTCATTAGATGTAAACATACAAATAAACAACTTCATGATTATGATTTCTTCTGTAATTATTGCACTTCCTTAAAAGCCCGCATCAGGATTCCTCAGCAATACAGCAAACAAGGCAATGGTTTATTCTAAAATTGTAATCATTTTTAGTATGGTCTTCTCCTAATAAAAATATCAGAAAGACCTTCAATCATAATATAAAAAGCAGTATTCACCAGATCGTCAGGTCTTAGGGGAACAAGCTGTTACTTCTATGAGCAAGTTTGCGAAATATTATATAAGGATCAGGACCCATTTGCCTTGAACCCTCAAGTACATGAAGATGGAGCCTTCCTGCTACTTACTTCGTGGAATATTATATCTAAACTCTGCTATCTTCTCTAATTATCTTGCCGTTCGTATCTCACCCCCTTCGTTAAAATCTAAACTTTGTGTAAGTTTGTATTATTTAGCTTGGAAAGAAACAAGATTATAATCTGATTATTAATGTAAAGATTATAACATTTAATAATAAGATTTCTATTAAATAAAATAGTTAATTTATATATTAGTCACATACATTACATATTATTTGCAGATCCTTTATAAAATATTGAAATTACTGTTTTGATACACCTGTTTTGAAAATACTTCTTCTTCTTCTCGTGTCGATGGCAATTCTTAAAGGAAGTCAGCCCAAAACTTGGCCACCATTATGGCTTTATCAGTGGCCTGCATAAGCTCCTATAAGTTGCAGATAACAGGGCAAGCAGGGTATATAAGTAGGTGCCTAATCGATTGAGGAGCAGTACCGCATCTGCACTCCAAGCCACCCTCCGCAAATCCCCACCTGTTGAATGCCTAGCTCCAGTAGTGGCTCTGGGGGTCTAGACTCAAATAAAAATACTTGGCTGGTGTAAAAAGAGACTGTATTGTGCTAGTTCGAAGATATACGTGTGTGCTCAAGGAGAGGTGACGAGCGAGTCCCGTATGCAGAGTGCGGCGCGGCGCTCGCGGCTGGAGTGACCAAACCAAGGCAAGGTTCTCCGATGGGGAGACGAAGGGAGATGGCAAAGAGAATGGAGGTGCACGAAAGGAGCCTCCCCGAGCGACGTATGTATGTTTTCCTAATTCCTATACGTCCGGCGCACCCTGGGCAATCATTAACGTACCAATCGCTGATTGGCCAATCCTTTCACCACGATGGCAATCCAAGGTTGAAAACACTGACCGTTACTAAAAAAATTGCGAATACCACGCTCGCTTCAAGGAAGCGCTGACTTCGTTGAAATAAACTCAAATTTCTCTTTATATACTGACTACTCATACCAACGTTTGCATTTTAAATTTGCTCATCACTCATCCTTAATGAGTCACTGGATAGGTAAGGTATAACATAATTGGTTTAAATAAATAATGACGTTATTCTTATACGTTTAAAGCACGAAAAGGCTGAGTACTGGAGCATTGCTGTCTACTGGTGTCTTTACCCTAAGTAAATTTATTTACTTTTAAGTGTCTGGAAGTTAATTTTTTTTAAAGTTTCTGTTACATACCGAATTCCTTCAATACAGCTGAAATCACAGTATGTTTTTTGTTTTTTTATTCCTGAGTTGGATCTGGCGGACGTTAGTATTTGCCAGTTTCTTTTCAAGGAAAGTGCAATTATGTATTTATTATCTGTAATAAAATAAAAATACATTTTTAAAGTTTTAAGGTTTAAATATTCATGAGCTTCACGTAACGCGAAGCTTTTTTGTAGTCTAGTCAACAAGTGTGGAATAATAGTTTAAACAATTAAGTAAAACAAAAAGGGGTTTATTTTCGAAAGTTTCCTCCTATTTTTTTATAATTTTTCAGATTTTGAAAATTTCAATTTGCGTTTGAGATATTCGCAAAAACTAACATTAATTGTGCAATTTTTGTAAGCGCAACTTGATTTATTTCAAAAATCATTTTCATGCCAATACAAATCGAATAACACCTACGCACCTTAGACACCTAAGCAGCTGAAAAAGTTGACTAAAAAGGCAGATGTATGTACAGTAGACTAGAGAAATGTTTTGATTTTGATATGTGCTGTACGTTTGTTGTTCCGCTAGTTATAAATATAAACCTTCCTCTTGAATCACTCTATCTATTAATAAAAAGCATATCAAAATCCGCAGCGTAGTTTTAAAGATCTTATCATACATAGGGACAGACACTCAGCGGGAAGCGACTTTGTTTTACACTATGTAGTGATACGTACTTGCAAGTCGTCCACAACGTCGCCCCAACAAGTGGAGTCCAGTAGCCAACAGGGTAAGTGCGAGAATAGTAAGACAGACGATACCGAATGCTTTCGCTGACATACTGGGCTCTTGAACTTCAGGTGAACTACAGAATCGGATTGGAAGAACTTTCGCCTGAAAAATTAAGCTCAGCTATACACTGTCTGTGTCTAGTGTAGTCTGTCATCAAAATATTAAGAAATTAAGTTAATTTACGTAGAAAAAACCTCGAAAATAGAAAAGACGTTGCTACAAGTTGAATACATGGTATATACTTATGTACTAAAAAAATGTAGATTTTAAATCGTTTAATTTTTTCAAGTACAAGATTCTATTCTAACAGACTATAGGTTATACTTTCTTAGGTTTACGCGAATATTTAACATTATAATGAAACTATCTTTTTTATTAATGCATTCGAAACATTATTTGTTATGTATATTCTGAACGACGTAAATAAAACTATCTTTTCGAGAATGGCAGTCTCTCCCGTGACCACGATTTCTGTAAAGTATTCGAAACGTTGGAAACCAAAAATCCAAATAAATCCGCGACAAAATCCGAAAAGATAGTTTCATTTATAAGACCATAGGTTCTTATTCTTAGTACATAAGTTTTATAAAGTTAATTTGAATCTACTTTTTGATAAAAAAAATATCTTAGTCTAAACCTCTAGTCCATAGTCCACCAATCTTTTATTGATACAGCGCTGAGCAGCATCATGATAAGTGTTTGGACCGTCGGCGCCACATCTCGTCATGCAAACTCCTCGGTGAATCTTAGTTCGGTTGAAATGTTTTTGCGTGAGTGCTGAATATTCCTACGCAGAATTATGTCTGTGTTAAATGTATTAAAAAGTAGCAGACCTATAACTTTCAAATAAAATATAAGTAGCTTAAGTTACTCCTTAAAATAAAGTCCCGTCAAAATCGGTCCAGCCATTTCAGAGATGAGCTGGAACAGATAGACAGACAGACCAAAGTTTTAAAAATTGATTATTTGATATAAGTATATACTTTCATATTATACATTTAGTGAAAAACTGTTAATTTGAAATTAAAAACAGGCACTTCAATTCTACTTATTATGAACGGATATACTGATTATATAGTACGGTAAATAAAGCCGTTTATTTGGTCAACCCAATTGGTTGGCCCATTTAATGAACCGGTTTTTCTGTCTCGGTAGACGACTCTCAAAATATTGGATTAATCAATAAAATGCATGTTCAATAAATTGTAAACAGTAAGTTTTACATAAAAGTTTACAGGAAATAAAAGATGCGAAATTTTAATTTCTACAATAATGGTTTCAATAACTTTTGCTCTAAAGTGCATAGTTTCTGAGATATAGGCCAAAAACTTTTCTTCAAGATTGCAATCGAAGCTCCACCTGGATCTGTCAGCATTTTGTGTTTTTATGATCAGTACGTGACCCTTAACCTAAAAAAAATAAAATTGGATCGGAAATTTAGTGCGAGGTTAAATGCTTTATTTACTTACTTACATACTTAACAAAACCTAATCTAAAATTTATTTTAAAAGGTTTTCACTGTTTCCTAGAAGTAGTTTATATAGCCAAAACAGCCATTTTAATTATCTTATTTCTAGGTTAACGCGTATATCTCGTACTGCGCCTGTTAAATTTCAAACGGCTTTTAAATTATGTAGGTATCTTGGAGTTGTAAAATATTGCTAAGTTTTTTTTTGTAATAGTAGGTATTATAAGCAATAGAGTAACGTCCATCTAAGCTCTAACCTACAAGTAATTGCTATGCACAGCAATCAAATTCAACACTGGCACAGAATCGAAACAGAAAACTTTTCCGAATTTTTACTTTAATTAAACAAATCTATCTATAGCGATGTTTTCTGTTTCAAAATCTACGAATATTCGTATCAATCAATCAAATCAAAATATTTTATTCTGCATAAAAATTGTTACAAATGGTATGACCACCGAATTGAGATGACACGGTGTAGATCAATTATATATAAAACTATAGATACGTTGCCCGCGCTCTGTAGTGGCAACATGAATGCAAGGCAATTGCCAGACTTTCATTTAGTCGCGTACCAACCAGTGCCGCGGCAGTACGTGACATTAAAATAACTTTTGTGTATAACTTCCTCAAACAACGAAAAAAAAATATGCCGTCCTGTGTTTTTAAGATATGTAAAAACTATACTTTATCTGTGAAAGATAGAAAAGTATCATTTCATGCGTAAGTATCAAGAAAAATGTATTTTTTTTTATTTTTTTCGATGCCTTCTAATGACAACGGAATTAAAGAAATATAGTTATCTCTCTCTAACAACAAAAATTCCGTAGATGACGTTTAATTTTCTTTCCCTTTCTTCGTTCGTCTTACTAGTAGCTATCCAGCTACCGACAGTATTTACGCTGTTTTCGACAGCCGTGATGTTCATGCATGACGCGTCTATTTATAATACGTCATTGGGTTTAAAGGAAAATAATTGTATGAATATTTGTATATGTATATATTGTAGTCTAGAAGAAACCTTTATGTCGTCCAGAAGCGGTGACGGAGTCGACGAGAACAGTACCGCATCCACCACGCAGTACACATCCTTGGGTCGCCGGCACTGATTCCATTCATCAAAGTGGTACAGCGGTGGGAAATCCATGGGACTCGTCGTTTCTGTGAATAGAAGTATTTTAGATTAAGTAGATTGTATTTAACATGAACTCTGCAAAGCTTAGTACAAGGCCAGGAAGCAAGTCAGTTTCGATTTGTAAGAAATACTTGTGAATTACTTTTAAAGTATTCAAATCGGACATTCCATTCAAAAAATATTACGAATATAAAAAAGGCAATTTAAACAATAGTACTAATAGAATAATAAAAAGGGAGAGGGTGCCGTAGTACGGGAGAGGGGCGTGCACATCTATGAAATAGGTAGCCGCGCGCATCACGAAATATTTCTATGGCTTCTGAAACGGCTGGAACGATTTTGAAGACATTTTCAGGAAATCTATACAGCGAGTTACCGTGTGAAAAGAAAATATGAATATCTAAATAAAGTAGGCTCGTGGAGGCATAGACAAAAGAAAGTCAGTTCAGCTTTTTATAATTCTTCTACATATTATTATAAACTTTTACCATGCGAAAGCTTACACTTCTCCATACTCGTTTTGCTTAATATTTTGCTCATCCCTATATAGAAGATACAAACCTGGTAGTAATTCGAATTTAGTTAACTTCACTACACCATGAACAAATGTCCACTTACGTTTAATTTTTTTTTAGAAAAGTGTATTAGATATAATAAACTTACCATTTAAATGGTTTTTAATTCCTAAACTGTAACCGAATACATTAAATAATAATAATATGTATAAGTGAAGAAACATTTCTACAGAGCTCCTAATGGACCTACGATCAACTGAACGGCTATGCTTTGCAATAAAATCTTTTATAATACACAGTCCTTAAAGTACGATAATATTAAATATATTTAAAATTATAATAGGTATTATTAAAACAAAAGAATAAAATTCTCAGGCTAATTTATTTTAATACTTCAATAAAAAAATTTACAAAAATATTTACGCTGCAGTAACCATCGACCAAGATCCCAGGGCCGCCAGACTTTACCAATTTTCTCAGAAACCAAATGTATGGGATTTACCAGTTTAAGTACGTACAGCAGAGGGTACCTCTTAATAACATTTATGATTTATACGTAACTTTATTTACGTAATAAAATGGTGTTCGCTTTTCTTAAAGTGAACACAATTTCAGTGATGATTTTTAAGTATGTTTTAGAGAATATAGTTAATAATTCAATTCAATAATCAATACCTTGCCAGACACTCTCTGCCTTAGACTATAACTTAAACCAAATGCTTTAAAGCCAAAATTTATGTAACTTTACTTATAGTCTATGTATATTTCATTCATGGGAACTAATTCAATACTTTTTGTAAGCAGTTGTTTGTTTTTGTAAGTTTTTGTAACCAATCGGTCTATTCTCACGCTCATATTCAATGAGACACTTCGTAAGTTGATGGAATGTTACGACGACCTGGCCCAGTAGGTCTAATAAAGCAGACTTCACAGCCAAGAAGGTTGCTCCACATGTCCAATGACGACACGTTTGGTGCAGTTTGTAGTGACCCTATATTCTTGCGCCAACGGTCGCGGGTTCGAATCCCGCTGGGGGCATTCATTTGTTAAACTCGAATGTCTGTGCTACAGTCATGGGTGCTTATATTTATAATATGTATGTATTTAACCTTATATATGTAGTATAACAACTATCTGGTATCCGTAACACAAGCTTCTTTCGTAGCTTACCACGGAACTAGATGGCGCTGTGTAATAATGTCCCAACAACATAAAGTCCCTACAACAACAACAACACTCCACAGTCAACTCTGCTGTGTGTTTTAGATTCGAAATTACAGTGGAATCTCCATATTGAGGGGCTAGCAAAAAGGCTCAGCTCTGCAGCGTTTGCGGTAAAAAAAATTAGACTTATTACAGACGTAGATACAGCTCGCGTAGTATATTTTAGTTATTTTCATAGTATTATGTCGTATGGAATCCTATTATGGGGTAATGCAGCTACCGTTAATACCATTTTTGTCCTGCAGAAAAGAGCTATTCGTGCCATATATAGTTTAGGACCTAGAGTATCATTAAGAGAAAAGTTTAAAGAAATAAAAATATTGACTGTTGCTTCCCAATACGTGTACGAAAATGTTATGTATGTTCATAAAAATATACACGAATTTCCCAAGAATTGCGACATGCATAGCATTAATACTAGGAGCAAACATAAACTTGTAATGCCTGTGACTCGCTTACGCCGAGTCAGTAACTCTTTTTATGGACAATGTATACGTCTATAAAACAGGATCCCAGAATACGTTCAAAAAGCTTCTATTGCCAAATTTAAAAAAATTGTGAAGGAACGTTTGTGTACTAAAGGCTATTATTCGATTAACGATTTTTTAGAAGACAGTACGCCTTGGGAATGATGTGATCGCCGCCAGGCTATTTTAACATATAGAATTATTGTTAATTTACAATTTAATTTTAAAAAAGAGTGAGAATACGATAAAAAAAAAATTGTCCCGCTGAGTTTCTTTCGCCAGTTCTTCTCAGGTCAGAGGTTTCTTCTTTCCGAACTGGTGGTAGACTCATGACGTTCAGTAAGAAATTGTAACAATTTTTATGCTGAATAAAATATTTTGATTTGATTTGATTTGATTTGATTTGTCGAAAGAAGTACCAGGAGCAACCCGCATGAAACACCGCCCACCGACTCTATCTCAATCAACTTATAATCTTTATAGCATGTAAAGTTACAAAAATCGATTTCTGAGGCAAAAAGATTAAAGAAATTAAAATATATTAGAAACTACCCCCTTTAGTATAAGTTTTTACAATTTTTTTTTACATTAAAATCTTTCGTATGCCGCAAGGAACATACAAAAAAAATAGCCGAATTGTTCGAACCATTTTCGAGTTTTGCGCATTCCATTTTTATTTATATAGAAGAAGATAAAGTAGTTCAAGTTATAGAATTAAATTTTCTCGTTTCTCGGCACCTTATCGATAACCTTAAAGGTCAATTCAGAGGAAAAATCTTACGAAATATATTTAGGTACCTATAGTCGTAGATATTAATTCTAATAGAAACAAGATAAATAGAACAAATGTAAGCGGTTTATTATAAGGAATAATATGCAAATTTATTTAAAACTCATACAAATAGTAATTTTAAATTAAAATTTATAAAATGTTCTCATAAATCATTGAAAACTTAACAAAAACTCGTTTTAATACCAAATTTATTGCGCAAAAATATTGTAAATAATATGTTCGTTTAAGCGTTTGTTGGTTAATGTGAATAATAATACTTGTTTTATATTATAGCCTATTTTAGTAAGTATGTTACATTACCTACATACTTTTAAGATTAGAAAAGGTACCTATCATTATAACCTCATAAATAAATAAATGAAATCAAAATAATAAAATATATTAAATAAACTTAGCAGGTAGAGTCTCGGGTACTTATGCTGAGATATCGTGAAACAAACATAGAAATACTATTTATTATTAATAAAATAATTAGAAAATAAATCTAATCTAATAAATAAAATAATCAGACACTATTATTTCTTGTGTATGTTTACCTACATATAAGTTATACATGATTGAAGTCTTTATAGGTATTATAGCATGAATGACTGTGATTGCGCGATATGAGATAATTGACTCTGGGACGGGTCACCCAAACCAGTTGTAAATTAACTTTAGACCATGGCGGACGCTGAGCAGGATTTACGTGAGTTTTTAAGCAAAATATTGGACGAAAAGAATTATTGTCCACGAGAAATAAATATTCAAGCTATAACTTCTAATGGTGCGAATTATACTTCAGCTATATTTATAGTGAAGGTAACATCTCCGAACCGCGATGATTTGAATCTATTCGCGAAAGTGGCGATTGTGGGGGAAATTATGAGGACACGAATGAATGCTAAATGGCTTTACGACACAGAGAGGTTCGTCTACACCAAACTTGTAAAAATCTATAAAGATATCGAAGAAAAACTTAATGTCCCGCAAGAATATAGATATGTTTTCCCGAAATGTTATGGTTGTAACGCAGAACACGCCAAAGAGATCGTTGTTTTGGAAAATTTAGTAGAAGTAGGTTATAAATCGTACGACCGATTTAAATCAATGGATTGGGAGCACGCCTCTAAAGGCGTAGAAAATTTAGCCAAATTTCACGCTTTGTCCTTTGCTTTCGCTAAATATAAACCTGAAGAGTTTCAAGAATTGACAGCGGACATGCGATATAAAATTGGTAGTGAAAGTGAAGTACCAACGAAAACTATGATGGAAATGTGGGGGAAAATGGTAAACAATGCATTGTCTGTAATTAAAGAGGATCAAAGAGAAGCTGTTAAAAATTTTTTTTACAGTAATAATGATTTGCGAAGCTACCATAGGCCACTGGGCCAGCCAGTCATCTCACACGGGGACTACAGGATGAGCAACCTTTTATTTAAACAGCAGGTAAGAAATTCTAACTTAGTTAAAAAGTACAGTAGATAATTTACCATTTAATAATAATTTATCTATTAACATGAAAAATACAGACGAATTTTACTATAAAAAGTAAATGTCTGATATTTCTTCATTTACAATCGGTGCATTTAGTATCAATATCTTGTGACCTCGTTAGAGAAATCAGTTTTATCAACATTTACTTTAAAATGTTTACTTTATGAACTTACCCGTTTGTTACAGAACAATTCTATTGTTATCATTGTATTGGTATCTTAAGTAGTAATAACAGTTTTATAATAGAATACTTAAAGTGCTATGTTTATATTTAAGTCACAATTAAAGACGTAATCATAATGATTGATTACGTACTTTAAATAAAAATATTATTTATGATTGAATTACAAATGCATAGGTTTTACATTTTTCCCTGTACTTTTAGCATTAGACGATATTACTTGTCAAATTTCACAGCTGTCCTAGGTCAACGGAAAGTAACCTATCACTACATCACTAAATATTATAAAAAGGTCATCAATAGACAAATGGACAAAGTGATTCTATAAGGGTTCGTCAAAAGGAAAAACGGTACCCTAAAAATATCTCGGTTCAAAACGTATCAATCCAGATAAACGTGCTGCGTTTAAAACTATGACAATAATTTTCTCATTAAGGCAACATTCTCTATCATAATATCTACTCCATAATTTCCTACTGTATATGACCTTGGCTGTCAAAATAAGTGTCTATTATTACTGATGATGATTGATGTCGTATATATAACTATAAAATCTTGTAACTGCACTCCAAAGTAACGTTTATAAAAATTAATTATTTTATAAGCTCTGATTTCGTATAAAGTAATGCAGTTAATCACTACATAGTATAAAACAAAGTCGCTTTCTCTGTCCCTATATCCCTTTGTACGCTTAAATCTTTAAAACTACGCAACGGATTTTGATGCGATTTTTTTAATAGATAGAGTGATTCAAGAGGAAGGTTTATATGCATAACTAGCGGCTCCCGCGGCTTTGCCTGTGCTAAATCTAGGAAAAAGCCCAAGCGAAGCGAGGGCGAGTCACTAGTTCTTAATAAGACGCTATTTACTTATATGTTTTTCCTCTTCTACAAAATAAATATAGGTATAATAAAAACTAGTTCACCCTTTGGACTTTTTGTCTTTTGTACGTCATTACTGAAACAATTTAGATGTTGTACCTAAATAGAAGTTGTTACTATAAATATAGGTACCTATTTCTTGCTACATTCGTTATCGTCTAACTTCTCAAAGATTTCATGGATTGATGTGATAGGTACTTTACGTTTTATCTCAACAAAAGCTTATAAATAAATAATAAATATGTTGGGACATTCTTACAACAGCACCATCCAGTTCCGTGGTAAGTAAGCTACGATGCTTGTGTTACGGATACCAGATAGTTGATATACTACATACATATAATTATAAATATAACAGTCATGACTGAGAACCACAGACAATTCAAAACAAACATTCGTTCTCAACAAATGAATGAAACGGCGCAGAAAGTAGGGTCACTATCAAATGAGTCGTCAATAAAATCACATTTAAATTAGTGAAACATTCTTTATCTTAATTAATATCTAAGATAGATTAGAAGCACATAAGCTTTGGTAAATGAATTAAAATCAATCAAAAATTGCAATCAATCAAACAAATTTAGTAGTATTCAATAGGTAGAAATTTCGATCCCTATGGGCTCTGACTGGTAAATATAACTAGTCAAATACATCAGTACCAACGAACTATTGTTGCGTGTATGTATTATATTCAGCCCTTTATCCCACTGCTGGGCATGGACCTTCCTTAAATACGAGAGGGCCAAGGATTAGGCCATTCTTCGTAACGCTGGCAAGTGTTATTTTTCGAACTTCAGATGTCTTTCGTAAACTTACTAGGCTCTTAGACATGCAGGTATTCTCTTCATGGTTTTGTTAACTGTAAAATAATTGGTTATCATGTTATGAGTTGCGAGACCCGGGTTGTGAACCCGCTTCACTCGGTTACGCAAGCGAGCACGTTGCCCCCGGGCTGCTTATAATCATTGTTGATAGCATAAATATACAATTAACTAATATAGCTGTATAAATAATGTAGTGTTATTAAAATAGAAAAATTCTTATTCATTATTATATACTTTTAATTCCCACATTTAAAAATAATGACCTACCATAATATTTATTTACGAATATATATAAACTAGCATTTCCCGCGGCTTCGCACGCGCTCTAAGGACCGGATACCGAATTCTTTCTGAGTCGCGCGGTATGATACCTCGCAAAACTAACGCCCCCGCTTCTCATTTTTGCAACATTTTTCACTGATGTTCAGCTCCCATTGGTCATAAAGCGATGTAATATAGTCTATAGTCTTTCTCGATAAACGGACTATCCAACACAAAAAGAATTTTGCTATTCGGACCTGTAGTTTCTGAGATAAGCGTTTTCAACAAAACAAACAAACAAACTCTTCAGCTTTATAATATTAATATAGATAACAGAATAAAGTTCGTTACAAAATAGTGCGGTTGTATCATTTTTTGTCATTTTGCAGGCCAAAAAAAAATTGAACATTAAAACTAAATTACGCAAATGGTTACCGAATTATTTGTCGCCATCAAGGTCAGATGAATTACACACTTTGTAACCTCGATCTCTTATTCGATTTGACCTTCTATCGTAATCTACGAGTCCCTCTATTAAAGATTTGTAACTGTTTAAATCTATACTAATATTATAAAGCTAAAGAGTTTGTTTGTTTGTTTGTTTGGTTGAACGCGCTAATCTCAGGAACTACTGGTCCGAATTGAAAAATTCTTTTTGTGTTGGATAGTCCGTTTATCGAGGAAGGCTATAGGTTATATTACATCACGCTACGACCAATAGAAGCAGAGCATCAATGAAAAATGTTGCGAAAACGGCGTTAGTTCTGCGAGATACCATACCGCGTCACTCAGAAAGAATTTGGTTTCCGGTCCTTAGAACGCGTGCGATGCCGCGGAAAATGTTAGTCTATTATATAGTATTATACTCCCAACTATGTTTGGCTACGGCGTCGGTCAATCTCAATTTCTTTATTTATTTATAAATCCTTTACTACACCAAAAAGAAAACAAAAATACAGTACAAGGAACACAAAGAAAGCATTCTTGTGCAAGGGCGGCCTTATCACTTAATGTGATTTAACTGGTCCATAAAGAAGCTCGCGGGGTTGCACGGACAAGGGTTGGTGTAGTAAAAAAAATAAAATCTAGTATCCACAATCCCAGCGGTAACGCGCTCGATTGGATAACCGAGTGATGCGGGTTCAAATCCGGATCTCGCACCTCGGATATTTTCATGTGCGAATCATTTATATTATCATGATTACCACTTGTCTTACGGTGAAGGAAAACATCGTGAGGAAACCTGCATGTTTGAGAAAACGTAGCAAGTTTTCGAAAGCCATGTGAAGCCGCCAACACGCACTAGGCCAGCACGGTGGACTATGGCCTGATCCCCCTTTTACTGAGGGAGGTCCGTGCCCAGCAGTGGGACGTTAAAAAGGGCTGATGATCCACAATATACATACAATATACACATAATACTAAATATACGTATATTATACAGAATATACATATATAATATAAATAAATACTTATATATATTCTACAATAAACTTAAATAGAAATTGTGACGACACGTTTGGCGCAGTTTGTAGTGATCCTACTTTCTTGCGCCAGCGATCGCCGATTTTAGTCCCGCTGGGGCATTCCTTTGTTAAACTCGGATGTTTGTACTCCAGTCATGAGTGTTTATATTTATAATATGTATGTATTTAAACTTATATATGTAGTATATCAACTATCTGGTATCCGTATCATAAGCTTCGTAGCTTACCACGGAACTAGATGGCGCTGTGTGTAATCATTTCCCAAAATATTTATTTATTTACTTATTAAAAAAGTATATAAGTATGTACATAAATTTATTGCGAGAACATTAAAAATACACGCACACACAGTGCAATCTTCTCTCTATTTCTTTAACTTACAAATTAGAACAATTCTTCAACATCACCGGTGAGAGTTAAGGTGCGGGACTTATAACTTGCCAAGGACCGGGGGAGAAATACCGCCAACTTACAAACTCCAAGATGTTAATGAGACTTTCTTAACCGAAAGACTCAAGAACTACACCTGGTCTAAACTGAGGCTTGAACTCAGGACTTCCTGGTGGGTAGCCGTACATGCTAGCCACTACACTACCGCAGCAGTCATTATATTAGTAATCGGAATATTAACCGATATATACAAGTAGTTATATGCAATATATTACCAATACATATATTGCTATAAAAATCATCCATCAACTTTTATCTCTCATTGTTATTTATTTCTCAACATTTATTATCAAAATATACAAAGTTAAACGACTGGTATGAATAGTACTTCCATTTCGTTCCATCGTGCCAAGGAAAAATGTCATTCAATGTTATCCATTATTTTGTCATCACCAACCGTGGTCATGCCGCGTGATTTGGCATTAAAAAATACTTATAGCCATAAATTCTCATTCATCTAGCACGAATCTCTATTTTTATTAGTGATTAGAACGCGGATGGAGCCGCGGGAATTGCTAGTAAAATGATACAAAAAACTATATCAAACTGTTCAATTAAAACAAATAGGTAAGATCATAGTCCACCATGCTAGCCAAATGCAGGCCAGATCACATTTATTTCAAAAACTTGTTAGGTTATATAATACTTTCTTAGGTTTACGCGAATATTCGATATTATAAATGGAACTATCTTTTCCGATTTTGTCGCGAATTTATTATGATTTTTGGAATGACGACGACGTTTTGAATGCTTCACAGCAATAATGCTCACTGAAGAGTCTCTCATACATCCGCGACATACAATAAATCCGCGATGAGGTAGTTTCATTTATACAACTTGTTAGGTTCTCTGATCTCTCGAACATGCAGGTTTCCTCACAATTTTTCCTTCACTGTAAGGCCGTAATCATATTAGAAACGCTGCATAATATAATATTCTCTAATTTTCAGGATAAAGGTCACAATTCCATCGCCGTCGACTACCAAACAGTCCACGCTGGGAATCCGATTACCGATCTTTTATACTTCATCTTCTTGGGTTCAGATGAAGAGTTCAGGAAAGAACACTACGAAGAACTTCTAGATCATTATTACAAAAGTTTGGAACAGGCCTTGGAGAGACTTTCTGTTGATCCCGTAGAAGTTTATCCAAGGAACAAATTTGAAAGTGATCTGAAAAAGGTAATTCCTATTGTCTAGACTATTATCTAAAATAGTTTTGGATAAATTTGTAATTTCTAAAATGGCTGCACCAGTTTAGATTGAACTTTTACTGGCATATAGCTGATGAACTTATAAGAAGTAACTTAGTTTACTTCTTTTCATTCACTACAGAAAAAGAATTAGGATTCGCACCAAAAAATTAAAAAAAAATTAAGTTGCGAATAAGATAAGGACGTCTAATACATACTTATAAGATAGAATTTTATTACTTGCTTGCACTAACTGTTCAAATGTCATAAATGTGATAATGAACATATCTACTTGTTTGTTTGTTTGAACCCTAACGCTTGAGTCTATTATTAAAATTAGATTCACTTTTCATCTTAAGACAGTTAAGAAAAGGTCTTCGGTGATTAAATATGTAACTAAACCATCATTGTGTCATCTTTCAAAGTAATATGTGTATATAAGTAGCGATTTTTAATTTCAGGTACTATCCTACGGCCTCCTGCTTGGAGCAACGGTGCTGCCCATTGTCACTGTTGAGGCGGAATCTGCTCCCAAGGTGGACGGAAGTGCAGATTTCAAAGATTTTCTCTTAAAATCTAATGACCTATATGCAGCCAGATTTAGCGGAATTGTTAACGATTATATTGCATGGGGAGTGATTTAATATACTCTTTCTCTCCTCTCCTCTCCTCTTTAGAAAAATATTGTAGTACTAATTGATATAAGTAAAAAGGCGGTGGAGATAGAGAGTAAAAAATAATTTGTGACCTAGGTAAATGTACAAAGAAAAAACATTGAAATGGTCAAGCAGGATCGAGGAAGTGCGACCACAAACACCATGGACTACAACTATAAACTTTGATTATATACATGAAAGTATAATGTTAATTTACTCCATATAATGAATGTG
Source organism: Boloria selene (assembly GCA_905231865.2). Classification (NCBI taxonomy): domain Eukaryota; kingdom Metazoa; phylum Arthropoda; class Insecta; order Lepidoptera; family Nymphalidae; genus Boloria; species Boloria selene. Next base: position 727,982 of record HG993149.1, read on the forward strand.
CTTAACATTTATTTATATAATCTCATAGATATTTCTATAGATATAGCCTTATGAAAGACAAAAGTAACAATGTAAGAAATACATAGTATATAAATTAATAAGCTGCTTACATTTATAACATCAATGTATTAAAAAATTATATGTGTGTAAAATATCAACTATCTGGTATTCATAACACAAGCCTCGTAGCTTACTACGGAACTATATGGTGCTGTTGTAATAATATCCCAAAAAAATATGGATAAGGACACTAATATTGCGATATTATATTTTATTATCAAATGAGTCCTTCCGTCCATCAGTTCCGTCACTCAAACTAGCATATTATTGTTGTTATATTGTGACATTGTTTATTTGTTTTGTTCTAGCGATTTATCCTTGCTTGAGTTGCTTCATATATCATCTGCCACTGAAAGTCCCGTCAAAATTCTTCCAGCCGTTTCATATATTTGATAAATAAATATATTCACGCACTACATAAATATACTAACGTCAAAATAAATAATAATAAATAAATATATTGGGACATTATTACACACAGCGCCATCCAGTTCCATGGTAAGCTGCGAAGCTTGTGTTACAGATACCAGATAGTTGATATACTACAGATATAAGTTTAAATACATACATATTATAAATATAAACACCCATGACTGGAGTACAAACATTCGTGCTCAACAAATGAATGCCCCCAGCGGCACTCGAACCCGCGACCGCTGGTGCAGAAAGTAGGAACACTACCAACTGAGTCAAATGTGTCGTCTATATTAACGGGAACAAACAAACAGATAGATTAAAATATTATTTTTCTTATAAGTATTTCTTATAAGTAAGTTATTTTGTTAGTATATTATGTATATAGTAAAAAGCGGTTATACTCGTATGATGTTACAAATAAACATTTCATTTTTATATACACAACTGTATTTTGTATAGACAGCTTATTGCTTAACTTTATACTGCCTTATCTTATTTATTACAAATTACAAATATTTGTAAATCTATAAACTATTACGATACTGATGTTGTTTTATTTGCCTATTGTAGTACAATATAAATATGAAATACTGGTTAAGACAATAGTCTCTGTAAACTGTAAATATTGACGGCCGCAATATCGTATATTGTCTGATTTGGATTACAAACGTATTATGGAACTTGATTTGTACTTTGAATTACGATATGTAAATTATTGTATTACTAATGACTCCACCTCGCTTCGCTCGCGTCCGTCCCTAGATTTAGTTACCTTGGGTTACAATTTACAATTTTAGAGTTTTTGTAAGAATCCCAAATTTTTTCGAAAATATAATATCTATAGCCTATGTCACTCGGTGATAGTATGGCTTCCCAGCAGTGTAAGAATTTTTAAAATCGGTTCAGTACATTTGGAGTCTATTCAATGCAAAGAAACAATCTAATCTTTCCTCTTTATAATATTATTTTAGATTAAGACAGTTCGCTTGAATAACCGAGTGATGCGGGTTCTTATCCGGGTCTGGCACCTTTGATATCTTAATGTGCGAATCGTTTCTAAATTCTAACATGATTACCTTGTCTTATGGTGAAGAAAACATCGTGAGGAAACCTGCATGTCTAGAGTAGGGAAAGAGAACCTAGCAAGTTCTCGTAAGACATGTGAAGCCCAGAAGTGGGATATGAAAAATAGTTGAATACGATAGCATTATTATTGTAAATACAAATTATTATATTTTTAAATACGCAGTGATAACTCTGTCATTTATTGCTTGAGAAAACAAGCTGATAAAAGCCACGGGTTTTGCAACTTTTTGATGTGAGAATCAATTTTTCAGAATTTCTAAATCAATAGATCCACAGCATATTTGAATTATAACTCACACAAAAAAGTTACTAAGAAACTCAAAAGTCCTATTGCTTAGGGGAAGAAGGGGGAATGGCGTTCACTTAAGGAAAACATGCTGTATTTTCTAAATTATTTATTATATATCAAAATTAAGGTAAATAACAAAGTCTTTAACTATCGAGTAATTAAGATTTTAACAACAAAAGCATTTATCTTTGACCTACTAGTAGTAATAAAAAATATTAAAAAAACATGTTTGAGCGGCATTGCCCCTGACTATGGGTAATGCCGCTCAGTGTATGGGGTAATGACGCTCAAACATGTTTTTTGGAATATAACAAGTAAAATACATTTTAATTAAAGAAATATTAATGAGATGAACCTACTACAATGAAAGTAAAGTCTACAATAACAAATTAGCATCAATTATCGCCATTTGTACGTAAGATAAGCATTTTTCAATTTAAAAAATATAGTGAAGTCTTCGATGTCAAATCAACTTCAATTATTATAATATAATATAAAATTATTATTATTATAAGGAGGTTAGACAACTTAGAAATAGTAATATTTTATTTTTGGTCACATAAATGATAGATGTATTTATCTGGCGAATCCCATCCTGAACATATAGCATGAGCCCATAGTCCGCAGATGGTGCACCGATACCATAACTCGTTATGTTTTCCAAATTCTTTGCAAATAGTACATTTGTTATAACTTTCGTCATCCACATTTATATCGTCATCACTGTAATCGTCGCAAAGATGCTCTTCATCATCACTCTCTGAAGAAGTTTCTTTTGTAAGATATTTGTTTCATATGTTTGTTCTTATTGAATTTTTTTGGTCTTAATTTATCATCTTTTCAGGTCTTATTGAGTTTCGCGAAATTATCTTTTTATTATCGTCTAAAATAATTTTCATAGGAGTCGCAGTTAGTATTAGCTTTCTTTGACGTGGTTTATAAAATGGTTCAATTGTTGGTGGCGTCGCTATAGCAGCAAAGGATACCGGAGTTCTTCATTATTGAACTAGCTTTTGGTTGTGCACGTGCCAAAACAGATGCAGAGGATTGATCCTCATTTGATGGACTTGCCAAAGGAGATGTATGTCCTGGAATTATGGCCGTACCATCAGACTGCGCATATTCGAAATTATGGACATTTGGGCCTTGGTTTTAAGGAGTTTTAGCAGATTGAAGGTTAAAAGGAAGGAATTTCTTCGGTCCAAGCCGCTTTAGCGGTGGTCCTTTGACGATTTCTTGGCATATCTACAACAAAAAAAAATAAGTCACTAAGGGGTAATTGCGCTCAGATGAGCGGTATTACCCCAAACGCTCGTTTTGTAATTGAATTGAAATTTTAAAAAAATCATACACAATTGTTGAAAATTGATTGCATTATTACAAAATAGAATAGTTTTATTGTCAGAAGAAAAAATAATAGTTAAATAAGCATTAAAATTTAGGACTTACCGTTAAGAAACTCCTAACCAAAAGTTAGATCAGTTCGGGCGGAAACAAAGAAAAGCACTTCACGGTCACATGACGCGAGCTGACTGTATGTTTGTATCACTGTCTGTAAGAGACCCCCTCCCCTCACAATTCACGCGATGTGGTGTGTTGCTACGTATCATGTTTACAGAGTTACAGAGGTGAGCGCCATTACCCAGTGAGCGTTATTCCCCCTTCTTCCCCTATATGTTGTTTTATTAACATGAGGAATCATAATTTAAATCAAATTGTGTATCGATTTAGTATAGGTTTTTGAAGATTCTCAAAGAGCTAAAATTTGAATGTTTTAAAAGTAAGATTACATTCATTTTTATTGGCATTCCTTGGCTGAATCCTGAACGACTCGATGGATTATATAGCTTGAGAGGTGTTATTAGATTCGTATTTACTGTAAGAGTGACACTGGGTATATGGTAGATTTTTGGCGCCAAATTCAAATCTTTGGCACACTTTGCAGTCTGAACGGCTAGACGGATTTTAGCTGCAAAGGTGAAATTAGATTCGTATTAATTGTGAAAGTGACTCCGGGTATAAATTTTGAATTCAAATACAATAATGTTATTTAAGGGATTTTTCATTTCCAAATTACACAGATTACGCAGGTATTTTAGTTTTTTAATTACACTGACTTGTTTTTCTCTACCTAAAGGTTACCTAGAATAGATCGCTCTCTAGCGACGAGGCCTCCTATTGCACTGTTTCTATTATGTAGTGTAAAATAATTGTATGATAAAGAATATTTGACTTTGACTTAATTCTAACATAACAATATGCAAATGGAAAACAAAAGAGATAGAATAGTACTTACATTGTAAGTGATAACGAAAGATAAGAATCAAAACAATAACTAGAATAATAAAATGCTGCACAACACGAATGCAAGCGGAGCGAGGAGGAGTCGCTAGTTATTAATTATAAAAATATTTATAGTTCTAGTTCTGCCCATAATGCTCCCTGTTAAATTTGAAGTTTGTAGCAAAAAAGAGGGTATTTTATACAAATTTGTAAACCTTAATATGGCCGTTGCACTCCTTTGATCTCGAAGAAAGCCGCCATTATAAATACCAACAAAATTTCTGAAATCACACTTTACTGTGTATGCAAAGTAAAATAAATAATAACATACTCAATATATATTTTAATTAGTGCTGTATGTATTTCTTACCGTCTCTAAAGTAGCTATTATTAAACTTCAGTGTTGTGAAAATTCGAAATCGAACAAACAATTTATTATTAGCTAAAAATAAATATTATTTTTATAGCACAGTATATATTATAATAGTGATAGTGCTGTGGGAGCATTAAACCTTGCGTTGGGACGATGATCGACTGACCGTCGTATACGCGTGTGATAGCCAAAACAAATTAACAACTCCGAGTTGTCTGACGCTGTAGGTACTTATCGCCGGTAGACATACCCGAGTGATGGATGCCTGGAAGCTTTTTATAAACTTATAGATTAAAATGAATGAGTGATCATAACACTTATGTAATGGAAGAGCGGTTTCTCCTAACACAAGTGCTTATGCGCTTAAAAGGAGGTTCCAATCAGCTTATCAGATATTGTAAAAATTTTTGAGATACCGAATAAAGATTATTTATTTATTTATTTATTTATTTAATTCAATTCAATTATTTCCTTTAATGGCTTCCATAAGCGCCAGTTGGGCACAGTTGACTTCGCCAATGTCGCGTAGAATGGAGAATACACATTATATATAGACTGATCGGTGAATATGAAAAAAAACAGACACCAAGACTGATTACATCAATGAAGAGGCGGAGCGGTTTGTTGTAAAATCATAACCTACAACAGACAACATCATTATTCTAACTAATAAAAACAATATTTTTTATACATTTACTTCATATAACGAAATGCTCATAATATTTAAGTAGGAGTTTGATTTAAAAGGAATAATGAAGGAAATATGTATGAAGAACCTGAAATAGAATTGTGTATAAGATTTTTAAAGGGAAGTAGATGAAGGAAACATTCTGTATCGACCCCATGTCGCATAAGAGCAAGAGACAAAAATTTATTTAACACTACTTTAAGGAATGGGGGTGCCCCTACGGTTGAGTGCGCAAGCGATCCCGTAACGTCCCATTGCACTGCGGCGACGTGTTCCGCTGGAGGTTTTAGTGAGTAGGAGTCTCACAGTCCCCACTGGCTGACGGGCCGGTGGGACCTCATGATGAGTTTCCTCCAGCGACAACAAAAAAAAATGGGGGTGCCCCAGGGCTCAATATTGGGACCATTTCTATTTCTGGTATATATTAACGACCTCCCTTACCTTATAAGAGACGACCATGAGATAGTTTTGTTTGCAGATGACACGTCTCTAGTTCTTTAAGTTAAACGAGGACAAATTAATATTGACGACGTAAACACTGCTCTCTTCAATGGTTTAGTGTTAATAATTTGTTGCTAAATGAAAACAAAACAAAATGTATTAGATTCACTATGCCAAATGTTCGATTAGTTAAAACAAGAGTCAAGATTAGGGTTGACGAAATAGAGCTGGCCAACCAGACTGTCTTTCTGGGTATAACTTTAGATTGCAAGTTACAGTGGGACCCTCACATTGAATGCCTATCGAGCAGACTCAGTTCTGCAGCATACGCTGTAAAAATTATTCGCCAAATAACAGATGTCAAAACTGCGCGTTTAGTTTATTTCAGTTACTTCCACAGTATTATGTCAAACGGGATACTACTGTGGGGAAATGCTGCAGATATTGGCTGCATTTTTGTGCTGCAAAAGAGGGCTGTTCGGGCTATATATGGGATTGGCCCCCGTGAGTCTTTAAAAGATAAATTTAAAGAAATTAACAGTATGACTGCACACTCACAATATATTTATGAAAACTTACTGTATGCACACAAGAATAAAGGCACTAAATTCAGTAAAAATAGTGACTATCATAACTTGAATCTAAGAAATAAAGATGAGCTAGCAGTGCCCAAATATAGGCTCCACTGTATACGTATGTACAACACGCTGCCAAGTATGTAAGTATGTGCATGACTTATCATTAAAATAAATTTAAAAATTTAATTAAAACTCAGTTATGCAAAAAGGCATATTATAGTATTAAAGATTTTTTGGATGACAAGACCGCTTGGCAGTGAAATGAATTGTTTGTTCTCGGAACAGCTTTGTAATATTTACAATTATTGTAACACATATTTTATGTAACAAAATTTGACGATTTTAAGTGAAATGAAATAAAGTGAAATGAAATAAAGTGAAATGAAATGAAATGAAAAATGAAATGGAAAATAATACCTAAATTTCGAAGCAAATCTCCTGATTGTTTCGTTAAAATAAAAACTGATATACCTAAATTGGAAAATTTATGAGATCCTTTTCCGCTTGAATTCAAAATAATATGTAATAGGCTATGTCCTGGATTTTCAAATTTTGATACTTTTTTTCGTCACATCTACTAGTAAAACAAAACCGCGAATTACGTTTCTGCTATCAATTTTCTAAAGGAGAGTGTGGTTATAGTTGACAAACGGCTACTCTGTTTCAGTCAACTTTTTGAAGGCCAACGAAAACTTATATATTTCAGTAATATGAACGTATAACTTTAATATTTTTAAATAATATAAAATTGCATAACCAACTACCAAATTTCATTTTCAATTTCACAGACAATAATTCTATAAACTATAGATTCGGCTTCTGTATGGAAAACAATGTACACGCACAGGATCAACTTAGTTAGAATTGGTTATATGTATAGACTACTACTAGCCTTTCCCGCGCCTTCTCTTGCGTTCTAAAGGCCAGAAACCAAACTTCACGCAGAGCTTCTCCCGTGTTTGCAACGTGTTTCATTGATGCTCCGCTCCTATTGGTCGTAGCGTGATGTAATGTAGCCTATATATAGCCTTCCTCGATAAACGGACTATCCAATACAAAAATAATTTTTCAATTCCGACCAAAGAAACATACAAACAACTCTTCAGATTAATAATATTAGTATAAATAAAATAGCAAATAAAAAAATCCCTGAAACTTGAAAGGTAACCAGCGTAGAACTATTTTATTACTTGATAGTTGATTTTCATCTAACACAAGTAATTGACTCATATAACTATAATAGTAGGGTGAACATATTAAAATAAATAAATAATAATAAATATGTTAGGATATTTTTTACAACAGTGCCATCCAGTTCCGTAGTAAGCTACGAGGCTTGTATTACAGGTACCAGATAGTTGATATATTACACATATAAATTTTAAATACATACATAATATAAATACTAACACCCATCCCTGGAGAACAAACATTCGTGCTCAACAAATGAATGCCCCCAGCGGGACTCGAGCTCGTGACCGAAGAAAGTAGGGTCACTGTTAACTGAGCCAAACGTGTCGTCAAATTTTATTGATAGTAAAAATCAGTGTGAAGGAAAACATCGTGAGAAAATCTGCATCATTGAGAAAACCTAGCAAGTTTTCGAAACACTTGTACAGACCGCCAATCCGCAATGCCTAATCCCCTTCGTATTGAAAGGACCCAGCAATGGGACAATAAAGAAGCCTGAATAAAGAGGCCTGAAACGTGGCTACGTTATAATAGACGTTTACGGGGACCATTCTTTTTTGGCAGAAAATACCTACGTCCTACAATCTTAAAGTCATAATGCTCACTTCAGTGGGTTTCTTATGATACGATCACATAAAATGAACATTCTAAATACTTTAAATTGATAATAATGACTATTTCAATATGATTTTCCAAGAAATAATTAATTTAGAATTTTATTATATGTATATTATAAATATTAATTAGGACAGTATTCCAAAAAAGATGCTTACCCTAGTGTTGAGATCTCACTTATAGAGCGGCGTAAGGATAACATTCAAGTATAAGTTACTAACCAACTTACTTATGTTTGATATGCTTGTTTACAAAGCAGGACGTGAATACCTATTTTTATTTTAGTTTATTTTTTTATAAAAATGTTTAAAGTTATCACAATTTTATTCCTGGTGAAAGAAAGTTGGGGTGTTATTTACAAAGCTAATGGTATGTTGAATTTCTTATGAATAAATTTCTCATTCACATCATTTATTTAACAAAAATAATTATTAGGTATGTTTTTTTTGAGTGGAACTCTAATATTTTTTCCAAAATGAAAGTAGCCGAAGCAACTTCTTATAAGCTATCTGCCAGTGTAAGTTCCGTAAAAATTAGTTCAGTCGTTTCGGAATAATACTGGACCTAACAACTACTCAGACAGAGGAGATGGACAGAAAAAAAATCTAAACATCGTGTATAAAAAGCATATTGTAAAAAGCTGTGATTTTGACATAAAAACAAACTCATAAATTTTATTTATGTAATAATAATAAAAATATAATATATAACATATTCTAGTTTAAACTACTAACTACTACTACTACTCCTGCCTAATAAAATTTCTCTCCCTCTCTATACTACTCATCTCTACTCTACTTTTATAATACACAGATCTATTTTTTAAGGTTTTCTTTATCAACGTTGTCTAGTCTTATTATGAAACCTATTGTATCTTAGTGCAAACTTATATTTATTTAATTTACTTAAACTCTTAGATTCACCTTTTTGTAACACTTAGCTTCTTGTATTTGCAAGTTAAAATGGCGGACTTCTTATAAGTTTTTCGTGTCAAAAAATTTTTAATCTAGATATTGTGTAAATTTACAAATTTGTACATTTAATACATAATTCATTTATAATTCACTTTTTTTAAATAAAAGTTTTAAGCTCTATATATTACAAAAATCAACGTGTTGTTTACGACATTATTTAATTTTACGCAGTGGACAGTGACAGTGAACTACAGTTCAAGTATTCGCTTTAAGGAAATGTAGCTCAACTAACATTAAGGTATAGGTACAATAAGATTTTTAAAATATTTATTAGATTACAGGTATAATTTTCAACAATTATATTTAAATATTCGTAATATAAAAATAAGAAATAATTTATAATTGAAAATACAGGTATTTAAGAAAGAAAATGGTAAAAACTTTTACTTTTACTACTTTTATAAATATCTCACCAGCTTTTGTATATTTTGTATATATAAATTATGTAATAAATTGATGGGTGATTTAATTTATATTTAACCTTTTTATTTATTTATTTCATTTTCTTATAATACTTTCTTAGGTTTACGCGAATATTTATAATTTCATTTTCATTTTAAAGCATCTAAAGAAATATTTTTTAAATGATTATTTAACAATAATATTATACATATAAAAATAAAGAATATTAAGACAAAAAAACAATTGATATCAATTAATCAATCAATATTCATTCCTTAATTTTCTATTCCTCAATAACCCTATAATCTATTTAACCCGGTTAAAAACAAAGGTAGAATACTTGCTATACTGCTAGAACGGGACAGACATTTTTGATTTTACAGTATAATTTTTACATATTATCAAAACGGTGATTATTGTTATACAAACAATGGACAATGAGGAAAATCACGCACATTATAAAAGGCTATTTGACCTCTGGACAGAATTTAAATAACCTCGTTTTTATTTTTGGCGACACGTTTTATGCTATATACTTAGAAAAACATTAAAAAAATGTAGTGAATATTATATGGGTTTAATGTTTATGTCCTTAAAACCTTAAAGACTAGACACTAGACATTACCTTTATGCCATTTTTTAAGACTTGCACGTATTGATAATCGTTTAGATAACATAAAAGTACCAAAAAGAATGTTAATTTATGGAAAACAAAAAAGGTTAATCATCTCCTCTGTTCACTAATCTATTGGATTAGATAATTAATAAATAAATGACTAGCGAAAAACGAAAACATTAATGTATCTCACGGGAACCGTTAATTTTTTCGGGAACAAAAGTAGCCTGTCTACTGTTCCAGATTATAATCTGTGCCACGATCAGATCCGTTCAGCAGTTATGGCATTGAATAACAACCTTTCAACTAAACATCAAAACTTTCACTTTTATAATAATACTAGATACTTATCCACGCTTTGCTCGGGTTCGTCTCTGGGTGCTGCCTGCCTAAAAAGTCTTCACAAATTGAAGAACTTTCATACAAAGTACAAGATCCGCGGCCCTTAGATCTTAATCGAGCCCTGTTGTAAAATTCGTTTTTAGCGGACGTCTGCTAACAATAAACTCCGACAATTTTCATCTTTATCGTCAAGCTGTTTTCGATATTTCGTGGTGATTTCGGCCACAGCGGGAACACTAGTTTGTTTTTTACAAATATATTTAACTAATTTACTAAATTTCCATTATATTCCGAGATTTTTTTTTCTGGAAAATTGGTTAGCCGAGGGTAATCTGAAAGTCTATTTTGCTACATGTTTTTATGTGACTTCAAAGGATCATAAAAAATTATTGTTCGTACAACATCAATCTTGTAATTTAGTATAGTAATTATATACTTAATTATATTATATTGTAATATTAAAAGTTCTTGTATGTAGGGATTTGGATTTAATTTTGTATAGGTTATATAGAAGGTTTTGGTTTTTAATTTTATCTATATACCTACATAATAAAGGTCTTTTCTTTAAAAACGCAATTTTATATTTATCCTGAAAAAACGCTGAACGATTTTCTATCAACCAATGTACAAATGTACTTAAAATTATTTTACGCAAGTCTCTTGATAATAAAGAAGAAATAAGGGAAGATAAAGATGTTTGAAAGTACCTTATTTATGTTTCAGAGAGCGAGTACTACAAAATGCCTGCATTATTCGCGATGGATGACTATCAAGTGTGTATGCGGCCCGGTGGTGTATACTGTTTGGCATCCTATTATTTACACAGCAGAAGCCATTCAGACCTTTTACATTTTATACAGGTAAATATAAATTAATAGGTAAATATAGTGGTAGCTTGCTCGCTTGTATAACCGAGTAATGTGGGTTCAATTCTGGTTCTCGCACCACTGATATTTTCATGTGCGAATCAAGTCTATCTTGATTACCACTTGTCTTATGGTGAAGGAAAACATCGTGAGGAAACCTGCATGTCTGAGAAAACCTAGCAAGTTTTCGTAAGAAATGTGAATTCCGTCAACACTCACTAGGTCAGCGCGGTGGACTATGCCCTGATCTCATACTGGGGAGGCCAGTGCCCAATAGTAGGACGTTAAAAAGGGCTGAAGACATACAGATAAAAAATTAGATTATAAATGACAAAGCCTTTCTTTGCTTTTCCTTTCAAAACTTTTAAAAAATACCAAAATAGCCAACAGAATAGTCTTTTAAGTTTAAAAAATCTCGAATTATTTCAAGGATCTTACGAATTACATATACATTAATCAAAAAAGTAATCAAGTAGCTTTTTTCGGAAAAGACTTCTTTTTAGACAACTCGTTAGCTTCAGTACCAATGCTTGCAGCGCAAGCGGTCGCGGGTTCAAGTCCCGCCGATGACATGATTTGTACTTATTTAATGTTATATATGTACTGGTATCCATAACACAAGCCTTGTAGCTAACCATGGAACTAATGGAGTTCTACGTTATTTATTTATTTATTTATTTTATATAATATCATGCTATATTAATTTATACCACTTATTATAAAAATGAGCTTGAACTCTTAACATCTATTACGTTCTCGGTACTTATATGAAACGTGTAATCATACATAACAAGCCATTTAGATATATTTATTTATTACTTTATTAGGATTTATTACGCAAAAAAACACAGTGTATTTGCCGTATGTTGCTTTGAATTCTAAAGTTTCTCGTATAACCCTCCCATTTTCTAGAATAATGTAGTGTTATTACAAATTTAAAGCCGTTTTTACTAAATGCTTATAAAAATAATTTCCTTCTACTTTTTGGTTATCGTGATTCTCGGTTGATTAAGGAAAAATTCAGTATGACTTATTAGTCGAGACCAGTAAAAGATTAAAATAGACGTGTTTTCCTACTGCTAAAGTTATTTAGCCTAACGTGGGACTTAACCTCAAAACCCCCCACGATCTACGTATTCTAGCATAACGTTAAGACGACGCTACTCGCTAGTTAAAAAAGACATGTATAAGCCTGACTTGTATTAGTACTGCAATATATTTACAGTAGTTAAGAAAAATTAGACCAACGAGATAAGTGTCGATCATTACACAAGGTCATCTATACGTATTTGGGTTTATAAATATGCAAAACCAAATCAATTTAATAACTTTTCCTCTTTTTTTTGTCAAACGAGCTTTTCAGTAGTTATTGAAAAGCTTTATAAATTTATTATCTTTCAATAATGATCATGAGCGAATATCGACCATTGCACAAACACTATTTATATGTAAATGGGTCATTCCGTAGTTTCGTGCAAAAAGCATTTCCAGATTAATTAAGCTATGAACAGGAGAATTAATTTTGAATATTATTTGCCAATACACTTTCAATATAATCACTTTCAAAGTAGTATTCTTAATATTACAGTTTTTTTAATTAGTTTACTATAAAAACGCGAAAAACCACCATTAAAATCATTCCTCTCTGTGTCCAGCTATGCACTTCAGCTGGTTTTTAAGTAGAAATTTCATAATCTTTCAAATAACATCTATTATGACTATGTAATATTAAAACCAAACTAATGACTTATCGATAAAATATTTTAAATTAACAGTTAACATAATACAATTATAATAAAGAATAACTTTAAATTTGTCACAAAAAAAAAGTCATTACCATCCATACTTAAAATTTTACTCCTTGTTCGAGAAATAGAGGTTTACGACGAACGGTGTAAATCAAAATATACTTTAAACCGATCAGTCTGCTGAGGCCTCTGAGAAAAGTGGACGTATGCAAGTCGCTTTTAAAATTATTTACGATCTTTACAGTCTTATAAGTGCTTCGTCCATAAATTGTTTCATCACATTCCTACAATTTTGCAAGGTAATATATAATATAAATTATAATTATTTTTAGGAATACATAACTCATTAAAAGCGTTTTCTTTTTATACTATCAATTGACTATTCATGTAAATAATTACGAAGATAACACCGAAAAAGTTGAAATTTTTCATTCATCTCCAATTCATTTCCGTCCGTACCGTCCATTTTTTTACCGGAAGGTAATGAAATGATTTGGAAAGGAATGACAAATGTTTATGTTATTTAGAGTTTCAACATCCCAGGATTTAAAGGTACGATGCAAGTCCATCAATTCGTGTGGACTACTGATAAAACTAAAATTATAGCTTTACGGCGTCTGAGATGTTTTGAATGTCAAGATGTTAGCACTACTTTTGTACATAACAAACATTAAGGTTTTCTTCATTGTGATGATTACGGTGAAGAACAATTTGATTCAAATGAAGCACTTGATGTCAATAATGACCAGTCATTAAGCATAGACAAGTCCATAATTTTAAAAAATATACATGAATCTTACGTTTTTGATAATGTAAAACTTCTCTCAGGTCCAATCGATTTACAGCTTTCGCCTTTGACAAAAAGCTACAACAGCAACAAAGTCAAGATCTCCAAAAGTCAAGATTTTATCCGACATCCGTTTAAGTTGGGGAAACCGTAAATTTTATGAGACACCAATTATAACACTAATTTCAAAAAAAACTAGATTTATATAATTCTGAGCATCAGCTATAATTCAAATCATGTATTCATTCTAATGAATCTGAAAAAGAAAATATTTTTTTATCCATTCTGAGTAAGTTCTTGACTACGCTCCACCTGATGGTAAGTGGTAACGCAGTCATAGATGGTAAGTCGCACTAATTCAGTAGCCACCTATTCACTCTTGCCTTGAAGACACCCATATTGTAATCGGGCGGAAATACTGATGCAGGCAGGTTGTTCCAATCCTTAGCCGTACGTATAATAAATGACAAAGCGAAACTCTTCGTCCGGACAGGTGGGATGTCCACGGCTTTGACCAGGGTAAGGTTAACCACCAATAAGCCTCAGCGCAAGGCGAGTCCAAGGCTGACAGATGGCATTTCGCAGCATCAGCCTATATGTGACTACAGTATTCCATACACGACTGAACTTGAGCTTTATATAGATTAAGAAGCTGTCCCGGCGTGAAATACTGTTGGACCATTGCGAGGATGCCAACTTTCCTCGCTGCTACCTTAGCCTTAGACTCGATGAACCGCCCGTAGTTCATGTTGGGGCTAACGTCCATTCCCAACAACTGAAGACGGTCAGTGTATTCCAGAGGCACATTTCGGAAAGTAGGAGTCAAGGTAAAAGGACTCCTTTTTGTGGTGAACAGGCACGCCTCTGTTTTGGTGGTGTTGAAACTCACAAGTTTGGCATCGCCCCAAATGGAGACTGTCCTGAGTGTGAGATTCAACCGCTCTACTATGGCCTCTCTTTCAGACTGAATTTGATCTCTACTGGCCTAAGCATTCGGCAGGTATCTCTCTACAACAGTGCTGTCGTCTGCGTACCCCGGTATCTATACGGGGTATAAGCAGATCGTTAATATGCAGCAGGAACAAGGTTATAGAGAGAACAGACCCCTGAGGAACTCCTGAGTTGATCTTTAACGGGTGAGATGAATAAACCTCAACCACAACTCTGAGTGATCGGTAACTCAGGAAATATTTAATTCAGCCGATCAGGCCAGGAGATATACCATAGGCTGAAAACTTGCTTATAAGACTCGCCTGCCAAACCCTGTCAAATGTCTTTGAGACGTCAAGGGAGACAGCGATCGCCTCCCCACTTCGCTCAAGAGCTTCTCCAATGGTGCAGTTGGCACTTGGCATACACTAGAAGGTCGACCGATTCTGGCGAAACCCATATTGTCGATCACTGAGGAGATCGTTTTGTTCTAGGAATGCCATTAGACGATTGTTCAATATACGCTCCATAATCTTGCAGAGTATGGAGGTGATTGAGATCGGACGATAATTGGCAGGGTCCGCACGGCTACCTTTTTTGGGCACTGGTTGCACGTTGGCAAGCTTCCAGTATTTAGGCAATATTCCAGTCTTAAGAGAAAGGCAGTACAGACGTGTCAGTATCAGAGACAACTCGGGAACACATGTTTTAAGTACTATCGCTGGTATACCATTAGGACCACAAGCTTCACTACTCAATACTCTCTCTATCTAGGCGACTCAATACTCTCTTTACCTCCTTATTAATGATGGGAATTTCAGGCATTGAAATCCCGCGGTGCGGTAAATGTGGTGGAGTAGCATTGCCAGAGTCTAGACATGAATTTTGGGCAAAAAGAGAGGCAAGCAAATTCGCCTTCTCCATTGCCGTATGAGCCAGGGATCCGTCAGGTTTTACCGGCGGTGGGAGTGAGGGCCGACAGAAGTTCGTCTCGACCGCTTTGGCAAGGGACCAAAAAGCTCTGCTGCCAGATGGTTGAGCAGAGAGCTTTCCGCCAATATGTGTAATTCGGTCAAAACGAGCCTTCTTTAATGTCTTTTTGTAGGACTTGGCGGCTAAGTAAAAGGCTCTCTTCTTGGATCTTACATCCGGAGCTTTGCGGTTCAAGTCGGTTCAATCAAGTCATATCTTTTTTCTTTCCTATACTTACTATTATAGATTCCTTTGCAACTGAATTGTCGTATTTCATTACCATCTCAGTTTACAACTTTACCATCCTACCTGTTTTCATTACAATCCTTCTCCTTTTCATCACCATCCAATTGTAAAATTTCAAGGATTATTTTCTCCATAACGAATTGAGATAAAAAGGTGCCTCTCACATTTTATGAATCTAGTAGCGAACTTAACTGGATAATTTTCGAAAAAAAATTAAAATTATGACTTTTTTATTTTATCCGCGGAACGGTAAAATTTGCACGAAACGGCGGAATCAACCAAATACTTTGTAGATAAGTACATCATGAAGTATATTTTATTACTTGAAAGACAACAATTATTATGGGAGTGATAATAATAGCTTTAGTAACGTTAAATCATGGCCTCATCAACATAAAATATCCGATTATTGATAAAATAAGCTGCTGTAATTCTACTACTTCTACTTGTACTTGTTTATCTATATTATTGATATTATTTTTGATTTTCCTAATCTATATATCTAATTATATTCCTAGAAATACATTTAAAAGTTCGAGCAAAGCTTCAAGTATGGCAAAATCTGCTTTCCTCTGTCAATTATGTCATGAAGTGAATAATAATCACTCAGAATAACGTAAGTTAAAAAGACGACGATTCTCTTCATCAACTCTATGCGATGTGCGAATTAATGCCAATGCTGATATTAATTACACCTTTTGTTCCGCTCTGATAATTTTTTGTCTCATTCCATACTTCATAGTCATTATGATTAATAATAATTTATATGTAATAATAATGAATATGTTGGTTATTCATTATTACACACAGCGCTATCTAGTTCCGTGTTAAGCTACGAGGTTTGTGTTACGGATACTAGATAGTAAATATACTACATATATAACTTTAAATAAATACATAATATAAATATTAACACCCATGACCGGAGTACAAACATTCATGCTCAGCAAATGTATGCCCCCAGCAGTACTCGGTCACTACAAACTGAGCCAAACGTGTCGTCGATTGATACTTAGTATATAGAAATAAAAATTTATAACCAACTAAATAAATATGTTGGGACAATTATGTAACGCATCTGACTGTCTGAGACCGCAGCACGAGAAACCCATTGGCCAGATTTTGATGAAATATGTTACAATGATAGCTGGTTATTCGGGTCGATATATAGGGTTGTTTTTACAGTGGAAAAATATCGGAAAAAATTATACTAATATGAATAAAATCTAGGGACGAGCGGCGCAAGGGTAAGGCGCTAGTTGTTTATATACCGATTAGTTATCTCGTTTTTGAAAAAAAACTTTATAATATAGTTTATATAGTTAATTGATAGTACAAATTATTTTAATAGTAATTATTTATACCCTCTGTGTAGTGTCATGATAATTATTTTAATATCTATGAAGAACATATCTTTCTATTGCATAACGAACAAATTCTTTGGTATAATTAAGTCTTATAATTGCTTAGTTAACATTGATCTGCGAGATATAATAAATACTTGGAAAATCATATAATTTGTTTAACTTTAACAAGGTAGTGTCACTTATTATTATTTACTAGCCACTCACACTCACTCCGCTCATGCTCATATGTACGTTTTAAGTTAGTACACATTTCACAGAAATTACATATTTAGATATATTATATGGTAGTTTACTCACAGACTTACAGACTGACTTTTAATTTTGATAATGTAAAAATGACGATTCAAAAGAGCTTGTTAAAGTCTATTTGAATAAAGAATATTTTGATTTGATTTGATTTGATTTGATTATCGCAGTAAAAGCATCCTAATATATCCTATGTTGAACCAGACAACCGGCTGCCTTTGGCCAATTTTCATCAAAATCTGCAAATTTTAAAAATTGGTTTCGACCTCTGTATCGATAATAAAGACTTTCATTTATCATTTCAATAAAAATCTCCAAAAAGTATTTAATGTACAGAATTTTATTATATGTGCGCTCATGCTTTACGAATCAAACACTAAGAAACAGACGTTTGCGGTTCATAAGATCAGCTAGTAAGATCATGTTCTACAAACATAAAACAATAAAAAATGTATAAAAATATTATATTAGTCAAATGATTAATTTTCCTCGTGTTTCAAGAATTAAGAAAGCTCCAACGTAATATGCAAGTTTCCTCACGATATTTTTCTTCGTCGTATTAATGAGTCGTTCTCAACATAATAACATGTTGAAAATTCGCACAATTTTTAAAGGTTCACACCTTTCACCGTTCCACCGTTCGCCATAAGATTGAACCTACTTCACTTGGTCTTACAAGCCAGTGTACTACCAATGATCTAATCTCTAATCTATTCTTGATAATTATTTAAACTTCGTTTCCTTATATCTATAATCTATCTATATATATAAAAATGAATTGCTGTTCGTTAGTCTCACTAAAACTCGAGAACGGCTGAACGGATTTATCTTATCTTAGTCTTGAAATGTTCGTGGAGGTCTAGGGAAGGTTTAAAAGGCGAGAAAAAATCTAATAATTTCCGGGAAAACCCTAAAAACAGCCCTTTTCTATTTCCCATACAAACGTTTTCTAGAGTCAATTTGAACTTTATTGCTATTCAATAAAGTTCATATTAAATTATAATCACTCACTGTTGTCTAACCAATTAAGGCGTGTTCCTAACGTCAAAGAGTCAATTTGCAATTTATTACCGCTGCATAAAGTTCAAATTCAATCATATCTATGAAAATAGTCTTCGCGTGCGCTTTGGAGGATCTAATGTCGCGTTCCGAAAATAAACAAAAGTGAATCGCGAACGCGACAAAAAATGTAATAAACTATTAGTAGTACTGATTTCCAATTAATTTGGTCGGCTTCGCGAAACTTTATTTTAGCTAACTTCAGTTGTAACTGTATCAGATTATTTTTTTAAGTTTGACAAATCTTAAGTTTTGTCACAAATTAAGTTTCTGAACACAACCATAATATTTGACATTAGATTTGACAACCAACTAATATGTCAATCATTCTGTCGCACTTCAGAACACGGAGATTTATGGCTTAAAGGTAAACTCCAAAAAAATAAATAAAAAATCAGAACACGGAAAAAAGTATTACGATTGACGATATTGTGTTACGATCATGGTTACGATATTCTATGAGTGCATCCTTCTATCTTTGTGAGTGACATTCCAAGTAGTGTGCTCTTTTTTTGTTGATATTTTGTGATAGTGACACTTTACTGTTAAGTTACGCGACGGGTCGCATCGAGGAGGTCTTAGGGCCATAGCAAGTTTGTATGAAAGTCTTCATCTTTTGTGCTACGATCTTTATATTTGGTACGAAGGTGGTTAATTGTTGGTACAAGTACGCTAAAAACGTTTTTTTTCTATAGGGCCGGATTAAGATGGTGTAAAGGCTTCATAAGTTTTTCGAGATACCTTCATTTTTTGTGCTACAAGTTTCAAATTTTGCACTGAATTAGTAGATAACTTTTACGATACTACAAATCGGGGGTTGGCTTTAGTTAACGGCCGCACGATTTTGGTGTTTTGCGGTGGTAGGGGCGAAAGGGAGGGTGATGCCCTACCCTATGGTACCACTCCCGAGGTGCGGAAACCAGTAGTTTTTTTTTATGATTTTTTTAATTTCATGTTTTTGTATGCGCATAACGGAACGTTTTTCCAAGTAAAAATGGTTTGGTAAGTAAAAATGGTTTGGTAAGTAAAATGGAACGTAACTAAGAGTGTAAAACCATTGTAAGTTTGAAAATAAATAACACACAAAATAAATTTCAAATCAATACAAATAAAATTCAAATGACAATTAAAAATATTAAAGTCGCTTATGTAAACTTGGTAAGTTGTCTTTGAAACGTCAAAGTGAAACAAAACGTAGATCGCCATTTTGTTTGATCACAATGACATTTGAATATGTGTATGACCCATATAAAAAAAAAATTTACATACCACTGTTTTAATTTAATTCCCAAACTTACTTTTAAACACTAGGTTAGCTAGTCGAGTACCATAAGTATTACTAGGCCAGATTGGTTAGGTTAGGTTAGAACATGACCACAAACATAGGCGACTTTAATATTTTTAATTGTCATTTCAATTTTATTTGTATTGATTTGAAATTTATTTTGTGTGTTATTTATTTTCAAACTTACAATGGTTTTACACTCTTAGTTACGTTCCATTTTACTTACCAAACCATTTTTACTTGGAAAAACGTTCCGTTATGCGCATACAAAAACATAAAATTAAAAAATTCATAAAAAAAAACTACTGGTTTCCGCACCCTGGGAGTGGTACCATAAGGTAGGGCATACCAACCCCCATCCCCCCCACCCCCGCAAAACACCAAAATCGTGCGGCCGTTAATTAAAGCATTCCCCAAATCGGACACTTCATTCAAAGGATATTACGAATTTAAAAATAATAATAATAAAATAATGCGCAGCACAGCGGGAAATGTGGAGAGGGACGGGGAACCAAGAGCGGGAGAGGTAGCCGCGCCGCTCAGGAGTATATTAACGATGGCTTCTAAAATAGCTGGAGTAATTTTCGAGAATTTTCAAGCAATCTAAAGATCATCCGATTGCGAGTGATTGAATAAAGATTAGTAGCGATTAAAAAAAACGCGGGCGAAGCCGCGGGTACTGCTAGTTTATTAATAATTTAATCGATTTATGTCCAAAGTAGCTTGAGTTGTCTATATCTTATAGCAGCCATCTTATGAAGACCAATTTGAGTAGGCTGGTTGGTCTATATACAATACCTAGAATTCACGCGCACAAACAATCTAACCAATAAATAATACTATATTTAATATGATGTTAAAATTATCTACTGACATTTATCACGTAATTTAGAATAATTAAATAAGAAACTGCCAATCGCAGTTGCAACAGCTTATTGAACTTTAACCGTGATTGTCTAGGAATCCGAGCTGCAACGCTTGGCCATGCGTATCTTTATTTAAAAATGGGTGAAGTGTGAGTCCGATTTTCCGACAGTGTTAAATTTTATATTAAATATCTTCTAAGCACGACTTAGTTATTAGTATATTACTTAAAATGAAACTTTAAGGGAATCTAAAAAAGTAAAGAAGTAGTATGCAGTTACCCATTACAACTCAACGATTCAATTAACAAGATATCTTATACTTTTCCAGGAATATTCAGAATATAAACTGAAGCATTTCAATCATACACACATACACAGGGCGACATGCGTCACATCCACATGCATTTCTTACTTAAATGGGACATTAGAAACAACACCGGACCTAAGCAAGACCCTTGAGCGATGCGTCAATGAAACTATATGGAAAGAATATAAAATAGAGGCAAAATTAACAAATTTAGAATATTGTAAGGAATATGATGACAGGATTACGCTAGATATAAGTGACTATTTTGTCGCAGTTGTATATGCGTCGATAATAATCCTCAATATAATTGGAAGCTTTTACGACATCATTATTTGCGAAAAGGATAATAAAACAGGTACTAAACGCTGTATAATTTTATTATTATTTCCTAGGATTCGTTCACACTTAGACACGTTCACACTTAGACATCTACATATTATGTGCATATATGACAGTGGTAGCCCGTCGGTAACGCGCTCGCTTGGATAACCGAGTGATGTGGGTTCAAATCCGGGTCTCGCACTTCTGATATTTTCATGTGCGATTCATTTCTATCATGATTACCACTTGTCTTACGGCGAAGGAAAATATCGTGAGGGAACCTGCATGTCTGGAGAACCTAACAAGTTTGCGAAAGACGTGTGTAGTAAGTCTAAACCTTACTTGGCCAACGTGGTGGATCATCAATAAAAAAAAAGAAAGATATAGCATTAAAAATATTAAATTCTATTTAAGTCTACATAAAAAAATCTTAAGAATTCAAATTCTATTTGTAGATGCCTATTAATAATTAATAACTAATTTAAATCACTTTATCCTGAAATGTATTTAGAAATCGGCAACTCATATAAACTTAGAATAAATATATTTTTATTAAAATCATTTTTAAATGTATATTCTACAGGAAATCCATATTTATTAGCATTTTCTTTGCCAAGAAATTGGAAAAAACTTGCAGCACCTGGTGGAGTTGGATCTGAACCGAGATATGAAAGACTGAAATTATTTAATGGATTAAGGTAAAACAAAAAATATATAAAATAAAAAAAACATTTGAATAATGTTGTAACGAATATCCGTAGAATGAAGGAGACATTATTTAGTGTTTTGTTATTTTTCTTTAACTTTGATTATTTCGCGAGAAATTCAAGGATTGGTATTTTTGACACTTTTTACGTTTAAAGCAATGGACGATCGCTTACTGTATACTGTACCTAACTACCAGATACTTTTTGATGGTTAGTATAGTTTTCTAAGATAGGAACGGCCATTGATATGTATATATATGTTGGGACTATTTGAATAAGATTTTACAAGTCATATTTAATTTATATATTCGCCTTTAGATTTTTTATATGTATTGGTACTGTGTAGAAGTATAATTCACATGTTCTTTCACTTTCAGATTCTTAACAATGATTTGCGTGATATTCTCTCACACAGCTCTGATCATGTCGTTCACCTATATTCAAAATCCACTTTATATAGAAACGGTAATATCATTTAAATAGTAATTTAAAAAAACTACGAAAAAGTGCTTTGTCCTCTTCAATCTTTTCCCTATCATCTATACTAATATATTATAAAGAGAAAGGATTTGTATATTTGTATGTAACTAATAAACTCAAAAACTATTGGACCGATTTCAAAAATTCTTTTGCCATTAAAAACCTACATTATCACTGAGTAACATAGGCTATATTTATTACTAGCAGAACCCGTGGCTTCGCTTGCGCTAGATCTAGGGTGTTTGTCCCTAATGTCCCCAAGCAAAGTGAGGGTGACTCGCTAGTATAATGATAAAACAAATGTCAAATAAATATGATCAATGTTGTTACTTATAGAAATGATACTACGAGTAATGTAATTGAGATTTATGTTGTACCAGTAAACGATTGGTCTTCGAAGCAAATATCGTATACTATTTTAAAGGAGGAAATGCCGAGACTATGACTGCTGATAAAGAAAAAAAAGATTTATTTTAATTTAATTATAGAATGAATGTAATAATATTTGTAGTGCTTATTTCGTCAAAATTATAATAAGATTTGTTGTTGTCGTTACTTGAATTGTCTACTAATAATCAGTTCAAAAATAAAAAGCCTCAGTTCTGAAGCCTTTTTGTACTCATCAAAGAAATAATTTTAATTACATAAGTACCTATTTATATTTTTTGCCTTGATCTTCTTATTTTTGGTATAATCGATAACCATTTACGGACTTATGTTAGATGTTTATGTGATTTCAGGCTTACGAGGATCTTTCCAAGCAAATCCTGTTCAATGGGAGCTTGGTGACGCACACATTCTTCGTGATGTCAAGTTTCCTGCTAGCATACAACTTGCAGATACTCGCGGAGAAGGAACAAATCAGCTGGGTACAAATACCAAAAGGCATCATTTTCAGATGGATAAGGTATACTCATACTTTACGCATATATCTTCTGATATGTAATAATCTCGTGTCACAGTGTTTGTTATCGGACCCCTCCGAAACGACTTGGCTCATTTTTATGTTTTTTCGTTTTTAATTAATTAATTATTTTCATTTTTTTATAATTTGGCATCAAAAAATATTTAGGTATAACCCTAAATTTTCATCCTGTTACCACCAATTCCTATATTTTTAATAGTAATTAGACCGCGGGCGGAATCTGTTATCTGTTATATATATAAATAGGCAAAGCAAAACAGTAGGTACATTACATTTTTCCCCCTCTGACTTCTGAGAACCTAAATGATTTGTTTAGCTGAACTATTTTGTTTTGGTGTTATAAGGGTCGTTTTCTATTTGCGTTATTATTACATCTGCGAATTTTAAGTTCTTATACCTATAAAAAATTGAAGCTATCTTTTTAGGTATAAAGATATTTTCGGGAAACACTTGTCAATGACAATGTTTGCTGTAAAGCATTAAAAAGGTCAGGAACTAAAAATCAAAATAAAACCACAAAATATGTGAAAAATAGTTTTAATTACAATAAAAAATAATATTCGTCCCGCTGAGTTTCTTTCGCCAGTTCTTCTCAGTTCAGAGGCTTCTTCTTTCCGAAGTGGTAATAGACTTATGACGTTCAGTAAAAAGAGTAATAATTTTATGCTGAATAAAATATTTTGAATTTTAAATTCATAACAGGATAAAGTTCGACTCATAAATAGTAAAGTTAGTATAATAATTAATTTAAAACATTTCGTTTTGTTTTCAGACTGACCCCTGCATACGCTCTCGTACTAGCCACAATCAGTACTTGGATGAGGCATCTAGGTAGTGGCCCCTTGTGGGACTTGGTAGTCACAAGCGAATCTAACTTGTGTAGGCAATATTGGTGGGCAAATATATTTTACTTTAACAACTACATATACGACAGGGACACATGTTTCGCTCAAGCATGGTACGTTTCAATTTACTACTAGCATTCCCCAAAATAGTAGACATTAGTTTTTGAGCTTAGCGTTATTTAAAGTATTTAGTTAGTTAGCTTTTGAGCACTTCAACTATCATTGAAATAAGTAATTATAGTATATATACAGTACATACCCTTTTTAAGCTCTTACTACTGGGCAAAGCAAAGGCCTTCCTTTAATAGTTGCTCATAGTTCGTCACACTTCACATGTCTCGGCAGCATTTTACATTCTCTCAGACATACAGTTTTACTCAAAATATTAATCATGTTGTAAATAATTTGCATATGTAGGTAGGTAAATATCAGAAGCGCGAGACCCGGCATTTGCTCCCGCTCCAGTCCAAACTTTGTTTAGTGAATAACTGGTTTGGTTCCCAACATTTTATAAAATCCTAAAATTGATAGCTGATGCATTCCAAAACTTCTATATTTTGACGACACGTTTGGCTCAGTTGATAGTAACCCTACTTTCTGCGCCGGTGGTCGCGGGTTCGAGACCCACTGGGGCATTCATTTGTTGAGCACTTATTTATTTAAAATTTATATGTGTAGTATATCAACTATCTGGTTTCCTCAACACAAACCTCGTAGCTTACCACGGAACTCGATGGCACTGTTATATGCTATAATAATGCAACATATAAACATATTTATTTATTACTTATTTATTTAATAAAGTATTTTTCTATGCTTATTAGGTACTTAGCAGCTGACACTCAGCTTTTCTGCTTGGCCTTGATTCTTTTAGTGGTCGTCCAAAATGAAAAGTACAGGAAGGTCGCACTCATAGTGCTGTTCTTGATTTCACTAGTCATCACTGGCGCATGCACTTACTTCTTCAATTTAGATGCTGTTGTTTTACAATCACCGGAGTAAGAATTTATTTTTCTATAAATATTTAAAACACTATAATCAAGCTACAAATGCTCTTTGAATTGTTGTTTTAAGATATTAAATTATTTTTTTAAATCAGTAGGTATAATATCGTAGTATTTAAATAAAATTGAAGTGTCAGTTTTAAATTTTAAATTATTCACAACTTTTAATTAAATGTTTAAAAAAATAATTATATCTATTTAATACGTATTTAGTGACACAAAATCAGTATATCAGTACATATAAATAAAATTGAAGTGTCAGTTTTTATTTTCAATTCACAACTTTTAATTAAATGTTTAAAAAATTAAATATATCTATATTTAGTGATACAACCAAGCGAAGCGGGTAAAAAAATATTATAAATATGAATACATACATTGTTCAGGAATATGTTTTTTTCCAGGACATATCGTACAATCTATGCCTACGATGATACGTTCAATTTAGTATACATCCGAGGCCACACAAACCTCTCTACTTATATTCTCGGACTCACAGCAGGTCTTCTTACTTACAAATGGCAAACAGAAGAAAAAGATTTATCTAAATTAAAGGTTAGTTTACAAGATTTCGATGAAAAAATACTAAAACTCGTACAAATTTCTACTACACTCTACCCTCTTTACCCTCTACTACTCCTCGACCCTACTTTCTGCGCCAGAGGTCGCGGGTTCGAATCCCGCTAGGGACATTTATTTGTTAAACACGAATGTTTGTACTCCAGTCATGGGTGTTTATATTTATAATATGTATGTATTTAAAAGTTATATATACGTAGTATATCAACTTTTTGGTACCCGTAACACAAGCATCGTAGCTTACCACGGAACTGGATGGTGTTGTTGTAAGAATGTCCCAACATTCAGGTACAAACATACTGGTACCTACATTAAACCTCCCTTGTACCTGCAGCTGATTATGTTCAACAATATAATTTTATTCTGTAGTTCGTAGCAGATGGAATCTCCATTTAATTTTTATACACAATTTATCTTTTAAGATTATAATAATGACATAATATTAAATACTGCAATTGCGTCTTTTTATTATGTACATACTATAATAAAATTATTATTTATAAAAATGGTTACAATAGTTTTGTGAAACATCTTATTAAAATAGTCATAATTATCAATAAATTAAGAAGCCGAATCCATAGTTTTAAGAGTGTTTGTCTATCTATCATGAAAAACCCAGTTCACAGATTTTTATGAACTAACTGGCTTTTTTTTATCCTATCATAATAAATCCGCGACAAAATCCGAAAACAAAGTTTCATTTATAATGTCAAGTATTCGCGTAAATCTAAGAAAGTATTATGTGAACCAGTACGGACTGGAAATAGCAAATAAGATACGATTAGAAGATCTGAAAAAATCATATTACATACTTTTTACATCAGGAAAATATCACGCCTTTTAAGGATCTTTTGAGATTGTCTGTAGTAGAATATTTTTGTTTTCAGAAACACCGCTGGTTCATCTGGGCGTTATTTCCACTTGGTGTATTAATCATTTTATCAGGGGGTTTCTTTTACATCGATGAGTACACGCCCTCAACCGCCATCATAATTCTATACGCCTCACTATACAAGCCCATCTTTCAAATTGTTATTGGGATTTTCTTAGTAAGCGGTGTTTTTCAATTCGAGCGTAAGTATAGATGCTTGATATTTAAAATGTTTATATCTCAAGGCTAGTACCTACCAAAAAAAACTACAAGTCAAATAATAATTAGTTGAAAAGTTTAGTAAGATATTATGTAATTTATTTTTAAATTTATTTTATTTATTAATTTATTTTGGTTTTAAAACCATCACTAAAATAACTTTGCGAAAATATTTGAACTAAACTTAGTATTTTACTTAAAATGTCAAAATCAAATATTCTCGTAAATCTAGATCTAGAAAGCATCGCTTGGATAACCGAGTGATGCGGGTTCAAATCCGAGTCTCGCACCTCTGATATTTTCATGTGCGAATCATTTATATTATGATTACCACTTGTCTTACGGTGAAGGAAAACATCGTGAGGAAACCTGCATGTCTAAGAAAACCTAACAAGTTTTCGAAAGGCATGTGAAAACCGCCAACTCGCACTAGGCCAGCGCGGTGGACTATGGCCTAATCCCCCTCGTACTGAGGGAGGCCCGTGCCCAGCAGTGGGACTTTAAAAAGGGCTGATGATGATGATGATGATGATGATTTAATAATTATTATTTATTTTTACAGCTGTATATCGTAAAATATTAGAATGGCAAGGCTTCACGTGGGCGGGGAGAGTCACATACTGTGCGTTTCTCCTCCACACTATGTTTCAAAGAACCTACATCGGCAGTCAAACAACACCTTTGGTGATGTCAGATTATTACGTAGTAAGCATTTATTTATTTCTACTTGACGACTCTCATTTGCTTAATGTAAATAGCGATCAATCGTTGGATTTAAATTCAATGCCATGGTATTTTTTTTCATATAATGTGATGTACTTAGTTTTTAGACATAAGTACTTGCATTTAAATGGTAAATGTTTTGAGATGTATGGAGTTTAAAATAAGGCATTAGTAGCTCAGTGGGAACGTGCTAACTTGTAAACCGAGTTAAGCGGGTTCGAATCCGGGTCATGCACCCTGATATTTTCACTTGTCTTACCGTAAAGGCAATAACGTGAAGAACCTGCATGTCTGATAAACTAGCAAGTTCTCGAAAGATACATTATAAGCCCGCCCATCCACACTTGGTCAGCATGGTCGTAATGAAGGCAAGCCCGTGTTTAGCACCTAGAGAGGTTTTAACGGTTAGTTATTCCCATACAAAATAAACAGTTCTCAACTTTATGATTTTCCGGCTATGACTTTTTAGGGTTTACCTATTTTTTATACTTAAACCGACTTTGGGCCCTGAGACATCCCCAAAAAATCAGAAAGTTTTGGTAAATCCTACTAATATTATAAACGCGAAAGTTTGTAAGTATGGATAGATGTTTGTTACTCTTTCACGTAAGAACTACTGAATGGATTTGCAATAATATAGCTTACACATCAGAACATTACATAGGCTATAATTTATAAAGATATACTCGCGAAACCCGCGGCTTCGCTCGAGCTAAGCCTGCTGGTGGTATTCATAATTTACAGATTTTATTAACACAATGCTCTTTTCCTTATAGTTGACGTTGTTGTGTTCTTCAATCTTCTTATCATACATATGTGGCGCGATTCTATGGCTTTGCGTAGAGGCTCCTGTTGCTGGACTGATGCGTGCTGTACTGACGCGAAGGAAAAATAATACAGAAAAATAAGTTGTAAACATAACTTAAAAGATTAGCATAATTTTATTTATAATAAATAAGTATTGTAATTTATTGTGTTTGTTTCATTTTTGTTTAATAACATATAAATAATTGTAAATTTACGTCCGTTACTCTTCTTTACTTATTGATTTTTACATAATGTATGTCATGGAAAGATAAGTGTAAGAGTCGAGAGACGAAATTTTCTTAACTTTAATTTATAATGGATTTGTCCAATTAATACACATAATTATTTATATCTTCTCCACTTTTAACATCGGAAAATATATTTAGATGTTTCGGAATTGGTGATCACATAATTTATGCAATCGAAGCAGTATGTAAGTTACTTTCTCACATTAATCATTGCGTATACCCAATTACATTTTAGTTAATTTTATTATAATATAGGTATCTGCTAGGATTAGATACCTAATTATTAATATTAAGGTTAGTTTTAATAGTTGTTAAACTAGTTTCATAAGTTTTAGTTTTAATTCATAGTGTTGAATTCGCGGCCAAATAGATTGCCAAAACCTAAAGATCTGGGAAATACTTCTATTCTTTACATTTTTTTATGGTACAAAGGGGGCAAACGGGCAGGAGGCTTACCTGATAGGAAGTGATCACCTCCGCCCATGGACATCCGCAACACTGCAGGGCTTGGAGATGCGTTGCCGGCCTTTTAGGAAAGGGAGGGAGGGAGGTAGGGAGGGAAGAGGAATGGAAGAGAGGGGAGGGAGGGAATAGGGAGGTAGGGGGGGAGGGATTGAGAGTGGGCCTTCCGGACTTTTGTAAATAATAATGCTTATTTGCTTCTAAATCCATTTATTTTTCTAAATTAAGATTCTTAATATTAAATAAGTATAGGTACATTATATAATGTACTTACATATATGTAAATGATATGACAAAATATAATGTCTTCTTCTGAGCTTATAAAATGTTGTTATAAATATGCAATTTCCATTACTATTGACCATTTGATACTGAGCAGACATTTTTATTAAGTAAAATATTTTTTTTGTAAATTTTGAAGGAAGTTCTACGAAAAATGAAACGATATGTTATATATTTACTTATTTTTCTGTTACATAGAACTGATGCTGTGATTTATAATTTAAACGGTAAGTGCTTAATATTTTTATGATTAGCATTTTGACATTGTAAAGTTGCTTATATCTAAAACTATAAAAAAAACAAATATATACAATTCTTTTAATTTAATTGAAGAAAATCTACCAAAAATTACTCGAAAAATTTGTAGTAGTAGTTACGTTGTAAAATAACAAAATAATCATTCGTATGTTGATGGATCACTGTTAGAATCAATTTTTTTGTACATTATCTCCGTGTAAGTGATTTCAAAAGCTTTTACGTTATTATTTTAGATACTGAATATCGACGCATGCCACCGATACATCAAATCGATAATTACGAAGATTGTTTCATCCCTTCAAACAACGTGTATTGTTCAATAAACTTTGACCTCGTGTCAGATCAGCCTAGTAAATTACTTCATCTTATACAGGTAAGAGAATAATTATTAATAAATCAATCAATTAATCAATGAGTCTATTGCCGTCCACTGCTCAACGAAGATCTCACCTAATCAGCGCCATCTCTCCCGGTCCTGGGCAGTCCGCATCCATCCGCTGCCTACTTACTTAGATCATCATCATCATGTTATATATAAGTATAAATCATCAAAATCGGTAATGCCGATAATCAATTACGAGGGTAAGTAGAGTCGGACACGAAGAAAAAATAAATACTGTATACATACGTACATCAATCGAATAACCCTCCTTCGGATGCTGCCACAGTTAAAAATAACTTTTCTTGTATAATTACGTGATTTTAGTGATTTTCAATATTTTGAAACATTCACATCAGAATATATGGCATATTCTTGCTTTTCGTCCTTTTTACTACTCGATCAAAAGTACTCTACACTGTAAAGACAGATATTATTTTTCGATTAGTACTCTTTATTAACATTTATTTTACAGCAGACCTATAATTATGACATAATTTTAATGTTTTAGGAATATTCCGAACACAGGGTAACACATTACAACCATACTAAGTTAAGATATGGTGTCTGTGTTACCAAGAACTGCCAACATATACGGAATAAAACGGCGGTCTCAAAACTTGCCCTTGAGGAATGCCTGAATTCGAGTATGTGGGAAAAGTATGAGTTAAAGACGCAAGTGGAGAATTATACCTGCTATAATCAATATGATAGCAATTATATAGATACGGCTGATATTATCGTTGCTGTGGTTCTGCTGGTGATAGTTCTACTGAATGTTCTTGGAAGTATTTATGACGCTTGTTCAGGAAATACGAAAGGTAAATACTAAGATGTTGCTAACCTAAAAATTAAACTCCAAAACGTATCAAATAAAAAATAAGTTATACACATTATTATAAGTAATGTAGTTTTTTTTTCAACTTTATCCGTCAATTTATAAAAATCACGAAAATCGATGGTGTAAAAATATTACACTCGTATCGTATCGTTAATATCCTAGTTTTAAACCGCGGCTTTGTTTGCGAGATAACAATTCATCTTTAATAGACAGAGTTTTTCATGGATTATTTTTCAGAAAGATCAGTTTTAGTCTGTTTTTCAATAAAACGTAATTGGAGGCGACTGACATCATCCAGGAAGAACGTGGAGCCGCGTCTGCAGAGACTCAAAGGCCTAAACGGAATTAGGTAACACTATATTCCTTTATTTGAAGGAAATACC
This sequence comes from Boloria selene, assembly GCA_905231865.2. Taxonomy (NCBI): domain Eukaryota; kingdom Metazoa; phylum Arthropoda; class Insecta; order Lepidoptera; family Nymphalidae; genus Boloria; species Boloria selene. The sequence continues at coordinate 759,350 of HG993149.1, forward strand.
AAAAGTAGACAATATACATACATACATACATACATACATACATACATACATACATACATACATACATACATACAAACTTATTATTTTTACATATTTATACCATGTTACACTTTTATACATTATTTATACATTACACAATAAATTGTAAGAATTTAAAAATGGTACCTTAATCTACATTATAAAAATTTTGTTAAATGAGATATAATTTTATTATTATCTTCACAAAAATTTCAAAAACTATAGATTCGGTTTTTATATCGACTTAATTAGATAAAAAATATATTGTGTTTTAACTCAGAATGTAATTTCAACATTTTTTACTTCCAGGTGTATCGTTTTATACGGCGTTATTTTGGTTCATTGTTACTGGGCATATCTTGCAGCAATAGAGAACTCTCATGAACTGGAACAGGTAATGATAATTGTTTCAATGATAAAAAGAATGAATAAATGAATGAAGATGAAAGATAGTCTTGTCGTGGTTACAGACAGACATTCTTAAATTAGATAAAAAGGTTGGTAAAATGTACAACCCAGATAGAACTTTATTGTAATCGCACCTATAGATTTGTATTTGTAGCCACATAATATTAAGAAAAACATTCATTATTTTAGTAGCTATGGTTTTGTAAAGTTCGAGTTCTCAATTTTGTTGAAGCTACAATATATTTATATATTTTGCTCAGGACATGTAGGTACGAGCTTCCTATTATTTTATTTGTTTTTCTTACTTTCACGCGTACTTTAAATTTTTTCAAATATTTAAAACTCGAAAATTATAAAGAACGTTTATAATATTATTAAATTAAAGTAACAAACATCAATAATTCAACGAATACATTAAATGATCTTTTTTATACTTTTCAGATGTATCACGTCTTGCCCCTGCACATATTCTTCAACGGCCCGATTATAATACAGACGTACATCGTCATATCTGGATTTCTTTTAGCTTACAAAATGCAGATTTATTCTGAAAAGCATTCTATAAGTTGGCGGACGATTCCGAAGGGCATATTGTTGCGGTATCTAAGGTCAGATATTAGTCAAATTATACCGATTATTGTCTCAATCATCTCAAAAAATATGATGATGATGTCTTCCCAATTACGGCCACGGCGGCGAATCTCATTGAGACTAGCCATCTGCGTGGAAGATATATAGTGCACACATGTAAGCGCAGACACAAATGCACTCTTTATTCCTTATCACTCTCATATTCCGGTGGGACGACTGCTCGACACGACCAGTGAGAGAGAGAGAGAGTTAAGGCACAGGACCAACGGCTTTACATGCTCTGGTAAGCATGAGGGTGATACAATAAAGGCGTACGATGCAGTCACGTAATGCTTTAATGCTAGCTGGTTACAGAGAGAGAAAATGTGCAGGGTCGGTAGGCATAATAATTAGCATTACTTGCTGTGGCTTTAAATTATTAATAGGCGCTTAAACGTTATTTTAAATTACACATTGTTTCATAAATACCGCCAACTTTCCAACTCTGAGCTGTTACTGAGACTCACGAACTAAAGACTTAATAACTAAACTTGGCCCAACCCGGGCCTCCAGGAACTTCTCGGTGTGCGACCGTACAAGCTAGCCACTACACCGCCGACGAAGTCAAAAATTTAGTCAAATTGGTTTCTAATAATTTCTGTTTCCTACATGTAAATATTCTCATATTGTTTTTATTTCCCAGGTTGACACCAGTGTACGCCCTTACAATAGCTTTGATGGCTACATGGTTTAAGTTCGCAGGACCTTCTGCTCTGTGGGAGGTATTTACTTGCATTTAAAGTTTTTTACGACTAATTTCGGCCAACTCGCGCTTGACCAGCACGATGGAATATGGTCTGATCGCCTCTCTTTAAAAGAAAGGTAGAGCCACCCAAGAGGGTTAAAAAGAAATACCGAAAGATTTATTAAAGGATGAATTTATGACTAGCTTAATATAATCACACCAACCTGTACACTCACATTGATTCTAATTAAATATCAGTACATATAAATAAAATTGAAGTGTCTGTTTTTAATTTCAAATTAACAACTATTCACGAAATGCTAAAAAGTGTAATCGGTATTTATATCTAAAAAATAATTTATAATTTCTTTGTCTATCTGTCTGCTTATTTCAGCTAATCTCCGGAACCAACCACCAGAAGATAGGTACAGCCGTTTATACTACATATTTTCGACTCTCACAAAAGAATCAAAACTCACAGCTTGAAATTTGGTACTAAGCAATGTCTTATAGCACAAATAAAGGAAAAATAGCTAAAAATAAAAAAAGATTAAAATTAAAGGATGTCCCCATACATACATAGTTAATGCCAATTAAGATGACTCGTTTAATTGTTATAGGTATAATGGTACGGCACCCTTCATGCGTGAGTCCGACTCGCACTTAACGAGATTTTTTTTAATATAAGTAAGGTAAAATAAATCATATATTATAAAATTTTACAACACCAGGCCACAGCGAAGCCCGCGCTTGCGGATTGCCAGAACCGTTGGTGGATCAATCTGCTTTATTTGAACAACTTCGTGTACGACTCTCAGTGTATGGTTCACGCCTGGTAATATATTTATATTATTACTTGTAGATTGTAGAACGTTTAATTTGGAAATATGATCAAAAACTAAGTATCGTATACATATCGCATACAGTCGAAGATGATTTATTTTAGCAGCTGCGAGGATTGATTGTTTTTATGCCACGATGCGCAAGAGATGTGCACCAACAGCATCATGAGGGTAATTGCTAGTAGGTTGTATTGTCGATATGTATATATATATATATATATATATATATATATATATATATATATATATATATATATATATATATATATATATATAAATTTATATATGTTGGGGCATTATTACACACAGCGCCATCTAGTTCCGTGGTAAGCTACAGTTCTCGAGGCATAAACTCAGCTTTGCATTTGTGTGAGTGCAGTGTACGGATAGGCACGACCGAAGGCGTAGCGCGTTGCGAGTTGGTTTAAACCTGTTTTAACTGGTTTTTGATGCGCGGCTATTGGCTTTTAGCTATCACTCACACAAATGCAAAGCTGAGCTTACGCCTCGAGAACTGTACGAAGCTTGTGTTACGGATACCAGATAGTTAATATACTATATAATATATAAGTTTAGTTATATATAATATATAAATATAATAATAATATAATATTATAAATATCTAAAATGCAAGTACTAACATAGTATATTATTAAATATTACAGGTACTTAGCAGTCGATATGCAACTCTACGTCTACGGACTCATAGTATGTGTTTTATTAAATAACACTAGCTATAGGAAAATTGTCCTGTTTTTCATATTTGTCATCGGATTTTTTGTACCAGGTGTCCTCACATATGTGTACGATCTTCAAGGAACGTTGCTTTTCATACCTAGGTAAGAAAATTCATCTAAAAATACTGTATGTAATAATAGTTTTTAAAATTAAATCAAGAATAGATTTTTGTATATTATATTCAAAGAATTTGAGTCATATATGAAATTAAAATTAAAAATGTGCCAAAAGTCAACACTACTAGGTACCTACTAGTACCGAACCATTAAAAATTTCCGTAGAAATACATATAATACATCTCTTGGTTTCAATATTGCAATAAAGTATCATCAGGATTTAGCAAACCTAGTCATTAAGTTTTAAATTTATACGTAATATCAGTAAAAAAAAAAAAGATTACAGTTTGCGTAGGTTGTGGTTTAGCTCCCTTTTGAGAAAAAAATTTTTGACGGTATGAGAAGACCGCCATAGCAAAAAGTACAGATAAAAAGTCGTAGTATCTAGAAGAAAAAAAAACCTGGCTATATGTTTAACAACTTTTTATTTAGACTAAGGAGCGTAATTATTTAACTAACAAAAAATATTTTTTTAGTGAAGCTGAATATTTATTCAAAACTGAGCCAACATTTAATATGACATATAAAACGACGCATGCAAACATACCCTCCTTTGTGATTGGTCTAGCGCTTGGATACCTAGTGTATAGTTGGCAACAGAAAGACATAAATATTGAAAAATATAAGGTAATTTTTTTTTTAATGGTAAAAAGGGGGCAAACGGGCAGGAGGCTCACCTGATGGAAAGTGATCACCTCCGCCCATGGACATCTGCAAGCCTGGCTTGCAGATGCGTTGCCGGCCTTTCAGGAAAGGGAGGGATGGAGGAGGGAGGGAAGTGGGAGGGAGGGGGGAACGAAGGCGGAGGATGAAGAGAAGAGGGAGGGGGGGAAGGAGAGTGGGCCACCCGGACTCTCACTCACCGGACGAAACGCGACAGCATAGCTGCCACTTCACGCCGGTCTTCTGTGAGAGAGTGGTACTAATGAACTATACGGGGCGTGCCGGCCCATTCGGTTGCTACCCGAAGGTTACAAGCATGGCACTACCACTTAACAAAAATTTCATAATATGGTCGAGTTTTGAATATCGATAATTACACGCAGAAAATAACACTTTAAAAATAAGTTTATTATACTCATTAGTACATGAGTACCAAACACAAGGCTCGGGTTTTACACTACACGTGTAATATTTTCTTTCCAGTGAAACCCTAGTTTTTTAAAGTAGCCTATGTTCAATTCAATTCTCTTGTTAATTTGGCTTCAAAGGCATTAACAAGAGAATTGAATTGAAAAAACATAAGCTATCTGTCAGTGTCAATCCTGTCAAAATTGGTCTAGTCGATCGACATTTTTATGATAGGTACTATGTACTCGTATCTACACTATTATTATAAAGCTGAAGAGTTTGTTTGTTGGTTTGTTTGTTTGTTTATTTGTTTGTTTGTTTGCTTGAACGTGCTTATCTCAGGAACTACTGGTTCGATTTGCGAAATTCTTTTTGTATTGGATAGTCCGTTTATCGAGGAAGGCTATAGGCTATATTACATCACCATAGGAGCGGAGTATCAATGAAAACTGTTGCAAAAACGGGAAGGGCATAAGTTCTGCGAGGTAACATACCGCAACCCAGAAAGAATTTGTTTTTCGGTCTTTAGAATGTGTGCGAAGCTGCGGGAAGTGCTAGTTTAGAATAAGTGTCAGGAAACTTCTCGAGCAAATAAGCTACAAGACTTGTGTTACGGATACCAAATATTATAAATATTAAAATACATACATGTAAATATCAACCAATGACATTCATTCTCAACAAATGAATTCCCCCAGCGGAACTCGAACCCACTACCGCTGGCACAGGAAGAATGGTCACTAAAAACTGAGCCAACATGCCGTTTTAATATTATTAATGCTTATATTTATTATGTAATTTGTGCTTTTTTAGAAATATATTGTGCTATTCCGTATAATATATTGGGCTTTAATCCCTTTGAATCTGGCCATTGTGCTATCCGGCAGATATTTGTACCGTGACGCACCGGTAGATCCAATTTATGTAAGAGTACTTTTCGCGACGTTTACGAAGCCTTTATATGGAGCTGTGATGGCTCTGTTAGTTTGTGGATTAATATTTAAGATAGAAGGTAAGTTATAGTTTCATAGTTTTAAACTTATAGTAAAGTTATATTTAGTATTGTGAGGATTAGGACGTAGGAAAGATCGCGATCGAGACTTGATCGCTAGACAAATTTATAAATTTTAAACTCATGAATTCGATGTATTTTTAATTAACATGACTCAACACGACTACAAACCGTGAGTTAGAGCTATCTGTTTTATTTTTTCTCTAACGACTCGCCCTTGCTGGCTCAGGCTCATCCCTACATTTAGCATGAGCGAGTTTCGCTAGTTATTCATATAAACCTTCCTTTTAAATCACTCTATCTATTAAAAAACCGCATCAAAATCCGTTGCGTAGTTTTAACGATCTAAGCATACATAGGCAAAGACAGACAGCGGGAAGCGACTTTGTTTCATACTATGTAGTGATTTCTCAGTTATATTTAATTTATATTAATTTGACTGCAACAATGTCTAGCGAAATGGATGCCTCCAAAAGTCTCTAAGTAACGTGAGCGTAAGGAAATCGTAAAGGTTCCGTAAAAACGCTCTAGCTACGGAACCCTAAACTTAACTAAACTTTTGCCGTCTTAATTTATCATACATATTTTAAGTTTCAAGTTAAGAAGAACACACGGTACAACAACATGGTAAAATTATGCTTAATGTTGATGACCTATCATCTGAATAATTCGAGATTAGAAGATTGAACAAAAGCTGAAATAATTTAAAATCGTAGACAGTTTAAGTTGTAAAGAAGCTTCTAAAATATTGCTAGTGTTAAAAATACTATTACTGCTACGTGTAATGCTAACCCTCACTCATTTTCAGGTATATGCCGAAAATTTTTAGAATTGGATATGTGGACTTTACCAAGCACGCTGTCTTACGGCATCTTCATCATTCACTTCTCCTTCATACGTATTCACACCTCATTAACTGCCCATCTGCTATATATTACTAGTTATAATCTGGTAAGTCGTTTTGTTTCATAAAATTAATCAAAACAATACCGATGGGTTCACATTCCGATTATAATTATGATTAATTTCCACTTCAAAGATGTTATCAAAAAGATAATTTTTTCCGGGGTCGGAAAATCGTATCAAATTAATAATCTATTACTTGAACTCAAAAATTTAAAGCATCAAATATTTAAGACCAGATATCTGTGCTAATTGTTAATAACTTGTCCAGGCAATCACACTAAAAAAATCGGTTTAGCCGTCAACAAAAAAGTTTAGTAGCATACACACATACAAAAGATTTAAAAATACATATATAATATATATTATATACTAACTGACCCGTGTCTACTTCGTTGGGCATAATGTTAATAATCCTTTATTAGTACAGAGTGTTTAAATAATTTAAATGACCCGAGCCCACTTCGTTGGGCATAATGTTAATAATCCTTTTTCAGTACAGAGTGTTTAAATAATTTAAATTATTTTATTAATATTAAAAATTAAAAATTAAATTATCTATACTAATATTGAAAAAACTACTTTTTGTAACTTAAATATAAAAGTTAGACATATGCTGTCGTTGACTTTTTTGTAGGCATTTTCAAGCTCCACATCTTTTCTCTAGAACTCAAATATATATCTTTCATAGTTAAGGCAGCGTTCGTAAGAAACGATTTCATTCGACCGTTTTTTCTCCGATTCACTTTGCAAAACGGACTACCACGTAAAAGCCTTTTTATTTTTCGGTTTTTTATATAACCTATGACACTCAGCAATAATGTGGCTTTCTATTGGTGAAAGAATTTTTAAAATCGGTTCAGTAGATCCCGAGATTACCCCTTACAATTTAACAAATAAACAAACTTTACTTCTTTATAATATTAGTATAGATACATATAAAGATGTAGAGTATTTAATCCTCGAAGTATCTGGTTGGAGGTGGCTCCTATAAATTTTATATCGGATAGGATCGGATAATCAGTCATCATCATAACCAATTTCATCTTTGTCCAAAGATTATCACGTGACAGACTGACATAATTACATAATATTTCAATCTACAGTGATGTTATTATGCTAGAATTTAATTATAAATATTTTCTTTCTAGATTCTAATGACGACGTGTATCTCAGCATTGTCCTTTATAGCAGCGGTACCTCTTTGGTTGTTGGTGGAAGCTCCCTTCACAGAATTGATTAAATATGTTATGACCTCAAACGCCCCGCCAAAGGAAAAAGTAGTGCTTAATATTGAAAAACCTGATGCTAACACTTATTTGTAAATTTATTCACAAAAGGCAAGCAGACAAAAGCAAGTTTTAAGAATACCAAAAGGTTTTATACATTGACAATGGAGAAGATCTTAGTTTTTTTTATTATTAATTATAAATAAATAAGAAACATATAACAATATTATGAAAGGATTAATAAAAAAATCTTGACAAATGAAAGTTAATGCAACTTTAATGAAGCGCTTTTACGGTTAAGTTCATGACGTCACACGACCTGACACAAATTTAAATTAATTTCTTATCATTTATTTTATTTATTTTTTATTTAAGATTGCTTTATTTTCAATTGTTTATTACTTTTGATCTATATTATAATTCCACTGAGTTAAATATCATATCATACACGTCATGAAACTTCTCCATTATTACTCATATAAAAACATGTTCAGATTCAAATACACTCTACTATATATAGGTTCTGCGTTGAATTTAAATTTGGACATCTTATTTTTTGAAGATTTTTGCCAATAACGTGATTTATATTATAGAAATTAAATTATTATATTATAAATAGACTTTTTTATGAATATTATAATTTTTTACTCTATATAATTCATTGCTGACATACCTTGCGAAGTAATAGAATTAACATTTTAAAATAAAACTGCAATACAACTGCAAAAAGTAATGTCGTATTTAGCCCCAATACAATCCATAGTCCACCACGCTAGCCAAGTGTATGTTGGCGGATTTCAAATGTTTTTCGGAAGCTTGCTAGGTTCACTTAGACACGCAGGTTTCCTCACGGTGCTATCCTTCGAGTAAGACAAGCGTCAATCATGTTAGAAATGACTCGCACATGAAAATATTAAAGATGCGAGACCCGGGATTAGACCCGCATCACTCGGTTTCCCAAGCACGTTACCTCTCGGTTTCCCAAGCACGTTACCACTCGGTTTCCCAAGCACGTTACCACTCGGTTTCCCAAGCACGTTACCACTCGGTTTCCTAAGCACGCTACCACTCGGTTTCCCAAGCACGTTACCACTCGGTTTCCTAAGCACGTTACCACTCGGTTTCCTAAGCTCGTTACCACTCGTCTACCACTGCCTACTTAGCGAAATAACCGATCAATATTGTAGAACGGTTTCATTTGTCTTAATAAAAACATTCTACACTTCTTTGATGACGAATAAAACTAATTTCTCTGATCTATTATTTTAATATTATCTTCTATAACGAAATCAACAATATGTGAAGTGTGAAGCAGAATGAAGATTATTTGAATTTGATCTTAAATAAAATTTATTTGTTACAACTTAATAATATACACCTCGTTATTTTTTTCTTCTACTTTTTCTATTTTCTTCGGTTCTGACGAATAGATATGTCTAGTTAGTTCAGTGAAAGGCGCCTCCACTAGCAGCCACAGCGGAAGCGCAATCGCATACGTCGCGGGCATCAACCAAAGGAATAATAAATACTGAAAAAGACATTTCACATCATTCATAGACGACACGTTTGGCGCAGATTATAGTGAGCCTACTTTCTTGCGCCAGCGGTCGCGGGTTTGAGTTCGAGCTGGGTGCATGATTGATGATTTGTTAAAGTTGGACGTTTGTACATATAATATGTATGTGTGTTTGTATTTATAATATGTATGTGTGTTTGTATTTATAATATGTATATATTTAACACTTATATAATATGTAGTATATCAATCATCTAGGATCCGTAACGCAAGCTTTCTTCGTAGCTTACCACGGAACTAGATGGCACTGTGTGTAATAACGTCCCAACAATTTATTTATTTATATTCAATACTATAATCTTCTCCTGGCCGATTTGGGTTACAGCGGCGGGGCTCCCCAACTTTGGGCTTACATACAGGAACTTCCTCAACAGAAAGACTCAATAACAAAACCTCCATATTGGTCTTGAACTCCACTACTGGGACATAACCACCACGCCGCGAGTAATTTATTAATTCATCATCATCATCATCATCAGACCTTATTAACGTCCCACTGCTGGACACGGGCCTCCCTCAGTACGAGGGGGATCAGGTCATAGTCCACTGCGCTGGCTTAGTGCGTGTTGGCGGACTTCACATATCTTTCGAAAACTTTGTTAGGTTTTCTCAAACATGCAGGTTTCCTCACGATGTTTTCCTTCACCGTAAGACAAGTGGTAATCATGATATAAATGATTCGCACATGAAAATATCAGAGGTGCAAGACCCGGATTTGAACCCACGTCACTCGGATATCCAAGCGAAAGCGTTACCGCTGGGCTACTAATTAATTTTTTTAAGTTATAAGAAAAATAATTTAATACGGTTTTATCATTTTTAAGAGTAGACGAAAATGATACATACCAAATCATAGGGTCCCATAGTTTTTAAACTCGTGTGTATCGACGTGTAAAGTATTATCAAGGGGAAATGTACTAGGAAAGCACTATACGAGAGGCGACCGGGGATCGTCCACAACCGCCATTCTAAGAACCAACGATAAAATCCTGAAAAAGGTAGATCGCATTAAAACCTCCTCTAATAAATTGTTTAACAATTTCAATTAAAAATTTCACTCTCAATATGACATTGTCACCGTTAAATCGCAAAAAGCGCTAGATTCTAATCTATCAAAGTGAAACCGTCGAATTGTGAATTCGACGGAACGCACCTTGCACTCTGATTGCTTATTTGAAAGTTCCAGTTGCTCATAGCTATGGTCATTTTCTGTCCTAACCTAACCAACCTAGTAAGTAAGGAAGAAAGTGTTTTTAAGCAATCACCAAAACACTGTTCGTTTACATTCAACAACAAACGAACTAATAAATAAATATGGCGGTACCTTCAAGAATTCAACACACGAGGTGTATTCTACGTTTATAATTTAGCGAGATTGTAAACCGAGAAATTATAATCTAACGGTATTTACAATTTTCCGGTGACATATATATAAAATGGTCTTGACTTGAATAATTCAATTTTATGTTAGAAAACTCACCTTCATATTTTAAAACTGTACCACCAATTAGAACAGCGAAAAGGATCCCTATTATTAGTTTCGAGAGGGTTCCGTATACCACTCTTACCCAAACATCTAACCTTGGGCCATCCATATAAAATATACGGCCAGATAGCAAAAGTATTGTTCCTAAAGGTAGTATTGACCAGTAGAGAATACGAAATTTCTGAAAGTAAAGGTTAAATTATTTTTTTCTTAGAACTTATAAATTTAACTAACGCTATAAATTGAAGAAAGACAATAAAAATTTTAAATCAATCGAGAGTTTTAATAAACAAGTTTGTGTTAATAAGTAAAACCTCATTTCGTGTAACAAGTGGTTGAAATTCGATAATAATCATGGAAAATTTAAAAGCTGTTCCTATAAATAACTGACAGATTCTAAGGAATCTTAGTAACTAAACAGTAAAAAATATATACATCAGGCAATTAGAGGAAAAAAGGAAAATTTGTGCCGATGCAATGTAGCTTTGGTGTTCTGTTCTCACCAAAGGGTTCTAAGCCTAGAGGTCATATCACACTTTACCATCTTTATCCCCCAGCTTTTCTCCAACACCAGTAGAGTTATTTGAAAAAGACAAAGAATTGCTTACTTTATATTTTCTTACGTCTGCATCCTGCCATCTATACACTAAATAGCCTAAAGCCATGCCGATCACGTAACTAGGCATATTGGTATAACTTTTCCTGTGTGATTCGTTAAATGTTGGGTCATTGACAAATTGTTCTCTTGCGCGCCTAGAAATAAAAAAATAGTTATAAAATATACATGCTGTGGTAACAAATTTGTTAGGAAACAAAGTAAATCACTTACAAAACCAAGATCCTGCACGTCTGATATACTTATCTTTATTAATTATAAGGAGGAAATATTAGATTACTTGTTTGTTTATTTGTATTCAATAGGCTCCGAAACTACTGAACTGATTTGAAAAATTCTTTAACTGTTGGGAAGCTACATTAGCCCCGAGTGACATAAGCTATATTATTATTTCAAAAAAAAAATAGGAATCCTTACTAAATCTCCAATAATGACACCCAAGGCAGCTAAACCTAGGGACGTACCCGAGCGAAGCGAGAGTCAGTCACTAGTATGAACATAATTCTCAACCTGCATAATATATTAGCCATCCCACACATGCACACCCATTGCTAACACCAGCGTGGTAAATGGTGCGGCATAAATCATTAATAAACGGGCGATTTAGTTATTATTTATAAAAATAAATGGATATGTATACTTACTCTAAAGTAATAAGTAAAAGGGCGTCCAAATCCTGAACATAAGTATGTACCGCGGGTATAATGAGTCCTATGACTAGCAAGCCTGATAGTACAACCCGCCTGTACCCCGGCCTCCTCAAGAACACGCATACGACCAAACCGAATGTATATAACTGCATATCTACGGCTAAGTACCTGGAACAAAATAAAAAGTCTTAATTTATTGAAAGATGGCCATGTTTCTACTATGAAGTTTTTTGTATTTTTAACGTGGTTATGTGGGATCTATCGGCTTAGAAGAAGCCAATACTACATACTTAACCCAAAAAAGCCTCTCCAGTCTTAATGGAACGTTGTAGAATCGCTTACGTATTCGAAACCACGACGGGTACAACCGGCACGTTAGCCAAAGCAGACCACAGCAATCCCTTGGGGGCTGCTCCACATACCACTCTAGCAGCCTACCCGCCTACCCGCTATGCACACCGCCCATCGAAGTGCGCCTGGCCAGCGATACCTAACAATTAATTAAAATCATCCTGTCTAAGCATCATCATCATCAGCCCTCCGTCAGCCTCCCTCAGTACGAGGGAGATCAGATCATAGTCCACCGCGCTGACTCGTAAAATTGCTAGGTTCTCTCAGACATGCAGTCTTCCTCACAATGTTTTCCTTCATCGTAAAACAAGTGGTAATCATGATAGAAATGATTCACACATGCAAATATCAGAGGTGCCAGATCCGGATTTGAACCCCATCACTCTGTTATTCAAGCGAGCGCGTTACCGCTGGGTTACCACTGCTCACTGCAAACTTGTAAATATAAATTAGAAAAACTACTAAACTGATACGTACCAAGTGTGTAACATGCAAAGCGAGCCTTTCATAAAATTATTTATGTAGAGGAGGTTCGCCCACCAACGTGCACTACAGTCCGCTACATCGCCTGCTGACGATTCCTGAGATATGAAAATTTAATTAAATATCATTAAATTTCTTTTTATTATTTAACAACTTTTTATTTCCTTTTTTTTATTTAATTTGGAAATTATTATTACATTATTTATCTAACATTTAGTATAATGGATTAAAACTATTAAATGTATAATGGAATAATGGAATAAAACTATTAAATATTACGTGCTAGGTACCACAAATTGCAATATTCGAACGCAAAACAAAAAAAAATACGTTAAAGCTTGGCTCGAGAGCAAAATCGGTAGTAGAAACCTTAAATCTTTCACACATATTTTGCGTGCATCCAATTTTTTAAATACTTTTTGTGCTAGTATGAAAACCTCATGAACGTGAATATTAAACCTTTTTCTTTTCAACGCATTTTAATACATACTAGCGACTCCTCCTGGCTTTGCACGGACTCGTCCCTGGATTTAGCGCGAACGCTGGCGCGGGTTCCGCCAGTAAATGTATACATAAACTTGACAAATTACGTGAAACTTGGTTAAGTGGGACCTGGATAAGTGAGAAACCTCCATAACACCCAACACTTTGGCACTGAACTACTAGTGGTGGTGCTAACTCTTCCCCGTCTCTGAGTGCCTGGTACTTGTCCTGGTACTCGTTTATTATACTAATAAAGCTTTAAACCGAGACTTTTTAGAGGAATGAAAAAAGGAAGATAGAAAAATGAGTAAATTAATATGGCGCGTAACGGAAAAATGTGACTTAGAAATAACGATGGCGCGTAACAGAAAAACGTTACATTTTTTTCCATTGCTATAAAATTTCTCCCATACGTCAATAAATATAAATAAATAAATATATTGGGACAATAAAGAAGTTTCACTTCAAACCCGCTTCAAAATCTGTTGCGTAGTTTAAAGATAGGGACGGACAGCAGGAAGCGACTTTGCTTTATACTATGTAATGAAATGGAAAATTTTTCTTTAAATATCAAATTGACAACCGTATTCAACCGGAACGAGTCAGCTTAACATATAAAATCATTTTCTTGACTATAAAACTTATAGAAGTATGAAAAAACAATAAATTAGTAAGACTTACTTCCCATAGTGGTCCAGAGACTATAAACCGGATCCACGTCGCCCACAACGCTATCAGTACCGCCAATGATGGTGTCATACTGAAAAACATATGTATTTTACCATGAATTATATGGATTTAAAATATCTGTTGATGACGAAAAAATACTTAATTATTTTTTGTTGTCTTGGAAATAAAGGCTTATTATAATTTACTCGGAAATGGGTTCCCAAGACATATGTAGGTATATATAATACCTACTTATTAAAGAAACAAAGAATACAGAAATACATAATATTTACAATGAAAAAACAACAAAAAAATAATCATATTTTAAATTTAAAAAAACATATGTTTAAAAAACATAAATATCTAATATTAGCATGAATGTGTCACAATAATTTTATTAATGATTTTATATTTAAATATTAAAAAATTAAAAACATACCGCAAATATCTAAGAACTATTCCTTTAATCACCACATTCCATTCTAGATCATGTTTTTCTGCGTGTATTTGAATTTTGTAGGTAAGAAGAAATCCAGACATTACCAAATATGCTTGAATCACTAACGACCCATTTAGTAATATATACTGCGACAAATCATTATAAGCCTAGAAATAGAGGGATTTCGTTTAAACTGAGTTCAATATGCCTTGTTTGAAAACAAAATAAAAGTAATAAATGTAATTCTATTCTATCTATGTCAGCACCATATTTCCACTGAAAGCTGTGAGGCTTGTGTTATAGATTGTCATAGATACTGGATACGATAAAATTCACCCCTGACTAAAGAAAAAATATTCGTGCAAATCACACAAATGAATCACCGGGACTCGAACCCGCACCACTACAAACTGAGCCATCGTCAGATGTCCGCGTACGGCGTCAGATTGTAACGATCGAGACAAAATAATTGGTAATAATTTATGTCATGATAATTTCATTTGCATCTCAGTATATGAACCTATATTGGTACGGACCGGATATATTATGTACCTTATTATCTTGAAAAGTACATTCAAACAAGAACGACAGTAAAAAAGCAGGTTCTACTCCTGCGCATGAACTTTACTCTACGATGCTGAGAATAGAAGAATAGTATTGGTACTACGTATTGTTATTGATAAATAGAAATAAACAATGACAATAAAGTCTTATGATTTCATTTTCTTTATCTTACTCCACAGTATAGTATATATTAAATATTAAGGCACCTATTAAATTTGCATTATTATAATTATTAAATTATAAAACAGTATCAGATTTTTAAGGTATGTGACATTTTACCGCAGTAATAAGTAGCCTCGAAATACAAGCTATTATCATACTTGTCATATTTCTTCAAAATCTGACCAAAGTTTTCTCGTGATATGGTCACAGACATACAGACAGCCAAACTGACTAGAATTCTAAAAACTATAGATTCGACCTCCGTATCTATAATTGAATCAGTCATTTCAAAAACCTCAATAATTCATTCAATTAGAATTTTTCAGGAATCAATACAAATTCCTATTCCTTATCACTCTCACACACACATCACACCCGCGGTGGGACGAATTCTTGACACGACCAGTGATAGTTAAGTCACAGGACGGCTTATCGTGCTCTCCGAGGCACGGGACATACCGCCAACTTTTGGGAAGTTACTAAG
Source organism: Boloria selene (assembly GCA_905231865.2). Taxonomy (NCBI): domain Eukaryota; kingdom Metazoa; phylum Arthropoda; class Insecta; order Lepidoptera; family Nymphalidae; genus Boloria; species Boloria selene. The sequence goes on from HG993149.1 coordinate 774,965, forward strand.
GCTTAGGAAACAGAAAGACTCAATAACTTAACTTGGCCTGACTTGACACTCGAACCCAGGACCTTTCGGTGTGTGACCGTACATGCTAGCCACTACACCTCCGAGACAGTTTCTTATAAAAATAATAATGTGCCAAAAATATTTAATGCAGATTCGACTAGTTTAGAGTTTTATAACAAATTTAAATAAAAAACTCTTAAAAGTAGATTTCGAAAAGGTCATCAAGTCAAAAGTGATATATATAAGTGAAAACTTTAACGACGCAGAAGCAAAATCTAGACTGCGTAAATACATCAAATATTATAAAAATAAAATTAATTATGCACAATTTTTATTAGATTTGTTAGATATAATAACATTCATACCAATTCCAGAACGCGTACATTCTCAACTATTATCATAAAGGGCCTCATGCAGTGAGTCAGCGTGACGCCCGCAAGGAGGATACATCTAGAATTATAAATAAAAAAATTTAAAAACCCCCAACATAAAATAATAAAAATATTATTCTAAAGCCCAAATTTAAATATTTGCTTAAAGAGCTCCCCATGTAAATAATCAAAATTACTCGTGCTTTTTTTTTTATTTTGTAGCCATATCTTAACCATAACATGTGCCATTTCCTCATAAAATAAAGTTGCTGATAGGTATTTATTTCAACTTACTTTAAGCCATTCAGTCCTTTCAGTCTCGTTAGCCGAGGTTCAGACGTCTGTATCCATGTAAGTCGCTTGAAATTGCGAGTTATTGAAAAATATAGCAGTACTGATTTATCTATACATAAACAAACATCACCAATGAAATGAATTAATGTAATGAATCCAACATGATTTATAAAATTAATTTACGCTGTGTGGCTACGGCAACTAGAATATGGCCTTATCTTCCCGTGGGTGTCGTAAAAGGCGACTAAGGGAAAAACTACCGAACACCATGGTAGTCTCGGTGGTAGGCTCCAACGTCAGCCAACGGCAGAGTTACCACCCATCAGCAGAAGTCGTGCCGCCAAGCGCCCAACAGCGCGTTCCGGCATGTGGGAGCTGATGAAGCCGTATGGGGAATGGGTCTGAATAGTTGTGTTGCACAGTAGCCGTGTTGGTGGTGGATCGTTGTTTGTTGTGTCGAGAGCTTAGTCGCGGAGGGTAGCGGGATCCGAAGCACGGCTTGCCGCTGGCCGACCGCAGACAGTAGGGGGCCCAACTAGTGGGCTAGCCATCCATGAAATGCTGCCCCGCCATCTGTGAAAAATCCCAGGGTGGCTTCATCGTGCTGGTTGGCTACCAGAGGAGGGGGCCTGATGGCGATCCTTGGGGGGGTTCGGGCGTCCCCGCAGTCTCCAGACTAAGTCCTCTATGGCGTAATCAGCATCAATATCACCGCCAGGCTTGTGCAACATCTCATTCAACTGCCATTCTCCATCCTATTCACTCTTATATTAAAAAATCAATCATGACTTTACACAAAATGAGTAATGTTTTAAGCGGCTGCACTACCCCTCACTTAATGTGCATCTCACAAATATCCGAGGATTGCACACACACCTCTCATCAGTCCACTTACATCTCAAGACTGCGCAGCCATACATGCTCTTTTTGACGGAGACGCAGATTCAATGTCCATTAAGCGCTGCGTACCTGGACTATATCCCGGTTACACGTTGGAGCATAATTTCAGCTCGCGGGCCGGAGTCTGTTTGTATGTGCCAAATGACCTCTGTTTCCAGCGTCTCCGCCCCCTTGAAGACCCCACATTCTCTACGATCTGGGTTATCGTAGATGCATGAATCCAAAAGATCCTGTATTCCTGTGTCTACCGATCGCATACATACCAGGAGACAACTCGATTATTTGGACATCTCAGTGAGGCCGCTGATGTGGCTATCCAACGGTACCCCACCGCGCAGCTTTTCTTTCTGGTGGACTTTAACGCCCATCATGAAGATTGGTTGTTCCCATACCAGAAGACGGACCATGCTGGGAGAGAAGCGTGGAAGTTTGCGGTGTCACTTGGACTCTCCCAGTTGGTTGACCAAGCGACGAGGGTACCCTATGTGGACGGCCGACATAGCTAATTGTCTGGACCTTCTGCTGACAACTGATCCGGACAGATATAACATCCAGGTTTTATCCCCATTGGGTAGCTCTGACCACTGTCTGATAAACACTGTATTACCTTACTCTCCACCTGGTAACGACTCTATTGGTGTTAGACGAGTATGGCAATACAAGTCAGCAGATTGGGATGAGATGCGACACTTTTTTGCATCCTTTCCTTGGCGGCAGGTCTGCTTCTCTTCTTCCGATCCGTCGAGCTGTGCGTATGCTATAACTGATGTGGTACATCCAGCGATGGAATATTTTATCCCATTCTCTGATGTACCCGTTGGTGGCAAAGCTCACCCATGGTTTAATACCGAATGCATCTTTGCTGAAAAGCGTAAGCATTCGGCTTACCTTGCCTGGGTTGATGCTCGAGACCGCAAAGTTCCGGATGTAAGATCCAAGAAGAGAGCCTTTAACTTAGCCGCCAAGTCCTACAAAAAGACATTATAGAAGGCTCGTCTTGACCGAATCACACATTTTGGCGCAAAGCTCTCAGTCCAACCATCATAGTAGCAGAGCTTTTTGGTCCCTTGCCAAAGCGGTAGAGACGAACTTCTGTCGGCCTTCACTGCCACCGCTGGTTAAATCTGACGGATCCCTGGCTCATACGGCAAAGGAGAAGGCGTCTTTATTTGCCTCGCTTTTTGCCCAAAATTCATATCTAGACTCTGGCAATGCTACTCCACCACATCTACCGCACTGCGGGATCTCAATGTCCGAAATGAGGCGATTGTTGTCTCCCTCGATATCTCAAAGGCCTTTGACAAGGTTTGGCACGCTAGCCTTATAAGCAAGCTTTCAGCTTATGGCATATCTCCTGGCCTGATCGGCTGGATAAAAAACTTCCTGAGCGACCGATCACTCAGAGTTGTGGTTGAAGGCTGTTCTGAACCCTTAAAGACCAACTCTGGAGTTCCCATCTGTTCTCTCTGCAACCTTGTTCCTGCTGCATATTAACAATCTGCTTATACCCGGTATCTATGGGTACGCAGACGACAGCACTGTTGTAGAGAGATACCTTCCGAGTGCTCGGGCCAGTAGAGATCAAATTCAGTCTGAAAGAGAGGCCATGGTAGAGCGGTTAAATCTCACACTCAGGACAGTCTCCACTTGGGGCGATACCAATCTTGTGAGTTTCAACGCCACCAAAACTCAGGCGTGCCTGTTCACCACAATAAGGAGTCCTTTCATCTTGACTCCTACTTTCCAAAATGTGCCTCTAGAATACACTGACAATCTGCAGTTGTTGGGAATGGACATTAGCCCCAACATGAACTACGGGCGGTTCATCGCGTCTAAGGCTAATGTAGCAGCGAGGAAAGTTGGCATCCTCGCATAGGTCCGACAGTATTTCACGCCGGGACAGCTTCTTAATCTATACAAAGCTCAAGTCCGGTCGTGCGTGGAATACTGTAGTCACATATGCAAAATGCCACCTGTCAGCCTTGGACTCGATTGAGAGGCGTGCGCTGTGGCTTATTGGTGACTCTACCCTGGTAAAAGCCAACTTACAAAGCCTCGATCACCGACGTAGGGTTGCCAACTTTTGTGTATTCTATAGGTTGCATTTCGGAGAGTGTGCGCAGGAACTACACGACTTAATTCCCCCATCCCCTTTCCATCATCGGACGACTCGACAAACGGCTGCTCTCCATCCTTATGTCGTAAACATTCCACCAGTCCGGACGAAGTGTTTCGCTTTGTCATTTATTAAACGTGCGGCTAAGGATTGGAACAACCTGCCTACGTCAGTGTTTCCGTCCGATTACAATATGGGTGTCTTCAAGGCAAGAGTGAATAGGTGGCTACTGAATTAGTGCGACTTACCATCTCCGACTGCGTTACCACTTACCATCAGGTGTAACACAGTCAAGCACTAATTCAGAATAAAATAAAAATAAAAAATTCACAGACATGATATTAATATAAAGTTATAAAAATCACTATCCATAGTATCGCTACAACTCAAAAACAGTTAAGAGTAAAAATAAGCTGAAACTCTAAAAAGCACAAATAAAATATAAGACCTAAACTGATTCTTTCCATAACTATTAAAACGTACCGAACAACCCCAAGCGAACCAACGGTGACTAGTTACGTGTGACTCACATATGCTTACCTCCGAATATTTTTAACTTAAAGTAGTCAATTATACTTCCAACTATATTAAGAATTAAAACAATCCCTAAAATAACTGCTACAATTATATCAGCAATAGTAACATTAATTTGATTATCAGTTAAGCTGAAGCATTTATGATTTTGGACTCTTGTTTTCAGTTCGTACTTTCTCCAAAGAGAATCATTTAGGCATCCCTCAAGGTTCCATTCTGAGACCGCTCTTATATTTTCTATGTATCTTTGACAATTTTCCGATACACACACTCCATATTTTAGTCTTGTATGATTGAAATGTGTTAATGATGCCTTGGAATATTCCTAAAATTATAAAAATAAATACAATTTGTTACAAAAAATATCAAATATAGTAGATAGTTAAAGTGAATAAATTATTAATTACTATTACTTCTAAATCAATATATTTCCAAACTCCTTATTTGATTTTAACTTTAATCAATTTCTCTGGAAACTGAATTTTAAATTTTCATTTAAACATACCTGTATCATGTGTAACAGATCGTTTGGTGTATCCGACACCAATTCAAAGTTAACTGTACAGTATTTTCCGCTAGGCTTTTCCAAACACCTATCATAGTCATCTAAAGCAAATTTTGGCGGCATTCGCCCATATTCCGTGTCTGAAAAATATATTAATTTAAATTTTAAGCACTTTTTCAGTGAAACTTTCTTAGGTAGAAACGTCGGGAACCAAAAATCCAAAAAAATACGCTACAAAATCCAAAAGGTAGTTTCACTTTTTCAGTGTTTAAAGATTAAAACGTTAATTATTTAAATACTATTAAATAATAAAAATATTTTATAAAATTACATACATAAGTATATTATAACACTGCATAAAATTCAATATCTCAATCATCTAGAAATCGACGGCACGCTTTACTCAGTTTATAGTGACCCTACTAACTGCGCCAGCGGTCTCGCGTTCGAGTCCCGCTGGAGGCATTCATTTCACACATTTTCACGGATGTTTGTACTCCAGTCATGGGTGTTTTATAATATGTATATGTATATAAAATTTATATATGTGTAATATATCAACTATCTAGTATCCGTAACAGAAGCTTCGTAGCTTATCACGGAACTAGATGGCGCTGCGTGTATTAATGTCCCAACATTGTATTTAAAACATATAGTCAAAATAAGTCACATGCTAAAGTAATAAGTAAAAAAAACTGGTAGCTAATTGTTATGTTCATACTGGATTCCTTAGGAATAGATTTTGCAACTTTTTTTCAAGGACTTTGACACTTGCCTTTGGTCCACCATTTACAGAACCCTCTGTATATCGGTTAAAATAAATACTGGCTTTTCAAGATTTGAGAGACAATTTGTTATAAGATAAAAACAATAGAAGAGATAATTCTGTTACTTATTACGACTCAGACCAATAAAAATATTACAACTGATATTTTTTTCAATTATTCAGCATAAAAATTGTTACAATTTCTTACTGAACGTCATGAGTCTACCACCAGTTCGGAAAGAAGTTACGAATTCTATACTAATATCTATATCTTTACTAATATTATAAAGAGGAAAGGTTAGTATGTAAGTATGTTTGTAATGAATTGGCTCAAACAGTACTGGATCGATATTAAAAATTCTTTCACCATTTGAATGCTACATTATCACTGATTAATATAGGCTATTTTAATTACAAGAAAAAATAAGGATCCCTACTAAAATTACAATAACAGGGGAGGAAGAGGAGTGCACGCCGCGCATAATATATGAAATAAATAGCCGCGCGGCTCAGGAGTATATTAAAGCTGGAGTAATTTTGAAGAATTTTCAACCCAGCGTGTGATCGAATGAAGTTTAGTAGCGATTAAAAAATAAACGCGGGCGAAGCCGCGCGTATTGCTAGTTTTTTATAAGCAAAATTCGCTTACCATTTAAATAATATATCTCACATAAGCTATTTTTGCACAACACTATAATACACAAAACTGTTAAAGAAAGCATTCTGAACAAGTCCACCACTCAGATTATATAATAAGAGACAGATGGAGCGCACCCGAATACGCGACGCGCGAAAGTGAAGCGACGAAAGCGGATACAAATTCAAAAGCGGATATAAACCCGCCCTAGTGCTATTACCAATACAGGACTGTTTCGACGCAACACGAAACGACCGCTTCGTAATTTTAATTTTAAAAATGCCGTCTTGTATTTTAAGCACTGTAAAAGTTGTTCTGAAAAACAAAAAAGAGAAAATGGAATATCCTTTCACAAGTAACTATTGATTATTTCGCTTACTTAATTTTTTGTCCACATAATAATTTTACCTGTGACTCGGAACTTTTTCGCCTACAAAAGGTAAATTTTCGCCTACAAAAGGTAAATAGATCGTTTATGGAGCAAGGTGTACGCATTTATAATAAAATTCCACAGTCCATATTGAACTTGCCTTTGAGGCAATTTAAATCAAAAATTAAAAATACGTTGTTGAATAAGGCTTATTACACTATAGTGGAATACCTAGTAGATGTAAATGTGTGGGATTAGTGACTGGTTGTGTCTCACGATGGATAAATAGATAAATTGTAATACAATATTGTTACCAAATATTTTTTTGAAAAGAGCAACTGTTGAGTTTCTCGCCGGTTCTTCTCAGCTTTCCGAGCCGGTGGAAGTTTACTTACAGACTTACAGACTGACTTTTAATTTTGATAATGTAAAAATTACGATTCAAAAGAACTTGTAAAAGTCTAAAAGAATATTTTGTTTTGATTTGATTTGATTTGGAACACAAAACTTCGACAGTCATTGTCATTGTTGGAGTTGGTGCCAGCCAAAGCAAAATAATCTTAATACAATTTAATTAATGTATAAATTAATCAAAATATCCGTCCGAAAGTTCATTGCAAAGGCAGGATAAAACTCTCCTTCTTGGCTGGCACCGACTCCAACAATATCTAAGTAATTAAAATTATTTTTTTTTCTTTTTAGTTTCGATTTGTAACGTTTTTTAAATTTAATTTCTTTATTAGGTATAATTATTAGAACTTTATTTTTTTAGGGGTTAGTGATGTAACGAAAGTTGATTTTTTCAAAGTCGCAAATGTAAAATGCGAATGTGAATATTAGTCTCGCTCGCACGGTTTTTTTTACAAAAAAATCGTAAGATTTCTTTAAGACATAAATACTTTTTTAGTCAAGTTTTTTTTTAAAGTTGTGAATGCGAATACTTGTCTCGTTCGCACCATTTTTAGGGCTACGTACCTCAAAAGATAAAAAAGAAACCCTTATAAAATCACTCTCTTGACCGTCTGTCCGTCTGTCTGTCTGTCTGTCTGTCCGTGTGTCACCATCGAAATCGTGTACTTACCAAAATGTACCTTAATTTTCCACTTTTGAAGTTATACTTCTTTTGGCGCGTTAGGGAAAAATTATGAGAGTAAATTTTTACGATGCGCGCGCACACCGACATGAAGAACAGACACCCTGAAGTTAGGTATAGTCAACATTTTAGTTTTTTTTTTCAAAAATGACATTTTCGAGGTTTCTCGGGGTGCTGATTGCGAAAATGAGGTCCATTTTCAAATCCAAGAGGGCGGACATCCGGTATTTTTCAATAATGACATTGGTGTTATTTTCGGGGTTTCTCGGGGTGCTGATTGCGAAAATAAGGTCCATTTTCAAATCTAAGATGGCGGAGCTGAATTAAATATTTTGATTAATATTGTTTACTATTCGTAAATGTTAGTGAATATACTTTTTTAAGTGCTCCAATATAATTGAGATTAACTCTCCGTATGAATTATTTAATGATGCCAAAAAAGTATAACTATTAACTTCTAACGCGTGTACATAAGTACAGTTCGCGTCACGTAAAAAGAACGCTGGAAGAAAGTGGTGGGGGGTGTGTTTGCGCATCGGTACATTCGCATACGAAATTCCTAAGCCTATTCTTTTATTATTGAACTACCCTTTCGCTCACGATGTATATTGATTATTTGGTAGGTACATTCAAAAATATATTAGATAGAATGTCATTTAATAGAATTCTATTATTTAATAAAACATGTTTGATTCAGTGTAGAATGTTTAATCTACTTACAAAAAATTAAATTAATTCGTTTAATATATATTTTTTAATTATTAACTGCATTATTATCAGACTCTCTCTTTATAAAACAATATACGTCAAAAATATTTTTTCACTATTTTTTATATAAAATCATTTCGTAATTAATAACTTTTGTGTTCGCGATGGTATTTTAAACTGACAAACCAATAGCGAGCCGGAAAGCATGCGACGCGTGCCTCGACGTCCCGCACCCCGCGTCTTACCACCAAATTGGCCTATAAAACGCCTCTGCGCAACTTGACAGCCAGCGTTCTTTTTACATGACGCGAATTATAATATATTATAATATATATACCTAGTACGCCCATAAACTTGACCACATGCACAAAATCGTAAAACGAAGACGACTAAAGGTATAAATAGACGCTAAAATTTCGAACAACTTTGCTTGCTTTCCATTAACTTAACACAGAGGGACTCTGCGTTACATTGTGAAACACTGCCAAACACTGTGTAAAAGTTTAAAAGAAACAGCTAGTTGTCTCGAAATAACACTAGAGCGCATCAATATCGCAAAATTATGGGCGTTGTATACCTAAATGCAACTTCCTTGACAAAGTCTTGGCTCAATAATTTATAAACATAACCTTCCAATAAGTTAAAGAACTTTGACAATTTGCGGGCAAATAAATAATTGTTTTGTAATAATACTACTTTTGTTTAATAATAATTATTTGAACCAACTATAATTTAAAAGTAAGTAACGTTAAATAAATTAAATATAAGCATTAAGTAGCCAAACCAAATATGTTTACTCTCAATACAAGTTTTATCGAAGCAATAATTAAATTAATAAAACAAAATTTCTAATATAATTGTTATTTCTTATAGATGGAAAAAAATAGAGTTATTTTGGTATTGATGGAAACCACTTCATCGAGTAGTAGTGATTGTTCTACAAGTGATAATAATTCAAGTTTTTGGAGTACATCATCAAATGACAGCTGGATAAATGATAATGGCAATGATGATCTATTATTTTTTCCATTATTAAAATACATAACTACTGGGAATAAGAGATGCCGAGTTCAAGAATATATACAAGTACAGTTCGCGTCACGTAAAAAGAACGCTGGAAGAAAGTGGTGGGGGGCGTGTTTGCGCATCGGTACATTCTCACACGAAATTACTAAGCCTATTCATTTATTTTTGAACTAACCTTTCGCTCGTGACGTATAGTGGTTATTCGTAGATACGTTGAAAAATATATTAGATAGAATGTCATTAAACAGAATTTTATAAATTAATAAAATATGTTTGATTCATTGCAGAATTTTTAATCAAATTACAAAAAAATAAATTAATTCGTTTTTATATATATATTTTTTATTGTTAACTGCATTGTTATCAGACTCTATCTTTATAAAACAATATTATTCAAAAATATTATTTTTCTATTTTTGATATAAAATCATTTCGTAACTAATAACTTTTGTGTACGCGATGGTATTTTGAACTGACAAACCAATAGCGAGCCGGAAAGCATGCGGCGCGTGCCTCGCCGTCCCGCGCCCCGCGTCTTACCACCAAATTCGCCTATAAATCGCCTCTGCGCAACTTGACAGCCAGCGTTCTTTTTACATGACGCGAATTATACACAAACACTTTTAATTTTTTTTATGTTTCTGAATTTTCTCTTTACTTGTGCTATAGACATAGCTTTTAACCAAAACGAGCGACTCGCCCTCGCTTCGCTCGGGCTCTTCCCTAGATTTAGCACAGGCAAAGCCACGGGATCCGCTATAGTTATGCATATAAACCTTCCTCTTGAATCACTCTATCTATTAAAAAAACCGCATCAAAATCCGTTGCGTAGTTTTAAAGATTTAAGCATACATAGGGATATAGGGACAGAGAAGTTGACTATGTAGTGATGATTGACAGTTCTAGGTCAACAGGAAGTACCCAGGAAGTTTTTGGTCAAAAACCTATAATATGGCAGTTTCCGTTGACCTAGAATCAAGGTATTTGGCAAAAAGCAAGGTCTTATAGAATAAATAAAGGGAAAAAAATATAAGCATAGAAAACTAACTCAGGTGTTATAGTCCCCTAATCTTACGATTATTGCAGATTGCCGACAGATGATACTCTACGCGATAAATGGATTATTCGTCAAAGCAGGCAAGACAATAAATGGATGCCTTCAAAATTTTGTGTGTGCTCATTACATTTTCTTAATTTCAATTTACAAAATTAAAAAACATTCTAACTTCAATAGAGAGGACGGCTGGGTACTACCATCATCTTGGGATCCTTTCATTAATATAATAAAATCATCTAATAAAATTAGTCATAATAGACAGTCAGATGTAGTTAGCTCATACTGTTTAGATCTTAATGATAGTAGTGAGGATTACTTAATATATATAAAAGGAAATACTTCCTTCAAATAAAACATCTGGTACTAATAATTGTTTATTGGTGTTCAATTACAACCATGTAGTTACATATAAGCATTACATAACTATTCAGTCTAATAGTCGTATTGTATTCCTGAAAATCCAAACGGGAAGTGCCCTACCATGATGGCATCACGGCTTTTATAATAATTAATGTCAAAACAGCAACTCAAATGTCAATTTCTTTTTAAAATCAATAGCAATACTTATATAAAAGAGTTTAACATAAATCAATCACTACACTTAATTATTTTTTAACAAAAATGAAAACCGACTTCAAAACGCTACAAAACGAAACTAAAAAGAAAAATAAATAATTTTAATTACTTAGTTATTGTATGATTTTATAGTCTACTCTGATATCATTTTGAATATTTGTAAATTGTGGGTAGGCACTGTCTGTAACAAGTATATAACCCCCTGAGACGTCTAATACCTTAGTCTCTCCCGTGACCATGATTGCTGTAAAGCATTCTAATAAATCCGCGACAAAATCCGAAAAGATAGTTTCATTTATAATGTCAAATATTCGCGTAAATCTAAGAAAGTAATATGGTTTCATTCAAAAATTATTCAAAACGAGAAAGAAGTTTTAGGTTTTATTTGGAAAAAATAACGTGTGTAGTCCACCCGTCACAAGATTCATCGAGACACTGTTGTGTCGCGTCCCGAGTACGCGTCATAGGCCGTAGCGGGGTTGCGTCAGCGGGGTACTGGTTATGTTTCGGGTTTTTATTTATTATTTAAGAATATTAGAATAAATAAGAAAAAAAACAATACAAATTGTGAAATACGTCATTACTACTATTTTTTGGTAAAAAATTCACGCCAAACTATTCAGCCGCTACAGAGAAAATTTACAATTTACGGCCCTAAAAAAAGCCCTATTTAATAATATTTTTTTACAAATTTGGGAGAGTTTATTTAAATTTAAAACAATACAATGTATTTATGATAATCTTAAGTAAACCATATATTTTTTATATAGAAATCGCACGAGAGGATTCAATCTTCTTTAACCTTATAGTGTTTTTGGGATTTGAGCGAGGAATCCCCTTAAGAATCCCCTTGAGTCTTAAATTGAAGTTTAAACAAAGGCTTTAAACTAGTAAGTAGTAACCTTTAAAGGGGAAGTCCAAACCACTTTTTATATCGGTTCTTTACTTATAGTTTCAAATAGCAATGAGCTATTTATAAATATATATTTTAAGATTGCAAACTACAATATTAATTGTACATTTTTCATTATTCCCGAAGAAAACACGACACAGCAACATGGTTAAATTATGCCTAATGTTGATGACCTGAATAATTCGAGATTAGAAGATTTAACAAAACCCGAAATAATTTAAAGTGACAGACAGTTTAAAGTTTGCAAGAAGCTTCTTAAAATATTGCTAGTGCTAAAAATACTACTTGTAATGCTAACCCTAACTCATTTTCAGGTATATGCCGAAAATTTTTAGAATTGGATATGTGGACTTTACCAAGCACGCTGTCCTACGGCATCTTCATCACTAACTTCTCCTTCATACGTATTCACGCCTCATTAACTGCCCATCTGCTATATATTACTAGTTATAATCCTGGTAAGTTGTTTTATTTCATATACTTATATCAAAATAATACCGATGGGGTCACATTTCGATTACAATCTTGAATAATTTCAACTTCAAAGATGTTCTCACAAAATACATTTTTCCGGGGTCGGAAAATCGTATCAAATCAATAATGTAATACTTGAACTCAAAAATTTAAACTATCAAATATTTCAGACCAGATATTGGTGTTAATTGTTAATAACTTGTCCAGGCAGTCACACCAAAAAAATCAAAATCGGTTCAGCCGTCAAGAAAAAAGTTTAAAAACATACACACATACAAAAGATTTAAAAATACATATACAAGTATAATAATAATAATAATATTCTCTAACCGATTCCAGCCATGGCGGCCAATCTCATTGAGACTAGCCAACTGCGCAGGAGAAATTATAGTGCACAAGTGTACGCGCAGACCCAAGTGGACTCTCTATTTCTATCACTTGCATACTCCGGTGAGACGAGAGCTAAGGCGCAGGACCGATGGCTTTATGAGGCACGTTGGTGATTCACCGCCAACTTCCCAACTTCGGGCTGTTACTAAGGCTTATTAAATACTCAATGACGAAATAAGAAAGACTCAATAATTAAACTTGGCCTGACTCGGGACTCGAACCCAGGACCTCTCGATGTATAACCATGCACATGCTAGCCGCTACACCATCGAGGCATATATTTATATATAGATATATGAAGATGAGAGTATTTAACCCTCGAAGTAGCTGGTTGGATGTAGATCCAATATATCCTATATCATCGGGGTCATCATCGTTCCGAATTTCATCTTTGTCCAGAGATTATCACGTGATGCGGTCACAGACAGACAGCTACAATGACTATTTCAATCTATAGATTCGATTTTGTTAGAATTTAATTATAGATATATTGTTTTTTTTTTCTAGATTCTAATGACGACGTGTATCACAGCATTGCCCTTTATAACAGCGGTGCCTCTTTGGTTGTTGGTGGAAGCTCCCTTCAAAGAATTGATTAAATATGTTATGACCTCAAACGCCCCGCCAAAAGAAAAAACATGCTTCATATTAAAAAACCTGATGCTAGCACTTATTTGTAAATATATTCACAAAAGACAAGCTGACAAAAGCAAGTTTTAAGAATACCAAAAAGTTTTAGGTATACATTGAAAATGGAGAGTTTCTCTTTTTATTATTATTAATTATAAAAAATAAGAAACATATAACAATATCAGGAAAGGATTAATAACATTTTTTTTAACAAATGAAAAAGTCATGCAACTTTAATGTAGCGCTTGTACGGTTAGGTTCATGACGTCACACGACCTGAATTACACAAATTTAAATAAATTTCTCATCATTTATTTATTTTATTCTTTATTCAAGATTGCTTTTTTTCAATTATTTATTACCTTTGATCTATATTATAAATCCATTGAGTTAAATATCATATTATACACGTCATGAAACTTCTCCATTATCAAATTTAAAGAAACATGGTCGGTTTCAAACACACTCTGCTCTAATTTTACTTAGTTTAATGTTTCTATTATTATTAATTTTAAGAAAGTAACAATTCTGTAAATAGATTCTGTGTTAAATTTAAATTTGGACATCTTATTGTTTGGAATTTTTTGCCAAAAACGTGGTTTATTTCTATAAAGAAATTAAATTATTTAATTATATATAGACGTTATTTATACAATATTATAATATATAATATATTATTACAACTGCCAAAATCAATTTCGTATTTAGCCCCTCGAGTAAGACAAGTGTCAATAATGTTAGAAATGACTCGCACATGAAAATATCAGATGTGTGAGACCCAAGATTAGATCCGCATCACTCACACGGTTTCCCAAGCACGTTACCACTAAGTTCCCAAGCACGTTACCACTCGGTTTACCAAGCGCGTTACCACTTGGTTTAACAAGCACGTTACCACTCGGTTTAACAAGCACGTTACCACTCGGTTTACCAAGCGCGTTACCACTCGGTTTAACAAGCACGTTACCACTGCCTATTTAGCGATATAACCGATCAATATTCTACACTTCTTTAGCAACGAATAAAACTAATTTCTGACTGATCTATTTTTTTAATATTTTCCTTGAAGAAATCAACAGTATGTGAAGCGTCTAACAGAATGAAGATAGATATTTGAGTTTGAACAAATACAATTTATTTGTTACAACTTAATAATAAACACCTTGTTATTTTTTCTTCTACTTTTTATTCTTCTTTTTTCTTCGGTTCTGACGTGTAGATATGTCTAGTTAGTTCAGTGCAAGGCGCCTCCACTAGCAGCCACAATGAAAACGCAATCGCATACGTCGCGGGCATCAACCAAAGGAATAATAAATACTGAAAAAGACATTTCATATCATTCATAGACGACACGTTTGACACAGATTGTAGTAAAAGTAGAGTCTACTTTATTGCGCTAGCGGTCGCGGGTTTCAGTTCGAGCTAGGGGCATTGGTTTGTTAAGCTCGGATGTTTGTACTGAAGTCATGGGTGTTTTTATATATCTGTACATTTAAAACTTATATATTATGTAGTATATCAACTATCTAGTATCCGTAACGCAAGCTTTCTTCGTAACTTACCACGGAACTATATGGCGCTGTGTGTAATAACATCCCAACATATTTATTTATATTCAATACAATAATGTTCTCCTGGCCGATTTGGGTTACAGCGGCGGGGCTCTTACATACAGGAATTTCCTCAACTGAAAGACTCAATAACTAAATTTTGCCCGATATGGGTCTTGAACTCCACTACCGGGACTCGATCACCACGCCGCGAGTCGTTTATTAATTTAATTTAATATTTTAAGTTATAAGAAAAATAATTTATTACGGTTTTATCATTTTTAAGTGTAGACAAAAATGATACATACCAAATCATAAGGTCCCATAGTTTTCAAACTCGTGTGTATTGACGTGTAAAGTTTTATCAAGGGGAAATGTACTAGGAAAGCACTATACGAGAGGCGACCGGGGATCGTCCACAACCGCCATTCTAAGAACCAACGATAAAATCCTGAAAAAGGTAGATCGCATTAAAACCTCCTCTAATAAATTGTTTAACAATTTCAATTAAAAATTTCACTCTCAATATGACATTGTCACCGTTAAATTGCAAAAACCGTTAGATTCTAATGAAACCGTCGAATTGTGAATTCGACGGAACGCACCTCGCACTTCTGATTGCTTAACCAACCTAAGGAAGTAAGGAAAAAAAGGGTTATTTTAAAAGATTTTGAAACAATATTCAATCACCAAAACACTGTTTGTTTACATTCGACAACAAAGAACTAATAAATAAATATGTTGGCACCTTCAAGCAATCGAGACGAATCACGAGGTGCATTTTACGTTTACAATTTAGCGAGATTGTAAACTGAGAAATTATAATCTATAACGGTATTTACAATTTTCCGGTGACATATTATATATAAAATGGTCTTGACTTGAATAATTCCATTTTATGTTAGCAAACTCACCTTCATATTTTAAAACAGTACCACCAATTAGAACAGCGAAAAGAATACCTATTATTAGTTTCGAGAGGGTTCCGTACACCACTCTTACCCAAACGTCTATCCTCGGGCCATCCATATAAAATATACGGCCAGATAGCAAAAGTATTGCTCCTAAAGGTAGTATTGACCAGTAGAGAATACGAGAGTTCTGAAAGTAGAGGTTAAAATATTTTTTTCTTAGATCGATAGTTTAAATAAACAAGTTCTCATTAATAAGTAAAACCTCATTTCGTGTAACAAGTGTTTGAAATTCGACAATAATCATGAAAATTTTAAAACATATAAATACCTGACAGATTCTAAGGAATCTTAACAATTAAACAATAAAAAATATATACATCTAGACAATTAGAGGTAAAAAAGAAAAATTTTCTACAGGGTGTCCCAGAAGGTAACGATAACCTGGCACGGGGAGAAAGAAAAAATCTCTAATCTTATTTTAGAGAAATTCTAAGTGCTTTTCGCCATTAAATGTTTCAGGTAGCTTACTAATTACAAAAAGTATTATTACTATCTCAAAGCTACTAATTACTAGCTACAAAAAGTTGTTACTAATTACAAAAATTATTATTTCTCATGAAAGAAACGTCGCTGCAACTTATTTTATTCAAATAACTGCATTTGTTTTCTATACCTTTATTTGGACGACACATTTATAAAATGGGTCATCTATCGAAAAAAAAAATTAAGTACTATTTTATTACAGAAGATGTATATGTGATAGTATTTTAGAATCTCCATGAAACGGACCATTTTTGAATCAACTTGTCTGCTGAGCTTAGTTTATTATTTTTTCAGCAGGAGTAGTCAAAGTTAAGTGATAGTAAATTTAAAGTACATGTACCGATGATATTTACTTCTTTTCCTATAAAAATACATTTGCTTCCAATTTTATTGATTTGGCATCAACTTTTGTGGCTTCTTGCAAGGCCGCAACAGCAATAAAACATACAAATAATAGAAAACTCTAGGCACAATGCCCACAAATTCCACTCCGGGTAGTACATTTTTAGTTTTTCACTAAAATGGCTGGTACTCGAGTACTATTGTGAGTAGAGCGCTGATTCTTTTTTTTACTGACTCATCATAAGAGGGCCTTTCTCCCCGTGCCAGGTTATCGTAACCCTTGGGACACCTTGTATATTTATATGGATGCAATACAAAAATTATCACCGTCACAATATGATAACATATATGACGCCTGATGAAAATAAAGGGCAATACTGTGGTATGTTATTATGTAGCTTAAATAACTTATAAATAAAATAGTTAAGGAAAATGATGCTTCAACACAAAGGTTTAAAAAGTCATCAATGGAATATTTAACAAAATATGTACTTTATCACACTTTACCATCATTATCCCCCAGCATTTTTTTTTATGGTAAAAAGAGGGCAAACGGGCAGGAGGCTCACCTGATGGGAAGTAATCACCTCCGCCCATGGACATCTGCAAGCCTGGCTTACAGATGCGTTGCCGGCCTTTCAGAAAAGGGAGAGAGGGAGGAGGGAGGGAAGGAGGAGGGAAGAGGGAGGGGGGAACGAAGACGGAAGATGAAGGGAAGAGGGAGGGAGGTAGAGGGAGAAGGGAAGGAGAGTGGACGAAACGCGACAGAATAGCTGCCACTTCACGCCGGCCGGCACGCCTCGTATAGTATCACTCTCTCAGAGTGGGCTCTGAGATATCTGATCATATGGGGCATGCCGGCCCATTCGGCTGCTCCTGCTACCCGAATGTAACAAGCATGGCACTACCACTTTAAAAAATTTATTATTCCAATACCAGTAGAGTTATTTGAAAAAGAATTGCTTACTTTATATTTTTTTACATCTGCATCCTGCCATCTATACACTAAATAGCCTAAAGCCATGCCGATCACGTAACTCGGCATATTGGTATGACTTTTCCTGTATAATTCGTTAAATGTTGGGTCATTGACAAATAGTTCTCTTGTGCGCCTAGAAATAAAAAAATGTTTATAAAATAAACATGCTGTGGTAACAAATGTGATAGGAAATAAAGTGAAGCGGATTCAAATCTCAGATCCTGTACCACTGATATACTCATCTATACTAATATTAGAACGAGGAAATAATTAATTGTTTGTTTGCTTGCATTAAATCGGTCCCGAAACTACTGAACCGATTTGAAAAATTCTTTCACTGCTGCACTATCCCCGAGTGACATAGTATATTATATAAAAAAAATTAGGGGTCCTTACTAAATCTCCAATAAGGCAGCTAAAGAAAATAATTTTCAACCTATATAATATATTCGTCATCCCACACATACACATCCATTGCCAACACTAACGTGGTAACTGGTGCGGTATAAATCATTAATAAACAGGTGATTTAGTAATGATTTATAGAACTTAATATATGAATACTTACTCTAAAGTAAAAAGTATAACGGCGTCCAAATCCTGAACATATATATGTACCGCGGGTATGATGAGTCCTATGACAAGCAAACCCGATAGTACAACCCGCCTGTACCCCGGCTTCCTCAAGAACACGCATACGACCAAACCGAATATATATAACTGCATATCTACAGCTAAGTACCTGGAACAAAATAAAAAGTTATAAGCGTGTTAACTTGTTCGATTATCAGAGACCAATAATACACTCCAAGACAGGTCGAAATTATTATATTTAACACAATACATACATTACACAATATATACACCACAAGCGAAAGACTCAAGAATAAGAAACAATTTGCACAGCAAGAGGAGTACCGAAGGTGAGAAAAAGAATGTTACACTAACTTATTGAAAGATGGCCATGTTTCTACTATAAAGAGTTTTTTTTTTATTTTGAACGTGGTTATGTGGGATCCATCGGCTTAGAAGAAGCCAATACTACATACTTAACCCAAAAAAGCCTCTCCAGTCTTAATTGGGACGTTCTAGGATCGCTTACGTATTCGAAACCACGACGGATACAACTGGCTGGTTAGCCGAAGCAGACCACAGCAATCTCTTGGGGGCTGCTCCACATTCCATTCTAGCAACCTACCCACTCGGCACACCGCTCATCGAAGTGCGCCATCGAAGTTTGCCTGCCTGTCTGTCTGCTGGGCACGGGCCTCCCTCAATACGAGGGGGATCAGGCCATAGCCCACCACCCTGGCCTAGTGCGTGTTGGTGGACTTCACATATATTTCGAAAACTTGCTAGGTTCTCTCTGACATGCAGGCTTCCTCATGATGTTTTTCTTTACCGTAAGACAAGTGGTAATCATGATAGAAATGATTCGCACATGAAAATATTAGAGGTGCGAGATCCCGATTTGAACCCGCGTCACTCGGTTATTCAAGCGAGCGCGTTACCGCTGGGTTACCACTGGGTAGTGGTACACTAAATTTGTAAATATACTTAAATTAGAAAAACTACAATATTTAATATATATTTACAATAAAGGAAATTACAAGAAAACTTAACTATATAAAAACTACTAAACTGATACATACCAAGTGTGTAGCATGCAGAGCGAGCCTTTCATAAAATTATTTATGTAAAGGAGGTTCGCCCACCAACGTGCACTACAGTCCGCTACATCGCCTGCTGACGATTCCTGAGAAATAAAAATTTAATTAAATATCATGAATTTCTTTTTATTATTTAACAACTTTTTATTTCCTTTTTCTGATTTAATTTGGAAATGTGCGACCAAGTCGAAACGAATTTCAACCAACCTACAATTATTTATCTAAAATTTAGTATTATGGAGTAAAACTATTAAATATCACGTGCATCACAAATTACAATATCTCGAACGCAAAACAAAAAAAATACATTTAAGCTTGGCTCGAGAGCAAAATCGGTAGAAATCTCAAATCTTTCACACCGATTTTTTAAATACTTTTTGTGCTGGTATTAGCTGGTATGAAATGAAACCTCAGGAACGTGAATTTTAAGTCTTTTCCTTTTCATATCTGAGATAGGATAAGCCTACATAGTTAATAGGGTTCCTCCAGTAAACATATACATAAACTTGACAAATTAAAACCTTCTTCTTGAATTACCTATCAAAAAACACATCAAAATCCGTTGCGTAGTTTTAAAGATCTGAGCAGTGAGCATACGTTATAGGGACAGTGGGAAACGGCTTTGTTTTATACTATGTAGTGATTTGGAAAAGTTTACTTAACTTTAAATATCTAATTGACAGCCGTATTCAACCGGAAAGAGTCAGCTTCACTAATAAAATAAAATCATCTTCTTGACTAGTAGCATCAAAAACCATAGATTAGTAAGACTTACTTCCCATAGTGGTCCAGGGCCCATAAACCGCAACCACGTCGCCCACAACGCTATCAGTACCGCCAATGATGGTGTCAAACTGAAAAACATTACATATGTGTTTTACCATGAATTATATGGATTTAACGTATCTATTAGTGACGAATTTATATATAAAAAAATACTTTATTATTTTTTGTTTTCTTGGTTATTATGTAAGTAATAAAAGCTTATTATAATTTACCCGGTAATGGGTTCCCAAGACATAATGTTATACGGTCTGCATATAAAAAGAATAATACAGAAATACATAATATTTATAATGAAAACAAACAATCATATTTTATTTTAAAAAAATCAAATTAAATTAAAAAACTTAAATATCTACTTTTATCATGCATGCGTCGCAATAATTTTATTAATGATTTAATATTTAGATCATAAGTATGATTTGTAAATTATTTATCAACGTAAATACTAATTATTTCATGTTGTCTTAAAAATAAAGGCGAAAAAAATAAATTGGTGGCGATTTCTTGATTTTTGATCTATTTCTGTTGGAAGCCTCTTTGGTCAATATTGCTTATATATTATCACAGATCACATATTATACACTTTGCGCTAGTAATATCAAAAAGGTTTTGATATTAACTTTAATTAACGGATGGTCTTAACACCTAGTTAGTGTTACAGAAGTCGTAGAATTTATTAAAAAATGAAGTACATACCGCATATATCTTAGAACTATTCCTTTTATCACCACGTTCCATTCTAGATCATGTTTTTCCGCGTGTATTTGAATTTTGTAGGCAAGAAGAAATCCAGATATTACCAAATATGCTTGAATCACTAGGGACCCATTTAGTAATATATACTGCGACAAATCATTATAAGCCTAGAAAGTGATGAGATTTAGTTTAAACTGAGTTTGCTCAATATGCCTTGTTTAAAAACAAACTAGAATAATGATAATAATAGTTATGATTTATAATAAAAGTATTAAATGTAATTAAATGTTTATGTTAACACCATCTGGTTCCACTGTAAGCTGCGAGATTAGATACTGGATACACTAAAATACACCACTAACTAAAGAAAAAACATTCGTGCAAATCACACAAACTCGAACCGCTGGGGGCCATTCCCACTACCAACTGAGCCCAACATATCGTGCCTGTGTACGGCTTTAAAACCCCAGATCGAGCCAAAATTATTGGCAATAATTTCTGTCTTGATGATTTCATTAACAGCCGAGAATAATACCTATATTGGTTCGGATCGGATATATTATGTGCCTTATTACCTTGAAAAGTACATTCAAACAAGAACGACAGTAAAAAAGCAGGTTCTACTCCTGCGCATGAACTTGTGTACTAAATTACTCCCATTAATCTTAATACGATGCTGAGAATAGAAGGCTAGTATTGGTACTACTAGAGCAAAATCCCAGGGCCGCCAGACGTCACGTGTCGAAATGTGGACGATTGAGTAGACATTTTTAAATATGTAAAAAAATATGACATGTAATAAATAATACTAAAGTTAGCCGACATTTTTTTTTATTTATTAATTAGAACTAAAGAATATTTTGTGTATTTGTTAACAAAAGTTCTAAAAATTTATGAAATATCTGCTCAATTAATTTTCATGGCCTTAACAGCGCAGTCGGTCGCACTCAGTCTCATGCGCGTAGATAATGCTCTCGCGCTTCTTTTATTTTAATAAAACAATTTAATAACTCACAGAGATATTAAAATTTAGTTTGTGGGATGATTGTCCCCTTGGATCGGTCTGTCTTCTTGTCAAAGGTTTTAAAATAGTTGTCTGGTGAACATATATAAAAATGGAGCATCGAATTTACGAGAAGTTAACTAATTATGTATAATATGGCCGACGTGTCTGGGAATATTGACAACTTATTTTTTACTATATATTCTAAAAATATATAAAAATCATCCATGAGAATTTACGTGAAGTAAGTAATGTTTTTTTGTACCTTGATCACCTGATACCTGGGTATTGGCCGTTTGACCAAGCTAGCAGGTAGGCATACGATCGTAGTACCTACATACTAACACTACTCAATCGTCCACATTTCATCCGTCAGAAAATACGTGACGTCTGGCGGCCCTGGGATCTAGGAATGTGTAACGTATTATTACTGATAAATAAACTATGACAATAAAGGTCTTATGATTTCTTTTTCTTTAGCTTACTCCACAGAATTGCATATATTGAATATTATTTTTTTTAATTTGCATAAGTAGGTATCATGAACGAATAAGGTAGGTATATATACTACTGTGTGCAGACTTGAAATAGATTCGAACTCTGTATCTTTAATAACTGACTGACCTTTAAAAATAATAATATGCCAAAAATATTTAATGCAGATTGGAGTACATGAGAATTTTATTACTTATTATATTAATTAAAATGAATAGGTAACTCATAAAAATATTTTGCGAAAAGGTCATCAAGTCACATGTGATATATATATATATATATATATATATATATATATAATTCGCGTCATGTAAAAAGAACGCTGGCTGTCAAGTTGCGCAGAGGCGATTTATAGGCCAATTTGGTGGTAAGCCGCGGGGTGCGGGACGGCGAGGCACGCGTCGAATGTTTTCCGGCTTGCTATTGGTTTGTCAGTTTAAAATACCATCGCGAACACAAAATTTATTAATTACGAAATGATTTTATATAAAAAATAGTTAAAAAAATGTTTTTGACGTATATTGTTTTATAAAGATAGAGTCTGATAATAATGCAGTTAATAATTAAAAAATATATATTAAACGAATTAATTTAATTTTTTGTAAGTAGATTAAACATTCTACACTGAATCAAACATATTTTATTAAATAATAGAATTCTATTAAATGACATTCTATCTAATATATTTTTGAATGTACCTACCAATAATCAATATACATCGTGAGCGAAAGGCTAGTTCAAAAATAAAAGAATAGGCTTAGGAATTTCGTATGCGAATGTACCGATGCGCAAACACACCCCCACCACTTTCTTCCAGCGTTCTTTTTACGTGACGCCAACCTAATGAATTATGATTACGAAGTGTCTATTCGTCCGAAATATTCCATATTGGTGTTTGGTATATCGCGACTGAGACTTTTTTGCTTCTTAAATGGCTCAAGGAGAAATCAATTTGATTTTGAAGTTTTGAGATACTCGTGTATGTAATTGCGGACGTTTGTATAGATTTTTTTACAAAAGACTATATTATCTAGTACATTGTTTTTATGTAGGTACATACTTTTAGAAAGTGTCAGTGATATAAATTACATTTTTTTTTAAATGTTAAAAAGGGGGCAAACGGGCAGGAGGCTCACCTGATGGAAAGTGATTACCTCCTCCCATGGACATCTACAAGCCAGGCTTGCAGATGCGTTGCCGGCCTTTCAAGAAAGGGAGTGAGGGAGGATGGAGGGAAGACGGAGACGTGAGGGAAGAGGAAGGGAGGAGGGAGGGAAGAGGAAGGGAGGGATGAGGAAAGAGGGAGGGAGGGTATGACGGAGGATGACGGGAAGAGGGTTGGAGGGAGAGGGAGGAAAGAAGGAGAGTTGGCCTCCCGGACTCTCACTCACCGGACGAAACGCGACAGCATAGCTGCCACTTCACGCCGGTCTTCTGTGAGAGAGTGGTACTATACGGGGCGTGCCGGCCCATTCGGCTGCTACCCGAAGGTAACAAGCATGGCACTACCACTTTAAAGCAAGCATTACATATAAAACTCGGACTTAAAAGTGAGCGGGATCTTAATAATAAATTTTCAGCTCGGTAGGTTAAGGTTATTTTTTTTTATTTTCGGCATAGGTATATCCTACACATAAAAATCAGTTGTTTTATATTAGAAGTCAAGAAAGTGATAAATATTCGAACACACCGACAGTAGTCGTAGTCGATTATCGGATGACTAGTAACAATTAACTGCATTAAAGATGAAGATGCCAAGTTTAGAGTGCGTAGAAGTCTTAATAATATTTCCTGGTAAATATAATAAAACATTATATAACAAACATTATAAAAAAAAAACTTTGGTGCAATTAATTATAGACAATCCTAAAAAGTATGTATTTAACAGCGTACATAAGGATTTGTTAGACATATTAATATTCATACCAATTCCAAAACGTGTACATTCTCAACTATTATCAAAAATGGCCTCATGCAGTGAGTCAGCGTGACGCCCGCAAGGAGGATACATCTAGAATTATAAATAAAAAAAAATTAAAAACCTCGGACATAAAATAATAAAAATATTATTCTACTAGTAAAGCCCTTTCATTTGATACCCATATTGAGGAAGTTGTAAAAAATAATTCGCCATTTAGTGGTAGCGGCCATCTTGGATTGGAAATTTTTCACAGAATACCTATAGTATTCTACTAGTTCAGCCCTTTTATTTAATACCTATATTGAGGAAATTGTAAAAATATGTAATCCACCATTTTGTGGCGGCGGCGGCCAGCTTGGACCGGTTTTCATCAAACAAAAAAACCAAATAAAAACCGGTAACACCCCGTCGTTTTTGCAATCTATGAGGTCATCTAGCAAATTTCTTCATTTGGTTTAAATGTCACAAAACTGTATAATATATAAAAATACTAAACTTAAACAAAACTATATTTTGAATACATATTTTCTGAAAATAGGCATTATTTTCGATACAGAGACTTTTTTTTACAATTTTCGATTTGATGAAGATCAGTCTCTCCCAAGATCATAATTGCTGTAAAACATTCGAAACGTCGGGAACCAAAAATCCAAATAAATCCGCGACAAAATCCGAAAAGATAGTTTTATTCAAAATGTTAAGGATTCACGTAAATCTAAGAAGGTATTAAGAATCTATGCTTTGTAAACTTTTTCTCTCATTATCTGCATGTCTATGACCGCAACACGAGAAAACAACGGGACAGGTTGTAATGAAATTTTGTATGATGATAGCTGGTTATTCGAGAAAACGTACCTTTAGGATACTGCGGTGAAATATCTCATTTTTGAGAAATGTATACAAATATTTAAAACTTACTCGTATCTAGGGACGAACCCGAGGAGAGCGAGATTGAAGTTAATTAAGAGGACTACAACACCGAAAGTAGCGCCACCCACAATTTTATTTCTTTTAGTGGCCACTTTTGGCTTAAATCTTTAGTTCTCTTAATTGAAAGTGACAAAAGTCATAAGTGGTTTAAAAAATACTACAGGTTATTTACTAGCATGATACTGTTCTGGATTTTTAAAATTTGATCTGATTTTAGAGTAAAAGAAATAAAATTGTGGGTGGCGCTAGTTTCGGTGTTATAGTCCTCTTAAATTGAGGAGAGCTAGTATGCATTATGCAGTATATCATCATCATCATAAAATGTGAAATTGTTCTGTACAGAATTCAGAATTTTCATATTAGTAGTTTGAAATTTCATAGTATCAGTTAGGTATATTAATTATTTCGTATTAATAGCATTTTTGGTATGAGAGCGCGTTTTGAATTAAATTTATTCAATGGTATAAACAATTTATAATACAAATAATCATAGGCATAGCTTTACATGCTGTAACGAAAGAAAGATAATATATTTTTTTTAGTTTTGCTTTCACAAATAAAGGAGCCATATTTTCTAACATTTTCATGTTATTTATTCATTTTTATGTTATATAAGTAATGTACAAATATATTCTAGAAAAAGCCATAAACATTGAATTGAATTGGAATGCATGTACTACTTACTTAATATTCGTTGTGGTATATAGAATTTATTTCTCTTTTTTTTTATAAAAATGCCTGGATTAAGAAAATAAAGTAACAAAGTACCACATACAGTTAGATGTAACCTTACATGTGCCATTTCCTCATCAAATAAAGTTGCTGATAGATATTTATTTCAACTTACTTTAAGCCATTCAGTCCTTTCAGTCTCGTTAGCCGAGGTTCAGACGTCTGTATCCATGTAAGTCGCTTGAAATTGCGGGTTATTGAAAAACATAGCAGTACTGATTTATCTACACATAAACAAACATCATCGATGAAATGAATCTAATGGATCCAAAATCCAAAAATTAATCTAGTGAATCCAACAGAATTCAATAGATTAATTCATAGACAAAAAATTAATATAAGGTTATAAAAATCATGTTCCATAGTCTCTCTTAAGCTTAAAAACAACTGGATCGATTTAAAGAATTCTTTTTTGTTGAGAGTTTTAAGAGCGTTACTCGTATATGTAAAAATAAGCTGAAACCTTAAAAAAGCAAAAATAAATCATAAGTCCTGAACTGATTTTTTCCATATACGTTAAAACGTACCGAACAACCCCAAGCGAACCGACGGTGACTAGTTACGTGTGACTCACATATGCTTACCTCCGAATATTTTTAACTTAAAGTAGTCAATTATACTTCCAACTATATTAAGCATTAAAATAATCCCTAAAATAACCGCTACAATTATATCAGTAATAGTGACATCAGTTTGATTATCAATTACGCTGAAGCATTTATGATTTTGGACTCTTGTTTTCAGTTCGTACTTTCTCCAAAGAGAATCATTTAGGCATCCCTCAAGGTTCGATTCTGAGACCGCTGTTATATTTTCTATGAATCTTTCACAATTTTCCGATACACAAATTCCATATTTTAGTCTTGTATGATTGAAATGTGTTAATGAGGCACTGGAATATTCCTAAAATTATAAAAATAAATACAATTTGTTACAAAAAATGTCAAATATGGTACATAATTAAAGTGAATAAATTATTAATTACTATTATTTCTAAGTCAATATATTTTAAAACTTCTTATTAATATTTTTTTACTTTAAGTAATTTCTGTTGAAACTGAATTTTTAAACTTTCAGTTAAACATACCTGTATTATGTGCAATAGACCGTTAGGTGTATCCGACACTAGTTCAAAATTAACTGTGCAGTATTTTCCGCTTGGCTTTCCCAAACACCCATCATAATCGTCTAAAGCAAATTTTGGCGGCATTCGCCCATATTCCGTATCTAAAAAATATATTCATTTAAAGAAACACTTTTTCAAATATTAAAAAGTTTATTTTGAATAATTGTTAATTGTTAAATAATCAAAATATTTTGTATACAGATAGGTATAATTCATTTCTTCACCTTCCCAGTTCAAAAATATAACCTACTCCTATAAAGGCTACGTCTCATATATCTACTATAATTACATACATATATTATAACACTGCATAAAATTCAATATCTCAATCCTCTAGAAATCGACAACACGCTTGGCTCAGTTTATAGTGACCTTACTAACTGCGCCAGCGGTCTCGCGTTCGAGTCCCGCTGGAGGCATTCATTTGTTAAACACGGATTGTACTCCAGTCATGGGTGTTTAAATTTATAATATGTATATGTATATAAAATTTATATATGTGTAGTATATCAACTATCTAGTATCCGAAACACAAGCTTCGTAGCTTATCACGGAACTAGATGGCGCTGCGTGTATTAATTCCCAACATTGTATTTAAAACATATTATAGTCTTATGCTAACGTAATAAGTAAAAAAACTGGTAGCTACTTGTTATGTTCATACTGGATTCCTTAGGAATAGATTTTGCAGCTTTTTTTCAAGGACTTTGACACTTGCCTTTGGTCCACCATTTATTATTACCCTTTGTATAAAGGTTAAAAAAAATACTGACTTTTCAAGATTTGAGAGACGATTTGTTATAAGATAAAAACAATAGAAGAGATAATTCTGTTACTTATTACGATTGATATTTTTTTCAATAATTCAGCATAAAAATTGTTACAATTTCTTACTGAACGTCATGAGTCTACCACCAGGGCCTCAAGTCTGCTATTTTACATACAATTGTCATTGTGAAACAATGCAATTTTAATTCAATTACCATTGGTCCAAAATTTGGTAGTCTACTAAATTTACAATGGTCGATCAATGGTCTTGTCATTGGATTGTAATTGGATTGTAGTTGAATTGTAGTAGAACAGGAATTGGTATTGCCATTAGCTAAAAAAGCGATCACCGAAATGAGTTTTAGGCTAGTTAGTGCCCATGCCCATGCAACAATGTCTAGCGAAATAGATACCTCCAAAAGTTTCTAAGTAACATGAACGTGAGGAAATCGTAAAGGTTCCGCAAAACCCTCTAGCTACGGAACCCTAAACTTAACTAAACTTTTACCTTAATTTATCGTATATATTTTAAGGTTGCAAACTACAATATTAATTGTACATTTTTCATTATTCCCGAAGAACACACGGTACAACAACATGGTAAAATTATGCCTAATGTTCATGACCTGAATAATTCGAGATTAGAAGATTTAACAAAACCCGAAATAATTTAAAGTGACAGACAGTTTAAAGTTTGTAAAAAGCTTCTTAAAATATTGCTAGTGTTAAAAATACTATTACTACTACTTGTAATGCTAACCCTAACTCATGTTCAGGTATGTGCCGAAATTTTTTAGAATTGATATGTGGACTTTACCAAGCACGCTGTCCTACGGCATCTTCATCATTCACTTCTCCTTCATACTTATTCACGCCTCATTAACTGCCCATCTGCTATATATTACTAGTTATCTTAAATCTGATATTTTTAACCGACTTCAAAAAAGGAGGAGGTTATATGTTTTACATGAATTGACATTATGGAACAATGCAATTTTAATTCAATTATCATTGGTCCAAAATTTCGTAGTCTACTAAATTTACAATGGTCGATCAATGGTCTTTTCATTGAATTGTAAAAGCGTTCGTAAAAACGTTTATTTAGGTTAAGTTCGATTATATATGTTGTCAATTTATGTTTTAAAGACTAAGCATTATGTAAAAGGGTCATAAAGGCCAAAAAGATAGATCAACATATTACGAAATACATTTGATCATTGATTTGTCATTATGTACGGGACTACCAATTATATGCATTGTGTCATTGGAGTGTCAGTGAAACACCATCGGAAAACTATTGAATTAGTAGACTACCAAAGTTGCAAAAACAAGCAATTACAATGTCAGTGATAGACAACTGTGACACCATTGCAATAGCAGACATTAGGCCCTGGTAAGTTGTTTTGTTTCATATACTTATATCAAAATAATACCGATGGGGTCACATTTCGATTACAATCTTGAATAATTTCCACTTCAAAGATGTTCTCACAAAAATACATTTTTCCGGGGTCGGAAAATCGTATGAAATCAATAATGTAATACTTGAACTCAAAAATTTAAACTATCAAATATTTAAGACCAGATATTGGTGTTAATTATTAATAACTTGACCAGGCAGTCACACCCAAAAAATCAATGGCTTTACGAGGCACGTTGGTGACTCACCGCCAACTTCCCAACTTCGGGCTGTTACTAAGGCTTATTAAATACTCAATGACGAAATAAGAAAGACTCAATAATTAAACTTGGCCTAACCCGGGACTCGAACCCAGGACCTCTCAATGTATAACCATGCACATGCTAGCTGCTACACCACCGAGGTATATATTTATATATAGATATGAAGATGAGAGTATTTAACCCTCGAAGTAGCTGGTTGGAGGTAGATCCAATATATCGTATATCATCGGGGTCATCATCGTTCCGAATTTTATCTTTGTCCAGAGATTATCACGTTATGCGGTCACAGAAAGACAGCTACAATGACTATTTCAATCTATAGATTCGATTTTGTTAGAATTTAATTATAAATATATTGTATTTTTTTTTCTTAATTCTAATGACGACGACGTGTCATTCTACACTTCTTTAATAACGAATAAAACTAATTTCTGACTGATCTATTTTTTTAATATTTTCCTTGAAGAAATCAACAGTATGTGAAGCGTCTAACAGAATGAAGATAGATATTTGAGTTTGAACAAATACAATTTATTTGTTACAACTTAATAATAAACATCTCGTTATTTTTTTCTTCTACTTTTTCTTCTAATTTTTTCTTCGGTTCTGACGAGAAGATATGTCTAGTTAGTTCAGTGCAGGGCGCCTCCACTAGCAGCCACAGCGGAAGCGCAATCGCATACGTCGCGGGCATCAACCAAAGGAATAATAAATACTGAAAAAGACATTTCACATCATTCAGAGACGACGCAGACTCAGATTGTAGTGACCCTACTTTATTGCGCCACCGGTCGCGGGTTTGAGTTCGAGCTGAGGGCATTGATTTGTTAAACTCGGATGTCTGTACTGCAGTCTTGGGTGTTTTTATTTATAATATGTATATATTATTTAACTTATAAAATATGTAGTATATCAACTATCTGGTATCCGTATCGCTATCTTTCTTCTTAGCTTACCACGAAACTATATGGCGCTGTGTGTAATAATGTACCAACAAATTTATTTATTTATATTCAATTCAATAATGTTCTCCTGGCCAATTTGGGTCACAGCAGCGGGGCTCCCCAACTCCGGGCTTACATACAGGAACTTCCTCAACAGAAAGACTCAATAAATAAATTTTGCCCGATATGGGTCTTGAACTCCACTACCGGGACTTGACCACCGCGCGAGTAATTTATTTATTTAATTTAATATTTTAATAGACGAAAATGATACATACCAAATCATAAGCTCCCATAGTTTTCAAAGTCGTGTGTATCGACGTGTAAATTATTATCAAGGGGGAATGTACTAGATAAGCACTATACGAGAGGCGACCGGGGATTGTCCACAACCGCCATTCTAAGAACCAACGATAAAATCCTGAAAAAAGTAGATCGCATTAAGACCTCCTCTAATAAATTGTTTAACAATATTTATTAATTAGATTTTTATCTATCTAAGTAAAACCCACAGAGTACATTGGTACCTATATACTAGATGAAACCGTGGAATTGTGAAATGACATACGACGGAACGCACCTCGCACACTGATTCCTTATCTGAAAGTTCCAGTTGCTCATAGCTATGGTCATTTTCTATTTTAACCTAACCAACCTAGTAAGGAAAAAAAGGATCTACAGCATTAAGTTATTTTCAACACGAAATCAATTTACAATCACCAAAACATTCGAACATGAACAATTTAACAAATAAATGTGGCGGTACCTTCAAGCAATCAACACACGAGGTGAATTCTACGTTTACAATTTAGCGAGATTGTAAACTGAGAAATTATAATCCTCACAATTTTCCGGTGACATATAAAATTGTCTTGACTTGAATAATTCAATCTTATGTTAGAAAACTCACCTTCATATTTTAAAACAGTACCACCAATTAGAACAGCGAAAAGGATTCCTATTACTAGTTTCGAGAGGGTTCCGTATACCACTCTTACCCAAACATTTAACCTCGGGCCATCCATATAAAATATACGGCCAGATAGCAAAAGTATTGTTCCTAAAGGTAGTATTGACCAGTAGAGAATACGAAATTTCTGAAAGTCAAGGTTAAATTATTTTTTTCTTAGAACTTATAAATTGAACTAACGCTATGAATTCAAGAAAGACAATAAAAATTTTAAATCGATCGAGAGTTTAAACAAACAAGTTCGTGTTAATAGAAAACCTCATTTAGTGTAACAAGTGGTCGAAATTCGACAATAATCAGGGAACATTTAAAAGCTATTCATATAAATAACTGACAGATTCTAAGGAATCTTAGTAACTAAACAGTAAAAAATATATACATCTAGGCAAAGGAAAATTTGCGCCGATGCAATGTGTTTTGTTCTCATCAAAGGGCTCTCAAGCCTAGATCATATCACACTTTGCCATCTTTATCCTCCAAAATTTCTTCAACACCAGTAGAGTTATTTAAAAAAGACAAAGAATTACTTACTTTATATGTTTTTACATCTGCATCCTGCCATCTATACACTAAATAGCCTAAAGCCATGCCGATGACGTAACTGGGCATATTGGTATGACTTTTCCTGTGTCATTCGTTAAATGTTGGGTCATTGACAAAATGTTCTCTTGTGCGCCTAGAAATAAAAAAGTGGTTATAAAATATACATGCTGTGGTAACAAATTTGTTAGGAAACAAAATGAAGCGGATTCAAATCTCAGATCCTGTACGTCTGATATACTCATCATACTAATATTATAAAGAGGAAATATTTGATTGTTTGTTAGTTTGTTTGCTTGCATTGAATAGGCTCCGCAACTACTGAACCGATTTGAAAAATTATTTCACTGCTGGGAAGCTACACTATCCCTGAGTGATATAGTATATGACATACTATATTATATTTTAAAAAAATTAGGTTTACCTTACTAAATCTCCAATAATGTCACGTATGACGTAAGGCAGCTAAAGAAAATAATTTTCAACCTATACTCACGCCGCGAAGCAGGAAGAAATTTGACCGTTGACCTGTCGTTTAATACCTCTGTCACTCCCGCGTAAATTATAATGCGTGTCGCTCACACAGATGCAATGACCGCTACCACCCCCGCGCCTCCTCAAATGTTGTAAACATTTTACCTGAGATTGTAAGGTTTGTTTTTGTTGTCATATAGTTTTTGTTTAGCCTTGTGTTACGCAAGCCCAAAGCGCCGCATATGCATTTCACCTACAAATCCGCGACAACGAGATAACGCTGCGGCAATGCACGGGTGCTGTATCAGCGCTCACCTACATTAAAACTAAGTCAGTAGTGTGACTTCCTATTCGAGATGCCGTATAAAAGGGGATCACTGGTTCACTTACGTACTTACTAAAATTAATTTTAATAATAAATTAATTTTAAGTTAATTGGATTTTCTCTGCATCCCCTGGCTGCCTCCAAACATAACTCTTGTAATAATAATAGTTTAATAATTTTTAAATAACGAACGAACGATATAATAATTATCACAGGAGTCATTACTCATTATTGAATTTGAATTCAATTATTATTTAAATTTAAATGTTGACTTTTTGATTATTATTATTATTATTTTTTTGTTTTTTATTCTCAGCTAAAAGCTGGTATTTAAATGGCGGTTACGGGTCGTAACCAAGTAACCGTCATTGTAATAGGGGTTAATAAACTACATTAATATCATCCTGCATGAATTTTCTAACAATGCGACATGTATTTAAAATGGCTGCTTTTTGTATATTAATATATGAGTTTGACGATAAGTCTAGTATTTTTAAGCTTTGATGTAAATGTTTGGGGATTATTCCGGTTGTAGAAAGTACTATTGGTATTATATAAACTTTATTCATCCTCCACATTTTTGTGATTTCCTCTTTCAGTTCTGTGTATTTATTTATTTTTTCAGTAATGGTTTTAACCAAGTTGTGTGTATTGGGTACCGCTATGTCTATTAAATATACTATTTTATTTACTTTATCTTGAAGCGTAATATCTGGTCTATTGTAATGAATGGTCTTGTCTGTCAAAATAGCACGGTCATAATAAATTTTAAAATTTGAGTTTTCAAGTACGGAGCTTGGTGTATATTTGTAATATGGTGTATGTGTGTCTGGGATAAGTTTGTGTTTAATTGCTAATTTTTGGTGTATTATATTAACTATCTGGTTGTGTCTGTGTGTATAATCTGTCTGCGTTAGTGTTGGGCAAGCTCCTGTAATATGCTGAATAGTTTCGGACTGTTTGTGGCACTTTCGGCATTTATCGTCTGCTATTGTAGGATCTTTAATTATATATTTCCGATAATTTTTTGTATTAATGACTTGGTCCTGTATCGCTATCATGAAGCCTTCGGTTTCAGGGAACAGGTAACCACATGTTAGCCACCTGTTCGATGCTTCCGAATCTACATGCGCTTGATCCAGGTCATAAGGATGTCTGCCATGCAAAACTTTCTTTTTCCACTGTTCTGATTTCAATTGTTCTCTGTTTGTGTGCTCATGACTATTTATATCGGTTACATGTGGCTTTTCTGCAAGATTCAGTGGTGTAAGGTTCACGTCAATATTAACGATAGCATTGTGTAAATTGCTAGTACTCATTTTACTATGAAAAAAAGATTTAAGGGTTGAGAGCTGTTTAGTCCAGAGTGCTTGAATGTCTATAAGACCTCTCCCACCTTGTCTTCTATGTAATGAAATTCTTTCTATTGCAGATTTTGGATGTAAATGATTAAATTTTGTAAGTATAGTACGTGTTTTTATTTCGAGGCTAATTATATCTGTTTTTGTCCATTTTATTATACCAAATGAATAGGTTAATATCGGAATGGCGTATGTATTAATAGCTTTAATAAGGCTTTTTGATGTAAGTTGGGTTTTACAGATTTGGCTCACTCTATTTTTGTACTCTGTTACTAATATATTTTTTAATCTGACATGATCTATTAGTTTGGATTGTTGATAACCTAAGTACTTATATACATCATCTGATTCCATGGATGAAATAATGCCTCCTTCTGGTAAAGTGTAAGAACCTGGTTCTACTTTTCCTTTCTTAATATTTATAATTTTACATTTTTCTAATCCAAATTGCATATTTATGTCGTTACTGAATTTACTTGTAATATCTAATAAGATTTTCATATCTTTAAATGAACTGGCGTATAACTTTATATCATCCATGTATATCAGATGTGATATCTTTATCTTGGAGTTAGGCAGTTGTATAAGGTAACCTTTCTTTTGATCATTAAGTAGGCGTGATATTGGATTTAGTGCGAGGCAGAACCACAATGGGCTCAAAGAATCACCCTGGAAGATACCTTTTCGGATAGCTATATCCCTCGTATTAATACTGGTGTTATTGTTACGCAAATGTAAAGAGGTTTTCCAGTGCCCCATAATATTTTTCAAAAAATGAATTATAATCGGATTTATTTTATAAATTTTTAAAACTTGAATCAACCAAGAATGTGGAACGCTATCGAATGCTTTACGGTAATCAATAAATGTGCAATGTAAGTTCCTTTTCTTTAAATTTGCATGTTTATGGATGGTTGAATCAATTATAAGTTGTTCTTTGCACCCCATGTGATTCCTCCTACACCCTTTTTGTTCTTCTGCCATAATCATGTTAAGTTCTAAATGTGAATTTATTTTTGCAGAAATAGTAGCGGTTAAAATCTTATATAAAGTAGGTAAGCAGGTAATTGGGCGATATTGGGATGGATCGTTGCTATTGCTTTTTTTTGGGATCATATACGTAATTCCTTTTGAAATGAATGGTGGGAGAGGTTGCTTCTGAAGTATAACATTAGTAAAAGTTTTAGCTAGAGACTTATGAAGTGTATGCAATTTTTTATACCAAAAGTTGTGAATATTGTCTATTCCTGGCGATTTCCAGTTGTGCAGTTTAGATGTAGCTATTTTGATATCGTTTTCCGTTATTTCATCAAATATCATTTCCTGTATTGAATCACAGTTATTTTTCTCTTCTTCTATCCACTCTGCGCTTTCATTATGTGTTACTACCTTCTCCCATATATTAGACCAAAAAACTTCAAGCTGTTCTTTTGTTACCATTTCTGTATCATCCCTAACGTTAGTTACATTTTTATCTTGCTTTAGCTGCCTATAGAACAATTTTTCGTTTGTTGTAAAAAGCTTATTTTCTTGTTTTCTTTGATTAGCTTTAGAGTATCTTCTAAGTCTTTGTGCTTTCAATGATAATTTTTGTTTGAGTGTATCAAGGTATTCTTCAGGTGATTTATTTGTGTTCTCATGAGTTGTGTGTATGCGATAATTTCGAAATATTTTTTCCGCTGTTTTTGTTACTTTTTTAGATCTATTGCCTTTAATGTACTGAGTAATTCTACCTATATCTGATCGGAGCTGATTAATACTTTTTTGTAACCTAATTTGCCATGCTGGTTCTGAGTTACGCGTGTGATTGGGTTGTTGATGTTCATTAAAAATTTTTAAACCTAATTCTTTTGTTATAACCATAGCGCTACAATATACAAGGGTATGGATATCTGTTAATAACGCATTATCTGTAATAAATCGGTTCAGTATATTTTTGTTAAAAATATCTATTAGATTTGTAAGCTTTTTACTGTATTTTAGTTTAGGTAATTTTGGTCTATATGTAGGATCCATACCCGAGTATTGTAATATTGTCATTTTTAATTCTTCATGTATTTTTGCTATTACTTCATCTCCTATAGTTTCATGTTCCAATGTTTCAAGATCTGTCTCTAAAATTATATCATATGCCATATCTACTTGAGTGGAAGTATTTGAGGTTTGTGTGAAAGAATGGGTGGTAAGAGATGTCGGCTCTGTAGAGGATGAACAAATATTTAGTACGGAAGATTGAGTTTGAGGTAATTCATTTGTTATATGGGCTTCTAAATCTATTGAGTTAGAACAAGGAAGGGTGTTGTGGATGGTATTGTGAGCGATATTTGTTTCGTAAATTTCATGTCTGGCTTCATTTTTTAATTGTTCTAATTCTTCTTCAGAGAGATATTTCTTTTTAATTATCATTCGTCTCTGGTCTGAGATTCTTTGCTCTGTAACATTTATTTCGGGATATTTTTTAGTAAAGAATTCATGCAGGATTTTCCTATAACAAGTCAGATCAGTTTCTAATTTTGTTGTAATGTAATACGTACGCATGATAAACATGTTGACTTCTTTGGACCATGTCATGCGTACTCTTGCTTTACCAGCCTTAGTGGATGCAGGTAAAAAGGAATTCACCTCCTGCATAACATCTAAAGTTGGTGTGGATCTATGTGAATGTGCTAAATTCTGACTTATTAAGGAAGACGGTGAAGGTATGTATGAAGCGGTAGATGGACTATAAGGTTCTTCTAGTAAAATTGATGGTGATGAATTGTCAGTCTGTCTGTCTTGTGTCGAGTTGGCTGTAACATTTTCGGGTGACCCGGAGGGAGCCCGCCTAATCAACTCCTCTCCGCTGACGGATCGTATACTGTAGCACTCAGCGTCAGCTCCAAGTGCGCCCCGGCGATCGCCCCCGGGCAGCGGCCCTAAACGTTTACTTCTTAATCGAGTCTCCATTTTTAATGGGTTACCAGTTCCGTGTTAGCCGTGCCAGTAAAAATATATCACGTGTCCGCCCCCTACGTGAATCAGATGGTCGATTCGGACGTACGGTTGGATTTTAGGGGGCTTATTATTATTATTATTATTTATATTATTTTGTATTAAATCTAAATTAGATAGACTAGATGATAATGTAGACTAAATTGTTGATTTTGTTATAAATGTGACAGGCGAGACGTCGTCCGTCGTCGGAAAGCAGTTACTCCGATACGAATCGGATTCAGATTTTAGAATTTTCATTTTTTTATTTCTGCCAAATTATTATTATTGTAACTATTAATTATATAAATCAAACTATCTTTTCAGATTTTGTATCTACTTTGTATATACTTTGATATTTGGTTCCCAACGTTTCGAATGCTTTACAGCATTCATGTTCACGGGAGAGACTAAGGATTTTAACGTCTCAGAGATTTATATACTTGTTACAGACAGTGCTTACCAACATATTACAAAATATTTAAAAATATCACCAAAGTACCTTATAAAGTTATATTTTTTAATTCTTAACAATTTAATATAAATTTAAAAATATATTATAAATTTGGCAATATCTTGCTAATCTAACTTAATTTTAGTTAATTTTAATGTAATTATTACAGTTTTTTATAATATTTTTCATAAACATACTATATATATACTTTATTAAATAACTATATTATAGTGAACCTATCCAATTGTTAATTAATAATGCTACAGTGAGTTCCAATGAAGATGTTGCAAATTCATTTGTAAGTTATTTTTCGAAAATCCCTGAAAAGGTCACATCTTCTTTAAAATCCTCTACTTCAGATGCAATAATTTCTTTGAAAAGTCATACTCCTCACTGTGATCACCAATTTAAATTTTCATATGTAGATGCGAATGAAATAATTAAAATATTTAAAACTATTAATCTTAAAAAAACTGGTGATTTATGGGGCATGTCTGTTAAATTACTTAATACAATAATAACAAACATTGCACCACAATTGTCTCTTATATTCAATAAATGCATAGATACTGGAATATTCCCTGATCTTATGAAAATTAATAAAATAATACCTCTTTTTAAAGATGGTGAAAAAAATGACCCTGGCAATTATAGACCTATTTCTATATTGCCATGTATGAGTAAAATCTTTGAGAAACTTATTTTAAGTCAACTTCTGACTCATTTTAACGCAAATAATATTTTCCATAGTGAACAGTATGGTTTTACTAAAGGCAGATCTACAGCCGATGCGGGGATTGCGCTTCTTAGACATATTTATGACGCTTGGGAAAAATCACAGAATGCAATTGGAGTTTTCTGTGATTTGTCTAAAGCTTTTGATTGTGTGAAACATGAAACTCTTTTGCTTAAATTTGCTCATTACGGTGTTCGTGGTATTGCTCTCGATCTACTTGCTTCTTATCTTACTGATAGAGTTCAGAAGGTCGCAGTAAATAACGTCAACTCTTCTGGTTCTCCTCTTAGAATGGGTGTTCCGCAAGGATCTATCCTAGGTCCATTTTTGTTTTTAGTTTATATTAATGATCTCCCGTTTTATGCCGATAAGTTGTGTGATATTGTACTCTTTGCGGATGATACCTCCTTAATTTTTAAAGTTGATAGAAAGTCAAATAATTACGACGAAGTAAACAGTGCATTATCGCATATACTTCACTGGTTTAACATTAATAATCTGGCTTTAAATGCCAAGAAGACAAAACATATGCAGGTTTTATTACCTAATGTAAAAAGACAAAATTTGAATTTGTATCTCAATAACGACACATTAAATACGGTAGATTCCACGGTCTTCTTGGGATTGACATTAGATTAGGGTCTGCAATGGGGTCCCCATCTCTCGTCTCTTGCGAGTAGACTGAGCTCAGCTGTTTTCGCTGTTAGAAAAGTCAAGCATCTAACGGACATTGATACTGCCAGACTTGGTACTTCAGTTATTTCTATTTATTGTATTTAATATTCTATTTATTGTATTTTGCATATAGTATTGTATTTTGCTGTGGGGTAATGCAGCGGACATTAAATCGATATTTATTCTACAAACCTACCATTCTACCATTCGGGCTATTTATAACATAAGCGCTTGTGATACTCTCCGCGGACTTTTTAAAGAAATAGGAATTATTACGGTTGCTTCGCAATATATATATATATTGTAACATTATGTTTGTTCGGCAAAATATTAATTGCTATTCAAAGCACAGCGACAAACACAGTATAAATACAAGAAATAAGGATAAACTTGTAACACCCAGTTTTCGCCTACAAAAGGTAAACAGATCGTTTATGGGCAAGGTGTACGCATGTATAATAAAATTCCACAGTCCATACTGAACTTGCCTTTGAGGCAATTTAAATCAAAAATTAAAAATACGTTATTGAATAAAGCTTATTACACTATAGCGGAATACCTGGTAGATGTAAATATGTGGGATTAGTGACTGGTTGTGTCTTACGTAGGATAAATAGATAAATTGTAATACAATATTGTTGCCAAATATTTTTTTGAAAAGAGCAACTGTTGAGTTTCTCGCCGGTTCTTCTCAGCAGAACAGCTTTCCGAGCCGGTGGTAGTTTACTCACAGACTTACAGACTGACTTTTAATTTTGATAATGTAAAAATGACGATTCAAAAGAGCTTGTATAAGTCTATTTGAATAAAGAATATTTTGATTTGATTTGATTTGATATATACTTTGGTGCCATTTTAAAATATTTTGTAAATTGTGGGTAGGCACTAGGCACTGTCTGTAACAAGTAAAAATCAAAATAAATCCGCGACAAAATCCGAAAAGACAGTTTCATTTATAATGTCAAATATTCGCGTAAACCTAAGAAAGTATTACTGTGTACTAATCTACATAAATAATATATATAATAACCATAATTTATTACGTACTTATTTTTATCTCCTTCAAATATTTAATTTAAGCCGCGCACTTAATACAAAAATGTTTGTGACTACTGTCAGTAGGCAAAGCGGTCATTGTACGAAATTCTTCCTGCTTTACGGCGCGAGTATACATAATATATTCGCCATCCCACACATGCACACCCATTGCCAACACTAGTATGGTAACTGGTGCGGTATAAATCTTTAATAAACAGGTGATTTAGTAATTTATAGAAATAAATGAATAACATATATACTAACTCTAAAGTAAAAACTACGATGGCGTCCAAATCCTGAACATATATATGTACCGCGGGTATGATGAGTCCTATGACAAGCAAGCTCGATAGTACAACCCGCCTGTACCCCGGCTTCCTCAAGAACACGCATACGACCAAACCGAATATATATAACTGCATATCTGCGGCTAAGTACCTGGAACAAAATAAAAAGTCTCAATCAAAAGAAAGGGCTGAATACATTGTATGTATGCTTAGACAGGATGATTTTAATTAATCGTTAGATATCGCTGGCCAGGCGCTCTTCGATGGGCGGTGTGCCGAGCGAGTAGGCTGTTAGAGTGGAATTTGGAGCAACCTCCAAGGGATTTCTGCTTCGGCTAACCTACCGGTTGTATCCGTCGTGGTTATGCGTAATGCGTAAGCGATACTTCAACGTCCCATTAATACGGTTGGGGGTTTTTTGGGTTAAGTGTGTAGTATTGGCTTCTTCTAAGCCAATCTTTCCCACATAACCACGTTAAAAAAAACGTAGTAGAAACATGGCCATCTTTCAATAAATTCATCATCAGCCCTTTTTACGTCCCACTGCTGGGCACGGGCCTCCCTCAGTACGAGGGGGATCAGGCCATAGTCCACCGCACTGGCCTAGTGCGTGTTGGCGGACTTCACATTTCTTTCGAAAACTTGCTAGGTTCCGTAAGACAAGTGGTAATCATGATAGAAATGATTCGCACATGAATCAGAGGTGCGAGATCCGGATTTGAAACCGCATCAATCAAATCAATTAACTCGGTTATTCAAGCGAGCGCATTATCGCTGGGCTACCATACCCACTAAATTTGTAACTATTAATTAGAAAAACTACTAAACTGATACGTACCAAGTGTGTAGCATGCAGAGCGAGCCTTTCATAAAATTATTTATGTAGAGGAGGTTCGCCCACCAACGTGCACTACAGTCCGCTACATCGCCTGCCTCCTGAGAAATAAAAATTGAATTAAATATCATTAAATTTCTTTTTATTATTTAACAACTTTTTATTGCCTTTTTTTGATTTAATTTGGAAATGTGCGACCAAGTCGAAACGAATTCCAACCAACCTACAATAGTTTATCTAACATTTAGTATTATGGAGTAAAACTATTAAATATCACGTGCTATCACAAATTGCAATATGTCGAACCCAAAACAAAAAAAAATAAGTGTAAGCTTGGCTCGAGAGCAAAATCGGTAGAAATCTCAAATGTTTCACACCAATTTTTTAAATACTTTTTGTGCTAGTATGAAAACCTCAGGAACGTGAATATAGTATTTTTCTTTTCATATCTGAGATAGGATAAGCCACGGGTACCGCCTTTAAACATATACATAAACTTGACAAATTAAAACCTTCTTGAATTACCTATTAAAAAAACCGCATCTGAAGTCAGCTTCACTTATAAAATAAAATCTTCTTGACTAGTAGTATCAAAAAGCATAGATTGGCGAAACTTACTTCCCATAGTGGTCCAGGGCCCATAAACCGCAACCACGTCGCCCACAACGCGATCAGTACCGCCAATGATGGTGTCATACTGAAAAACATTATTAGATATGTATTTTACCATGAATTATATGGATTTAAAGTATCTATTGATGACGAAAGAATACTTAATAATTTTTTGTTGTCTTGCTTCTTATTATTTACCCGGAAATGGGTTTTTAAGACCTACTTATTAAAAAAAGAATACAGAAATACATAGGTAATATTTTTAATGAAAAAAAAAACAAACCAATCGTATTATACAGAAAAATTTATAATATAAATACTTATAAAATAATAATAATAAAAAAACATAAATATCTAATATTAGCATGAATGTGACACAATAATTATATTATTGATTTCATATTTAGGTTCATATTATGATTTGTAAATTTTATTTATCAATGTAAATATCAATTATTCAAACTAATTACTTTTTGTTGTCTTAGAAGTAAAGGCTTATTATATTGGTGGCGAATTCTTGATTCTTGATCTATTTCTGTTGGAAACCTCTTTGGTCAAATTTGCTTATGACTGTGAGCTAGTAATATCAATAATGTTTTAATGATTAGGGTTAGCTTTAATTAACGGATGGTTTTCGTAATTGCATTTCTCAACATTAAAAAAACTTAGCTAGTGTTACAGAATTTGTAGAATTTATTAAAGAATTAAATACATACCGCAAATATCTAAGAACTATTCCTTTAATCACCACATTCCATTCTAGATCATGTTTTTCCGCGTGTATTTGAATTTTGTAGGCAAGAAGAAATCCAGTCATTACCAAATATGCTTGAATCACTAACGACCCATTTAGTAATATATACTGCGACAAATCATTATAAGTCTAGAAATAGAGGGATTTCGTTTAAACTGAGTTCAATATGCCGTATTGGAAAACAAACTAGAATAATGATAATAATAGTTATGATTTATAATAAAAGTATTAAATGTAATTAAATGTCTATATTAAAACCATCTGGTTCCACCGTAAGCTGCGAGATTACACCCCTGACTAAAGAAAAAATATTCATGCAAATCACACAAATGAATCATCAGGACTCGAACCCGCACCTCTGAGGGCCACTACCACTACCTACTGAGCTAAACATATCGTCAGATGCCTGCGTAAGACTTCAAATTGTAAAGCCCAGATCGAGGCAAAATAATATTATGTACCTTATTACCTTGAAAAGTACATTCAAACAAGAACGACAGTAAAAAAGCAGGTTCTACTCCTGCGCATGAACTTGTGTATTAAATTACTCCCCTTAATCTTAATACGATGCTGAGAATAGAAGGTTAGTATTGGTACTACGTATTATGACGATCTTATGATTTCTTTTTCTTTATCGAACTATATCAGAAGTACAGAATAGCATATATTAGAATATATTAATGCCTATTTTTAAATTTGTATAATACATATACTGTTTTATAATTAAATAATAATTTCTAAGGTATGTGACATTTTACCGCAGTAATACTCGAAATACACTACTTAGACTCGAAATACAAGTAATTATCATACTTGTCATATTTCTTCAAAATCTGTCCAAAGTTTTCTCGTGATATGGTCACAGACATACAGACAGCCATATCAAATATTATAAAAATAAAACTCTGGTGCAATTAATTATGCACAATTTGGATTTGATTTGTTAAATATAATAACAGTCATACCAATTCCAGTACGTGTACATTCTCAACTATTATCAAAAAGGGCCTGATGGAGTGATTCAGCGTGACGCCCGCAAGGAGGATACATCTAGAATTATAAATAAAAGAAACCCCCGACATAAAATAATAAAAATATTATTCAACTAGTATTAAGGCCAAATTTAAATATTTGCTTAAAGGGCTCCCCAGATAACTAAATAATCAAACTTTCTCGTGCATATTTTTTTTTAATTTAGTGGCCATATCTTAACCATAATCACTCATCAAAATCGAGTCAAACGCTCAAAATTGTGATAGCACCCTTAACCAAAAACTATAACAATATTTTTAAGTTTTGCTTTCACAAATAAAGGAGCCATATTTTGTAACACGTTAATATTTTTATTATTTAAATAATTCGCATTTCCCGCAGCTTCGCACGCGTTTAAACACCGGAAACCAAATTCTTTCTGAGTTCCCTCCCCGTTTTTGTAACATTTTTCATTGATGCTCTGCTCCTATTGGTCACAGCGTGATGTAATATAGCCTATAGCCTTCCTCGATAAATGGATCATCCAACACAAAAATAATTTTTCAATTCGGATCAGTAGTCCCTGAGATTTGCACGTTCAACCAAACAAACAAACCTTCAGCTTTATAATATTAGTATAGACGTATAAATATCGTCTATTGAAAGCCATTGACATTAAATTGAATTGAAATACCGAAAAATCTAAAACAGTTCAGTTACCAGAGAGCATAACTTTTAAAATAGTATGACTTATTACGCTTAGAATTAGATTTAAAAAC
The DNA here is from genome assembly GCA_905231865.2 of Boloria selene. Lineage (NCBI taxonomy): Eukaryota > Metazoa > Arthropoda > Insecta > Lepidoptera > Nymphalidae > Boloria > Boloria selene. The sequence goes on from HG993149.1 coordinate 819,189, forward strand.
AGCACGTTTCTAAAATATTTGAACACGAATAACTTTAAAGAAATTCATGTACTTCTTATTTAATATTGGTTGTGGTATGTGGAATTTTCGAGCGATCCTTTGAGATCTTTTTTTCATAAAAATGCCTGGATTAAGAAAATAAAGTAACAAAGTACCACATACAGTTAGATATAACCTTACATGTGCCATTTTCTCATCAAAAAAAGTTGCTGATAGATATTTATTTCAACTTACTTTAAGCCATTCAGTCCTTTCAGTCTCGTTAGCCGAGGTTCAGACGTCTGTATCCATGTAAGTCGCTTGAAATTGCGGGTTATTGAAAAACATAGCAGTACTGATTTATCTACACATATACAAACATCATCGATGAAATGAATCTAATGGATCCAAAATCCAAAAATTAATCTAGTGAATCCAACAGAATTCATTAGATTAATTTATAGACAAGAAATTAATATAAGGTTATAAAAATCATGTTCCATAGTCTCTCTTAAACTCAAAAACAACTGGAGCGATTCAAAGAATTCTTTTTTGTTGAGAGTTTTAAGAGTTACTCGTATATGTAAAAATAAGCTGAAACCCTAAAAAAGCAAAAATAAATTATAAGTCCTGAACTGTTTTTTTCCATAACCATTAAAACGTACCGAACAACCCCAAACGAACCGACGGACGGTGACTCACATAATATGCTTACCTCCGAATATTTTTAACTTAAAGTAGTCAATTATACTTCCAACTAAATTAAGAATTAAAATAATCCCTAAAATAACCGCTACAATTATATCAGCAATAGTAACATCAGTTTGATTATCAATTACGCTGAAGCATTTATGATTTTGGACTCTTGTTTTCAGTTCGTATTTTCTCCAAAGAGAATCATTTAGGCATCCCTCAAGGTTCGATTCTGAGACCGCTGTTATATTTTCTATGAATCTTTCACAATTTTCCGATACACAAATTCCATATTTTAGTCTTGTATGATTGAAATGTGTTAATGAGGCACTGGAATATTCCTAAAATTATAAAAATAAATACAATTTGTTACAAAAAATGTCGAATATGGTGCATAATTAAAAAGTTAATAGATTATTAATTACTATTATTTCCAGGTAAATCAAGTGGTAGTGCCATGCTTGTTACCTTTGGGTAGCAACCGAATGGGCCGGCACGCCCCGTATAGTTCATTAGTACCACTCTCTCACAGAAGACCGGCGTGAAGTGGCAGCTATGCTGTCGCGTTTCGTCCGGTGAGTCCGGGAGGCCCACTCTCCTTCCCCCCTCCCTCTTCCCTTCATCCTCCGCCTTCGTTACCCCCTCCCTCCCACTTCCCTCCCTCCTCCATCCCTTCCTTTCCTGAAAGGCCGGCAACGCATCTGCAAGCCTGGCTTGCAGATGTCCATGGGCGGAGGTGATCACTTCCCATCAGATGAGCCTCCTGCCCGTTTGCCCCGTTTTTACCATAAAAAAAAACTTATTAATTTTTATTTTAACTTTAAGTAATTTCTCTTGAAACTAAATTTTTTATATTTTAATTTAAACATACCTGTATCATGTGCAACAGATCGTTTGGTGTATCCGATACTAATTCAAAGTGAACTGTACAGTATTTTCCGCTGGGCTTTTCCAAACACCCATCATAGTCGTCTAAAGCAAATTTTGGCGGCATTCGCCCATATTCCGTGTCTGAAAAATATATTCATTTAAATTTGAAGCACTTTTTCAGTAATACTTTCTTAGGTTTACGCAAGTATATGATTGCTGTAAAGCATTCGAAACGTCGGGAACCAAAAATCCAAATTAATCCGCCACAAAATCCGAAAAGGTAGTTTTACTTTTTCAGTGTTTAAAGATTAAAACGTTAATTATTTAAAGACTATTAAATAATAAAAATATTTTGTAAGATTACATACATAAGTGTATTATAAAACTGCATAAAATTCAATATCTCAATCCTCTAGAAATCGCCAACAGGCTTGGACCCTACTTACTACGCCAGCGGTCTCACGTTCGAGTCCCGCTAGAGGCATTCATTTGTTAAACATGAATATTTGTACTCCAAACATGGGTGTTTATATTTATAATATGTATGCATATAAAATTTATATATGTGTAGTATATCAACTATCTAGTATCCGTATCCGTAACACAAGCTTCGTAGCTTACCACGGAACTAGATGGCACTGTGTGTATTAATGTCCCAACATTATATTTAAAAATATATTCAAAATAAGTCACATGCTAAAGTAATAAGTAAATAAACTGGTAGCTACTTGTTATGTTCATACTGGATTCCTTAGGAATAGACTTGGCAACTTTTTTTCAAGGACTTTGACACTTGCCTTTGGTCCACCATTTACAGAAACCTCTGTATGAAGGTTAAAGTAAATACCGGCTTTTCAAGATTTGAGAGACGATTTGTTATGAGATTAAAACAATTGAAAAGATTTACTAATTACGATAAATATATTTTTAAGCTATTGCATGACTTTGAGCGCGGCGACCGAATCAAGAAATTCCGTAATGAAAAAAACCTAACACCCCCCGCTCCGCCTACCATGTAGTTTTTAATATTTTATTCAATAAAAGAGAAAAAAATGTTTTCTTATCGGTCACCACGCTCAAAAAGTGTAACTTGAATTAATATCAAAAAAAAATTCTGCATAAATATAAAATAAATAAATAATTATAATTGCATAAGTTGATAAAAAATGCTATGCAATAGCTTTACCTTTTTTTAATGACAGCTTTTTTTAATGACAGTGGTAGCCCAGCCCAGGTAGGTAACGCGTCGCTTGGATAACCGAGTGATGCGGGTTCAAATCCGGGTCTCGATACCTCTAATACTCTCACCTCCTCCTCTAATATTTTCATGTGCGAATCATTTCTATCATGATTATTACTTGTCTAACGGTGAAGGAAAACATCGTGAGGAAACCTGCATGTCTGAGAAAACCTAGCAAGTTTTCGAAAGACATGTGAAGTCCGCCAACACGCACTAGGCCAGCGCGGTGGACTATGGCCTGATCCCCCTCGTACTGAGGGAGGCCCATGCCCAGCAGTGGGACGTTAAAAAGGGCTGATGATGATGATGATGAATAGCTTTACCGCGGCAGTCCCCGAGTGCCACACATTTATTTATTTTTTTCAATTTTTAACCTCCACAGTAATTTTTCGCCTAAGCTCAGTTTTACTTAAGGTACTTTACACTTGCTAAAAGTAATTAAAAAATAAAAATCATTGTAAAATATTCCGCAACGCTTTAGATACTATTAACAAATATATATACAATCAAATCAAAATATTTTATTCAGCATACAAACTAGTTATAATTTATAGTTAAAAGTTCGGAAAGAAGTTCGGAATTCAGATTCCCAGTTCCCTAAAAATAAGCTCACTAATCGCTATATGTGTTAATACATTGTTTTTTAATCAATTCGGTGTAATAAATGTTTAATATAAAATTGAAATTAAATAATATTTAAATAAATTTTCAGTTTGCCACTTCGAAAAGAAAAGATATAAAAAGATACAATCATAAAGAAGACTCAGTGGAGCTATTTGTTAAAGTTGTCTGTCTGCGACCGCATCACGAGAAAACCACTGAACAGATTTTGATGAAATTTGATATGATGATAGTTATCCGGTTCAACATATGCTTAACATATGTTTTACATAAAATACTTTTTACTGCGATATTAAATATAGACTAGATATTAAAAATTCTTTCACCATTTGAATGCTACATTATCACTGATTAATATATGCTATTTTAATTGCAAGAAAAAAATGAGAATCCCTACTAAAACTACAATAACAGGAGAGGAGGAGTGCACGCCGCACATAATAATTGAAATAAGTAGCCGCGCGGCTATATTAAAGGAGTATATTAAAGCTGGAGTAATTTTAGAGAATTTTCAACCCAGTGAGTGATCGAATGAAGTTTAGTAGCGATTAAAAAATGAACGCGGACGAAACCACGCGTATTGCTAGTTTATTATAATCAAAATACGCTTACCATTTAAATAATATATCTCACATAAGCTATTTTTGCACAACACGATAATACACAAAACTGTTAAAGAAAGCATTCTGAACACGTCCACCAATTAAGGCATGATCCTAACAGAGTGAGGAGTAGGTGCATCTATAAGTATATGTATAAGAATAGTAGAGACAAATATGAAAAAAAGAAATACTTTTGAATTTCAGTTTGTTAAATAAAAAGCTTGCTTAATAGATGGAAATAAGATTTTATTTTACACGCTTTCGTATAAAAGACATCTACACTAATATTATAAAGAGGAAAGATTTGATTGTTTGTTTGTTTGAATTGAATAGGCTCCGAAACTACTGGACCGATTTAAAAAATTATTTTACCATTAGAAACCCTGATAAACATAGTCTATATTTAATACTTGCAGAACCCGCGGCTTCGCTCGCGCTACATACAGGGGCGGATCTTGAATTTGTGGGGCCCTGGGCTAATACTGCTTAGGGGCCCTACCTAATTACTCAACCAATTGCCATTTTGTCAAAAAACTGTTTTCTGTAGTGATGTAGGTATATATAATATATGTTATGTACAGGACAAAATATTTTATTTATTTATTAAAACATTATTTACCTATTGCAAAATAAATTGACAGGTTATGAATGGTTATGTTATATTAATTATAAAGCAACCTTTCTGCATTTTTGTGCTGCAAATTCTTATATTTGGTCATTGCAATGTAAGTCCTTTGTTAAATCGCAATTTATGGAAAGAACTGATAAATGATATAGTTGTACTGTATTTGTTTTCTATATACGACATCCTGGAGAAAGAGCGGTCCACTTCACAGCTAGTGATCGGCATCGTTAAAAATTTTTTTAAGATGGTAGAGCAGTTTGGGAAAACCTCAACAAGTTTCTTTTCATAAATTAGCCAAAAAATTTCACTGCAAGAGTGTAAGACTCTGTTTTAGACTGCAGTAAGGAAGATTTTAACTGAATGCACTCATTCACTAAATGTTCGTCTACGTCATTTGGATAATCTACATAAATAAAATGATAGAGGTCTACAGTTGTGCGCGCATCACGGAAAAACTACTGGATAGATTTCAATGAAACTTTCTAAGTTTTATTTCTTAGACACTTGGCTCTTATCAAAAAAAATAATTATTGCAATATCTTCATTTAATAAAAAGTTATTAAAATTTTCATAATGCCATCATAATTACTTTTTAAAGCTCTGACAGCATCATAGTGACAAGACCATCTGGTCTGGCTTAAACTTTTTACCGTAAATTTTAATTTTGTTTGTAACTACTTCATATTATTTTATTATACTCTTTATTGCACATAATATAAACAGTAATACAAGTACAAATTTAGTTTGCAACGGTGGACTTATCTCTATAAGAGATTTCTTCCAGCCAACCTGTGTTAGTGAGAAATAGTGTTATGAAGCAGGCTAAAATAGTGCAGTTTGAGTGCTACGATTATATAATATTATGGTATACAAGTAATTAAAAAAAAACACTACTTAAATATTATATAAGCTACATACCATACTATACATACTTACATACATACATACATACATACATACATACATACATACATACATACATACAAACATTTATACATATACATACCCATATAATAGAATACATAATAATAGTAATTGAGATTGGTTAAGATAGAGTCAGAAAGTGGTGTCTTAATTTCTTCTTAAATGTATTAATAGATGGAGAAAGTTGTATGTCCTTAGGAAGATTGTTCCAGAGTTTTGTGCCATAGACTGTAAAAGAGTTCAGAAGGAACTTTGTGTTGCACTTAGGAATGTCCAGCATTGTAGATATGCCAGGGCGCCTGGAACGAGAGGGGGTAGGGAGAGTTTGGATACGAGAACGGAGGTATGATGGAGAATTAGGATCATTGAGAATGTTGTAAAGGAACGAGAGGATGTGCATATCACGGCGAAGGCGGATTGGGAGCCATTTAAGTTGAGCACGAAAGTTAGATATATGGTCATGCTTTCGCAAGCCAAAAATAAAACGAATGGCGAGATTTTGAAGACGCTCTAGTTTGTTGAGTAGCTCCTCAGTCACATCCAAATAGCACACATCAGCGTAGTCAAGTATGGGGAGAAGGAGCGATTGCGCAAGCATAATTTTGGTTGAAAAAGGGAGGAAAAATTGGAGACGCTTGAGAGAGTGTAAAGTGTAATGCATACGTTTGCTGACCTCATTGACATGGGCAGCCCAGGTCATGTTGCAATCCATTATAAGGCCTAAGTTTTTCACCCTATCACAATAAGGGATTGCAACGCCAGAAAACTGGATCTGAGGTATTGAGTTCCAGTCGATTTTGCACCTTAGTCTACTACTACCAAATATAATACATTGTGATTTGCAAGGATTCACTACAAGGCCGAAAGACTCAGCCCACGACTGGACATCAACCAGATCCGAGTTTAATGCCCCAATAGCCTCATGCAACTCGGCCAGCTCGAAATGCCGATATATCTGTAAGTCATCTGCATACAGATGGAAGGGAGAAGAAATGACTTTTGATATGTTATTGATAAAGATAGAAAATAGTAAAGGGGAAAGTACGCCGCCTTGAGGTACACCAGCAGTTAGATCTAACCAATCCGATGACGCATCGTTGGTTTTCACGCACTGCTGACGTCCGAAGAGGTAAGAGTGAAACCAGTCTATGACAGTAGGAGAAATGTTAACCGCACGGAGAGCACCAACCAGGATATCAAGGTCAACAGAGTTGAAAGCACTGCTAAAATCAAGCAGGACCATCGCGGTGAGCTGGGTTTTATCCATCGCACCGCGGATATCCTCAGTGATATTCAGCAGTGCACCAACCGTGCTGTGGGAGGAGCGGAAACCGGACTGATATCGGCATAAAAGTTTATTGTGAGTCAGATAGGAGTAAAGTTGGTTGTGGACTAATGATTCTATGACTTTGGATAGGATAGGAAGGATCGATATGGGACGGAATTGTGAGAGACAGGTAGGATTAGAGGTTTTTGGTAGTGGGATGACAAATGCTTTTTTCCACGATGACGGGAAGACATTGCGTGTGAGTGAGAAGTTTATAATGTGAGTGATCACAGGCGCAATATCCTCCAGTATGGGGAGTATCATGTGAAGGCTGAGGTTGTCACTACCAATAGACTTTGCTGAAATGGCACAGACACACTTCTTTATAGCTTCAACTGAGACTGGTTCAAAGACGAACGGAGGTAGGTCAGGGGGAGCAAGATTCGATAAGAAAGAGAGAGTAGATTTTTTTTTATGAGGGTCTAAAGTTATAGGTGGAGTGATAAACTGCTGATTTAAGGCATTGAGATCCACAGGACTTTGCGAAGTTTCTGTGGCCTTACCCACACCCAGTGACCTAAGGAATCTCCAAACTTGCGTTTGACAAAGATCCTGAATTGTGGAGTGAATATAGCGACGTTTAGCATCCCTACACATTCTGTTGCAGATGTTACGTAATTTTTTGTATGCGCTAAGGTTTTCGGCAGACGGGTGCTTTTTGTTTAAGGATTTGGCCTTATCACGCTTGGCCATAGTTCTTTTAATAACAGGTGATAACCAAGGAGCGGGAGCGTGTTTTATCCGCACCGGTCTTACCGGAGCATGCTTGTCGTATAATCTAATCAGCTCAGCAGTTAAAGAGTCAACCATGTTATCAATGTTATTTGCAGCCATTATAGCTGACCAGTTAATGTTCTTAACATCCTCTCTCAAACGTTCAAGGTTCATATGCTGAAAATTGCGCTGAAGTATAACCTTGCCTCTAGCCTTTGGAGGGCGCACTTTATATGCGAGATAAATTAAGTCATGATGTGAGAAGGGTGCAGTCATTTGACCATGTGAAACTGTAAGAGTAGGCTGTGAGACAGAGATTATATCTATAAGAGATGGCCGACTATTGGGAAAGTAATGTGTAGGGAAATTCAGGGGAAGAATTTTCAAATTAATCGAAGATATCAAGTCGTTTAAGGCTTGTGCTCTGGAGTCATGTTTTAATAAGCACGTATTAAGGTCACCCATGAATATGATGTGATCATAATTAGGAGCAAAGTCCTCGAGGATATTTCCTAATTCATTAAAATAGTTAATTTTGTCGCTAGGACAGTACAAAACTCCAAGAAGAACTTTTTTGTGGTTTATGACTAATTCTAAAAAAAGGTATTCAAGCGAACCTGTTAAGAGGGAGGTAGAGTGAGAAACCACACAGGCTGGGATGCAGCTACGAAGGTATATACCTACGCCGCCACCGCCCTGTACAGTGCGATCATTACGAAATAAACGATATCCAGGGATAGAGCAGCTAGTTGACGGGAGTGAGGGTTTAAGCCAGGTTTCAGACACAAGTATACAATCGACCACGCCGGTACTAAAGGATGTAAGAAGATCAGAATAGTGAGCAATAATACTCTGCGCGTTAATATGCACTAAGGTAAGGAAATTGGAGTTATGTGGAAAAACGTTCAAAAGTTTGCTTTCAAGTGTTTCTTGATCCGAAAGGGAAGAGTTAAGGCTGTTTCCAGCACTTTCAAAATCGTCCAAAGAAGAACATGTAAAATATTCATCATTGTACATAATACTATTATTACTTAAAGTATTTATTTATAATAAATAAATTATATATAAAATATAAATAAATACAGACAAAATATAAATAAAATACTTATGCAATAATTAATAAAAGCTAAAAAAAAATCCGAAAATAACACTATACTCATGCACAAGTTGACTGCAAAAGAAACAGAATTATGTATATAAAATAAAATGCATATAAATACGAACAGCAATTGAATAAAAAAAACAAAAAGATAAATAAAGTTCACAGCAACCAAAGTAAAAAAACAATAAAGCACAGAGTATAACATAAATGAATACAAATTCTGTATCTGTGCGAGCAAAATGACGCAATGACAGCTGTTAGTTATTTTTATTCATCTATGGTTATGGTGTTTACTGTTTATGAAAATTTGACAGTTGACATAATAAATAGGTAGTGTTGACTAAAAAATTTAAGTTACTTTATGCTAAAAAAGTTGAAAGTAAAGAATTTAAAATGCAGTTATAATAATTTGGCTACCTACCCTGTATATTGAACTTAGTTAATTATATGACACATAATATACATTATAAACCGGCCAAATAAGAAAGTTGTAAACAAGTAAAGGTGTTAATTTTTGTCAGTTTTGCTAAATTGTAACATTAAGTTTTTGAGTTCTGAGAAAGAATTAACTTTAACTCGGGACTTATCAGGGAGAAGAATAACTATAGTACCGTCTGCAGACCAGCACTTCCTCATCCCAAAGTGATTACGAGCAGCAACAAATATGTCTTGGCGAGTCTTGGTTAAAAACTCCGTCACAATTATTTTTGTGCCTTTCAACATAGTTTTGGCCTTCCAAGCTATAGAGCGTGCTTGCATACTGGTGAACCGCACTAGAACAGGCCTAGCAGATTCCCTTTTTGCCCCTAACCTGTGGCAAAAGTCAATTGTTTCGGGTTTAAAGTCTGTTAACTTCATTTGGCCAGTTAATACGTTCACGATCTTCTTCGTGGCGTCTTCATCTGTATTTTCTTGGATACCATGGAAGAGAAGAATTTTTCTACGTGATAGTGTCTCCAAGCCGTCTAGACGATTTACTACAAGCTCCACCTGAGATTTAAGTATTCCGAGCGCCTTCCACACAAAAGTTTTGAATGTGTGAAATTCAGCTGTTAAAGCTTTAACAGTTGGATTAGGTGCAGCGGTGCCTGGTTGTTGCAGGTTTTGCTCAAACTCGACCATTCGGGTATTAAATATAGAAGTTAACTCTTCCATGCTCTTCACCAGCTGTTCAACTGAGGAATCCATAATTCAGTGAGGTAAGTTTGTGTGAAAATGAGTTACCAGTCAACTTATGCAACGATTATGTAAACTTTAATACATATGTACCACAAATATTATATAAAAATAATAAATACTAAAGAGCTACTTAAAACGCGACTGTACTCTTTGATGTCTACCCGCAAAAAAAAAAGCAAGTTTAACAAATATTATAAAGTAATATAATAATTGTAATTATAGTAGCTAAAAATAAGTTAATAATATTGCCATATTTATAATATAATTATTATTTTCTAAGGTACTTTGATGTCATTTTGAATTTTTGTAAATTGTTGGTAGGCATGTCTGTAACAAGTATTATAACCCGCTGAGACGTAAAAAATTTACGGTAAAATACCTTAGTCTCTCGCGTGACCATGATTGCTGTAAAGCATTCGAAACGTCGGGATCCAAAAATCCGAATAAATCCGCGACAAAATCCGAAAAGGTAATTTCATTTATAAAGTCATGTTTTATAATTCTTTTTACTTACCTACTGCCTACTAAAAGCAGTAAGTCTACTTATACAGAATACTTTCAATTTTAGTAAGTTAAAAGAAAGCTCCGGTCCTTATAACTTTTAAGTTATCTATCACTTAGTAAACTAAACACATTTCTAACAATAACAAAGTCAATTCATTAATATAGTCGACGCATAAGTGCGGAAAAATAACAAAATTGCGTCGGGCGATAAGCGGAGGGAAGTCCCCAGTAATAGAAAATACACGGAATACACCGACCGAACAAGCGACGGGGAATTCCCCGTTCCGTTATATAGATGTGCACACGGGTTGATTGATCGCAGTGTTGCCAACCTTATGATCGGATTTTTATTTAATTCTAGATAACTTTTATTATTGACAATATGGTCTATTGTTTTCAGTACGGCTGGGGGCCCTCTGTATCCACGGGGCCCTGGGCTGCAGCCCAAACGGCCTTTAAGTAGATCCGCCCCTGGCTACATAGTAAGTAATAATTCAATATCAAGAGTCAAAAGCGTTGTAGAATAGATATATCAAAATCATTAATGGATGATTTTTGACTTAAAAATTAATAAATTCCATTCTGCTCCTTATTATAATGAGATATAAACTTAGAAAAAATTTGTTAATAAAGTTTAAAAAAAACGATGACTGTAACGTAGGTATTGTGTATTGAATATAGACCCCAATAAATACAATAGTTATTGAATTTTTTGTCTGTTTGTATTTTATCGTTTCACACTATTTACATTTTGTGTAGTGATTCCTTATTTCTGGGGTACTTGTTATTTATGAATTTTTTTCCCTTTTTACAGGAAAGCAATATTATATTTAAACAAAATATCTAATTTCCACTAAAAAAATGAATTTTTAACAAAAATGAAAACCGACTTCATAACTTTACAAATCGAAACTAAAAAGAAAAAAATTATAATTTTAATTACTTAGTTATTGTTGGAATCGGTGCCAGCCTGCATTATCCCTGAGTAACATAGCCTATATTTATTACCCGTGGCTTCGCCACATTAAAATTCTGACTCAGTCGAATTTGTACATTAAATATTTTTGAAAAATCTTATTGTATTAAATAGTCATTAGTATCTGTAGTTTTTAAAATGTTTGTCTGTCTGTCTGTTCACGAGATCATCAGTTCACAAGAAAACTGGACTATTTTGATGGAATTTTCTATGATGACAGCTGGTTGTCCGGGTTAACATTTACGTACTTCGAAAAAATACCTCATTCCACGTTTGGCTATTGGTTATGAACCTACCTTCTGCGCCAGTGGTCGCGGGTTCGAGTCCCGCTGAGGGCATTTATTTTTTTGAGCACGAATGTCAGTCATGAGTGTTAATATTTATATTAACGAATGTTTGTTCTCCAGTCATGGTGTTAATATTTATATTATATATGTATTTAAAAATGTATATGCGTAGTATATCGATTACCTGGTATCTGTAACACAAGCCTCGTAGCTTACCACGGAACTAGATGGCGCTGTTGTAAGAATGTCCCAACATATCTATTACCTAACCTAACATAAGCGTTAAGACGTATCCCGCCATCGTTAGTAAAATCTTATTGAAACAGTCACTATTATCGACACAGAGGCTGATTCTCTAGTTATTATATATAATTTTTGCCCATTTGTCTGTCTGACCGCATCACGAGAAAATCACTGAACAGATTTTGATGAAATTTGGTATAATAATAAATAGTTTGATAAAGGTCATCATAGCTATAGGATACTTTTTGCTGCGGGAAATATCTCATTTCTGAGAAATTTATACTAAAAGTTAAAACCTGACTTAGCTTCGCTCCTCCTCCGCCCGCTAGGATAAAGGGAATTAATACATAGATGTCTTAAAAATATAATTTAAAATTATATGTGAAGACTAGACAGTATTTTATATAGGTACTAACTAACTAAAATTACTCCAAATTAAAATTTCGCGACATATCACCTTCATCAATTCACGTGTGCAATTATTATAAGTAGTACATTATTCTCACAGATATTCTACCGCAGAAACTGGATTTTCTTGAACTTGCATTCGTTTTATTAATGTTATTTATATACTCCTACATGAAACTTCTTTTTAGGGTTCCGTACCTTAAAAGGAAAAAACGGAACTCCCCTTATTTATTTACAAATTTATTTATTTATCGAGTTGAAATTAAATCCATATACACAGGTTTGCAGTCCCTTGAAGCTGTAAAAAATCAAACTTCTAAGCTTACTTTTAAAAAATACAGCCGTTTATGCCGAAAAAACTTATATTTCGACATTCTCAATGGAATTATTACTATTATTAGTACTTTCCGTTACGAATACTGTAACTACACTACTAAAAAGTATATTATTTAAATAAAGAAAGAACTACTTTCCTTTACTTAAATAACTTTTAATAAAGTCCGTAATCTATCAACGAGGTGACGAAAAGTTTTTGTACTTTTTTAAAACTTTTACTAATTTGTACAGAAATGAAAAATCTAGGTATACATATAAATAAAATTGAAGTTTTTTTTTAATAACAGTTTTTCACTAAATGCATATGAAAGTATATACGGTACTAACATCAAAAATACAATTTTTAACATTTCTGTCTGTCTGTTTGTTCCGGCTAATCTCTGAAACGGCGGGACCGATTTTAACGGGACTTTCACTCTCAGATAGCTAATTTTATAAGGAGTAACTTAGGCTACCTTTATTTTAGAAATTTTAATTACTAGTGGAACCTGCGACCTGCTTGCACTTTTCCGATTTTTTTTTCTTCTGCTTCTAACTTTCTGCCTACATAATTATATGCCTATAGCTAAAAAATAAAATAAAAGCTATATTTAAATAACAGCTTAACAAATCAGATTTAACGAAGTTAGAATTTAATTCATATTTAGTCTTCAGGAAGAAACCCTTTAAATCAGTTTGGGCTTTTTTTAAATAATACCCCGTTGTCAAAAATATGAATATTTTTTTACCTTTAGTTGTTAGAAAAGTATTTGCCTTATGATTTTATTAGTAAAGCAAAATATGTAAAGTAGCTTTTTACAAACTATGTTGGCTAGTATTCAAAACATTCTTGCAAACAGTGGACTTACGATCGGCCGATAGTTTGGTCGGGTAAGCGCACACACTGGCTCGACTAAACAGTTGTGGGTGCGCATATTAGAGATTACTATGTTCAACGCGTATTTAATTCAAAGTGTAACAACGTTACACAAAACGAACAAATTACGCTCAAGTCTTAAATTGAAGTTTAACAAAGGCTTAAACTAGTAACCTTTAAAGGGGAAGTCCAAACCACTTTTTATATTGGTTCTTTACTTATAGTTTCGAATAGCAAAGTTCGTGAGCTATTTATAATATCTATACATATAATGTACAACAAATTATGAATTTTCATCACAAAAAAAATTTTTTTTTTTTGGAAAATCCTATTTTGGGCCGAATTTTTAGAATTTTTGTCTGTCTGTTTGAAATCGCATGACATTGTTCAGATTTTGACAAAATTTGGTATGAAATATCGGGTGTAACATTGAAATCAGTCAGTATGGGAAAATCCGAAACTAAAGTCATAGTGTGGTCATAGGTACAATGTCATCGATTTTATTAACAAGAAAAACTTAGGAAAAATAAAACTAACACTATTTCTATTTATAAAGATAGTGGTAGCCCAGCGGTAACGCGCTCACTTGGATAACCGAGTGATCCGGGTCAAATCCGTGTCTCGCACCTCTGACATTTTCATGTGTAAATCATTTCTATCATGATTACAAGTCTTACGGTGAAGATAAACATCGTGAGGAAACCTGCATGTCTGAGAGAACCTAGCAAGTTTTCGAAAGACATGTGAAGTTCGCCAACACGCACTAGGCCAGCGCGGTGGACAATGGCCTGATCCCCCTCGTACTGAGGGAGGCCCGTGCCCAGCAGAGGGACGTTAAAAAAGGGCTCATGATGATTTCTATTTAGATATCAATTGTGGAGGTCTGGTATGACCTAAGAACAGATCATTGTATGTCTTGTACTTTCAGACTTCCCCATACCGACCGATTTGAATGTTACACCCGATTTAATAACTATTTATTCAGGTCAATATATAGAAAGATCTTTACTTGCTGAGTTTCTTACGTCAGTTCTTCTCAAGTCAGAGGTTTCTTCTTTCCGAACTGGTGGTAGACTCATGACGTTCAGTAAGAAATTGTAACAATTTTTATGCTGAATAAAATATTTTGATTTGATTTGATTTGACTTGTACTTAAAAATATCTCTGAAAAATCTGTTGACCGTTAAAATATAGCTATGGACGAACCCAAGCGGGGTTAAGTCACTAGTAAAAACCCTTGATTATATGTTATGTATATAATCAAAGGTAAAAGTAGTATAAAAGTACATATGTCGCGAAGTTAAGTCACTAGTATAAACCTTTGTTTATATGACATGTATATATGTATAATCAAAGGTAAACTGGAACTAGGTAGGTACTAAGTACATGTCTTGGACCATAAATCTAGGGACGCACCTAACTTAGCGGGCAAATCGCTTGTATAAAATAAATAATTAACATGTTGCTACAAATTGCACCATGCCGTTTGATAAAATAAACTGATATCATATCTACATAACAATTTAATCTAATATGTGCCTATAATGTAATTGTCATCAGGACAAACATAAATAATTTGATAATTATTGAGTCATAGACTCAATATTGCGCCATTTAAATGCAAAATACTAAAAATTTAAAAAAAAAAAACATTTTTATGGAATAACAATTTTTATGGACACACTTTTATATTTTTTAAATAGTTAATATTTAAAGTAGGTATATGCATTATTTATTAATTAGGTAAATCAATGAATTAATAAACGGTACTAATAAAGTTAAGGAAATGTTATGTTTTTTGTAGTATTTTTTAGTCAAAGCATGTAGTGAATCTAATCATCTCGAATCTATTTACTGTTAGCTTCGTAGTCTTAGTTCAAGGTTGATTTATATTGAGTGCGCACGTTTGTTGCTGTAAGTGTCATTTGTTATTGTTTTTTGTAATATTTTATATATATTTTTTATTTATCTGTATATAAAAGCCGGATTTTTCAATTATCAGATTCAGATTCAACATCTTCCTTCTATCCTAAATAGAAAACAAGAAATAAAGTGATATAAAAGGATATTTTTCTTCATTAAAATTGGTTTGTATAACTGTGAATAACTTGTATTTAATAATTAAAAGTTCACCATTACAGTTATTAAACAGTGTTATTCCGAAAAGGTACTTTTTAGAAATAAATTTGAAAAATAATGTTCCTTAGATTTAAAAAAAATCGTACTATTACAACTTATTATTAAAAACTTAATGCTATACGCAACTATGATATAATATTAATATAAATAATTAATATACTAAATATTTCAGTCTACCCACCATTTTAAATTCGTTCATATTCTTACTTATTTTGTTTCTCACGACAAAATTTTTAGGTGTAATTCAAAATTGATAGAATGAAACATGTTGTACGTAAATTATAATGTATTCGACCGTCATTAACTTCGGCCTTCATCTGATAATAAGTATAAAAAAAATCCAGTCATGTTTGAATTGATTGAGGCGTATTTTTTATTAATGTCTTTTATTCCAAATATTTTTATTTACATTTAAAGCTCTAAAAGCTTTAATGGTCTTATAATAATGGTAGACCAGTAAATAAATAAATAAATAAATAAATATGTTGGGACATTTACACACAGCACTATCTAGTTCCACAGTAAGGTACGAACCTTGTGTTATGGATACTAGATGGTTGATATACTACACATAATATAGTATAAGTTTAAATACATACATATTATAAATATAAACACCCATGACTGGAGTACAAACATTCGTGCTCAACAAATGTATGCCCCCAGCGGGACTCGAACCCGCGACCGCTGGCGCAGCAAGTACACTCTGCGCAACGCGTGTCGTCAAAGCATTTTACCTCGCACTAAATTTCCGATCGGATTTTTCTATTTTATAAGATTTAGGATCATTTACTGAGTATAAAATTACAAAATGCTGGCAGATTCCGGTGGAGCTTCAGGCGCCATCTTATCTAGAAAACATTGCACTTAAGGGCAAAAGTCATTGAAACCATTATTGTAGAAAATAAAATTTCACATCTTTTGTGCTTTGGAAACTTTTTTGTAAAACTGACCGTTTACGTTTTATAAGTAGTCCATTTAATTAACTCGTTTGACTACTTCGGCTGATAACTCTTGAAATATTGGATTACTCAATAAAATGCATATACCTATCCATTTTAAAGATTTATCTATTTCTTACAACTTTTGTTAATAACTTTTTCTAAAAAGTTTTATTATTTATTGTTTTTTTTCTGAAGTGCAAAATTTTTGAGATTTCTGCCAAATGTCTCATGATATTAATGACCTGGTACCAGGTACTGCACTCGAGAACGAATTTTAGATACTCACAAACGTAACCTTGCCATGATTAAGGGTTTTTCCCCTATGCGTACATGCCCTTGATGATGTCCTCATCTCATGTCCTTTTTAGCTAAATTCCTCCATCCTATTTATGTTTCTTCCCCTTGATCGAACTGATTATTATAAATTTTGTCTACAGGCTTACAGTATCAAAGAATTTACTTATCAATAGTTTTTACTTAATTTTTTTATGTAGGTTATATATTTCCTGTGCTGTCTTTTGTTTTGGGTCTATAAGATATTACTGTCTTTTCATCCAACTTAAAATAGGACGAAGTTCTAAATTCGGTTGTATTTTTTTACTTATCGGATATCTACCTAATCAGATATTTACGATTACAAATTATTTTTATGTGTGTAGTTTATAGTATATGTTATTTTGCTCAACTGGCACGCTTTAAACTAATAAAAAAATAGAATGTCTTTTTTAACATTTCCATATATGTAGTAACATCACATAACGCAACATATTATGTATCTATGAGAGCAGCACTGAAAAATAAAGATAAAAATATAGTAGTTAATAGGCCAATTGTCCTCTTTAAATCGCTAGTATATAAAGCGGTAGGTATATAGTCAGGGCCGAATTTAAGTGTGGGGAGCCGTTAGTATTTTTTACAGAGGAAGCCCCCCATTCTATTTCAAGAATGTCAGGGTCTTTTAGATTGATACAAAACCATAAAAATAATCTTTTACTTTATTTTTATACGAAATTTAAAAACGCTATAAGTATATATGTAATTTAATAAAGCAATCCTTCTCTTAAATTTAGGTTCTGTATATCTTATCTATGTATAATTAAGGCAAAACGCGCTCATATGAAAAACAAGTGCAGGTTCGAATCTCGTGTCTCCATTTGATATTTTCACTTCTGATCATTTTTCAAAATAATCATCACTTGTCTGACGATGAAAAACGAAACCCTGAGTACGATTTTTTTGTTTTTCATACGCAGTTATTATAATTTATTTTCAGAGGAAAAATGGACCAAGAAAAAGTACTCAAGGATATTCTAGACAAAGTCGCTAAAGAACAAAAGTACGAGAACTGCGACATACATTTTAGACAAATATCAACTGATGGCGCCAATTATACCAGCTATCTCTATCTCGCCACTATCTCGGCACCAGATAAGGGTGACCTGAAGCTTTTTGTCAAAGTTGCCGCCATTGGGGACAAGATGCGATCCGTGGCACCCTTCAGAATATTTGAAATTGAAAGCTTTTTCTACAAAAAACTTGTAGGAATTTATAAAGACTTGGAAGAGCGACACATGGTACCGCCCGAGCACAGACTTGTCACGGCAAAGTTCTACGCAGCAAACGATGAATGCTACAAAGAGGCAGTAGTGTTAGAAGATCTGACGGTCGCTGGATATCAATCATACGACAGGTTTCAATGTTACACTTGGGAGTATGCAAAGTCGAGTATACAAAACTTGGCCAAACTTCACGCCCTGTCCATCGCCTGGTCGATTTCTGATCCAAAAGAGTTTCAGGATTCAGCTGAAAAATTGAAGAGTGAACAAAACGTAGAGCCTATCATGGAGTACTTTCAAAATGTTGTGAAAAATGCTATAGAAGTAACCAAAGAAGAAAATAAAGAGAGATTTATAAAGTTCGTAGAAAAAATTTCGAAGGAAATAGATTTTTGCCAGTGGCAGAAGCCTTTACGTCGCCCGGTTGTGGCATATGGAGACTACAGGCCGAGCAACTTGATGCACAAAGAACGCGAGGTGAGTTGAATTATAATTCACTGTCACCGTCAAGTGATCTACTTACAATTAACTTACAAATTGTTATTAAAAAAGTGTAATTTCTATTAGTTAAAACCAAACCTAAATATATTTTAATGATTAGACAATGGTCCAGGGCCGGATTTATATATTGTAAGGATATCAAAACAATTATTCAGTTTTACTCGGGTCTTCTTAAGACAAATATATGGACCGTGACATGACATTAGGTACCTTTGGTTCTCCATAAAATAAATTCTGTAGACCTCGACAGGTCAAGTTCAGTCAGGACAGGTTTTATTATATATGCAGAGTGACATACCACGTATAAATCATTTATTTATTTTATGTACTGTAATCTTACTATTTACCTATACTTAGTATTTACCTGCATGCATTGATTGATTGTCCCAGAGCTGTTTTACATGACAATTAACAGACAGCCTTTTAATATTCTTATGAAGTTATATCTCAGATGACCCGAGCATGATTGGAATAAATGATTAGTTATGAGACTAAAAGTTACTATAGTAAACGTGTACCACTGTACGTTTGCACAATAATTATAGAGGCAGTGGTAGTCCAGTGGTGCTTGCTTGTATAAACGAGTGATGCGGGTTCAAATACGGGTCTCACACCTCTTTAAGCTAATTATTTCTAACATTATTACCATTTGTCTTTCGGTGAAGGCGAGCATTGTGAGGAAACCTGTATGTCCGAGAGAATCAAGCAAGTTTTCGAAAGATTGAAATGGATGTGAAGTCCACCAACCCGCACTCGGCCTGCGTGGTGGACTATGGCCGGATTCCCCTCGCATCGGCATGGGCCGATTCTCCTCGCAGTAGGATGTTAAAAAAAGCTTAATTTAATACAATACACATTAATAGGTACCTTTCAATGGACAACAGCATGATAAACCGTATCATCATCAGCCCTCTTTAACGTCCCACTGCTGGGCACGGGCCTCCCTCAGTACGAGGGGGATCAGTCCATAGTCCACCGCGCTGGCTTAGTGCGAGAGACAGTACCACTGTCTCAATGATAAACCGTATAATTATCATTAATTATTATTATCTAACCGCGTTGTGGGTAGAGCATAACTACACTAAACTAACACTACAGTATTAAATATAATGACATTCAAATCCCCGGAATCGTAAATAATAATTAAGTCTTCTTTATTCACATAACATTGTGTTTTGTAAGAAAATAAGTATTTTCTGTGCTATACAATTACGGTGTTACGGTGAAGGAAAACATCATGAGGAAATCTATATGTATGAGAGAACTTAGCGAGTTTTGAAAGATGTGTGCAGTGTGAAGCTGATCATACTAATAAAATTTAGATTAAAATACAGGTAGTTTTAGAGACACTTTAAATTCATAACCTACTTACTACTCGGATACTTACTTGTTTTTACTCGTGGATTCGCTTACATGGTAAAATTCGCGACAGAAGGTAACTTATGTCTTTTTCCAAAGTTCTATTTATCTTAACACCAAAATTAATCAAAATATGTTCAGTTTTGGACTGAAAACGTAACAGACAGACGGACAAAATAACTTTCGTATTTAAAATATAAGTACCTACAATTAGAAGCTTTACTTAATATTTCAGGACGGTACAATTGAAATCATATCAGTCGACTACCAAACGCTACAGATAGGTAATCCCATCCTCGACATAATGTATTTCATCTACTGTGGATCAGACAAAGAATATAGAAAGAATTATTTCAAGCAAACCCTGGAGTATTATTACAGTGAGCTGCGCGCCGCACTAGAGAGGTTGGACGTTGTACCAGATGATGTGTACCCTAGAGAAGATTTTGACTATGAAGTCGAACAGGTGAGGAATTGTATACCAGCTATTTAGTTTAACTTTGCGAAATATTAGGAATAGCTGCAATTTGTATGCATAATCTGTACTAATATTATAAAGCTGAAGAGTTTGTTTGTTTGTTCAACGCGCTAATCTCAGGAACTACTGAACGGAATTAAAAAAATCTTTTTGTGTTGGATAGTCCGTTTATCGAGGAAGGATATTTTACATCACACTACAACCGATAGAAGCGGAGCATCAATGAAAAATGTTGCAAAAAAACTATTTATTTTGATTTTAAACCTTTAGAATGCGAATGGAGCCACAGGAAATGCTAGTATTTATATTTTGTTCAGTTTTTATATCTGAAATTAGATAACGTCTGCGATGTTAAAGATTTGTCATTTCGTTACCCTTGGCCTATTTCGCAGAAATAAATCAAAATCAGCCCAGCCGTTAAGAAAAATTACAAAGTCTCGCCTGATTTTAAATAACATATTACTAAGATAACTTAGTAATAAGACAAATAAGAATGCAGAAAAATTATTTAGAAGTAAATTTACTTATCATTTATTTCAGACTTTACCATTTGGCCTCGTATTGAGCATCTTTTGCCTCCTCATCATCACGGTGAAGGCGGAGGACGCGCCCACGGTCAACCAGGATATAGCAATAACAGACTTCGCGACATCTCCGAGTCAACTCTACAAGGAACGATTAAATGACATTATCGATGATTTTGTCGATATGGGAATACTTTAAAAATTATTGACTTTTTAGCTTTTTTAGATAATTTTGTTAACTGACGAGACGAATCAGAGATTTTAATATATTTTATTTTATTAAAAATAGGTATAATTATAAATATAATAATTGATTATGAACTTTCCTAAAGTTGGGTCGCAAAAAATAAGAAAGCTGTCTCTCGCTTAAATTTAATGCGTCTCGCTCGCACAGATGCAATGACCGCTACCCGTGGGGGTTGTAAACATTTTACCTGAGATTATAAAATTTGTTTTTGTTTATATGTAGTTGTTTGGCCTTGTATTAATAATAATTAATAATTCCATTAGACATACACAAAACAGTGCTTTATGAAGATTTTATATTTTATAAATTTTATAAAAAAATATTTACATTTAATTAACATCAATAATGTATTTAATAAGTTAGTAACTCATTTTTATTTCCTTCAAAAATTTAAAACGCGCACTTAATACAAAAATGTTTGTCTACTTTGACTACTTTAAGTAGGAAAAGAGGTCATTGTACGAAATTCCTCCTGCTCCGCGACATTGGTATAGTAAGTTGTAAATTTATTTTTTATTATTTTTATTATCAATGCAAATATTTGAATTTTTATATAAAACTATGTTTTTGTATTTTGTCGCAGATCTATTTTTGGTTCCCTACGTTTCCCGTTACCATGATCGCTGTATAAGTGTATAGCATTCGATATGTCGGGAAACAAAAATCTAAATAAATCCGCGAAAATCCGATAATATAGTTTATTTAAAATAAAAATAATGTATTTAATAAAGGTTTAAATAATAAAATGGAAATAGAAACTTTTATTGTAGTAGGTAAGAATAATAAATAAAATACAATATTTTTACTATTAAACATTAGATTAAATTTACTATGGACAAAGAATTACGAATGAAATGTATATTAAATAATATGAAGAAACATTACGTATTTTTAAGCTTTAAGTGTATTAACAAAAAAGTATAATAGACGCTGTTTGAGTTATTGAATTTATAAATAAAACTACAAGGTTATTTTGTTTTATTTAATTTGTACATTTCTTTTTGTTACTAAAAAGGTTAGTCGATAATAATAAACCAAACCAAAATCGCTTTCTATTTGCAAAAGATTTTTGGAAAATTTAGATAATTATATAGATGAAGAGTTTGAAAGTACCTTTCAAAGTAAAAACCTTCTTCAATCTTTAGTAAACTATTTCAAGAACTTTTTTGAGAAAATAAATAACTAATTTCTTATTAATATGTAGTAAGTAATTTCTCATCTCCCTACAGGCTACACAGTACCTAAGTAGTAACATATCTACTACTAATTTTATTAAATTTAAAAAAAAACAAGGTTACAGTGTAAAATAAAACACAATGTTTATACAGTATGCTGTCCATTTTATTATCTCAGGAATTATTTTCATATCAATATAATATCATAGTTTCATTACAATATGTCAGCGGGTAATGACGCATGGCGGTACGCTGTTCCTTACCGACTTCATACCATCCCACCACTTCTATGAAACTGAAACACACACCAGCTTTCCAACCGTGAGCTTGAACTTAACAAACTTTAATAATCGAGTAAGAAAAAACTAACTATAGCTTTAATTAAAAACAATTCTGTAAACAAAAGAAAAAATTAAAGCGCACAGCCGATAAACATAATAAAATTTATTTTATATCGTCATTAGTGCATCTATTTCTACCACAATTTCCTTCCATAGTAATTTTAAAGCAGATGGCAACACTGCCACCTGTCAAAGTGACGTCGGTTCGAAATCTAGCTACACGCTAACGTACAAACATACAACGTTCGCATATAAACTTTTAACTTTTAATTTACCTATAAGATTCCTAAATTGTATTTATCTAGTGCATAAACAATTTCAACCGTATCAAAGCTAAGAGCGAGTTCCGCGTCGAATAGGGTCCCTGATAATACGAATACAATAGAAATGCTTAGTTTAACAGATAATAAATATAGCTTATGAATTTTTGAAAGCTGGTCAACGTTAAAAACCTTTTTTAAGTAAACTTAAAATGAAAATACAAACACATGTACTTTTATATATGTATTAAAAATGGACTGATCATATTTGAAATCGTCGACCAGCTCATAGCTAGTGAAGAATGAAACAATACGATATGTACATACATTAGCGAATATTCAACAAAACAAGACCTTATAAGTACAGGGTTATTGAACACACATATTATTGTTAATATGATGAATAGTAGAAAACTACCTCTAATGTATATGAAGTACGGATTAAAGCCTTTTTTCTATAGAGCAACACCGCAGTGATTAGAAATATTTGTTTTGTTCACAAATCACCGCGGCAAGAGTTTTCATTGCCACTCGCACAGCGAATTATTTTATAATAGTTTTATATATTTTCAAACAGCCTCAAGTAACAAAATTATTAAAATGAGGTATAAAATGAATAAATGATACTAATATTACAAAATTTCGCTGCGCGAGGGCAAGTCCACTCCGCTCATCGCTAATCAATATAGAACATCTAAGTACTAGATCACAAGAATTAAACAATATAACACGAACCCGATACGATTGATATGAGAAATTGTACTTTTATAAATCATCTTAAGTATGAAACAACATAGGTAACTCTGTAGGGATCTTAGGGCGAGGGCACACTACGTCATATATTGTACAAATAAAATTTTGAAATACAATAAATTATAATATATTTTTACATACTTTCCACTACAAATGGATGTAGCCGAGGAAATATATTCGAATACACACTTGCGAAATCAATAAATTATTTTGGAATGACTCTAAAGTTTACAATTCGTTGCATACAAAGAGCGACGAAAAAGATCCAAATAAACTATTAAAAATATAAAACTTCAATAAATGCATATCTATAAGTTTACATTACAACAACGATTATGACAATTTTGTGATGTATTTATGATATTATTTAATCTCAATATGTTTCGTATCTACTAACCTACTATAACGGGTTAGACATGAGCAAAGAAGCTTTACAGTTTCAGAATAACATGCTTTTTCCATACTTTATTATTTATCCCACCAATGTTTTCCTACTCTAGGCGCGCGGTCCCCAATAATACTGATTAGCGTCACATATAATATCGCCGTCTCGCTCTACTGCAATGTGTGCGAAAGAGAAGTACATTCCAACAGTTACCGAATCAATGTCCCGCGCACCGTCACTACCGACTTTTAGAAATCTCCCGACACACTAAATTCTGTTACACATTAAAAAAATCTTTTTTATTTATTAAAAAGCTAGTTTAAGTAGCGTGACCTGTATATTATTATATTTTTTGCGATATGGCAACATATTTGATAAAAATTGAGATTTTAGTATGTCGAGCGATATCTTAAGCGTCCTTAATAATAATATTATCAAATTTACTTTATTTATAGCTTTAAATACACATATACACGTCAACGATGAGAATTATTTAATTCGCTATTGAAGGTACGTTACAATATATTCTTGATAACAGAAGGTCGCGCGGCCTGCACGGATTTGGGTGTGTTCGCATACACGTATATAAACTTCAAAACAAAGTGACTCAAGACGAATTCGTCATAAATGATGTTTAACAACATAAATAAATATCCACAAACATATTAATTCAATGGCAACATTACAAAATGGCGTCCGCGCAGACCGACGAGCCATAAACAACAGCGCCTAAGAAAGAGATAACAACTTTTAGGATTATTACCCATAAATACATTGGTATTAATAGTTATACATAAGTTTACATTTACACTTACCTAAGGCTTGCGGAGACATTGAGAGTTCAGTGTTGCCATTATTAAATGGGTATGTCTCGGCAAGCGTGCTAGAATAGTTATTGTACCGTCGGCTTACGGCCCGTGCGCACATAAGCGAGTGTTGCCTTATGCACTACGTAGCTAAGCTAAAAACTACCAATTTGGTATGAAAACTTCAACAGATTACACAACTCCGATTATTGGACTTATTTTACGGGAGACTTTATTTCACTTAATTACATGGAATATGAATAGACATCGATACGAGAACTCGAAGTTAATTGAAGTATTGGAAGGCACGAAAACGTCGAACAAGATGTTAAAAATAGTATCACGAAGGAGAATCTATAAGAAGGTCTTATAATGTTTTAAAAATATATTTAAACAATCGGTGGTAAAAGGTACACGTCGCTAACGTTTTAAACATGCATTGTTTTCTATAATCATTGGCTCAACGTGACATATTTTAGCATAATTTAAAGAAAAAAAAATAACTGTCATATGTCATACTAACAAAAACAAAAAAAAAGAACGTTTTGCATTATTATAATTTATAATATTTAGGATATTTATTTACGACAGTCCAAGTTCAAACATGCGAAAAGTAATAACTGAAAAAACATTATTAATAATAAATAACAATAAAAATGCATATTTGCACTCGACACCTCGCTGTTGATTAATGACAGGCATTCACATCACAATAATAAATAAAAATACGACGTAGATACAAAATGTAGATTAAAAAAACATTAGTTTTTTTTAATTATCATTAATGACATCTGTCATTAATCAATTAAGGATTTTTTAATTATAATTCTATATTGAATGGAATATTATACAAATACAGTATACTAAAATAACTAGTAAGTTAAACATAACACATTCAGAACACTGGTGCCACTTTTAATATGAATTACATTTGCATTAACAAACATTTAATACTTTTTAAATATTCTACGTAATTAAATGAATAAAATAGCCATAAACTTTTTTTTTTATTTCTAGTGATACCAGTATTTTGTCTAATAACATCTCTAATTAACTAGCTATTAATGGTAAAGGACCTCGGGTAAAACTTTTTTTTTAAATTTTTAAATTCAAATAGGTCCAAAATATAACATACACGTTATATAATAATATGAATATTGAAAGTAAATAATAAAACTAAGGACTGTACATAATTTATTATATTACATTAGGCCATTTCAAAATAATACAAAAATGTAGGAAGCTATTAAGGAAAATACGCGACGAGATCTATATTATCTATACTCAATATAGAATTTTTTTTTTACTTTGATAAAATAATCGATAATCGATAAATATAATAATTTAAAATTAAATCTTTTCAATATCTCACATCACTACGTAAATAAGCGGCCTATTTTACTTAATAGCTAAAAAATTGTTCATCAACCCCGACTTTGCAATTTAGTTTGACTAGGACACATTAATAGTCAATCGATATCGATACGAATAATTTGCATGAGGCAAGAATTAGTCCCAAACCGCCAATCTAATACCACTGATATCCTTTCAGTCTGAATCGATTAAAAAATCGATTTTCTCCCTAAAAATAGGGCACGTTTAGGTCACTTCTCCTGCCGGGATATAGCTAGGGCAAGCTGAAGTTCGGCATCTTCTTGCTTCCTTCTAGCCTCAGCCTCATTTTCTAGACGTTTGGACTCAGCCGCGGCCCACGCCCACTGCTGCTCTTCAGTGGGCAAAAACTCGGTACTTTTCGCTTCAGTTGGCTTTTTCTTGTCTTTATTGTGTCTCGACCTCCCTATACCCCCGATTGTGTGTACTAGTGATTTCGCATATTTCACTGGTTTAGGCGACTTCTCCTTTTTGTTGGGCAAAGTGTTTGTGGGCCACGTTTCGTTTAAATTTTTGTTTTTATTCTTATTAGAATTGGCGTTCGCGTTCGAATCCCAATCGGCCGCCCAATTATCTGTTTTCCAGTCGCTTGTAGAACTTTTGGTGGAATTGGTCCACGTATCTTGGTTGGGCTTGGTCCATGCGTCTTCCATGGCCCAGTTGTCGTTCGGCCAAGCGGTCCATGCCTCGTTATTATTCGATTTCGATGCAGAAAAGGGATCGTATGCGACAGGTGGGGCCGAGACCCTTCCACTTTGTCTCTCCGGTTTCGAGAAGCTTCCATTAACTGCTGAGGCGTTGAAGAAATCATCCGTTTCGAATCCGGCGACTGACGTGGGTCGGGCGAAGGAGTCGCTTTTCTTCGCGTCATCCGCGAAGGGGTCTTCGATGTTGAAGGGGTCCTCGTATCGGTAGTCTTTGAAGGGGTCTTCGGTGAAGTCGAGGGCGGGTTTTTTCTGGGCGAACAGAGAGAGGGTGAGTGGGTGAGTGGGTGTGGGTGAGGGAGGGGGGAAGGTGGGGGTGTACGCACAAGGGCCCGCCCGCCGTCCGCTTAGCGCTGCAATGTGGGACAAGCGCGAGCGTGTTAGCATGTTAGTGGAAGTGTTGAATGGTATGAACAGATTATATACGACACCAGCGAACTTTTTTTTTCTAATACAATTTATTTCTGTTTGGAGTTAATTAAAATGAGAAATTAGTGTGTAATATGAATTTGAATCATCAATATACTGTTTTTTGTTTTTGCATTCGCTGGCATCAAGTGACGGACATAGAACAATATTTAGAATTGAATTATTTACATAAGTATTATTTAATCAACATAAATAATAATATATAAAAATAAAAATGAAATAAAATAAATAAAGGAAGGAATTATCATGCATCTAGCATCAAAAGCGCTTTTTTCTAACTAACAAAATGCTATAAAGCTAAACAAAATCTACCTAAAAACAACAGATATAAATTAAAGTTTGTTTACTGATTTAAACTAATGGTTATAAATGTTACAAATAATTTATAATTTAAATGACATAAAATACTAATGTTAATTATATAATCAATCATACAAAAATAAATCCAAATGAATAAAATAAAATAAATTATTGATATTATATTTACTTAATCTTCTAATACATGCAATAATTAATTTTAGTTTTATTTAACAATAATAAATTTATTGTCTGTACGTCTGTCAGAAACATCTTAAAAATGGGTCTTACTAAAAGCAACTAGAGGATGCTTAGTTAGAAACTACACTTAGCAAGTAATACTTGTTAATGAATGATAAACAGACTGACAAATACATATAATATAAATGTTATGATACAAAATAATGAAAAAAAATGCAAATAAAATGCTCGTCCCAACGAAGCGCTAAGCGAAGCGGAACAAAATGGCGTTAACTAAAACTCAATCTATATATTTATATTAAATAATAAAAAAAGATTGAGTATTAGTTCTGGCAGACTGTAACTTTAAAGGTATCCATTTTTTTATATTTTTTTTATATAAAAAATATCAATAGGAAACCTTTAAAGCCTTGTGTGCACAAAATTATACGAGAATGGCATTATGCAACAGAGAAAGTAATAGAAAAGCACGTCACTATAAATAATTATAACAATTTATAAACAAAATGCCATTCTCAAGACGTGCATTCTAGATATTAGAAAATATTACACTACATACATTTCTTTACTTTCTCTGCAGCGTTAAAAAAAATTAAAAATAATAAAAAAAAGTTGTCATAGCTCAAAATGGCCGCCGGCTACTCGGTTCATGCCGCTATTTACTAGGTAAAGGGAAGGTATCGGCTAATACAAAAATAATCTGAAAATAATCTCTTGTAAAAATAATAATTTATAAAATGTAAAAATAAAACAACATTGTGAAATCATCTTCTAGAAAAAATAATATTTAAAAGTTATGTTCGAAAACATTAATCACATCACATTAATGAATAAATTTATAATATTTCCGAATTTTAAAAACCGATTTTAATAAAACTTTCATGTTACAAAATCTTATTATTTTGCACTATGTGAATATATTTAAAAGTCATTAGTTAAATTCCATAAAATATTTATAGTAAAAGTATTTTAGGTAAAGAAAAAGCTATTATCACGGATTTTCTGATAAATCTAATATTGAATTCATTAATATTTTATATATCAATCAAATAATCACTACAATACATATAGATATAAAATTCAATATAAAAAAAAATTATGCCTATCGATGTGATTATATGGACATACCCTGTTTATGTGTAGGTTACATACATCACCAATTATCTTAATCAGTCATTAAGCCATATTAGCCTAGCCTTTTCATTAAACGGCCTTTTTTAATTAGGCCGCTAATTAAACAGCTGCTTAACCCTTAAGGAAGTTTACTGCGATATATCAGTTAATTACTCGTATGTATAGTAGTACTCGTAGTATGTAGATTTTTATCCTAGTTCAACATATTTATGGATATATTCTGGGTTAATTTTGCATCTGGTTATCCACAATGAACATCCATATTAACTTATATTTCGTAACTAATCTTGTTTGCTTAAAAGCATTTAAATTTCGATAGAATAGTTTAATTTAAAATACATAAATCAAAGAAGAATTATCATGTAGTAAAATCGAAGAAGAAATTATATTTTAAAAACCAAGAAAATACGGTTATTTTAAGAACAAAAAATAAACAGACATATTCTAACAACAGTCTAAATTCATTTTACCAAGATATTTATACCAACAGGGTATGTCCATATCCACATAACCTATCAGCGTCGTGACGTCATTTACCTTATGGGGCGGCATGGGGCGTGGGGGCGCGGGGCGCGGGGGCGGCGTTTTGTGTCGCTTGGCATCCGCACTGGCAGCACTGGCAGCGCTGGCAGCGTTGGCAGCACTGGCATTCATGTTGGCAGCACTGCTAGGGTTGTTCACCGAGTTCCTGGTTGGCGCGTGCAGGACTGCGAAGGGATCGGACTCCCAGGCGGCCTGTTTGTTTGACGGGTGAAAATGTTTATGATTGATCTTTGATATAATCACTGGTCGACTTAGTAGGTCGTCGTCCATATTAAAAAAAAATATTTGTCATCAAAAAAATTGAAGCAAAAGTGGGAACCTTAAAAGCCCTAAACCTTAAAAAACAAAAAAAAACAGTTAAGCTACTGTTTACCAATTCAATTACCACTTCAACTCGTTTTCCAAGAACATTTAAAACATTTAAAAAAAATAAAAACAATATAATATTGTTTATGAATAGCAATTTGATAATAATTAAATAAATTTCATCCAAGGATAGTGTACGGGCTGAGACGAAAATCCCTACAGTCTTTGGTTGATATTATTATATTGATAGGAATTATTGATAGATACGTAAATGATAGTCCAGGCTAAAACTAATTGTGTATTAACTGAACTGAATGATAGATAGAATAGAATGATAGTTTGATATATTGATAGAACGACCCGTGAGCGTGTACGACGACGACTACTACTACGAGTGCTACTGCATCGAAATATGTATGGCGTAAAGTGCTTACGCGACAAATATTATGTATTGGCCCGTACAGATAGACAATTTACTTTCAATATTAGTTTAGGGTTAACATCTCACAAAGCATTTATAAAAATCGATGTGTGTATGTATCTTCGCTATGAACTCCAAAACGGCTGGAGCGATTTTGAAGAAATTTTCAGGCAATCTTCAGATTAGCTTTCTGGGTATCCTGTGAAGTTTGGTAACAATGGGAAGTTTGAACGTGGGCAAAGCCGCGGTACGGCTATTATAGTACTAAAATTATAAAGCTGAAGAGTTTGTTTGTTTGTTTGGTTGTACGCGCTAATCTCAGGAACTACTGGTCCGATTTGAAAAATTCTTTTATAGCTGGATAGTCCGTTTATCGAGGAAGGCTATAGGCTATATTACATCACGCTACGACTAATAGAAGCGGAGCATCAATGAAAAATGTTGCAAAAACGGAAAAAGCGGGTGTTAGTTCTGCGAGGTCTACTCAGAAAGAATTTGGTTTCAGGTCTTTAGAACGCGTGCGAAGCCGCGGGATATGCTACTCATAGTATAGTCGCACTGAGTTTCTTTCGCCAGTTCTTCTCAGGTCAGAGGTTTCTTCTTTCCGAACTGGTGGTAGACTAATGACGTTCAGTAAGAAATTGTAACAATTTTTATGCTGAATTAAATATTTTGATTTGATTTGATATACACTCACGTCATTTGCGGGTTTAGCTGCGGCGTCTGCGGGCGTGAAGGCGTCGCTTGCGAAGGGATCCTGGTTCGAAAACGCGTCGCCGCCAAAAGCGTCCTGTTATTGAAAGAAATTAGTATTTTATTAATATTTTTTAGCACTCGGACTAAGGATATAATATATAAACTCATTATTTTTATATTTGATAATCTGTGACCGAGCTGTCAAGTTGTCTTTTACTTTTTATCGTAATGGCGGGAACGCGATATACGATTCGTTGAATCGATGGATACTTTTTATAAAATTATATTTGAAAGAAAGAATATAAGTTTAAGAATAATTTATGAATTGTTCGATTTATGTGTGACAGTTTTTAGTATTGTTCTTTTATGTTTACAATATAATATATTATTATATAATTTTTACAAATGACAATTAGATAATATGCTTAATGTAGAAGTAAAATAAAAAATAACAACGATTAAATAAATTTAAATTATTAATTTAAATTTATTTAATAGTTGTTATTAAATTGCAAGTTGATTGATTAAATAGCAAAAATTTAAAATAATAAATTAAAAAATTATCATTTTTTACTACCTGTGTGGAGTTATTGGTGGAGGGTGCGAAGGGGTCGTGGGGAACTGATGAGAATGCGTTATCTTTGAAGGGGTCCGCGGCGAAGTCGCTAGAGCCGTTCATCGCTCCGAACTCGTTGTGTGTGAACTTTTCGTCCTCCTAGAAAATAATAATAATAATAAATGGAAAAATATGAGAAATTATCTAAATATATTTAAGCGAAAAATCACTCACTCACTATATGTATATCGAAAACTCCTTGACGTATAAAGATGAAAGTTGGCCAATATCGAGAGGTCCTGGGTTCGAGTCCCGGGTCGGGCCAAGCTTAGTTATTTTGTCTTTTTGTTTAGTAAGCCTCAGTAACAGCCTAGAGTTGGGAAGTTGGCGGTGTTTCGCCCCCGTGCCTCGGAGAGCACGTAAAGCCGCGGTCCTGCGTCTAACTCTCACTGGTCATGTCGAACAGTCGTCCCACCGGAATATGAGAATGATAAGTAATAGACTATAGTGGACTTGTGTCTGCATTATAATATCTCCCGCGCAGATGGCCAGTCTCAATGAGATTGGCCGCCGTGACCGGAATCGGTCGGAAGGACATCATGTATGTATGTAGGTGGGTAATTCCATGCCAAATCGACAATTTTTTACCAGACCCCCTTCTTCTTCAAAAATTAGTAACTTTTTTTAAGTCGGGAAAATTGAAAAGATTCTGAACTATGTCTTTCGGGGGGTAGAAAAAGATAGAAAATTTTTAGCGAAATCGAAGGGGGTCAGGTACAAAATTTGTCTATTTGGTATGGAATTAATTACATATACCTGATATGTATGTATGTATTAGGGTGGCGCAAAAAAACCGACTATTTTTTTTGAGTGTCGTGTGTGAAAAAATGTTACTTTTTAATATTTAAGATCCCTCCAAAGGACAGCTCAAAAAAAATTTTAAAAGGTCGCACTGATTTTTTTAAAATTTCAAAAATTGTTATATTTTTAAATCAAAAAATCGAATTTTACTTCTCTTAGTATGTATGTATGTATAATGTATGTATTACATATGTATGTATGTATGTATGTATATATGTATGTATGTATGTATGTATGTATGTGCGTACCTCTCGGTCGTGGGGCGTGGCGCCGCGTACGAGGCGGTCGAGGTGTTCGCGCGTGTGAAGCGGCCGCAGCGCCAGCGCGTCCGCGCCCGCGCCGCCCGCCGCCAGCGCTGACAGGGCTTCTGACATGGCGCGCTCTTGCTCTGTGAGGTGGTTGATCTTGATCTTCGCCTGGATTAGGTTGTGAACATATAATTATATTTGCTTATAGCTTCTTATTAATACATGTCACTTACATAACAGAATTCATTTTCGTTTGAATATTTTGAATAACAACAAATCTAAGTTAAATTGTTAAGTCATAATTTTATATATTTTTTTTTATTTATTTATTATTAATATTTTATTCAGCATAGTTACTAAAAATGTTTGCTAAATGTCACGAGTATATAGCCCGATCAAATTAGACATCCCTATTTTTTAGTCTAATTTGACCGGACTAATAGTACCAATTCGGAAATAAGAAACCTCTGACCTGAGAAGAACTGGCGAGAGAAACTAAATGGAACTAATATTATTTCTTGTCTTAATCTGTTTTCTTTTTTTACATTAAACAATAATTCCTAATTTTTGACGAATAGACAATTATATTGGCTAGACGGGAAAAATTAAGACCAAAAGTTGTAACGACATTTTTTGTTATAGTTTTTTTTATAAATCATGATAAATAATTATTACAATTTTTTACGTTTAGGTTTTTATTTCTATCGATAAAAAATTATATTAAATATATACCAGAATAATTATTTTCTTTATACCGCTAATAGAACTTAAAATTATTTTTTTTATAATAAGGAACTTCCTTTCTATTTTGTTTCCTAACACTCCGAGTCGATGGTAGTTTCCTCACAGACTGACATTTAATTTTAATTATCTCTACTCTATTTGAATAAAGAATATTTTGATTCGACTCGACTGACCTGGCTAACAGCGAGCACGACTCGGCTAAGCTCGGCGGTGATGGCGTCCCCGTCGGCCGCGGCCGCCGCCGCCGCGTCCTGCAGCGCGCGCTCTCGCTCCCGCAGCGAGCTGGCCGCCGCGCGCCGCGCGCTCACCTCCGCCGCCGTCTCCGCTGCTGCCGCCTCTTGCGCTGATACTTGCGACCGGAGCTTGTCCACCTGCAAACACCACCATCACATCACATCTCATCTCATCGCATCTCGTCACATCTCATCTCATCACATCACATCTCATCACGACTCATCACATATCATCTTATAATCTGTTATCCTACTAATATTATAAACGCGAAAGTTTGTAAATATAGATGGATGGATGGATATTTGTTACTCTCTCAAAAACTACGAAATGAAACTTTACAATAATATAGCTTATACATCAGAATAACACATAGGTTACAATTTATAAAGATATTGTGTGAATTGTCCAAAATATGACAATAAGTCTCAAGTAAGTAGTTAAAAATCTACCATCTGCGAGCTATTCTGGCGTGCGCTGCCAAAACCGCTAGAGTTACACATACGTAATGTATGATGGAAATGTTTATCTTAAACAAGCGACTCAACCTCACTACGCTCTGGTTCGTTCCTAGATTTAGCGCGGGCGAAGCCGCGGGTTTCACTAGTAGATTATAACAATGACACCACAAATTTCATAATATTGAAATTTATTTAGCAATTGGTGATAAGGCACTAAATATCATTTAAACTGAAAGGGAAGAATCACCTAGAGTTTGAGCGAATCAAAGGTATATCGATGGATACATTACCACATTAACATTATTCTAATTTCTATTACGTTGAGCTATAATAATATGTTATTGGAGTTTAGTTATTTATAAGTTCGTCCGATTATATGTTATGAATTGAGATTCACTCTCGTCCCAATAAGAAAAACGTTGTAAGAACGTAACCTGTGATACAGGTTCTAACCTAGTTCAGGTACGTCTCAAGAAAACGTAAACACTAATATATCTTTTAAGCAAATACCTAATATAATTTTTGTGATAACAATAAAATAAATAAAAAAATCACACAACCGACTGTGATAGAACTTCTGTGATAGTCTGTGATAGACTGTGATAGTCTTTAGATATATTTATGATGACAAAAGAAATAAAAAAACTTACTTGTGATTTTAAATCATTTAACCTCTTTTGTGCCTCGCCTTTTTGGTTTTCTAACTGTTTTAACGTTGCTGTTAGGGTGTCCAACTCGCTCTGTAAATGATAGATATAATAAGCAATCGTACATACATACTTCCGTTAAGAAACTGTTATACCAAATAAATACACGTATTCCTATAAGTGAAAAATATTAGTATAAGTGGTACTTTCGAAGACCATATAAATAGATAAAAATCAAATAAAGAATTTAGAAAACAATTACTATTATACACGCCTGTATACAATGGGGTATTACACTAATTTTTGAAAAGTATCTCAATTACATTCTGTAGTGCTAATAAACCACTAAAAAAATTACCAGATTTTTATTTGTTCGATAAGTATCATAAAAATGCATTAAATTTTTTTTAAATTTCGCGCATAATTGGGCGAAAACGCCGAAAACAGTGAACGCCATTATTACTCTGTGGTCATGACCATCGTAATGTCTACGAAATGTAAACAAATGCGCTGATAATTTTAAATTGATATTTAATTGTTTAATATTCTACTTATCGTTGGTGTGCTGTTTCTGAATGCAAGAATACTAGTGTAGTGTAAAAACACCGAACAAATTATGAATTCATATGCCAACTGATATAAATATGACTTAGTTCAAACTTGCGAAGTATTATGTAATTTGCCGACCATCAAAGAGCTTATTCTTGGCAAATTTGTGTTGTCTCCCTTCACGAAACCGTCTTCTATGGTATTAAATTAATAAAAATGACGTTGTTTACGAAAATAATAAAACTAAAGCAAATACACTGATCAGTTAACACATACACTTTTTTGTGTACTAGACAGCATGACGTCATAACGCGGCGGCTACTATTTCGTGTGTTTCAAAACAGATTAAAAATACTGAAAATTTTGAATTTATTTTTAAAATTTACTTTGTTATTTTATGAAATAAAACTAATTTTTCCCGCCTGCTTTTTGCCTAAGCTATCTCAATAATAGGTTTTTAGATTGTTTTTCATATGGAGTAAAATACCCTATTCTTGCAGGACAACACTTAAATATTATATCAGTCAAATTGCCATCTAACATTTCTGCCAAATTATCGGCCAACACTATATCGACCAAATTGTCGGCTAATAGTAACATTTCGACCAAATTGTCGGCTAATATTAACATATGGGCCAAAATATTGACCAACACCAAAAACTAAACCAAATTGTCAACACCAACATATTGACCAAATTGTCGGCCAACAATAACACATCGGCCAAATTGTCGGCCAACACCAACACATCGGCCACACTGTCGGCCAACACCAACTCACCTGCAAGCTGTCGGCCTCCCCGGTCTTGACGGCCAGTTCTCGCGTGCGCGCCGCCACGTCGGCCTCGAGCGCGAGGCGCTCGCGCGCCAGCGCGTCCACTTCCCGCGCGATGGCCTCCATTTCCGGCGTGGGCTGCGGCCCGAGGCTCACCGGCTCCGGGATCTGGTACACAACACCAACACTTGGTAGAACTGACGATTCGTTTTGCGCAGTTTGTAGTGACCCTACTTGCTGCGCCAGTGGTCGCGGGTTCGAGTACCGCTGAGGGGTTCATTTATCAAACACGGTTGTTTGACTCCAGTCATAGCTGTGTTTATATTTATAATATGTATGTATTTAAAACTTATACATGTAGTATATCAACCATCTGGTATCCGTAACGCAAGCCTCGTAGCTTACCACGGAACTAGATGGTGATGTGTGTAATAACGTTCCAACGTCCCAACTTGTCAATAGATGACGTTATATGTATCTATATTACACAAACATATTACAAATACACAACTCACCATTCTCTATAATAATAATAATAAAACTTCCAAATAACTCAACACAATTATACACAATAATCAATAATTTTCCCCCAAACTTAACTACTTTACTTATTAACTGAAAAGTTGAACTGCAACTAAATCGATTTAACGTTAATTCTTTATACTTTATAGTGCTGTATTTTACGGCGATATCGACTACAAGTAGATAACCTTCACTCAATATTCATGCAACAATGAAAATAGTTTAAAAACAAGTGTCGTAAAACAAAATGATAAGTCCAAATAATCAGTCGATGAATTTAAATTTGCATTTACATTCGACAGTGGCAGTTTGAGTCAGTGGTAGCACAGTGGTAACGCACTCCCTTGGGTGGCCGAGACCTCTATCGTGTGCACCTCTGATATTTTCATTAGCCAATCTATACTAATTACAAAGATGAAGAGTTTGTTTGTTTGTTTATTTGTTTGTTTGGCTGAACGCGCTAATCTCAGGAACTACTGCTTCGATTTTAAAAATTTTTTTTGTGTTGGATAGTCCGTTTATCGAGGAAGGCTACAGGCTATATAGTCTCCAATAGGAGCGGAGCATCAATGAAAAATTTTGCAAAAGCGGAAAGGACGTTAGTTCTGTGAGGTACCATACCGACTTAGAAGGAATTTGGTTTCCGGCCTTTAGAACGCGTGCGAAGCCGCGGGAAATGCTAGTTTTTTTTTTATATTATGTACTTAAAGTTATACATACATATTATGTATATTGTATCAACTGGTACCTAGTATATCATTGACTATGACTAGATGGTACTGTGTGTTAATGTCCCAAAGAACCTTAAATAATAAAAAACTATGTTGTGTATTACTTTCCTAATAAAAATGTTTATTTATATCGTCATAATTTTATTAGCCATAAATCAAATAGCTATTTGACATTGATTGACAGTAGATATTATATATTCTGTTTTTAATCGTACATTGTTATAGTCGTAAAAGTCTTTAGATTAATTTTTAAGTTTACCTTTTATTTGGAAATTGTGGGCACGATGTCCACATAGACCACACCTACAAATTAAAGGTTACCAAAGTTCCATGCAAAGCTACATATATTACATGATAACAACTAGATCAAGTGATGACTTCATAGCTTGGTATATTTCATAGTCTACTATTAATGAAATCAAATTAATTTTTTTCATTACCTATTGATACTCATGGCAAAAGCAAAAGTTTCAAAAAATACCAGTTTTCATTGCGAAACATTTTGATAAAAACACTGTAATTCTTCAGGACTATAAGCGTGGGAAGATACAGTTCTCAAGACATAAGCTCAGCTTTGTATTTGTGGGAGTGATAGCCATAGTGATAAAAGCCAATAGCCGCGCATCAAAAACCAGTTAAAACGAGTTTAAACCACTCGCAACGCGCTATAACTTCAGCCGAACCTATCCGTACATTCGGTACCACGAAAGATGAGACTTGAAATTAATTATACATAACTTTTACTAACACGACTTAACCCCTCGAGCGTTTCACGATACCCCGTAAGATCATAAGAGAAAAGGCTCGAGGCGTCGACGGCTCCGCATAAGCATCATAATTTACCGGTTGCCATTGGTCGTTGATTTGTTACGTTTCATTACACTAACAACGACATCTGGCGGCCATATAAAACTAAGGGATTCACAATAGACCGATTTTAGTAACATTTGAAACGGAACGACTCTGTATTAAAACAAAAGGAAAGAAAAACGAAGTGCATCTGTGATTCAGTGACGCGCGACGCCATTACTGTCGACCTCGTGAATTTTGTGTGTGATAAAAATTAATATAACACGAAAACGTTAAGTAATCTTATAATAAATTGTATACAGAATTACTGAGAAATAAGTGTAGATTTTGTATTGCCTGATATTTTTTTGAAATATCATAAATATTTTAATGAAAAAGTAACAAAACTTTTGAAGTGCACTAATTTTGACCTTGATGACCGTATTTCGTAATGTTTATGTGATGTATCCTTGTATATCGCACAAAATACATATAAGTTGCTAAAATACTTATCTATGGACATAAATTGACTAATACCTGTTGGTATTAATGCGTATTGTTATTGTCATCATGTTTCAAAGAGTGAAATTCGGCGATTGTCCGCCCGCCGGCTGCCGCCATTACTAGATGGTGTTTATTTCAAGTGGTTTTATGGTGAAGTTATTGTGTTTCAAAGTAGAATGAGTTGTCTTATCAATGCTTACACTTCAGTTTTACCGTAATATACCGGGTTATTTTGGTGAATATGTGTGTGAATTCTGTATATTGTGATAAAGTGTTATTGCTATGTGAGTAAAAATTATGAAAAAAAATATATAATACATTACTGCGAGATAAGGTCAGTTTTATTTGCTTATTAAATTATATAAATAGTTAGATAAACTCATAACGAAGCCGGGAAGGTATAATTTATACCGTTTTAATATATACATATCAACGAATTCATCGTTTTTCCGAAGGTCTACCCTATCTATCAAACGTCCTTGAAATTACGCCGACGCTTCGAGCCTTTTCGTAAAACGGAAGCCGACGCTCGAGGGGTTAAGTGCGAAAATCCCTCGCTACTGACGCTCCTAAAGTCTCATCTTTCGTGGTACGTATTATACATTGCACGCACACAAATGCAAAGCTGAGCTTAAGGCGCGAGGACTGTAGTTGTACGCGTTAACCCTAAAGCCGTTTCCCGACTGCCATACAAAAGTTTTGTATGTAAGTCGGGAGCGCGCTGTTAGGCGGCGCACCCCTTATGTCTTTTTAAAAAACTTTATTTAATAAAAACTACACTACCGGTATATATTTAAGCTTTTCCCCAAATATACTTGTGTTGCCGCGTCCGCGTTTCGAGTCTAACTGATTTAAAATTATATTAGAATTATTAAAGAAGGCATTTGCTATCATCTAAATTCCATAAGTAGAGCCTTCCCGTGTTAATATTTAAAATTAATGATTATTATTATAAAGAAAATGGAAAATAACAAAAGGTTCTCTTGTTGCAATAATAAACTTTCATATATTATAATTTAATTAAGTAATTATTGGAATATAAGTTTTAAAAATGAAGGAGTTACAAGTTGTTGTTAACTTCTTCATTTTTAAATAAATAAATATGTTGGGACATTTTTACAACAGCGTCATCTAGTTCCGTGGTAAGCTACGAGGCTTGTGTTACGGATACCAGATAGTTGATATACTACATATATAAGTTTAAATGCATACATAATATAAATATTAACACCCATGACTGGAGAACACATATTCGTGTTCAACAAATGAATGCCCCCAGCGGGACTCGAACCCGCGACCGCTGGCGCAAAAAAGTAGGGTCACTACCAACTGCTCCAAACGTGTCGTTTTAAAACTTATATTCCAATAATTACTTAATTAAGTTTCTCTTATTAATTAATGTGGTGATTAGTTATGGATATAACAGCGCGTACCTGTGGCGGGGGCAGCGCGGAGGGGGCCCCGGGGGCCGCGGCGGGGGCCCCCGGGGCGAGCAGCGCGGGGGGCAGCGCGGGCGGCGGGGGGGCCCCGCGCAGCGCGCGCTGCACCAGCCACATGGCCGCCGCGAACTGCGCGCGCGACAGCTTGCCCACGCTCTCCGTGTCGCACAGCGCCCTGCACACACAAATTATAGAAGTCACAGTCAGAGGATGCAAATGAAATGTAATTCTTCTTATAAAATACGATTCTAATTTTACAAACTAATTATCCTAAGGTGATTACACCGTCGAAGTGTGACGAATGCAATGAACAAAAAAGTCTTAACCAGTTTTTTAAAAGGGAACTCAGATATTACAACACTGTCACTTCACAAAAGTTATGTCGAAATATGAAAGACTGAGTGCAGGTGCGGGATGCGACGTCGGTGGCCGCGCGAGGTGGTCCCCAGGCATTAGGGTTGCGTAACACACATAATAACATATTATTATTTGTTTGTGAGAAAAATGCGTTTCGATAAATATTATAATAAATTAGGTAGTTTAAACTAAATGTCAATGGGTGTGAAAGGAGAATGTAAGCAAGTCAGTGTTCTTTGTAATACAAGGTGTCTCAAAAGAAAGTTCACATTTAAATCTTTTTTTAAAAGAAAAGTCTTAGCTTTATTGAAAAAATTTTTATTTTATATCGAAGTACACTGTTTGGGAATTTATTTTTTAAAAATAACATCGTCCAAATGTAAACCGTTGCGCTCTCGGCATTCATTTAGTCGGGCACTAAAATTGCCTATGACAGCTCGGCAGGTAGTCTCCGTGAAGGCTGCCATTTCATGACGGATATTTTCTTTTAATTGTGCCAGGGAAGTCGGTTTATTAGCGTAAACTTTTGATTTGACATAACCCCACAGGAAAAAATCCATAGGCGTTAAATCGGGACTCCGTGGAGGCCAATTTATGTCACCTCGCCTGGAGATTAATTTGTTCGGAAAAATTTCTCGAACTCGAGGCAGAGATCTGTTGGACGTGTGTGAAGTTGCTCCATCCTGCTGGAACCATGTTCTTTGGTTGTAACCAGGAAAGTTTTGCAGTTGGGGTACGAAAAACTCGTCTAACATCTCCACATAACGCTCTGAATTCACTGTGAGTGTGCGTCCCCTTCCATCTTCAAAAAAGTAAGGTCCGATAATTCCTCGTGCCGACATCGCTGCCCATACGGTGACTTTGGGTGAATGTAGCGGTTTCTGATGTTTTTGTTTTGGGTTGGTTGCACTCCAGTAACGACAATTTTGCTTGTTTACATGCCCATTCAGGTGAAAATGGGCTTCATCGGAAAACAAGATGTTGGTGAACGTTGGAAAGCGCTCAATCATCTGATTTACAAAGGCAAGCCTCTGACCAGCATCTTGAGGCTTCAGTTCTTGCACTAACTGAATTTTGTACGGGTGCAGCTTTAAATCTTTGTGTAAAATGCGGCATAATGAAGATCTGTGCACATTTAAAGCAACAGCACGCTTCCGAATCGAGAGGTTTGGATCATCTCGAATAGACTGAGTAACACTGTCCACGTTTTCGGCTGTTCTTGATGTTCTTGGCCGCCCAGATTTTGGTTTCTCCAGAGTTGACCCAGTCTCTTCAAACTTCTCAACCCATTTTGCAATGAGTCGAGTGCTAGGCGTATCATTTAAGTGACGAATATGTCGAATACTGCAGAATTTTCTACGCGCTAGTCGCCGAATTACCGTTTTTGTAAAACTCACGTACGCACAACGCACGGTCCGCACCAGAGAAACGCTCCATAGCGACTAAATTCCCAAGAGCCAGACTACTGACTGACATACCCCTCGCGCCCCTCAGAATAGTTGCTTTCGCGTAATAAGATAAGCAAATGTGAACTTACTTTTGAGACACCCGGTACAAATGTGTAATTTTGAATTGGATATGGAGGGGAAGGGAAATATGACAAAAAGGAGATTAAGTAATGGTACTGATAGTGACAATAAGATATAGTGAAATGAGTAATAGTGAAAATTAGATAATAGTGATAGTAAGGTATAGTGAGTTTAATAGTGAATATGTGATAGTGAAAGTGAGTCATAGTGATAATGAGTTGTAGTGATAGTAATTCAGTGAAAGTGATTCATAGTCACAGTGAGTCGTAGTGATAGTAATTCAGTGATAGTAAGTCATAGTGACAGTGAGTGATAGTGAGTCATAGTGATAATGAGTCATAGCGATAGCGAGTCATAGTGATAGTGAGTCATAGTGATAATGAGTCATAGTGATAGTGAGTCATAATAATAGAGACATACCATATCTGCGCGAGCGTGGTCTGCGGCAGGCCGCTGTCTAGGAACACGTGGCGTATCTCGTGTCCGCTGACGAAGCCGTCGCGGTCCGTGTCGGCGGCCGCGAACTGCGCGTCGTACTGCGCGCGCTCCGCCGCTGTTATGTACTGTGCGGCCGGCGCGGGGGATGGGGCGGGGGGCTGTATATATAAATATATATATAATATATTGATATTGTTAGTTTTATTTACGTGTACTTCT
Organism: Boloria selene; assembly: GCA_905231865.2. Lineage (NCBI taxonomy): Eukaryota > Metazoa > Arthropoda > Insecta > Lepidoptera > Nymphalidae > Boloria > Boloria selene. Next base: position 861,863 of record HG993149.1, read on the forward strand.
ATTTTTACTAAGAAATTATATAGGCAGTACCGACATAAATATGCCAAAGACACTAATAGTAGCGTTTCCACTTTTTAAACAGACATTAAATTCTTAAAGAAAATGAATAATTTTAGATATTAGCTGTTAATTTAGAATTTTCGAAAAGAAATTATCAATAATTTTCAGATTAAATTTAGCCTTAAATTTCAGAATAGAAAAACATAATAACTAAATCTGTAGATATTTATCCGGAACTTTCGGATCGGCAGCCACTAGACTAAAATATTATGATTCATTAGACTTATAAATCACTAGTACTCACACTAGATAAGTCCAACAGGCCCTCAAGCAGCGAGGCGTTAGACTGGGGCGGGGGCTGCGGGCGCGGGGGCGGCGCGCGCGGCTGGGGCGAGGGGGGCCTGGAGGGGGGCCGCGACGGGGGCCTGGAGGGGGGCCGCGACGGGGGGCGTACGGGGCGCGCGCGGAGTTCCGGTGGCAGCGTGGTGGGGACTGCGTGCTTCTCTAGCGCCTTGTACACTAGGTGCATTGCCTGTGTCAACATTATATATTCATTAGTTAGATATATACTAATAATATTATAAAGCTGTAGAGTTTGTTTGTTTGTTGGTTTGCTTGTTATGTTTGGTTGAACGCGCTAATCTCAGGAACTACTGGTCCGAATTGAAAAAATCTTTTTGTGTTGGATAGTCCGTTTGTCGAGGAAGGAGCGGAACATTAATGAATAATGTTACAAAAACGGGAAGGGCAAGCGTTAGTTCTACGAGGTACCATACTGTGCGACTGAGAAAGAATTTGGTTTCCGTTCCTTATAACGCATGCGAAGCCGCGAGAAATGCTAGTATTTGATATTATCATGAATAGAATTGCCGAGAGAGAGCAGTCGTTTGGGAAACCAAAATAGGGTTTAAATGCTAGATCTCGCACCTTATCTCCATCACGAATACCACTTGTTTTAAGGTGACAGAAAACATCGTGAGGAAACCTGCATGTCTATGAAAACCGAGCAAGTTAACGACAAATACGCTCAGTTTAACATCGTGTTGGACTATGGCTTAACCTCATTACACGTCGCAATTGACTGTTATTAATATAATAAGCCCTATAATATCTATACAAAATCCAAACAAACCAAAAAAATAGAGTATTATTACTTACAACAATAAACTCGTGTCTATCGAGCATGCCGTCTTTGTCCTGGTCGGCGAGGTCCCATATCTTGCCCAACGTCTCCAAAGGAAGCTTTGACTCCATCAAAACTCCCTTCACCTACAACCCAAAACCATTATGAACGAGGCGAGCTATTGAAGTAATATCATCATTAATGTTTTGTTATGGATATATAAAAACGAGTTCATAATTTCAGTTCAGTTTCAGTCAGTTAGTCAGTTTCTTCTATTTTCTCTCGATACTCGAAATTAATATAAATATAAATCATATTATTCTTAATTACCTAGTAAGAAGTGAGATTTTGCATTTTTACAAATTGCAACTTGCTGTCAAAACCACCGGTTCACTGATCAATCGCTTATGAACCAATTGTTGTTTAAAAGAATACTCTAACCACGAAACTTTAGAGTTATTTTTGGAAAAATCATCCCCTAAAATCATAAACCTTTGCAGAAAGCATTGCTTTGGCTATAAATTAAGAAAATTAGTTTGCAAAAAAAATATAATCTGGTAGATTAATGTAATAAAATTGTGCAGTTTCTTTAGATATTAAGCCAAAAATATCTGTATTCTGGTATTTTGCCAAATCTACTGCTTTAGGCTTTTGTCTTTTGATGACCTTTTAATAGGTCGACATTAAAGGCAATAATAGCATACGATGGATATCCACAGTCCAGATATGACGCACTGCAGCGCCCACACGTTTAGAAATATTAGCGACAATACACTGATCAATAATATTATAATAGTACATTAGGCAAGTTGGGCAATCATACTTCGCCAATGTCAGGTAGAATGGAGATTAGTTGTTATAGGAATATCGTACATCCTTTATTTTACTTATGTAATTAATACTTGTTTTACTTATGTGTTGATACTATGAACCAAATTTGCATTGCATCTGTTACTTCTTTGCGCTATAATGTGTCAGGTGTTTTAAATGTTTGGAAAACATTATATCGCACACAAGCGTGAGCAGAGTCACGGGAAAACAATAGCAGGTAGTATTTTAAAACTGTTTATTTAGACTACTTTCATCTCCGTAATACAGACAGGCAATATGTTGTGTATATTTGTCAGGTGCTTCATCCAAGTTTCATCCAAATCCTTCCGATTTGGATGTAGGACGCAGTTTCTACTATAATTTAGAGTACCATACTCATTCATGTAGTATCTAAGCGAAGCGAAGCTAGAGTGAAAAGGTAATCTATACTAATATTATAAAGCTGAAGAGTTTGTTTGTTTGGTTAAACGTGCTAATCTCAGAAACTATTGGTCCGAATTGAAAAATTATTTTTGTGTTGGATAGTCTGTTTATCGAGGAAGGCTATAGGCTATATTACATCACGCTACGACCAATAGGAGCGAAGCGTCAATGAAAAATGTTGCAAAAACGGGAAGGGCAGGCGTTAGTTCTTCTAGATACCAGACCGCGCGACTCAAAAAGTATGGTTTCCGGTCTTTAAAAAGCGTGCTAAGCCGCGAGAAAGGCTAGTCCTTTATAATATTAGAAAAATCCCTTCGAGAGTCCCTTACCTTATTGCCGGGTATAAGTCCATTACTGGGCTGCAGTGAATCAAAGAGCTGGCTGTACTTGTCGCGCTCCGCCGGCTTCACGCTCCAGTCGCTTAGCGGCGCTAGCGTGGGTACCGTCGCCGGCGTGGCAGACGGCGGCGGCACTTTGGGTAGCTCCCCCTTAAATAATTTCAATAATAAAAAATAAATAACCGAGTGATGCGGGTTCGAATCCGGGTCTCGCACCTCTGATATTTTCATGTGCGAATCATTTCTATCATGATTACCACTTGTCTTACGGTGAAGGAAAACATCGTGAGGAAAATCGTGTCTGAGAGAACCTAGCAAGTTTTCGAAAGACATGTGAAGTCCGCCAACACGCACTAAATACATACATATTATAAATATAAACACCCATGACTGGAGATCAAACATTAGTGCTCAACAAATGTATGCCCCCAGCGGGACTCGAACCCGCGACCGCTGGCGCAGCAAGTAGGGTCACTACAAACTGCGCCACGCGTGTCGTCACGTCAATAATATGTATATTGTAGGATGTACTGATAAAAATAACAAATTCTAGTTTTAAGAAGTATTTTAGTTTTTCCAAATTTATTATTTAAGTTTAAAATAGTTATATTTTTGTTTATGGTAAAAAGGGGGCAAACGGGCAGGAGGCTCACCTGATGGGAAGTGATCACCTCCGCCCATGGACATCTGCAAGCCTGGCTGCGTTGCCGGCCTTTCAGGAAAGGGGGGATGGAGGAGGGAGGGGAGTGGGAGGGAGGGGGGAACGAAGGCGGAGGATGAAGGGAAGAGGGAGGGGGGAAGGAGAGTGGGCCTCCCGGACTCTCACTCACCGGACGAAACGCGACAGCATAGCTGCCACTTCACGCCGGTCTTCTGCGAGAGAGTGGTACTAATGAACTATACGGGGCGTGCCGGCCCATTCGGCTGCTACCCGAAGGTAATAATATTTCTTATAAAAGAAATTTGTCAAAATATAAACGAACATAACCTTCACCTAAAAAGTACAAATAACTAATAAGTATTACAGATTTCATAGAATTGTGTAATTTTTGAGTTCATGATTAATCCACTGGAAAAAAGTCCTTTCAATTTTTCCTATCACAATACAAATAAAATAGCCCTTAAAAAGGTAGCATTGACAAAGACGGAACGTCGGACGGAACAGACGTCAAGATGAATGAATAGAAGAGCAAATAACGTAGGGTTTAATAATAACTAATAAGCTTTCAATAAGGTCGCAGAATCCCAAAAAAATAATTTCAATATGAATTTAATCTCTTGCCAATAAACCCTCCTTATATACGACCCACATAAAACAGAATGGAAAAGATACACAAGTAAAAATCTATACAAATGACTTATTTAATTTAGTCTGGGGTTCATCGTCTATTTATTATTGACGACACGTTTAGCTACTAACTACATACTACTATGTGTGTATTTAAACTTATATATATGTAGTATATCAACTATCTGGTATCCGTAACACAAGCTTCCTCCTTCGCTTACCACGGAACTAGATGTCGCTGTGTGTAATAATGTCCCAACATATTTATTTATTATTTATTTTATTTATATATTGGAAAATCTTATTGAAATAGTTATTATCTGGTGTCTAGTGTTTGTCTGTCTGTTTGTGACCGCATCACGAGACACCTAGTCGATAGATTTTAATATAATTTGTTATGATGATAGCTGGTTGTTCTCAAAATATTATAAGATTATTTTTACTGCAGGAAAATATAATAATATCTGACGTTATAATGTGAGACAAACGCGAACGAAGCGAGGGTAAGTCTCCAGTTTTATTTAAACACTTCAGTCCAGACAGTAGTAAATTATCGATTCTATAATTTAAAAACTACAACAAAGTCGCTTGGCTCGATGCCAGGATTGAATCGATTTGAAACTATAATGAAGTCTCATACTCGAAAGGAGGCTTAACCCGAAACGTTCCAGAAGGGAAATCATTACGTTGGCAGATAACAAACAAGTACGCTTTACCTAAGTGTGTGCACAATTGTTCACATAAAACTTATACGTCTTGAACAGCCCTTTTAGTACCTACTACAGATAAAATGAATATTAGAGGAAAGAAATGTACTCCTTAATATTATAGCCTGAGAAATATTTTTTCTTAGCAACTTATACGTAAAAATATAATATTAGGGTTTGGGTCCCGGAAAGTCTCGTGTCTCGAATTCCCGGGAATTTTCGTAATTTCAGCTGTCTCGAGTCCCGGGACTTTCCGGTCGAGACTCGAGACGAGACAAGATTAAGTAACTACAGAGTACAACACCATAAATAGTAATATATTTTTATGTGATCTACAAAATCGGTCTGTCTGAAACCACCAAAATACTGGTCATATTTTCGTGTTTGCTATGATGATAGCTAGTTATCGAAGTCAACACATGAATACTTTTTATTGTGGAAAAATATCACACTTCTAAGTAACCTATATCTGAGAAATAAACACATATAAATAGGCTATATTAGGATTATTCATCAATTTCATTCATGATAAAACTTTAGTTAATTATTGCGCATACACCAAACAAGATAGAACCTAGATGTACGATTTTTCAAAATTCAAACGTTAATTATTAACCGAAAAAAACATAGAAAAAGTGTATCTTCGATAAGAACCAGTAATTCCTGTACTGAAACGGTTTTAATTAAAATCCGGTTAGCCACATATAAACGACCTTGGGCTCAATGATATTTTTAATTACGTTTTATTCTATTGATTACCTGGTCTTCTTTTGAGTGAAAATAAACCTAAGTTTCGAGTAGGTACTTATTTACACAGCTGATTAATAAAATTGAACTGTCTGATTGTAACATCAACATAACACTTTTTACTACACCATATGAACCTAATTATACTTATACTGTAATAGTATTTTAAGAAAACAATCTTAACATTGTCTGTTAGTTGGGAAATTCGAGAAAGACTGAGTGCTTTAAACTATAGGTTGTTTTACAAAGTTCAATTTTATATGAACTGAAAGATCATAAATAATTTGGGTATGACACTTGTCACAGCAATCAGTAGCAGTATAAAATTTTAAGTTCTGACAAATTCATCAATACCCAGACCAAGCCGCTAGACTAAAATGGCGGAGATTTTTGGAGTGCATTCCTATAAAATAACTAATCACTTAAAAATGTCAAAAAATGTTTTAGCTGACTCACTCCACATGATAACAAAATTTAAATGAATGTCAAAATATTTAACGTTTTAAAATATCCCGTACTGCCTGCTAGTACAAAATATCGGTAAAAAATCTACCACAGGTAATATACAAGTAAATCACTACATAGTATAAAACAAAGTCACTTTCTCTGTCCCTATATCCCTTTGTATGCTTAAATCTTTAAAACTACGAAACTGATTTTGATGCGGTTTTTTTTAATAGATAGAGTGATTCAAGAGGAAGGTTTATATGCTTAACTAGCAGATCCCGCGGCTTTGCCTGTGTTAAATCTAGGGAAGAGCCCGAGCGAGGCGAGGGCGAGTCGCTAGTAAATGAATACTTACAACTTTTGGTGGTGGCGTTTCTGAATGTATGTTACTCATGTTGATGTCCTTGCCGGCCTGCGCCAGCGCCACCAGCTTCAGCGCCACGAAAAGACCCGCCTGTGGACAAGCATTTTGAAAATTATAATACTAGTTTATATCCCAGCTTCACCCCTGTTTACAAGTAACAATATTTTGTGCTAAAATAAAATTAATTTTGAATTGGAATATTATCTATGTGTATCAAACGATACATATATAACATACAATATGTACAATGTACAGTTCTCGAGGCATAAGCTCAGCTTTGCATTTGTGTGAGTGCAGTGTACGGATAGACACGACGATACGGACAAACGTTGCGAGCTTGGTTTAAACCTGTTTTAACTGGTTTTTGATGCGCGGCTATTGGCTTTTAGCTATCACTCACACAAATGCAAAGCTGAGCTTATGCCTCAAGTACTGTACATATATCAAACAAAAAAAAAGGCAGTGGTAGCCCAATGTTTATAACACCTCCCAGAGAACCTATTAAGTATTCTACATACATATAATGTAGTCCATAAATATTATCAAAAATGTATTACTAATTTTGTAAACAATTTGCCAATTCATTGATATTTATATGGCAACATTAAATAAACTCAAGAATAAATAAAAGACTGCTTTATTATATTTACAATTTACCTACTCATAAAACAAATTAGGGCCCTACGCTTTATAAATAATGATTGATTGCAAATAATAACTGAGTATTTTTTTCGAACATGACATAATATTTATTACGTATACATACAGGCAGTGGATTAATAATAAATATGTACTAGTAACTCAGCCTGGCTTCCCTCAGATATAGTCTATAGATTCCCTTATATAGTCTAATATTTGTTTATTACCTATACAAACGTTTATCCTCTTTTCACCCTTTAATGTTTGATTTTCCTCTAACTAATCTATTATATTATGTATTTTTTATCTTCATCATAATCCTGAATTCTAAAAAAGGCGTCAGTGGTGTGACTACTGACATAAACGATTTTTCGAAATAGATGAATGATTTCGTCAAAATACTCAGATTAGTCTAACAGAGCGTCTTCATGAACCATCATCAACACTACATTCTTTCCGTTACAAACTCTCCGTTCTCTTTGCTTACCGTGAAATTTGTAATACAGCAATAATACATTTACCTACATATTAAAAAATATTGTAGATCTACAATTAATATAAATAAAATAATACAAAACTTACTCTCATATAAAATTAGTGATACGCCCTCGCTACTAACTTCTCGTTGCAATAATTACGCACAAATAAAAAGAAAATAATCCATGACACTCAAACATAAATATCTTTAAGTAAAAAACCAATATCTCTACGTAAAATGAAGAAACAAACAAAACTTTCACATTATAATATTAGTTAGAGTAGGTTAAGTGTTTGAAAAACGAAATAGTTTTGCAAGCTGATAGCTACTATCAACGTAACCAAACACGACACACATCCGACCGATGCTGTATAACTGAGTCAATACACTGACATTATCAAATCGTTTATTATCATATAATACATTCATTCATACATATTATATTACAAAAAAATGTTTTTGAAGTGAAACTTCTTTAGAATCGTTGTGATTTCAAACTCGATGAAACGAAAAAATAAGTCCATACTACCAGGCGCTCAGGGACGGGGAAGAGCCTTAATTAGCCTTAATTTAAATTCAAGTTTTACTTCTGACATGTGTAATTTGTACACACGCACTTTTTTAAATTAAAGTACTGGCCATTTTTAACGTTCTAATTCTAAGTACAGTCTCCCTTCAATAGGTATGAAGAGGATCTTAGTCCACCACGCTGGCAAAGTGCGGGTTTGCGGACTAAACATATATGTCATTTGTAGTGGCTAGATGATGCAAAGATAATTTCAAATTCGGCCGAAGTTAAACCAGAAATATCCCATATTTGGCCCGACCAGACTTGAATTGTGGACCTTATTTGCAGTCGTACAAGCTACCTACTAGATACTCTTCGTCTTTTGTCAAAGTTTTGATAATGACAATTATTTGCAACAGTGTATATATACATTCTACGAAAATTAATTTAACGAGAATAAAAGATAAACATATAAAGATTACGGTATTCAAACTTGAAGCTTTCAATAATGAATAGGTTTTAGCACACAATATCGCGCTGAAAACTGAAAATTTACAGTGGCACCAAAAGAGAAATACTGGCAGTGGCGGCACTGGCGGACGGACGTTAAATGAATGTTTCAAGAGCTTTAGAGCTTATGTGTTCCTTAAACGACTTTCCGCTCTTATTGATGCAAATTAACGAAGGTTGGTATAGGTCCGAATTGAATAATTCTTTTTGTGTTCGATAGTCCGCTTGTCGAAACTACGACTAATAGGAACGGAGCATCAATGAAAAATGTTACAAAAACGGGAAGAGCGGGCGTTAGTTCTGCGAGGTACCATACCGCGCGACTTAGATAGTATTTGGTTTCCGGTCCTTAGAACGCGTACGAAGCCGCAGGAAATGCTAGTTATAAATATAAACACCCATGACTAATTTACTAATACTACGGGAGGTAGCGCTATAGTTGAACAAGTCATTTCATACCGGCTGAAAATCACAACACTAATAGTTTTCCCCTTACCTATAACAACTCCGAACGTCAGCTGCTCAGGTAGCGGTGGAGGTAAGAGAGGCAGCATGAGAAAGTCATTGGAAAAAAATCTGCTCCGATGAATTTTATACCGCGTAAAAATGAATTATATGATTGTTTCCATCACATTTTTAAAGAAAATCGGACGTAGTTATGCAGAAAACAGCCATCTCACAATTTTTCCAAAAATGAGTTATAAAAACAGCCCTGCTAATTTAGACACGGCGCATTTTTTAAAGAAACACCCATGTCGATATCTTTAATAATTTCGGAGATAATAAGCCGTCAAATCCAGCCATTCAAACAAATCCATTTCGTAAAAAACAGTCAGGTTGGTGTCAAATGCAGCCAATTTTGACACTAACTAAAATACTTATATTGCAGAAGTCAGCCTACCGATATGGTTGTTTTTTACAAATTTCAAAATGTTAGAAGATATCAGTGTTCCAGTTACGTAAGAAGCAGCCAGTCTATGATGGCTGTTTTCTGTAAAATAGATATTTGTTATTAGTGGTAGTTGGCTTTTTTTATTATTATCCTGGCTGTTTTGTGAATTCAAATATTTTTGATTTTATAACACGATCTCATTATTATTTAGTAAAAAAAATCTGTTTAAGTAATTTAATTAGGTAAATAATTAGTTTCATTCACATGGGCAAGTAAAAAGGAACTTATCTGTTGACTGTTACAATATATTATATCGTTTTCCGCCTACTTATAACTACTTACTTGTTTACCGAATAAGATTTTGCGTGCGCAGCAAATAGGTTATTATATTTTTGTTTACCCATTAGAAAAAAAAAGTTTTTGCGCAAATATAAAATTCAACCACAGTATGATGTTTTCCGTGTTATATTCTGTAAAACTCTCAAAATGTTCAACTAAAATCTCATGGACAAAATTAGTTCCCAAAAACCTTTATTAGACTTAGCCTCTTTGGCTCTATAAAAAGAGGAGAAAATAGGATGCCTAGTGTGCGTAAACAATAAAATATAAAAGAATTCATTGATAGAGAGATACAGATACTATAACATCAAAGTTAAAACACTAAAACACTAAGCAAAAGATACGTGCAATGTCTGCGATACCTTTCGCATCGAATTATAAAATGCAGGAAAAAGCGGTGGGGATGTTAACTCTGTAAGAGAAAAACACAATTTACATCTTCATCAGGCTGAAAGAGCAAGATCTCAATTACAAATAGATATAAACCTAGCTAAAAATCAAGAAAACATTGAATGTCCTACATTTGATATGCAAAAGACACTAGCATTACCCCATATTCAAACAAATGTAATATTTTACAAAATACAAATCTGGCTTTATTACTTGAGAGCGCACAGTGCTAAATATATCCAAAGCTTTTATACATGGATAAAGGATCAGGCTGGACATGGTGCACAAGAGGTGGGATGGTCTCTTCTGAAAAACGTAGATAAGAATGTCCCTGATCAAAATAAAAATATTAAAATTACTCTTATGATGAAAGTAATGCCTGAAATAAACAAAACCGGGTGTAACATTCAAATTGGTCAGTATAGGGAAGTCTAAAACTATAAGACATATGAAGATCTGTTCGGAGATACTATGTGATCGATTTTAGTAACAAGAAAAACTACATTAATACTGCTTGTACTCAGCTCGAAAATCGAAGCCGGAAGTATGGAAGAACAAAACCAAAACTATTTCTATTTAGATATCGATTGTGTAGGTCTTAAGCTGTAAATGTTACTATGAAACATGTGCAGGTCTCATCACATCGATTGTGTTACTAGTAATATTTACTGCTTAAGAACTACACATCTATGTTTACATAGAAATAATGTTAGTTTTATTTTTTAAAGCGTCCGGGTTCGATTCCCGAGCTGAGTACAAGTTTTTTAAATGTATGAATGCAGTTTTTCTTGTTACTAAAATCAATGACATGATATTTAAAAACAGTTATTCGTAATGTCAGACTTCGTATGACAGATTTAAATGTTACACCCGGTATATGCGTGATGACTACATTCAAATTATTATGGCATTATGTACTCGTAAGAAGAAAAAAACCTCTCAAAATCTATCATGATTTTATAAAATCTAATAACAATTCAAAAACAATATGAAAATATCAAAATAATTATTTTATTACATATGTTGTATTATGATTTTTGTTACTTACTACAGGTTTTTTGGCTGTTTTTATATTTGTTTTGCTGTTTAAAAATAACTCAAAACACAGCCAACTGGATGTGGCTGGATTAAGCTTTACTTGATTACTGTAAAATATGCTATTTTGTATAAAACAGCCACGTCTAAAACGTAATTATTTGCTTTAATAGCAACAGTTCAAAATACTGGATAGGATAAAAAAATAAACAATACATTTATTTATACATATATTTTTCAATTTCGAAATAACCAGAAAAACGAAACGTAACAAAAGTGCAACTATCAACAGTAAAATGCTTATATCTCCGTTTGTACTTTTTCGCACATGGCTGCTTTCTGCATAACTAGGTCCAATCATCGTCAGCTGTATTGACGGTGGGGGGTTATATGTCAGTCGCGTACATGAACCTCATAGAAATTTTCACAAAAAAAGTCATTTTATACCTTATGAAATTTATACATCTTAATTTTTATACTTTTAAAATAACAAAGACAATCGTCAGCTGCATTTTTGATGGGGGTAAGACCGTCAGTCAGCGTGATAAACATTTCGCGAGGTCAATGAATTTGAGAGTTGCATAGTCTCTTTGAAAAATAAACTGACGATCTTTACATCCACAAACAATTAGCTGACGATGACTTATGTTTCTTGAACAATCTAGTTATCTTACGCTTAGAAATCAATAAGTATAGCACATATTAATCTATAATCTAATGGCTCTCGCAAGTTTGTATGACAGTTTTTCATTTTTGGGGCTAAAGACTTTAAATTTCGCAGGGAGGTAGTTAATTGTTAGTAAAAATCCACTAAGAACTAATTTTGTGACAGGGCCGGCTTAAGGAGGTCTGAGGGCTCTCGCAAGTTTTTACGAAATTCTTTCATTTTTTGTGTTACAAATTTAAATTTTGGCAGGGAGTTAGTTTATAGTCAGCAGATAGCTTTTAAAATTATACAAATCAGACACTCTTCCATCACACAGTAAATATATTAAGAAAGTTTAGCACAGCGAGCAATGAGGAGAGGAAGGGAGACGTCCACATATTACTTATATGAAATAGAAAGCCGCGCGGCGCAGGAGTTACATATTAATTATGGGTTCTGAAATAGCTGGAGTAATTTTGAAGAAACTTTCAGTCAATCTACAGATCAACCCAACGAGTGTTCGAATGAAGATTAGTAGCGAATAAGAAAATGAACGTGGAAGCCGCGGGTATTGCTAGTTTCTTATAAATAACACCGCATTATAATTATTTATTTTGTGTCGGTTTAAAACTATATTATAATACTGTTGGAATCCACACTCCGCCCGCGTTCTAATTACTATTAAAAATAGGGATTGTTGGATGAAAATTTAGGGTTATGATTATTTATGGGTATAACATATTTGGTCTAAAAATAAAAAATAGCCTATCTAATCTCAGATCTACCAAATAAACACAAAAAAATTCGTAAAAATCGGTTAAGCCGTTTCGGCGGAGGTCAATAACAAACACTGTGGCATGAAATTTTTATATATTAGAATTTAGATGTTTTTTAACAAACGAGTATTGAGTATATCTCTCGCACATTTCCGATATTGACAGAGTCAGATAGGTCATTGTTAGGGGTGAGACCCACGCCTCTGTTGTTGTTTTGAAGTTGTAAAACTTACCTATACAAATAAATAAAATTGTTTATTAAGTCTATTTGTAATACCAAAATAAAAACTAATTTACTAAATTCTAATGAAATTTTATAAGATTTTATATTTAACTAGCTGTCCCGTGCCCACTTCGTTGGGCAAAATGTTAATAATCCTTTTTAGTACAGAGTGTTTAAATAATTTAAATTATTTTATTAATATTAAAAATTAAATTACCTATACTAATATTAAAAAACTACTTTTTGTAACTTAACTATAAAAGTTAGACATATGTTGTCGTTGACTTTTTTGTAGGCATTTTCAAGCTCCACATATTTTCTCTAGAACTCAAAAATATATCTTTCATAGTTAAAACAGCGTTCGTAAGAAACGCTTTCATTCGACCGTTTTTTCTCCGATTCACTTTGCAAAACGGACACCACGTTAAAGCCTTTTTATTATTCGGTTTTTTATATAACCTATGACACTTAGCAATAATGTGGCTTTCTATTGGTGAAAGAATTTTTAAAATCGGTTCAATAGATCCCGAGATTACCCCTTACAATTTAACAAATATACAAACACACAAACTTTACTTCTTTATAATATTAGTATAGGGTAAAAGCCGGATAGTTGCCCCACTTTTCGAAAAAGCTTAATTTTTTTAAAATATGAACTTGCAGAAAATTATTTAGTATGTATCTTAAAACATAGGCCTTTTATCTTCTATAATAGCCTATTTTTGTGTACATAATTAACAGTGGTTTTGAATAAATATTGTTTTATTTCACCTCTCAGAAAAAGGATAGTTGCCTACTATGGCGGATAGTAGCCTAGCGTGGAAAATGTTTCGAGGGATACTTGCCTCGTGCGGGGATAGTAACCTCGGTATGATTTTTATTTTAGAAAGAAATAAATTTATATCAATTAAATCTTTATTATTTATTTAACAGTCTTTATAATTTACTGAGATCTTTTATTAAGCTAATTTAGTAAGCATTTTCAATTTAGTAATTAAGCTAATTGACGATTAACAATTCTGTCAGGAGGAAAACGGGCGTCTCCGAGCTTCAATATATGAGCTTCCAGTCTTTTTTGTATTTTCGAAGCCAAGAACAGGATATTTTCCTAGAAGTGACAAATAATACAATTACGTCAGCTAAGAATGTATGTAGATAGAATTTTGTATTTATACTGCAGGGTATACACCTTTAAATCAAAAATATTCCTTGAGAAAGTAGTTGCAGGTTACTTGTTTCGTAGCGTCTTCTTAAGGTTCGAGAGGATATTCCGTATGTTCGAGAAAATTCATTAATACCTATTTTTTTGTCTCAATTCTTCCAAGGCAAGTGTTAGGCTGTCTTTTGTCCAGTTGATGTTGCGTGGTACCACGCCTGGTTTTCGCTTATATTTACGAGGCATTTTGTTTATCTAGAAAAAATATATAAAACAGTTGAGTAGATATTTATTTTAATTACAACAAGTTAGAGTCACAGTAAATTCTAAAAAACAAAAAAAAATTAAATTCGTTTTTACTTGTTAAAAAATGTTTAGTTTCTCTAGGGGCAACTATCCGCGAAAGTAAGTAGGGCGACTATCCTTTTTGATGCGGATACTTGCCCTTTACATTTGCAAAATAAATAAAAATTATTTTGCAATAAAACATAATAAACAATGTAATTTAAACTCTAATGCATGCAAACAAACAAAAAGTTGACTGAAACCACGATCAGTAATAAAAATATTCAATAAAAATTACTTACCAATATAATTTTAACGCCCGTCAAAGTTTCGCCGCGGAAGATACTTGCTCACACGGACAAAACTCATGCGCCTATCCCGATGGCTTTTGCGGCACTAAGGCCTGCGGGGGGGTCACTACTTATTGTAGAAAAGCGCTAACACAACTTATATTCCTAAAATAGTGTAATAAAAACCGGGGCATGTATCCGTCCGAGGCAACTATCCGGCTTTTACCCTAGATGAAATTAATGTGTACAATTTTATTTCTGTCTGCCACTCTGTTTGTTTCGGCTAATCCCCAAAACAGCTGGACCAATTTTTACGGAATTTTCAATGTCCGATCATCTGCAGAATAGTTAAAATTCCTATACCTATATAGTTATCAGAACAACACGTAGTACATAGAGACGGACCCGAGCGAAGCTAGAGTAAGAGAGAGTATTATGCACAAGAAATTATAAATAAAGTAATTATTATATAATTCTTGTAATCTTAAAAACTATCAATCTAAAAATGGCAACGAGCAAGCAGTCGCTGAGTCAATCGAGTGTGCATGTAACTACAGCGTTTGTGCGTAATTCCAAGCCTAAGATAACTAGAATGTTAAAGAAACATGAGTCGTCGCCAGCTGATTGTTTGTGGATGTAAAGATCGTGAGTTTATTTTCTAAAGAGACTATGCAACGCTCAATTGCATCGACCTCGCGAAATGTTTATCACGCTGACTGACGGTCTTTCCCCCATCAAAAATGCAGCTGACGATTGTCTTTGTTATTTTAAAAGTATAAAAATTAAGATGTATAAATTTCATAAGGTATAAAATTACTTTTTTTGTGAAAATTTCTATGAGGTTCATGCACGCGACTGACATATAACCCCCCACCGTCAATACAGCTGACGATGATTTTCTTTAAAAATGTGATGGAAACTATCATATAATTCATTTTGGCTCGGTATAAAATTCATCGGAGCACTTTTTTTTTCAATGACTTCTTCATGCTGTCCCTCTTAGTTCCACCGCTGGTGCGGCGACTGACGCTCACTTTACTGATCTCTGACCTCTAAACAACTGTTTGAAATAAAATTCATTCGGGATGAAATTCCTAGAAAAAATACAGCGCTACCTCCCGTAGTATAACACAAAATAGTGAAGAGAAAGGTCAGCTTTATGCAATTACTTATTCGTAGCTTTAAAGTGGCATGACGAGTCGATTAACACTACATTATTCATCAATAGAAATGTACAAATAAAAACACACTATATCTTATCTGAGATAGTGTTATAACTGAAACTAAAGAATAAATAGATGGGGCACGCCAAAAATGTCTGATAACAGGATGATTTTTACCGTTTTTAGTTTAGTATTTTTTTATTATTTATTTAAAAAAGTACTAACTAGCTGCTCATGCTCGCTCGGCTAGGGGTTCGTCCCCATGAAAGTTTTAAGTAAGTATTACTCAGAAATGTGATATTTTCCCGCAGTAAATGTATCCCATGTTGATCCGAATTATACCAAAGAGGAGTAGAAAGATCGATTGATAGACAGACAGACAAAAATTATATAAATTATAGTTTCAGCCTTTTGTAACGATAACGATGTCTATTTCAATAAGATTTTCCCATAAGATACTGTCTAATATAGGGTAAGATAAATTTCACTCTAATCAGTATTCACAAGCCATTAGTTATTAAATTTTCGTAATGGGATATTAAGACAAGTAGGTCAAAATTGATCAAAGGAGATCACATCGACCTCATTCAGTGCTCCACGCCCCATAACTTGGAGGACACTCGGGCGGCTATCCAATTTTCCATTCTAAAGGGGTCAACGAGGATATAAATCGACAAAAAATATAAAATAATACACAAACGCTGCCAGATTTTGACGAAAATCTGGTATGAACCGAAAATCTACTGGATATAGATCAATAAATTTTACACGCACAAATAAAGCACCAAATCGACAAAAGCCTCATCGAACTTTAATAACAATCGATAAAGAGAAGCCTTAATTTCTATAAACGTACCAGACGAATATTTTATTACATTAATTATAACATCTACCCAACACTACAACAGTAACATCAACACGTCTTTAAATCGCGCATCACGCAAAGTTAAATTTACCCATTTACGTCTTTTTATAAAGCAGACAATGTTTTTTATTAGTTCAAACTTTATAATTTCTGGAATGCTTGTTCCAGAAATTATAGAGTGTTTATAAAGGAAAGCAGGTTATATAACATCACTCTATAAGTTAGTACCAACACAATTAGTGTGAGAGAAGTACTATTGTTGTAAATTAATCGCATTAAAAGAGAGACATTTTGGTTTATAATTTAAATCAGTCTTTTTAAGGTCCCACTGCTGGGCATGGGTCTCCCTACAAATCGCCCCTCGATTAGACTATAGTCCACAACGCTGGAAAAGTGCGGGTTGGCGAACATATCACATAAACACGTATCTTTCGAAAACTTGCTTGGTTCTCTCAGACATAAAGGTCGTCTTCTTCGATTCTATGTTTTGTGGAGTAATTTGCATATGAAAATATCCGAGGTGCGAGACCCAGAATTAAACTTGACACTGATTAAGTACTTGGTTGGTGGATTACTCTCTAAAACTGTACCTATGCGAATATTCTGCGGAGGCAAAAGAAAAACAATTTTTCTTTGAACCTTTGACTGTTGTACGTTCTTAAACCAAAATGGTCAGGCTCAGGGATACACTTGAGCAAAACCACAGTAAGTCGCTAAATAAAAATAATAAGAAATAAATCAAGTACTAAAAAGTATTCAGACTTAATTTAATCTTCTTCAATAGTTCAAATTCGTTATAATGAGCTTACGCAGCGCAACTGTAATTTAATCAAACCCTGACCTTCGTCTATTAGGTAGCTACTTCCATATTAACATTATATAATACTTTATATACAGCTTGATACAGTACTAAACGATAAAAATTTAATAACTTGAAGGGTTTTAGCTCTTAAGACGTTAATAGTCGTAAAGAAATTGGCTTCGTAAAAATTTATAGACGGGGAGATATGAATGAAAAAGTTTGACTGTAGTTAACATGTGTGGGACCCAACGGATATGTTTACAACCCTCAAGAATCCCTATGAAAAAACGGGATAAAAATGGACTCAATTGCTAATATGTTATATCATCTATTAAATTGCTCAGTTTCATTTAAATTCATTCAGAGAACAAGACATTATTAAATAACAAACATTCATACATTTGGTTTTCAGCCAACCCACAGCTTGATGCACTGTGGCCTGATCCCCCTCGTATTAAATCTATAGAGAGCCCCGTAACCAGCAGTGGGACGTTAAAAAGGGTTGAAGTTTTTATGATGTCAGAATGATTTTAGGTACAAAAATAATAATATAATTCCACCGACGTAAGTTCACCTTGCCGTGGTCTTATAAGCACCCAGTCGGGCGAGTAGCCGAGACCCATTGGAAGGCGGTCTACTTCGATAGTCTATGATACTTCTCTAACAGCAGAGTGGATCGTGATAATAACCCCTAAGTTTTTATGGTCTGCTATGCCGAGGAGTCATGGATTAGTGCATAAGCGAGCCTGCGAGGGCCCATTAAAACGGAGAAGGTGTTGAGTTCAAGTCGGTGTCGGTACTGGCTTTTCTAGCCGATGAATATAACATATACACCTGTATGGGTCCAAGTGGTACGCGGAACGCATTTCTCAACATTAAAAAGGTACTGATTCCTCACTACGTACGAGTATGATGTATATCTTAACCTAACGAACACGTGCAAGCCCCCGCATGAGCAACAGAGCACTTGCCACCCTTCACTCTCTCATTAGGAGGGCTCTTACAGATAATGGGCCTAGGTCACAAAGAATCGTTAAATGCACCAGCAAGTAAATGTGGTTTTATATCAAATTAGTTATTTTTAAATGCGTTAAGAATCGTCATTCATGATTCATTTAATCAACCTTTTTTTTTTCAAAAATTAATGTAGCCTATGTTACTTCTTATAACATTAGTTTTCTGCCAATGAAAACCACGTCAAAATCGATCCGTCCGTTTCGGAGATTAGCTGGAACATACACCTTGACAGACAAACAAATCTTTAAAAATTGTGTTTTTCTTATAAGATGCTGTTATTTTGACGAGACAAGCAGATCATTTTATTTACATGTATAAATTTCATATATCCCAATAGTTCAGGTACTTAATATAAAAGTGAAAGGTTATTCCCGACTGACTAAACAAAAATATCGAAAACAACTTGACCTTTGAAGCTAAAATTGGGCAGTTTATATTTTAAACTGCCCAATTTTAGCTGCCGAAGACGTCAGCTAAAAATCAGATATTGATCATAACAATATAATTAGATAGTCTATTTTTACAGGAAGTCCTACACAAAGGACTACAGATTTTATACAATCTGTAAGTTTTACTGAAAATCAAAAAAGAATAAAAATATAATATTGTTGTTACAAATTCCTGTACGGCTAACAATATGGGCAAATACCACAGCTTAATTTAATTGCTATTTTTCGATTGTATTTACAAAAAGGCTTTAATCGTCGAAAACCCCGTCCTACGCGCTCTCATACAAAGCGATCATTGCTGTCGACTACACAGAATTATACGAGCTTGAGAAAGGAAAATATGTCAAACGCCTTATTGATCTCAATAAAAAGTACACTTAAAGTTAAATGAAGCTGAAAAGTTAATAAAAGCTATCATTATCTTAAATTTTTAGTTTTTTAGTTTTTGACAGTTATTTTTTTACTTTCAAATTTATGCTAAATTACTTTTAAACATAAGAGTTATAGAAATTTTTGGAATCGTCACTCAACAACCTGTGTTTTGATACGCCACTCGATTGATTCAGATGATTTTTTCAAATAATGGCGAATCAACCTTTATTTTGTCAAAATGATAAATGTGTTATTTGTCGAATATTTAAAAAACATATATCATCATCATCATCACCCCTTTTTTAACGTCTAGCAGTGGCTGGTCATGGGCCGCTCTCAGTACGAAGGGGATCAGGCCATAGTCCACCACGCTGGCCTAGTGCGTGTTGGCGGACTTCACATGTCTTTCGAAAACTTGCTATGTTTTCTCAGACATGCAGGTTTCCTCACGATGTTTTCCTTCGCCGTAAGACAAGTAGTAATCACGATAGAAATGATTTGCACATGAAAATATCAGAGGTGCGAGACGCGGATTTTAACCCGCATCACTCGGTTACCCAAGCGAGCGCGTTACCACTGTCTAAAAAAACATATATGTATGTATGTAATTAGGTAATATTGCTTAATAAAGACTAATCGAATTTACAACTGAGTACTAAAATGTTTTACGATATAATGCCGACTCAGGACTGCTGCACGTCTCGTTTTATTGGAACACATAAAACTATATAAAGACTCTAAACAAGACGCATAAATTGCAAAGTAATTGAACACTGGATTAGTACATAAGGTTACACGGGATGATTCTTGGGTTTGACTCCGGATCGAGCCAAAGAAAACCATAGGAATGTTCAAAATATGTGTATGTTTATAAATATATCTCTGGCTATGATTCAAAATCTATATAATTTCTTTGTAACTTATGTATGGTAATCTGTCAATTTTAAGGTTCCACTGCAGGGCATAAGCCTCCCTAAAACGCTGAGGTGTCTGGCTATAGTCCTCATGATGTTTTCATTCACAGTTAATGTTGTAAATGATTTGTATTAAAGTGTAATAATTCAAACCTCTCGAATTAATACTTATTTTCTGTATCTTAATTTATATGCCCATATAAAAAAGTTATATCTAAGGGTAGAATTTTGTGTCGTTATGTTGAAGAAAAATGGAAGTTTGTGGATTGACTGTAAGCTATAAAGTACTGTAAGGATCCATTCACATAACACATCAGAATTAATTGTCATGAACATTCAAAAACCGCCTTCAATGGTTTTTGCTTATATATAAGATAATATAAAAGACTAATTAATGACTATTAAAATCAGTTAAGTCCAACAATGTCTACTCAAAATCAAATCAAATCAAATCAAAATATTCTTTATTCAAATAGACTTTTACAAGCTCTTTTGAATCGTCATTTTTACATTAATAAAATTAAATGTCAGTCTGTAAGTCTGTGAGTAAGCTACCACCGGCTCGGAAAGCTGTTCTGCTGAGAAGAACCGGCGAGAAACTCAACAGTTGCTCTTTTCAAAAAAAATATTTGGTAACAATATTGTATTACAATTTATCTATTTATCCTACGTGAGACACAACCAGTCACTAATCCCACACATTTAAATCTACTAGGTATTCCGTGATGGTGTAATAAGCCTTATTCAGTAGCGTATTTTTAATTTTAGATTTAAATTGCTTCAAAAAATAAAATTATTTCAAAAGTATAAATTTAAACATAAACTTACTTTGTCCAAATATCCTTTGCCATTGGGATCTGAGAGATCCCATATTTTGCTAAGCACAACATCACTGAGGCGTGATTTCTTAAGAAATCGAGCTGCATCCAATGCTTGTATAGCTCCTGTTCCATTTGGATCTACCTAAAATCATAACATAATATATATAAAAAACAGATAAATTTGAATATAAAGAAAAACATATTATAGGATATATTATGTATTACTACATAATAATAAAAAAAACATAACTACCATTTGCAAAATTGTGCAAAATAAAATATTAAGGTCTAAGTCAATTTTAATCCTTACTGTCCAATCCACATATTTCCAATTTAAAATAATAAAATTCAAGTAAAATCAGTGAGAAACATTCTAGAGTAATTATTAATTTAATTATTAGTATACAAATTAGCCCCTTAAAAATATTTAATTAAAAATATTATATATTATTAGTAATAAAGGTAAATACATTCCTCATTACTAGGCTTAACACAAATTTAAATTTCTTATTCTTTAAACTTTAGATTATCTACTAGCACAAAATTTAATTATTAATTACTGTTAATTAAGAAGCTTTATAGAGTACATGGTATTAACAGCTTGTGTGAATGAAGGTATGAGTTTAAGAGCAATAAAGTAAAACATATTTCAATTTAGTTTTTCTTTATTATTCTTATTAGAATAAAAGCTACTGAGCAGAAAGTTTGAAACCGATCATAATTCTAATATGTACTACTGCTCATCCAATTTTGAATGATATATCAGAACAGATCAAAGAAAGAAGAAAGTGATTGTATAACCATCAAATATTTAACAAAATATAGTTAAGCAGGTTTTACCATGGGGAAAATAAATATAAATTCTGGAAATAGTTATTGATTATAATTTGATGGCTTATCAAGTATTTTACGAACAAGACGAAATATATTATTAGAATTTTTACGTGTATGTTTTTAATGTTCCTATTCTTGCAGTATCCTTAATTAAAACCAGATTTACAACATAAAAGGACAATATACTACGAACAACATTACATTGTACTTACTTGGTGATAATAAGCTTCGTATATAGAACTGTGGGTCCCTGCCACCTGCAATGGTTCAATCCACATTTTGAGAAGATTTCTCTCGCTAAATAAACACGGTTTTTACTTCACACAATTATTTTCAGTTGTTATATGGGTGTGACATATCTAGTGTTCGTGACATTTAATGTTCGCGCAAAAACTTAAGGATTATTAAGGAAAAATAGAAAAGAAAGGAGCTATAACTTAAATGAGCACCACAAATAATCACCACACCATTTATTAAAACAATAAACTATAACAATAAGTAATGAAGACGAATTAAACTATAAGTTTAAACAGCAGCGTAATCCGACTACAGTTCCCGTCACTTCAACTCCGAATATAGTATCGTTCCAACGTCTTCTACAATATTAAAACCTCACTAAACAGTAGACAATTTAGTAAACTCTGTTTCAATCCACAAATCGTTTTATTCAGCACTACACATATAATTTAATTTACGTTAATTCTACCTGAGTAGGAGAATGCAAGGCAGCCATTTTTTACATCTCACCGTCGACCAATCAATAGAGTCCATAGACAACATAAAGTTTGACATATCCAAATGGCATAGTGATGTACATTGCGCATTTATATGTTTTATACCCTTTTAAGAATCGATAATATATCCTAAACTCTATGAATAGTTTTACTATAATATCTCTGATATTTTCATCTACAAATAATCTTAGATAAGAAAGCAAGTAATGATCAATGTAATTTTTAGCATATACCTATTATGTGAATACTACTTGCCTGTACTTGGTCAAAGACGTGCAACATGGGTCTTTTAATTAAAGAATAGCTCATGAATAGGAATTTGACATTAAAAAATGATTTAAATTAAGTTGCAATATTTTTTATTTTTACGTAAAATTTACATAATGACACTACTATAATTTAAGTTCATAAATCTTTATGTATTAGTTAATAATATTTCAAATCTTCATCGCCTTCACATAATTATTTAAAACAGATACTCCTCTCATATTAATAGCATAGAATGGTAAACTTTCAAACCGCTTGACCCATTGTTGTACTCTACGATGTCGTTTAGCTAAAGGGACCAATAGACACATAGAAGTTACTACGGCCACAATACAAATATCGCATAAACGCATCTGAAATAAAAAATATTATTATGAGATAAAATTAATATAATATATATAATAATAATCATAAAACTCAAGACAATAATGTACCTTATCGCTTGCTAACCAATTATTTCTTTTCAAGAGATACTCTAAAAAATCCAAAGCAGAATACCATTCTTCTATTTTAATTTTTTCTACAGGCCAGTGCCCCGCAAAATATGTTGTCTACAAATTAAAAAAAAAGTGTTTCTGGAATAGGTACGTGCAATACATGAACCCAACATGAAATAGTAATTAGTTTGAATACAAAACTTGCAATATACCTACACAGGTACGTAGGTATATCTTTTTTTTTCACTGCGAAAAGCGTTTACGCATTCCACAAAGTGGTTATATAGGATAATTGAAGCCAGTACTACCCACTAAAACCTTCCTCCGTCTTATTGTATATTTATATTTATGTATTACTAGCTGTGCCCGCAACTTCGTTCGCGTGGATGTCGGAACTTAATTAGTATTTTTTAGTGCGAAGCGCTGTTGGAGGATACCGATACAAATCATTTTTTTCATTTATGCTAGTGCTTCTTTATAAACATAGACTACAGGCCCGTGTTGAAAAAATTATGGGTCATTTGAACCACCAGGTGACCTATCTAGAACGATATAAGAGCATAAAATAATAAGATTCAGCACTACGCCGTCACTTGTAAGCTGTCCAACTGAGTGCTAGTGAGAATTCAAAAGTACAGGTAGAGTGAGTACATTTTGGTCATATATTTTTGTACGGCATTCTTACCATCGATAGATCCATGAAAAATAATAAGAAAACGCGTAGTGCCGTAAAAAAATGGTGCGCCACAAAGTCGGAATTTTTTTTTATATTTCGACAATTTCCAGGGTAAATTTGGTCATTTGATTTTGTACGGCATCAGTTTCATACTATTTCAATACTGCTTCTAATCCATTATTCCGCAACGCCGTACAAAAATCATGCGACAAGGGGAAATAATCGAGGGTTGCAACCCCCTCTCTTTCCGTGGTCCAGGGGGTGATTTGAAAAAGT
Source organism: Boloria selene (assembly GCA_905231865.2). Lineage (NCBI taxonomy): Eukaryota > Metazoa > Arthropoda > Insecta > Lepidoptera > Nymphalidae > Boloria > Boloria selene. The sequence continues at coordinate 885,925 of HG993149.1, forward strand.
ACGGCTTGGGTTCCGAAACATTATCTAGCACTCAAAAATACTATTAAAAATAATGCCGTCAAAAAATGATTGTTCATTTGAATGCATACCAATAATTATCTTAATTTCATCGTATCCTTTATTTTTAAAGGCTAAAGTCATTTGATCCTGTACGGGAACTTTTTTTTAACATGATATTGTAAATTACAATTGTTATATAGTATTGCCGTTCAAAAGAAACTGTTCTAAAAAAAATTATAGAGAAATACAAAAACTGAAATTTTGCAAAAGTTTAAATATCATAGATTAATGAAATATAGCAGTTTTCTACATTTTATCCCTTGTTTTAAATAGTATTAACATAAATAAATTAGGAAAAAATGATGCCGTACATTATAATGCAGACCATATCTTTTAGGCTGATGAAAATGACGCTACCATTTTAAGGGTGTAAACTATATGGCCATCTGATACTGTACGGTATCAACATATTTTTGAAGAGAACAATTGATAATATGATAAAATCATTATGACGTCTAACTGAAGTGAAAGGGTGTGTATATATAACACAAAAATTGAACCAATCTTTGGACCAACGAAAATGTACGGCATGTAAAAAAATATTATCTATGCATAAAATACTTTCAAAATAAATTAATTTTATGTTGTTTCAAATCACCCCCCGAACCACCGAAAGAGAAGCGGTTGCAATCCTCGATTTTTTCCCCTTGTCGCATGATTTTTGTACGGCGTTGCGGAATAATGGATTAGAAGCAGTATTGAAATAGTATGAAACTGATGCCGTACAAAATCAAATGACCAAATTTACCCTGGAAATTGTCGGAATATAAAAAAAAATTCCGACTTTGTGGCGCACCATTTTTTTACGGCACTACGCGTTTTCTTATTATTTTTCATGGATCTATCGATGGTAAGAATGCCGTACAAAAATATATGACCAAAATGTACTCACTCTACCTGTACTTTTGAATTCTCACCAGCACTCAGTTGGACAGCTTACAAGTGACGGCGTAGTGCTGAATCTTATTATTTTATGCTCTTATATCGTTCTAGATAGGTCACCTGGTGGTTCAAATGACCCATAATTTTTTCAACACGGGCCTGTAGTCTAACAACAATAGCTAAGACTCCTACAAAACTCAAATATGGCCGGCAGGCATGGGCGAAGGTCATTCTTTCAAAGAAAATCTTGACACCGCGATTCAGAAAATGACGTTACACGCACAACACCATCTATCGAACAATACTGCACGCAGTTGATCTCTAGTTATAGTCCCGTCTAAGTTCGAATACTTGTAGATGGCACTGTTTTAATATTTTACTTCGGAAACACTATTTTTTTTATTAATTTACATTTTTTATAAGTAGTGAACTGATTACGATGAAATAAAAACCTTAATGTTACTTCAATTTACGCACATATTGTTGTGTATAAAAGTTACGTGAAGTTGTGAGACCAAATGCACATAACCCTAATTTTACTTCTGGAATTTCTCTACTTCTTCACTTTAAACTCAAATATCTTTTGATAGACTGAACCGATTGCAATGAAACAAAAACTAAATGTTACTTCAAGTTACGTTCAATCGTTGTGTATAAAAGTTATCTACATTGCTTTCGTACATTTTACGTGATGCCCGGATAAATAAACAGACAAACCGACAAACAGACAAACAGACAAAAATTCTAAAAATGCTGGAAATGGGTTTTATTGGTTATCCTTTAACACCCTGGCTATTTTTTTTGTAATTTTTTTTGATGTACAAAAACGACTTTTCTACAGTTTTATTATATGTATAGATTATAGCGTCGCAGGATCGCTTACGCATTCAACACAACACGGCAACGCCATGATGAAAGGGTCTACCGAAGCAGACCAAAGTCAAGATATCCCTGCTATTATTAATTTTTATATTGTCAAAAATTAAGACATAACACATTTTTTCAACGGCATTATCTTGTCTTGAAAAACATAGTTTTTTTTACTATAAATATATATTTTACAACATAAACCAACAAAATTATCAAAATAATCAAAATAAAAAGTATTCGTTGTTTACCATCAGTTCACTATCTATACGGAACAAAGTGCTAGAGTTGAAGAATAATATTTGATTTATTTTTGCTTTTTGTTCACGATCCTCGGGATACAGAGAATAGTCATTGGCAAGTTGACATAAATATATGGCAATAGCATGGCTATCACATATATTTGTATCATTTGTAACCATAGCAGGAACTTTTTGCAGAGGATTTATCTAAAACAAAAATATGTAAAATGTCTAAAGTGATAGCTACAAAAATATAGGAGGGTACGTCGGCCTAATGAAGGCACTAGTTTCAATTTACGGCAGCTAGAAGTATGACGATAGATGAGTGTGCTGTGTATAACTTAGACAGATTGAGAACGTTCACGTAATATTTATCCCGAGCACTTTCCCAAACCCGAACAAAACAGTTAACCAACAAAACAAAATACAACAAAACTACATAATATATAACAGTGGTTAAATATATTTGACATTAGGAAAGTCAGTGTGTAGTGAGTACTGAGCAACGACGTACAGCGGCGTTGAAGCGAAGCTTGAAAGTTGCTTCACAAATCGTACTACTCTCTTACTACTGAAGTTGGGCTTCGTTCTTGACCGTGGTAATGACCCTAACTTATCAATAAGTTTTACTAAATAAAGGATAGATAGTAGTAGCCCAGCGGTTACGCGCTCGCTTGGATAACCGAGTGATGCGGGTTCAAATCCGAGTCTTACACCTATGACATTTTCGTGTGCGAATCATTTCTATCATGATTACCACTTGTCTTATGGTGAAGGAAAATATCGTGAGGAAACCTACATGTCTGAGAAAACCTAACAAGTTTTCAATAGACATGTGAAGTCCGCCAACACGCACTAGGCCAGCGCGGTGGACTATGGCCTGATTCCCCTCGTACTGAGGGAGGCTCAACAGTGGGACGTTAAAAAGGGCTGATGATGATGATGAAATAAAGGATATAGTAAATTAATAATAAATTGATAAAAATAACTAATATAGATTGTGTTTATACCTTCTTAAAAAAATCACTTCTATTTTCCGTTTTAAATAAATCGATTTTTTTGAAATCCATATCGATATTTAAAATAGATGCTGTCATCAAAACGAATCGCACCGGCGGCGAAATTTCATCTCCATAAATAATAGGTTTTTGCGTGGTGAATGTCCTGTAAATATGAATTGAACTACTAGAAATAAATTAATACAAAAAAATATAAAAAGCAATTATTCCATTAGGATTAATTTCAAATCGGTTTTATTGCTATATGTCTGAAATATATACCTTTTTTATTGTGCTAATTTAAAGACCGGCAATACTTACATAAGATTACGAAAATTAAAAATATTAAACATTTTATTTAAAGTTTTATTTTTTAATGACCCAAGTTTTAACATCATTCTTACACTATCAAATTGTACGTGTTTCCAACTCAAACACAAATCTAGCAATGAGACGAATAATACAAAATTTGAATTAATTCAAAGCAAACGATATCTGTTTTTACAAACAGTGAATAAGAATATAAAGAAGGACGCTGCTTTAAAAGTGTAATTTTGTTACAGAACTAGTGAATAAGCGATTGAATTTCATAAGACGGAATATCAAGGACAAATCCGTTATTCACTACAGTACACAGTACACACTTATTCAAAGAGAATGCACTTATTATTCATCTATGCTACACAGTACACACTACAAAATAAGTCACAGAAAACTTTATTAAAAAGAGGCAAAAGCAGATCACAGACTTAGAAGAGAGACGTGGTTATCGAGTGGTCCTTTACATTCACTTAAGCTCCACCATCGGTGGATAGCAGTGAAAGAATACTTTGTGAAGTTGCGCAACACAATACACTTACTACGCATATATGTAATATGTTTTTATAAAAGTATAATTTGAAAGTTTATAGGACATGGAATTAGTAAGTACTTCGTACTTACTTACTAATTCCATGTTATAGGATTGTTACCTCTTCGTGCTGATGATGCAATTTGACACGATGGATAAAACACATATTTAAACGCTTTAAGACATAAGTCTATCTGCGGTCATATACTCACAGCAGTTGATTTACTCTAAACTGGTGCTCTAAAATGCCAGAATATATCTGCTGGGCTTTATATCGGAAACAGTTTAGCAAAAATGTATTTAATATTTAGTTTTCCCGAGAAAAGAGAAAAATTAATATTTTTTATTTGCTGTTTCATGGTTTTTTTTCTTTCATTCTTTTTTTTATTTATATTTATTAACTATAATCAGCTTAACACTATATACTCCTGAATGTAGGGCCCAATGAGTGCGAACCATTATTATGTTTAAATATATATTTTTTTAATTTTTTATAAAAACAATATGCCCCGGTGAGATTTCCATTGTCTCCAAATGTTCGTTCTCCAAATATTGTAGTATTATACCTTCCTATTTAAATTTATGCTGTTTGAGACATTCAAATGAATTAATTGAATACAAAATGTAACGTTTATTTAATACACAGATTATAATACGTTTTAATATAATATATGTACTAGAGATTCACTCTCGCTTGGTTCGGGTACTTCTCTAGATACACTTTACAATTATTAGTATAGGTTTCTCAGAAGTTAGATATTTTCCCGGAGTAATAAGTAACCTATGTTTGACCCGGATAACCAGCAACCAGATCATGATACAAAATTTTAATAAAATCTATCCTGTATTTTTTTTGTAATGAGATCACACTCAAACAGACAAATAAACGGAAAATTTTTTCAAGTCATTTTCAAGATAAGGTGAAACAAACAAACGGAGAGAACATCCTGGGTGAAGCTTAGGATTGCTGTGGCTGGCTCTGTCTACTCGTTAAACATTATTGTACTTGTGGATGATCTTATATATTTCGCGACAAATATACTTAATACTATAATTTAAGAAGGAAATTAGAACCGTAAGTATAAAACTATTTAAATGTTAATAATAATAGTATAAATTTTCCATAAAGAAACTATAATTAATAGAATAATAATGTTATTGTATTTCACAAAACAAGTCTTAAATTACCTTGCAAATTACTAATATTTCATTTGATCACATTTTTGTATCAGATTTCTTTTATTGTCAAGTTGACTAATTCGAATGTTGGAAAAGAATTCGCAAGGTATATATCAGATTACATTAATATTAATTTTTTTCTGAGACCCTTATGCTAATGGATGTTAAAAATATCAAGAAGTATCCTTAAACATCCCTTACAAGTAATTTCTAGAAGGGATGTCATGATGATGAATAAAAAACTAAATGACACAAACTTTTGTTTAATTTATTGCTGTTAATTATTTATGAACACTTATATACTTAATATAATACTTATGACGATACTCCTTTATTAGTTCAAGCTGAACTAATAAGGGGGTTTCATCGTAGTCGATCAGTAGACGATTATTTGGTGAATACATAATACATATATTAACCGATTACATAATCGATAGTTTGATTTTATGGACTTCCGATCATCGATGACTGTACATCACTGAGAGGAATCCACCTGTCATGATCATTCATGTCAATTATTGGAATTCTAAATTCTTGAATTTGTAATTTGTTGTGAAGAGAAGGGATGTGACGATGCGAGTGGCATGGCAAGGTGCAAGCTCAGTAATTAATTATGTAGAATGTAGATTATCAAAGCTATTGTTCGCACAAACATCGCTGTGAAACTTAAAAAGTATTCGTTTATTCTCACGTAACGCAAAGAAAGTTCGTGCTTAATGTGAAAGGTATTTGTTGATAAGACCTAGTGACTTGTCTCATCATGAGTGTTCATGTTAATCACCAATAATATTACGTCGTAAATTCGTTTATCATACATTCCTTAAAAGAATTTCATAAGAATCTCCAAAATAAGTAGTAAGTACTAAGTTGTATACGAATGTCGGGTTTAAAAACAAGTGATACGATGCCAAAGATGGGGCATGTGACCGATTTACGAGAACAATGGTTGGTGCGCGCTGATGGCGCTTTAGCTCATCATCTTCAAGACCGGGAAATATCGTCACATCTATGTGAAAACAGATACCGAAATCAACAGATTCGTGAGGACTTCCCAGTGGCTTTAAGTGAGCAAAGAGATATAGAGCATGAGGTACATTTGCGTGAACTTTCACGCCAACGACAAGCTGAAATCGATGCTGAGATTGCACGAGAAATGGCAGAAATTAATTTACGTCGCCAACGTCGCCATCCCGCTCAGGATGCTCTTCCACCCACACCTCAACCATGTTCATCCAAAGCTCCTGCACCGCAACCACCAGATATAGATCCTGAAGAATTAGGTTTGTCTGCATCTGAAATAGAGGAGATGAGAAAACGCATTGAACAGGAAGAGAGAGATGCGAGGCTGGCCAGAGAGCTGAGTCATGAAAACCAAGGCCATGATGCTCTGCTGGCTGACATGAGGTGTGCTGTAGAGGCTCAAGATGGTGAACTGGCCAGATTATTACAGGAAAGAGAGTATAAAAAATTACAGAGGGCTAAAGAGAAAGCAAGACAAAAAGCTCTTCTAAAAAAACAACAAAGGCAAGCTATGCAGCAGCAAATACCCCTTCCAGAACCTCCACAGACTACACTATGTGATGCCTACAGCAATCCTAGAGATATGATAAGAGAAAATGGTCTAAGACTGTGTAAATCTGTGGACTCAGACCTTAATTATGTAGAGCCATTTGAGAAGGAACATATTCAGTCAAAAGAACATGCCTTATTATCCAAAGAATTATCAAAGCAGTATTTTAATAATGAAGCAGCTACATCAAACATAAATGTATCTCATAAGCATTCAAAATCTTTTGAGTCTAATCGATCCAGTAACTCTGGTTCTCTCAATACCTCAATTCATCATAGACATCCACCACCACCGCCATCTTCCGGTAAGAAGCCTCGCTTTCCAGATCCTGTGAGCATCAGACCAGCATCTCATTACCCTACAGACAATGTACTGTCAGGAAATGATAATCCAAATACCTCAATGTCACATAGTGTCAGTGAAAGTAGTAACCTATACAGCTCAACTTATCCTCCTGACCATTCAATAGGTTCACAAGGTTTTGAGAGACCAGATCAGTCGAAACGACTGTCTGTTATATCTGACATTACTGCTGAAGGCCTTGCAAAAAAGAAAAGTAAGCAAGCTGATATGCAGAAAAAGAAGAAAGGCTGCAAAATACAGTAATTATTTATAATAATAATAATTAATTAACAATCTTGAATGGATAGATATTTTTGATTTAAATTGATCTTTATATTTTTGTGCTAAAGTTCAAATTTAAGCTAACACAGATTGATTTTATAGGTGTTTAAGTTAATGGTTTAAATTAATTGTTTATTTATACAGCCAGTGAAAGTTTGTTGAAATTAGTTACAGTTTAATACTTGAATCTTCCAAAAAAATATAATTTAATTAAAAAACTAAAATAGATTAGTTTTTTTTAAAGTATTAAGATAAGCTATTTTTTACTTTTGTATTTTAAATTTAAGAATTTATTTATTCTTTATTTACTTTGTGGCAGTACCTGGGGAAAGCAACCAATGATTCTTTTTGATAACCGCAAATGCCATTAGATTTAGTTGTTAATTAACATTCCAAACTTGTGATCTAACATTGTTTGTATTACTACAGGTGCGTTTTTGCATATTTTGTCAGGTTTTTGTCAATAAGCATAAATTGTTTCCAGTTTTAGATATTTTTAACAAAATTTAGCTCTATAATTTCAGGTAAAATTTTATTTTATAAGTGTGTAATGAAGACTAAATGAAAATCTCTTTTTTTATATTTCTGAGCCAAATTAATAACAACTTTAAATTTTTGGGAACATTTCTTTACATTGATTTGAAGAAAGTGGTCATATAAAGTATGTAATTAGTACTTAATTTTGAATATTTACAAAGACTGATTAAAAGTTAACCTCTTACCTAAGTATTAAACAAGAATCACTTGCAGAAAATTATTTTTTGATTTACTTTTTTGGCAGCGATATATTATTATAAAACACTAATAGTTTGGTGCTCTTTAAATTTCATGCTTAGAATTTTAAGATCTCTTAATTATATCTTATATTCTTTCGAATTTATTTTATATATTTTTATTGCTATAGTGTTTGCTTTTAAGTTTACAATTTTGATGGTATGTTGATTGTAAAATAATCAGTTGATAAATTAATGTTGTTGAATTTGATCTTCAAAATTTGAATAAACATGTTTGTGTTTGTTTTACAATCAACTATATAAAATTACTATAAGTAATGATTAGCTTTAATTGCAATGTATGGCCTTAGACGTGCCTTAATGGAACCGAACCAAACTTGAATAATTTTATTAATAATAATTATTATATTAAATCAAAATGTTGTTTTATTTCACGGTTATAAGAATTAGGATGATCTGGGGGTTTACTGAGACGAACCTAGGTTCGAATCCAACATAAGGACATTGCCCATATTTAGATAATTACGTATTTTCAGTCTAGGGAAATATTATCAAAACATTTTGCATTTGCATATTTAATATCGCAAACTAAGTTCGACTGGTTTTTATAAGTATAAGTATAATGATTTTTTTTTAATTAGTAGGTAATAATTATTCTTTCAAGTCTCGTAAAAACCTGTATAGCACGTTCGAGGATAAATGAGAAAAAATCGAAAAATAACAGTTGTTGAAATGAATACTAGAAATTTTAAACATAGTCGACCAAGATCATACAACTGGACAAAGATACAATCGAAAGTTATTTAGTTTATTCCTATTGATGATGACCACTAAAAAGGTTCTACAATTCTTTACTAAAAATATTATTTATTGGTATTTTAAGCTCAGCAATCCAGTACCTAGCCGTAGCCTGGTAATAATATATAATAATTAATGATATAGTGTTATGATAGGATTCTCAGGTCAGAGGTTTCTTCTTTCCGAACTGGTAGTAGGCTCATGACGTTCAGTAAGAAATTGTCACAATTTTCATGCTGAATAGGATATTTTGATTTGATTTGGCATTTCTTTAATAGGTATCTGGAGCATGATTATTATTAGAAGAAAATTGTGCTAGTTTCGAGTGCCAACTTAATTGTATGCAAATGACGCACTACGACTTCTTTACTCGATGAGTGCATAGTATCATCGCAATTCGCAATCTATAACAGTATAAGTACATATAATGAACACGTAAGTAGCGATCGGACTTGCACTCGATCATGCCGTGACCATATTTGTATGTAGACACAATAAACCTACATTTTAATTACTGGTTATACCTGTTGAACTGGTGTTTACTTATTTAGAGTTAAGACCTTGGGGTCTCATCAGGAAAAACACAGTGGAACCAATCGCCGCAGCGTAATGAGGCATTGTAAGATAGCTTGTGCGAAGTATAACACCATTGCGAATGGACAGCCCGAATCACCACCTTGCTGTGGCCGGTAGTCTCGACATAATTAGTCATCGATATTCTTAATGAAAACGTTATTAAAACCATTCATAATTACGACGCATCGATACAATATCGATCACTAATTAATATGTCGAGACAGCCAGCACAGGATGCCCTCGATTCGATGTGCAGAGAAGTCAAGGAGAGTATAGCTTCTCTAGAATGGCGGAAAAGATGTGCATGTCACGGCCTCTCCCTCAGACGTCAGCGACGAAGAGGGTCTGCTGAAACGTTAGCATCGCGTTCCCTCGCCGTAGTCTCCTTGGATAAGAGTTCAGTCTCACAGAAGGTGTGGATAACGTTTTGTATAGGATAATTAAAGGTGTATTCTCTAGAAGAATGCAATTTTATCATTGTAAATCAAACTATCTTTTCGGATTTTATCGCGGATTTATTTGGATTGCTGTAAAGCATTCGAAACGCTGGGAACCCAAAAATCCAAATAAATTCGCGACAAAATCCGAAAAGACACTTTAATTTATAATGTCAAATATTCGCGTAAACCTAAGAAAGTATTATGCATTTTTTTCATTTCTGAAAAAAAATGTCGCCGAACATTCCTGGTCACCCCGGTCTTTTTATAAAACAAAAAGGCATTGCAGCTCTCAAAAGTCTCGGACAAGCATTATCCATCGATTTTGGTTAAAATTAAGCGTATTACTAAATTTCAATGTATGTATTTGTATGGCACCAGTACAATAATAAATACTCTGTTATCTGTGATTCACACTATTATAACAAATTATAAGTATCCGGTACATGAAATACTGGACAGTACTTCAAACAGAGCCATCTATCGTAGGTATAATAATTATTAATCTTTAGTACTATTATTGTACAATAGGTGGCTCTGTTGGAGGAGTGTCAAGTGTGAGAGGTACCTTTTACTTTTTTAATTTAGTCAATAACGAAAAAAAATGTTATTCCGTAAACAAATAAGAAAATTAAACAACAAACAAACGATATAATGATATTTTATTTGCATTATACCTCGTTTAAACTATTTACAATGCTCCAGTACATTTGTAATAAAAATACTTATCGTTTCGACAACTTCAAAGATAACCTCGAACTTATACTATAAATTACGCTTTAAAGACTGAAACGTATTGCCTCGCAGAATTTTATATAAAAAAATATAATATAGCTAATTTATATTATGCGCAGAAATATAAAAAACCAATCAATGGAATGAAATCATAAAAAAATAATGTTAATTTTAGTAGTTTTGTAGAGTTTGTCAAATCAAATCAAGCATTAAGTTTCAACTTTAAAAAATGATTAGCTATATTAATATAAGTTACTGTATGTATATTAGTACATATGAAATTAGCTCCCCGAATTTTCTCGTCTCCCGTGACCATGATTGCTGTAAAGCATTCGAAACGTCGGGAACCAAAAATCATAATAAATCCGCGACAAAATCCGAAAAGATAGTTTCATTTGTAAATATTTGCGTAAATCCAAAAAAAATATATCTTTATATTTAATTTGAAAAGACTGACAAACAAATCATACATAAAGGTATTCATTAATATTAAGTAAACTTGCTTTTTTGTTATACGAAACAATACGTCCACGTCCTTTGATTGCTTAAAATATTTCAACAATAGTGACAATTAAATCTTTTTTAACCAAAAACACTTACTGTTGATTAATTTAAAGTATTAAAATTAATGGAAAATATTGTGTAGAGTAAAATGTGAAAATTAGGTTTTGAATCAAACAATTTTATTTTGCATACAAGTTATTGCTTGTACATTAAAAACAATATATAGATATATTTCCATAACTCGATTAGAATCGATTCTCGGCATCGATACAAATCGAATGGAAAATAGAAGCTTAAATAATAGACAGTATGTGTAAATAATTTTTATATAATAACTAAATTAAAATTAAATCGTTAAAAAATTGAATAACCTAACTACACGATTTAAGTAAACATTTTTTATAATAACTTATAATGCAAAAATAATGTCGGAAGTAGTCGAATAAATGGCGCGTCAATTGCTTGACAGTTTTCTATAAAACTCCATTTTATGGATTGCAAAACTATTTTTCTCTATACATAGCGATTTTATACACCGTACCCTAGACTATATACAAGTAGTAGATATATTAAGTAAAATAAAATACGTATTTGTTCGGTCAACTGATTTTCTTATAATTCGTTAACAAATCTCGATTGTTTTTTTATATAGTCAAGCTTTTTTAACAATAATATTACAATTTCTATATAATAATTATAAAAACAAATATTTCTAAATTAAAACAACGAAAATGCGACGAAAAATAACGTAAATGACGAAAAAAATATTTAGACGAAAATAAGACGTTATCAAAACTGACATCAAAACGGCATAACTCTAAAATTATAAGAAACCCAATCCACCGAACTGCAAATATAGACGAAAGAAGGAGACATACAAAATTACTCAATAATGCCTTAAAAATATCGAAAAATATTTTAGGAATCGGTGTTCAAAGACTAATAAAGTGGCTGAGTGTGACGAAACTTGTCACACTGTGTCGAAGCGAAAGCGTTTAAGGCAAAATTTTCAAATTTATTTAATTTAAAATATTAGAAAATGGCCACATTTTATAAATATAGTAATTTTTAGTTGACAATCATGTATAATGTATAATATGTAAATAAAATGAATATGATTACTAACGATTATTGCATTGGATGGACTCAATTAAGTTATTAGCACGATGATTAGCACAAAGCCTTTTGGGCTAAAAAATGACAAAATAAATGCAAAAATAGCCTAATTAGATGGAGAATAGGTATAATACGAAAAGTTACTTTACTTTCTATTATTTATTGTGAATTCTTGAAATTATGTGAAAATATTATTTTAAAAACTCAGTTGAAGAAATTTTAATTAATATTTATAATAAGACATAAAAGTTAATCCGAAAGACTATATTGATAAAAAGTGTCATTTTTCCAAATACGATTGTAAAGTATTTAGTATATACTGACGTCACAAGCCATGAAACCATAGATTATTATTAAAGAATAGAAGGTACGTATAGCATTTATAGTCTTAGTAAAGGCTACTTCAATATCACTCATGTATTGACTGGTCAGAACTTATTGGGTATTTGACTTTTATGATACAATTAATTTTACTTATTGTAATACTAATAGCAAAATGGCGCTCCTTAGATCTTATTGTTGATTTAAATTTAAATAGAAAATGTCAGTACAGTTCTCGAGGCATAAGCTCAGCTTTGCATTTGTGTGAGTGATAGCTAAAAGCCAATAGCCGCGCATCAAAAACCAGTTAAAACAGGTTTAAACCAGTCACGCAACGTCTATCCGTATCGTCGTGCCTATCCGTACACTGCACTCACACAAATGCAAAGCTGAGCTTATGCCTCGAGAACTGTAAGTAGCTGCGATACATCTATAAATAAAATGATTGACAGAGTATTATTTTTTATATTTAACCCTACATCAAATTACACAAAAATTTATTGCATAAAAATGCCAAAAATATGCCACAGCCTGTTAATTCTTAAACAGCCTTATCACTATTTCACTGTCATACTTCTTATTTAATTGACGATCTAAAGAATATTTAATTTAATATTGTAAAACATGGAGAAGAATTTAATCTTACAGTTTAAGAAGAAGTTGAAACAAACGTTATATATAATGAAGATGTGTTAAGAAAGTTAATAAATCAGGGACAGCATGAAAATTCACTTTTTATGCCTATCGTTATAGGCACAGTAGACAAAGACAGCTTATTGATGTAATGTTCTATCTCGCTCACTTTTTATCTTTAACTTAAAAAAATGTTAATATCGACAAATTTTCGTTTTTTTATATAAGCTAATGTCATCATACCATACTCTATCCAACAATTGGAAACCGACGTGAATTTATCATTTTAAATTTTAAAAAACAAGTCAAATACCCATTATTCGTACTTTTCCCATCCCTACCATACTAACCTCGAGTCCCTAAAACCTAATGACCTCCCTTTAAATTTATTGCTTTAGATTCCTCTTCAAAGATATTTAGGATTCAACGTTCAAACATCAGATAAAAAAATATCCACTAAGAAAATTTCAAAGCTGGCTTAAAATTGGTAAGCTTAACATTACTTTATTTATGAATTAGCCCTTTAACCATCCCACTGCTGGGCTCGAGCCTTCCTTTAAAACGAAGGGGATCGGGCCATAGTTCATTTATTTTTATATATTTTATTTATATATAGCCATTTTTATTTTATATTATAATTGATTCTGTGAATAACTTTTACCTGATGATTTAAAAATATCTTAATATAATGTAATATCTCGTATATCTATTGTTGTGAATTGAAATGTCGAATATTTACAAAATGGCACCTTTATTGTTTAAATTTGTTCATCACCTTCCTTAAGGTATTTAATTTATTGAAAATATTAAAAAAATATATTTAACAATGAATAATATTTTAAATTGAAATATATATATATATATATAAATATTTACGGAAAGATATTATAAAAAGAAGGCAATTAAGATAAAAGATTAAAAGGTGTCAGGTGATTTTTAACAATTTCAAACGTATGTAAAAGTGATATTTATGAAAATAATGAATAATTAGGAGTTTAATTTATTGCCATGGAATTATAATTATACCAATATTGGGGACTTCGACATAGCGACCATATATTTTATACGACCCATATTTAAGCTATCAGCGCAAAAATGACCCAATCCGAAATGTTTGCGATAAACGTCAAAAGAATACTTGCATTAAATTTTTTTGGATATCATTTTCGTCCGAGTTAAGCCCCTTTTGCCCTGAGAGTATTATTTATAATAAACTTCAACGATCATGAGCCGGCGCAAAAGTGACCCAACTCACACTTGCTAACAAAACGGTAAAATTAATAATATCTTTGCAATACTATGAAAAATCTCATTTTGATTTTAATTACTTCATTTACATTAAATAATTTAAAGTAGTAGTAATGTAGTTTTAATACTATACATTAGAGATAGGCCTCTTTTGCACTAACAGCCTCATATCTGGTTCAATGTAGCAACACATCGTCATTTGCAAAGAACAATGTTGTAACTTAGTGATTGAGATTTAAATTGATATTTCTTCATATAATTTAAATTTAAATTGAAAAACTGCTTGAATATTGAGTTACAGTGTTGTTCTTAGCAGGTTTTGACATTATATATGTACTATATGTAAGGCTTATCGGTTGCAAGCGGAACTTCATAGTTTAGTCGACGCCGGCGAATCCCTGCGACCCTTCGATCGCCTTCACGAGCTTCTCTCGCAGTATCTGGTAGCTCTCATATGGCGGTAAGTCCAATCGGTTGAAACTGTTGGGATGAAAATAAAAATGAATATTTGTTAGACGTTTATTGTCTATGTTTGGCTCAGTTGGTAGTGACCCTACCTTCTGCGCCAGCGGTCGCGGGTTCGAGTCCCGCTGGGGGCATTCATTTGTTGAGCACGAATGTTTGTTTTCCAGTCATGGGTGTTAATATTTATATAATGTATGTATTTAAAAAAATATATGTGTAGTATATCAACTATCTGGTATCCGTAACACAAGCCTCGTAGCTTACCACGGAACTAGATGGCGCTGTTGTAAAAAATGTCCGAGCATATTTATTTATTTATTTATTTTCCGATTATGATAAAATTCAGATGGGTTATTCTATTCACCACCACTTCGATGGGCGGTGTGTCATACGGGTTGCTTCTGGTACTTCTCTGAATAGTAGAGTGAACTGTGAAGCAACCCTCTTGTATGTGTGGTCTGTTTCGGCAGACCGGCCGGGACTCATTAATAAATAAATATATTGGGACATTATTAGACACAGCGCCATCTAGTTCCGTGGTAAGCTACGAAGGAAGCTTGTGTTACGGATACCAGATAATTGATATACTATATATGTAAGTTTAAATATACACATATTATAAATATAATAAGACGGGGGAGGTCTCTTGGGTTTTAGTAGTAGTACTGGTATTTTTCTAACTGGTGAATCTTGACCACTTGTTGTATACATAAATCAACAATAAAAAAAAGCTTAACTAGATCCACATAAAGTTTTGAAGTGTGGAAGATGAGAATAAAGAAGAAACTGACCATGTATGAGCACGTGGGTAGTTATCAGGCGCGCCCCACTTCTCTATGGTGAATAGCTGCGGGCCGTTGGAGCCGTATAGCTCCTTGAACCCATTCATGGGTACTCGAGACGTCCCCGTCACGAACTGTAGCAGCCGCGACCTCATCTCGTTGGAGAACGACAGCACCACCTGCATACACAAGACATGTACAGTCCCACAGCTGGGCACGGAATGGCAAATAGTCCCACGGCTGGGCACGGCCTGGCAAATATAATCCCACTGCTGGGGACCCGCCTCCCAACCGTACTAGGGGTCATGCCATATACTACCATGCTAGCCAAGTGCGGGTTGGCGGACTGGGCATATCTTTTGACTCTTTTACGTATAGGTATTATTTATGATGTTTGATTCATCATACATTTATGATTATTATATTATAGCCACATAAACGAGAGAGCGAAATTTCACACTAACAATAGTTTCATTTACAATGTAAAATATTCGCGTAAACCTACGAAAATATTATTCATTGGGATGATTAGCAGGGAGGTAACTAACCCGCTAGAACCACTGCACGACGAGGTGGTTCGCGTGGTAATCGCCCTTACAGAGCGACGTGAAAACCTCAGAGCATGACGGATCAACCTAACTTACTACAGAAGTTTTCACTTCAATAAATAAATAAATAAATAAACAAATAAATAAATAAATAAATCAAACAAATAAATAAATAAATAAATCAAACAAACAAACAAACAAATAAACAAACAAATAAATGAATAAATAAATGAATGAATAAATAAATAAATGAATGAATAAATAAATAAATAAATGAATGAATGAATAAATAAATAAATACATTAGCAATAGGAAACAAACCCGCCAGAACCACTGCACGACGAGGTGGTTCGCGTGATAGTCCCCCTTGTACAGCGTGTTGGCGCGCCAGTCGCGCACGTCCACGTGCTGGATGCCGCACAGCAGCAGCTCCAGCTCGTGCTCGTCGAAGATCTTCAGCAGCGGGAGGGGCACCAGCGCCCCGAGACCCTCGAGGAACGCGAACATCTGCTCTTGCACGCGGCTCACGAACCGCCACTGGATCACTAGTCTGTGAAACGGCAGATGAGAAGACATTATTATTTATTTACTAGCTTTACCCGCGGCTTCGCCCGCGTTCATTTTTTTAATTGCTAATCAACCTCATTGGGTTGATCTGTCAATTCAAAATTACTCTAGCTATTTCAGAACCCATTGTTAATACAAACAATCTTTAAATTTTTCGTAAAAGAACCCTATGTTACTTCAAATACCTCCAAGAATATGTGTACAAAGTTCCATGATTATCGGTTGAGTAATTTTCGCGTGAAAGCGTAACAAACAAACTTACATTGACAATTATAATATTAGTAAGAAAGTAGGGATTGAGTGCCAAGAAAATGTTCAATGTAGATCTAATCAAAATATTCTTTATTCATATAGACTTTTACAAGCTTTTTTGAATCGTCATTTTTACATAATTAAAATAAAATGTCAGTCTGTAAGTCTGTGAGTAAGCTACCACCGGCTCGGAAAGCTGTTTTGCTGAGAAGAACCGGCGAGAAACTCAACAGTTGCTCTTTTCAAAATAATGTTTGAAAAAGTTATATTTTATGTGTCTGTATCTACAACGTATGTCTGTAACGCTTTTGCAAGTAATATACTAATTTTCATAGGGCGTTTATACTTAAGCTCAATCAACTTAATACTTTTTAATACCTTTCTTTTTATGGTAAAAACGGGGCAAACGGGCGGGAGGCTCACCTGATGGGAAGTGATCACCTCCGCCCATGGACATCTGCAAGCCAGGCTTGCAGATGCGTTGCCGGCCTTTCAGGAAAGGGAGGGATGGAGGAGGGAGGGAAGTGGGAGGGAGGGGGGAACGAAGGCGGAGGATGAAGGGAAGAGGGAGGGGGGAAGGAGAGTGGGCCTCCCGGACTCTCACTCACCGGACGAAACGCGACAGCATAGCTGCCACTTCACGCCGGTCTTCTGTGAGAGAGTGGTACTAATGAACTATACGGGGCGTGCCGGCCCATTCGGTTGCTACCCGAAGGTAACAAGCATGGCAGTCATATAAAAAGAACGCTGACTGTCAAGTTACGCAGAGGCGATTTATCGGCCAATTTTTGTGGTAAGATGTACTTTACTTCTTATTTACCGACGTTTCAAATACTTTACAGCAATCACAGTGACATAAGAGTCTATCCTTTGTAGAAAACAAAAATAAACCCATAACATAAAATATCGTTACAGCTTCATTTCAATACAATAATTCAAATTCTAAATCGTTCAAATTCACTAATACATTCATTCAAATTCAAAATCGATAATAATTCGAATAACATCACGTTAAAAGACGTAATCTAAACAGCTATAACAGATTAATAACTCACAAATCGATAATAATTCGAATAACATCACGTTAAAAGACGAAATCGATATCGATACATCAAACGTCTAAATCGATATGGATATAACTTTAACAGATAAATAACTAACTTGATATATTCGTCTTTGTTCTCGTTGTCGATGGCGATGTTGGCGCCGCCCGGCTTCAGGTCGCGCTGGATGGTCTTCCCGAACTGCTCTTCATCTACTGAGAACGTTAGGTACAGCTCTGATGGATCGTTTTCCTGGGGATAAATTATTAGCTTTATAGTTATTTTTATTGCGAGAAAATTGTGTTTTTTATACAATACTAACATTTCCCGCGGATTTACACGCGGTCTAAAGACCGGAAACCAATTTCTTTCTAAGTCTCGCGGTATAAGAACTAACGCTCGCCCATTTTTGCAACATTTTTCATTGATGCTCCGCTCCTATTGGTCGTAGCGTCATATAATATAACCTATAGCCTTCCTCGATAAACGGACTATCCAACACAAAAAGTATGTTTAAATTCGGACCAGTAGTGTTTAAAGTCGGTTCCTGAGATAAGCGCGTTCAATCATTCAAACAAACAAACTATTCAGCTTTATAATATTAGTATAGATTACCATGCATTTTTAAGATATTTATTTTGAACAATTACGATTGCTTTAAGTGATTGCTTAAAATAATTTGATAATTTCAATTATCGATTAATTAAAAATATAAGTAAACATTCTCAATCTTATAACCTATTACAATAAAAGGATAATAATATTAAGTTATTAGATCACAGTAGGCAGTGTTGGCCCAGTGGTAACGTTCCAGCTTAGAAAATAAGTGAAGCGGGTACAAATCCTGAGTTTCTAACCTTTGATATTTTTATATGGGAATCATTGCACATGATTACTACTTGCCTTACGGAGAAGGAAAACATCGTGAGGAAACCTGCATATCTTATCCACCACTTATCTGCAATCTTCCACTTGCCCAGCGTTTTGGACTATGGCCTGATCTCCCTCGTGATGAAGGGTGGCAGCGCCCAGCAGTGGGAAGTTAAAATGGTCTGAATACAATAATTCCCAAGAATTGCGACATGCATAGCATTAATACTAGGAGCAAACATAAACTGCCTGCGACTCGCTTACTCCGAGTCAGTAACTCTTTTTATGGACAATGTATACGCCTATCAGAACAGCCAACAGGATCCCAAAAAACGTTCAAAAAGCTTCTATTACAAAATTAAAAAAAATTGGAACGTTTGTGTACTAAAGACTATTATTCGATTAACGATTTTTTAGAAGACAGTAACGCCTTGGGAATGATGTGATCGCCGCCAGGCTATTTCAACATATAGAAATATTGTTAATGCGAAATTTAATTTGAAAAAGAGAGAAAAAAAATAGTCCCGATGAACTTCTTTCGCCCTTTCTTCTCAGGTCAGAGGTTTCTTCTTTCCGAACTGGTTGTAGACTCATGACGTTCAGTAAGAAATTGTAACAATTTTTATGCTGAATATTATATTTTGATTTGATTGATTTGATACCTTGATCCACATAAGTGAGTTGTAGTACTCCAGGTCCACTGACTCCATGTCCTGCAGTTCGATGGGTTTGCCCAGCATCATCTTGTAGAATGGACGGATGAAGAATGCTGCAATGCAAAGGATAATGTCTAGACTAGATTTTTCTTATTTTAAGCGAGTATTGCAACATAGACTATTGGATTTTTGCCCTTAGCATTAGTGATTATTTTGTTTTAAATATTAAATAGATGCAAAAACAAAAAGTAGAATATGCGTTTATTTAGAAGACTTAGAAAGAATATCATTCTACAATAGCTGGAAGAATTAAAAAAAATACTATTCAAAACATATAACCTCCTCCTTTTTTGAAGTCGGTTAATTATCTATAACAGTTAATTAATATTTTACTAATCTAATGTGTAGTAGTGTATGTATATTTGCAGATTCGAAAGTCTCATGTTAAAATCCGAGGTCTGCACAATCCATTGGTTAATAATTAGACTTAACCACTACATATAAGACGCGGTCTCCCGTGACCATGACTGCTGTAAAGCATTCGAAACGTCGGGAAACAAAAATCATAATAAATCCGCGACAAAATCCGAAAAGATAGTTTCATTTATAATGTCAAATATTCTCGAGACCTAAGAAAGTACTAGATGTAAGACCAATTAGCAATGGTCATTGGATTACAAATATCACTTAATGGGAAAAATTTCACTTTTCGACCTATTAGCCAACCATAAAACCATCTTTGACGACACGTTTGACTCAGTTGGTAGTGACCCTACTTTCTGCGCCAGTGGTCGCGGGTTCGAGTCCCGCTGGGGGCATATTGTTTGTACTCCAGTCGTGGGTGTTTATATTTATAATATGTATATATTTAAAATTTATATATGTGTAGTATATCAACTGCTTGGTATCCGTAACACGAGCCTCATAGCTTACCACGGAACTAGATGGTTCTGTTGTAATAATGTCCATACATATCTTACCCAGTGGTTATATAATAATTGGTAGCCCAGCGGTAACCAAGTAACCGAGTGATGCGGGTTCAAATCCGGGTCTCGCACCTCTGATATTTTCATGTGCTAATCATTTATATCATGATTGCACTTGTCTTACAGTGAAAGAAAACATCGTGAGAAAACCTGCATATCTGAAAAAACCTAGCAAGTTTTCGAAAGACTTGGAAGTCCGCCAACACGCACTAGTCCAGCGCGGTGGACTATGGCCTGATCGTACTGAGGGAGGCCCGTGCCAGTGGGACGTTAAAATGGGCTGATGATGATGATGATGATATCTCACCATCGAGCAATTTCCCATGGTAGACGGCCATGCCGGCGACGCGGCCGATGAACTTGAAGTAGTTTAGATGCTCCTCGTTGCAGACGCCGCTGTTGGGATTGATCTGAAGCGTGTAGTTGTCCATGGCGGAGTACTCGAACAGCCCGTAGTAGGGGTTGAACATCTCCTTGGACAGCAGGAAGAACCACTCTCGGGCCAGACCACCATAGTCTGGCAACCAGGACGAAAAACGCACGTTTAATAATATTGGTTATGTTTAAAACAATCAAAAATACGTTTTGAATTAACAATAAGGTATGCATAACCACTCACTTATTACTCACTGACAAACCTTATTAGTTTTTTTATTATAACTTATGCGTATTGTGTAATATTACTTACATTATTATATTACGTCCCCAGGAACTTTTTGAACATTTTAAGCGTAATCTTTTTACTTTTTCTAAAATAAAAGTCGCCTCTCTACTTCTGTACTGTAGTCTACTCTTTATAACATCACTATATGCCAGTGAAAATGAGATGGATGGACAAAAAATTTTATATTGGCCTTTCCAGTTTAAAATTTATAAAACTAATGGGATAATAAAAGCACGATTTACTTAGACTTCATTAAAACCCAACCCTTGATCTACAACTTGGCATTTAACAGGTCGAATAGACCAATTCCAGTACAAGTCTTCTGAAAAGACCTTTATTTTCTAACGCATATACCAACTCACCCAACCCCACTTCGGACTCGAACTCGACCCACAGCTTGGTCTTGAGCAGGTCGAGGCGGCTCACCGAGCTGATGATGCGGTAAGAGTCCTCGAGGATGGAGTTCCTCCTCACTTTGATCTCGAACTTGTTGGGCACGTTGCACTGTTGACGAAGGATTTCATATAGAATTATAGCCGCATTTTACTTTTTCATAAGAATGGAAGAACTTCTCCCTCTCTCAACGAGCTTAGACGGGGTTATTTAGTATAAATATAAACGATATTTAAAAATTAGTTTGCCAAAGAAGTTTTACTTCTGACATGTGTACTTTGTACACACGCACTTTTTTTTTATTGAAGTTGAAACTTCTTTAGAATCGTTGTGATTTCAAACTCGATGAAACGAAAAAATAAGTCCATAGTACCAGGCGCTCAGAGACGGGGAAGAGTTAGCCTTAATTTAAATTCAAGTTTTACTTCTGACATGTGTACTTTGTACACACGCACTTTTATTTAATGTTTAATCTATGACAGGAAAAGATGAGGGAAATTAAAGGAGATATGGTCATACCGGCTTGCGCAGCTGGCTCTTGAGGTACTCGTACTTGCGCTTGTAGTCGCGCGAGTAGGGCACGGCGGGGCCCGCGATCTGCGGGTTGGACAGCCGCGGGTCCTCCCACTGCGTCGTGCGCGTGTCTGTGGGACATACCAATTGATGCTTTATGGTGTACGATTTAGGGTTTGGAGTTACATGTACCATATTATCGTGTCATTATCAAAACATTTCAATAAAAGTCTGTGGGACACACACATACCTACTGTTGTTTCTTGATAGAATGCTTGGGACTTACATTTCAATAAAAAAAAATAGATACATTTATTTTGTAATTTATGGTACATGAATGTTTTGAGACATAGACAATTACGTTATTTTTAACTTATATTAAAAATGATTTTTTATGCTTTATTACAAATAGAAATTTGCAGACCTAACGCCCTTCCCCTTTTCGCAACATTTTTCATTGATGTTCCGCTCCTATTGGTCGTAGCGTGATGTAATATAGCCTATAGCCTTCCTCGACAAACGGACTATCCAACACAAAAATTCAAATCGAACCAGTGGTTCCTGAGATTAGCGGGTTCAACCAAAGCAACAAACAAACTTTTTAGCTTTACAATATTAGTATAAAGAGGCACAACTCATCCATACAGAGTGGTAACACAACTTTGTACGAACGTGAGTTCAAAACACCCAACACAATAACACCATCGTCCAAACCATAAATAAATAAATAAATAAATATGTTGGGGCATTTTTACAATAGTGACATCCAGTTCCGTGGTAAACTATAGTAGCTTGTGTTACGGATACTAGATAGTTGATATACTACATATATGACTTTTAAATACATACATATTATAAATATAAGCACCCATGACTGAAAAACAAATATTCATGCTCAACAAATGAATTCGCCCGCGACCGCTGGCGCAGAAAGCAGGGTCACTACCAACTGAGCCAAACGAGTCGTCAAGTATAGATTTGAGGCACAACTAGTTCATATAGAGTGACAACATGACTTTGTACGAACGTGAGTTCAAAACACCCAACACCATAACCTAAACCATAAAAGCATGGGATCACTGACTGTGGTCTATGAAGAAGATGCGTCCATCAGTGTGCACGCGCTCCTCCCAGCCCTCGGGCAGCGCGCCCAGCTCGTCCGCGTCCGCGCCCGCGCTCGCCGCCGCCGCCTGCGGCAGGCTCGACGCACATCCTGGGGGGGAAATTAGTTTATTTATTTATTTACACTTTATTTGCACTGATAAAGCACAGGCAAAGCCGCGGGATCCACTAGTTATGCATATAAACCTTCCTCTTCAATCACTCTATCTATTAAAAAAAAATTAAAAGTGCGTGTGTACAAAGTACACATGTAAGAAGTAAAACTTATTTGGCAAACTAATTTTTAAATTTCGTTTATATTTATACTAAATAACCCCGTCTAAGCTCGTTGAGAGAGGGAGATGGTGCTACGGTCACACCCACGAGTTAGACAGAGTTAGAAATGTTACTGACTCGCGGTGGGCGAATTCTAACTAAGGCTAACTCTTTCCCGTCTCTGAGTGCCTGGTACTATGGACTTATTTTTTCGTTTTATCGAGTTTGAAATCACAACGATTCTAAAGAAGTTTCACTTCAATAATAATAATAATATCAGCCCTTTTTAACGTCCCACTGCTGGGCACGGGCCTCCCTCAGTACGATTATCAGGCTATAGTCCACCGCGCTGGCCTAGTGCGTATTGGCGGACTTCCAAGTCTTTCGAAAACTTGCTAGGTTCTCTCAGACATGCAGGTTTTCTTAGGATGTTTTCCTTCACCGTAATACAAGTGGTAATCATGATATCAATGATTCGCACATGAAAATATCAGAGGTGTGAGACCCGGATTTGAACCCGCGCCACTCGGATATCCAAGCGAGCGCGTTACCGCTGGGTCTTACTAAGGGAGGCCTGTGCCCAGCAGGGGGCGTTAAGAAAGGGCTAATGATGATTAAAAAGGTTTTTAGTATTGGGTCGATTTACGCATACCACAGTCTTATTACATAAATATATTTCCCAACGTAAAAAAATATTGATTACTATAAAATAAAATAAATAAAATAGAAAATTATATTGAGTAATTAGATTTAGATTAGATATAAATAAATAAATACTATCATATATATTGTATATATTTAGATAAATACCTGTCCTAGGATCTATCCACGTCGTAGTCTTTTGGTTGTGATCGATGAAAAATAGCCTTCCGTTGGGAGCACGCTGCATACTCCAACCAGGAGGTAGACCTAGAAAATACATATTGATATACTAAAAAAGCAAGTAAATATATATCTTTTATTGCGAGTCCAAAGTTTAGTATCGGAACTACATCACAAAATTAAGCTAAATTAAGTTAAGGCTAGATTCCAAATACACCAGTTTAGAATTAAAAGCTAAATAGTAAAGTCAACAAGAAATAACATAACATTTGTTTTGATTAAAACATAAAATTAAAAAGAAAACACTGTATCGACTCGATAAATAAACTTGTATGTGTACTGACCATCACTATTCGGTATATTTTGACTCTGGCTACTGCTCGAACTGCTGCTTCTCGTACTTTCAGTGGACCCGTCTGTTTCATCCTACAACACGTCATTCAATGCAAAAACTACCTTATATGAAAAGGCATACGATCTTATTTACAATGAGCATCCTTCCCATGAAATAAATAGCCTAATTAACATATATTACTTAACTCTTAGCATTAAAACTATGATAATATATGAAATATAAAATTTCGATTCAAATGTTATATATATAATGTAAAGTAAAAAAAACATTATTCAAAATATTATGCCGAAATATGCCCCTCCACAACACACAAAAAGTCTTACTCACTCTACATAAGAACTCAAACTACAATAATTATGCAAAAAACTTTAGATGCTTTTGCATGCAACATCAAGAGATTTCAAATCTACAATTCCAAAAAGCCGCAACAGGTAAAAAATATTTAAATATTTATAAAATTTTAGCACAGACAAACAATTTTATTATTTTAACTACAAGAAAGCAACATTTTTAAGCATTTACATTGCTAAATTTATCACACAGTAAAAACTTTAAACAAAACCCTAGTGGGTTGAAATTTGAATGCTAAGACGACAATAATATAAGCGTAACATAACGAATTATTTATAGAAATAACGATTACTAAGGAAAAACATAAAAATCTAAGCAAAGCAAGAAATATAAAGTAAAGCATAGAAAAGAATTACCAATAATCATGAATGTATTTTTTTAATATTTAGTTTCATCAATAAAAAACCTGTTTCATTTACACATTGTATAATTCCCTACTGCTCTAAACCTATTAGCACATTCTATTTTCACTAAGGGTATCGTGAGACCTAGCGCCTAGCCCTCAAAACCAGGAAAAAAGGCAAAAATATGTAATATAATAAAAATATTAATCATCAGGAATTGTCAGTCTGTATCACACAACTAGCATATAATGGAATGCATAAAGCACAAGACGTTATTCGAAATATCGTGTCGCTTGAGCTTCAGTACGAGTAGGT
Organism: Boloria selene; assembly: GCA_905231865.2. NCBI lineage: Eukaryota > Metazoa > Arthropoda > Insecta > Lepidoptera > Nymphalidae > Boloria > Boloria selene. The sequence goes on from HG993149.1 coordinate 911,602, forward strand.
GTTAGTGATGTGTTAGTCTAAAGCGTGTAGCACGGGTATCGACGCCACAATCTGTTGTCCTTCACGTCCTCATGGACATATAGACTGGGCAGACCATTTTCCTAAGACAGTATAAAAATATTCACAACGAAAATGCTCGATAAATCTATATGTCCACCACTCATAGACAATCGCCCAAAGCACAATCTTTACAAGCGAGTTTATGGGCTATGACACGCAGTGCATAAGTCCTAACCTCGTTGATTAATTTAAAAAAAAAGGAAATTGTGAAGATAGAACGAGCACAACATTTTTACACACACACGTCACGCCCTCAATCCCGCTCGCTGCTTACCTCCGAATCTTCCATGGAGCTCGTTGTGGTCCTTCGTCTTCTGGACGTGGATGCCCTTCTTTCAGGAGTGACACCTCCAGTTGGAGTACTAAAGTGGTTTTCATCAAACGTTAACGATTCACCAGATCCATCTCCGGTCTCCTCAGTCAATGTCCGTACTCTGCCGAATGTAATTTCCTCAATTTCAGTCCTTGTGTCGTCATCTATGATACCATTAGAAGACTCATTATCATTATTGTCGTTGATCGCTAACGTGTCCATGCCTGATTGCAACTCATTGTCTGCAGCATCAGATTCCACAGTCTCTTGACTAGATTGGTTATTGGTATCTTGAGCATTTTCAGTAGTTACGGTTTCATTATTGTCTACTTCTGTCACGGCGGCGCTAGTTTCGTTGGCGCCTACGACTCCATCTGCTTCATTTTGATTATCTCTTACATTAGTATCACAGCTGTTGCTTGTATTTGTTATGTCTGTTGGTTCTGTATGGGCCTGCTCTCTGAGCTCCGGAGAGAGGTTAGGTGTGGAGTAAGGCGTGTTTTCAGTTGAATTGTCTGCTCGCCTTTCACTCGCATCCTCCTGTTAGATATTGTGAATTGACACTAGCTAAGTTAAATTAAAAGCAATTTCTGTGTAAATTGCTTTGGATTTAAAGGTCAATTAAAAATCTATCTAAATTGAAGTTTATTTGTAACTTATTATTTTTTCTTCAAATTAGTTAAATTAGGACAATCTAAAACTATCAACTAACAGTAATCAAAAACCGTAACCAAAGTTAAGTTATATTGGCTATATGACAATAGGTATAAAAAAATGTCATTCAAAAATAAAACTTTATTTCCCTATAAAAAATGTGCCGAATTGTCTATGACCAGTGAGGACAACACGATGTATTCTGTGTACACCCGGTTATTGCAACGTATGGACAAATGAATAACGAAATATTATATAATTTTTTTTTATAGTAATGGATAATATTAAAGAGTAGTCACATATGATGTGTAACATTAATAATATCAATGTTCTTTTGAACGAAAGAAATTAAACTAAAAATTTTAAAAGTACTGAAATATTAATTCGAATAACTATTAATTTATTAATATTGTTATTCATTTGGTTTTTGATCATCGAACTTTATTCAGACACTTATAATCAATAGTAATAAAATATATTTATTATCATTACGACCAACTTCAAGCTTCCTGTTACACAATTCCGTCTCCTTTTTCGAAATCACTCCCACATTTCCGGAGAAAAACGGAAAGTTGTTACAAATCATTAAAAAAAAAACTAATAATATTTCAGTATGTATTCATTGTCCATATTTGTGAAAATGAGATATGTATGAAGAAATAATAATTATTATTTACCATTCAACGGACATCTTGTTAAAATGACCATTCGTGAACTAAAAATGTATCACTATTTAGAAAATGACGTGATAATGAACTTCTCATCAAATGCATCTTCACTAGGTATATCAATTATTAAATAATTGTACACGTAATTAACAACTATTAGTAATATTTATACGATTTTAGTGGAGATACACTTATATATTTATATTTGTGAAATTAATTTTAGTTAGTCTCCCCCATGTCCTGCGAAAGCCCATGCTGCATTTTTCTAATAGAAAATAAAATGTTAACACGACATGATAATATAGAACAAATTACACATAAATTCAAGAATTTATTTCGACGTATTCATTTAATATTATAAATATAAAATATCCTATACTAAGTCTTAGAATATTCCGCGTTGAATAATTATTTGAATGAATAAAATTATAAGATTTTTCCCAGTTGTACTAAAATCTGTTTACATAATTTTTATTATTTGCTTAATTTACTTTATAACAATTCAATTCCCACTTCTACCACTGAATATTATGTTAGTATAATCTATACATATATATAAATAAAATTGAAATGTCTGTTTTTAATTTCAAATTAACAACTTTTTATTAAATGCATATGAAATTATATAACTTTTTTTAAAATTTGTCTTTTCGGTGTTTCCGTTTTTCCTTTCAGTTTGTTCCGGCTAATCTCTGAAACGGCTGGACCGATTTTTCTCACTGATAGCTAATATTATAAGGAGTAACTTAGGTTACTTTTATTTAAAAAAAATATTTATATAACTAGCGGAACCCGTGGCTTCACCCGCGCTATATCTAGGGACGAACCCAAGCGAGGCGAAGGTGAATCGCTAGTATATAAACAAATATGGATAAAATGTAAGACGGCATCAGAAATACACAAACAAATACCTAAAATATAACCGCCATAAACTAAGTCGTTTATGGATTTTCAAGCACACGTTACGAATAATATTTACGGCTACCTAAACGTATATTAAAATATTCTTATCCTTCTTTGATACTATTGTAATAATAAAACCTACTTTTTGATATTTTTATTTTGCTGTATCTGTGCCTTTTATTAAATATCTTTAACTTCAGAGTAGTTCATGCATGAACTCGAAAATATGCAACAAAAACACAATTAAAACCATCGTTATTTCTTAATATAAAAACAAGTATAGATCATACCACTACATTATACAATTTAAAAAAAAAGCTGTATTGAAAAAGCCCTAAAAGTTGTAAGTATAATGCAAATAATTAATAAATCTAAGCTTACAGATGATACGACGACTATATATCACATGCATACGCCTATTCATGCATTAAAAAACTCTATGACACTTGCAAAGCTCCGGAAAGCTTTCTCAAAGCCTTTTCACATACATCAAATGATATTTTTTGTATAAATTTTTCATGCATATCGCCATGTTCATTTGAAAGCACATTTCCTCGACTTAGTTTATACATTGCCCAATTAATAAGCATTTTATTATATACTAGCATTTCCCGCGGCTTCGCGCGCGTTCTAAAGGCTGGAAACCAAATACATTTTTACACGCCCGTTTTTGCAATAGTTTCCATTGATGCTCCGCTCCTATTGGGCGTAGCGTGATGTAATATAGCCTATAGCCTTCTTCGATAAACGGACTATCCAACTCAAAAAGAATTTTTCAATTCGGAGCAGTAGTTCCTGAGATTAGCGCGTTCAACTAAACAAACAAACATACTCTTCAGCTTTATAATATTAGTATAGATTGGATTAGTATTTCCCTTTTAAATTAAAAGCGTGTGATTAAATGTATTTGACAAGATCGAACCTATGACCTTTGATCATATTGAGCCGCACTGATTTTTAAATTGCCTTAATGTTATTAACATTTTTCAATTAGTAAATTTTAATTGTAATAATTACGAACTTGTAATAATTAAGTAAAGTTAATAACAACATCATCTGTATAAGCCCCATACGACATACTTTATTCATACAAAATTTTCTATTAATTCAATATCTAGTTAACTCTACAGTGTAAGCAATATTTTCCCCTTTATATAAAAATAAATCACCTTTCAAAAAACTAATAATAATCTTAAAGAGAAAATAGAAAAAAATATCATAATAACAGTCACTATAAACAAGTAGAATAGTAACAATCACTATAATTACTTAACACTATAAAACTGTAACTATAATTGTCGTCACTATAGTTACCGTCACTATCATAATAATTAGTAAACACTATGATAATAATTTTGAAGACTAAATTGTATTTAATTACTAAAAATACCTGGTGCTGTGTGGAAGGACTCGCGTGTTCTTCATCAGCGGAGATATGGAAACGTCTTTGGAACTCCGTCGCCGCCGTTTCCATACGCTCCGCTTGAGACTCTATACTCATGTTACGACTGTTGGGAGAAAATTTTATATGGATAATTATTTTTTTTATATTAACTAGTGTATCACCCTATTTTTGTCCGAGTTCGGCCCTGGTACAGATATTTTTTTCTGAGAGTTCCCTAAAAAGGTCTCAACCTTTGCTTAAGCTTTTAGAATATTGTCATTTTACAGATTAAATTGTATTTTTATATGAAAGAAATATTCCTGAACGTTTAAATGTACCTACATAATAATATAATAAATAATGAAATTGTGCTAAATTTGAAAAATAGGTAGCGAAAATCTCCAAAGACGTGGTTAGGACGCGACCTGCACCTTTAGTTATTACACATAATTCCTTATCATCAAAATCAGCCCCTTTTAACGTCGCACTGCTGGGCACGGGCCGCCCTTCAGTACGAGGATCAGGCCATAGTCCACCGCGCTGGTCTAGTGCGTGTTGGCGGACTTCACATGTCTTTCGAAAACTTGCTAGGTTCTATGCAGGTTTCCTCACTATGTTTTCCTTCACCGTAAGACAAGTGGTAATCATGATAGAAATGAGTCGCACATGAAAATATCAGAGGTGCGAGACCCGGATTTCAACCCGCATCACTGTTATCCTAGCGAGCGCATTACTACCACTGTCTTTCCTTAATTTAATTCTAATTCCTTATGAGAGATTTATTTTTATATTTTTAATTTTAATTCCTTATGAGAGAAGGTAAAAACTATAATAGTTCAGCGATATGAAAATAATAAAAAAATAGCATATGAAAATAATAAAAAAATCAATCTTACGTGAAAGTCGGTCTCTCCCATTGCGTGGACCTCTCAACGTGGTTCACGTAATACGTCCTCCCGTTCGCGTCCTGCCGCTCCTCCCATCCCGCCGGCAACGGATCACCGCCGATGGTCTGAAACAACGCCGACTTTTAGATTTTAAACGAAACTATAATCTTAGATAGCTAACTTTCTAGAATATCTCAGAATCTAGACATTTCTCTCATTATATTAATTTCCTGAAAAAAGGTAGAGACCTATTTTTTTTTTATAGATACAAGATATAGCCTCGTTGACTAATTAGTAACTTAATAAAATTTCATACTAAAGTCACTAAAAAACATACTAAACTTGTTATTTAAATTGATAAAAGTCATATATTATGTACTTTGGCCTAAAATATTTGATTATAGATTAAGTTCTTATTCTTCAAAGCTGCTTTCCGTACATTTCATTTTCATATTATTTTAATACAACAGATAACTACAAAAATTTGCAATCATGTAAATTACACAAGTCAGTCATTCCATCACGTATAGTCTTTAAAATACATTGTAAAATCGTTTATTTATAATCCATATGTATTTATATTAAAAATTAAATATGTTTACCATACATATATACAAAAACGTGTACAAAAGCAAGCAAGTGAAAAATAAAAGAACCTACTCTGCAATCCATTTCATCCACCAAGAGCCAGTCCTCGCCGACGAGCGACGGAACCGTCGACACCTAGTGCCATTCAAAACTGTGCTTTACTATACAACTTTAAACTAGCATGCGCTAAATAAAATAAATAAATATTTTGGGACATTATTACACACAGCGCCATCTAGTTCCGTGGTAAGCTACGTAGGAAGCTTGTGTTACGGATACCAGATAGTTGATATGCTACATATATAAGTATAAATACATACATATTATAAACATAATATAGTATCAACTACCAAAACGACATACTATCATTTATTTTATAAAATTGGCCCAAAAATGAAAAAAAGGCTTTAAGAATGTTTTAAATAACACTAAACAAAAATGTAAATAAAAGTTGCATATCAACTTGCCCTTACTTAATGAATATAGCATAAAAAATATACCAGAAATCGATTTTAAACGTAACAAAAATCGATTTTATTTACACACATTGTATCGAAACAACACAGTGACTAGCAACAACACACAATACAAAAAGTCTTACTGATTCCTCATCCACACTAGTCATCGCAGACTAAAATTTAAAAAAAAAACGTTACAAAACCCAAACATTTTAAATATTATCAAATAAATTTAATTATACTGATTATTATTAATATTCTAAACTTTATACCTACAGATATTGATAAAAATAATAGCTATACAAACATAGACCAAGCGCTTATTAATTTAATAAAAAATAGAATATGATTACCAAGCCATTATTAGGATTATCTATATACAATGATAAAAAGAAATATAAAGTGTCTGTCCGTTCAACAATATATTTTACGGAAAAAATACCGTATTCAGTAAGCAGCAGATGTATATTGGAAAAAAAATCTTCGTCTTTTTACAGAAAAAAAATATTTTACTGCTATACATAATTTTTAAATGTAATAATTAATAATATTAATAATTAATAATATTAATAATAGTAATATTAATATGTAATATAATACGTCTTTCTATTTCAGCCCTTTGCTGACTTGCAGTTGTCAATTTTTTTCTAAAGCATACATCCTTTGGCAAGCCAATAAAATTTAATAATATATTTCAGTATTCAATATCAATAAAATTGACAATCTTCTAGAAAGTCTAGGAGAGATTATAAAATGGCGGTCCGCGATACCTTATAAGTCCGTCGAAAGCTCACATAGTTCCATTATAAATAAGTATAATTCGCGTCATGTAAAAAGAACGCTGGCTGTCAAGTTGCGCAGAGACGATTTATCGGCCAATTTGGTGGTAAGACGCGGGGCGCGGGACGGCGGTGCACGAGTCGCATGCTTTTCGGCTCGCTATTGGTTTGTCAGTTTAAAATACCATCGCGTACACAAAAGTTATTAGTTACGAAATGATTTTATATAAAAAATAGTAAAAAAATATTTTTGACGTATTTTGTTTTATAAAGAGAGAGTCTGATAATAATTCAGTTAATAATTAAAAAAATATATTAAACGAATTAATTTAATTTTTTGTAAGTAGATTATACATTCTACACTGAATCAAACATATTTTATTAATTAATAGAATTCTATTTAATTACATTCTATCTAATATAATTTTCAATGTACCTAGCTATAATCAACATACATCGTGAGCGAAAGGCTAGTTCAAAAATAAAAGAATATGCTTAGAAATTTCGTATGTGAATGTACCGATGCGCAAACACACCCCCCACCACTTTCTTCCAGCGTTCTTTTTACGTGACGCGAACTGTATGTGAAAAATAATCATTCATCACATTATAGTTAGGTTAATATTTTTACGAAATAAAAACAAAATATTTTAACAACATCACAATCGGTTAGGTAGAGTATCTCACAGATACTAATAATAGGGTTCCGTAACCAAAAAAATAAGAAACCGCTGGTCTAGCACATTGTACGTTCACACAAACAACAAGTTAAAATAGCACAACACATACTTTATCTAATCGACTATTTATTTTTAACTTAAGAAAAAAAACAACTGTCAACAGTAAACAAAGGTGACTAATTTTACGTCTACGAAGAGATATTTTTAAATGAGTATACACAAAAGTATAGTGCGTATAATTTTTTTTTTTGTATTTTTTTCTAGGCCTTGCGAAATTATTTAAAAACAAACAAATGTACTAGTAATACTGTTTAGAATCTTACTGATTGTCCGTCCACGCTAGCGCTGCGCAACTGAGATAAAATAAATATTACCTTGACGCCACATAAAAATATAATCTAAAAGTCGCAATGTATTATAATATTCATCCATTTATATTATAAGGAAAACTTATTTAATAAAATTATTTTCCCTAAGTGTTGTCTGTAATATAATAATTAATAACCATGAATATGACTTAGATTTTAGATTTAAATAAGACTAATAGTGATATTTTTTTATTTTTATCACAGGAGAAAAAATCCAAAAAGATAGTTTTATTTAAATTTACTAATACATATTTGCAGCAGAGGAAAATTTCAATTTTCAATTCTACGTGTTCAACCCGTTAAGGAAACCTGAATATTTTGATTCCTTGAATTATCTTGATCTAGTAATTAAATATCAGTAAATATATTATAAGGCTAGCCAATCTACATACTAATGAACTTGTCTTACTGATTCCTCCTCCACACTAGATGTCGTCTGATTAAAAAGCATGCATTATAACAAAAATGATATTTATAGTTTATATAGATACATAAAAATTGCAATATGCGTACATAGTAAAAATATATTTAAAAAATATTCCAAATACCCTTATGTTCACTGTATAGACTACATTTTAGATATATAAATATAGCAAAAATGCATCCACATTATAATTTTTTATTATAGATACATCCAAAAACAAAAAATGCATATTCTTTAACTTAAAAATTAGAGCTCGTTTAAAAATAATAGAAAAAAATAAAATTGTCGTAAAATTAAGAAATTGAAAAAAAAAATTAAATCACAAAAACTCAAAAATTGAACATAGAAAAATCGAAAGTTAGTAAATATAAAAAAAAGTGCGTGTGTACAAAGTACACGTGTCAGAAGTAAAACTTCTTTGGCAAACTAATTTTTAAATCTCGTTTATATTTATACTAAATAACCCCGTCTAAGCTCGTTGAGAGAGGGAGATGGCGCGAAGGTCACACCCACGAGTTAGACAGAGTTAGAAACGTCAATGACTCGCGGTGGGCGAGATCTAACTAAGGCTAACTCTTCCCCGTCTCTGAGCGCCTGGTACTATGGACTTATTTTTTCGTTTCATCGAGTTTGAAATCACAACGATTCTAAAGAAGTTTGACTTCAAAAAGAAGACCTGTTGTCGCAAAATTCAAAAATTGAAAAAAAAATTTAAAATAATCATAAAAACTCAAAAATTGAACATGGCAACATCGAAAGTTAGTAAATAGAAAAAAATAATGATAATAATAATAAATAAGAATAAAATCAATTTAGACTAGGCTGTATGGATGTATGCTTTGCCTTTCCCCATTGGGGATAAATTTTAAAAACAACAATAATAATAAAATCGTTTATTGCCATGAAGAACAGTAAAAAGAATTTAATATATACTAGGTGGCTTAAATAACTTAATGGCAAAGGGTAATAACTCAGGCCAGAGTCTCATACAGCGCTGATTTTCAATAATAAGAGAATATAACTCACCGGTTGAACGTTGCCCACTTGTGGGGCCGGCTCCACCAGCTCCCAGTCACCGGGCTCGCCTTGCGCCTCCTCCGCGCCCCCCTCCCCCACGCGCCCCACTAGCGCGTGGTACACCTCTATATATCCCCGCACACGCGACCGAGCACTACACACGAAAATAATTATTAAAATAATAATAATTAATAAATAAATATGTTGGGACATTATTACACACAGCGCCATTAAGTACCGTGGTGAGCTACGAGGCTTGTGTTACGGATACCAGACAGTTGATATACTACATATATAAGTTTAAATACATACATATTATAAATATAAACTGACTAGAGTCAAACATTCGAGTTTTTAACAAATGAATGCCCCCAGCGGGACTCGAACCCGCGACCGATGGCGCAAGAAAGTAGGGTTACTACAAAGTGCGCCAAACGTTTCGTCAAAATAAAGTCAAATATAATATAATAAATTATAAATTATACTAGCATTTCCCGCGGCTTCGCACGCGTTCTAAAGACTGGAAACCCAATTCTTTCTAAGTCGCGCGGTATGAACTAACCCCCGCCCTTCCCGTTTTTGCAACATTTTTCATCGATGCTCCGCTCCTATTAGTCGTAGCGTGATATAATATAGCCTATAGCCTTTCTCGATAAACGGACTATCCAACACAAAATGAATTTTTCAAATCGATCCAGTAGTTCTTGAGCGTTCAACCAAACAAACAAACCCTTCAGCTTTATAATATTAGTAATAGATTTACAGCTGGGCATCATTGGAGAAGGGTTGCTCGTGACCGAACTCAATGGGAGATGTTAGAGGAGACTTATGCTAACAGGCACACAGAATTGCGAGATATTCTTTTATAAATAAGTGTATTTGTAAAGTTTTAAGTAAATTTGTAAATCTACATTTCGGAATAAAAGGGGTTATGAATGAATTAATTAATTAATGGATTTGTATGAAATTTAATACACACATAGTCTAGGAGTAGTATATAATACTATACGCTTCAGTTACTGAATTTACTTACAATAAAAACCTTTTTCCATCGACAGATTTGAATTAAATATGTACGTTATGGACGATTTTTACAGTTGACAGAACTAATTATTATTAATATTTCTTATCAATGGCTGCTTGTAACTTAGTGTAATCCTATGGTATGTGGATAACTTGAATGTAAGCTCAAACTCTCTCAAACACCATCTTAATTCAGAATAAACTATGAAATAGTATTGAGAGAACGTTGGAATCTTCTTCTAGCAAAAGCTTAGGGTAACTAAACGTATATTATAGAAATTCAACACGTAAGATACAACTTCACATATATTTTTATCTATTGTATATAATCAATATTGTTATGTCTTTATATTACTTTGTGAGAATTATCTACATTATATTTTGGAATGGTTTCAAGCCGGAATAACAGAATACGAACCTTTCAATTATTTAGGTGTTTTATTATAATCATAAATTAATAATTGGATGGTTTTTGTATTAATTCACTTTAAATAAAACTTTGTAAAAATTAAGATTAACATCAAAAACAAGCCACAGATTGTAAATTTCAACATTTTCAACAACAAAGAAACATGCAAATAGCTAAGCTACAAAAAATATAATACATAATATAGTAAATATATTTATTATATCTAAATTGAACTGTCGTATTATTATGGGACTTTGAAGTTGAAATACAGTTTTATCTCATGAGGAGATAGTGGAACTTTGCAGTAGCTACTATGGAAAACTTCTAATCTATATTAATTTTCTTTATGCACATAAAAGCTTATGGGGAAGAAACTTAGATGATGGAACTATTCATCTATCGGATGATTTTTATTTAATAAAGTATAATATTAAAATAAAATATTTATTTAATAAAAGGTTGAAAATATCGGCACTCAAACAGTTAAACATTAAAAAAATGTTTTTTTATACTAAAATAATCTGTGCCATCAATGTGGCGACTTAAACAACTGTAAAAAATATAATAAAGACCGATCAAGCATCACATACGCAGATTTAGAGGATGGGGTTTCCCCTTTTTCTTTCTTTTATCAAAAAAGGGAGTGGTGGAAATTGAAAATCTTTTACAAGATAAAATTTTGATAATTTAACGGAAATGCTGTCTAAACAGTATTAATGACTTGTGAAGATAAGCCTATCATTGGATATTTCATCAATTATCTTTTTTAATCTAATAAACTAATAAATTATATTGCAATTATAAACATTATCCTTTTTAACTAAGAAGAAAGAAATGTTATGGCATATTGGGAATCATGATTTTCTTGTTTGAAACTATGCTTATATAAGCTCTGGTTCTACCTTTAGCTATCATTAAAAAAAAATTCGAGGATATGGTCTTTTACTTAACTATAATGATATTATTTTAATATAATGATAAATAGAAAATAAAAGAAAACATCAAAGCCATGCCCGAAAACAACAAATCACATCAAAACACACAAAACATCACACAAAACTACAAAACTTACTTCTTCAACACTTGATTGGTTTACTAGAACATTACATTATTAGTACCAAATATGTAAAAATTGACGTATATTTAAAAAAATCTTACCTACTTCATACTTTACTCGTAAGTGCGAATTTTTAACGTCACTAATAGTTCTCATCGTTCACTACATCAGTAATACTAAATCTAAAGTGTAGTGACAACTACATATTATATAGTAATGGAACCCGCGGCTTCGCTCGCGCTAAATCGAGGGACGAACCCAAGCGAAGTGAGGGTGAGTCGCTTGTTTATAATAAACATTTCCATCATACATTACATAATGTGTTTAACTCTAGCGGTTTTGGCAGCTCACGCCTAAATAGCTCGCAGATGGCAGATTTTTTACTACTTACTTGACACTTATCGTCATATTTCATATTTTGTTTGGACAATTAACACAATATCTTTATAAATTGTAGCCTATGTGTTTTTCTGATGTATAAGCTATATTATTGTAAAATTTCATTAAAATGAATTCAGTAGTTTTTACGTGAAAGAGTAACAAACATTCGGATTATGGATATATGTTGGAAAGGAGCACCTAGGACTAAAGTAATAAGTATCAATCTACTATTTTAAAAGTAATAGCAGAATCGATAGTTAAAGAAAGAAGAAAAGTGAAAACTCAATATTCAAACATTCGGCCAGCGTTGACTAAGGCATGTTCCCCCTCGTATTGAAGGAGGCCCGTGCCCAAAAGTGGGACTTCAAAAAGGGCTGATACTAAGGGCCTTATAAAGGGCTATACATTAATATTAGAAACTCTCTTTTTCGCTCGCAGCTTACATTGAAGTAACTAAACAACTGCTTATCGCAATCTGAACATTCTTTTACTAATAGAAATCCACATTATCCCTTAATTCTACATTTTTTTCTAATAAAAATAAGTTTTTCATACGAAATACTTATCATATCATTACATGAACTGATAGATTTGTATTTCAAATCGCTAAAGCCTAAACTATTTCTAGATATCTCTTTGTAATAACACATTAAAACATACAAACAAGCAAATTCTATTCTATATTTATAATAAAGTATCCATGTAGTAACAGCGAAAAACTGACTCACTGACTGATTAATTACGAAACCTCATTAAATAGTAAAGTAATGACCAGGTTTATAGAAATAAATCTTAGAGTCAAACAGAAAGTATTTTGAAAGACTGAAATTTACAATTCAAGGAAATAAACTAGGAATCTATTGCTTTAGTGTCAATGAATGTTTTTTAATGATTACTCAATAAATATTGGTACAAATGTTAGCACTCAAGAGGCTATACCGAAGCAGGCGTATGACATGATGATGGACTTCGAAAGCTGACGTTAGCTAGATATTAGCTTTTAGTAATATATTTATGTTCGTCCATTCTATTCATCCACAAATCCAACAAAGGGAAAATTATATTTTAAAACATTCGAACTTAAAAAACGCGCTCAAATCAAACTAACATGCTTCTAATATACTTAATGGAGTTTTCGACTAACTTTAGTGATTAACTTACGAGGACGACATGTTCGCTTTTTGTTATGTGAACAAGTCCTTTGAATTAAAAGAAAAAAATACTTTGACGATTAAGTTTAATAATTATTACATTACTCTTAGATGTACTCTCTCATAGAATACACCATAAAACATGTTTTTTCTTATTGAAATAAAAAAAATAAAGTCTTGCTGACTAGCTTTGGTATCACAAAAGTCAGCCGACCAGTACCTACCAATCTAGCGACTATGTGTTGACACACTGTTATTTTCCTTCTAAATATTTGTAATAACCCTACACTAATCAAACAAAGTCCGTTCTAAAGTTATCTATATACTATATGTATTAAAATAAAAAAAAAACTACAACAAAATCATAAAATCCATGCATCAGTATCTACTTACACAGACCTGCGCGGGCGCAGGGGGTACTTGTTGAGGGGGGGTCGGGGGGTGGCTGCACTCTCGAAAGGTGTATTGTTTAAGGGTATCTCTACCATGCCCAGGAAGTCGTCCCTGGTTAAACGGTTCTCGTCGAACACCTGGATGAGCAGCTTCTGCTCTTGAGGTTTTACCTGATAATGTCAAAATATGGCAAGTCGATGTAACTTGGATTTGTCGATAATTAGCTGTTTCTCTGACTGATTTTAATTTCAATTTTAGTTACGATCTATGAGATCAAACAAAAGTTTCTCCCGACTTTGTGGGCCAAATTTTCCAATTTTTAGGTCAATTTTCCCCCCCCTTAAACTTATTAAAGAAAGTCTACAGAAATTAGCCCCCGGATCTAAAACTAATAGAACTAACGAAAATAAGAAGTCATAAATTTTACAAATAGAAAATTTCAAAAGAAACATTTTTGTTCAAACAATAAATCTACATTATTATTACTAAGTGAACCTACTACACTATCGTTAGTGTTTATATTTTTTTATACTTTTCTTAGTTCATTTCTTATCTTAATTATTTAATAACAAGTGTTACTCACTCGGAATACAAACTCCTGATTCCATACTGGATTTAATGTCTGGAAGAAAAATACTTGTATTACAAAACAAATATATTATAACACATATATTTGTATAAAGCCTTCAAACAAATTATAATTAATTAATTTATACAAAATAAATTAAAATATTGAAAAGGTCAAATGAAAAATAAAAATACCTTTTTCTTAGTTTTTGTCAGGAACGTTTCAACTGTGACGTCACCATCCACTTTTTGTAGCTCGACGCGAACATACGGGTCGCTGAAATTGAAATAAGGAAACGCAATGTTTAAATTATACATTATCAAATCTACTATACATTAAAACTTCTTACATTTCTATTTAGTAAGTTAGGTAGTCATTTCGAGAGCAATCTACAATCTGACTACATTTTTACGGTTCTGTACCTCAAATGAAAAAAGAAACCCATATAAGTTATGTATTTATAGTACATTTTGTTATGTGTCTTTATGTTTGTCCGTCAGTCTGTCAAGACAATTCTTAGGAGGCGTGGAGGAAATGGAGTCAAAATCTATAATATCCTTCCGGATTCCGAATTAGGCTATGGCCACCAATTTGATTGAGACTAGTCGTCTGCGCAATACGTGGGATGATTAGTAAACAAAATCCACGGCTCAGGTCCGATGGCCTTACGTGCACTGCAGTATGGAAGTATATACTGCCAATTTCCCATCTCCTGGCTGTTTCTGAGGTAAAAACACAAAGATTCAATAACTAAGTTAGCCCAACCTGGGTTCCAATCTAGGACTTCCGGATGCGCAGCCGTACATGCTAGCGACTACACTACTTAGGCAGTAAAAACTTATATGGTACTTGCCGTTGACCTAGAATCATTAAATTTGGCAAGAAGAAGGGCACAAATAAATTTCTTACATCACAAAAAATAATATTATTATTGTTTAGATGCGTCAAAACTCTCAGTTTTCGAGTCAAGACTCACTCGTCTCGACTACTCGAGCACTTATCCGATTTTTTTAAATTCATTACACAATATGTTAACAGCTCTGTCAAAAGTCAAATGGTCTTAATTTCACGAATCATTGCCATCTTCTGAATATTTGCGAACAAAATAAATAGCATTTAAGTTTTATTATCTAGCTGTTGTCTAGGACATTGTTTTGTGATTGTTATTATCAAATATATTCCTTTTCCTGTAATACTACTGGGTTTTTTGGCGGAAATAAAGTTTTTAATTAATAATTTACAGTTTGTAAAATTCTAATATAATTTATACAATAATTTGACACTTCTTCCAATTCTTTATCCATTTGTTGTATTTTTTTTGTATATCATGTAATTCCTGCGCACGCTCTCCAAAATGTAACTTATAGAATACACAGAGCTTCATCAGCTTAACTAGTTGTATTTGTTGAATTTGGAGGATCAGTCACAGTCCACCATGCTGGATAAGTTCAAATTGACGGACTATATATTATGTTTTTTAAAAAATCGCTACGTTCCCTCAGACATACATGTTTTTCAGACAGGGACTTCACTGTGAGACAAGTGGTAATCATGTTGGAATTATTTTTTTTTATGGTAAAAAGGGGGCAAACGGGCAGGAGGCTCACCTGATGGGAAGTGATCAACTCCGCCCATGGACATGCGTTGCTGGCCTTTCAGGAAAGGGAGAGAGGGAGGAGAGAGGGAAGAGGGAGGAGAGAACGAAGACGGAGGATGAAGGGAAGAGGGAGGGAGGGAGACGGAGGAGGGAAGGAGAGTGGGCCTCCCGAACTCTTTATATTTTGAGTAGGTACTTATCTCGGAAATGGCTTTAACGATTTGTATGAAATTTTGTATTTAGATAAGGTTTTGCTTTATGTTTATCTAAATAGCGGTAATTTCTGAAAATACAACTTTTTAATGGTTGAAAATATTTGTTAATAAATATTACAGGATAAGTATAAAGATAAAAGGAATTTCTATGTATTTAACCTAAAAAATAGTTATCTTTTGCTGGCTATATGAAAAACACACATTCGCTTCAAATGAGAATCGTAAACGCGACCTTCGAGGCAGTTATAATACTGCTAATTAGCTATCACTGCACCAAAAATACCTCTTTAATCTTTCTTTAGATCTATTTCAAGTTCACTAAATAAGTAAGAAAATATTTCTGAAATATATTATTTTTCATCATATAGTAGATGGTTTTATATACACCTACTTATGTACTTGTATATCATATGTCTATTATTTAATACCTCTCGCTATTGAAAATAAAATTTTAAATATGTAAGTTCGGTGACAATCAGAATAATATTTTAAGAAGAATTTTAACGTCGATTTTTATTTCATACTAGCGACTCACCCTCACTCCACTCGGTTTCGTGTCTGGATCCGTCTTTACAGTTAGCGTAGATTTACCAGAAACTACATAAATAAAAGAAGAAGATAATTTCCCCCAGTAAAGTGTTCTATATGTTGACTCGAATAACCAGCTATCATCTAATCAAATTTCATTTAAATCTGTCCAGTGGTTTTTTCGTGATGGTCAAAGAAACAAAAATTCTAAAAACAGATTCGGCCTTTGTATCAATAATAGAGCCTGTTCCAAATAAAAATATTTAAAGTAAGTTCACATTCGACTAACCTATAATCTATAAATTCGATTTTATAATATGTATATTGTATAGTTAAAGAAAAAACAAAATACGTTATCTTTTATTGAGTTCAGTGACGGAGCTAAATTTAGACAAAATAATAACACAGTGATTAACTCACCTAGCACCAAAGATATCCTTTTTAGCTAATGAATAGGCCCCCACTATCTTCAACCGAAGGAGGAAGCTGTTTTCATCAGTCTGAAAAAAAAATACATTCGTAAGCTAAAAGATATTTCAAGACAATAGAAGGTATTAGCAATATGCTCCCGAATAATTTTGGTCCCGGTGACCAATTTAGATTGCGAAATGACTATACCTGCTATTAGAAATATTACATAAGTAAAGAGCCTATTACACTATTCAGTATTAAGACAGTCTCACTAAGATTTAGCTTAGTGTAATAAGACTAACGACTTGGCCACACTGCGAAATTTCAACGCACGACTTTTTTTCCACAATACTGTTAACACATGGAATCTTATAGAAGTATCCCCACTGATGATGAAAAATTCGCGCGGAAAAAATCTGTGATTTTATGCAAATTGAACGCGATGCGGTGCAGTTTATTTCCGCGCGAATATTTTGTACAGTATGAAGTAGTATGGCTATGGCCGCACTGCGAAAAAAAATCGCGCATTTCACTCAGTCGTGCACCGGCGCTATTCATTATACTGTTATTCATTTTAGACGTTCGTCTCAGTCGGGACCTGCATCGAATTGAAAGAAATCGTGCGAAATTTTATTCGCAGTGCGTACTAAATGTAATTCCGATCACGGAAAAATAATCGCGCGGTGAAAATTCGCAGTGCGGACAGGCCGTAAGCAAGTTTGTCCGGTGTCTTCCCATAACACCGCGACAGCCGTCAACATCACCGACTACGTACGCCTTGTAAATGAGTTTGCATACGGTATTTCTGGCGGTGTGATAGCGTGCTTGTTTTAGACAGTTATTACTTATTAGACTGTTTTAATACTGAATAGTGTAATAGGCTGGCACCGACTCCAACAATAACTAAGTAATTAAAATTATTTTTTTTTCTTTTTAGTTTCGATTTGTAACGTTTTGAAGTCGGTTTTCATTTTTGTTAATTGTATTGTCAATTAGGAGGTACCCGGTGCTAAAGTTAAGTCACAATAATAATCACTTTTCTTAAAGCTTCAGTGCTGATTTTTACGTATGTTTTAGAGAATATCGTAAAAAAAATCTATAATAATTACATTTATATACACTAAATTATGGCATTCTTTGCCTCGTTTGTGTACTGACGAACGTATTACGAGTAGTCAATTTTGAATAGCGTGTTGAATCATAATGATTTTTAAATTAGTCTTTTACAAAAGCTCAGTAGAAGTCCAAAGTTGGGAAGTTAGAGGTGTTTACACTCGCGTCTCGGAGTGCAAGCTAAGCTCAGTCTCGCTAGTCGCTTATCTCCCCTCGGTCGTGTCGGATTGCACAAACGAAACATGAGAATTCAAAGGAATATAAAGGCACTTGTGTTTGCACTTGAGAATTGTTACCTTAACTGAAATCGGTCAGGACTTTCTACTTAACAGTTGAATGCCGCAATAACTTAAAAATTATACTATTAATTAGGTCCTAATAAATATTTTGGCTTTAAAGTTCTTAGTTAGGAAAACTGAAGCCTACGATGTTATATGTATTCATTGCAAGCATCATAATGATCAATAAACATAGGTTTAGTCTATCCCACAATCGCCAGATTTTGAGTTCACTATGGACTTAATTACTATTTACCTACTTTAAGTACCTATATTTAGTTTTGCAAAACCAAACTAACAACTAGCATGCATACTAGCAAGCCACAAATAAATATGTTTATCTATACAGATAAATAAAAGTGTCTGTTCGTAATGTCAAATAAATAACAGCTTTACACTAAATGCATTAAGGACTTATACACAATAAAAACTCAATTTTTTAAATCTATGGTGTCTGTCGGCTCATCTCCGAAATGGATGGACCGATTTTGACGAGACTTTTAAATGGCAGATCTAAAAATGAAACTATCTTTTTGGATTTTGTTGCGGATTTATTTGTATTTTAGTTCAGCAATCTTGGTCAGTCTCTCCCGTGACCATGATTGCTGTAAAGCATTCGAAACGTTGGGAAGCAAAATAGAAATAGGTAAATCCGCGACAAAATCCTAAAAGATAGTTTCATTTATAATGTCAAATATTCGCGTAAACCTAAGAAAGTATTATGGCAGTACTGCACTAATATTATAAAGCTGAAGAGTTTGTTTGTTTGTTTGTTTGGTTAGTTGGTTGAACGCGCTAATCTTAGGAACTACTGGCCCGAATTGAAAAATTATTTTTGTGTTAGATAGTCCGTTTATCGAGGAAGGCTATAGGCTAAATTACATCACGCTATGACCAATAGCAGCGGAGCATCAATGACATTTGTTGCAAAAACGGGAGAAAAATATTTCTTTGGATTTTCAGCCTTTAGAACGCAAGCGGAGCCGCGAGAAAGGCTAGTAGCTAGATAAGGATACTCTTATTTTAGCAAACAGAATTAAGAATGGCGTTCAAAAAAAATAAAACCTAAGGAACAAACCCAAGAGAAGAGAGGACAAGTCGCTAGTTATTAATAGGCGCGTATATAGACGTTTACATAAACTAAAATCATGACCGATATGAAATTTAGCTTAAACAAATATTTGAAAATCTTTTAACAAATATGAAGTGAATTTATTAGACAAAGAAATACAAAATAGCGACATACTAAGCCGCAACAAAAATCTACATAGTTTTAAAACAATTATTATAAAAAATACCTAATTAAGTATGTTGGGACATTAACATAATAGTACCATCTAATTCCATGGTAAGGTAAGATACATTATACATATATAAGTCTAATTACATACTGTATCGAATACTATAAACTAATATTATAAAGGTGAAGAGTTTGTTTGTTTGTTTGGTTGAATGTGCTAATCTCAGAAACTACTGGTCCGAATTTATAAATTATTTTTGTGTTGGATAGTCCGTTTATCGAGGAAGGATATAGGCTATATACCACTACGCTACGACTAATAGGAGCGGAGCATCAATGAAAAATGTTGCATACAAATCGAAACTAAAAAGAAAAAAAAATAATTTTAATTACTTAGTTATTGTTGGAGTCGGTGCCAGCCAAGAAGGACAGTTTTATCCTGCCTTTGCAATGAACTTTCGAACGGATATTTTGATTATATTTACAAATTGATACATTAATTAAATTGTATTAACCCTACAAGGCTCAATTTTTTTTTAGAGCGCGACAAAAATATATAGGTTGTAATTAGTGATCAGAAGATAGGGAAAACTCATAAAAATAAAAATAAAACCATATTTTACGGAAAAATCAACTTTTTATTTTGGTTCCACATACGGTACACTGAGCCTTAACTATACTTTTTGATATTAAATGTTTGGTATATGGAAAGAGTTTCCTATTTGGTTTTTTTCAATTAGTGACTTATTTTTTAAAATAATATGATATGACTGTTATATATTTTACTTTTTTATATATCAATGTGATTTATAATAAACGAAATCATATAACTAATAGAATAAATTTGTAGTTTTTTATTGATGATTTTTTTGACCGTATTCCCTCTTTGGCCAAACAAGCAATCAACTCTGGTGACGTATAATAATTATTATCAAAGAATAATTTGTAATTTTGATTCTATGGTATAGATCTAGCTAAGCTAACTACAATATTTGAAGTTTCTCCTTAGTTTGGCTTACCTCGACATCTTAGTTAATGTTTCCAATATGGGCCTGATTTTATGCAAACAATCATACCCTGGACTACCAGATGGCAGTTGTGTGGAGTTATCGTTGAAATGTATGAACTGACAGATTTTTTGAAATGATTCAGTGGCATTGTGCCCATAATCAAAGAAATACCCAATTCAGATGCCCAATACATTCGAATATTTGGCAGTGGCACTAAACTCATAATCACACTGACACCTATAAACTTTTTCCATTCATTAGTTCATTTTTTTGGACACTTTTGTGCATTTCTTCTACAATATGCTGAAGTAACTCATCATCAAAAAAGAAAACAAAAAATATTGAAGAAGAGTTTCAAAGTCTACAAACAGTGGCTGTAAATTTGTTTTCAGTGAATGTGAAAGGAGATGATTGAAAAGATGTTTTCTTTCAAATGAACCTTCTCTATTTTCTTTGGGTGACAGTCACTGAGTCAGGGAATACATATCTATGACCGATTGCATTACTCATAGTCGATGATCGTCATAGTCGTGCCCGAGATTGTGTTATGGTACCTGTGTTGTCCCTGAAGTCATCCTGATGTACTAGGCTGAGGGATATTTCATATGAGGCATATTTCAGGCTGACTATTTTCAATATTCGTAACAACCTCGTTGACGGGAGACGAACACTGATATCTCTGCGGAAATAAAACAGTTTCCACGTCGCTAATTGGCTCGGATAATAAGTTTTGGATGGACAAAATCTTTTCGATGTCATCATCACTTTCAGCGTCAGAAAAATCATGTTCATCTTCACTCCTAGAAGGAATATTCAAGAAACCCTCAATATCTTCATCACGCAGTCTTCTTCGCGACATTATCTGCATTAAAATCAAAGTATTCATAAGGAAAGTTATCGTAAGTACGTATAAGTATAAAAGAACACTAAAGCTCAACGTACCTTATGTGGAACAAACATAAAAATATGATTTACTAATACTTTTACTATTGTAACATAAAAAAACAACTTACCTCTACAAAATATACACTTCGTTATACACACAGTATTTTTTGTCGAGTGAAAACTGTTCAATAACTATTTTTGTTTTATTTTTGAATTCAGACAAACGACCAACGTATCTCTTTCATCCATTTTTTACACTGAGTGCCGTATAACAAAAACACGAACGAAGTCTTTAGGTAAAGATGCGTATTACTACATTGCTAAATGTCAGTAGCTTCTATCAAGATGTCAAGATATGTCGCTACTAATAGATCAATAGCTATAGGAACGATTAAAGTCGGTGTTCCATATATGGAACCAGGGGCCTTGTAGGGTTAAGATTATTTTGCTTTGGCTGGCACCGACTCCGACAATAACTAAGTAATTAAAATTATTTTTTTTTCTTTTTAGTTTCGATTTGTAGCGTTTTGAAGTCGGTTTTCATTTTTGTTAAAAAATAATTTATTTTAAATTTTTTGTGGAAATTATTATGTTTAAATAAAATATTGGAAGGCTAACTAAACTACTGCTCCAATAAGTCAGCGAAGTTTTGAAATGAACGACAATAGTCAATCGAGATTTGTCCACGTCTATTTTTCCACGTAACTCGTAGACGTTAATAAGATTTACCTTCTATTATCAATCCACCTAATATCCTGAAGGAATACGACTATCAGTTCATAAGTACGTATAATATTAAAAGAATTTTCTTTCAACTTCTAACCGTTGAGGATATATACCTTACATCATCACAAATTCTTGAACAGCTTCAGAAAATATATGAAAAAGATAATCAGTGCCGATAAAATTTAAGGGTTGCCCTCGATTTCTCTAGGATCCCATCATCAGATGCTGACTTGGTGACAATGAGAACATCTTGAATGTATACCCTACCGAACAAAAAAGAAATTTTTAAAATCGGCCCACAATTCACGGAGAAATCGGTGAAAACACATAAAAAACAACTGTTGAGGTGTTTTACCTTCCATCATCAGCTCATCCACATGAGATGATGATTTTCATACGTAAAAGCTTTATCGGGTTTAGAAAATATATCAAAAACATAATAGGTGCCTGTAAATTTTGAGAGTTGCCTTCGATTTCCCTGGGATCCCATCATCAGATCCTGACTTGGTGACAATGGGACCACCTCGGAACTATACCCTACCAATCAAAAGAAAAATTTTTGAAATCGGCCCACAGACGGCGGAGTAATCGGTGAACATACATAAAAAAAAATACATACAACGGAACATATAACCTCCTCCTTTTTTGAAGTCGGTTAAAAAGGGGAGGAAGGGCGTTAGTTCTGCGAGATACCGCGCGCGACTAAGAAAAAAATAGGTTTCCGGTCTTTAGAACACGTTCGAAGCCGTGGGAAATGCTAGTATTATTATAAATATAAACACCAATGATTGGAGTACAATAATTCGCACTCATCACACATATGGGGGCATCCCCCAGCAAGACTCGAACTCGCGACCGGTGACAAAGCAAGTAGGGTTACTAGGTACTGAGCTAAACATGTCGTCAGAATTTTAATTTATGATTTACCTATGAATGATTTTAAAGGGTGATCGATTTACAACAACACCGTCTAGCAGGTATTTAATTTCATGCTATTTGCTAACGACCACGATGAGGAAAAATAAACGCTGAATTCGTATCAATGAAATATTGAATGTCAAACTTGATATCATGTTTGTCCGTGACATAATGCAAAACCAATTCTTGTCGTCGAAGCTCTAAATTTAGCGGGGCCCAAAAAACTAGTGTAACGAATTCTGATTAGAAATTTTAAAAAGAAAGTATGTATCTACTTATATAGAGACTTTAAAGTATTGAATAGAACTATACACTATATTAGTATTCTTTGATTAATTATTATTATCGATTGTCCATACAAACTTTCAGTCTCTAATGTGTTGGATAAAAACTATACTGCTTTCCAACGTCTGAAACTATCTTAACACCAAATTTCATCTAAACCAGTTAAGCTGATATTTATTTTATTAATTACAAATATACATATTTTTTTCTCTCTTTATAATAGAATAGACCTACAATATATAAATTTCGCAATACGCGTCATATTAGGCCGCATCTCCTATAATACATGTATATAAAAATGAAGTTAGTCTCACAAAAACTCGAAAATAGCTGAACTTAATTGCCTGATTCTGAAATATTTGTAGTGTAATATCCAAGGGTTTAAAAGGTAAGAAAGTAGTTTCAACAGAGTATTTTCTAAGAGATATATGTAGGGACAAATCTGAGCAAAGCGAGGGTGAGTTGCTGCTTGCTATTAATATATAATTCTTTTCATGCTTATACTTTCATTAGTCTATTACTTAAAGCTACTTAAGACCATGTCAGTCAACAATACTACACTACAAAATGACATTGTAAACACTTAAGACAGTGTAGTACATGGGAAACATACTGTGGGTACAAAATAAAAAACATTTCACTTTAAGTAATAAGAATAACGTGTAGAATGTACAAGAACATTGCCTTGATTTAATTGCAAACTTTGTTACAATGAACTTAAGCTAATAAAGATTGTTTAAAAATATATAAGTATGCGCAACAAAGTAACTTATTCCAATAAGAAAACAAAAGACTAAGTACATGGTTATATATCATGTGGGTTTAATCTAAATTAAGAGTTTAGCATCAACATGATGCATAAACAATAGATATATTAAAATTTTAAAATACTAATGTTGTCCATATAATAATATTTAGAACTACTTATACACAGAAAAAATCAATAAAATACATACACACTTGTACCATAGTTAGTACCAAAATAAAAACTAGCCATTTTTGATATTACAAAAATGGAGCTATGAGAAAAATATTGTTTATAATAGTTAGAACTTAGAATAATAATTATCTTATATTGAGTGGGCAGTAAACATGACTGTTTATTTAAGTCTGTTAACGAGAGCTGAATGGATTTCTGCCAGGGTGAGTCCCTTACTTCACTCTGGTAACTCCCTAACTATGTTCTAAAGGTTAACATGATAGTAGAAAGATTAAATATTATATACAACTAGCGATTCCTGCGGTTCCACCCACATTCAAACCATAAATAAATAAAATAAAAATTTGGTGAGGGCCACCCTAATCACATAGACCTAGAGGAATAAAAAAATAGCCTACAACCTATTTTCAGACCTACCAAATATACACAAAAAAAATTATTCAAACTGTCATGTGTGAATTGATGTGGATTGTACAATGTGTTTTCATAGGAATGATATAACCTCCAGTGTTATGTTAGTCTCTAGCTCTCCACCATCTCTACTCTAAAATTATTCATGCTAATCCATCACTCTATTTCAATTTGAAAGAAATACAAACAAATAAACAAACATACTTTCACATATATATTATTACTATATATGGATGTTTTAAACTATAGTATCAAAAGGAAACAAAGCGAGTTCTCCATTTTATTAACCTTCCTGTTAACATTATCATAATATGAATAATTTAATAATATTTAGTCAGTAAACATATCCTTTTTAAACCTACAAAAGTATAATTTTAAGAGTAATCATAATCATTTGTAATTATAAAATAATGACTACTGACACAAACATCCAGATATGGTTTAATAATATAATTATGTTCTTGATCTTAACATTAAAATATAATTTTATTCATGGAAATTATTTTTTATCTTTTGTTTAAAAAGATATATCTTTAGGAACATGGTTCATATCATCAAGCCATTGAATCTATAAGTATTGATTTGTGATTGTGATAATAACTACAAAATGCCTGTAAAATTAAAAAATCTAGGCTCGAAAAAACTAATTATAAACCTTAAAAAGAACTTACAAAAATTTAAAATTTGTAAGTATTTTTATTAATATTTTTCATTTCTTTATTACCAAATTTAAAAAATCTTGATGCACTTTTTAACTTTAAGTTATTATGGACAAAAATACATTTAGAATTTCTAGCAATTCACCTATGGCAACACATCTTTTTATAAGCTCGATTCTTATTAGAAATTGTGAACCAGGTTTAACCAGTTCTCTAGTTGGTGAATCATACATACAGATAAAACATTAGTAAGCCATTTTCAAATGTCATACTTTTTTATTGTTAAACAGTTATTATGAACACCAATTCAATATCAAAAAGTAATAAATATTAAACTTCAAAATAATAATAAATACATTTATAGTTCATGTAGATTTAACCCATCGTATACCATACCCCGTCTATAGACGTGGGCCGAGGTGCAAATCAGGTAGGTGGAGGTACATGAATTGTTAAAGCTCATCATTTGAGTCTACATGTTTGTATTTATTGAATCTGTTTTCAAGTTATTTCTCTTAACTTTAACACAACAAACTAAACATTTATGGGAACCAATTACTCTATTTTTATATAAATAATTTATGACCAAAATCATTTGTTTTGATAGAAATACACAAAATGCATTACAAATCCTATTAACAAGCTTAGACTAGGTGTCAATACAGGCTAACACAACACAACACATAGTAGATTCAATACATATTGATATCCAAATAAAACGAAGGCGTTCAGTTCGGCTTTTGCCTGCTCAAATACACTTCATTTAAATTTTAAATCAATCACAAGGACATGTGCATACAAGTACGTTGTTAAAAAATTAAGTTTTCTTAACTCTTAAAATAATAGGAGCTGAAAACTTACTCGTGTATCCGACTGCCAAGCCATCACCCATGTGAAAATTTACTAATTTATATACGGAATGCAAAACAATTGGCGTTTCTTTTCTAAGCTCATCGGTTGAAATATCTTAAACTATGACACGTTTGCTATACAATTTTCATTAACACCTCCTTAGGGACCTTTCTAAAGTTCAGGGTCATCAGAATTACTTTAAAGGTGTAACAAACTAGGAAAATAAACACTACGACATAGAACCACTACTACGGTTAAGGAAAAATACAAACAAAAAACTAAAATATCATGGAAAATATCGTCTGCACCTTCTGTGACAGTCAAGTGACAGTGGTTGACAGGCTTTGTCATAATGTCACACCAATTTACGCATTACACCTCATTATACGCAGCCAATTTACAGTAATATAGGTTTAAAGTTTAAATGTGTAAAATAAATAGATTTACACGATACAATGTTAAAAACTTTAATAAATATTCCCTGTAAAAGCATTCAAATTATAGGCAAATATTAGGCAAAATTCCATGTGCCATTTCTCACGCCCATAAAATAACTATATAATGCAATCTGCACCTTATTATTGATTTTTTTTTAATTATACATGGAATAGGTTAATTTTTTATATAACTGTATTACTTACATCTTATATACAATAAATAATAATTAATAATTTATTTCCATATAAAATACTTCTCTATGACATTTATAATAAAACGAGACTAACCCTCGCGTCGCGTCACTTCGTTTGGGTATGACCCGAAAATCCCAAAAGAAGCCTATTTTAGCCTAATGTGTATAGTTCGATACTTGATTAGTCCCTCTAATTAATAGTCGCTCTATATGTACTGTTTATCTATAAAAACAAATGAACTCATAATAATATTATGATGTTAGTATTCATTACCATGTAATAATAATAAATAAAAGGATATGAAAAGAAACAAAGAAAAATGATTTGAATTATTCAGAAAAAATATTTTTTATCAAAACTTAGTTAACCTTGAAAGTATATAATTATTTAATTCTGTCGCCATTCGCCACTCACGATTTGATTAAAACACCTATTACCAACCTACTCGTGTTATGGCAACTAAGTACGTAATTTATATACGAAATCATGTTAAGATTTCTATTTTGATTCACCTGATATTGTAGGGAGAGTCTGGGCTCCTGCCGGGGTACGTTATTGGTCCTTCGCCATGCCGACCAAGACGAAGATCGACTTCGGTGCGGCTGAATAATCCCGGATGGATAATCCAATGGCCTCGTATTATGCATGACTGCCACTGAACGGATATCTCTCATTTCTCATTAATAACACACGAAAACAACACCACACCATCACTTTCGTTTTCAGTTTTCATAAAATATCTTCTTAATTTTAATATTTACAAATAATATTTTAAGAAACGTATTAAAGATGGCGCTTTGGCCATATGACTGTCCTAATCTTATCACAGTAAGAAACGTACGGTGATAAAGAAGCGACCGCATACAATTAGCATTACGACGATAACTGGGTTTTGAAGTCATGACAGTTTATACGCTTTGTTTCGTTTTAATTTCGTAGATAACGGTATCAGTCATTGAAACATTCTTTATAATGCCCATAACTACGGTCTAACGGATGACATACTTTCAGACGAAAGAAAAATATAGCAAATCCTTATATACATAATATAGTCCTCAATTTTTAATGTCATTAGCTCGCGAATAATTTTGATATTCGCATTTTACCTACCTTGTTGGAAAAAGAAAGTATTCAAAAATATTTAATACATGAGTTATTTAATCGTAAAGAAAGTGGAGTATTAATATGTAGTGTGTAGACTTATATTACATTAATAAAACTCTTAGAATAGTATCATCTCGTATGTGTTTTTGTTTGTTGAAATTGAAGGTCGTACCTACTAATTCTATTGCGCACATGCATAATCACCCATTCATTAAAAACTTTTTCCCGTTCACATCTTCTCTAAAAGCACTATAAAAGTACAAGTCATTGTATGCCATAAGTCATCACAAAATTTTGAAGTAAATATTTATTCATATCGATGTCGTGCCCGTGCATAGGCTTTTAAATAGCTTAATATATTAAAGTTAAAGTTATATAATAACTAAAGTTAATAATAATAACTAAAGTTATTTGTTTATGAAAATAAAAAAATTGGATTAGCTAAATAAAAAATTTGGATTAGCTAAATGCGTTAAACTCCAAACTCTGTAAGTAATAAGTCCAATCACACGTATAAAGTAATAAGTCAGTTTAAGCCTAGTAGAAACATAAAATATTCAGGTTAATTGGCAAAATGGCGCAGAGTTGATTAACAAATACCTTCATCGTGACAAAATTCATCGACGTTGACAAGAAAAATGAACTAGATTTTAACGAAATATCTTTTAGTATTAGCTCATAAAAGTAAAACATCTTCGTATATCGTACGCCTTAAACAACTAAACTTTTTTTTTTATCGGGGGGAAATCCTCATGGACTACCTCCGCCTGGGGAAAGGCGGAGGGGAGTGCCGGACTCTTACCGGCTAAAACCACCCCGTTGTGTCCTCGCACGTGCGCGTGAGGCCGCGGGAATCCACATTCTTCCGCAGCCCCACACTAGTGCTGGCCGGATCCGTCCGGGCCTCATCTCCTGCACGGGGTAGTGAGGTGTTGAACTACCCCGCGCATCGTCTCAGAGGTGCGCGCCAACACTCGCGCGCACCTACGACTCGGGTCCATCGAATAGGGGGCGAGGATTTCCCCAAGTCCCTCGCCCCTGGACCCATTCATGGGGGCCGGAAAAGGGCGTTGTCCGCTCTTCTCCTGCGCCCAGTGCGCCTCCTGCGGCCGGGGAAGGGAGTCGAGATCTCCCTCTCCCGTTCCGCAGTTTCCTTCTGCGACATCACGTCCTCGAAGAAGGACACCACCGGGTCCCACGACTCTGCACTGCTGACGATCCTCCGCACTACGGCCGGCAGCGACAGATCGCCTCCTACTTTATTTGTGAGGATACGGCGCTGCTCCTCCCAAGCTACACACTCGGCGAGCGTGTGTTGCGCTGTGTCCTCCCCGCAATGGACGCAGTGGCGGCACCGAGCGTCCGGCTCCCTATCTATGCGGCACAGGTACTTGCCGAAGCAGCCGTGCCCCGACAGCACCTGCTAAACAACTAAACTTAGCCTAACCAGATTGTTGCAAGTCAGTTGTTGGAAAATGCTTAGTAAGATGTATGACAATTAAACGTAGTATAACAAGATAGTCGTGTAATATAATGTTCATTAAATTGATTTCAGCGACTGAAGGTACACAATTTCACTAAGACTGACAAGCTAGGGCCTAGGAGGAAGGAGGAGATATTTTTAATAGTAGTTAACGTAGTACAAACATGGTACAAACTAGTGTAAAAGCAAACACAAGTAGACACACTATTTATTTTACTGTTTGTTGAACTCTGATAGTACGACAATAAATAAAAACATGATGACTACTCTACTATTCATGTAACGATAAATAAATAAATAAATATGCTGAGACATTATTACATAGCGCCATCTAGTTTCGCAGTAAGCTATACGAAGGAAGCTTGTGTTACGGATACCAGACAGTTGATATACAACATATATAACTTATAAGTTTAAGTACATACATATTATAAATATAAACACCTATGACTGGAGTACAGACATTCGAGTTTAACAAATAAATGCCCCCACCGGGACTCGAAGCTGCGACCGCTGGCGCAAGAAAGTAGGATCACTACAAACTGCGCCAACCGTGTCTCCAAACGTAACGATGTTACATTACGTCAACTTTAGGCTGTTCCTGAATCCTGTGATTTTGAAACACCAATACCTAAACTGGAACTAACCCTTAACATAAAATTAGAACTTTAGACCTTTTGTATTTGTAGCTGCTCAATATAATGCAATCGTTGAGATCAACGAGATTAATCTCATTAGTTACATAATATAATATATAAAAATGTAATCGTTCAGCAGAACCGCAATTCTAAGAAAATTATTTATCGATTGCTTAGTTCGATACTCGGTGGTTGGTAAGCTACGAGGCTTGTGTTACAGATACCGGATAGTTGATACACTGTACATATATAATTTTAAATATATACATAATAGACACCCAAGACGGGAGTGACCGAGACTTATATATGCACGAGACGAACATTCGTTCTCGACAAATGAATATCCCCAGCGAGACTCAAACCCGCGACCGCTGGCGCGACAATTAGGGTCCCTACAAACTGATACAAACTAAACCTACATCTATACGTCCGCGTCATAAGATAAAATGCTAACAGAGTTGAATACTACTTAAAAAATCATATTGAGCCATTATTATTAAAACAGATACCGAATCTACAGTTTTGACATACAGTTTTGAATGTTTGTCTGTCCGCATCAATCATCATTCAAATTCATCATGCCAAAACCACGACACAGATTTTGATGGTATTTGGTATGATGGTAGCTGGTTATCGGGGTCAATATATAGGATATTTTATACGGCAGGAAAATGTTTCATCTTTGAGAAATGTATGTTAACGTACGAACGACGAACGGGACGAACCCGAGCCGAGCGAGGATGAGTGATGATTATGTAAAAAATATATTGTGTAATAAAATATTATATAATATATGATTTTATTAAAATTAATTTATTTACTTTGGTTTCCTTTTCATTGGTTTTATAATAAAATAAAAAAAGAAATATCAAAATTTATTTATTTCAAATAGTTCACTCATCATCAGTCACTGTCAAAGTTATCTGTTATTGACGTTATTGTGACGTTTATATTGTTTGTATATTTTCGTAGATGAAGTTGCATTCTTTATGGATATTAGAGTTAAATAAAAGTTTTCCCAATTTCTTTTTGTAAAATTCCATTCAATATGTCACAACAGTTAATTAATGAAAATAGTAAATACATATTAGAGTACGTTGCATAAATATTTTTAGTATAACCTTACATACAAGATTTTCTGCTATTTACTTGTTTTAAATTATGTTTCAGCTTATTTTCTGAACAGACAGTTGATTCCCAGAGTCTTGAATCAATATGTATTCAAGTACAAAAGCGGTTTCCAAAATCTGACCATTTTAACTGTTAGTATTTGTTGACATAACATTTTAATTAACTATGTAGTAATGACTTACCTATACAAATACATGAATATGATGTTGTATCAAATACACCTTATAATATAATATTATTTAATTAAATACATTTTTCCAGTATGTCTTCTTCTATCTACGCTCATTACTGGTGGTGATTTATCACTACCGGGCCAAAGAGTAGTGGCACTAGCACTAATATTTGATATTTATAAAGTTGATAACCCATTTAGTTCTCTATTCTTACATTTATTGGAGGGAAAACCAGGGTTATTGCCATTGGCTCCACAAGAGAGGGTTTTTATTGCTCAGTTACATGGATTTGTTAGTGTTAATATTAGAGATGTAAGTTTCATTATCATGTATTAATTCTTTTAAATCTTAAAACAAAAAATGAGGCTTAATAAGAAAAAAATATAATTATATTTATATTTAAACAAGGTTAAGTCATATCACTTTATAATGTTACATAAAATTTTATAAGGTAATAGCATATAATCTTAATTAAAAACTTAGTTAATTTGTATTTTAAGATTAAAAATTTGTAAATGATATTATGTATATCAACTAATACATTTGACCATTATGTTGAAGGTGTTAAGAAAATCAGCAAGACAAGTAATGTTAACAGAAGTGTCATCAAAAGACATGGATTTTGATTATTCTCCTCTTCAAAATTTGATACTGGAGAGATCTGCTGATATCAGTTCTGTTGCAAAAGCCACCGCACCTGCTTTAGTACTATTAAGTGATGGGTAAGATCTAAAACCAAATATTTTATATACCTTTAAAAAAATATATTTATTTGGGATTAACTATCAAGGAAATATTATAAATATTTGTGGGCTTTTTTCTTTTTGCCTTAACAGATGAAAGGTTTAAGTAATTATAAAATTAAAGATACCTTTTATTCATAGCCTGCCGGGCACAGGCCTCCCTCAGTGAGAGGGGATCAGGCCATAGTTCACAGCGCTGGCCCAAAGGCATGTTGGCAGACTTCACATGTCACACATTCATTTTATCCCTATATATAAACGATAAGTAGAGATTTCTCATTCAAATTTAATATTTTATATTTTTCTGCAGTATACTGTATCTTATTTGCAGTATACTGTATATTTGACGACACGCATGGCGCAGTTTGTAGTGACCCTACTTGCTGCGCAAGCGGTTGCGGGTTCGAGTCCCGCTGGGGGCATACATTTGTTGAGCACAAATGTTTGTATTCCAGTCATGGATGCTTATATTTATAATAATATGTATGTATTTAAACTTATATATGTGTAGTATATCAACCATCTAGTATCCATAACACAAGGCTCGTACCTTACCGTGGAACTAGATAGTGCTGTGTGTAAATGTCCCAACATATTTATTTATTTATGATTTATCTTATATGTTGACCAGAATAGCCAGCTTTAATTATACCAAATTTAATCAATATCTGTTGGTGCTATAAAATTTATTTGGCCTCTGTATTGATAATAGTTTTAATAAGATTTTTTATATTTAGTGAACAGATTCATATTTTTATAGATTATGTTTTTTAATGTCTTCAGGAGCCCACCAAACCGTATTGGAATGAAAGATCTTATAGAAGCTTTAATGGGTAATGAATATATCCCACTACACCGCACTCTTCAACCGTCCGGGCCTATACCACCTCCGACTTTCCTTTTGGACCCCACAGAAATATCATATGCTAAAGAGGTATTGTTAATTACATTCATTTCCTTATTTAAATGTAAGTGTAGTAGAAAAAAGATCTGTTGCTATGGTAAGATTTTTTTTTTGTTTTTTTATTTTTCTTTGACATAGAAGCAAGCTTCTGCTAAAATAGAGTCGTATTAGCTGTAGATAAAGCCTACGATCACATAGCTGAATATTTTAAGTTGTAGGGGCCTCAACATTTTCAAATTTTAACCAGGAAAAAAGTGAGATCACTATAATAAGGTCTATTTTTAGAACCAGAGAATATTCTATAAAAAGTACCAATTTTCGATTACAGGCTGTATGGAAAAATCTAGTCAACCGAGGCACTTATGTGCCCATGTATGATACCGATTTTGAAGGACTCCTAGGCTTGAAATCGCCGGAAAAAGTCGAGAAGAAGATAATCCTGCCGAAAGAGACTAAACCTAAATTGGTTAGTATTGTACATACTATAAACACTCATACACTCATCAGTATATAATGTAAAAATGTACAGTTCGCGTCTAGTTCCGTGGTAAACTACGAGGCTTGTGTTACAGATACCAGATATTTGACATACTACACATATATTTTTTTTAAATACATACATAACATCCATGACTGGAGAACAAACATTCGTGATCAACAAATGAAAGCCCCCAGCGGGACTCGAACCCGCGACCGCTGGCGCAGAAAGTAGGGTCACTACCAACTGAGCCAAACGTGTCGTCAAGCCTCTTACCACCAAATTGGCCGATAATTCGCCTCTGTGCAACTTCACAGCCAGCATTCTTTTTACATGACGTGAATAATAGGTGATGTGCCCTTAAGCGATAATTACCAGAAGAATCTATAAATAGTTTCAGCTATAAACAAATTAATTTATACTTTTAAATAATGCAAAATATGTATATTATATAATCATTTCTTAATTTACTTAAAAATTAAGCATGGGTTATATATAACAAATGAATTCGAAAATATGAAACCATCTCCCGACTGTACTAATTACTAATTACGTATGATAGTGGGGAGCGCCTACCCCGTCTCTTACCTCGCATGCGCCGTCCTACTGTCCTACTATCACTTGTCTGAGCTGCTTAGACGTCTTCTATTGACGATTTCTATCCTGAAAGCTTCATAAAAAGTTAATGTTCCAGGAAGAGAAGACTGAAAAGCCAGAAGAGAATAAGGAGAGGCCAGAAGAGAAGAAAGAGAGGCTAGAGGAGAAGGAGATGGCAGTCGAGAAGACGGAGATGCCGGTGGAGAAGAAGGAGATACCAGTGGAAAATATGGAGATGCCAGTAGAGAAGGAGAGGCTAGAAGAGAAGAAAGAGAAGCCGGAAGAGAAGGTAAAGCCAGAAGAGAAGAAGGAAGATAAAGAAGTCAACACAGTAGCGGAAGCCAAGGAGCTGACCCAGCTGGCGCTTAAGTCGGCGCTAAGCGTGCCACATCAGCAACGCTTGCTCGCGTTACTCGACCAAGAGCCCAATATTGTGTATGAAATTGGAATTACTCCTTATCAGGTAATGTATTTACTAGTAAGATGCTAACGTTTCCCTTGAATGTACGCATTATACCTTTTTTAGTTCTAACCTAACCAACCTAGTAAGAAAGAAAGGGTTCTAAAAAGCTTTGAGTTATTTTCAAGCCTCATACCTTACTACGGAACTAGATAGCAAAATAGGCGCTTAGTCGTCTGCGGAAAACAGCCCTTCAATACCATACCATTATAAACTGTGAAATTATAATCGACGACACGTTTGGCGCAGTTTGTAGTTTGTACATATTTACGCCAGGTCGCGGGTTCGAGTCCCGCTGGGGAATGTCCCCATTTGTTAAATTCGGATGTTTGTACTCCAATCATGGGTTATATTTATAATAGGTATGTATGTATTTAAACTTATATATCAAGTGTCTGGTATCCGTAACATAAGCCTCGTAGCTTACCAACTAGGTTGCGCTGTGTGTAATAATGTCCCAACATATTTATTTTTTTATAATCTGACGGTATTCACAATTTTACTGTAACATATCAGGACTAATGTAATCTAATGCCTATGAGGATGTTTCAAACCCTTCTACCTTCCAGTTACCAGACCTGGTGGAGAACAACCCAATGGTGGCCATCTCCGTACTCCTGAAGCTGATCCACTCGCAGCACATCACCGACTACTTCTCCGTTCTCGTGAACATGGAAATGTCCCTGCACTCCATGGAAGTGGTTAATAGGTAAGAGATGTTAATAATAATAAATTATTTTAGAAAAGAGAAGTCCATAAAAAAATCATAGTTATTTTAAATAAATAAATATTCAAAGTATTCCTTTACGATTTAAGGTTGATCTTTAACCTCGAATAACTTCTAAACTAGTCAACTTAGCGAAAAAGCATCTCAGACCATTTTTGTAGATCATTAAATTTCTTACAAGAATATGTTTTATTATCACGAGAAATACATTATACATTCATTCAAGTGCATTAAAAATCCAAACAAAAAATCCCATGTTATTGGATATATATAACGGGAAATAATAAAGTATAGTCACCTATTAACATTAATATTAAGGGCTCAAAATTTATCAGAATTTTTTTTTTGTCATCTCAGACGATATTTTCATGGTAACTAAAGAATAATAATAATAATGATATTATACTTTATTGTACACCACAAAAGAAACATAGAAATACATATAAAATACAAAGAAGAGATGCACATCAGGCGGACTTATCGCTGTAAGCGATCTCTTCCAGGCAACCTTGAGGCGGAGGAGTAATACATATTATATACCTGTATAAATAAATACACACACATACATACTTAAATAAATAAAGACATACATACAAAAGGGGCCATCCATAAATTACGTTACACGTTAATGGGGGGGGAGGTAGCACCGTAATGTGACATAGTGTGACAAGGGGCAGGGAGGGGGGGGGGGGTCAAAAGCGTTGTGACGTCACACGTTAAAATTTAAAATACCAAAACACGAAATAAGGTGATTAAGTTTTTTATCTTTAATTAACATAATTCTTTGCTTGTTGTTTCTTAAATAGTCGTTTGTTCTTTCCAGAAATATTTGATTTTATGTTAATTTTATTAAAGATTATTTAATAATAATAAGAAAAAAATGAAAATAACTGTTTTCTTTTGATTATTTTTAAATACATGCTTAAATTTGAAAAATGTCTGACGTCACATCAGGGGGGGGGGTCTAAAACTGTGACTACCTGTGACAAGGACGGGGTGGGGGGGCTTCTAAAAGTTCTAAAATAGTTTTTTTTGGGCCACCCTAAATTCTTCACATTGTGTATAAGGTTAACAACATCAGTGGACCTGCCGGTGGAGTTCGTCCACCTGTACATCAGCAACTGTATCTCCACGTGCGAGACCATCCGCGACCGCTACATGCAGAACCGCCTCGTGCGTCTCGTCTGTGTCTTCCTCCAGTCCCTCATACGCAACAAGATCATCAATGTGAAGGTATACATAGGGTGGGTTGGCTTTAGTTAACGGCCACACGATTTTGGTGTACTACCCGATGGTATTACTCCCGCGGTGAGGAAACCAGTTTTTTTTATGAGATTAAATTTCATGTTTTTGTATGCGCATAATGGAACGTTTTTTCCAAGTAAAAATGGTTTGGTAAGTAAAATGGAACGTAACTAAGAGTGAAAAACATTATAAATTTGAAAATAAATAACACACAAAATAAATTTCAAATCAATACAAATCATAATCAATAAAGTCATACCATCGGGTAGTACACCACCCCCCTTCCCCCCGCACCACCGCAAAACACTAAAATCGTGTGGCCGTTAACTAAAGCAATCCCTATACATACATCGTAGCTGTAGAATGAAAACCTCGTATGTCCAGAGATCCAAACTGTACAGGAAACGAAAAATTGATTCATTTTGTCGATTTTTTTCAAATAAGAGGTGTGATATAAATTATACGTAATTTTCATTTGATTTTTACCAAAAAAAAATATTATGCATTTTTGACTAAACATACGAGGTATTCATTCTACAGCGACGACATACTGCCTCGGTGGTCTAGTGGGAGTCTTAGGTTCGAGTCCCTTGGACTTTGGTCGGACCAAATGTCGTTGCTGAGTTTTTCTGATATTCTCAGTAACAGTTCGGTGTTGCGTAGATGGCGGTATGTGTCACTCCCGTGTTCGTGTCCTCCTCACCATTAGTAGCAAAGTTTCATCCCTATAAATTCATTCCTGATAGGAAGAGGGCTAGCATTAGTGTGATTGAGCTTGCCTTTAATGCAATTCAAATCTAAAGTTAATAATACGTTATTGAATAAGGCTTATTACACCATCACGGAATACTTAGTAGATGTACATGTGTGGGATTAATGTCTGGTTGTGTCTCACGTAGGATAAATAGATAAATATTGTAATACAATATTGTTACAAAATATTTTTTTGAAAAGAGCAACTTTTGAGTATCTCGCCGGTTCTTCTCAGCAAAACAGCTTTCCGAGGTAGTTTAATAATAATAAATATAATAAATATTTACTCACAGACTTACATATAATTTTAATAATGTAAAAATGACGATTCAAAAGAACTTGTAAAAGTTTATTCGAATAAAGAATATTTTGATTTGATTCGCCGCCATAGCCGAAATTCCTAAAATTATACTTGTTCCGAATCTGGACTCAATTTGAAAACCATACAAACTATCTTAATAACAGTTTTTGGGAAAGCAACAGCATGATTGTAATTGATTTTTAATAAAAAATCAACCTCCCTTTCTTTATTATTTAATTAAAATATAATACAAACTGATCTTTTACAGGAACTTTTCATAGAAGTAGAAGCTTTTTGTGTAGAATTCAGCAGAATTAGAGAAGCGGCAGCGCTGTTCAGACTCCTCAAGCAGTTGGACTCCGGCGAGATGCACAAGGAGAGCAAAGACAACTAACCGATTGTAGAACAGCCATAGACTATAAGGAACTAAATCTGAAGGAACCTCCGGTTTAAGCAAATTATTTTATCATCATAATAATGCCCAGTAGCCCAGAGGTTCGCGCTCGCTT
The DNA here is from genome assembly GCA_905231865.2 of Boloria selene. NCBI lineage: Eukaryota > Metazoa > Arthropoda > Insecta > Lepidoptera > Nymphalidae > Boloria > Boloria selene. Next base: position 949,713 of record HG993149.1, read on the forward strand.
GGATAACCGAGTGATGCGGGTTCAAATCCGGGTCTCGCACCTCTGATATTTTCATGTGTGAATAATTTGTATCATGATTACCACTTGTCTTATGGTTAAGTAAAATATCGTGAGGAAATCTGCATGTTAGAGAGAACCTAGCAAGTTTTCGAAAGACATGCTCAGTGCCCGCACTAGAACAGCGTGTTGAACTATGCCCTGATCCCCTCGTATCGAAGGGAGGCCCACTTCCAATAGTGGGACGTTCAAAAGGGCCTGAATATATGTTAATATCTAAACATAAGTCTCAAATAACAACTATTTTAGATCAAACTTTACTATCAGTTAAGTTTTTAGTTTAAAAATGTAGATAAATATTTTTATAGAAATCATAATGAAAAATTCAAATATTAAGCTAAATGCTAATAGTCGTAATAAAATTATTTAAGACTCTGTTCTGAATTGTACATATAATATCACGTTAGTCATTGCTCATTTTATTAATAATGTATTAAAATAAGTGTAACTTTTCCGTGTATTTGTGTACAAGGAATAGTGTTTTGTATCAAAACTATCGACTCGCCCTCGCTTTGCTCGGACTCAACCCCAGACTTAGCGTGAGCAAAGCCGCGGGCTTCGCTAGTGTATTATACATATAAACCTTCCTCTTGAATCACTATCTATTAAAAAACCACATCAAAATCCGTTTTAAAGATCTAAGCATACATAGGGACAGACAGACAGCGGGAAGTGACTTTGTTTTATACTATGTAGTGATTATTGACTTTTAAATGTCAACTCTGTTAGTATGAAATCTAAAAAAACAAAAAATTATGTCTATCTTATGTATATGAGAAAAAAACTCGACTGTAAAGTACAATAAGTATTAGTTTAAATCAAAAACGAAGGCGTCATTAACGCACTGTTTTAAAAGCAATAAATTAATATAATGTATTTTGTACACTACCTTGCAGATATTACTTTAAAAATAAATACTATAATGCTCGTCGTAGTGTGCCAGAATGTAGTAGGCCCTAATAGTTGCTTAGGAATTGCGATTGGTCATATGATTCAAATTCAAAAATTCAAATGGACAGACTGAAAAGTTTTATTTATAAGTTTCCATTTGATTCTTCACTACTAGAAGTACAGATTTTAAAGCTTAAATTAATTATCCTTCCATAAGGGCAGTTTTTTTTAAATGTAGGATCACCCTTGAATCTTATCCCAATTGGTTTATTTATTAATGAAAAATGTCATATAACAAAGTATTTTTTTTCTTCATGAAGTCGGCCAAAAATTATAAAACAGTTCTTCATATTGTAAAGAAATGTACATTGAGGTTAGATTTAAAAACTAAGGAGAAAGTTATTTAAGTTAGAAACATGGAATGGATTAAATCTTTTTATAGAGTTAATCTCATTACTACTTATATATGCAGCAAATGCTACAGTTTTTGTTAATATAGAATATCTATAATTTATTTTAATTAGGTACATACGTTGATAAGAAACAGATAAGAATTGTTCCTTCCAATATTAATACAAGACATCAATATTATTTGGCAAACTAAATAAAGAATATTTTTAATCAATAGATAAACAAGTTCAGTGACAGTTTTATGAATAGTGAAATATAATTTATCCTATAATATATTATAATGTCAAATATCCTATTTTAGTTTCTTTTGATGATTGAAAATTAAGGCTGTAATTCTTATAACTGCCTTAAAAATATTTCTAATTCTTTAGACGTTAAGAGGGGTAGGAGGCAAAGGTGAGGCGCAAAGCTTGTAAAAAAAGTAGATCACCAAAAGGGATGGAAGGAAAAAATTAATTGTATATGGAAGCTAAATCTAGTATTTACTTAAAAATTATTGATACATATAATAATCTAACTTTAATTGCATAGCATATTTTCTGATTTAAAAATATTTTGTCTTCTGTGTTTATCTCTTATCGGTTAATTATATTCAGATATTATGTTGTAATTTAAAAATGGTTCTAATACATTTTAAATCAATTGTAAATACATACAAACTTTACTACCATATAGAAATTGATAATGTAAATTCAGAGCAGCTTCATTTCGCCTAAAATATTAAATTACTATTTTTATTAAATATGAAAGGCATAGTGTAATATTTTTGCACTCATTTTCAACTTTGTAGTGATAAAAGTTTAGAATTAAATATTTTTATAGTTTTATAACTTGTTATAATAATATACTAGAATGTTTGCCATTTAAATGATATCATATGCAAATATCGTGATAATATTGTACTGCAAATATTAAAGTATTACATATAAAAACTTTTTTCTTTAAAACATGTCCTTTGTCAATTATTTATCTAAATTTATTTTAATATTATATATTGAGCCAGATATTTTGGCCATTATTTTAATAAGATGTTTATTTTAAAAATAAAAGTGTTGGTAATCAGACATTAAATTTAAAGGAAATTTTTATATTAACATATTTATTCCCAATAACTAACTAGATTAATACAATAATAACTATGAATGGCATTAGGCTTATTTTGTAGCACTTTCAAGAATTTTCTTTATTTCATCATCAGATGCTAAGTCCAATGGAGTACAGCCTTCACTGTCCTTAAGGATTGATGCACCAGAATCAACTAAGATCTGTGTTGTTTTTATGTGTCCGCAACTTGCTGCATAATGTAAAGCAGTCTGATCAGAACTGTCGGTAGCATTTACATCACAACCTCCTTTTATAAGGGCAGTTAACGCAGAAATGGCATCTCTATCTGCAGCCCAATGTAAGGCTGTCAAACCATCTTCATCTTTCTCATTTTTTAATTCAGGGTTCTTAGATAAGAGCTTGGTCACCAACTCTCCCTTGTTCTCTCTTGCTGCATCGATAATAGAGAGTTCTCCTTCAATTAATTCTGGTTCAGGTGAAAATTGTAGGGAAGACACTGTTACCCAAGCTTCCTTTGGTCCACTTTCTGATATGAGTTCACATTCAGGATCATATTTCTGAACTAAATCAATATACTTTTGCTTTGCTTCATCACTTGGCATATTTTCTAGTGATTTCCAAGCTTCCCATTTCTTTCGACCTTTGCCATCAAACCAACTCGGTTTTGGTGTATCACATTGCCCTTCAGTACTCTGCTTATAGAGTCCATATAGTTCTAAAAGTTGATTATTATCCAACTTTGAAGTGATCTTCCTTATGTGATCTGATGCTTTGTTGAAGGCTTGTTCCAATGGACTTTGCTCTTCCTCATCAGAAAAATCTGAACTAGTATTCTCTGGTAATGCCTCTGCCATTATAAAAGCTACAAACTACAGTGAAGTACTAATTATTTTGAATTTGAACATTCAAATTTAATCCCTCTAGAGAGTGCAATTGTTTATTACAGGCATCAGCAGCACCAGAGGGACTAGCAAATTCTACAAAACCATAACCTTTACTTAGGCCTGTTGATCGATCAAAAATTACTCGGGCACTTTGAACAGGGCCAAACTGCGCAAAATATTCCCTTAACTGACGATGGCCGACAGTCCACGGCAAATTGCCGACATAGAGGCGTGCAGCTCTAGCTGTGCTTGCCATAACCTAGACAGATATTATTTCAAGTAAATGCAAAGATCTCTCGCCGATTAAGGCTCTGTAGTCCACACCTGAGCTCTCACTCAGTGAATCCAAATCCAGGAGTGCACCCTTCAGTCCCCACTTCTTCAGTAGAGCTTCAATAGACCAGTCTGCGCTCCGCTCCTGATAAGCACACAAAAATCGTGCATCAGTTCCGTCCAGAAAATAAGCTACAGTAGAAAGTACCTCTTCAAATTGGGAAGGTTCGTAAAAACAGTCTGACGCAAGTAATAAGTCTACGGGTCGTAAGTTATGTACATCGGCTAAAAACAACCCCCAAGCTAACCCTTGCACCTGAAGGTCGCGACCAGGAACTAAGCCGTTTGCTTCACAGCAAGCAGATAAATGCCTAAGAGATCGAGGTAGAGCGACACTATCTGTTAACGTAACATGAGCTCCACACTTAGCCGCCAAGATTCCCGGCAAACCAGTACCACAACCTAGCTCTAATACACGGAGCCCTCGTAAATTTCTTCTCTGAGTCCAAAGATACCAAGCTAAAAGCGGAGCTGAGGGCCACGTGTAGAATGAGTACCCTGCTGATAACAATTCGGGTATAACGATTTCTAAGTATTCACCTCTAGTGTCACCGTTGCTTGTAGATTTTCCGCGAAATACAAACTTCTTCAATTGACCACTAACAGGGCGACCATCGCTCATTGCATAAGCATTTTATGATTATTTAGCCGAAATTTTACAGACTACGGAACTCAAATTTAGGTAAGTGACAGTAAGTCGACAAAGACAGATAACATATGTGTACACCATAAAGTATGTTGCTACATATATAACTTTGGATTTTGTTTCTCTTTTATATTGAAACACTTAGGTATAAAACATAAATATAATATAAATAAAACAATATACTTACTATTATATAATTAAAATTATCAAAAATTCGTTCTTATATTTTTATTATGGTACCACACGAAGGGACACGAAAAAAGTATCGATACTTGTGTATCGAGTACATTACCATTCGATACCGATACTTTTACTCAATGAGAACTTTTTGGCAGGTATGGTATCGAGTAAAAAATTAAATTTTAAATGGGTTATCTTAGAAATTACCCATTTAAAACTTGCAACCTAGGCTTATCTCTAAAACATTACATCGATCTTTGCTTGAAATCGTTCCTTCCGTTAAAAAAAAAAATATTTTAATTTGAACCTTTTTTAATTTGATTGTTGTAAAACTTACTATTTCTGTTGTTTATTTTTAAATAAATAAATTTTCTGATATAATGTTTATGGCGTTTATTTTGAAATTAGTTGATAAATTACATAATATAATATAAAAAAATGTATTATAAAAAAATATAAATCGATTTTTCATGCTTATAAAACCAATTAATTAAAAATCTATTTTTTTATGTACAATGTTACATCCCTAATTTTAGAAGTAAGAAGAATCAGTTAACAACAACTTTAAGTAATAACAACTACTATATGTCTACGCAACTACCAATACCAATACCAAACTGAAGTTAAACTCACGTTATTTACTAATTACTGATTGATAATAACCTATGCTCCATGATCATTAGGCACTAAGAAAAGTACTCGATACCTTGGAGTATCGATACTTTTATGAGTAGGATATTTTTTTTCGATACTACTCATGAGTACTGTATCGATAATTTCTATTCGATACCTTGTCCCTAGTAATACGAAATATTAATTCAGTTCATTCGGTTTTACATTCTCTTTGGTTCATTCACTGTGATCATTCAAAAAAGTACTGTTTAATTGTTATTTTATAATTTATATTTATTTCATTCAACATTCGGCAACTTTAATCGGGTGTTGACGTTAACTTTTATATTTCTACTTTGTTTTTTTAAGTAATTTAAATAATTGTCTAATATTATTACAATCATGTCTGTTGCAGTTAAAGGTTAGTATATTATTTATTTTATAATAAATGTTGTGACGAATAAAGTTTCGTGTAATATCAAATCAGTTTTCTCTTTGGGGTCAAATTCCAATATTATTTGAAGACAGATATTTTAAAAGAAAAACAATGGTTTAAAGAAAGTTACTTAAACATTTAGATGAAATAAAATTATTTTTTTACGTGGTAATTTGGTTGATTGTTATGTGAGTCTTATTTTAACTTATCAATTATTTTTACTTGTCTGGATTTCTCTTTTTGCACCAATGATTCAGATAATATATGTATATTTTATTTAAAATAATTTAATTTATTTAATTTATATTTGCGTACTAAACTCAAGAAAGCAGGTGGCTGATAGGGAAGTATTAGTAAAAAAAAGTTCTCTAATATTTATTAGTACGAGCTATGTTCTGTATTTTAAGAATAATAGGCGCATGGGAATGCCAATTTTTCTTTCTTTTAATGTTTATAATATTAGAAATAGACTAAGAGATTGTTTGGCTATAACATTTATTTTCATATTTACGCATTTCTTTTTTTTAATATTGCAAAATGCATTTACGACGACCACAAGTCACCAAGACTGTGGTTATGTAAGGCACACCGGCTTCAAAGAAGCCTCCCACTAAAACCCAATCCTCCCCATCTGATTGGGGCGTCGCTGGATAGCTTACGCATGAAGGCCTGGCAGGTCTGCCGAAGCAGACCACACAGCCATGGGGTTGCTCTATAGTCCACTCTGCTATTAGAGAAGTATCTTTTTTATTGTTGGGAAAAAATGCCTTAACGCGTACCACCTGTAGAAAACAGCTGATTATGTGGGGCTCACTGGCCAGGAAAGCCAGTACTACCCACTAAAATCCAACAGCTTGACTTTGCTCTTGTCTTCGCGCCCGGCCGGCTTGCCGGACGCACCTTAATTAACAGATTTTCACTAAATGCATATGAAAGTATATACGGTACTTACACCAAAAAATAAATTTTTAATAATTTTGTCTGTCTTTCTGTTTGTTCCGACTAATCTCTGAAACGGCTGGACGGATTTGACGGGACTTTCACTTGCAGATTGCTAATTAATTTTAACTTACGCCCTAGTTTGATTTGGTTTGCTAGTTATAAGTATAAATTGAGAAAATACGTTCAGTCGTTAGATATTTTTAGAAGGATATGAAAAGTTCCACAGATGTAAACATGTTGTTTTGTATGCGATTTATGTGAGACATTGAAATGATACGATAACTTTGGCTTGATGCTGTATCATCATCATCTAGTATACCTACATTAAACGAGATTTAAAAATTAGTTTGCCAAAGAGGTTTTACTTCTGACATGTACTTTGTACACACGCACTTTTTATTTTATAATTAAATAGTAACGTTTGTACACAGGCATTTTCATCGTCGGAGCCAAACGTACCCCGTTCGGTACGTTCGGGGGCGTGTTCCGTAACACATCGGCCACGGAGCTGCAGACCATCGCTACCACCGCCGCCCTCAAGGAGGCAGGGGTAGCTCCCGACCAGGTCGACACCATGGTGGTTGGACAGGTTATGTCGGTAAGTTTATGTTGTTGGGACATTTACACACACCACTATCTAGTTCCACGGTAAGGTACGAGCCTTGTGTTATGGATACTAGGTGGTTGATATACTACACATATATAAGTTTAAATACATACATAATATAAATATAAACACCCATGACTGGAGTACAAACATTCGTGCTCAACGAATGTATGCCCCCAGCGGGACTCGAACCCGCGACTGCTGGCGCAGCAAGTAGGGTCTTTTACAAACTGCGCCACGCGTGTCGTCAAAGTTTATTTATTATTATTTTATAATTTTCACTATCTATACTTTTAAGCTTATACTGTTCTATATGGATCATGAATTATTTAAGTACATACTAGCTAATTTCCCTTCCACGCGTTTAAAGACTGGAAACCAAATTTTTTCTGAGTCGTGAGTTATGATACCTCGCAGAACTAACGCCCTTCCCGTTTTTGTAAGATTTTTCATTGATGCTCCGCTCGTATTGGTCGTTGCGTGATGTAATATAATAGCCTTCCTCGATAAACTAACTATCCAACACAAAAAGAATTTTTCAATTCAGACCAGTAGTTTCTGAGATTAGTGTGTTCAACCAAACAAATATACAAACAAACAAACTTTTCAGCTTTGTTATATTAGTATAGATTATCCAGTAAAGCTTAAAGATTAACTCTGGGGTGTGCCCTAGATACACATTAAAATTAGTATAGATTTCTCAGAAGTTAGATATTTTCCTGCAATAAAAAGCTGGATTACCAGCTATCATACCAAATTTCATCATAATTAACAGAAATATCAATATATACGAGAACTTTTATTTCATAGGCATCACAAACCGACGGTATCTACACGCCTCGTCACGCGGCTCTCAAAGCCGGCATTCCACAGGATAGGCCAGTGCTGGGTGTCAACAGGCTGTGTGGCTCTGGCTTCCAATCCATTGTTAATTCTGCTCAGGTATTTAAATTATTTTTAGTAGTTTAAATTTTATCATTGCAATAAAAAAAAAATTAACATCCCCCTCGTGTTAAATGGAAGCCTCCCTTTTACCACCATACCACACCTTGGACAAGGCCGTAGCCCACTATGCTGCCTAAGTGGGTTGGTAGACATAATACTTTGAAAACTTTAAACTTCCTAGTTTCTCTCAGTCACACAGATTTCTTTATTATTTTTTCTTTCACTGTAAGACAATTTCTTAATATTAAATGTAACATTTGTCCAGGATATCTTAACAGGTTGTGCTAAGATCTCCCTCGCTGGTGGTGTGGAGAACATGTCCCAAGCTCCCTTTGCTGTCCGCAATGTCAGATTTGGAACAGCCCTGGGCAGTTCCTATGCCTTCGAAGACACATTATGGGCAGGACTCACCGACTCATACTGTGGACTACCCATGGGAATGACAGCAGAGAAATTGGGAGGGCAATTTGGAATTACTAGAGACGAAGTTGATAATTTTGCATTGAATTCTCAGCAGAGATGGAAAAGGGGTACATATAAATTTTGTTATTTTATCTTATTATTCAGAAAGGTTTGTAATGTACATATAAAAAAGTTTAATTTTTTAACATTTTCTGAGAATCTTTCACAATATGTAAGGAAGTAATAAGAATAAGTATATAGTTGAAACATTGAAGTATAACATTTCTATATTACAAGGTTCAAGAAGAATAAGTAATAAAACCTTATTTAAAATATATATAAATAAACATGTATGTAAAAATACATTTTCCATGTATTTTTTGCAACTTGTTTGTATGTATTGGCAACAATATTTATCATTAGTTGGTACAATCACCCAAAGCCAACATATTTAGTTATCTTTTTTATTGTATCACTGGAATTTGTACTGAAGATAAAGAGCTATCACTATGTATTAAATAATAAGATTATAATGCTTTTTTTATTAAAAGTATATAACTTTTGTAGTCTCTTCGATTACATAGCTAGCTTGTGTGACAGCAGGTCCAGGGTTCAAGACCCGGTTGAGTTTTCTTACTAGTATCATGTTAGGAAAATAGCGAATTTAAACCGGCATGTTCTTGTCCGTTTACACCAAATTTTCCCTGAACCTAGCGAATTTCATAATTATCAACTATACCTACTACCTACCCATACCCATTAGTCTATGTGCTACTCCAGTTCATAAACTATCTGTTTACTAAATTTTATTCAAATCTCTTCAGCCATTTGTATAAAGGAACTGAAAAAACTGAACACATTTAACAACCATAACAAAATATAAAAGAAATATGACTAATGTGTAATTTTTGTCATGCAGCCAACGATGCCGGATTATTCAAAGCAGAAATAGAACCTGTAACCCTTACGATTAAAAAAAAGGAAGTTAAAATAGAAGTAGACGAACACCCCCGCCCCCAGACAACCATCGAGAGCTTGAAGAAACTGCCTCCTGTGTTCAAGAAGGATGGCCTTGTTACAGCTGGATCAGCTTCTGTAAGTTCCATACACTTATTTTGAAAAATCAAATGAGATTTATTTTAACTATAATAAAATTAGTTCATATTTATTTATTGGTTTCCTAGTTCTTGCTGTCTATTTAAAATTTAAATAGCTAGACCAATACATATAAATAAAATTGAAGTGTTTATTAAAATTAAAATTGAATGTTTTTTTTTTATTTTTGTTATAAATTTTTTTTAACTAAAAAAAGTTTTTTTTTCGTTTTTATTTCACTAAATAAAACTGTGACCTTTCCCAGGGTATAAGCGACGGTGCTGGAGCCTTAGTCCTGGCCAGCGAGGAGGCAGCAAAGTCTTTAAAGCCCCTCGCTCGTCTCGTGGGCTGGTCTGTAGTGGGAGTGGACCCTAGCATCATGGGCATAGGGCCCGTCCCCGCCATACTGAAGCTTCTAGAAGCTACAAAGATGACCTTAAACGATGTGGACCTGATTGAGGTGGGTGGTTGGATATAAATAAATAAATATAATCAAGTATAATCCCAAGCCATTTTAATTATAAGTAGTGCCATTAAATTATATAATTCATTTCATAATTAAGTTTGACACTGTTACTATATTTACATTTTCATAAATTAATTGAGCTGAATCTTTCATTAAACTGGTGTCGTGGGACACTGGATAGGAACGAAGTTCCTTATTAAAAAATAAAAATATTAATTTTAAATTCTATTAGCGGTATAAAGAAAATAATTATTCGGGTATACATTTTTAATGATTTTTTTATCGTTAAAAATAAAAAAAACTACTTTATAAAATTATCTTAACACCTTTATTTTATTTACCGTGATTTATAAAAAATATAGCAAAAAGTGTCGTTACAACTTTTGGTCTTAATTTTTTCCGTCTAGCCCCCTTTTCGGAACGCGCGATAAGGAACTTCGTTCCAATAAATATAATAAATAAATATGTTGGGACATTATTACACAAAGCGCCAATGTGTTCCGCAGTAAGCTACGAAGGAAGCTTGTGTTACGGATACCAGATAGTTAAAATACTACATATATAAGTTTAATTACCTAAGTAAAGTAAATAAATAGAATGTATTTAAAATTTATATGTGTAGTATATCAAATATCTGGTATCCGTAACGCAAGCCTCGTAGCGTACCACGGAACTACATGGCGCTATTATAATGATGTCCCAACATATTTATTTAGTTATAAATAATCAGTTGACACTTGGTAATCATATACTTAATATTATATTTCTCCCACAAACACAGATCAACGAGGCCTTCGTAGCACAAACATTATCCTGTGCAAAAGCCTTGAAGTTGGACATGGAGAAGCTGAATGTGAATGGTGGCGCCACTGCGCTGGGACACCCCCTGGCCGCTTCCGGCTCCCGCATCACGGCGCACCTCGTGCACGAGCTCAGGTAAATCATCCTGGGCCTCAAGTCTGCTATTGCAATGGCGTTACAATTGCCTATCAATGACATCGCAATTGCTACTTTTTGCAATTTTGGTAGTCTACTAATTCAATGGTCTTCCGATGGTGTATCAATGACACTTTGCAAATAATTGGTAGTCCCGTACGTAATGACAAGTCAATGATCAAACGTATTGCGCAGTCTGTTAATCTATCTTTTTGGCTTTGTATGATCATTTTACATAATGCTTAGTCTTTAAAACATATATAATCGAACTTAGCCTAAATAAACGTTTTACGAACGCTTTTACAATTGACAAAATTGTCAAAATGACAAGACCATTGATCGACCATTGTAAATTTAGTAGACTACGAAATTTTTGAATAATGGTAATTGAATTAAAATTGCATTGTTCTATAATGACAATTCATGTAAAATAGCAGACTTGAGGCCCTGTTAAGTTGGTACCAGTATTTTTAACGTTTATATTTTTAAACATCAAAACTTTAAATGTAATACTTACATTAGATATTATTATTTATATCTATTATATGTTTTATACTTTACATCCAGTATAAAATTTTCTTATTATTTTGATGTTGCAACATTTAATGATTTTTTTTTAAATTAAAAATATTCTGTCCAGGATTTTTTTAGCAAACCTATTTTTTATATATTTTTTAATATACTAGATTTATCATAAAATAAGTTTTATTCTATTATTATCAGCTCGGTGAAGGGCGATTTAGACTAGTTAGACTATCATATTACATAATTTATTGTGAGAAGAAGAAAAAAATACTTTTAACTGTAAATTTGAAGTCAATGAAACTTATTAATACTTACATTTTTATTTTTATCTGTTGAAGACGTCGCGGACTGAAGCGCGCCATCGGCTCGGCCTGCATCGGCGGCGGGCAAGGCATTGCCATTATGGTCGAAGCTATTTAAACAGATTTACAAACTATTATTTATTGTTATGTAGTATTTATTGTGGTAAAATGTGCCTTCGAACTATAGGTTTAAGAACTTTTATATCAAAAGAATATCTTTTCTCAGAAATTACATACCTAGCTTAAATTATTCATTTTTTTGTATAAATTCACAAGCAAGACATAAAAGAAGTTGTTTAAATAAGTATATTTTAAAATAAGTACCTACATTTATTGTTTTATTTTATTTTTTGATATATTATTATTACATCTTTATTTATCAGCATAATAAATAAGTAAAGTATGTATATATTTATTTTCGATTCATTTGTTTGTCTATTGAGGACACGGAAGTTTGTGTATTGTAAAGATATTAATTGTAACTATAAAAAAGATATTAAAATGTATATTTTTATATAAAGTATTAAGAATGGCTAATGAATTGTATAATTGTGTCACGCTGTATAAAGAAGTACTGTTTTTATCTTTTGCTGTGAAATTTCTAATTATACATATTTTTAATAAAGCGTTTTTTCTAAGAATGATTTTTATTTGCATCCATGTGTGATGTTTCATGTTCCCTATAGCGGATGATTTAAGTTTAAGCGCAAGCGAAGTTGCGACTATTGCTAGTTAAATATAAAGTTATAAAAATCATTCAAATTAAAAAAAATACAGTTTAACTCTCTTGGTTGGTGGTTCAGGTGTAGTGATTAATATGTACGGTCGCATATGCAGAGGTCCTAAGTTCGAGTCCCGGCTCCAAAACAGCCACTTTTAAATGTTACACTATACCGGTGTAACATTTAAATTGTTCAGTATGGGGAAGTCTGAAACTGAATAAAGTAAAGGATATTAAAATAATTTCATAGTAATATTTACAGTTTAAGGCCTCGATCGATATCTTAATAGAAATAGTGTTAGTTTTATTTTTCCAAACATTCGGGTTCAATTCCCGAGCTGAGCACAAGTTTTTACACGCTTTTTATTAGCTTCACCTGTATGTTTGTTTGTAACCGACTTCTTTGGGCGCGATTTTGACCCACTTTAAACGGCCAGATTTCGTTAAAACTTTGTAGATTTATTGAGGACCGATGACAATACACTAATTTGATAAAATTCCATTTTTCAATTTGCAAAATATGATTTTTGCTAGAAAAAGTAGAAAATAAATAATAGTTTAAAAAAACTAAAAAACACGCTTTTTATAGAAAACCGAACGAAAAAATAGAAAATAAAATTTTATTTTAAAAAAAGCGTGGGGTGCTTTTTAAGATATTATCGAAATGATAATGACACCATGCACCCCACGCTTTTTTTAAAATAAAATTTTATTTTCTATTTTTTAGTTCGGTTTTCTATATTTTTAATATAGTTTTTCTTGTTACTAAAATTGATAACGTGGTACCTAAGAACAGATCTTCGTATGTCTTATAGTTTGAGATTTCCTCATACTGACCGCTTTTAAAGTTACAACCAGTATATTTTTTAATTAGATAGCGGGATTACGAAGTATTAGATTTTTTTCCGTACATTCTCGTACCTAAAACTGCAATTTTGGTTAACAAAATTTTCCCTCATATATAAAATTTAATTCCAAAGCCCAGTTGAGGTAATTGATAAGATACCGACCATTGATAAGATTATTTTGCATTATACAACATAATATTTAAAAAGGTGAACTCTGTTGTTTCTATGGATCTTTGACACATGCTGAAAATACCTAATGATATAATACTTCGGGTATTATCACATTTTCGTTGATCTTTGATAGCTGATACGACTTTATTCAGTTCATTACAGTTCAATCGAATATTACCAAATTCAAACAATACAAATTACGTGTACCTAATTGAAACAAATTCTTTGAAAATCATTTTATACTTTATCTTTAAATAAGTAAATATTAATTTATAAGCAAATTATAAACACTGTTATTATTAAAATGATGTTTTCTCTTGTAATTGATAGTAAGTGCATAGTAATTTTAGTTGTCAGTATGTATGTTGGAGATCCTTAAATAATAATAAATAAATAAATAAACGATTGATCGGGATGAAACTTGGTCCAAAGATAATTTATAATCTGGGATAAAAACGTAGGTCACTTTTAATACCGGGAAAAGATACGATTACAGTGGGATATATATTTTTATTTTCACAGCAAAAGGCATCTTATACCTACTAACAATTCAAAACTTAGGAACTAACCGAAGGAAAACCAGGGTGAATTGCTAGTCGAAGTATAAATCTACAAGATAATCGTAAACGCCCGAGATATCCACTCATCAAAGTAAACACATTCGAATATTCCACATTCGCGGCGGTCGTATCGCTTGTTGTGCGTGATATTACAAAAATGGCTGTCGCAATTAAAAAAGGTTGGTCATTTATATATTTAGATATTTATTACTAAATTATTAACCTTTTAAATGTTAAATTTTTCTTAGTTATCATTTATAACCTCAAAGTTAGATGTAATAAGAAATTGAAACAAGATTTCTCTTAATGTGATCTTAATATGAATGTTGTCAGTTGTATGTAAGTACATAATGATTACAATCCCAGGGGTCAATGTCCAACACAAGGACTCTGACCGCACTGTATCTCAGTACGGTTTTTTTAATAGTCCTAAAGAAAAATCTTTTTAAAATACATTTAAAATGAACAGGCAATATTAAAATATAAATCTTACCTAATTATAAAATATAATAAAACATTAAATTAATTTATTATAATTTATTAAGTTAATTATTTATTATAATATTTTTACCTAGAAACTACCGTGTGAGAAAAATGTTTTATGCAGTCATATTTTTCCTCAATAATTTAAATAATGCCTAATATATACAAATTCACTTCTTCCTACTGCGAGTCTGGGACATAGTGTGTTTTGATACGAGTATGACGCATTGTTTTGGTTGAATATTTACCTATTTTCCTTAAAATAAGACATAAGACAAGATACTCTTAAAAGATAAACAATGTATCTGCAAAACATGACATATCAGATGGTTTCTACAGTAAGTTTAAGGTTATAGTTCCCTTCCCCTCCCCTACAATACGAAGGGGTTCACCACGCTGCTGGCCAAGCGCGGGTTGGCGGGCTACATCACTACAAAAACAAAGTCGCTTTCTCTGTCCCTATATCCCTATGTATGCTTAAATCCTTAAAACTACGCAATGGATTTTGATGCGTTTTTTTTCAATAGATTGAGTGTTTCAAGAGGAAGGTTTATATGTATAATACATGCATAATATAGTAGAAAAACACTGATAATTTTAGAAGTTTCTAATGTGAATAAACTCATTTTTTGTGCTTACATTGCGAACGCTGGCTAAACTCTACGAGATAGATCAAAATAATGTACTACAGTATTGTACACCTTAAAAAGTTCTACAAATAAATCCACGATGGTATATGTCTATCTCTTACGGATAACTCACAATAACCATTTTCTCGCTTAGCTTAGGCTCTTCCATATATTTAGCGATAAACTCAAAAACTACTGCGCCGATTTTCATTCTGTTTTCATCAATAGATAAAGTGGTTCTCGAGGAAGGTTTTAGTGTATAATTTGTCTAGTTTTTGTATATATTTATTAGCGGAACCCGCTAGGATAACGCCACTAAAATTGATGTACTTACGATATTTTTCTTCAAGTAAGACAAGTGGCTCATGTTGAAAATGTTCCCTACAAGAAAATGTCAGGTGCGACACTGGTTTCTCTCTCTCTTTTGCCTTCTCCTCTTTAATCACTTTTCTCGGTTTGTAAATGTCCATGAGTGCGTTAGTCATTACGTACTAGCACTGCATTATCAAACGTATATTTTAATTTTTTTCAATTTTTATAGGCGTATACATAGTGGCAGCGAAACGCACACCGTTTGGCAAAATGGGGGGCATGTTGAAAAGTGTGCATCCAGCTGATTTATTAGCACTGACCGCCAAAGATGCTTTCAAAGCAGGGAACATCGCGCCCACTGCGATAGATAGCGTCAACGTTGGGATGGTCAATGTAGTAAGTATTCAGTTATATATTCTAAAAACTTTAGAATTTAATCTTTTTACAAAAACTAATTAGTTATCTATGTTAAAAAGATAAACTACCTAAGGTTTTATTTAACGGAAATCATATCTTAAATGTAATATTTTCTAAGTCTGAAAATATTGGCATGAAAAAGTATACCATCATCAAGATTTATCATTTACAGCTTAAATAAGCGGTAAATGATAAATGTTGATGATCGTACTTGGCATTTTATGGCACGGAATAGGTAAAAAAGACCATCTTTTCTGTGTTTTATGGCGTATGGCAGGAAGCCGAGTGCTAAATAATATCAGCCATAGTAGTAAATTGGACTTTTCATAATTCCCAGTAGAAACTATAACTTTTGGCAAAAGTACTTAGTTATACCACGATATTTAATTAGATGCCAGATAAGATTTGAAGAGTTTACAATTTTTAGCTAAGCGGTAGTTCTGACGGCGGACTAACCCCTCGACATGCTGCCCTCAAGTCTGGCGTGCCTCAGGAGACACCAGCCCTTGGAGTCAACAGACTCTGCGGTTCGGGATTTCAAGCTGTTATAAATAGCGCCCAGGTAAGCACACCTTAGGTTGCAAATAATTTATGTAAGGAGAGAATTTTGGCTTTCAGGATATAATATGGTATTTCGCAAAACGTAATGTTATTGCAAGTCAAAAATATACAGAACGCTTAGCCATTTTGTGAATCAAAATTATGATTTAATACCCATAGAAGTAAAATCAGATTTCTGTAAGTCTGTAGATATATTAGGGTAGGATTTTCGATATTCATAGCAAGAACTTCTTACTCTGAAAGATAATTTCTGAAACCAGAAATTCAATGAAAAATAGTACATATAATATTTGATTGTTCATACTAAATCAAAGAAAATTTTTAGGATATTTTAACAGGAGCAGCCCAAATATCTCTAGCGGGGGGCACTGAAAATATGTCCGCTGTTCCATTTGTCGTAAGAAATGTTCGCTTCGGGGTACCTTTGGGGGTTACGACGGAATTTGAAGATTTATTAACCAAAAGCTCTTTGGATACGTATTGTAATTTCACAATGCCACAAACTGCGGAAAATTTGGCTGATCAATATAGCTTAAAAAGAGCTGAAGTTGACGAATTCGCGTACCAGTCGCAACAAAAATGGAAAGCTGGTAAGATATTATATAACGTTGTTGTTGTTGTGTGTTTGTGTTGTTGTAACGTTAACGTTGTTAACGAAACATATAAAGCAAAATTTATAGTTTTCATTATAAATAAATATTAAAGCAAACGTGTAGGTATAGATTTAGTGATATCTACTATAACTAATAACTACTAAGTCGCTCAGCAAAATAGTGGCCCAAGCCTTGCACTTAAAGTATGGAGATAATTAGCATTAATTATTTGAGAATTACATCAGTACTAATATTTTAGTATTTTCTCTAGTTATGTAAAAATAAAAGACATACCATACAAAGTAATCATTTTATTGATAGTTTTATGCTTACAAACTAGTATAAAACATAGAAATTAAAAAAAATGTGTGTTGTGTAGGCCACTATTCTACTAAATTAGAAAGTTATTCTTGGCTTAGGTCATCATCGTAGAAGTCAGCTTCAGTATCTTGTGCAGAATTATTTGTCTTCAGGTTGCGATAGAAATCATGTCGAATTGGAGGGACATATGGTAAGAGCTGTAATAGATCTTCATATTTTTTCTTCTCTATGGGGCGACCATTGGGGTACAAAACATCTAGATCAATTTCAGCCAAAGAAGAAGAAAAACGTGTTCTTTTTTTTTCAATATCAAAGCAGTTAAATGGAGAAAAAGTTTCATCATTACTGTTGGTGTACTTGTAATATATTTTGTATGGATTTTCATGGGTAAATCGCAACCACTGAATTTTTAGCCATTCGACTTTGGTTCTTTGACTTTTGTCAGTATTATTATCTATTTTTCTATTAGTTATTAGTTTTTCCAATTTTTCAGTGCTTTTGAAGTCTTCTGTCATCATCTTCACTATCAAAAATTTTAGACTCTTTTTCTTGGCATTTGATATAACATAATTCCAGTCTTCAGGAATAAAAATGTCCTTATTATGTTTCTTTTCCTTTTCTACTAACCCAAAATCACGGTCACAAGGTAGATAGCTATGACCAGATACAAGAAACTTGTGATCTATTTTTTTTACTGTAAACTTGTTTGAACACACTATGTAATTGCAAATTGCTGATAGTTTAATGTTTCTGTTTTGGCCTCCACATTGGTCGCTGTACATAATCAGATTCGTAGTAGTGACATATTTCTTCATATAGTGTAATAAACACGATCCAATTTCACATGGTCCACGAGAAGCCAAGCCTTCATGCCATACATACATATACACTTGGTTTGTTGTCAAGTTGTGAATACCAAGGCAGTATGTCCACAATTGCCGCTTGTAGTATGCTACGCCAGTGGCTATGTGTGGAGTTGGAAGTGTCTTCATCAAGTCAAATGCAATAACACTGGTATCATTTTCCAAATTTTTTCCATACTGTGTATCATCTTTCATTCCATCTCTTGCTAAATCAGCTTTTCGTAAATGAACTTCCTTCTCAATCTTTACAGCACTCTGCTCTTCTGGACTTCCATACTTCAGTTTGATATTGAATATATCACATCGTTTACATGTATCACTGTGTGGTGGACGAAAATGAAGATTGAATTTCTCATTAAAAATCTTTCTAAATATAAACTGCGATACCACTACATCTCCATTTTTCAGACACTCTCTTTTATATAATTCATACATTTTAGTGATGCATAAGTCTGGGCATAGGTACTGGCGATTTGGGTTTTTACTTCGACTATAGTGTGATGAGTATGAGGGAAATTTATTTATAAAATCACAAACATTCTTTATCTGCTCTTCACTTGTTTTATTATGAGCTGAAGCTGTACCCCGTTTATCAATTGGAGCTGTAGTTTCAGAATCTGGATTTGTTTTATTACGCAGAACTCTTGTCAGTCGTCCATCCGATACCTGCAAAGACTTTTTAAAAAAATATTTACATACTTTTACGTCTCCACCATTTCCACTTGGCAAAAAGTATATTCGTGAGAACTGACGTCTATTGGAAATTTGTGCAGTGTATGTTCTGAGTTTATTTGTCACCTTGACAAGCCCAAATATAAATGCAGATTGTAAGTTGAAGTTTCCAAGTGCATAAAAGTCATCAAAAATCTTTCTTCTTTCTTCCATCGATAGTTTGGTGTGACACTTATGAACACATACACAGTCTTCACTATTAAAAATCTTTGCTGGTACAGAACTTCCTTTCACATTTAGGTACGCTTGTCCGAAAGCCCTGGCTCTTTTTGCCTTCTCCTTTTTCCAGTTCCTCACGTTCCTTTTTCTTTTCCGACTCTTGCATACGCTATCGTCTGCGGCAACTAGAAGAAGGAAATATAAAATTAGTACAATAATAACTTAGTAGTTGATGTTTATTTTATCAAATATATACTACGAAACTTGAAGAACGTACCTTTTCTTGCTGAAATTCCATCATTAGCTTCCTCAGCAGAAGATTCATCAGAACTTTCTGGAATTACAAGGATTTTCCGAGAACGATGTCTATTACGCTGGTTTTCATTATCCGATGGAATATATTCCGAACCAGAATCCTCGAAATCTGTCCCGGATATTTCCGATATCCCATTTTCAGACATATTTCACAAACAAAATGCTTTTAATCAGTTTTAGCCGCGAAATAAACAAACCACAATGTAAAATTTACGATGACAGTGACATATGCTAGCGAAAGTGATTGACGTTTTATTTTGGTGTGGCCATATTTAAAAAACTAAAGTGGCCTAGAGTGGGTTGGGCCACTATTCTGTGGTCCTAAAATTATTAAGTGCTAAGGTTAAAGGGCCTATCAAATAGTAGGCCGCTTTTCCTATGAAAGTAATCATAAATTTGAAATGGAATAAGAACATTCATCAACGCCATCTTTCAAACACTACCGAAACTAAACTTAGGTCACTATGGTTTTAAAGATCTATAGTCTAGTATACAAATATCTACATTAACTCTGTTTCTGTAAATTTGTGGATTAGGCCACTCTTCCGCTGAGCGACTCTATTATGACGTATTTTTTTTCTTTTTAGTATCTAATTCTTAGAATTGAAGTAAACATAAAAATTAGTAAGTAAGTTCAAAGTGTTAACAGCGATGAATATTCAATTCTTATTCAAAGCATGTTTATGTACACTATTTAAAAAAGAAGAATTATAATTTATTAAATTACTTTTATAGCGCAAGATAGTGGTGTATTTAAATCAGAAATGACGCCAGTTCCGATTAAAGTAAAGAAACAAGAGATTATCGTGGACAAAGATGAGCATCCGCGACCAGAAGCTTCCCTCGAAGTTCTACATAAGTTGCCTGTGCTATTCAGAAAGGGGGGAATTGTTACTGCTGGGAATTCTTCGGTAAGATATGGTTAAAATGCAAGTTAAAGTTAACTGGGATGAAAAAATGAGAGTTCTATTGGACTGACTTTAAACATTTATAAAAAAAATTGTCCATATTATACTTTTAAGACATATCGTCTAAAATCAACACTAGTATTTTAAACAAAAAAAGTTCTAATTACCTAAGTGAATATAGCCTTATCTGTGAGCAAAATGGCGGCATTTAACTTTAAGAAACATATTTACTTATCCAGGGTGTAAATGATGGAGCTGGAGCCATAGTATTAGCAAGTGAAGAAGCACTAAAGCAACATGGTTTAACACCTTTGGCACGATTGTTAGGTTGGTCCTTCGTGGGAGTAGACCCCAAAATCATGGGCATTGGACCAGTTCCAGCGATACAGAGCCTCCTTAGTGCTACGAATATGACACTGAATGATGTAGACTTAATAGAGGTATGCTACCTACCAATTTAATTCAGAATATTAACTGATTTCTTTAAATTATTTTGTTTGTTAAAATTATTAGGAATAATCATAATAACCTGTGTGTATTATTTTTTTATTTCTTAGATAAATGAAGCTTTTGCAGCTCAAACACTAGCTTGCGTAAAAGCTTTAGATTTAGATCAGAGCAAGTTAAACGTCAACGGTGGAGCCATCGCACTTGGTCACCCGCTTGGAGCTTCAGGAGCAAGGATTACAGCACATCTGACTCATGAACTAAGGTAATTCTTCTCCACTTGTTGAAGAACCACATATTGTATGAAAATATTAATAACTAGGTTTTTTGTTTGGCAACAGTAAGTAATCTTGCATTTATGGTATTGTGATATTTCTTAAAAAAAGATGACCGTCACGAAGTACGTTTACGAATTGAGAATTATTTTACTATTGACTTTAATTTTTCTTTATATATGGACTAGCCGTTTCCCGCCCGCTTCGCTGGGCGAATTGACAAAGGAAATAAATTACATTTTATGTTTCATTTTTTTTCTTCATATTTTTATTATTCTCCTTTTTTTTTATTTTCGTATGAACATAAATAGGCCCCGCGGATAGAACTGTAAGCATCGATATTGTTTAGACTTACACAAATTCCAAATTCCATCGATTTAGCCTGTATCTTCCATCCAGGTGATTTTTCTCACTAATATTCATTGTAACTTTCAATGTGTAATCATTTAAGTTAAAGTTAAAGTCGTTAAAATCGTTTAAGTTAAAGTCATTGCAAGTCTCATATGTGAAGTTGAAATCTGTCTAGGTTCAAGTGCGACGAATTTTCTGTTAACTAAAATTTTCTCCGTGACATCAATTTTTTATAGAAAATTATTATTCATGTTTTTTATGAATTCTATTGGAATAAGTAACTAAATTTCTTTTCCACATCTCAAGTGCTTAGAAAATGCATTCATTATAATCTGGTACATTTCCGCGATCACGCAATAAAAGAATTCGTCGGGTATGTAGTCTGCAAAAGTAAAATAAAAGTAAAATTCTTAGTCCGTTGATTGGCTACATGTAAAGTTAAGTTTTGGAAACCTCTCAATGACTTTTTCTCCGCTGCCAAAAAGACGATTGTTGTAAGGAAATATACAAATATCCCTACATACACGAAGATCCCCACCAAATTTGGAGTCTGTAGAAGTTACAGGTTGGAAATTAAAATTTTAGATTTTAACACCCATCCCCGCAATTCCTGTCGGAAGTAGACTATATTGAAATCCATTTTGAGATGATCTTTATGTGAATAATAAAAGGTTCCTACCATATTTAGAATTTTTAGAAGCTATATTTCACTTATAGAAAATTCCTACAAAATTTGGAGCTTGTAGGAGCTTTAGCTGGAAAATTAAAAATATTAATTGTTAATACCCACCCCCGCAACCCCCTGCGGGGTGAGCTATCGTAAAATTCGTTCATAGCCTATTTCTACACCTCTTACAGAAGATTCCTACCAAATTTGAAGTCTATAGGAGCTATAGTTTAAAAACAGGAATTGTTCATTGTTAACGCCCCCGCAATCCCCTTTGGGGGATGGATTTCTTAAAATCTATTCATAGCTGACCTCTACATAGCAAAAGTAATATTCCTACCAAGTTTCACGTTTCTAAGTCTTATGGTTCCCGAGATTTCGTAGTGAGTGACTATATAGATGGGAATTCTTCGATTATCATCGAAATTTTTAACTTTTTATCTGACTTTTTTTAAATTTTCTTACATACAAAACTTTCTCTGACAATTCTGACTATAAAAAAAATGCCTAATTGGTCCAGCCGTTCTCCACTACCGTGAGTAGATTCTTAGCTGAATGTAAAAAACCATAATCCGTTTAATATACTCTGTTGAAATCCATGAAAACAAAAGAATCAAGAGAAAACGCTTGTCTTTTGTTTTTATTAGCGGGATAAATGTTCATAAAAGTAAAACAGCAATAAAAAAATGAAGGAACGTTAGAATTCGAAAAATAAATAGCCATAAACCATCTAGGAAAAATTTCGCATCGAATGGTGGTAGTTTCATGTCGATACGATCAGTGGTTTAGGCGTGATTGAGCCTCAAACGAACACCATTTTCATTATATATATATAGATAGATTTCGGTTACTTGTTTAAAGGCTAAAACTCTACCGATATAATCCTTACAAAAGTCTCCAAGTATAATATCTGTAACATATGAATTACTCAACTCAAGGAAATTACAACGGTTCTGTTAAGTCTTTTAGATATAGAACCCTCAAAATCCCATGTCGTATGTAGAAGCTAGAGTCCTACCACATAACTTACTGTTAGAAATTCCTTGCATTTAATGACTAATCTTTTATTTTTTTAAACGTTAACAAATATTTCATGATTTTGCTTAAACTAAACATTAAAGTGGTAGTGCCATGCTTGTTACCTTCGGGTAGCAACCGAATGGGCCGGCACGCCCCGTATAGTTCATTAGTACCACTCTCTCACAGAAGACCGGCGTGAAGTGGCAGCTATGCTGTCGCGTTTCGACCGGTGAGTGAGAGTCCGGGAGGCCCACTCTCCTTCCCCCCTCCCTCTTCCCATCATCCTCCGCCTTCGTTCCCCCCTCCCTCCCACTTCCCTCCCTCCTCCATCCCTCCCTTTCCTGAAAGGCCGGCAACGCATCTGCAAGCCTGGCTTGCAGATGTCCATGGGCGGAGGTGATCACTTCCCATCAGGTGAGCCTCCTGCCCGTTTGCCCCCTTTTTACCATAAAAAAAAAAATTTAATCATGGGAATTTCAATTCACAGACGACGAGGTCTGAAGAGAGGCATCGGGTCAGCGTGTATTGGCGGCGGTCAAGGCATCGCGTTACTACTTGAAACTGTTTAATTTATATATTTGAATTCATATATTATTATTCTAAGTTTGAATTAAAAATTATATAATATATAATAGAAAAATAATAAAAATAAATGGTATTTTGTATGTTCTTTTTTGTCTTTATAATATTTATTAAAAGTTTTGTTACATAAAGTGTTTCTCTGAATCTACCGACTCTTTTACACAAAATGTTGTAAGTAAATATTATGTAAACTGTAAATTTTTCTAAAAAATTGACCTCTTCTATCTGTAGATAAAATTTTAACTAAGTCATTACATTACATAATATATGTACATTTCATGTTTTTTTTTGAAAAATCTTATCGAAGCAGTCAGTATTATTAATACAGAGGTCGAATCTAGTTTTTTTGAGATTTGCGTTCGTTTGTTTGACCACCTGTACATTTTTTTATTAAATTTGATCTAATAATAGCAATTAACGTCAACGTCTTGGATATTACCGAAAAATAAAATACCGAGCCAATTGATAACCTTCTCTTTTTGGAAGTCGGTTAAAAATTTAATTTTCGATGTACCCAATAGTGTTAGTTAAAGTTAAGTAATTGTTAATTTCTCATACCTATAAGTGAATTGTAATATTCTTCTTGAGAAATAAATGATATTAAACTTGAAAAATATCTCTTCTTTGAAAATTCTATATTAAACGTTAAAAGCATAGAGTATATTGATACATATATAATGTTAAAAGGTACCCATAAGGCAGTACCCCGAGCGGAGCTAGAGTGAGTTGCTAATAGTTTAAAGTTGTTTTTTTTGAAATGAAAAAAAAGATACGAGGTCATTGCCTGAAGTAAACATTTGAATATCTGGTAATATCGGTACATACTAAATGAGATGTGTGTTTATTGAAAATACAAATACCGAGTTATCTACAAAATACTACTATGTACAAATTGTATAGTACAATTATTATTAGTTACTAACAACTACAATAGGTACATTTTATTGCGAATAATTTAATTTTAAAGACGATGAAAATCCTAATCTGTTAAAGCATAACTTCGATATTTATTCTATTATTATAATATTTGAAAAAGAATTTTTTTTGCAACACGTCTATTGTTGTGAGAGTTGTAAGCACTGTACCTCTTTTAGGTTATTTACGATCTTGCATGACTCGTATCAACTTTTATCAGTTCGCTGGGTATCGCCATGGCTCTCGCTTCTAGAGGTAATTTTTGATAACATATCTTTTTATCTTTCTTTTTATTTAATTATTATTTATTATGTAATGTAATTGTCATATTTTTTTAATAATTATACAGATGGTTTTCATTTTTCTGAAATTAATAATAAATAATAATTAAATAAAAACATTTATTACATTGATAGTATTAAATATGGTATAAAATGCTAACTTCAAAGGAATATAATATAATAATATAATAATTCTAGGTATTTTTGTTGTTGGCGCGAAAAGAACACCGTTTTGTAAATATGGCGGATCTTTTAGAGAGTTGCCAGCCTCTTATGCTTACGCAGCTACAGCAAAGGATGCACTGAATTCAGCCAAACTTGATTCAATTTTAATAGATGCTACAATTGTAGGAAATGTAAATTATGTGAGTAGATATATACTATTCATTTTAACAAAAATTTCATAGTACTTTTAAGTATAAATATATTTAAATGTATTTTTTTAGCTCAGTCAATGTGATGGCGGTAAAACTCCAAGGTATTGTGGATTATACTCGGGGGTTCCTATTGAAAAACCAGCATTAGGAGTAAACAAATCTTGCGGTTCAGGATTACAAGCTGTAATTACTGGAGCAATGGTAAATATTCTAGTACAATGTCTAAATATACCCGAATAAAATAAAAGAGTACGGTTTTGCCCTGCTTTTGTTTCAAGATTATCAACTATCGTAAAGAGCTGTACTTATAAGTTACCACCTACTTAAGCTGTAACTTGTGTGTACTTACAATTTCTCATTACTAAAATAATATGAGTAAATACTTTAGAGATTTTTTACTAAAAAGGAAATCTTTATTATAGGAAATCTTGTCAGGTTCTGCCAGGACTTGTCTAACTGGAGGAACAGAGGCAATGTCGTCTCTGCCATTTTTAGTTCGCGGTGTGAGATTTGGAACTTCTCTTGGAAAACCTTATTATATAGAAGATCACATAAAAAAGCAATTCCCTGATAGTTACACAGGACTTACATTACAAAAAATGGCTGAAATTATTGGCGAAAGATACAAAATTAATAGAGATATGGCAGACGCATATGCATATAAGAGCCATTCGAAAAGGAAGGCAGGTACTAATAAATGATTACATCACCGAAGGTTTCATGTTTATAAAAAAATATATCTTGAATAAAATATAGTTAAGCTTAGAAAGTTGGAAATTAGACCAGATAAAAAAATATTCATTTTTCAGCATTAGAAAATAAATTATTAAAAGATGAGTTAACGAATATAACAGTAACTTTAAAGAAGAAAGATGTAGTGATTGATAACGATGAATTACCTGAAGTACCAAGCATAGACGACTTTAATAGAGCACCATCACTACTTTCCGGTTGCAAAATTGTGACTTCTCTTAATTCTTCAGTAAGTAATTTAAAAGGATGCGATCGAATAATACACTATTTAAATATCATAAGAATTAACTGTTCCTAAATATTGTTGATAGTCTATAACAAATAACTAGTCCGTTATGTTGGGTGTTCCGCCATGTTGGATTTAGAATGACGTCACACAGCTCTAAGCATGTATTGTCATTCAAACTAAACGTGTATACTAAATTTCAATTCAATCGGTTAAAGATATTTGAGTTGTAAGATTCCTCTCGAACAAAAATAATCGCCTACATACATTGCAAGTTAAATAAAAGCATGTAAAAAAGCTACCTTTGAGAGGAGAGTCGAATATTATCATTTTATTAATTCAGGCTCCAGTAGATGGTGCTGCAGCAATAGTATTGGCTAACGAAGAAATTGTAAAATGTAATAATTTACAACCACTAGCGAGAGTAGCAGGGTGGGCGTGTGTGGGGGTCGACCCCTTGTATACTGGAGTAGCGGCAGCGCCAGCTGTGGTGAAACTTTTGCAAACTGTGAATCTGAATATTGATGATGTAGACGTATTTGAGGTAATTTAGTTTAGTTTACATATAATATTAAAACGTCCTTATAGATGAAATTGACGATTTACATAAAAAAAGCAGTTAGAAAACAGAGTTTTAAAATTATTTCTACTCAATTAAGAAACGATTACTATTCAAATCCTCGAATGAAGCTTATTTACTTTTCAATTAATTTCAAATTAATAAATTTGTGTTATCATTAACAACGAAACTTGCTGCTAACTCTTACCTACGTTTTTACGTTGGATCTCCTTCTAAGATCAATTTTTAATCTCCATTGTCAACCAGGGTAGGGTAGTTCAGAATCTTCCAAATTAAAAGCGGTTTTTAAATAAAGCTCTAGCTTATCCGATAACGAAGTATTTACACAATAACTAATATACATTACAATAAATTTCTCATCGAATTTCAATAGAAAGTCTGATTGTGATAGCCATTATTATTGCTAGAGGACGAATCTATAGTTTTTAGAATTTTTGTTTTTATTTAAATATCTTAATCACTAAGTAGGTAGGTGTTTTTTTAGTATTATCATAAGTTATTCATAAACTTTTTAACTATGGCATTACATACGAACCTGATCCCTTATCATATGATATTTACATATTATACATTGTTTATTACTTTTAGATTAACGAAACATTTGCTACTAATGCTTTAGCTACGATAAAAGAGCTAAATATTGACGAAAATAAAGTGAATATACATGGCGGAGCGCTGGCCTTGGGACACCCAGTGGGTGCTACCGGCGCTAGGATGGCTGTCCATCTTGTACATCAGCTTAAGTAAGCATCATAATCAACTTAAGTCATATTAATCAAACCGGTTAAGTACGTGTTGGACTCGCAAACGAAAGGTTCCGTACCATCGTTAAATTCATAACACTATAAATAAATAAATATGTTGGGACATTTATTACAACAGCGCCATCTTAAGTTCCGTGATAAGCTACGAGGCTTGTATTACGGATACCAGATAATTGATAAACTACACATATAAATTTTAAACACATACATAATATAAATATTAACACCCATGACTGGAGAACAAACATTCGTGCTCAACAAATGAATGCCCCCAGCGGGACTCGAACCCGCGACCGCTGGCGCAGAAAGTAGGTTCACTGCCAACTGAGCCAAACGTGTGGTCAAACTATGTTAATAATCACTATCACTACATAGTATAAAACAAAGTCGCCTTTTCTGTCCCTATATCCCTATATCCCTATGTGCGCTTAAATCTTTAAAACTACGCAACGGATTTTGATGCGGTTTTTTCCAATAGATAGAGTGATTCAAGAGGAAGGTTTATATGCATAGCTAGCGGATCCCGCGGCTTTGCCTGTGCTAAATCTAGGGAAGAGCCCGAGCGAAGCGAGGGCGAGTCGCTAGTGATATTATAAAATAACAATTTTTGTTTTTTTTTTGTACTATTGTACATTGCCAGAGAAAAAAATATACAACATAATACAATATAATTGTATTACAATTAATTCACATATAATTCGCGTCATGTAAAAAGAACGCTGGCTGTCAAGTAGCGCAGAGACGATTTATAGGCGAATTTGGTGGTAAGACGCGGGGCGCGCGACGGCGCACCGGCTCGCTATTGGTTTGTCAGTTCAAAATACCATCGCGCACACAAAAGTTATTAGTTACGAAATGATTTTATATCAAAAATAGAAAAATAATATTTTTGACTTATATTGTTTTATAAAGAGAGATTCTAATAATAATGCAGTTAATAATAATAAAAAAATATTAAACGAAATAATTTACTTTTTTGTAAGTATATTAAACATTCTACACTGAATCAAACATATTTTATTAATTAATAGAATTCTATTTAATGACATTCTATAATATAATATATTTTTCAATGTACGTACCAATAATCAATATACATTGTGAGCGAAAGGCTAGTACAAAAATAAAAGAATTGGCTTAGGAAATTCGTATGCGAATGTACCGATGAGCAAACACACCCCCCACCACTTTCTTCCAGCGTTCTTTTTACATGGCGCGAGCTGTACATTGATATTTTAAATACAGTACCTAGTTAATATTATTATTTAAAAAATGTTTCTTGAAAATCATTTATTTTACAGCCGTGGACAAGCAAAGCGAGCTATTGCTGCATCAAGCTGTGGAGGCGGTCAAGGAGTAGCTGTTCTGTTTGAAGCTGTTTAGACTTTAGTATCACATTATAATTTATAGCATGCATAAATAGTATGTATAATGTGAACTGATGAAGCAATTACGAGTGAATTAACATAGTAGTAGCTCAGTGGTAATGCGCTTGCTTGGACAACCTAGTGAAGCTGGTTCAAATACCTCTGATATTTTCATATGCGAATCATTTCTAACATGAATACCGCTTGTCTTATGGTGAAGGAAAACATTGTGAGGAAACCTGTATGTTTAAGAACGTAGCAAGTTTTTGAAAGACATGTGAAGTCTGCCAACCTGCCCTTGGCCAGCATGTGATGGCTTGGTCTCCCTTGAACTGTAAAAATGCCTGTGCTCAGAAGTGGGACATTAAAAAGGGCTGTATACATACATTTCGCAGTCTCAGTTAATTGAGAATAACATATTTAAATTTTAAAGAGACAAATAAAAGTATTTACTGTTTTACATAAAATGTATTTAATTAATACTACATACAATTATTGTAAACTTAAACTATACTGTACTTAAATATAAAAAAATCTGCATAAACTTGTATTACAATTGCAAAAAAATCTTAGAAATGTTCATACTTCACACATTGCTTTTGCCTCATTATCATACTTGTGACTCAATTATTAGTATTACACCAATTCTACAGACAAGTGGCAATTTCCAGAACTTAGATCAAAGCATGCACAGACAATATTTGTTATTTCTATTCTGAGGACACAAAGTGACACACCGCCAACTTCCCAACTCTGGGCTGTTACCGAGACTTACTAAACAGAAAGACTCCATAACTAAACTTGGCCCAACCCGGCACTCAAACCCAGGAGTTTAAATGTCTGTATTCTGAATATATCAACCATAAACTACAATGATTGACTAAATAGAAATGTTTTACAAAGTAAAATGTCTTTCTAATGAAAACACAATTCCATTAAAATATATTTGTAATTTAATTGTTAATTGATAAAATAAAAATTAATAGAATTCAACTTAACTTTAGTCATAACTAGCGACTCGCCCTCGCTTCGCTCGGGCTCTTCCCTAGATTTAACACAGGTTAAGCCGCGGGATCCGCTAGTTATGCATATAAACCTTCCTCTTGAATCACTCTATCTATTAAAAAAAACCGCATCAAAATCCGTTGCGTAGTTTTAAAGATTTAAGCGCACATAGGGATATAGGGACAGAAAAGGCGACTTTGTTTTATACTATGTAGTGATGGTGAATAATGACTTTTTTTATTTTTTATCTTAGAACTTTGTAATATATTTCACATTATATTGATAATTAAATAGTATGTTTATTTATAAATTCATGTTATATTTAACATAACCAGTTAGTCCAAGCTACTTACAAAAATTAACTAAACGAAGTACAATTCATTTTTATTGGCATTGATAGTACCAATTTTAAATAAAGTACTTACATTGTGTATGTTAAAATAAATGTATATATGAAAAAAAAGTTTTTCATGCAGTTTTACATATAAATTAAATGCTTCGTACAGAATCAATTCTAACATTTATCTGTTGGTGATAAATTATGTCAAGGTTTCTCCTTTAGTAACCTGAAATAAAAAAAAAACAATTTAAAATATATCTATTAATATAAATAAAAGAAAATGTAAATAATATTATGAATCATGACCTTAATTAAAATTTCAAAGCTTACTTTCTTAATATTAGCAATTGTATAAAAAAAACTTACACAAGCCTCCAAATAGTCAATCTTTCGTTCTAGAGATGTTAACTTTTCATTGAGAGTGGCGAGACGAGATCTGCATGACATATCTGCAAAAAATATATTTAATCCTCATTAAAATAGTAACTTCTAGTAAAAAATTAAAAAAAAACATATGATTTTGATGTAATTTTATTGATTTAAATATCAGTATACTATGTACTTTTAACAAAAACACACAAACATAAAGCTAAACATTTTAGTTTTTAAATCAACAAGATGAGTCCAATTTGTTATAAAAAATTCAGTGCATTTTTTGAACAGATGTATTTATATTGACTTTAAATTAAATTTATTATTTATTACTACACTTTTCTAAATTCCAATTTAGTTAATATGATTAGAAGGTTTTTAACTTTCACTATAAATCATTCGCTTACCGAATGAATTGAGGAAATCTGTTATTTTTTTAATGCTGCCTGTGATTACTTCTATGTACTCTCTGTTGGCCCAATCTTGTTGGATTTGTTTTTGTATAGTTTCACGAGGAGGAGTTGACATTTTTAAATGTTTTAGTTATAAACTTTGAGAAAGTTACGCTCGGTTTTAAGACAGATTACAGAATTTAAGGCAAATTATTGCAAAACAAATACCAATCATAAGCCAATGACCAACTTCATCTAACAGCAAATGTCATTTGTCAATTGTGAAAGCCAATGACCAACTTCATCTAACAGCAAATGTCATTTGTCAATTGTGAAATATGCTAAGATAAAGAATTACATAGATTTGACATGCGCGTACCCCAGAAAGGAACAGAGCTATAAGTTAGGCTATAAGTACGTGCAAAAACAATGTTACCATGATACGATAAATTTTCCCCAATTTTTTGTTGTGAATAAAATATACATAGATAGATACATTTCGAGTGGTGTGCGATAAAATACCTTGCTTTGATTCATCTATAAGTTTGATTTCATCTATTAGTTTTTCGCGTCAGTTTAACTTGTTAGATATGTTTTTTAGAATTCTATTTTTTTTTGTTATGCACAAAATTTTAATAAGAACTAAAAATTAAGACGTTTACTATTTTTAGCGCCACAGCGCTCAAGGTCGTTGTGGGTGCGCCGGCGCCGCGCCATTTTTATAACCACGCTGCGCACCATTGTTAAATCAATTTAGTTCATTTTATGTACTATAAAAATAAAAATTTCAAGTTATGGCGTATATTTATTATTTGATCGCCTTAACAACTGTATTTTAGTTGAACAAATAGATGTAGAGGGAGTGAGATAGGAAATAATAAAAATAAAATTTTTTAATCTTTTATTGTCCCTTAAACAATATAAGTTTGTTATAAAAATTTCTTACATTTTTTTCTTTTTTTAGCACGTTTTTTGTATAATAATGTATTCTGACATTTAAATATTTCTTACAAATTGCTTTTATTAACAAAACATAGTGGTGGTTTGTAGCAAAATGATCATTATTAATATGATCATTAAACAAATGATTTCCTACACATTTTTTCATGCACTTCTGTAAAAGAAAATTAATTGTGTCTGTTTTATTAATCATTTTAAATTTCTTAAAAATTTGTTCTGAAATTTCACATAATTTGATCACAGATAGTGATGGATAATGAAGACCACCCTTATCTTTTTTATATTGCAGTGTGGCTTTATGTTTCTCTGGTGATGTTAAAAATGTCAGGCATTCTTCACAGGTCAGTTGATTTTTTAATGTTTTTACTACAAAACCAGCTATGTACACAATTATAGATCTAGAAAATTCTGTTAGTCTTGTAGGATCAGTAATATAATCATGATCTTCGGGAATTATAATTTCTGTCTCCAAAGACTCCCAATTAATTTTGTCATCGTCAATTAATTTGTTTCGGTCGGAGGTACAATTAATCGCCATTACAGGGTTATAGTGACTTAAAATGCTGATGTCACTGAGGGGAACACAGTTTCCAGCTAAATGTTTTAATTCACCGTGAATTAATAACCTTTTGTAGGCAGATTTAAACTGTATGGCTGTTGGGTTATTATTGAATCCGCCTTTTGCCCTAATTGCACTAAAAAAAATTTCTAAGTGGTCTTGACTTAGTTTATATGTACTCAAGAAATTTAAGCTACCGTTTAATATGTGCTGGTCATATATGAACATTATGGTTTTAATACAAATTAAAAATCCTTTAAAACCTGTTTTTCGGTTAGTATCAATAATCTTTACATTGCCGATTTTTAACGATTTTATATAATCATACATTTTTTCTAAATATTGTTTTATATTTTCATAATTATTTACGCTAATTGGTTTTTTGAAGCCATGGGCACTTAAATTTCGCGAGTTCATTACGTCGAACAAATTATTAAATTGTCTTATAAAAGAAACAGTCGGTTCAGAATTATTAAATTCTTCAATTTTCAGATTTTGACAACAATATTCTATTGCGTCAGCTACTGAAGCACTTAGTACTTGTGCTGCCAATTTAACTTTCATTATTTGGTTTTTATAATATATATGAGACTCTCTAATCTTATTAGCCATATGTAAGCCTTCGTTTTCTTGCAATTTTACTAAGCTTTGGATGTATCCCCAAGATATAAAATCACCTTCCGAATTTGATATAATTGACTTGTCACCCAAAGTATTTCTTACAAGTTTAAGCATATGGGACGGGTCTGGGAATATTGAAATTTTTTTAGTATTGTGAACGAAAACGGGATTTATTTCATTGTCCTTATCTATTTGACAACCCAATACTTTTGCCATTGCAAAATTTGCAGGACATCCGTCAAACGTAACATTTACAACTTCTAATCCACATTCATCGATCATATTTAAACAAATCTTTAATAAAGACGCCTTTTGCTCTGCGCTTACTTTATTAATTAAAAAATACCCTACTGGAAGTTTCCAACTACCATTGATAGCTGTTAGCATAAAGACTAAGGCTTCCCTAGCAATAGGTTGTGTATCGTCGTCTAGATGCTGGCCGATGTTTACAAAACCCACATAATTATTACCATCCCACTGTACACACTTTCGGATGGCCATTTCATCAAACATCAAACAACATTTGAAGGTTTTGCTTGGGTTGCTTTTAACCAAAAAGGAAAGAGCTTTAAAAGACTCTTTAGTAAACCCGGGCTCACAATTAATTGATTGGTACCATCGCGCTAAAGTGCGGGTGTGCGGAAGGCAAGTATTAAAATGATCTCTTACAAAATTGTAAGCTCGTGGGCTGATAAAATGTAAGTGAAGGGCAAATTTGCGTACTTCTCTTGGAAATTTACTTTTTACTTTTAAAAAATCAATATTTTGGGCATTTATTGAGGCTA
Source organism: Boloria selene (assembly GCA_905231865.2). Lineage (NCBI taxonomy): Eukaryota > Metazoa > Arthropoda > Insecta > Lepidoptera > Nymphalidae > Boloria > Boloria selene. The sequence goes on from HG993149.1 coordinate 983,680, forward strand.
GTAAATCAGCAGTTTCTTGATTAATCAACGATTTAGACTGCAACCTAGTAATAATGTCACACAGTTTAGAATTTTTCTTTTGAAGTCTCCTTGTTTTCGATTTCAGTGCTGAAATTTTTTTTTTTCTTAAATCTGCGAGTAATGTTTTTCGTCGCAACTGTGTTATGAGCTTCTTTTTCCGAGGTGTTACAATCTCTGTTGGTTGAGAAGTACTTGGAATATCATTATCATTTTGTTGCTGATACTAAAAACAAACAAAAAAACTTTACTAATTAAGTAAATCCAAAACTTCCACTGCTGCACACTCAAGATTATAAACATTGCTGTGTGACTGTTGGTTATAGAATACTTACAGATTCCACAATTACTAAATTTGGTTTGGATGATCTATTTGTTTCATCAGCTGTACAAGGACTCTGAAAATTTAAAACGTAAAAACATATAAGATATTTTCAAAATAATACATTTATTGCTTTTATTATAATAATATTTAAATTGTATTGAATTGTATTTACCACAATCATCATATCTTGTTCCAACCGAACACCTTCATCTTGATTATCTGCAGCTTGATTCATAGAATCCTAAAAGTTAGATAACATATATTGAAATCAATATTATATGAATAACCAATGTCTATTTAATGTCACTTACTAAACAGTTGATTAAAAAAACTTACATGTATGAATAATTTTGGAAGTGCAAACTTATCTAAAAACACTTTGAGCCTAGTTCTACGAAATAAATGACTCTCAAAATGCTTAGAGCACATGCGGGTGTATACAGTAGGCTTCCAATTTTGCCGTCCAGTAGCTTTTATCCACACATTTCTAATATTCTCATCTTTAGGGAACCTGAAAAAAACAAAGAGAACAATTTGACAGATATAACTACAAAATCTGGAATATGTTTGATATGATAGCTTTAATAAAATAGTAAAATTATTTATGATTAAACAATTTTTTTACGATATTTTATCTGTGATTTCTTTACATGATCCAAATGGGGCGGCCATAATTGAGACATCCTGTGACGACATATTTTGAACTACAAAGGAGTATGAAGTATCGTATTATTGTGTTCAATATTTTGACTTATGATAAGCTAAATATTGGTATATAATACATATAATATATAAAAAATATATTTTCCCACGATAACGGGTAATTTCTTTCACCCTTGACTGGTATCCTTAAAAAGCTTGAAACCTGGCTAAATTGAAATTAAGCGTATAATGGCCGCCTTGATTGACTCTGATGACATACTTTATTAGTCGGTTAATACACCAAAAAAGTAAACTTTTATATGTTATATTTAACTAATTTCACGTATTTTCTATGCAATTGAGCTACCTATTGAATATAACCTAACCGTATTTAGTATTTAAACACTTAATTAAGAAGGGTAATATTGAACTTACATGTGAAACGTTATGTTTTCCATTTTTCGTTCACTGCGGCTTTTACAGCCAAAAACACAACACTGTACCATGATTATTTAGTTTAAGGAATATCACTATATAAAACACTTGTATTTTATGCAATAACTTTCGTCCAAAACGATCTTTATAACACAAAAACAACATTCACTCAACTCACTGTTTGTCACAAACGATACGTGTCAGACAAAAAAAAAGGGGTACGGAGACAAAGACAAAACAGACTATTTGCATTTCGGTCGCACTTAGTGTAAGCTCGTATTATCTATCTCGTTCGTCGCCACTATGGTTAGTACATGTCAAATCTATATAATTCTTTATCTAAGGAAATATGCGACCTCCGCGCCATGTATACGATCTCCGTAGTGTTGTTAAAACCAAACGTGTCAACTGTCATACTTTGTTATTTATTATTATTTAGTCATTATAATTGTCTAGTGGAATTCTTTCAGTTAAATAAAACCAATATCTCTCTTGGTTTCTCGTTTATTATGCTACAATTTATTTAACTGAAAATGCCTGACGAAAAACTAGGCATGCCTTCGCGGTCGATATATCTCCGACCCGATAAGTTTGACATCGAGCCTGATGTCGCGGACGCCGATGAAAAATGGGTACACTGGAAATCGACATTTGAAAGCTTCTTAGCAGAAGAGATTACCGACGATGTACCAGACTCCCTTAAGCGTAAGCTGCTAGTTAATCACTTATCGGCATCGATTTACAAGCATATCAAAACTTGCTCCACTTATAAAGATTCGATGAAAGTTCTAGAAGACATCTATGTCAAACCGAAAATACTATTCTAGCTCGACACATTCTCTTCAATCGCAAGCAACGAGCCGACGAAACGATATCTGACTATATTAGAGCTCTCCGACTTTCCGCAAAAGATTGTAAATTCGAAGACGTCATAGCTCAAGAGCATGAAGACCAAGCAATACGTAGTGCTCTCATATCCGGCTTACTATCCCGAAGGATTCGCGAACGGTTACTAGAAAACTCAAAACTCACTCTTTCAGAAGCACTTAATCAAGCCGTAGCTCTGGAAACGGCAGAGAAGGATGCAGTTGCTATTGGTATCAGTTCTACGCAACTTACCGCCATATCGCCAGGTACTTCACGGGACAAGGAATCCGAAAATCTAGCGGCAGCTCCATCGTCAAGAACTTTTCAAGCCACCCCGACCACGCCACCTCCGGCTAAACCCTGCTTCTTTTGCGGCGGGAGTCTTCATCCAAGGTTCAGATGTCCAGCCAACAAAGCCACCTGCAAAAAGTGCTCAAAGAAAGGACACTTTGCAAGCGTCTGTAGATCGGGCTATATTAACTTGAACTCCACGACAGTTGAAGATCCTACGACCTCTAACAACAACCAGTTCTACAGTGGAGCTATTTCTGCTGCCTCTCCTTTGAGCCTTAGGAGTGCGACAATTCCAATCATGGTCAACGAATACAAGGCTGATGCACTCGTCGATACAGGAAGTTCAGTCAGCTTTATTAACGCTAGTGTTGCTCGCATAATGAAACTACGCAAAAAACCCTGCAAGCAGACAGTCAATCTCGCTTCTCTCAATCAAGTTTCCTTTGTCGAAGGCGTCTGCTTTGCTACCATTACGATGAATAAGCATACTTACAAACAAACGCCTCTTCTAGTTGTCGACAACCTCTGTGCTGACGTCATTGTCGGCCATGACTTGCTCAAACATCACTCGAGCATTCGTTTTAATCTTGGTGGGCCTGGCGAACCTTTAGAGATATGCAACGTGTTACGAGCTTCAGTGCCGCCAGCCTCCGTATTTACAAATCTATCGCTGAACATTCGACCGATCGCCGTGAGAAGCCGGCGCTACAGTAAGGAAGATGAGGATTTCATAAAAGAAGAAGTGTCTAAATTACTTGAAGACGGGGTCATTGAAACAAGTATTTCCCCCTGGAGAGCCCAAGTCCTCGTAGCGGGAGGAGGGGTTCATCGAAAACGACTTGTCGTTGATTACTCCATGACCATAAACAAATTCACCGATCTGGATGCCTTCCCCTTGCCAAACATAGAATCAGTCGTGAACAAAGTATCAAGATTTAAAGTGTTCAGTCAAATAGACTTAAAGAGCGCATACCATCAAATACCCATCTTAGACAATGAAAAGATATATACTGCTTTCGAAGCATGCGGCAAATTATACCAGTTTACACGCATTCCATTTGGCGTGACTAATGGCGTTGCGGCTTTTCAACGTACTCTGGACTTCATCATAACAGAAGAGAGACTAGAAGGAACGTTCGCCTATTTAAACGGTATCAAACCGTCAATTGGCTCCTTACCCCAGTATCACTGATAATAGCAGCGACGATAACTTTGAAACGGACTACGAAGATGATAATCTCACGTTTCCATCTGAAAATAACTCCACACCTCCACCTGAAAATACCGCTCTTTCGTCACCGCCCCGTGTAGGAGAGCCGTCGACGACTTCGCCAGTTCTTCAGACTAGACTCCCCAGGAGATCTAATAGGATTCGAAAATTACCCTCCTACCTAGCGGACTTTGTGGTTGATGGGAGTGAGAGTGAAAACTGAACCGGGGGAGAATGAGGTGATATGCGACCTCCGCGCCATGTATACGATCTCCGTAGTGTTGTTAAAACCAAACGTGTCAACTGTCATACTTTGTTATTTATTATTATTTAGTCATTATAATTGTCTAGTGGAATTCTTTCAGTTAAATAAAACCAATATCTCTCTTGGTTTCTCGTTTATTATGCTACAGTATGTATAAGTTGAAAATTTTATAAATATTTAAATATTTAAGTTTATAGCAAAAAATATTTATATCAATGATTGCAAAATAATCTTACGAAGATTCTTATCTGTATAATATATACTTTAATTTCTGAACGCAAATTTAAATGTCATGAAACAGCTGTTTATCATATTTTCGCAAATATGACAAAATTGAAAATATCATATAAGTATAATATTACTTTTCTCTATGTATCATATCAAATAACAGCTGTGAAGTGTGAACCGGCTACAACAAGTGCAAGGTTATTTTGTGTGCAGTAATCTTGTTAAAGAGTGAAAATCAGTGGCGTAGCTACCTAGGGGCTAGGCGGGGCAGTGCCCCGGGGCCCTCAAGCTCAGGGGGCCCTCGACTCCGCACCAGAAAATCTCGATCGAACTGAACGTTTGAAAATTTCTCCCATTTTTACAATAAATTACATGCGTACATTAAAACATAAAATGTCAGAGCACAAACCTACGCACTTTGTCACTTTAACATTGATTTTAAAAAATGTGTACGGCAAGGTCATGATGAAGCCCTTTGATTATATACATGTCTAGATACAGCATTGAACCGTCCCGAACGGCTCAAAAAAAGTCTACTAAAATTGGTAGACTCGCTTCTCACGTACGTCAGTGTCATTTGAGCCACTAGTGGATAACAAGCTCGCGAAAAAAAATTAATTATGCCGGTTTGTGCTATCAAATTGTGTCGAAATTATGTGTAATAACCGTATAATAACACCAAGATCACTTTTCATCGGTAATTTGTGTTATTTAACTACTATTTTTTAAGAAAACATGGATTTTTAATTCGTTACTATTTAGGTAAATTTGACAAGCCTGTGTTGCCAGCTTATTACTAGGGAGACTTAGCGAAATTATTGGAGACAAATTATAAATAATATTATTAAATTTATGTATTTATTTATTTATTTATATAGGATTATAGACAGTATATATAAGTAACATTTTAAAAAAATAATAAAATAATGACATTTATAAAATTATTTTTTTTAATTACTTTTTAATTTTTTTATTTTGTATGACATTGAACGTATATAATTAGGAGTATGCAGTTTATTAATTATTTAATTAGAATAAGTTTTTACAAAATAAAAATTGGCTATTAATTTCTTTTGTTTTTTTTATTCAATATATTTTTTTTATTAATTCTTAACTATTATAATTACTTTATTTACCCCTTTGGGTAAAAACCTTCTCCAAAGCAAACCACTTATTTTTATCTTTGGCGGCGTTTAAATAAACATCATTACATCCTCATAAATCATAAAATGATGGAATAGTATATTATATTGTGTTATGTTTTTTACAAAACCGACTTTAATAACAAACACTAGAAATAACAACATAACTGATAGGTGTAAATTGTAATATAGTCGATGGTATGAAAATATATGATTAAGCATCTATATTCAATGAAAACTACCAATAAAGTATTTTTACGTTTTAGTGTTTTTTATCGAGACGTTTTATTAAGTTTTTATTTCACGTTTTAGTGTACATTTGTGCACTATAGTAAATATCCTGCGTAGTTGACTAATCTTCGTAACAATATTTATTTGATCACCCTCACCAACACCTATATAAAATAAATGAAATCCATATGAATAAATGAAAACCGTAATATAGTATATGAAGCAGTACTAGTACTTTTTTATATTCTCAGGAGTAATTATCATATTTTAATTATTACATTTTAAATATTTAAATTTTTAAAAATAATTATTTTATTTAACCTTCATCATATTAAATAATGGAAGAAAGATTTGGAGCGGGTATCCCTAAACACGCACACCTTGACAGTTGGACTTCAATAAGTACACAAGCTATACTCACACCATGTCACGTAAAGTGAGGCCGTTTTCTGCGCATCGTTTGTTGGTAATGCTCAATCTAGACATGTATATAATCTAAGATGAAGCCATTGTGATGAGCGGTGTGTGTAATGGTATAACAAATAAGTATATTAAAGATTTCTAGCCTAACACGGAGTACGTAAATTGTGCCACTCATAATTTAAATTTGGTGATAAATGATGCCGTTAGCAGTTGAGTGGAAATACAGATATTTTTAGCAACGGTACAAGATTTGTTTACCTAACTTTTCCTTTTTGACAGTAGATCCCAACGTTTGATGCTGATCAAACGTTAAGATCTACAGTCAAAATTCACTGGCGAATCGCACACCACTCTAAAAAACTTAATCCACCTAATAGTCTAGTAGGATCAATACGATATCTAATATATATAAATTACGTGTCACGTTGTTTGTTCGCGATAGACTCCTAAACTAGGTACTTAACCAATTTTAATCAAATTTGCACACCGTGCGCAATGTGATCCAACTCGAAAGATAGGATAGCTTACATCTTAATTTATATCTATTTATCTAATATATATAAATTATGTGTCACGTTGTTTGTTCACGACGGACTCCTAAACTACTTAACCGATTTCAATCAAATTTGCACGCCGTGCGCAGTGTGATCCAACTCGAAAGATAGGATAGCTTACATATTAATTTATATCTATCTATCTAATACATATAAATTATGTGTCACGTTGTTTGTTCACGATGGACTCCTAAACTAATTAACCAATTTTAATCAAATTTGCACACCGAGCGCAGTTTGATCCAACTTGAAAGATAGGATAGCTTGCATCTTAATTTATATCTACCTAATATATATAAATTACGTGTCACGTTGTTTGTTCGCGATGGACTCCTAAACTACTTAACCGATTTTAATAAAATTTGCACACCATGTGCTGTTTGATCAAACTTGAAAGATAGGATAGCTTACATCTTAATTTATAGTCGCAATATTATTTTATTTCAAATTAAATGTTTATTATACGACTTTCGTGTGTATTTATCGGTTAGTTCTATAAAATCCTAATAGATGGTGGTTTAGATGAAGTTACACAGATATCCGGTAGATGGCGTCGTATTTTTATTTCTAGATTATAGATGGCACGTGGCCAAAATGCAGTAGTATTTTTATTTTATTAAAATATATATAAAAACCATTTAATTTATTTTAACTTACGCCCAGCGAAACGGGCTGAGTTTGCTAGTTTGCAATAAAACTTCATTTTTTGATATCATCAAAGCATTATCAGAAATAGTTCTAAAGAGTTCTAATAAAGACGAGTGTAGTATAATCTGAGACTTTTTAAGCAAAAATGCTAAATTTCGAGTTCGTATTTCTTTTGAATTCATGTTCATTCGTATTTCATTCACTTACCCACTTTCAAGAAAAGAGGCAAAGGAAAGTTAAAAAAATTTTTGATAAATTAGCTTTTTCAATAATGTACTGGACAATCCTAACGAACGTTTTATTGCCAAATACCTACATCAATTAATTGTAATTCATGCTGTACCTTTGTTTACCTGCCCTGCGGTGCACAAAAAGCAGCTGATAATAAAGTAGCTTAGCATTTTTTTAAGTATTTGTATCTATACTAATACTATAAAGAGGAAAGGTTTGTATGTAAGTATGTTTGTAACGAATTGGCTCAAAAAGTACTGGATCGATTTTAAATTTTCTTTCACCATTTGAATGCACCATTATCACTGATTAATATAGGCTATTTGAATTGCAAGAAATAATTAAGGATTTCTACTAAAACTACAATAATAGGAGAGGAGGAAGAGTGCTCGCCGCACATAATATATGAAATAGGTAGCCGCGCGGCTCAGGAGTCAGGAGTATATTAAAGAATTTTCAACCCAGCGAGTGATCGAATGAAGTTTAGTAGCGATTAAAAAAATGAACGAATTAAAAAAAAATGCGTATTGCCAGTATTTTTTTTTTTTTTTTTTTTTTTTTATTTTTTTTTTTTTTTTTAATAAGAGTCTCCAACAAAGAATACACACGTTACTTTAAAAATATACAAAGTTATTATAAAATACAATAATAATGTGTGCTCCTTCAATTATAGGAGACTACAGCTTGCTTATTTTTATATTGTGACTAAGTAAACAAAAATTAAAATTTAAACAAAAATAACTAAATTAAACTAATAAACGAAAGAGAAAAAAAAATAGGCAGAACAAATTAATAATTATACTAAAGTTGACAATTAATAAATTTTGTAATACTTCTTTTAAATAGAAAAAAGTTAGTAGAAAATATATCCAGTTCTTCGTATTCTTTAGAAAGTAAACTTGATAAAACCTAACCAGTTTAAATATCAGTGGGGCCCCATTTTTTAATTTGCCCCAGGGCCCTTGGTTACCTAGCTACGCCACTGGTGAAAATGGATGAAGTAGAATACAAATTAAAAACTAAAAATAGTGTTCTCATTGTAAATGCAATTGAAAAATTGATATCAACTATCAAATCCAAGTATAAGCCTGGGGAAAGACAAAAATTTGTGGTAGAAAATGAGGAGTTGAAATATTTGAGGGAAAAATGTTCGTCTGAAGATAGTATAGTAAGCTTGACCGCGTGTCAGGGACTGCTAGCATTAGTTGAACTTGGAGTACTAGAAATTGCTCATACCATGTCAACTGTGGTAACCTTATTGCCCACTACACAGTAAGTTTAGTTTTTCAATTGTTTATAAATATACCATAAATATTGTTGTAAGTTAAATTATAATATAATAAAACATAATATTATGTTTCAGCAATTATTCAGCAATAATATCTACAATAGCTGGTCTACTTATTTTGGATTTAAAATCTCGTCTCACTCCTGGCCAGCCCTACAAATGTCAGTTCTCCCTTCGATCTCCTCAGCATCCTTTTATTACTGTGTTAGAAAAAAATAAACAAGTGGAAGATGACATACTCGTACAAATGCAAGCTTTATGCAATCACCCTGAATATACGTAAGTTAAAATAAGTTTGTCTGTATTTACTTACACATTTATGTAATAGGAACTTGAAGAAAGACAATTATTTGTTAAACAGTGCTTAAATACAGTAGAAGTAGAAGTAGAATATTTTTTTTCTATATTTTAAAATATGAAATTAGTAATGGACTCTTATTATATAAAACTGATATTAGACTCTTTGCTTTTATTGTGAGATGAATACTTAAAACAATGTCAAAAAAAAGTTCAAAATAAGTAATATAACATAATAATAGCAAAATTTTTATAAAATTCACAGAGTTGCATCAAACAGTCTAGAACTTTTACGACCAGTGTTCCTTTGGTTGACCTGCAGTCCCCACAGTCATGGTATAAGACCCTGGCAATTGCTCCTCAGTCTTCCACAAACAGCAGCTCAATCTAAGTTGCTATTGGCTTGCATCAGTTGTCAACAAGTATGTAGATAAATTATATTAAAAAAAAAATATTAGTATTACTAATATATAACTAATTGAAAATGAGTATTTAGTTAATTTTGCTATCTTAATTTATTGTTAATTGAACTATATAATAAATATATTATAATAAATAATGGTGTTTACACTACATTTTGCCATAAGGAACAGTTTGCATACATAATGTTGCTTATTTTACATCCACGCACACATAGACATTGCGGGCCCTTGCCACTGGACGTGTAACGCTATGTGGCTTCTCCATTCTCCTCACCTTCACCTATAAGCACTCGGTGGGATGCTTTACTTAGTTGGGTTTAAAATTTAATATTTGCATTTACCTATTGTACTAGGCACTCATTAAAAGAGTTAGAAAGATGTGATGAACTAGTACTATAAGTAAATAATGATTGTATTTCATTTTTTACAGATTTGCAATCCAAAACAAATAGAGCAGGCCTTTGCAGCATATTCAGTAGTTTGTGATGCAGCAATATACCAGCAAAGACGGGAGCACGTCATGGCATTCCTACCCATGCTTGCTAGGGTTTGTGGGGAGTTAGTGAATCACGGGTAAGTTGATATAGTAGTAACACTTTTTTTTGTGAATTTACTACATCCAGTTATCCTTTTTTCTGATTAGATTTTTTTGCCAATTATTGTGATTTTTGTTTCCTACGTTTTAAATGCTTTATCTATACAATCTCATTCTTATGTTTACGCGAATATTTGACATTATAAATGAAACTATCTTTTCGGATTTGAGAGATCGAGTCTCTCTCGTGACCGTGATTGCAATCAAAATAAATCCGCGTCAAAATCTGAAAAAATAGTTTCATTTATAAGGTTTGAGATGTCACAAAGATGCTGATTTTATTTAAAGTTTATTAAAATGATTTCCAAAGATACAAAATGCCACCAAACTACAACGTCAATGTCTTTGGCTGTAGTATATAATTTAAATATATCATTTTATATTGCAGCCGCGATCCTCGAGGCTGTTACAATTTAATAGAAAGGTGCTTTGCCCTCGACGCCCCTGAGTTGAAAGTAGTGGCTGGCTTCACTATAATGCTGTTAGCGAAGAATTTAATGAACATATCTGCTTTGTATTTACATGAATTATTTAATCTGTGTGAGTATTCATATTCTCTTTAGTGTTTCATCCTCCATCAAATGAATTATCAACACATTTACGTACATACATATTATATGTAGTTAAAATTAATTTTAATAGTTGCTTCTATCTTATAGAGTTCAGTCAATATTTAAATATAATAAAAAATGTCTTACTTAGTTGAATCTGTACATAAATATTTTTTTGGAAAACCTTATTGAAATAGTCATTATTATCGTCATTTTAGTATGTTTGTCTGTCTGTCTTTCACCTTATAACTTGACAAAATTTGATGTAGATGATGAAACCGATTTTTTTTTGCTTTAGAAACTTTAACCTCTTACATCTTTTAAAAAAATATGTTTCAGGTCTTAACATAATTAGCAAATATGAATGTTCAAAAATATGTTTGAGCTCATTTGTTGGGCTTTCGCTACAATGGCTACATTTACCGTCATATTTAACAAATAAAGCCTTAAAAGTGGCTTCGAAAATCTTAGAACTACACCAAAATGACCAGAAAATTGAAACAGGACTATACATGGCGAACTTAAAAGCTAACACAATATTTCAAACGTTATTATATATAGATAAAGATTTATATATTTACTTCAAATTATTAGAAATGTGGGAGAAAGGACGGGATAGTCCAGAACAACTAAAGAGTTGGTTTGATCGCTTAACAGAAACTGATGATGTTTTAAAGCTAGATCTGTTCACGTTTTTTATTGGTGTTGCCATGTCTAATGAGGATGAAGAAATTAATTTAAAGGCGATTACAGCTATAATAGATCTTGTGAGGGTGAAAAAAGAAATATCAGTGTCAGTGTTGCCAGTTTTAATGTATAAAATAGCGAATGATAAAAGGCCAAGTATTAAGTTGGAATGTTTGAGAGGTTTGCCCTTAATGGCTACTACTAAGGTTAGTTATATACATATACATAATCTGTACTAACATCATAAAACTCGAGAGTTTGTTTGTTTGTTTGGTTGAACGCGCTAATCTCACCAACTACTGGTCTGAATTGAGAAGTTCTTTTCGTGATGGATAGTCTGTGTATCGAGGAAGGCTATAGGCTATATTACATCACGCTACGACCAAAAGGAGCGGAGCATCAATGAAAAATGTTGCAAAAACGGGCGATAAAGCCGCGGGAATGGCTAGTATATTATATGGCTGGTTAGAAATTGTCTACGTCCTACTTCAGGTCATAGTCTATCTGCCTTCTAAATTTCATCCAAATCTGTTGAACCATTTTAGCATGAAAGAGTAACATACATATTTAACAAAGTTTCGCATTTATATCATTATTGATAAATAATTTTGATATGCATATTTGTAAATAAATATTTTTCCTTCAATTTTGCTGAAAAAAGAAGTACAGTCAGACGGGAGACTGTTATTATTATTATTATTTGGAGCAAATGTGATAAATGTAGTTTTTTCTAAGTTTAATGATATAATATTAGATAGACAATAAAATTATAGTTAGGATATAAAACACTCTCTGCACATGTTCTTGCTTCTGACACTGGCGTAACTATACCTTCTGCGGCCCGTGGCAAATTCTTCGGATGGGGCCCTCTGGCATCCCAGAAAAAAATATAATTTTTATGTACTTCGTACAAAATTTTGTTAAAAATGTTAGGTTACTTCTGAGTTTTTTCTTGGGTCGGGGCCCCCTTAGGGTCTGGTACCTCTGCCACCCAATAGTTACGCCACTGGCTTCTGATCAGCATATGAAATTATTGAAAAATATTTACCTTAAGCATGCTTTTTTTAGTTTAAAAGGTATTTTGAAATTTTTAGGAGAATGTCCCTGCGTTAGTGTCAGTGTTGAATAAGTTGAAAGCCAACAAAGGAGTGCCTACGTCTCTCCTCATCATGTTGTACACCAGCTTAGCAGAAACACAGGTTAGTTTGTCAATTAGTACAGTTTGTAACAAACGGACAGACATTACTATAAATAGTTTTAATACATTTAAAGTAAACTTTTTTTTAAATAAAATAGTATATAGTTCCCCTTTATATTAAGGTTGACTCGCACTTGACATATTTTTTATATTTCAATGAGCTAAATGAACCTAGCGACTTAGTAAATAATTCCATTTAATTCAGACTAATGAATTATATAGATAGTTACATAGAAATAAATATGAAGCCAAATGTTTTTTGGGAAATCTGATTCAAATAGTATCTATAAAGAAGTCAAATTATTAGTTTTTAGATTTTTTTGTCTCTGTCTGTCTTTCACTACATCAACAGTCAATGTGCACTGGACTAATTTAGATAAAATTTAATTTAATTAAAAAAAACATTACTTTTAAGGTTCGCTGTTTCCCATATCTACTGGAGTTATTAGTGGATACTACAGTGAGGCCCGACGAGCTGAAGTGGGAGATTGACGTGGCCAAGGCAGTTGCTGTTAAACGAATTTGTGAGATTCGGTAAGGGGTTTCCTCATTATTTCATCGGACTTTATATGATAAATATTTCTGACCGCAAAATTATCTTCGTTAATAATAATATTCTTCGTATCTCTTAATAATAATATGACTTATGAAATACGTTTTTTTCATTCTATAAATAGGGGTGCTCCTAAACGGGTAATATTTGTTGGCTGCACCTGCAATATTGGCAATTAATTGCAGGGCCATCACAAAAATATTGCAACAATGGCCGAGCAATGTGGTCGTGCAACTGACAAAACAACAATAGCACAGAATGTAGCAATTAATCACGGCGTCACTCACAGCAAACTTCAGTCGCGTAGAAAAGGACACACTATGCCATAACAATAGAGAGCGACCGAAACAACATTATTTAACATTATCGCAGAAATGGTAACGGCGGGGTAGGGGGTGCTAAGAATCCCCGGGCTACGGTAGGCCGCCAACAACGACTGACGCTGGCTACGTTTAACGGACGCACGCTAAGGCTCGACGAACATCTGGCACAATTAGAGGAAGAGCTCAAGAACATAAGGTGGCACGTTCTGGGGTTATGTGAAGTCCGAAGAAAGGGAGAGGATACCGTAACTTTGGAATCAGGCCATCTTATGTATTTCAGAGAGGGAAACCAAACGTCACAAGGCGGTGTCGGGTTCTTAATTCACAAGAGTCTATCTGGCAACGTTATAGAGCTCTCCAGTGTGTCAGCAAGAGTTGCATATCTTGTGATTAAGTTAACCGAGAGGTATAGCCTCAAGGTTATCCAAGTGTACGCACCGACCTCGACACACTCGGATGACGAAGTGGAAGAGATGTACGAAGATATCTCAAAAGCCTTACATACCACCTATAAGGCCCACTTTAACGTTGTCATGGGTGATCTCAACGCGAAAGTGGGAGTACAAACAAGCGGTGAATCGGTAGTAGGACCACATGGATTTGGAAGCAGAAATCACAGGGGGCAAATGCTCGTCAATTTTCTAGAGAAAGAGGGGCTTTTCTTGATGAATTCCTTCTTTAAGAAACAGTCCCAACGAAAGTGGACATGGCGCAGCCCTGATACAGTGATAAAAAATGAGATAGATTTTATTATGACGGATAAAAAGCGTATATTTAGAGATGTCTCCGTGATCGCTAGGTTCAACACCGGAAGCGATCACCGTCTAGTCCGAGGCACTCTAGATATCGATTATAAGCTTGAGCGGGACCGTCTGATAAAATCTACGCTCCGGCCCAATATGCTCCAAATTCCAGCTAGGTCTGAAACGTTCCAGCTAAAACTGGAGAACCGATTCGCTGCCCTGGAAACCACAATGGACGTTGACATTGACCAAGAACTCGACCAAGTGGTGGGTATTCTCCGGGAAGAAGGGACAAAAATATGTAAAATGCAACATATCGGTAGGAAGTCCAAACTCTCTGAGGAATCTCTGCAGCTAATAAATAAACGACGTGAAAATACCGCAGTCACTCCATCAAACCAGCGGGCTTTGAACAAAAGAATATCAAAGCTGGTAAGACGTGACCTCCGAAACTCCAGTACGTGCTCCATTAAGGAAGCCATTGAGCAAAATCGGGGGTCTAAAGTCTTTATTCAGAAGCTGGGACGAAGCCATCTTACTAAGCTGACCACAACTAGCGGAAAAGTCGTCGTTTCTAAGCCGGAGATTCTAAATGAAGTTCAGGATTTCTATGGTCGCCTATATACATCACGAGCGACCTGTCCCATGTCCAATAACAAGGATTCCAGAGCCACACTTACCCGTCACTACACAGAAGACCTGCCAGAAGTCAGCCTAGACGAAATCGTGATGGCTCTAAAACAACTAAAAAATGGAAAAGCCCCCGGAGAGGATGGAATTACAACGGAGCTTCTAAAAGCAGGAGGAACTCCTACGCTAAAACAACTCCAGCGTTTATTTAATTCCGTCCTTTTTTCGGGGAGAACTCCAAAGGCATGGAGCACTAGTTTGGTGATCTTGTTTTTCAAAAAGGGTGACAAAACCCGGCTGAAAAACTATCGACCTATCTCCCTCTTAAGCCATATCTACAAGTTGTTTTCTAGAGTCATCACAAATCGTCTCACACGCAGACTCGACGATTACCAACCACCAGAACAGGCCGGTTTTCGAAGTGGATATGGCACCATAGATCACATTCACACAGTGCGGCAGATTATACAGAAGCAAGAAGAGTATAATCAGCCCTTGTGTCTAGCATTTGTGGACTATGAGAAAGCGTTTGACACTATTGAAACCTGGTCTGTTTTAGAGTCTTTACAACGGTGCCAAGTCGATTGGCGATATATCCAAGTGTTGAAATGTCTGTATGACACCGCAACAATGACCGTCCAAGTTCAGAACCGGCAGTCTGAACCTATCTTCCTGCATCGGGGAGTGAGACAAGGGGACGTAATTTCCCCCAAATTGTTCACAACTGCATTGGAGGATGTGTTCAAGACTCTGGACTGGAGAGGACGTGGAATAAATATAAACGGTGAGTACATTTCGCACTTGAGATTCGCAGACGACATCGTCATCATGGCTGAAACCGTGCAAGACCTGCAATACATGCTGAAAAGCCTAGCTAGTTCTTCGGAACACATCGGTCTCCGGATGAATCTTGATAAAACCAAGATCATGTTTAATTCAAATGTAATACCGGGACCGATCACGCTTAATGGAACAACTCTCGAAGTAGTACAAAATTACATCTATCTTGGACAATTACTGCATGTCGGTAAGAACTACTTCGAGAAAGAAGCTCAAAGAAGAATACAGCTGGGCTGGGCAGCATTCAATAAACTTCGTCGAGTCTTTTCGTCGCCAATACCACAAAGCCTAAAGACGAAAGTCTTTAATGAGTGCGTCCTACCTGTTATGACATACGGAGCCGAGACGTGGACACTGACGGTGCGATTAGTCCACCAGCTTAAAGTCGCTCAGCGTGCTATGGAGAGGGCTATGCTCGGAGTTTCTCTGAAGGATCGGATCCAGAATGAAGTGATCCGACAGAGAACCAAAGTCATCGACATAGCCCAAAGAATTAGCAAGCTGAAGTGGCAGTGGGCTGGTCACGTTTGTCGCAGAACCGATAACCGGTGGAGTAAAAGGGTTCTAGAGTGGAGACCACGACTCGGCAAACGTAGCGTAGGACGTCCTCCAGCTAGGTGGAGCGACGACATTCGTAAAGTGGCTGGTAGCGGTTGGATGCGTAGAGCTGAAGATCGAGCTCAGTGGCGTGCCATAGGAGAGGCCTATGTCCAGCAGTGGACGAAAGCAGGCTGAAAATGATGATCGCAGAAAATCGATTGCTCAGCGATCGTCCGGCAATATCTGTCATACGCGGCTACACCAAACATGATTGCCTATATGGCTCTGGACAGTACTGCAATTTTGCTGGTATTGCTTGCAATGTTACCGGCCACTCTATTGCAGCCACATATCGCAGAAAAATAATGCTCGTCGAGACGCACCATAAAACAAATATCGTGCATACTAAAATTTCTCAGACTCGCACTTGATATACGGCCGAAATTAATAATCTATCCTAATCCAATTTTAGCTATCCAAGATCGCCTTTACAATCCATTTTTGAGGTGAAGGATATTAAAAACCAATCCTGAGACCGAGAGACTATCTTGAGAATCAATCCATCTTTGGGATCACAGATTATAGATTGACCTCTGTTCGAAAATGACAATTTGTGCATATCAATATTTTTTTTAATTTAGAATTTCACTCTGCTACGGTACACAGATTATAAATAATAATTGATCTCCATCTGCCACAGACCCTCTACAAACGGTCTAGAGCTGGTATCAGTGATATCGTCAATCCTGAACCGCTGCACTGACCGCGCGGGCGCGGCGGCGTGCGGGCTGGCGCTGGCGGCGCTGGCGCGGCTGTGGCGGGGCGCGGCGGTGGCGCCGCCCGGCGCAGCTAGGTCTGAAACGTTCCAGCTAAAACTGGAGAACCGATTCGCTGCCCTGGAAACCACAATGGACGTTGACATTGACCAAGAACTCGACCAAGTGGTGGGTATTCTCCGGGAAGAAGGGACAAAAATATGTAAAATGCAACATATCGGTAGGAAGTCCAAACTCTCTGAGGAATCTCTGCAGCTAATAAATAAACGACGTGAAAATACCGCAGTCACTCCATCAAACCAGCGGGCTTTGAACAAAAGAATATCAAAGCTGGTAAGACGTGACCTCCGAAACTCCAGTACGTGCTCCATTAAGGAAGCCATTGAGCAAAATCGGGGGTCTAAAGTCTTTATTCAGAAGCTGGGACGAAGCCATCTTACTAAGCTGACCACAACTAGCGGAAAAGTCGTCGTTTCTAAGCCGGAGATTCTAAATGAAGTTCAGGATTTCTATGGTCGCCTATATACATCACGAGCGACCTGTCCCATGTCCAATAACAAGGATTCCAGAGCCACACTTACCCGTCACTACACAGAAGACCTGCCAGAAGTCAGCCTAGACGAAATCGTGATGGCTCTAAAACAACTAAAAAATGGAAAAGCCCCCGGAGAGGATGGAATTACAACGGAGCTTCTAAAAGCAGGAGGAACTCCTACGCTAAAACAACTCCAGCGTTTATTTAATTCCGTCCTTTTTTCGGGGAGAACTCCAAAGGCATGGAGCACTAGTTTGGTGATCTTGTTTTTCAAAAAGGGTGACAAAACCCGGCTGAAAAACTATCGACCTATCTCCCTCTTAAGCCATATCTACAAGTTGTTTTCTAGAGTCATCACAAATCGTCTCACACGCAGACTCGACGATTACCAACCACCAGAACAGGCCGGTTTTCGAAGTGGATATGGCACCATAGATCACATTCACACAGTGCGGCAGATTATACAGAAGCAAGAAGAGTATAATCAGCCCTTGTGTCTAGCATTTGTGGACTATGAGAAAGCGTTTGACACTATTGAAACCTGGTCTGTTTTAGAGTCTTTACAACGGTGCCAAGTCGATTGGCGATATATCCAAGTGTTGAAATGTCTGTATGACACCGCAACAATGACCGTCCAAGTTCAGAACCGGCAGTCTGAACCTATCTTCCTGCATCGGGGAGTGAGACAAGGGGACGTAATTTCCCCCAAATTGTTCACAACTGCATTGGAGGATGTGTTCAAGACTCTGGACTGGAGAGGACGTGGAATAAATATAAACGGTGAGTACATTTCGCACTTGAGATTCGCAGACGACATCGTCATCATGGCTGAAACCGTGCAAGACCTGCAATACATGCTGAAAAGCCTAGCTAGTTCTTCGGAACACATCGGTCTCCGGATGAATCTTGATAAAACCAAGATCATGTTTAATTCAAATGTAATACCGGGACCGATCACGCTTAATGGAACAACTCTCGAAGTAGTACAAAATTACATCTATCTTGGACAATTACTGCATGTCGGTAAGAACTACTTCGAGAAAGAAGCTCAAAGAAGAATACAGCTGGGCTGGGCAGCATTCAATAAACTTCGTCGAGTCTTTTCGTCGCCAATACCACAAAGCCTAAAGACGAAAGTCTTTAATGAGTGCGTCCTACCTGTTATGACATACGGAGCCGAGACGTGGACACTGACGGTGCGATTAGTCCACCAGCTTAAAGTCGCTCAGCGTGCTATGGAGAGGGCTATGCTCGGAGTTTCTCTGAAGGATCGGATCCAGAATGAAGTGATCCGACAGAGAACCAAAGTCATCGACATAGCCCAAAGAATTAGCAAGCTGAAGTGGCAGTGGGCTGGTCACGTTTGTCGCAGAACCGATAACCGGTGGAGTAAAAGGGTTCTAGAGTGGAGACCACGACTCGGCAAACGTAGCGTAGGACGTCCTCCAGCTAGGTGGAGCGACGACATTCGTAAAGTGGCTGGTAGCGGTTGGATGCGTAGAGCTGAAGATCGAGCTCAGTGGCGTGCCATAGGAGAGGCCTATGTCCAGCAGTGGACGAAAGCAGGCTGAAAATGATGATCGCAGAAAATCGATTGCTCAGCGATCGTCCGGCAATATCTGTCATACGCGGCTACACCAAACATGATTGCCTATATGGCTCTGGACAGTACTGCAATTTTGCTGGTATTGCTTGCAATGTTACCGGCCACTCTATTGCAGCCACATATCGCAGAAAAATAATGCTCGTCGAGACGCACCATAAAACAAATATCGTGCATACTAAAATTTCTCAGACTCGCACTTGATATACGGCCGAAATTAATAATCTATCCTAATCCAATTTTAGCTATCCAAGATCGCCTTTACAATCCATTTTTGAGGTGAAGGATATTAAAAACCAATCCTGAGACCGAGAGACTATCTTGAGAATCAATCCATCTTTGGGATCACAGATTATAGATTGACCTCTGTTCGAAAATGACAATTTGTGCATATCAATATTTTTTTTAATTTAGAATTTCACTCTGCTACGGTACACAGATTATAAATAATAATTGATCTCCATCTGCCACAGACCCTCTACAAACGGTCTAGAGCTGGTATCAGTGATATCGTCAATCCTGAACCGCTGCACTGACCGCGCGGGCGCGGCGGCGTGCGGGCTGGCGCTGGCGGCGCTGGCGCGGCTGTGGCGGGGCGCGGCGGTGGCGCCGCCCGGCGCCTGGCGCGCGCTGCAGCCGCGCCTAGCACGGGACAGCCGACTGATGGTGCAGGTTAGGTGAGTTGTTGGTTTGTTTGTTTGTTTCCTTATTTATTTAATTATTTATTTATTAGTTTAATTTTTTTTATTTTTTTGTTTATAATTTTTTTATTTATAATTTTTTCTTTTTTTATTTCTATGTTTATCTATTTTTTATTAATATATATATATATATATATATATGTGAAAAACTGCCTTGGTGGTGTAGTGGTTGGCATGTATGGCTGCACATCTGGAGGTCCTAGGTTCAAGGGTTAGGTTAGGGTTAAGTTTAAGGTTAATTATTGAGTTTTTATGTTTAAGTTGGCGGTGTTTCATCCATTTGCCTCAGAAGGCACGTAAAGCCGTCGGTCTTGCGCCTTAGCTGGTCGTGACAAGTAGTCATTCTATCGGAGTATGAGAGTATAGGAACAGAGAGTGCACTTTTGCACTATAATATTTCCTGCGCAGATGGCTAGTCTCAACGAGATTAGCTGTCGTGGCCGGAATCGGTCGAAAGGATATTGTTATTAAAATTCAAATAAGTAAAAATTATACGTATCTTTATAACTAGCCTTTCCCGCGGCCCGCTTGCGTTCTAAAGGCTGAAAATCAAAAGAAATATTTTTCTCCCGTTTTTGCAACCTTTTCATTGATGCTCCGCTCCTATTGGTCGTAGCGTAGATGTAATATAGCCTATAGCCTTCCTCGATACACGGACTATCCAACACAAAAAGAATTTTTCACACTGACCTCTATAATACCACTGGACTGGCTGTTGTCAAAGTATTTTTGTGCCTGTTTGATAATCGCCATTTTGGCGCTGTCGGACGTAGCGAGTGTCTGTGGTACTAAAACTATTGATGTCATAATTACTACTTATGTTATATTATATTTTATATTATTATAATTTACAGGGAATAATGAATTTATTAAGTAAGAAGGTTGAAAAGATAAGATAAAACACGATTTGTAAATATAATTTATTAATAATTTGAGTTGAAAATTGTAAAAATTATCTTTAATCATACAAGTTTCATTAATGCTTGTTTTTAATTAAAGTAAGCCATGATACAAATAAGTAAGACAAGATTATTACGTAAAATTTTTGATAAGTAAACATATGACTAAATAAAGTAATAAAAAGGTAACGCCGTAGGTTTTTTTGTAGCGCCGCTTACAATATACACATGAACTCATTCTTATTAAATTGAATAACATTAAATTCGAACTAAATTGATTCAAAATTACTTTACAGTAAACAAACACTTAAGTGTAGTCATTTGCAATATATGTCAAAATTAGTTCTCTGGACATTCGCTAGTGGCGCTTCAAATAGACACAAAAAAATTGCTGTCAAACGCTTATAACAGTCTGTCCAGTGGTATTATAGAGGTCAGTGATTTTTCAATTCCAACCAGTCGTTCCGAGATTAGCGCGTTCAACCATACAAACAAACTCTGCAGCTTTATAATATTAGTATAGATTATAGATATAATTGTAAAACTAAGCAGTACCAATCCCACAGCCTATGCGAACTCCTATCGGAGATACCAGCTCTGCGCGTAGCGACGCCGGAGTACGACCAGCTGCTAGCGACGACCGCGGCGCGGCTGTGGCAGTACGTGGCTGAATCCGACCAGCCCGCTGTCATACAAGCAGCCTGCTCTGCTCTAGCGGGGTACAGGGTGGAGGATTACAAGCTCAAAGATATCCCTGAGGTATGTATCACTCGTTGCCAGTTTCGCAAAAATTTAAAAAATATATTATAAATAAATAATGTAGCACCGGTATGGTGCCGGTAGGGTTCACTTAAAACTCCCAGTGGTTAGAACAGAGTTTATTAATAACTGTTACAACACGGCCAACTTTATAACTACTGTAAGGAGTAATACAAACAAAAATGCCTATTGAAAGAGAGGCACAATAATTATTATTCTTGTTTGGCTCAGTTGGTAGTGATCCTAATTTCTGCGCCAGGGGTTGCGGATTCGAGTCTTGCTGGAGGCATTCATTTGTTGAGCACTAATACTTGTACTTCAGTCATGGGTGTTTATAGTTATAATATGTATGTATTTAAAAGTTATATATGTGTAGTATATCAACTATCTGGTATCCGTAACACAAGCATCGTAGATTACCACGGAACTGGATAGTGCTGTTTTAAGAATGTCCCAACATATTTATTATTATTTATTTTGCTGAGTTTCTCTGAGAAGTATCTGGAGTTACTCACATGACACACCGCCCACCGAAGTGGACTACCTCCATGTGCGTTTCTTGGCTTCACGACCGGCCGGATTGCCGGATGTTACTTAGCACCCCAACGGTGACCACGACAAAATAAATAAATGTGGGATTAAGGTTAGTTAACCCCCTAAGGTTAATTTTGACTTTTTTTAACCTCAACAGAAAAAAGGGGGAGAAAAATGTACCCTATTATATATTGGGTTTAAAGCTCAAACTCGAATTAACGTAGCAAAATTAGTTCTGCTAGGAAAAATCTATCACGAATTGCTGTAGGGATACGTCTATAATTTCTTATTCCATTTATTTTTTCCTTAGATATATCGAAGAACAGTTAAATTGCCTCCGTCATTTTGCAAAACGCCGGTCGATGCCGCCAGGAAACCTGAAGACGTTCTAGATTATGTGCCGTGTAAGTTCATGGTAATGTGATAACGGAAAAATTCGTACAACATGTGTTTTTCGAGTTTCAATATCCATTGTTGTTTATATATTTAGAATTTCGGAGTGACTGATAATTTATAGTAGTTATTGTGTTTACATTAAATTATTAGTTTAGTGTAGTCTACAGTCCTAACCTTGTCAGTACATATAAATAAAATTGAAGTGTCTGTTGGTAATTTCAAATTAACAGCTTTACTCTAAATGCATAATTTATTAAAGTACGGGATTTCCATTAAAAAATCAAAATTTTTTAACTTTTGTCTGTTTGTTATGGCTGATCTCTGAAATGGCTGGTCTGATTTTGATGGGATTTTCACTCGCAGAAAGCTAATGTTATAAGGAGTAACTTAGGCCACGTTTATTTTATGTAATTATAAAAACCGTTTAATTTATTTTTACTTTCGTCTAGTGAAGCGGGCCGGATTTGCGAGTTTCTTATAATAACATTTGTCATCTTTTTCTAGGCGAAATCTGGCCAGAAGTGTTCAAAAGCACAAACCAACTGGCTCTCAGCAGCGTTGAGCAGCTGGTGTCCACACTCATGGAGAGGGAGCTGAAGACGTACCGCAGCGGAGTATACCAGCAGGCTCGCGAGCCTCCCGCGCCCAGCTACCTGCCGCCATCCAGCGTCGTGCGTGGATTGCTGGAGGGGTTCCGAAGACAGGTTCTGCTGTAGTTCAAATGCTGAAATGATTTCAGCATTTTTGAAGATTTTTGGCTCATTACAATTTAATATCAGGTTCTGCTGAAATTCAAATGCTGAAATAATTTCAGCATTTTGAAGATTTTTGGCTCATTATAATTCAATATCAGGTTCTGCTAAAATTCAAATGCTGAAATGATTTCAGCATTCTGAAGATTTTTGGCTCATTACAATTCAAAATCTGGATCCAATTTTCTTAAGAAATGTCATTTTTTTCTCCTTGTATGAGGCTCTTCTATATTATTTAAGAATATGCTATTAAAAAGTAAATAGATACATAGTTAGAAAAAAAAATATTGTTTCCCATTAAGTAATTTTTTTAACAGCAGTGGTAGACCAGTGGTGACACACTTGTTTGGATAACCGACCTAAGTTCAAAACTGAGTCTCGTAGCACTGATGTTTTAATGTGCATTTTAACATGATTACTACTTAGCACTTGTCTTAAGGTGAAAAAACACATCATTAAAAACCTGCATGTCTGAAAAAATCTAACGAACCCACACTTGAGGAGTATTATATACTATGACCTGGTCCCCAGTCCCAGCAGTAGGACATTATTTATTTATTTATTTGAATTTATTTATTTGAATTTATTTGAATTTTATTAAAAAGGATTAAATAAATATTTACTTAATTAAACATATTTTACAGGTGACCTCCCCCTCCTATGACTACTCAGACGCGGTGCTCCTCTCGATGCTGTCGACCCTCACAGCAGACTACTCCAAGCCTCTCCCGCCCCTGGACCTGAGCTTCCTGCACGAGGTGTTCCACCGCGGGACCACGTGGAAGGCGGGCAGCGTGAAGTTGGCAGCGAGACAAGCACACACTTCCGGCTCTGCGAAGCGGTTGGTGGATAACTTCCTGCTTAATCTCGTGCCTGGTACTAGTGAGGTGAGGGAATAGTGGAATGTTATATATTTTTAGGGTTCCGTACCCAAAGGGTAATACGGGACCCTATTACAGTTACAGACCCTAGGACAGTTGAAATTTTCACAAATCGAAACATTTTATTCAGCATATAAATTGTTACAATTTCTTACTGAACGTCATGAGTCTACCACTCTCTCTCAGTTTTTATCTCTCTTTTTTTAAATTAAATTGCAAATTAACAATAATTCTATATGTTGAAATAGCCTGGCTGCGATCACATCGTTCCCAAGGCGTACTGTCGTATAAAAATCGTTAATCGAATAATAGTCTTTAGTACACAAAATAAATATTATATGAACACATACAAAAAAAAATAGAATAAAATAAAATTCCCCCAGTGTGGAACTCACTTAAAGGCAATACATAGTCTGATACCTAACCCATTTATAATAAAGTTTAATATTTATATCAAGCTGAATTATTGTAACTTTGTTAAAATGTGTGTCTGTTTGTTTGTCGCGACTTATCTCCAAACGGCTATATTGATTTTAACAAGACTGTAAAAGGCAGATTGTTGACTGACTGACTAACTGATATTATAAAAAGTAAAATAGGCTACATTATTAAAAAAAATAGGGTTAATGATGATTCATTATTTCCAGCAATCAGACATAATGCTATTCTTCGAGGACCTGCCGATTCTATGTCGTACAATGCCACCAAACTCCATCCGACCGACACTAGAGCGGTGTCTGGCTGACTCCTTCTCTCATGAGAGCAAGGACCCTGAGGACCTGTTCATCCAGCAGCTGGGCATCATCAGGGAGTGCTTGGAGAGTGATAGGATCCATGATGCCAATAGAACGCTTCTATCGCAGATAGTTGAGAACTACTTCTCTGTGATCGATGATGATCATGTGGTAAGTGGTTTTAGTATTTATCTATACTAATATTATAAAGCTGAAGAGTGTGTTTGTTTGGTTGAACGCGCTAATCTCAGGAGCTACTAGTCCGATTGGAAAAATTCTTTTTGTGTTGGGATAGTCCGTTTATCGAGGAAGGCTATAAACTATATTACATCACGCTGCGACCAATAGGAGCGGAGCATCAATTAAAAAATGTTGCAAATATGGGAAGGACGGGCGTTAGTTCTGCGAGATCCCATATACCGCGCGACTCAGAAAGAATTTGGTTTCCGGTATTTAGAACGCGTGCAAAGCCGCGGGAAGTTTAAAAGTTTAATTGAAATAACATCGATACAGAGGCCTAATCTACAGTTTTTAGAATGTTTGTCTGTCCGTCTGTATTTCTGTTTATCTTTGACGTCATCAAGAAAAAACCACTGGACTAATATTGGTACGGTACGACCAATATTAGTCCAGTGGTTGGATGGATGGATGATAGCTGGTTATTCGAGTCAATATGTAGGATACTTTTTACTGCGGAAAATATATCTCTAAGACATTTTTACCAACGTGCCTAAGGACGTTAAGTCAGGATAGTAAACAAATGATTCGCTTTCAGGCGTGGCCAGCATATGTAGAGACCTGCCGCACTCTATCTACGAAGTATCTGGAGCGCATGACATCTCCCTCCGGTTGGTGGGAGGTCACGGGTTCGTTACTGCGCAAGACAGTGTCCGTCCGCAGTCGCCTGGCCGCGCTGCCTGATATTTCTGCACCCCTGGTGTGGCTGAATGAGGCTATTGATGCCCATGCTGGGTGTATAACGTGAGTGTTTGTATAGAAAAAGTGGGTTTTGAAAAGTTTTCTTTTATGTTTAAGTCAAATTTTGGTTTGTGGTTTTTTTTTTTTGCTTTAACGTATTTTGGTCCTTCGAGCCGGATATATGTGATGTTAATATGGTTTGCTAAGTTAAATACAAATTTATATTAGTTTGGATAGATGTTGTCTATTATAAATTTGAATAAAAGCTATTATGTTAGTATTAAGGAATTGAACATTTAAAAAAAATCTAAATTGGTAGCATTTGATTTAAGTACATTTTTTGATATTTCAATATAAAGTAAATGTCAATCAATTACCGTAAAATTGATAACGATTTATTATCAAAATTGATTTAGCATTTGTATTTTATAGAGAGCAAGAGTATTCCCTCCGGTGCATGCAGCCGGCGTTACGCGCGGCCTCGACCGGTGCGAGCGACTGGTTCCTACAACTGCTGGCGAGGACTCAAGTAGCTTTCAATGAGTAAGTTTGAATATTGAAGATATTGTGTATTGTATGGGGTTGTTTGTGGTCTGTAGGATATCTTGACGATCAAATGAATTATTCTTTTATTTACTTATTAGAATCTCCAACGTTAGTACACAGAAAAACTATTTAAACTTATATATGTAATTATGTAGTATATTAACTATCTGGTATCCATAACACAAGCTTCGTAGCTTACCACGGAACTAGATGGCGCTGTGTGTAATATTTATTTATTTACTAGTGACTCACCCTTGCTAGTTCGGGTTCGTCCCTTGGTACATTTTGTATAAGTTCTTACAAACTTTGATTTTTTTTATTATTTTTTATTATAAAAATATTCCGTGGGTCTTAAGGAACATACATATACCTAACCCAGGACAGAGGATGAGTTAGCCAAGCAGTACCTGGTAGACGTGTTCTCGCTGGCTGTCATATCGTTCAGCGGGCTTTGGGCTCTGGAACCGAAACCGGATATGCTAGCTAGCAGTAGGGCTGCGCGCGTGGCTGCGTTGCCAGCCGCCGCCGCCGCGCTGGCTGCTCGCCCCGGCTGGGACTCCTGCACGCCGCAGGTGATGGCACTCATCTATACTTCTATATCTATACTTCTATACTATATACTATAATACTATAATTACTATAATAATATTGTAAAGAAGTAAAGTTTGTTTATTTGTTAAATTGTAAAGGGTAATCGCGGGATCTACTGAACCGATTTTAAAAATTCTTTCACCAATAGAAAGCCACATTATTGCTGAGTGTCATAGGTTATATAAAAAACCGAAAAATAAAAAGGCTTTTACGTGGTAGTCCGTTTTGCAAAGTGAATCGGAGTAAAAACGGTCGAATGAAAGCGTTTCTACGAACGCTGCCTTATCTATGAAAGATATATTTTTGAGTTCTAGAGAAAAGATTTTGAGCTTAAAAATGCCTACAAAAAAGTCAACGACAGCATATGTCTAACTTTTATATTTAAGTTACAAAAAGTAGTTTTTTAAATATTAGTATAGATAATTTAATTTTTAATATTAATAAAATAATTTTTATTATTTAAACACTCTGTACTAAAAAAGAACTACTCTTTCTTATCAAATCTTGCCCCCCCTGACCTACCTCCGTTCGTCTTTGAACCAGTCTCAGTAGAAGCTATAAAGAAGTGTGTCTGTGCCATTTCCACAAAGTCCATTGGTAGTGACAACCTCAGCCTTCATATGATACTCCCCATACTGGAGGATATTGCCCCTGTGATCACTCACATCATAAACTTCTCACTCACACGCAATGTCTTCCCGTCATCTTGGAAAAAAGCATTTGTCATCCCACTGCCAAAAATCTCTAATCCTACCTGTCTCACACAATTCCGTCCCATATCGATCCTTCCTATCCTATCCAAAGTCATAGAATCTTTAGTCCATAACCAACTTTACTCCTATCTGACTCAAAATAAACTTTTATGCCGATATCAGTCCGGTTTCCGCTCCTCTCACAGCACGGTTGGTGCACTGCTGAATATCACTGAGGATATTCGCGGTGCGATGGATAAAACCCAGCTCACCGCGATGGTCCTGCTTGATTTTAGCAGTGCTTTCAACTCTGTTGACCTTGATATCCTGGTTGGTGCTCTCCGTGCGGTTAACATTTCTCCTACTGTCATAGACTGGTTTCACTCTTACCTCTTCGGTCGTCAGCAGTGCGTGAAAACCAACGATGCGTCATCGGATTGGTTAGATCTAACTGCTGGTGTACCTCAAGGCGGCGTACTTTCCCCTTTACTATTTTCTATCTTTATCAATAACATATCAAAAGTCATATCTTCTCCCTTCCATCTGTATGCAGATGACTTACAGATATATCGGCATTTCGAGCTGGCCGAGTTGCATGAGGCTATTGGGGCATTAAACTCGGATCTGGTTGATGTCCAGTCGTGGGCTGAGTCTTTCGGTCTTGTTGTGAATCCCTGCAAATCACAATGTATTATCTTTGGCAGTAGTAGACTGAGGTGCAAAATCGACTGGAACTCAATACCTCAGATCCAGTTTTCTGGCGTTGCAATCCCTTATTGTGATAGGGTGAAAAACTTAGGCCTTATAATGGATTGCAACATGACCTGGGCTGCCCATGTCAATGAGGTCAGCAAACGTATGCATTACACTTTGCACTCTCTCAAGCGTCTCCAATTTTTCCTCCCTTTTTCAACCAAAATTATGCTTGCGCAATCGCTCCTTCTCCCCATACTTGACTACGCTGATGTGTGCTATTTGGATGTGACTGAGGAGCTACTCAACAAACTAGAGCGTCTTCAAAATCTCGCCATTCGTTTTATTTTTGGCTTGCGAAAGCATGACCATATATCTAACTTTCGTGCTCAACTTAAATGGCTCCCAATCCGCCTTCGCCGTGATATGCACATCCTCTCGTTCCTTTACAACATTCTCAATGATCCTAACTCTCCATCATACCTCCGTTCTCGTATCCAAACTCTCCCTACCCCCTCTCGTTCCAGGCGCCCTGGCATATCTACTATGCTGGACATTCCTAAGTGCAACACAAAGTTCCTTCTGCACTCTTTTACAGTCTATGGCACAAAGCTCTGGAACAATCTTCCTAAGGACATACAACTTTCTCCATCTATTAATACATTTAAGAAGAAATTAAGACACCACTTTCTGACCCTATCTTAACCAATCTCAATTACTATTATTATGTATTCTATTATATGGGTATGTATATGTATAAATGTTTGTATGTATGTATGTATGTATGTATGTATGTATGTATGTATGTATGTATGTATGTATGTATGTATGTATGTTAGTATGTATAATATGGTATGTAGCTTACATTGTATAGTATTGTATAATATTTAAGTTGTGTTTTTTTTTTTATTTCATTACTTGTATACCATAATATTATATAATCGTAGCACTCAAACTGCACTATTTTAGCCTGCTTCATAACACTATTTCTCACTAACACAGGTTGGCTGGAAGAAATCTCTTATAGAGATAAGTCCACCGTTGCAAACTAAATTTGTACTTGCATTACTGTTTATATTTCTATGTGCAATAAAGAATTATTAACATTATGCCCAACGAAGTGGGCACGGGTCAGCTAGTCTTATATATCTATACTGTAATATTATTATGTGCTTTGATAAGCTAACATACATTATACCTTTAGAAATTGTAAATTGTGAAGACTTCATTGGTGTGTGTTAATTTTTTTTTTCTAATTTTATAATATGTAACTAAATACTATTTGTCTTCCGAATAATAAATAAATGATTTGATTTGATTTAAGAACAACAAAAAGACAGGATAGTTTTTCACAAAAAGTATTCCTGAAGGGATTGCTAAAGTGAATAAAATATTAAAACAAACCTATTTTTTATACATTTAAGCCTAATGTAATACTTTCGCAGTATAATACTTCTTAGATGACTTAATAATTTTAACGAGAAGTGTTTGTACTTGCTGCGCCAGCAGTTGCGGGTTCGAGTCCCGTTGGAAGCCTTCATTTGTTGAACACGAATGTTTGTACTCAAGTCATATTATCTCATCAAATATGTATCTATTGAAGGTTATATATGTGTAGTGTATCAATTTTATGGTTTCCGTGACACAAGCCTCGTGGCTTACCACGGAACTAGATGGCGCTGTGTGTAATAATGTCCCAACATATTTATGTAAGATTTGTAAAAGGAGTATGCATGTAAGAATAAAAGGCAATGAATGTAAGGGTTTTAAGAATGGAATTTGTGAGAACTATAAAAGGAAGAAAGAGGATGTCTTGTCATTATGGCGACACGACGTAACGCGTATATGTTAAACATTATATTTTAAAATATAAATAGTCAGAAGTTCTAACAGTAGTCAGAAGTGCTTTTATTTATTATTTTTTCGATAGTTACGTACAGCTAGTATATAAAGATCGCTGAGGTTGCAGCCACTCAGCAATTGAGAAATAACCGAATCTAGGGTAAAGTTGATGCAATATTGCGTCAGCCGATATGCCTTAATAACCAAAACCGTACCATGATCATCATTAGATTTAGCTTCAATCGTGAAGATAGTCTTAAGTAGTCATAAGTTTAATTGTGAAATTATAATTTAATTAAATTAATTGTAAGTAGTTCTCTTTTTTTTCGAACCTCTCGCTGCTGGTTACTTAATTTGATCCTACATTTATTTATTTTAATTGTTGAACAGCTGCTAGAGTGGTTGGTGCATACGCGAGCGCGGGGTGCGGGGGCGGGGGGCTGCGAGCGAGCATTGCTGGCTCTGCGTCATACTGGAGCCTTCACCTCACTCAGGGTGTGGACCAGGATGTGAGTCACCTTGTTGTAGTCAACCTTTAAATCCCACTACTGGGGGTGGGACAGTGGTAGCCCAGCGGTAACTCGCTCGCTTGGATAACGATAACTCAGTGATGCGGGTTCAAATCCGGGTCTCGCACCTCTGATATTTTCATGTGCGAATCATTTATATCATGATTACCACTTGTCTTACGGTGAAGGAAAACATCGTGAGGAAACCTGTATGTCTAAGAAAACCTAGCAAGTTTTCGAAAGATATGTGAAGTCCGCCAACTCGCACTAGGCCAGCGCGGTGGACTATGGCCTGATCCCCCTCGTACTGAGGGAGGCCCCGTGCCCAGCAGTGGGACGTTATAAAGGGCTGACGTTGACGTTGTTGACTGGGGGTGGACCTCCCTT
Organism: Boloria selene; assembly: GCA_905231865.2. Lineage (NCBI taxonomy): Eukaryota > Metazoa > Arthropoda > Insecta > Lepidoptera > Nymphalidae > Boloria > Boloria selene. The sequence goes on from HG993149.1 coordinate 1,014,608, forward strand.
CAATCGGAATCAGGCCATATAAAATCAAAATATTTTATTCAGCATAAAAATTGTTACAATTTCTTACTGAACATCATGAGTCTACCGCCAGTTCGGAAAGAAACCTCTGACCTGATAAGAACTGGCGAAATAAACTCAGCGGGACATCATATACCACCTTGCCCAGCCAAGTGCGGTTTGGTGGATAGAAGTCAACTTCTACCATATGACAAGTGACAATATTGTAAATGATGAGGTGTGAAGCGATGGATTTGAACCCGATTTACTCACGTCCCAAGCGAGTGTGTTACCACTAGGCTACCATTGCCTCTGCTCTTATTATTCCTAGAATTTTAGCTGCTGAAGTAGCTGGTAAAAGAATCTCTAAAACGAACCAAAACCAAGTTATAGAGATCATGATTATTAGGATTGTTTCCCATATTCTGAATCATCTATTTTCATCATGATTTATAATTTTACCAACTTATTTCTTATTATTATTGCAAGCCTGTTTGCCTTGTAATGTGTGTTTGTTGTTTGTATGAGCCAAATCTTGCAAGTTGATTTAGTGCCTCTTACCCAAAAAAAACTTTTTTCATCAAGTATTAGAATGTATTATTAAAATACTAGCGACTCGCCCTCACTTCGCTCGGGCTCTTCCCTAGATTTAGCACAGGCAAAGACGCGGGATCCGCTAGCTATGCATATAAACCTTCCTCTAGTATCACTCTATCTATTGAAAAAACCGCATCAAAATCCGTTGCGTAGTTTTAAAGATTTAAGCATACATAGGGATATAGGGACAGAGAAAGCGACTTTGTTTTATACTATGTAGTGATTACATATTACATATTACAAGTATAGTAATGTATATTTATAGTTCTTTTGGAGGTACCTCAAAATATTGTACAAACTTTTTTCTTACTCATTTAAAGCAATACATATCTTATATTTTACTATCCTCCTTCTCATAAAATATTTAATTTAATGTAAAACCTTTTTAATCAATTTTTATATTTTATGCTACTTCAGGAGGGATATAGAAGAAGTATAATTGAATGGTTTGTTCTACAAATATTTTATGACTTATGCAATAATATTATTTTTACTTAAAATTTACTGAATGACCCGCTTCTTATTTTTCAAGCAATAAAAAATTAGAAATTTATTAAGCGCTTTTTATTCTAGTTTTCACATGTCATCCACTAATCAATCATATCATTCACACTTACATTTATAAAACTTAACATTTATTTTCATAAAATACAACTTTTCTTAAAGATAACGGAGTATGTTTTATTTGTTTTCAGAGAAACGACAGTCGACAGCAGCGCCATCGCGGTGGAGGATGAATAAGTTACTACTTTGCTTTAACATTGCCATGTTTCTAAAATTTAGTTGTTATTTAAGAATATCTGTATTTTTATATCATAATAATAACATTGTTTAAATAATTTATACAAATAACACTTTCTTAGGTTTACGCGAATATTCGACATTATAAATGAAGCTATCTTTTGTGCTTTACAGCAATCATAGTCACGGATATCTTGCTATAACATTTGAAACGTCGGGAACCAAATCAAAAATCAAAATAAATCCGCGAAAAAATCCGGAAGGATAGTTTCATTTATAATTTATATAAACAACAACGTTAAAATAATAAATTGGTGACTCTCTATAGCGCTTGAATCTATTTCTCGAAGCTTTTGAACAATAATTAATATCATCTCTTCTAAATTATATTAATTTTCAATAATGAAATATAAAACATGATTTTATATCACAGTATTTAAATTTCTTCGGCTTTTAAATATGGCATTATAATATTAGATGCAAACATTGTAATCTAGTATCAACTTGTGACTGACAGATCTGTTTCATTGACGAAAGTTGTGTTAAATGTTACACAATAAAATAAATGCAATGATACTTAAAAATTGTTTTTTTAGTTATAAAAATGTAAATTACTAGCTGTACCCGCGGCTTCGCCCGCGTTCATTTTTTTAATTGCTAATTGACCTCATTGGGTTGATCTGTAGGAAAAAAAAATTGTCTAAAAAATAAAAATAAAAATTTAGGGGTGGACTACCCTTAACATTTAGGGGGATGAAAAATAGATGTTGGCCGATTCTCAGACCTACTCAATATGCTCACAAAATTTCATGAGAATCGGTCAAGCCGTTTCGGAGGAGTATGGGAACGAAAATTGTGACACGAGAATTTTATATATAAGATAATCTTAATCTATACTAATATTATAAAGCTGACGTTTGCTTGTTTGGTTGACTTTCACTATTAATTTTATTCTTTTTATCTCTTAAAAATTAAATATACAGAAAATCACGAGCAAATTACAAGAAACAGATTTCTTTGAGAGTATGTACATTGTCATATTATTAAAAAGAAATTATACACAATATATATTAAATACACGAATTGGAAATTCATCTTAAACCTTTTTCCTCTTAAATATTAATACATTTACATTTCAACTTTTAACTACATACAATTGTAGAGATCAGTTACAAGCGTAAACCTCCTTTAGGTCTAATAATATGAAGCACTTTAACCTACCATTTTAAAATGAGAATAATTTCAATTAGTGTCTCTCCATAACTAAATAGTCTTTACTACACACACACACACACACACACACACACACACACACACACACACACACACACACACACACACACACACACACACACACACACACACACACACACACACACACACACACACACACACACACACACACACACACACACACACACACACACACACACACACACACACACACACACACACCTTGCACACTTGCATCAAAAATTAAATTGAAAAGAAAATATAATAGATAAACTTATTTGTATTGTTTCTATTTTTCACTCAAAAATTGTTTGTTTTTGTTTGTTTGTTTTTTCTCTTCAATGTTTTTTTTTTTTTTTGGTTTGATGGATGTACATATTTGTTTTTTTTTTTGTTACTTTGCTGGTGGAGGGCGTTGGTAATTGCGACACAGTTTTTAACTTCTGCAATTATCATCGTTATATATGTTTTTGTGTTATATGTACTGAAATAAATAAACATTTTATTATTATTATTATTATTATATAATTTCAGTAATTTTGCTCAAACATTCACTCTTTTTTTTTAAAAGTATTAAACCTAGCTCCCGGTGTTTGAACCCGCTTACTCGTTTTCTCAAACGAGCGCTTTAACACTGTACCTTTATCTAAGCAAACAAAATATGATAGTAAACCCACATTACGCATTATACGAAATATTTATACACTATGTCCTTAAACTCTCAATATCACTGTAACTGTCACTTCGCAAATGTTCATTGGTCACCCATCCACCCGTGTCCGCGGGTAGTGTAGCTTAACCTAAGTTTAGACTACGATATAAAAAGTGACATACTTTTAATATTAGAGTCCAAGTCGTGTCTGTATATAAATGAATATCTCTATACAATTAGTGTACGTGCACTGTTTCCACTCCTTGCTTAAAGTGAAACTTATAATACTTTCTTAGATTTGACATTATAAATGAAACTTTTTTTTCGGATTTTGTCACGGGAGAGACAGTCTCTTATGAAAGAAATGATTGCTGTAAAGCATTCGAAACGTCAGGAACCAAAAATCATAATAAATCCGCGACAAAATCCGAAAGGATGGTTTATTTATAATGAAACTCATTAGTGCTATCTTTTACGCGTTTGTTGAAAATATCGAGACTATTCGAAAACTTAGTGACACTGACACAACGCATTCAACAGCCGCTAATACGACATTTATTATCGTGTTGCAATTCACTTCCGACCGCTAACGACGCTTACCGCTTTGTACTCGCTCTCTTATTTTCACGTGTTTTACTTTTATTCCTAACTTATCACTGTCTCTCCTTTTATATTTCTTTGTGTTCCGTATTGAACTATTGTGTTTAATCCGAATTTTCTTTCTCTCTATAACGACCACACTACGCAAAACGACACTGAATGTTTTGGCTATGACATAGACTTTATATAGTAGTATAGTAGTGATATTTCCCATCACCTTATTACTATATATACACTAAATGTACTTTTAATAGTGTTTTAGTGTAAACCAGGGCTTACAATGTCTGCGCATCGCGCACTCTCCGCCCTCAGAGGGCCGTCTCGTCCGCTGGGCCTTTTATTTGTACGGCACTCTTTATTGGGACACGGATTACGTCTTCCTCCATTTTGGTTTCTACTGGCATGTTCTAGAATAAAAGTTTTTTATTATAATATTGGATTAAATGATATGTTAGTATGTGTATATTTATTACTTTTTAACGCTGAAACTGCTGGTTGGATTTGGATGAAATTTTATAGTCTACCAATTTATAAATTTAAATTTTTCAGTAATTCAGTCTTAAGGTCGATAAGCAGTGACGTGATGAAATTGCGTATGCATAGGCTATATGTGGAGTATGTTTCGAACCTAGTATCGACAGAAGCACCGTTTTAAGTCATGAGAGGGCACAAAAGATTTTAAGGCTTTTAAATTCAAAAAATGTATACCAAAAAAGTAGTAGTTAGTATTTTCGGGGCCCTCGTGAGGAGGGGGCCCAGGGCACATGCCTGTCTAACTCGTTTAGTTGTCATAGGTTTTCATATAATAGATAATAGATGGCGTTACTATTAAAATTAAAACGCGCTAGCAAAGTTATACATCGAATGTATGGCCCTAGCCGATGGGCAATTTTTGGTTTGAGTTTGTTTTACTAAAGTTTAATACAGTGATACATGTTACAGTACAAGTGAGTGTTTTATTTGTGTTGGACCCCTGGAAGAGGACGTTTTTACATGCCCTTATGATAAAGACGGAACTAGAAAGAAGGCCCATTCCCAGCAGTAATGTTGTACTGACCTCTAACGCAGCGTAGTGCGCGGGGCGAGGGACGCGCGGTACGGCGCGGCGGCGCTGCGGGGAGCTTCGAGCGCAAGACACGCTTTTAAGCAGACGCGCGCTACGGACAAGACAGTTACATACTAATACAATATTTTATTTGATATTATAAACTAGCAATACGCACGTGACGCGTGTAATATTTACTTGCTTTTGCCTGCGACTTCAGTCATGAAGAGTTTGATTTCATTGCTAAGTATTATGTTTTAATGGTTGTAAAATGGCAAAACTAGGAAGTTTTGAAGTAAAACTTCTAACCGTTGTCAGACAATAGAGGAAGTGAGAGTCAGATCATTTAACAGAAATGTTTTTAAATAAAACTTACTAATTGTATAATTTCAAGGTATCTTTTACTAGGCTCTCCTAGTAAAAGACAATCACAGTTATAAATAAACCAAATACTTACGCATCCAGCAATTTCAACAGCAACCTGCTATATGCTCTATATTCATCTTCACTGAACTCGGCAGGATGATGTCTTGCTGACTCATAAGCATCACAGAACTGATGCACCAATTTCTGCCCCATACCATCAAGGGGAGCTGCTAGTGAAGATAGCAGGAATGCCCGAAGAGATTCTTTTGGATGACGTTTGAGACCAGGGTCTTGACGGGCTATCTCATCCTCTGTAATATAAATAATAATCAATAAAATTTATATAAATAATTAAATCCTTCATTTTTCTGTCGGAAGACTTAATAGAAACTTAATTCTATGATTTCTCATAAAAGGTCTGGCAAACATTCTGAGATTCTGTGGTATTATCAGAAATTCCAACTTGTTATTATATTTCAATTAGTAGAATTGCTTATCCAATTTTTTGGAATTGGTTAACAATAACTTAAAAATGACTACCTAATGTATAAACATAGTACAGTAGTTATAAACTACTTACCTAATGTTTTAACATCATCTACTGCTCTAAATCTATAATGGTATGGCTGCTGGGGCTCTAATATGTAATGTGATGGTTCTGCACATAATAAACGAGGTTCATATACAATTCTTGGTACAGCCTCAATACGTCTCTCTATTTCTTTTTTCAGACACTGTAATAATTGAAAGAAATTGAAAGAATTATTTAGAAAAACTTTATGTATCTATATGATAAAACCATTTAAAACATAATAAAATCGAAAAAGCCCATCATTTTGGTATAGTTGTTGCTATACTGTGTTTTAGAGCTTCATTATTAACCTTTTTGGCGTCAGTTCCAATAGGAACATGAGGACCTCGCCTGGAACGAAGCGCAAATCTTGTAATCTGTCGCTTTGCAAAAATAAATAGAATAACGAATGTTAACACTCCGCCACTGATTATGAATATGATATTCAAAATACTTGTAAAGTCTTGCATTTTTGTTTTAGTTTAGTTGATAAATAGTTTTGTATCAAATTTTAAAACCAACATTAATTACAAACATGAATAATTTAAGTGACATTGACATTTGACAGCTTTTATCAAATGAAAAGTCAAACATTAATGTCATTGCCAGTTGCCATATGGTTGCCATCTTATTATCTTGCTATTACCATAGATTAACCACCTGATCCCCGCTGGTACCAATGTGTACCACTTCCGGCGTTACCGTAGATCCCCGCTGGTACCTATGTGTACCGCTACACCCTCTACGCTTTTATTACTTATTATACCACGAAATCGCTTTATTTTTTTCTACACGAGTAATAAACCGAAACTTAAAAAGTTTTTTAACCCATATATCAAAACAAAATGTTAATCGAATACCGACAAGATTAAAAACTATTGCGTTACGTACGTACTAAAAGTTGACAAAATTTCAAGTAAAGAGCGCGCGACTCGCTATTGGTTTAGTGTAATTTAAAAATTGAAAACAAGTGAATTTGTACCGTAAACGCATGATTAATAATTGTTAATATTCGTTGCTACTATTGATGTACTAATAAATGTATGTTAACGTTATAATGTTGGTTTTTTGATTAAATAAATTTTGCTGTATTGAAATTTGTAAATAAAGTCGCCATTAATTTACAAGAATTTGGACGATTACTGAATGTTTTGATGTCTGACAAAGTCATATCATTGTAGAAAAACAAATATAATTTCATATTTTCGGTTTTTTGTAGCATATTTCAATAGTTTTATATCATAAAATGTGTTTATTTACAAATAATTATAATATCAGCCTATACGCTGTCAAATGTGACATATTAGACTGTTGTCAAATTTGGCTAGGCATTGACACATCGATATATTATGCTATCGATGATATCGACATTTTAATACGAATGTTTATAGAAAAAGTAAGTATGTGTTATGTTTGTTCTAGAACAAAATGTTACATAAATTTTAAATACTCTTATGTATTATAAATTAAATATAAATATAAGCATAACATATTATATTATTATAATAGCAATAAAAGACGAAAATAAAATAAATTTTCCCTGACGATCTCGGGAGTATATAATTGCTTGAAAGGGTTATCTTGTATTGTACACGTATATAACTAGATGAATTTTCACAAGCTCTCGTCCGTAGGTACGTTTTGATGATTTCCATACAAAATAAACAGTTTTATACTTTTATTATTCAGGTATTAACGTTTAGTATTTCCTTAGTTTTTTTATAGATAAACCACGACTTATACTTCCCCAACAAACCAAAATAAAATAAAGAAGAGGATTAATATCATGATACCAACAAATATAATTTTTCTGATACATATTTTAGTAAGTAATTTCATCAAAATCCGATTATAATATATTTTTTTGTAAATTAAATTTAATAATTATTTTATGAATTAGTTCTGTAGTTTCGGAACCTATATATATTACTCTCTTATAATATTATATTGTATATAAATTCTCTTACTTCGAATACTGAATATGAAATAGATCATCTAGAGTAAATTATTCTTTGTCTACCTATAGGATAAATACTTTATTAAAAAAATGAGATCAGAAATTTTTTGATTTTTTCTTAGTCAAATTACGAAGTTACTATTTTTTTTTGTCATCAATTTTAGTCATCAAAAACTATAAGAGCTACATTATTGAATTGCAAAATAAAATTATTATAATATAGTCGGTATAAATATTTATTATATTATATAAATTATAATTTTAACTAAACTTTTTATTAAAAACTTGCCTCTAATAGTTTAGTTTTAGCAAGAATTATAACAAGCAAGTTATTTAGCAATTATTTGGCAAGTTAGGTAAGTAGTTTTTGAGCGTTTGCAATAAAAAACTTATATGCACAATTTTATGACAAAAGTGTTACTTTTGTCATAAAAATTATAATAATTACTTTTACTTACATATTAAAATAAAATACAATAATATATACCATAAATTACATTATGAATATTACGAAATATTTAACATGAGACCCAAAATTTTTATTATTGCATTTGAGACATTTTTTCAAATTTCGTTTATGTTATATGTTATAAGAATTGGAATTCTATTTACATTTATATTTTAAATTCGCTTAAACTCGTTTATCCATAAAAATAAAATATTCTATTACATCTATTTTATTTTTTATATCAAATTATAATTGTTACATAAATATAATTGTGTTTATATTTGTTTCACCGTTCACAAAAATTATCGATAATTTTTAGTGTTCAATTTGAGGGGTACAGCATTACTACGCTTCAAAATATTAAAAATTATTATTATCAGTACAATAATTTAGGTAACTTTACATGATAAATATATATAGTTTTTTGAATGAAAAGTGTAAAGGTTTCATATCAGTGACAAAGTTTAGCTTGTAGATTTCAAATTTAAGCCACATAATAAACATAAAAATGTGAATTATATTGAAATACGAGTGTTTTTAAAAATAACCTCAATTTTTCTCTTTTATAAGAAAACCATCCAATTTTTAATTCTAGTGACTTGTTTTAAAGATTTATTTGTGTATATTTTTAAAGTAAGGATTAATATGTACTTTATTGTCAATTTTATTAAGAATCTACTCGCCATAACCATCATTTTCAAAGAATGCATCAAAATTGCGCGGTAACCTGTGTAAATACAACGAACGAGCCGCGAGTTTTATAAAGTTTTGAATGTGACTGTTACTAAAAATTAATACAAATAAATCAAAAAATGGTTTTGTATGATTACATGTTTATTCATAAAGTAGTGTTTCAAATTTGGTGTAAGTATAAACGCTGGTATTATTAGAATTCATTGTAATACAAAAATTAGAAAATTTTCTGTTAACGCTTATATATAACGAGCTTGATTTTATTTATCAATAGTTTAAAGGACATTTTATATATTCTCATAAATACTCAAATTATTTAAGAATCCAAAACAGCTAACACATTTTAAATCGGTGCTATATAATTTAAATTGTAAATGTTTTTTTATGTAATGGTAGAATCTGCGAAAATTGCCGAGTGGGTTCGGTGATTATCGGGTGTTGCATGTCATATGTTGCGGGCGTCAAGTGGTTAATATGATATTATCTACGAAATATTTTTCGTATTGGTTGCATGGTTAAAAAAATAATGTATCAATATTTTTTTTCAAAAAACTGGTATAAAATAAAAGGACTAATGAAAAAGGACGGAATTAAATTTTTCATTTTTTCATACAAGTAATCAAATGTTAAAAGGCTTAAAGTCATGAAATAGGTAGTCAACGAAAATCACAGCGACGCTCGTCGCTCAGTCTTCTCACACTAAACGACAAGTATCGGGTAAAAGCGGAATAAAGGTTTATTATTATTTAATTTGTATACTGTACAAGGAGAGAGTATCTCCCAGAGACTCCACAGAGGCCCATGTTTTCTGTTAATTTTCAATTTTTATAAACTCTTACCGAGTTTATAACTAAAGCATTTTAAACTAAATAATTAAAAAAATATATTTTTACTAGCTGTACCCGCGGCTTCGCCCGCGTTCGTTTTTTTAATTGCTAATCACCTCATTGGGTTGATCTGTAGGAAAAAAAATTGTCTAAAAAATAAAAATAAAAAATTTAGGGGTGGACTACCCTTAACATTTAGGGGGATGAAAAATAGATGTTGGCCGATTCTCAGACCTACTCAATATGCTCACAAAATTTCATGAGAATAGGTCAAGCCGTTTCGGAGGAGTATGGGAACGAAAATTGTGACACGAGAATTTTATATATAAGAAAATGTTTGAACAAGCACCTGTAAAAAGAAGCATGATAATAATATATGTTTTTTCTAATTTTCCTCGTCGACTTAAGTATTTTACAATAGCAGTAAACTAGTACTTACTACTTTTACGTTAGAATTCTTTACATTATAAATTCTTCCCTCGCAACCAAACATGCTCTGATTTGTAATCGTAACTATAACTCAACTCAACTCAAGCCTATTAAGACATATTTTCTTCAAAGATTGAGCTTTTGCCAATTCAATGTCGCAAGGATGAATTGGACAGAACTCCTAGATTGCAGATACAAGTGCATCTAAAATGTATATAAAATAGTTTAATTTTTTTTACTAAACTTTATTGCAAATAATTATCACACGGATGTTTAGCATGTTAGTATGCCAGTAAAAATAATTCTTATTTTTTAGCATCCCACACCCACAGCTGTATGTATGTGGTAGGGTATGAGAATCCGCAAAAGTGTTCGTGGAGGGGTCAGGGAGAATTAGTCCGCTTCAGTCTACACAGGATAAACGCAGGCAGAACTTACAATAATTTTAACCTAACAGTCGTAAACTAATAAAGTTATCTGTTTCCCTTGAAATGCATGTAGGAATATTAAAAGTAAGCTCATAGGTTTATTTTAATATCAGACTATTTAGACTTAAAGCTTGAAGTAAGTATATTATATAAAAATAATCAACTATTTTATACAGACAAACAATTGCATTAATTAACGTTAACGATATCAAGAACTAGCGATGACAACTTATTTTTTCCCGTGATGTTTTCTTTGTTTGTTAAGTAACTACTTCACTTCATCATTTTTTTATTAACCAATCAGATATTATGTGCAGATTCAAAGTCAATAAACATAAGAATTTGAACTAAGTACCTATAACAATTTTCGGCTGGCACCATATCTGGAAGTATCTGATTGGGTTTTTACAGTAAATAAATGAAAACAACCAAATACCAATCATTTATACTCCCTTTGGTGTGTCTCTTTAGGTTTTTTCGAAATCGGTTTTTAGATTTTATTTATAAGTCGCTCGTGTGCGACAGTTAAATATTACGTTATTTCAAGATCCTAATTTGAATGGTAGAAAATAGTGAATTAACGAGAGAAAAACAAATCGAATTTCAGCGACCACTCAAAAATTTTTGCTTGAGCTGTGCTTTGGATAGGGCTCCTAAAACAAGATAAACTTGCTCTTATAAATTTTCATAAGAGATTCGAAAAAACTATTAGTTTTTTTATGGACCACCCGTATGTATATTTTAATACCTGAGATATTTTATATATATATACTACAAATAAAGCATCAATGCAATATGCAATATTTAAAATGATAATATTTCTAGAACCACTTACATATTCATCGTATATCATACACAAGCCGAACATTCCTTCATCGTGATTCTTTCAATTCAGTGTTGGGCGAGGCACGAACAGCTTTGGCGGGAAACGCGACATGCATACATTATACATATATTCCAATATGGACGCTCTGACCACTACAATTTTTAATTTTGATCGTATATAGCACAGGCCGAAAGGCGACAGATTTACCTGCTGTTTTAAATTATGCGCTTGAGTTTTTAGTACAAAATTACAAATTATGTAGGAACCTATAGTAAATTATATAGATTATTCAGTTTGATTCAGAATTAAGCTACATACCATCGTCTTTCAGCTTTTTGTGGAAGGTAGCGGGTTCATTAAAAAAGCTATTGCGTTTAATATTTTAAAATATCTATTTCTGTCTCTTTCACTCTTTTAGAATAAAGATTCATTGTTCTTATTGATCGCTCCGTCTATTTTATATTCATTTTTCAATAAGGAGGGATGACCAACTTTTCCAATATGGAGTCCGATTGCCGATTTCTCATTGGCCATCAAATGGTTTTGTGGACAAATTGGGTTTGTAACAGCCTGTAGGTAGCTATAGAATTGCAAATATTATGCCTTTGATGAGTCGACCATTGAATTCAATAGCGCGTTTATTTTTATGATTATTATTGTTAGTCATAAAGCCATCATAGTTCTCACTATGCATTTTAAAATAAATGCTACATTGCAAATTAAATAGGCAAAATATATTAAAATTTATATACTATACTAGTGACATATCCTTGATCTGCTCGAGTTCGTTCCCTAAGTGTGTTTTAACGTAATAGATTTCTCTGAAATGTGCATGATTTTTTCTTGCAGTAAAAAGTATTCTATTTGTACTTATGTATTTAATTAGATACAAAGTATGTACGAAAAATATTGTGCTGTGAGTGGAATTTGGATCTATATTCTTCAAAAAAATATTAGATGATCTGTGGTGGTGTACCTACTACTGAGTACTAAGTAAAAACATGATAAAAACTACTTTGCCTTTCCCTATTGGGGATAAATTTTAAAAACAGAATGATTCAAACTACTGCATGTACCTACTTAAGTACTATGAAAATTGCTCTTGGCATCATTTGATTTCAATGAATATCTTACGAGATCACACAGACACACAGTTCTAACATAACCCCGCAACAAAATTATAGTCCGGGAGGTAGTGTCAAATTTGACCGGAGCATTTTGGCATGGCTTTTGTTTTTTTGTATAGTCAGTTGTTCCAACGCTTATTAATAAACAAATTGTCAGTTGGCCCAAAACCGGGGCATAAGATGAGAAAATGCCAGGAAACTTGATAGTAAAAAAATATTCTTGGACTATTTTGGCAAAGATAAAAAAGTATAAATAATTAGTTTATGAATTGTAGATCTCAAAAAAAAGTGTCAGCTGTATCAAGTACGTGACAAAATATGTTAGCTGATCATGTGAACATGTCAAAAAATCAGAAAACCTTGTAGCATTTTGGCAAAGCTGAAAATTGTATATATTAAAGATTATAATTCAATAATCATAATAATTTATGTCAGCTGGAATTTTAACAAGGCACAACCTGTTAGCTTGACTTTCAAAGTTTGGTTATTAGGTATATCAGATCATTATGGCATGGTTTTTGGTTTTTTGTATAGTCAGTTGTTCCATCGCTTATTAATAAATGAGGTATCAGTTGGCCCAAAACCGGGGCATAAGATGAGAAAATGCCAGGAAACTTCAATAAAAAAATTTTTTTTGGACTATTTTGGCAAAGATGAAAAAGTATAAATAATTAGTTAATGATTTGTAGATCTTAAAAAAAAGTGTCAGCTGTATCATATACGTGACAAAATATGTTAGCTGATCATGTAAACATGTTAAAAAATCAGAAAAACTTGTAGCATTTTGGCAAAGCTGAAAATTGTATATATTAAAGATTATAATTCAATAATCATAATAATTTATGTCAGCTGGAATTTTAACGAGGCACAACCTGTTAGCTTGACTTTCAAAGTTTGGTTATGAAGTATAATATCAGATCATTTTGGCATGACTTTTGTTTTTTTGTGTAGTCAGTTGTTCCAATGCTTATTAATAAATGAGGTGTCAGTTGGCCCAAAACCGGGGCATAGGATGAGAAAATGCCAGGAAACTTGATAGTAAAAAAAAATTTTTCGGACTATTTTGGCAAAGATGAAAAAGTATAAATAATTAGTTAATGAATTGTAGATCTTAAAAAAAAGTGTCAGCTGTATCGTGTACGTGACAAAATATGTTAGCTGATCTGATATTATACTTCATAACCAAACTTTGAAAGTCAAGCTAACAGGTTGTGCCTCGTTAAAATTCCAGCTGACATAAATTATTATGATTATTGAATTATAATCTTTAATATATACAATTTTCAGCTTTGCCAAAATGCTACAAGTTTTTCTGATTTTTTAACATGTTCACATGATCAGCTAACATATTTTGTCACGTACATGATACAGCTGACACTTTTTTTTAAGATCTACAATTCATAAACTAAATTATTTATACTTTTTCATCATTGCCAAAATAGTCCAAGAAATTTTTTTTTCATCTACGTTAATATTTTCTCTAGCCCAAAAGCCCCGGAGTCGCGCCAGCTGACAATTATTTTTGTTCTCATACAAGTACTAACTATCAAAATAAGTTCATAGAGTCCATGCCAAAATCACCGTAAAAATTTGACACTACCTCCCGGACTATTATGATCACCGCGCGCAAGACGGGCGATCGTGATGGGGAGGGGCGTCGGTAGCTCTGCGAGGTATTTTGTTTCCTGCCTTTAGAATGCGAGTGAAGCCGCGGGAAAAGCTAGTATTTTATATTTTTCTTTGTAGTACCTACTAACAACAACTAGGTTATAAGGAAATGTTGTAGTGTGATAATCCAAGGTCACAGATTTTAGCGGGAATACGTCAAAATATAAAATGGCGAAGGTACGTCACAAAATACGCTAAGTAAGTAATCACGAGACAGCGGTTTTCTTAACAACTACGTAATATTTTTATAGCTTAATGCTTATATAATATGCATAATATTAATTGGTGACCACTTTTATATACTTACTCAATTATCTACATATATTTTAAAACAATTGTGTGCGTAGAAATAAATCAGATTTTCAGTGAATTCTTAGTCTAGAATACTTCTGGCAAACCTGATCTGTTTCTATCTTAAAGTATGTAAAATTTTCTTATTGGGTTAATTTTGTACATTAAAATTAGATACAAAGATTGTCTTTTACTTTAAAGCTTGTCCTGGTTTAGTTATTGAGTCTTTTGATACAGTAAGCCTTAGTAAAACAGCTCGGAGTTGTGAAGTGGGCGGTTTCAAGCTTCCGAGTCTCGGAGAGCACATGAAGCTGTTGCTCTTCCGCTTTAACTCTCCTACCGGAGTATGAGAGTGATAGGAACAGAGAGTGCACTTGTTTCTGCACGCACTCTTGTGCACTATATTATCTCCTGCGTAGTTGTCTAGACTCAATAAGATTGGCATTAGGAACACAATTAGACTATTCGGCACATCTCATCGTACTGAATCATCATATTATGTGTGATATGATACGTCTTCTTCGAGCAGATTAATTGGAAAATGGGATTAAAGTAGGTCCGTAATTAACATATACAAAAAAAAAAGATCGTCGCCGCTTAGTAAGTCGTATATATATATCCTATTTTGAAAACACGAAAAATTCAGGTCGCGTCTCAGCTCCTCCACCTGCACGCGAAGATATGCGCACGCGACGTACTACTTGTGATAATTTGGCATTATGAAATATCATTAATGCGTCGTAGGTACCCTTCAGACTACATTAATGCTATATTGTGGATTGCTGTGTATATTGCCTAACCCTACTTGTTTAAAATTCTAATTATTTTAGCACGCTTTCTTTTCTAGTATAGAAGGCTATTTAGAGAAAATATTGACTTACCTTTAAATAGGTATACTTGTTTTTCGCCATCTTAATATAAATACTTTTTCGTAGCATGTAATGGAAAGAAGTGGAAAAATCTATAGGTACTAATATTATAAACGCAAAAGTTTGTAAATATGGATGGGTGGATGGATGTTTATTACTCTGAAAGAGTAAAAATTACTAAATGGATTTTAATGAAACTTTACAATAATATAGCTTATACATTAGAATAACACATAGGCTACAATTTATAAAGATATTGTGTAAATTGTCCAAAATATGACGATAAGTGTCATGTAAGTAGTAAAAAATCTACCATCTGCGAGCTATTCTGGCGTGCGCTACCATATATGCTAGAGTTATGCATATAGATGTAATGTATCCCGGAAATGAACAAGCGACTCACCCTCACTTCACTCGGGTTCATCCCTAGATTTAGCGCGAGCGAAACCGCAACTGCAGCATTCAAAACTATCATTCTAGAAAAATCTACCAAACTGCCATGCTATTAGTTTTTGCAGCATGAGGAGAGAAGTAAAACCGAATATAAGTAGGTACCCAGTACCCACACACTTTTGAATTCATAATCAAATTCTAATACAAAAATTTGTGTTGAGCGTGAGCAGATTCTCTTGACAGTTAAATAAATAAATAAATAAATATGGGACATTTACACACAGCACTATCTAGTTCCACTATAGGATACTAGATGGTTGATATACTACACATATATAAGTTTAAATACATACATATTATAAATATAAACATCCATGACTGGAGTACAAACATTCGTGCTCAACAAATGAATGCCCCCAGCGGGACTCGAACCCGCGACCGCTGGCGCAGAAAGCGGGGTCACTACCCACTGAGCCAAACGTGTCGTCACAGTGTGACAGTTAGAGTAAAAGTTCTAGAATTTCAGAGGCAATTTTAATGGTTTTAAATTTATTCAACCGATAAGATAACCGAAGAGCCAATGAAAGCCATAGAAATTTGTCGTGGACGATAATATATGACCTTTGCCGTATAATCTATTCATACAAAATATTATGAAAATTGCTTAACAATTATTACTTACTTAGTTAAATACAAAAACACCAACCGAACAAAGTAAATCTTTCTTTTAATGTCGGTTAAAATTTTACCTACATCATACATGGCAATTAAGTGTTGTCACATTCATCATTTACAATTGAAATATTCGATTTTAGGAAATCCTTGCCATTGCTTAGTAATTCGAGCGTACATTTGTACGTGACGTTCGTACTTTGTGTACCGTAATAGTGTAAAAACAATGCATTCTTGTATAGAAGTGGTACACCGTGTGTGAGAGGGCGTAATTACTTGATTAGCGGGATGAGTCACGACTTACATCACTCGACGCCCATTCATCTATCGCGGTTACTCCCACACGATAGGGTCGCCATGGGTGCTTATTTTGTGAACTTATGATATCCATGTGAGGAAACTATGGTTTCCACAATGAAATGCTACTAGTATTATCTATTATATTACCTATGGGTTTCCTAAGTTCTAGTGTTAGAAATCCTAATTGAAAGCTCGAACAGAAATTTTAAATATTATTTCGTTTTAGTATAAATTAAATATTATTTTTATTTTTTGTATTATTTAATATTTTTATATGTTCAATATATTTATATAAAGAATAAAAAGTGGTAATTTAATACACTCATTTTTTTCCGATTTCAAAAGGCTGTGATCAGCTGAATCCTAACTTGAAGTTTCGAAGATAACATAAGGCTTTTGGACCTGGGACTCGTCGTGTGTTTTCACCTGATTTGGAGGTTGTTTAATAGAGAGTGCATTTTTATTTCATATCCACACACTTCACATCGATTACCTCGATCAGTGTGATAATATTTCGTTATATGCCTAATGCATGGTTACCCTACACGAGATAAAACAGCTGTTTCTTACGCCCTTTGTGTTTATTTAAATTAACTATGGATTCAATAAATACAAATATTAACTGTGATAACATTATAGCTTATAGAACTGCTTAATTATTGTAAGATAAAGAAAAAAGGAAAAGAGGATATGCAGTAGCATACATACTAATTATGTAATTGAAATTTCCATCACTATGTTTATCTATTAAAAAAAAAACCTTAGCAATTTTTTCTAACGATAATTCTAAACGAATACTGTAAATGTTTGATTTTACTACAAAAGTGGCGTAAACACTACGTATCGCAGATACCAGTGCAGTGGTAGCGTGACTGACTCGATAATGCTTATCGTAACACGGAGGTAGGTATAATACCGTCAAAATTCAAGTTAGGATTTCTTCCAATCCTTACTAATCTAAAGAACTCCAAAGAGAGATTTTTATTTCCACATATTTTCAGCTAAGTATTACAAATGTGTTGTGCTTTTAACTCTGACAGAACGAATTTGGATGAAACATAATTCACGGATAGATAGACTAACATGTTGCGTTAGGACGCCTATGAGCTATAGGCTTTAGTCGGCACCCCTACACACCCAAGCCCTTTGCGTGATGAGTCGACTTTAAGAATGGGTGAAGTATCATAACTCTTAAATCTTAATTAACGCAGAAATATTAAATCTCTCACTTACGCAATTAGTCAAAATTCTTCAAGTACAATGTACAGTAGTTTATTATTGAGATACGATAGCAATCATAGACTCGGCCTGAATGCAATAAAATGTACGGAATGTTGAAAAACGACTCAGTTGCTCTATTTAATTGTCATTGTTAATCCGACCAGCTGGTTTAAAAAACCTCTTAGTATCTAACCAGGGTTTCAATATTACATTCCAATTCAAGATCTTTTAATACAACTACCTTTTTATTATTTTTCTACCTATAGGTAAGCATAAATGAAAATTAAAATTCGTATGTTTGTCCTCTATGCGTATATAAATCATCCTTAGATACATAAGAATCGACTGTGATGAAACTATAGTGGGTTAATGTAACTCTGTAAAAGTTTAAGGTCCAAACGCCAAAAATATATGTATTTCATTTTAAACTTTGGCCACGGCGGCCAATCTCATAAAAACTAGCCATCTGAGTAGGAGATATTCTAGTGCAGAAGTAAGTGTCCTGATACAAGTACCCTCTCTATTCCTGTCGCATTCATACTCCGGTGGGCCGAATACTCGACACGACCAGTGAGAGTTAAGGCTGACGCTGACGCTGGCACCGACTCCAACAATAACTAAGTAATTAATTTTTTTTTCTTTTTAGTTTCAATTTGTAACGTTTTGAAGTCGGTTTTCATTTTTGTTAATTGAGTTTATCGTGAACAGACAGACAGACGCGGCAGTGATTTTGTTTTATAATTTGTACCTAGTGATTATCTTATAAATAAAATATCAAAATATTCAAGAAATATCTTTTTTCTATTCGCACTCAGGGTAATGAAAGCTTAGAGTGTATAAAGCTGAAGTTACGTGACAGTTGTTAGGCAAAGGATTTTTTGTAGCTAACCCATAGCTATCTTACGTGACGTGAAAGATAATTTTAATGAGTTGTTTATTTCCACCGGAGAGTGTTAAACTTAAATTTTAAACTTGAATGTGAATCACGTGTTTCCAGGACCAAAAGCGCTGAGCGGAAATTGACCAGGATGTACCCTTATGGCAACTGTCTCCTCGACTTCCAGGGTTCGACTCCTTATTTTAAATAAGGCGGTGCTAGGTGTTTTGTAATGCATGCGCGTGCGCCGTTTCCTGCGTCGAAAGGAGTGCTACCAACCATTGTTCGGTTGGAGGGGATGTATGTGACCTGAATAGATATTATGTCGAACTAAAAAACTTACGTTTTACTTAGTTACAACTGTTCAAATATTTTTATTTTGATTCAAATTGTTTAATGTTGTTTTTTATTATTATTTTGGGTATCTCTATATTTATTATATATTTTAAGTATATCTTACACATAAGGTACATTTTTAAAGCTTTTCTCTAAGAGATTTTTTAGCAATTTATTATTATTTCAGCTAGGTACTTATAAATACGTAGAGGGAAATAAAATTTAAAATAAATGCGTATTAATGTTAAATGTAGACATTTTTATAATGTTAAACTTTAAAATTTAAAATATTATTACAATGTAGATAAATGAAAAAGTTAAAACTTGATTTGCAATTTAATTGAAATGCTTTCGTCGTAAATAAGTACAAGCATATCTTCTATACATTTATTACATGAGAAAACGAGTTATATTCCACATTCTACACGTAATTTATGTAAAAAGTTATTTACTTTATTCGTAAAAGTAAGCGTAGCTAATTACATAACCATTCCAGATGAACATGTGTAGACACATGTTTTAAATAGTACGCGTTCGAATCCCGTGTGACCAACGTAAATGAGTGTTAAGGACCTCAATGGAAAAGTACATCAAAGGTACTCCCGTACCTTACAGTTTACACGTCCGTCTAATGACAAATACCTAAGAATGTCTAATTGGTATTCATCTGAGCGCGTGTAGACCACGCCGCGGTGGGGAAGAGTTAATAGCCGGCGCCGCCTTCGCGCCCAGGCATATTGTTCCGAGCCGTGCCCGCGAGCGCCGCTGCGCTTACATACTCCGTGAATATTCAAACTAAAGCCGGTGGCTGGGAAGGCAAGATGTCGGCATAGCTGATTGATATAATATACGGCTGTGTCACATCGAGCCAGCTCAATCCGCCGGCGTTCGACGAGAGAAGATTTGAAGGATCCCGCAACGTTTCCGAACGCATCGCTCCCGTCATTAGAAGGGTGGAGGGTGGCGGTCGTCTGACAGCTGTCAGCGGTCAGTGCGCACTCTCCTTCACGTTCACGATAGGAAAATCTTTATTTATAACACACACGACCATGTTCCCGTAGAGTGCGATCGCGCGTGTAATAAATACGAAACGACAGAATGGCGAACGACGAGGTGCTAGGGCCGCGCAAGACGATGTTCGTTTTAGTGATTGTTGTTGGATGTTTCGCCGTCCTGTGGCCTAGGATCCTCTCCCCGCTGATCCTGGGCCACACAACCGAACAACTCAAGCCCAACCAGTTCGACCGGGACGCAGGTAAATCGGTATTTTTAACTTTAGCTCAATGTCAATATCGCTGGACTGACCGACTGACTAAATCTAATTATACGTTTCGCCTCAAATTAACGCATTTTTGTCATATGGCTATGATAAAATAGGTGAGGTCGAAAGTTTCCGGAGCTAGTTAAGCGATGTTTGCGATTCTCAAGAACGAGATATTGCTATGCAAATATGTCTTGGTCCAGTTGTTGACTCTGAGCATTAATGTTTACAAAAGATCTGATTGGAATGCGGTCGGTTCTTACGTTAGATAAGTTTATATAAATGCATAATGCATATTATATTTGACAAATGGATTGCATAGATTATTTTTTCCCTTTTGTAAGATATTAATATTTACTACAGCCTTTATGTAAGAAGATTGTAATATTTAATGTATGTGTAATACTATGTGATATATGATTAGATTGATTTTGTATAAGTTTGAGGAAAATTTATAAAAATACAAATAATAAATATTTACAAATAAATATTTATTTTATATGTTAAATTAATTAAACATCAGAACTTTTAATTGGAGTTTCCTCATTCACAAAACCAGTAATTCATTTGTTATCAAAGTTCTTGTTAAAACTTCTTATCAATAGTTAATGTGCTCTTTTTATATTTTCATTTGTGTATTAATAAAAGTGTAATTATTGTAGTATCTACAATCTGACAGTATTTAGGTTCATTAATAAATTTTTGATAATATTAAATGATATCAAGACCTATTAATCATAGTACCTACTTATCATAATTATTTCCATAACATGCTATTTGTTAAATAATAACATGTTCTTTTTAAAAAAATGTGGTTATTATGGATTTCATTTCACATTGTTTTTTTGTGATTATTGTTGATTTTTCTATGTTTTACAAGTTAAGTTTAAGAATCATAATATTATATATTTTATGTCATATATTAATTTTTTATATAATATATTATCAGGCAAAAGAATAATAGTCAGCAGAATTTTGATGGTTGACAGTTACAGTTCTTAAACAGTTTAAATTAGCATGAATGCAATTTTAAACTTCTCTAACAATATCTATACTGTATATCGATACCTTAGTTCGCAAATCGGTTAACTTCTTTTCAACATTTTTTTTCAAAGGCTACCAAAATTAAGAAATACAATAATATTTATTATAAATTCAGACCAATATTTTTTTTATATTAACGATATATTCGTAATTAATCTAAAAAAATTATATTGTACGAGTTTGTAACACTTATTATATTGAAATAATAACGATTTTAGTGGCCCCTTAAAAAGTTCACGTTAACGGAGTTAGCCGATTTGCGAATTAAGGTATCGATATGACATCAGTGCTATAACTCATTTGTTTTTATCATATATTTTTTTCAGTCTTATTTTGTGAAAATAATAATTTATGTCTTTTGTATACATGTGTATTACGGCCTACTGGATGGATTTTTATTCTACTTAGCAATAGGATATCTGTACATTGAACCATTATTTTGTTTTTGTAGTGTCCTTTCAGTATTATTAAAATTTTACCATAGGCTGCTGTGAAGTTATATTCGAAACTGATGTGGCTGTTTTGGAATTGGTAAACGAGGTTTGCAATTCGGCGTTAAAAGATGGCAAGTTCTCCGCACAATCAGCAATAGAATGTCGTAAGGCGGTGAACGAGACATGTGGCTTCGATATTGCCGCGTTTGCAAGACGCAATGAAAATGTGGGAAAAACTACAAAAATGATTGTCGAGAGTATGAAAAATAGCAATAGCTC
Source organism: Boloria selene (assembly GCA_905231865.2). NCBI lineage: Eukaryota > Metazoa > Arthropoda > Insecta > Lepidoptera > Nymphalidae > Boloria > Boloria selene. The sequence goes on from HG993149.1 coordinate 1,036,790, forward strand.
GTGTTTGAGACAACATTTTGGTGTCCCCGTGTACAGTATGGGGAACCACTTCGCACTGAGTTACTGGAATCATACAGACAGTTAGTTGGTTTACTTTATGCCTGGATTATGCCTGGATTTTCTAACCTTTAACTTCTAAAACAGGGTGTTTGTGATAATGCTGTTTCTAATTTTACTAACATTAAATAATGAAATATTTGGCTGCCGTACACAATATTCAATATTCATGTACAATTCTAGTTACATTTTTTGGTGATAATCTTTGATATGATTGTCTATAAATTGTGGTTTAAATATAAAGAGTAGATCAGAATAATCGAAATAATTAATAATTACAAAATATAGTAATAATAAACAATGCATTGAAAAATAATTATACGCAGTTTTTAGATAGTGTTTCTTCTGCGTTAGTATATTTCATTAAAATTATTTTTAGTTGCGCACGCGACGGATATCCTTGTACTCTGTCAGTCAAGTCTATAGACTAAACTAATTTTAGATAGATATTGCTCTATATTGTTACTATCCTTACTAACTAATATTTTATATGCATTTAAAATAATAGTGATATATATTTCCTTCTGAGATACCGTTCCAGTCAGTCGGAATCTACAGACAAAATTCAAAAAACTATAGACTCGGTCCAATGACAATAACAATATCACTTCACAATTATCAATATCACTATACGATTATCAATAATAATAATTATTTTATTTAGATGTACCAAAACATATTGAATGTACAAATTAAACTTAATTATATTATATGTACATATAGATACGCAATTCTATGCTTATTAAGATTTTCGCTGAACTACTCTACGTTATTCGGCATATTTTTTAAATATATATATCTCTAGGTATATTAAGTAGTACTTATAGTGTTATTTTGAATTGATCTTTTCAGCTTTACAGTAAATTGACGACTCTTTCTCTACTTCTTTAAATTTGTAGTAGAAGTAGCTTTATGTAGGTATCGCAAATATTTTTTCGAAAATAATAGCGCGTTGAGACAGTGGTAGCCCAGCGGTAACGCGTCGCTCGGGTAACCGAGTGATGCGGGTTCAAAACGGGTCTCGCACCTCTGATATTTTCATGTGCGAATCATTTCTATTATGATTACTACTTGCCTTACGGTGAAGGAAACCCTCGCGAGGAAACCTGCATGTCTGAGAAAACCTAGCAAGTATTCAAAAAGACATCTGAAGTCCGCCAACACGCACTAGGCCAGCGCGGTGGACTATGGCCTGATCCCCCTCATACTGAGGGAGGCCCGTGCCCAGCAGTGGGACGTTAAAAAAAGGGCTGATGATGTTGATGATGATGAATAGCGCGTTCAAACAAACAAACAAACAGACTCTTCAGCTTTATAATATTAGTAAAGATAAAAAAATGTCGAGAAAACTGTTCCTGTGATACAAGCAATGTGTAAATTGACCGTATAATATAACACACGTTCTAGATTCTGTTAACTTATTTAGTTCAAGGGCAGCTGCATAATGTAAAGTGCCTCTTAATAAATAATTTACCTAGTTTTTATACATGCGGTCTATCTCTCCTTAATAATTAGTACTTACTTTAAGTACTACTGTTTTTTTTCTTTAAATATGTATTGTATTATAAATAATAGGTATTAATATTCTAAACGTTTCTCACAGTTGCTCTATACAGTTTGTAAAGTTTTTGATCTTAGATAATGTGGTTTTCTGGGCTAATTTCAAAAATAGGCGAATTTTTTATATATGTAAGGATTTTTCAAAAAACTATAGCACTTAATGTGACATAAAAAATTTGATTAACTCCGTTTTTCGAATTAAAAATGTATGTATTAATAGTTAACCGTAACCACTCCTTAGATATGCGTTTCGTCCGAAACAAGAATCAATGAATTCTTTTTAGTTTTAGGATTATAAAGTTCCTGAATGATCTCATTTAATAATATATAAACAGTATGCATGTGTTTTTGTATATCTTTAAGACAAGTGTTGGGTTTTAAGGACTGCTAGTAATTCAACATGTGTCCAGATTATAGTTGTAACTATGACGTAAATGGTCGTAAACATAGATCTGGCCTTGTATTTTTTTTTCACTTTATTAGATGGGTACAAAATTATTACTTACTACTAGAACAGATCACATAATACTATACTAGCTACTAGTAGTAATACTAGCCTCGCTTTAATTTTTACGTTTTTGGAATTCTTTTTCAAGTAGGTAATGCCGTAAAACATCATCTATGTGCCAGTAAAAGTTCCGTCAAAATCAATCCAGCTGTTTCTCTATATAAATAAAATGATAGAGGTCTGCAGTTGTGCGCGCATCACGGAAAAACCACTGCATAGATTTCAATGAAACTTTCTAAGTTTTATTTCTTAGAAACTTAGCCCTTTTCAAAAAAAAATGATTGCGATATCTTCATTTAATAAAAAGTTATTAAAGTTTCAAAAAATAACGATTTGTATATGCACTGCGTGTTCAGTGATGTATGTTTCCTTCTCGCGGAGTAGTGGGGCAAGCGGCGTAGCGCGCATGCGGAAAACTTTGTTAATATTTCAAGCAACGCGGACGAAGTCGCGGGTATCAGCTAGTCCTATATAAATTGAGTTCAATTCTATTTATTTTGTATTTCTCTAAGACAAGTTTAAGGTAATCATGTTGAAAATGATTTTCAGATGAAAATATTAGAGATATGGTATTTGAATCCTCGATGAATCCTCACTCGGTTTACAAAGGGATCGCGTTACCACATAGCTAGTAGCTACCATTGTTTTCAGTCGTTAGGTGCTTAACTATAAACATTACTATTGAATTTCCTTACATTTTATACTTGATCACTTATTTTTATTTCTAGGGGATATGCATTGACATTGTATTATATTACACAAACAGTGTTGTTTAATAACTTAACTTTAAATGAAAAATGAGGCAGTGGTAACCCAGCGGTAACGCGCTCGCTTTGATAACTTTGATTTGAATGATAGGGGTTTAAATCCGGGTCTCGCACCTCTGACATTTTCATGTGCGAATTGTTTCTAACATGATTACCACTTGTCTTACGGTAAAGGAAAACGTCGTGAAGAAACCTGTATGTCTGAGAAAACCTAGTAAGTTTTCAAAAGACATGTGAAGTCCGCCAATACGCACTAGGCCAGCGCGGTGGACTATGGTCTGATCGCCCTCGTACTGAGGGAGGCCCGTGCCCAGCACAGGGACGTTAAAAAGGGCTGAAGACAAATGAAAAATAAATCTAACTATTAATAAAATTAATACATTAACTTGCCTAAACATTTATTTTATCTATTGAAAAATGGACCTATGTCTTACTGTTTTCTTGTAATTTTCTCTAGAAATACGCATTATTATAGATGTTGCGTTGTAAGAGTGTAAAATCAATATATCACATTGACAGGTGCAATACCTTAGATGCTACATTACCAAGTTTCTACATGTTATCCTGACGGCTACATTCTACGCTCTATTGAATTTAATTAATTTTAGAAAGATAGTTGGATTATTGGTATAAGGTATTGCAACGTTTTCCAAGCACTGGCAATTGCGTATTGCATTTTCCGATGCTTTGATACATTACTTATGTTATAGTCGGTATATTAAATTTTTTATATATTTTAAGTTTCTGTGTAATCTAAACTAATCCTAACTAATATTATAAATGCGAAAGTAACTCTGTCTGTCTGTCTGTTACGCTTTCACGCCTAAACCGCTGAACCGAATTCGATGAAATTTGGTACACAGATAGAGAAGACCTTCAGAAAGGACATAGGCTACTTTTTATCCCTGTAATCTCACGGGAACGGCAACTACGTGGGTGAAACCGCGGGGCGCAGCTAGTATGTATTATAAAGCTGAAAAGTTTGTTTGTTTGGTTGAACGCGCTAATCTGAGGAACTGGACAGTAAGTGTATCGAGGAAGGGGGTATATTATATCGCGCTACGACCAATGGTAGCGGTTTTGCATTAACAGGATTCATTTCAGTTTTGGGCATGGTTAATATTGGCCATACTAGTGTTGGATGCGGTCTGACGTTTTATTCGATGGTAGGTTAAGAATTAATTTAAAGAATTACCTGAAGGGATGAATGGAAATAGGTACAGGGTTGGCAGGGGGGTAACAAATTGCATCAGTACGGGTACTGCTAGTTTATTTTCATATATAAAGAAGTAGGTAGCTCATCCTTGATTCATATCTACTTGTCTAGTGTTGTAAAACAGGTTAAAGTGCAAATACATTTTAAGTAATATCTAATAATATTATAATGAAGTTAATTTCTTCTGATATTACACAACACTACAGAACTTCAATTAACCGGTTGTTCTGAATTCGGACCAGTAACAGTTCGCAAGTGATGAGACGCTGACATCATGTTTGTCAATTCTCTAACAGATTGTGTTGTAAATGCAAATACAGCTTTCACAAAGCGATGTAAGTAACTCGTTTTAAGTGGCCTCTACTTGTAATGCAAGAACAAAAGTATTAACGTACCATTGTCAGTTGCTAAGGTCACTGAGTTTCGGGGCTATGGCATAGGAGCTAGCGGGAGCGATAAGCGGCATGCTGTCTTAGTTCCTTAAAAAATACTTATTGTTTTATTAAATTCGTTATGTAATCTGTGCGGAAGTGTGGATTTTTTTTTAATATGTCTACGACATAGAGTCTTATAAGAGCGGCATGAGCAATTTTATCTAATTGTTAAATCCGCATTTTTAATCATAAAGTTTTAATGGGACTTTTTTAGGCTGAATGATAAACCCTAGATAATTTCATACCAACTATTGAATCATCGAATATCATAATAAATCGATCGGCTACCTGAAAGCTTTTTGTTACGCGAAACATTCTCATATTAGAATAAGTTTAAGGGTCGTTCGCAATATATCTGCTACTAGTATTTCCCGCGGCTTCGCACGCGTTCTAACGACTGGAAACCAAGTTCTTTCAGAGTTGTGCGGTATGGTACCAAAACTCGCAGAGTAACGCCCGCCCTTCCCGTTTTCTCAACATTTTAATATTTTTTGAAGTTGCCATTAAATGAATATTTTAGTTGTCTTGAAGAGTTAGTCACAATGAAGTTCAGAATTAAACCAATTGGCTCTTATTCAAATACCAAAAGCTTATGTCTTATTAACCCTCATTCTAGACGCAAAACGACAGCTCGACGGAGGCGTAACTTGTATTTTTTCCACACTACACGCAGTGCTAATGACACCTAAATATTCTAAGTGAAATGTCATTTAACTCGGCCGTGTTGAAAGGCGAATGATGGCTGAATTTGCATAAATCATTTGCTTTAATATGTTACCGATTCTTTTTTATGGTTACAACGTTACTTTAACCTATTTTGTACGTTTGCATCCACGCTAGTCGAATGTTGTCCGGTTTTCCTAACATTTTAAAATATTTTAATGCTATTTTAATATTATCGATAGTAAGTACGGTACAGGGCTATTTCACTTATTTTTTATCTATGTCTAAAATGTAGTCTTACAAACAATATGAAATAGAGCGATATGTAACAATTATATTTTTAAAACTTGTTCATGCTACTTCTATACTTTCTTTTACCATTTAAAATATTATTTTTACATATAAAAAACATAAGAAGTTAAAAAATGAAATGCGTGCTCAGATATTATATTTTTAGCTTAACATAATACCTATGTAGATACGACTTGTGTAGTAAATCACGAATCTGTACTTACTGTAATGGTTTGGGTTTGGTAGTTTAGGTGTAATTTTCTTTATATATAAAAATGTTAATGCTACAAAGATTAAATTTAGTTATTAGATCCACTAGAAAAGGTTTTTTTGCTTCCAGCTTTATGAAAATCCATCTTTAAAGTTACAGTAATTAAAATTGGAAACAATCTTGCAGGTTAAAATTTCTATTCAAAGTTTTAGGTAGTATTTTTTCTAGAAAGGTAAAGCAGGCAGTGAAGTAAACTCCTCACTTTTACAAGAGTAGCAGTAACACACCACGCGAGCATAGCCGCGGGAAAACCATAGTTATTAATAGATTGCCGGAGAAAATAAATTAGAAATAAGATACGGTGCTTGAAAAATGTTTTCCTTTCATACAACGGACTTACATAATCCTCTCGGTTTTCACTGAAGTGATTTGTATAGACATACCGCCAGCTTTCCAACGCTTCGGCTTGCTTTGCCGCTGTAGAGCTTTTGACCTGCTAAGATAACACTCCTCGTGCCGCCTAATAGCTTACACCGAGTGTAACAAAACCAACGGTTATTTTATGGTTTTACTGAAATTGTAGATATATGTACAGAAGTTTACGCTTTCTATAGAGTATATTTTAAAAGTTTTAAAATTGTTTTAAAAAATATATAAATACTATTGCATATAACGTATTTTAGATTTATTACCTACTAGCGACTCGCCCTCACTTCGCTCGGGCTCTTCCCTAGATTTAGCACAGGCAAAGCCGCGGGACTCGCTAGTTATGCATATAAACCTTCCTCTTGAATCACTCTATCTATTAAAAAAACCGCATCAAAATCCGTTGCGTAGTTTTAAAGATTTAAGCATACATAGGGATATAGGGACAGAGAATGCGACTTTGTTTTATACTATGTAGTGATATATAACTTATTATTTTATTATATTTTCTTAGAAACTTTTTAGTGATACATAAGTTTAAGTACATACATAAAGTGACAAATAGTTTGAAATCTTGGTATAATTAGAAAACTATTTCGTTACATGAAATATGCCTCCGTACATGAACATGGTAGACGTTGAACGTTGTAGTAACTAACTAGCGAGTAGCGACTCACTCTCGCTCCGTTCGGGCACAATTTCTGTATTGTGGTTCGGGTTAGCCTTTAGGTACGTTTTAACGTTTAGCTATACTATTACTCAATGTGATTTTACAAATAATATTTAATCTACAGATTAGATTCAGTTATAATTTTAAAAAGATATAGTAAATATTTAATAAAAAATGTTGGGACTTGGGAGTGGTGGTATACTTATAGAAAAATATACTTTGTTCAGTCTTTTTCCGTATATCTCTCGATAGGCGTAGTTATATCAAAATCTCGAACACTATGTTAATAAATGATAACTAAAATTAGTGATAATCTAGTCTATTGAAAACAGATCATCCTTTAAAAAAATTGTATTGCTTAAAACAGAGTGTAATCCGGTTATCCTAACACATGCCCATGTAGCACTAGTCGACCATCTGCTCGCCGGCCTCCATCAAACATTACATATTTGCGTGCGAGAGCTAGGTACGCGTTGTTTAAAGAAACCTTGGCTTCCTATATGGGTTTAAACAAATTAGGTACCAATTGATGAAGTGGGTCAAATTGTGATAAAATATCGTAATTTATAAGCAGAAGCGGAGTGGATGTCCATTTTCTTCTTTTTCTTCTTTTTCTACTCTTTCTCGTCTCTATTGTTGGTCTAGAAAGCAAAGTTACCGTACTATGTTTGAAATTTTGAAGTAAAAACCTTGTTTGGTTATAATATAAGTAAGTATCGGAAATCGAACTAACGATGTTCCAGTGTGATTTAGCTAATACCAATAAAATATAAAAACAAATAGCTTTGTATTACTAAATACTATTGACAATTGATATAGTTTAATTCGGTTTCTTCTAAGCTTACACCTTCTTCAAAAGAGTTATTAACTGGCCTGAAATTATGCATCGACTCCCATAATACTTTTAGGTAAAAATTTTTGAGTGATTTCTTAATCCGTCTAGTTACTAGTCGGATAGCATTTCCTATCGGCTAAAAAATATAATTTCACCAATATACATCCTAATCTTCATAAACTTTCCAAGAGTTATTGGCCATAGAGTAATCAAACAAAATTGAAGATTCAAATTATTAAAATAAATAAATAATAAATATGTTGGGACATTATCACACACAGCGCCATCTAGTTCCGTGGTAAGCTACGAAAGAAGCTTGTGCTATGAATACCAGATAGTTTGAGGAGAACAAACATCCGAATTTAACAAATGAATGCCCCTAGCGGGACTCGAACCTGTGACCGCTGGCGCAAAAAACCAGGTCACTACAAACTGCGCCAAACGTACGACATTTCTATAGGACGACACTGTCGTCCTATAGAAATAAGTTATCTTTTACTACTCTAAGTTACTGTCAACCAATTTTGCATAACTAATTACTGTTAGTCCTCTAAAGGCGATATAATTAGAACACATGCCATGATAATAATTAGCGTACTCTATGAAATCCAGTCATATCCTAATTAGACGCGTTAGACTTCCTGAGTCATTGAATTAAGAGGATCTTTGAAGGCATGTATTGTGTGTGAGTTGTGTCTAGAACTTCATATTCTATATGAACTTAGGGATTTAGGTTTTTTTTTGCTTTTTTAGCTTGTTCTATTTTGAATTAATTATGTTATAGACATGCAATGATTTTTTTAAAGTAAATGTGGTTAGGTTTTTTTGTTAGGCTAAATCGTGTGTCAGTTTTTTCCCGATGTTATTACATTTTTTTTTATTTATCATTATCATCAGCCCTTTAATTTTTTTATTCACTATACATTATTGCCTACGATCGTTTATCGATCGATTCATTCAGCCTGAGAGCAATGGCAATGCAAGTATACTGAGGGCTTAGACTACTTTGAATTTCCACAAAGTTGATAAAGTGAAATTGATTGACCCTGGTGTGTAGTTAAACATACGGAGAACTTTTGTTGTTCTTGCACTGACGGCTTTATATAAATTTGTTACTTCTTTACAGCCTGGACTTATATGTATGCTTAGTCACAAATAGCTTATGAGGATATATAGCTAGTGTACTCGTTTTACAAATGAATAACATACTTAAAATGAAATACTACCGTTATACATGGGTAAAGCGACATGAAATTAACTGCGAAAATAAACACTGCGGGAAATGTGAATTTTATCAAAGTATCCTTTTAGAATTTTACTCTATTTCTTTTTTAAATATAGAAAATATCTATATTTTTAACAGATTCCCTTACAATGAATAATTAAAATTAATGAGTTTATTTAATTGATGACTAAATATAAGTTGGTAAATGTATAATGCATGAAGAAAGGAATGTACTGACACTATTTATTACTATAAGCTTTACTATATGACTTAAGGCTTGAGTTTCTATATAATAGTTATTTAATAAAAGAAATTACGAAATTTTTACATTTATGGTTAATTTTGGTTTTGTCACAGAACTAATAATAATATAACTGTTTGCAGTGGGCTTACGCCTAATAGACGCCACTTTATGAACTGGGTTAGTCATTAACCCAACATACGGCACTCTACTTTGTACTAAATTTGTGCAAATATGTATAGATATTTGTTACATTTCACTCAAAAACTAAACGGACTTTTTAAAACTGTACAGTAACATAGCTTATACAGCAAAGTGACACGTAAGTTATAACTATTAAAGATATACCTACCTAATAATTAAAATAACTATAAACTTCGGTGGGGTAGTTAAAGAAGATGAGTGGCAAGTGCAACTTTCTCTATATAACTTCTAATTCCAAAAGATAAGAAGATAATGGCAAGTGCTACTTTCTCTACATACCGTCTAATGCCAAGAACAATATTAACTAATACTATTTTTACAGCGTTAAAGCAAGAGCGACCACCCATCCGAATGGCACCACACCCAGCGTTACTTGAACGCGGTAGAGCCATCCCACCCGGCACTCCACCGCCGACCCGCCCAGTGGCTCTGCCTCCTCACGTCAGGGTACGATCACCACTCTCAGTATACTACGAACTGGAAATCAAGGTATTGGTCTGAAGGTGTGCTGGCTTGGCAGGAATGACAGTGGCAGGTAGGTTCTGTGAAGGTCTATCTGTCAGTAATGTTTTGACATCTGTTTCTTTTTTAAAAAAAATAGGCTATAGGATAATTAAATCAGCTTATAATTTTAAGTTTAATGATATCTGTGATAACAAAAAAGATGTTTTGAAATTTATTATAAGTTATCTGCCATTTAAATTTGTTGGGTAAACGACATTAGAAAAAATAAAAAAAATAAAGTTACTTTTTTTAAGTTCTTTACGTATACAGATAATAATTAATTTTGACATATATGCCTTCATAGAAAGATTTCAATGTTTTAATCTCAGAAGCAGCTTTGCATTTCAACCGATGCCGCTATTAACTCCACTCGAGGTAAGTAGCAAATAAATAATGCATATTAGTATAGTTCTTAAGTCTAGTTAATAATATACTCGTATATGTGCTTATAATAATTATAATATTCTGTGTATTTAATGTTGTATATATGCCATAATGTAAGTTTCGTAGCTTAAATATAACGGAGCTGTTAACATACCAGTGAATTTATATATTTTATATAATATTCTAAATCTTCTTTTTTTAATACATGTATATATATTATAAAATGTACAACAAAAGAAATTATTCGAAAGGTATAAGGTTTGCTTCCCAAACCATATGAATCGGATTCAAAACCCGAGTCTCGTATCTATGTAAATCTATACTAATATTATAAAGAAGTAAAGTTTGTTTATTTGTTAAATTGTAAGGGGTAATCTCGGGATCTACTGAACCGATTTTAAAAATTCTTTCACCAATAAAAAGCCACATTATTGCTGAGTGTAGGCTATATAAAACACCGAAAAATAAAAAGGCTTTTACGTCCGTTTTGCAAAGTGAATCGGAGAAAAAACGGTCGAATGAAAGCGTTTCTACTAACGCTGCCTTGACTATGAAAGATATATTTTTGAGTTCTAGAGAAAAGATGTGGAGCTTGAAAATGCCTACAAAAAAGTCAACGACAGCATATGTCTAACTTAAAAACACTATGTACTAAATAGGTTTATTAAAATTATGCCCAACGAAGTGGGCACGGGTCAGCTAGTATAATATACATGTGCGAATCATATTCAACATGCCCACCAACGTGGTGAAGGAAACATTGACTAAAAATCTGCATATCAGAGAGATACTAAAAAGTTGTCGAGAATCGGTACATGAGTAGTGCACTAACACGCACTTGTCCAGCGTGATGGACTATGACCTGATTCCATCATATTACGGGGACCGCTAGTGTTGAGGAGTTTTATAGAAAAATCTACCATAAATATTCTTATATGTCTTCATGTACCATAAATAATGGTAACTGTCCACAAAATATGCCAAACGACTACACAACCATGTCAAAATAAACCGACGCGAAGCAGAGCTACTTGCTGTCAGTACGCGCGCGTGTGCGCAGTGTTGGCGTCCTTCGACTGTGGCGCTAAGTATAAGATGAAGCGAGAAATCGCAGTTTAATTTAGAATCAGCTGTTTAAAAGTTGATTTATTGAATGTAACTAAATATAAGTTCTTAATTATTGTTATATTATCGTAAAACGACTGGAATAATTTAGGCGAAATTTAGTGCTCAGATAGATTATTATCTGAAGTCATGCGTATTCCACTAGGGTACAAAGTACCGAAACGAAGTGAGTTTGTTTTTTCGAGAGAAAGAGAATTGGAATACGTATTAAAAACATCCTAGGTTCCTCTAGGTTCTAGGACAGAAAGGAAATCTGTAATTAAAAAAATAACCCTACAGTTGATTTTCATACCTGTTTCAATTATTTTCAAGTAAAATGTCAAAGACCATTAAATTCTTTGTATTGTGATGAAATTTATTACTAACAAATTTTCTCTTAGGCTTCCCGCGTTGTAAGATAGAATAATCACCTAAGTATGAACATTGTACATATTATATTTCTACAATTCACAGATTGTTCGTATTTCGAGATGAACATATTTTTATCCACTTATACTAATTTGACTATTTTAGGTAGAGGTAACCAACAAGGCCTCGCATTTCTCTCAATTATTACCACTAGTTTGACGGAAAAGGGAAACATCGTGAGGACACCTGCAAGTTTAAGGAAAACTTCGCAAGTTCTCGAAAGTCTTTTTTTGTCCCACTGACAAAAAAAGACCTGAATGGATACTATTTTGATATAATATTGAATAGAATATAGGCTATAAATTAGTGCAGATACAAGAAATTATGCATCAACAGAACGCCACAAGCTTTTGTCTTACGGCGTAACAATAATGCGCATGATGTCATTCTCATTATTTTTGGACCTCAGCGATGTGACCGTCGCACGTCTATATTTGATTGCGTATATCATTCCCTATTATATTGTACCACGATGCGTTACGAGGATATTTTATTAATAAATGTTAGGTAGCTTGGTACTAGTTGGGTTGATTAGTTGTGTTCAGTCATCAGTGGTTTCGTACAAAAAAAAAATGGTCTCAATATTATGTATTTAGATATTTTCCCGCACTACTCAAAATATTCTAAAGTTTATCAAAATCGGTGCCGTGGTTTTCACGCAATGCCAGATATTCCCAGACAGACATTAATTCGGCCTTTTTATTGATAATAATTACATTCGAACAAGATTTTCCAAAAAATATTTAATTTACTTCGAATCAGTCAGAATTTTATTATTGTTTTACGTATGGCTCAGTTGGTAGGTGGAGTCGCGGGTTCGAGTCCCGCTAGGGGCATTCATTTGTTGAACACTTATTTTTGTACTTCAGTCATGAGTGTTTATATTTATAATGTATGTATTTAAAATGTATATATATGTGTAGTATATCAACTATCTGGTATCCATAACACAAGTCTCGTAGCTTACCACGGAACTAGATGGCGCTGTTGTAATAATGTCCTAACATATGAATAGATATATAATCTTATTATACATAGAAGGTACAAGCAGACGTAGTCATTAGCAGGAGATCGATTGTTACAAAAGCACTCTGTATTTATAACTTACAAGATCGTTGAAGTCAACACGTCGCATCACTAATAGTGAGGTGACATAACAAGTGGCTTGAGCTTGGCAGACTGACAAAGGGCTATACATGGATTAGATTCTTGCATTATTACATTTATTTTGCATAGGCTTATACTCTAATTATCTAAATATCTATGTGATATAAGAAGAAATAGAATGTTCGAATAATTTATTTATTCTTATACTCTAGCGAATCATCCATCTAGGGTCTTCGTCCTTGGGTACCTTTTAATGGTAAATAAGTAGATTTCACAGTGATGATATATTTTCCGGTATATCATCACTGTGAAATGTAAACATTGAAAATGAAATGAATGTATAGGGTACCCTAAGTATACATTCATTACAAATATAACTATGTATTTCAATAAGATTTTCGAAAAAATGTTGTGTAAAGATTCGACAGGTTTTCAAATTTTATTATATGTAGGCATAGATAGATGAAAATAATTTTGCTTCGTAGTTTTTAAAGTAAAAATAAACTAAACTAAATGTTACCTATTTGAGAAATACATTGAACTCAAACGTAAAAGTATTTAAAAGCCACTTAACTGTTTAACGACGCGATGACTTCAATACCAAACGAAATTCAATGTAGGCACATTATGGTCATTTCGGTCAAAGAGCCATTTGCATGACAAAGATGGTAAAGTAGCTTTGTATTGTCGACTTAAAACTGATACACTCTTTATTTTTCGACACAATTGTTAACCGTTCGCTTTGCTATATTTACAAAAACGCTACTAACTTTTAGTCCCCGCGTTAATTTTACTAGTAACGACTAAAATTATCTTCATATTTTTATAAATTTAAAATTATATATCACCATCGTGAGGAATTTTAGAAGACAATAAGAATTTTATTTAGTAAATGCCAATGGTACAACAGTTGCAACGCGCTCGCCTGGGTAATTAAGAGGACGAATTGGAAATTTTGGAGTCAGTGATCTCAATTTTTGTCAGTAATTACAAAACGAATGAAAATATAAATTGGTGACCTGATAATTCATGATAAAAACTTTATTTTGTTAGTTTTCAAAACGTGATTATGTAACTTTTGTAACAGAAAAAAGAATATTAAACATACCCCTTTTTAAAAAGAGATTCACATCTTATGGGCAAACGGGACCGATTTAAGCCTCATAACTTTCTCCGTAGATGAGTCTATACATACTCTTTAAAATTGTAGAAGGAATTTCTCAAACTATGTTACGCCGCGTCGCTTCGCCGCGTCTTGCAATATTTACGTTACTTATCGGGGTGTGTGCGGGTTGCGGGGCGGGCGTGCCTGGTTTTAGAATTATTGTTTAACAATTCGTCGCCTTAAGTGGAGCGGGTTCAAATCCGAGTGTCGCACCATTTGCGAATCATTTCTAACATAATAACTAGTTGTCTGACGGTAAAGGAAAATATCGCGAGGGAAGCTGCATATCTGAGAGCACCTAGCTAGTTTTTTACCGTCTTTTTCTCAAACGAGCTGGTACCACTGCCTACAATCCAAACCAAATCAGTCTCCAGAGCAATTTTTAGTATAAGAAGGCAGATATACGAACTATGCGCATTACAATGTTGCAATCTATTTTCGGTAAATGAATGAATATAAATTATATATGTTCAATAAACACAATACATGTGGGACGCTTAAATTTAACGGCATTGTTAGTACACCTACTGTCTATGCTATTTTCATTGTTTACTTAACTTCTATTAATGTAGTAAGACGTGGTTAAGTTCAGAAATAGAAATTATCGAATTTAAAATCATTACACATAAATAAAATTGAAGTGGCTGTCTTTAATTTCAAATTAACAGCTTTTTACTAGATGCATATAAAACCATATACGGTAATTATGTAGGTACATCGGAAAGTTTTTTTTGTCTGTCTGTTTGCTCCGCCTAATCTCTGAGACGGCTGGACCGATTTTGACGGGACTTTCACTCGCAGATAGTTATTGTTGTAAGCTACTTTTATTTTATTAGAAAAACATAAAAACCGTTTCATTTATTTTAACTTACGGTTTGCTAGTTTATTATATTATGATGAGTGCGAGTCAGAGTCATGATGAATAATGCTCTACCCGGAAAGGTTAGATTTTACCGAGAAAATTTTAAAACTTAGCGTCTTATCTTTCTCTGTTTTCGAGTACATCTAATAAGAATGTATTTTAATTTAATAATTAAAATGCACTTGTATATAATAAATGGCCTCCTCTATTTATTAAAAGAAAAAGTAAAGTCTGTATCTACATGATGTTAGATTATTAGAAAACGTTTAACGTATTATTATTATAAATAATAATACGTTAACGTATTATTATTATAAATAATAATACGTTAAACGTTTTCTCGCTGCAGAATATATAAAAAAATATAAGTAGCTATTTATAAAAATGTATAATATTTCAAACTTTAAATTTAATATTTTAAGACAAAATCACTACATAACATAAAGCAGTCGCTTTCTCTGTCCCTATGTCCCTATGTATGCTTAAATCTTTTAAACTACGCAACGGATTTTGAGGCGGTTTTTTTTAATAGATAGAGTGATTCAAGAGGAAGGTTTATATGCATAGCTAGCGGATCCCGCGGCTTTGCCTGTGCTAAATCTAGGGAAGAGCCCGAGCGAAGCGAGAGCCAGTCGCTAGTAAGCGATAAATGTAAAAGACATTATTTTTTATTGATGGCACCTTTCCCTGCGTTGTAACTTGTATAGGTATACAAAGTATTCGGATGGCATTGGTATCGACACACGCATGGCCTAGACGCAGAAATAAATCCGACTCGCATCGTAAGAGTAGGCATATGATTCATTGATGCGTTCTAAAAATTATTTACTCGAGTTTTGTATGAATTCATATAGCGATTATAATCGATTTTACAATAATCATCGATTTGATAATTATTAACTAAAAGACTATCTAAAAGATATTTGCACCCATAATAACAATAACTAGACGTTCTTTATAAACCCTTTAAGGATTTTCATTATGACTAGAGTGTACTGGTACGTTTATGACACTGGATCAATTTTTGTATGTGTTGTTTTGTGTATTGAATACACAAAATATGTGTTTTGTGTAATGAAAATTTGTGAATGAGTTACACAGGAAATTTATATACACAAAATGTATGTATATATCCATATGTATAGGTACCTCACTGGGTAGTAGAGTTGTTTATTTAGTTTTACATTTTTTATTGTTAGAAGGCTGTGTGTGAAAAGGATTTTTAGTTTTTACCAAATCGAAAGAAATTCGCAATGTGAAGAGTTACATCATGCGAAAATCGTATCTTTGACTACATATATTGTCACTGTGCCTAATGTTTTTCAGATAACTTATTGCAGAAGCTAAGAGATATGACATTGATGTAATTCATGTTACGCTTATCTCAAGTTACACTTTAGATTCTATACTGTAATAAATCATAAATGTAATTTCTAACTACCGTAGTAACTTAATCTATCGAAGTTTGACCTAACTTTGCTTTTCTAAGTTGCATACTTTTTGATGTTTCACTATTAGGCACGTGCCGCTGTTTAATACGTGCGGGATAAGTCCATAGTAGCCACCACTCTGGTTTTTTTTTATTATGAAACTATCATCTTCTGACATGGCGATCAGAAACTTTTTCTATCAAACTTTTTACATTTTCAGCGACTTATGTTATCATTATCAATCCTTAATGTATAAACTTACAGGCTAAGCTTATGAAGTATTCTTTTTTAATTTATGTTATCATTTTCAATCCTTAATATATAAACTTACAGGCTATATAAGTTTATTATGAACTTTTTTTTGTCACCACGCTGGTTATGTGCGGGTTGGTAGATTTCACCTGTGATTTCACAATCTTTCGAACACGCAGACATTCAGGTTTCCTCACAATGTTTTCCTTCACAGTAAGACAAGTGGTAATCATTTCGGAAATGACAATTATCTTATTACTCTCTTATTCAAATATTCTTCTCTATATTAAATATAGATAATTAATATTAAAAAAAATTCTTCCATCTCGTACAAATCTGCGACGTAAATTAACAAAAATGAAAATCGACTTCAAAACGCTACAAATCGAAACTAAAAAGAAAAAAAAATAATTTTAATTACTTAGTTATTGTTGGAGTCGGTGCCAGCCAAGAAGGACAGTTTTATCCTGCCTTTGCAATAACCTTTCGAACGGATATTTTGATTATATTTACAAATTGATACATTAATTAATTAAAATGTATTAAGATTATTTTGCTTTGGCTGGCACCGACTCCAACAATAACTAAGTAATTAAAATTATTTTTTTTTCTTTTTAGTTTCGATTTGTAGCGTTTTGAAGTCGGTTTTCATTTTTGTTAAAAAATAATTTATTTTAAATTTTTTTGTGGAAATTATTATGTTTAAATAAGATATTGGAAGGCTAACTAAACTACTGCTCCAATAAGTCAGCGAAGTTTTGAAATGAACGACAATAGTCAATCGAGATTTGTCCACGTCTATTTTTCCACGTAACTCGTAGACGTTAATAAGATTTACCTTCTATTATCAATCCACCTAATATCCTGAAGGAATACGACTATCAGTTCATAACTACGCATAATATTAAAAGAATTTTCTTTCAACTCCTAACCGTTGAGGATATATCCCTTACATCATCACAAATTCTTGAACAGCTTTAGAAAATATATGAAAAAGGTAATCAGTGCCGATAAAATTTAAGGGTTGCCCTCGATTTCTCTAGGATCCCATCATCAGATGCTGACTTGGTGACAATGAGAACATCTTGAATGTATACCCTACCGAACAAAAAAGAAATTTTTAAAATCGGCCCACAATTCACGGAGAAATCGGTGAAAACACATAAAAAACAACTGTTGAGGAATTTTACCTTCCATCATCAGCTCATCCACATGAGATGATGATTTTCATACGTAAAAGCTTTATCTGGTTTAGAAAATATATCAAAAACATAATAGGTGCCTGTAAATTTTGAGAGTTGCCTTCGATTTCCCTGGGATCCCATCATCAGATCCTGACTTGGTGACAATGGGACCACCTCGGAACTATACCCTACCAATCAAAAGAAAAATTTTTGAAATCGGCCCACAGACGGCGGAGTAATCGGTGAACATATATAAAAAAAAAATACATACAACGGAACATATAACCTCCTCCTTTTTTGAATTTTTTTTGAAGTCGGTTAAAAAGTTTACAAAAGCTAAGAGTAAAACATTACTTGCTTTACCAACAAGTTACAGAACAACATAAGTTAATCTCTCATGTGACTAATTTATTATGTATTAGCCTAATATATATAAGACAGTGGTAGCCCAGCGGTAACGCGTCGCTTGGATAACCGAGTGATGCGGGTTCAAATCCGGGTCTCGCACATCTGATATTTTCATGTGCGAATCATTTCTATCATGATTACCACTTGTCTTACGGTGAAGGAAAACATCGTGAGGAAACCTGCATGTCTGAGAAAACCTAACAAGTTTTCGAAAGGCATGTGAAGTCCGCCAACTCGCACTAGGCCAGCGCGGTGGACTATGGCCTGATCTCCCTCGTACTGAGGGAGGCCCGTGCCCAGCAGTGGGACGTTAAAAAGGGCTGATGATGATGATGATATATGTACGGTCTGGATTTATGCCCATATGTTCTGCAGATATTTCATGGACTTAAGTGTAACGCAGTATTTAGTGCGTATTAGTTAGTAACCGTATATTGAATTTGTCGTCACTGTTATCATATAGCAATTAAGTACCGGATGTGCATATGTACACTCATGTTTTTTCATAGAATTAGTAAAAAATTTACAGTTTTTTTTTTTCATTTAGAATCATAAATAAAAAGCAAGTCTGTAAACTATGCGAAAGTTCATATTCCAATTTGATTGAAAAGGAGTTACACATTTTTCTATTTACATACTATTATAGACTAGTGTTCGTCCAGTTTCCAAAATGGACTATAATTTTTATTATTTTTTTTATTTAAAAAAAAACTAAAGCTCAATAGCTATTACTTATTATTTATATATTGCTACTTATTATTACTATATCACTACATAGTATAAAACAAAGTCGCTTTCTCTGTCCCTATATCCCTATGTATGCTTAAATCTTTAAAACTACGCAACGGATTTTGATGCGGTTTTTTTAATAGATAGAGTGATTCAAGAGGAAGGTTTATATGCATAACTAGCGGATTCTGCGGCTTTGCCTTTGCTAAATCGAGCGAAGAGTCGCTAGTTGCTTATAAATAAAACGATTGACAAAGCGGGGTAAATGTTACGACTTAATTAGTCTATGCCTATTTTTATATATTGTACAGGTACCTAATTTATTCTACATTCACAAACATACACGCAAATTTTATTTAAATGGATGATGAATTGAATCACTATTAAATTAAGTTTTGCAATCACAGTACGTGGGAGCGTGTATCTTTCACACAATGCGTCATTGTGGCATTCAGTTATTTAACTCCTTTGCTACTAATTTTCTTTTAGCAGGATTAAAAAAATAGAAATTAGAAACTGCAATATTATAGTGAAAAGCTAGTAAAGATACTATTATAGTCCCGACTTTAGAGAAAACGACAAGACTATTCGAAATTTTGTAGGTGTTAGTGTTTCTTATATTTGAAAAAGGAACAACTGTATGTAAGTTTTGGGTATATCCCTGCTAATAAGTATGGATAATATAAATTAGTGAAGGGTGATAATAAAAATAATAAAGCGGAGTGTACTTCTTGTATTTATTTTTGTTTTCATACGTTTTGATAATTGTTATATATCAACTAGTGAATAAGAAAGTTGACACAATATTATCTATAATTTATTTGCAAAGATTAAAAAAAATACTGAATTTATAAGAATTAAAAGTAATCATGTCAACAACATAGACCTGACTCTTACACGGCAGAGAGACCCCTAAGCTAGACTCAGACCGATTCCCGCACATCCTTCAGATTTAATTTCATTATTATACATTTTTATACGACGTTAGTGAGATTTTAGAAACAGAACATCAAAGAATTAGATACTTCAAAACAAAAAGTTACTGACTAATTTCTATATTAAAAAACTTGGCAAATTCTGTACTAAAACCTTCTTCGAAAACCACTTTATCCATCGGTGATAACATGAAAATCGGTGCAGTAGTATTTGAGTTTATCGCGAACAGACATACAGAAACGCGGCTGAGGACTTTGTATTATAATATACTAGCTGCGCCCCGCGGTTTCACCCACGTAGTTGCCGTTCCCGTGGGATTACAGGGATAAAAAGGTCTTCTCTATCTGTGTACCAAATTTCATCGAATTCGGTTCAGCGGTTTAGGCGTGAAAGCGTAACAGACAGACAGACAGACAGAGTTACTTTCGCATTTATAATATTAGGATAGTGATGTATGTGATGTTATAGATTTAGATAGTTTTTCATAAAAAAATTGAAATATCCGCTCGCATTGAAATCCCGAATGTCTGGTATAAACAGGAAACCACCGAGCGACGTCGTTTATAAATCTTGATTCGGTCTCGAGGCATATCGCACATCGCGCGTGATTACCTACTTTTAAAAAAAAGCTATTTAGTGAAATTGAATAAAAAAAAAGAATTTTTGCTTAAATAAACTATGTATAGTGAATAGTTACAAAGATTGTGATTTGACTGTAGTTATTTTTTAATTAGGAGTTATTTTCTGATAAAAAAACAACAACTTGTTAGTAGTCGAAAGCGTTTTCGAAAAGAATTGTGGAATATGGAACATAAGAAGGTAGGTGCAATTATTAAGCAAACAACTATACTACTAGTACATGTGACATCACCTCTATTTATCTATTTGACTCTGGTCAGTGTATACGACCTTGGCTTTATATGGGAACGCATAGAATAGAAAGCACAAGCTAAATTAGAGACCGATTGATCTGAAACTTAGTTTGATAAAATCTAACTGTTCTTATAATGCTTTCTTAGATTTACGCGAATATTTGATATATTACTCATTAAAATATTGAGTCAAAAATCAAAATAATATTGCGACAAAATCCGAAAGGATCCTTTTATTTAACTGATCTTCCTAAATTAATTGTACGACGATTCAGGCGCATTGTCAAATGTGTCCTAGTGCCATAACTTTTTTTACTAGACATAGGTTCTTTTTCTGTGCCGGGTATAAAAAACTACTTCTGCATCGTATGATTACTAAGTGTTGTTAATAAATATTCTCAGCCGCTATAGCAGCTAATTTCGATATTGTAGTGGGTATAGTAATACTTCATGTAAGCCGGTGACTCCTACATAATTACTTGGTGGTATGGGTAAATGCATTTCCCAACGTAAACAAAAAACTGCTGCTGCATCAAAATATCCAGTCTATTGGATATATTTTACTAATATTATAAAGCTGAAGAGTTTGTTTGTTTGATTGGTTGAACGCTCTAATCTCAAACTACTGGTCCGAATTGAATTTTTTTTGTGTTGGATAGTCCGTTTTTCGAGGAAGGCTATAGGCTATATTATATCACGCTACGACCAATAGGAGCGGAGCATCAATGAAAAGTGTTGCAAAACGGTACAAAAATATTTCTTTTGATTTTCAGCATTTAGAACGCGAGCGGAGCCGCGGGAATGGCTAGTAAAATATATTCGAGTAATTTGGTCAAATATATATTTACCAAGATAGTTATTACCTACATGTAAATTGTGTATCCTTTAACTGTGGCTATTGAGCCTCGACCAGTAATTGTTTAGAGGTTAACCTAACAGTTTCACAACTAGTTTACAAGGCTGTAGGAAATATTATTGCCAGTGTAAACCTATGTGACGGCCATTATCTAATAAATATTTAAGTATAAGTTGCTAAAGAAATATAAAGATGTACACTTTATACAGTTTAAGTCATTTATTTTGAACTAGTGACCCTTGCTCGGCTTGGAGCCATATGTACGTTTTAACGGTTAGTATTTTTTTTAAGTGAAACTTCTTTAGAATCGTTGTGATTCAAAGTCGATGAAACGTAAAAATAAGTCCATAGTACCAGGCACTCAGAGACGGGGAAGAGTTAGCCTTAGTTAGATCTCGCCCACCGCGAGTCAGTGACATTTCTAACTCTGTCTATCTCGTGGGTGTGACCTTCTCGCCATCTCCCTCTCTCGACGAGCTTAAACGGGGTTATTTAGTATAAATATAAACGAGATTTAATTGCCAAAGAAGTTTTACTTCTGACATGTGTACTTTGTACACACGCACATTTTAATATAATTGCACTTTTCATGCAGTAAAAGTATTCTATAATATGTTGTCCTGGACAACCAGCTATAATAATATAAGTAAAATTGGTTCAGTAGGTTTATCATGATGCCGTCACAGACAAACAAACAATTCCACTATACAACTACTATTCTTCTGTATCGATAATAATATCTTTCTGATGAATAATGAGATTTTCCACATAATATTCAATGTACAGGTTCGATTTAATTCATCCTCAGCCCTTTTTTAACGTCCCACTGCTGCAGGCCTCCCTCAGTACGAGGGGGATCAGGCCATAGTCCACCGCGCTGGACTAGTGCGAGTTGGCAGACTCACATGTCTTTCGAAAACTTGTTAGGTTTTATCAGACATGCAGGTTTACTCACGATATTTTCTTTCACCCTTAGACAAGTGGTAATCATAATAGAAAATGATTCGCACATGAAAATGACAGAGGTGCGAGACCCGGATTTGAACCCGCATCACTCGGTTATCCAAGCGAGCGCGTTATGAGAATTTTATACATAGATATGAATGAAAGATAATGGATAGCAAGAAATTTGTATATTGCGTTTCTGAATAAGTGGGTTTTAAAATTTGTGAGTGCGAACACACAGCAGCATAAGTACATCAAACATTGCCTAAGTTAGAATAACGGTGTAATGCCTTATGCCAATAAATTAATTATTATTCATTGTAAAGTCTCCAGAGTGAATTATTAACTAACATCACGTGCATTATTTCATTTAATTTGAAAACTCTCCTGGCCTCATCCAGATCTATAAAAAAAACAACAAAAAAAGTTTTAATTTCGCTAGTCCTCTGCAGAAGTCTTTGAAGTTTGAACGGCGATAGTCGCTTATTATCAGGTGTATCGTTCACTCAATTACCCCTTTTCTATAAAAATACATTAAATCCTAATATGCAATTATACGTACATTACATACATTACAGTGATATTGTATACATAAAAAATTAACTAACATGAAGTCAGTTACGAACATCGACTACTAAGCCCGATAGACGCCTAATGTATGTACTTCTGCGACCAAACTTGTCAGTCAAAACTCTGAGGTAAGCGATACGGGTGGGAACGCGAGCGGGTTGAAATGCACGCTGATTGGTTAACACGTTCACTGCGTATCCAGATTTATTCTACCTTCTACTGTTTCGTTACGAGGTCTAAAAGAACTCGTTATCGTCTTCTCATAATGACGGGACGAGATTCTTTAGATATCGTACGGACTGGTCTCTTAAAATCTAAATATTTTTATGAAAATAGCTCAAAATCAGTTTTTTTTTGTATGTATCGGTAGTTGATACATATGTTCTTATGTATATGTGCTCGCCCGATGATCAATGAAAACAATTGAACAATATTACAAAAACAAAATCACGAGATCTTAAGGATCTCGTAATGCATTGAAAGTTAGAACATTACGAGACGTTTTAGATCGCGTAACGCACATGTGTCTAAAAAATCGTTAAAACAATAGTGATGTGATTGGACCAAAAATAAATTATCGATGAATAAATGATACATTTATTGCTGATTCACATACAAAATGTCAAACAAATCAATATTTTTCGTTAAAACACGTTCAGCACAATTTTTTTTGCATCCAATACAATACCCTTTCATTTGTTTTACTTTTTTATCCGCTTCTCTACTTGTCATTTTTCGTCTTGCTTTTTCATAGCATCCAGTACAGCGACTTTTCTTATCACTTATTATATATTTGTGTTCAGATATGACTCCAGTAGTATTTTTTTTGTTTTCAAAAGGAACTCCGGCAAATTTCTCTATTAGCTTGAACAAATGCTTTTTATGGCATATATTTCTTATTTATCTTGTTAAAAATTACCCATGCATTTACTAAAGTGGTTCCGAAAATTGCGACCTTTTACGGGTGTTTTTATCCATGATAGCAAGTCAAAGCACTCTTCAAAAGTCGACACAAGTTGGCACAACACTAATTGATTTATAAACTGGCTTCGTACGAAATATTTACGAGAACTAATGAGTCTCGTGTCGCACTAAATACAAATTTTTACTACCTGATCGCTACGAGACCTATAAGATCTCGTACGTTTTTATTGATAAAAATACTATGTTTAGGATATTTATAAATGATGGGCTAAGGAATCTCACTCTAACTCAAAAAGTACCTAAGGAAATTCAATGGCCCGAACGGGATATACATACAATTTCTCTTCCGCACTGAATAGAATACTCATACGAGAGCCATTAGGTCTCGTAACGCAGTGAACGTGTTAATTCAAGGTCGCGACACTTGCTTATAGACGAATAGTGATGGGTAATAAATTTGGGTAGTAAATTTTTTGTACCAAGTCTACTTAATTAGTACCAGAATTATATTCTACTATAAATTAGTACAAGAGAAAAAAATTACAAAATAAGTTTTATATCTTATCGTAGGTAAGAATATTTTTATTAAAACAAGCTTTCTTTACTACAAGGAATAAATAATAGAATACTTATCTTTATTTACATGTTTACACATGTTTAAAGTTTTCGGAACGTGTCGTCAAATGTCAAAATGTCCGAACTGAAATATATATACATATATGTCGTCTGTAAAACATTTAAGAAAAAATGCATAATATTTACTTGTACCAATTTTATAGTTTAACTGGTACAGCAAACTGGTACAGCACTAGTTACTCGTGCCGATAATTAAAGAAAAGTATAGCAACAATGATCTGTATCGAAAAGAAAGGGATGCATTTTCCGAGAATGTCCGAAGATGTCAAATACATCATCGCGAGTTGCGTTGCGACCAATATAGCTTGAGCTCTGATTTAATCATATTTAATGATTTTGGAAATTAAAATTCACTTACCTATGAAAAGAGATGCCATTTTTTTTTAAGTTACATGTTTGGCTACTATTTCCACACCATTTTATTGTACAGAGAGCCATGTTGCGCGACTGTTGTATTTTATTTTGTCGGAAATTCACGAGTCGCAAGCAATATGTTCTCGGGTCACGGATGTGGTCGCTACTAAAGTAAGTCGCGCGATCGTTTTCTTAAGTCAGACGTATTTGTCTAACGTGTTGACTGAAAGTGTTCGCCTTGCGTGAGGTGTCTATTGGGCTTAGTAGTCGATGGTTACGAAACTAAGTCATAACGAATTATGTGATAAGCGTGGACCGTAAGTCATAAAACATGAGGTTGGCAATATTGTTACATAGTAAAGAAGGATAATATTTTAAAGTTAGTTTATTTATATTGTATACTAAATTATATACATATAAGTATGAATAGTTTTATTTAACTTGTATTTAGTCCATTATAAGGTCCCACTGCTGGGCCCGGGCCTCCGTTCAATACGTGGGGCATCAGGCCATAGTCCACCGCGCTGGCCTAGTGCGGGTTGCCGGACTTCACATCTCTTTCAAAAACTTGCTATAGGCTCTCTCAGATATGCAGGTTTCCTCACGATACAAAGACAAGTGGTAATAATGATAGAAATAATTCGTACATGAAAATATCAGATGTGCGAGACCAGGATTTGAACCCGCATTACGCATTTATACTACCTACTATCAAGGAAATATTTTATTCGCCATACAAAATTTTAACGGAAAACCGGCATAATAGTACTTTTATAAAAAAAAGAATCATAAAAGTCGGTTTACAATAATTTTTTTACGATGTCATGTAATGTAACTTGATGTAATGAAACTTCTATCTTATTTTATTTGTAAACTAGCGACTCGCCCTCGCTTCGCTCGGGCTCTTCCCTAGATTTAGCACAGGCAAAGCCGCAGAATCCGCTAGTTATGCATATAAACCTTCCTCTTGAATCACTCTATCTATTAAAAAAAACCGCATCAAAATCCGTTGCGTAGTTTTAAAGATTTAAGCAGGGAGATAGGGACAGAGAAAGCGACTGTGTTTTATACTATGTAGTGATGACAGTAAGATGTAGATTTTCATATTATGATATTTTGTCTCCAGCCTCCCCCAATCCCGGGCATGCGACCGCCCCTAGGATCCCCCGGAGGACCGGTCCCGGCACCCAAGTCGTCCATGGGATTTGTCATGCCCATATACACCATATGCATCATTGTGTTTTTCGTGTATACTTTGAGTAAGGTAAGTAAATTATAAATACCTCTTAGGACTGATATAATAAGTACCTAATGTATACATTAAAGTTAACCATGTAAACATCGTTTATTTTTTTTTAAATATAAAGTTTTTTGTTCATAATATGTCATGTTTATAGCGAAAGATGTACTATCTAGAGAAAAAAACATACAGCCTAACATAATTTACCAATGCTGATAAAAGGAATTACTTGATTTTCCTTTTTTTATGTATTATCACTCTTTTTAGACAGAGCTTTTGAATTTCCAAAATATTTTTAAATGAAGAATTATTGTAATTTTTATGCAAGATTTTTTTATTTTTGATGTCTTACCACTTACGTTGTACCTTGACCATTCGTTTATAGATACTATTTAAGCGCACCGGTTCGCCCTACGACCACGTCGCCCCCGACCCTCAGTTCCGCAGACGAGTGTTCAGGGATGATTCGAGGACTTCACCAGATAAATTAGGTAAGATCTTGATTTTAATGACAGTTTAATAATTAATGTCATTGTCATAAAGATTAAGAAGAGAGAAATTACAGAAATGGGAAAGTTGCCCAGAAAATGGAAAATTTAGGAAAATTGAACATAATTCGACTAAGAGGCATGAACTTTAAATATTATAAACATAATTGATATTTTGACCGTCTTAAGTTATTAGATAGTATGGGTATTAGTTAGAAATGTGATAAAAGAAAGTATCTAATGGATGACAAATAACAACACGTATTCGAAAGCGGTTCTTGAAAATGAAGTTTGCTGCCTTTTTATAAATAAGGAAATTGTACATGTGTACACTCCAAAAAATCTGTTTTTAGTATCATGTATGTGCACATGTAACATTCTACGTTGTAAAAGATAATAATATTTTTTTATTTACTTATTTATTACTTTGTTTAAAAAAAAAGTATTAAAAATGTTTAAATTCCAATTAAAATTAACAATATTATTATCACTCATCGCATGCAGGACATAAAGAAACGGACACAAGTAAGTATAAAAACTATATTAATTAGGCACATACAATAAAACAGCGAGATAAACTAAATAAGAGTAATTAGTTTAAGGAAAAAAAATGTTCGTTATTGATAAGCTTCCACGTATTTATAACGTAGTAAATAATATTTTACAATATCACTTAGCTGTTCTTTTACATATAAAAAATACTTAAAAGGGTATTTTGGAAATTTAATTATAATAATATAATGTCTTATTGATGGTTAAATAAGTTTAAAGTCAGCGATTTATCTCGTAAATACAGAAACAATAGTATTTACAGTTTTCCGATGATTAATCAAAGGTGTATTCGATCGCAGCGCCTTCCCACTTTTATTCTAGGCAGGTCAAGAGCAGCTGTTTATTAGCAAACACATTAGCTTTGTAGGATCACTCCTGCGACCTTTAAAACACTATGTAGGTACCATAAAACGTTAACATGTTTAAATCCACATAAACGGACTACTATTATTGGCGCCAATAATTCAGTCAAGCAAACCAGTTTTTTTTATTAAAATACAGTTTTCAGACTTACGAAATGCAACAAATATCATTTTTTAGCCTTATTATTTTGGTACGCAAGTTACACCAACTTCATGGTCTATTCTCTTATAGAGAATCATAAAGATATTTAGTAAAGGTGCTTCTTGTCTTCCTAGAGAGTAAGATAAGATGGCTAGTACAATCGGTTATGACGAACTTTGAACTAAAATGTTAGACATAATATTATCTTGACTGATGATTTTAATATTATAATATCTTATGATTATCTTGATTCTACATAAAATCTGAGAACGTTTTAATATTGATAGTGTGTAGTTTAAGGGAGGTTCTTAAATAACAAGTTTTAATGGGATATAACACTGGATAAATAATCCAGGGGACGCAGAGCTCGCCGCATTGAAGGCGCGGTTGGCGGAAACGGAACGCGCAATGCAAAGGATCGTTGGACAACTAGCGAGGCGCGACGCGGTATATTGCTAACTTGCCAGAATATACGATTTGATATCTCGATTAGTATTGATTTGTGTTTGAATTTTCGGCGTTGAATTAATGGGAATAAATGTGTTTAATTACCGTCAGAACTATTTGATTGATTGTTAGACATGAGCACTTTTAGAAACATTTTGAGAGTTTCAATTCAAATATTTTGATGTTTAATAGGTAAAGATTAATACTTTTGAGTAATTATCTGAAAATTCATAAAACAAACATGATCTAACTATTAGTTAGACTCGTTTGAGTGCAAGCGTCATAAGTTAATATTATTACAAAATTAATATATTTATATACATAAATATGAATCAATTTAATTAAAATTAGATTGTTATTTGTAAATAATGTTACACATTTTTTGTTTTTTTTCCTTATGTTCGTAATTGAGATATCAAATCGCAATGTATAATGGTATTTAGATTCCTGCTCTTTCACACTTATAACCATAGAAAGAGATAGATGTAATTATCTAGTATTAAATAATATTGCGTGTATCCTTAGGTGTTTAATATTCGCTTGCGGCATGGTGACCATTTTATTTGGTTTTTGTGTTCGGTAGCTAGAAACGGAATTTTAAATATTGAAAACACTCAAGTAAAAGGCCATTAAAACTCTGTATTTGCACAAAGCGGCTGGTTTCTTTTTGGAAGAGTTTGATATTTTCGTAGGAAATTATAAATAAATAAAATTAAAAAAAGTTTAAAATAACTATTTGAAAATAACCAAATCGTATTCTGATTTTAAAATAATATAATCTCATTTGAATCATGCAGAAATGCCAAAATTGTATGCAGCGTTAAATTTTGAAATAATTTATGATATCGAAGCAAACGCCATGAGTCTCGAATACGCTTTGGCGGTCATCCAGATGCATGTACGATCGAACAACCTATTTTCGTCTTTACGTCCTTCGTTAGTTGTTTGAGAAAGTATTTTTGAAATTAATTTTCTTGTTATATTGTTATATAATCTTTGTTTACTTTTAAAAATATGTATATTATTTACAATGTCTAATATTTATTATGTGGATTTCTATAAATAGTCGAAGCAGAATTATAAATACGTTTTGATATGTGATTCTATCAACAGAAAGTTTTTGCACATTTCTCTATGACTTGTTGCAACAAAATTAAAAGTATAATCAATTAAATACAAAAGTTGTTTTGCACAAAAATATTTCAAGGACTCTGATAACATTGGCTGATAATGTATACAATATTTTTTATGTAAGGATAAATTAATTTAACATTTTTTTAAATGAATTATTATTTTTGGATTTGTTTGCTTCCCCTTTCCTAAAAAAAAAGTAAAAAAGAAACACAAATAATTGTCACTAATTTCAAAAGTTTTCTAATATCAGTTTTACT
The DNA here is from genome assembly GCA_905231865.2 of Boloria selene. Lineage (NCBI taxonomy): Eukaryota > Metazoa > Arthropoda > Insecta > Lepidoptera > Nymphalidae > Boloria > Boloria selene. The sequence goes on from HG993149.1 coordinate 1,066,371, forward strand.
AGTTATTACTTATAACAGCATTTTTTATTAACGTTGTATATGGATTTTTAACTCACAAGTAATATTTATTTAAAGTAAACGCTATTCAAAGAAGCAGAGTGATATCTTGCATAAAAGCGAAAAATTAATATTTACCACAGAATAATAATAAATTTTAATAAATCTCAATCTACGAAATAACACTAGAAATAAAGAACAAAACTGCTAATCAATTCTATGTTCTCAATATAGATTCCCAAATAAAATATGATATTTGAGAGTAATATTAATAGAAATTTGTCGACCGACAGTTGTATCGGCAATATCTGGTCTGGTAGCGGAAGTTCAACAGCAGATGGAGGCGAGCTACAACCAAAATCAGCAACGACAGGTCTTTGCATGATCACCATCATTCGAGAATGCTCATAGCTTCATCATTTATACTGTCTTTGAGTATCTAAGGTCACGTATTTAGACTAGGCTGTATGGACTATAGTCCTTTGCCTTTCCCTATTGGGAATAAATTTTAAAAACAACAACAACTAAGGTCACGTTAACCTATAATATTGAAAAACATTATTCGCATATATGCTGCCCTCTTTCTTTTATAAGTAATTGCAATTGAAACAAGCTATTTTATTTTTGTTATAATAGAAATTATATCTGTAAATGAATTTTATCTTACTAAATTTTGATGTATTAATATCTAAATTAAGTAAAATAAACCCATGATGTAACTTCATCTATACTTTGAATAGTTTATTTTTCTTTACGTGGCGCTTCGTTTCTTTAAAATTGAATCAAAGCTTAACTAACCTATCTTATTACAATATCTTCATTTTTTATTATTTTGCATAAAGTTACAGTTTTGTTTTTATACAGTTCATAATCTTCATGAATTATCATTATAACTATTCAATTTTATTCAATTTTTCACGATTGCTGTTTATTTCAATATCCAAAATTAACGTTGAACCACAATCTTGGCACTGTAAATCCAATTTTAAAGGGAATGTCTTAAAATATCTTTGGCACTATAAGCGTCGTAGAATTTGCTTTAATTATTTGATCATTCGTTTCATTTTTATTATCGAATTTTTATTTTTTTATTTCTTGCATTTAATCTTTTTTCATGTCGTCCGCTGCATTCATCTGTCTGTTTGTTCCAAGCTACCTGCCTTAAGGATATGCTAAACGTGTTACATCACTAAATTTTCAACTAATAATGCAAATTTCTAATTTCAAATCTTCAAATCTATAACACAACCCTACGAAATTTAACACAATAATCTTAAAATGGTACATAACAAACATTGCATAAAACGAGCCCAGGTTTTATATTTGGAATAAAAATTGCATAGACGTGAACAGTGTTGGTTTAATTTTGTTTTAGTTTTTTGGCAGATTTGGCTGGTTTGGTAGTTTCTGTTTATGTATATAGATCAATTTTAAACCCTTCCAAGTGTGTGTTGCTTGCGTATATTGTAATAGCAAAGTAGACTTGCCTTATGTAGGTTTAGACGTGTATTTTGCTTGGCAGTATAAACGTATAAAAACAATAATTTCTTAATATTTATTTCTTATCATAGGAGACGCTGGATAACGCTCGCCCATACACCAACGGTACAATTCTATTGAATAGTGGCCCTGTTCATATAGTCACTAGCGAATACCGGGAATCCAAAGAAAAAGCTCCTGAACCTCAAAAGGAATCCTCACCTGAGATAATTGAACCTCAACCCAATAAATCCTCCGTAGAAATTAATGAAGTTGTTGAAGAAAAAGAACCAGAACCTGTAATTGATTCAGATAAACCGGCGGACATAACTGAATCAAATGTAGAAGATAAACGAGAATCACTCTCAGAACACGCAAAAGAGAAGCCAGCAGTTGAAGAATTGCAAAAAACCACAGAAGTGCAAAAAACAGATAAGCAGAAAGAGGAAGAGCTGAAAGAAGCTGCAGCAGAAGTAGAACAATCGCAGTTAATCGAAACAAATGCCCCAAGCGAAGATGCAAAACAATCTACCGAAAACCATATTTCAAATGAAAATGCGAATACGGAGAATATTAAGTTAGTTGAAGCAGTCAATGAAGATAAAGAAGATGTTCTTGCTAAACTAGCAGAAGAGTTTTTAAATGAAGAACGAAAAGAAGAGCAAAGGCAAAAGGAAACAACGCCAGAACTTCTCGAAGAGGCCATTAAAGAAGATTCACCTGAGGTGGATGATAATATAGATGAAAATCAGAGTGTGAAGGTACGTTTTATCATTTATTTATTTTTAGTTTTATTAAGAGTAGGATTCAAATAGTAATAAGTGTCCATTTAATTGTTATCTATCGTCGCGATATCTATTCACATTGATACAATATTCAGTAATACAAATATTGAAGAAAGATTCGGTTTTAATAATTGCTTTAATTTAATGAATTAATATTTAAATTCTTCGCCGTAAAGATTATTTATAATATTTTTTAAGGATTTTACATATATTTTTAATTATTTCCTAACCATTTTGTTTTCTCGTATAAATATACTCGTATATAGCCAACGAATAATCGTATCTTTAATACGATAAAATATGAACCGGAAATACGGGAAAACTCGCGCTAGAGATATCTACCGGTCAACCACTAGTCTTTTCATAAGAAAATCTTATTAATACATGTATGTATGTCTAAACACCTAACAGAAATATATTATGTAGTGGAATGGATAACGGACCTTTAAGCAGTCTAGTCCACTTGACCCGTACTTTGCCGAATTAACTATACATATAAATAAAATTAGGGTGTCTGTTTTTAATTTCAAATTAGCAGCTTTTTACTAAACGCATATAAAAGTATATACGATACTAGCAACAAAAATCCAATTTTTACAATGTTTGTCTGTCTGTTTGTTCCGGCTAATATCTGAAACGGCTGGACCGATTTTCAAGGGACTTTTGTGAGGGAATGTTATAAGGCGTAACTTAGGCTACTTTATATCCGACTTCAAAAAAGGAGGAGGTAGAAATTTTATTTATTTTAAATAGCGGAACCCGTGGCTTCGCTGACGCTAAACCTAGTTTTGAATAAAGGAAGCCATTCATTTCAGGGTCATTTCAGGAGGTTACATAAAACATCTTTTTTGCAAGTGAGTGGTTTTAACCTGGTCCCAGATCCATACTCGCCCGACCCATTCTTGACTTATTTGATTCCTTTGAGTACACGAGTTATACGTCGATCTCTGTATCCAGCACTCTGTAAGAAAGAGAGGGTAAGAGATAGAGATTAGAGACAGGCTAAAGTAGAAAGCATAGACAAGTTTACCTAATTGGTCGCCAGTTTTAGGCTTTTCATTCTGAATTATCAACGGTTGGTCCTTATAACTATGGTTGGGTAAATATTTACATTTTTTATAATTAAATTTCACAGGTAATAGGTATGGAGCTCACCGCGCATCCGGTGGACGGCGGCGCCTACAAGCCCGAGCTGCCGCGCCCGCCACAAGCGAAGCCGGTGAGCGTACATATAGTAGTGCACATTGTGCAAACTTTGTATGAGTAATGTAGACTGTAGACTGTAGATGGATGTTACACAAAATGTCATGTCAAACGTAAACTTCGTTATTTCAAATAAAATCAAAATATTTTATTCAGCATAAAAATTGTTACAATTTCTTACTGAACGTCATGAGTCTACCACCAGTTCGGAAAGAAGAAACCTCTGATCTGAGAAATACTGGCAAAAGAAACTCAGTGGGACTAGTTTCAATTCTCTTGTTAATGGCTTCAAAGCGCGCCAGTTGAGCATAGATTACTTCGCCAATGTTACGTAGAATTGGTCGGTAACAGAGAGTAACGTCATTATTTATCATTTTAGTATGATGTCTTCTCCACTCTACGTAACATTGGAAATGTAATCTGTGCTTCACTCGCACGCTTTGAAGCCATTAACAAGAAAATTGAATTGAATGATTAACTTAGTGATAATAAAAACATATTGTCTGTTGTTTATTGGGTATTATTTTTTTACTTAAAAGATATTTATTTCCTAAATGTCATAACATTTTGTATGTAACGTTTTAAAAATGTAACTTTTTATTTTTTCATTATATTATTAACCATACGTAGTAAAAATAACAAAAACACATACTGTTGTTAGTTAGCATGTAGTAACAGATTAAAAATTTAACTTAAATGAAAAATCTCACATTCCAGTCAGTTAATTCTATTCAAATTAACGCTCAAGTAAATTAAAAACCATTAAATATAATATATTATGAATAAAAGTCTGTTTATAAAAGTGTTGTCTTAATTTATATTAACTATCTCTATGGTATTTACTAACATTATTACAATTCTAGTTATTATATTTGTTCGGGAGCCGGTAAATAAACTGAAAAATTGTCCAAGATTTAGTTCAGTCGTTCAGTAATTCAGGCGATTAAAATTTAGATGTCTTTACACTAATTAAATTCAACCGATGTTTGTAATCAATTTTATGTTGAATAAAGTTTGAGTAGTAGCTACGAAACATGGTCAAGTCTGTTTAGAGTTACAATAAGTAGTTTATTATTATAAAAATACCTATTTTTGATTTGCGTCATTGCAATACGATTGCGACAATCGTATCGTCTTAACACGATAAGTAATTGAAAAAAAAGAAAAAAATATACTTAAATGTTCAATATCACGTAGTTACATATTATATGGAAATAATAAATATTACGATTAACATAAGGAGTGTGCGCAATCGTGTGAAAGTGGCATATATTCTTAGCTATAGTTTTTTAATCAGAAACCAAATAATAATTTCTTAGAGCCTAATCTATAATAATTTATATTTTTATAATTAATAATTTCAAAACTAATAAACACTTGTTAGGTTGCCTCTGCTTCTAGCCATATGTCATATGGCCGTCTGCTGGGCTTCCTTTTTTATTTTAAAACTAAACATACATTTGGAAGCGAAATATGTTTAGTTTTAAAAATAATACATTTTTAAAACTATATCTTATTTTCAATCCCTAATTAATCTCTCTAGTGCTAGTTTTAACTAAAGCTCGGAGTGACAACTAGTTTTATTTGAAAATCAAATATATCGGTGTTAAATTCTAGTTTTAACTAGTTATTTCTAGTTTTTACAAAGGCATTTAGTAAAAACTAGTTCTAACTAGGGAAAACGCGTTCTATCTAAAAACGGGTTTTATCACCATTTCAGCACAAAGCTGAAGACGTGCAGTCGATATACCTCGACACTGAGATCCCACAACAGTCGCGCGTACTGATCTCCGACTTCCAGCAGGACCAGCGCCGCGACGACGTGAAGCCCGAGCCTAGCGACCGCTCTCCGGTGAGTGACATTACTCATTAGATATTTTAATTATGTTTTTCTAGCTCTGATTGTTACTCTTCGATGGTGGTCCTAGGTTCGAAGCCTGAGTCAGTTTTATTTGTGAGTTTTTTGTGTTAAGTGCTCAGTGGTAGCATAGAGTTGGAAAGTTTGCAATGTATAAGTTATAACCGATGTATCAAAGTAAATATTCTATTTATGAAAAATATAAAACACTAGTGATTTATGTATGACAAGGACCAACTAAAACTCAGAGATCAGAGAAGAAAATCTTTTGTTTTACAAGTTACACGTTAAAAATGGGTGAAATTATTGAATGATTATAATTTATTTATATTAATTATTATTATTTTTAACGAGAGCCCAGCGGTAACGCGTCGCTCGGATAACCGAGTGATGGGGGTTCAAATCCGGGTCTCGCACCTCTGATATTTTCATGTGCGGATCATTTCTACCATGATTACCACTTGTCTTACGGTGAAGGAAAACATCGTGAGGAAACCTGCATGTCTGATAAAACCTAGCAAGTTTTCGAAAGACATGTGAAGTCCACCAACTCGCACTAGGCCAGCGTGGTGGCCTATGGCCTGATCCTCGTACTGAGGGAGGCCCGTGCCCAGCAGTGGGAAGTTAAAAAAAAGGGCTGATGATGATAATGATTATTATAATAATATGTTTATACCTACAGCTGGTGGTGAGTGGTAAGATCACACTCTCGCTGATACAAGACGCGCCGCGCGACACTCCCGATAGAGATCTAGGTAAGGTTTTGAGTTATTATTACATAAAATATTCTAGAATTTTAATATTCACACTTTAATACATACAAAAAAATCTTAATATTGACCCGAGTAATCAGTTAGCACTAATTTCGTACAATTTGATCCTTAAAGTTCAATAGTTTTTACGCACATTGATTTCGCTAAGTTAATGTTTTGTTAATTTTTTTTTCATTCATAGGGATGTGAGCTTTAATAGCTTATGCAGACCTTCTAGTTCAGCTGCAAATTATGTTTCAGTTATATGTACTAAATTAGCATTATTAAGCGCTTAGAAAATATCTTGTTGTACCAACTAGTTTTTGGAAATAAAGAATTTCCAAAAACTTTAATTATTTTTAATTTTAATTAATGTTTTCAGAATCAACGGTGGATGATTTCACAACAGCGAGCGGTCTGACTCAGCCCGCTGCGGACGTGAGTCATATAAATTGTTTAATTTTTAACTTTTAATACAAAATAAAGCGGTAGTAATGCACCAAGCGTAGCCATGGGACGTTAAAAAGGGCTTAATAAAAAAAATTAAATGTAATGGAGGCCATTCATTTATTACGTAAGACTATTTTCGCTAGTTTTTGACCCCCTCCCCCCCTATTATAAGAAAAAATAAGAATAGGCCGACCCCCTCCCCCCTGCTTAATATTTATTACGTATGAGTAAAAGAAAAAATGAATACACGTTTGATTTATTTTAATGTTTATTTTTCAAAGTTACAATTTTTTGAACTGTTTATTTGTAATTTTAAAGGTACAGTACCTTTCGCCCGGCTGCCCGCGCTTTTTCAAAATATAATTTTGACTTTGGCATTTTTTTGATTTCGCATTTTCTCTTGACTTTCGCATTTTTTGATCTTACGTAAGAATCGAGACTCCCTCCCACCCCCTTGTAAGAAAACATAAGACATGGTCGACCCCCCTCCCCTCCTAAATTGTCTTACGTAATAAATGAATGGCTCCATGTAAGAAAATATTACAAAATATATAATGATATAAAATATTCCTGTCTATCTGTTTAATCTATACTAATATTATAAAGCTGAAGAGTTTGTTTGTTTGGTTGATAATAATCTCAGTCAATCAATCTAATCTCAGGAACTACTGGTCTGAATTGAGAAATTATTTTTGCGATGGATAGTCCGTTAATAGAGGAAGGCTTATAGGCTTTATTACATCACGCTATGACTAATAGAAGCGGAGCATCAATGAAAAATGTTGCAAAAACGGGAGAAAAAATTTCTTTTTATTTACAGCCTTTAGAACGCGAGCGAAACCGCGGGAAAGGCTAGTAATTAATAATATCAGTATTTGATGATTTGCATTTGACAAAGGTTTTTATATTAATTACAGAAAGGAGATGATTTATCTGATGAAGAAGAAATTGAAGAAATCGAGGAAATTGAGGAGATAGAAGAAATTGAGGAAGAGGTGGAAGAGGAAGAAGAAGAAGAAGAAGTAGCTCCAAAGGAAGAAGTTAAGAAGAATTGAACTGATAGCGTATACGATAAGATGGAACTAGTATTTTGTTTTAATAATTATTTAAATTTAAAAGGAAAAATGTGTTAGTTTAAATTGGGTTTTCTTTTTCTATTCAGTGTTATACAAATGAATATCAAACAATGAATTTCTGGCTTTGGTATAGTTTTTTTTACATAAATATACCATTATAATAAAAAAATGTAGCTAATTTTATCTTATAGTAGCAGAATGTAAATGAGTGGCCACTTTTAGCCTGTGTTGGACATATGAGTAACCATTTTGAAGTTTTTGTTTCAATTCAAATTATATGAAAACTTTGCTTTTAATAAAAATATTTAAGTGTTTTAATATCTGATAACTAATAAAAATAGTAGTATTTCTAATACAATGTTATACAAGTTAGCTTAAACAAGTAAGTAATATTAATGTAGTTTTTATAACATAACTCAAACAATTATTGTAATAATGATTCAATGCACTCTTCCTGTCCTATTTGATAGGTACATTCGCATTTTTTAATATTCTCTGAAAATTTAATTATCTGTATTTATTTAAATATATTTATTTTATTAGGCTGTATTAATATATCCTTAGTCCTACTATTAGTTATTAAAGTTTAAGTTAAAAAAGAAAAAAAAATCAAAAGTTGTCAAATACAGACTTATTCAAAAATAAGTACAGATAATAAATTAATCACTACAGATTATATAAATTATTCATATTATACGAATTTATTGTAACTTTGATTGGTGTTCATGCTGTATTTATGTGCCAAATTTACTTATTTACAATTTTAGTAGATTTTTATAATATGTGAGTTTCTATGTTTTATTTATAAATGAATATTCTAATATTATTTATATTAGAATATTGCTCATGCAGATTATTGGCAATTTCAAAAACTAAAATAATATATATTAAAATAAAAACTCTTCAGTATGTGAAGGAAAAGAGGTTAAATTATTAGAATCATTTATGAAATAAGAAAACTTTAACAATGTTATTGTGATTGTTCCTAGTCAAATTTTAAAACATTTTAGATTTTCTCTTGTTAAATTTTAAATATTTTGTTAGATATTATTTATTTATTTGTTGAATGAAAACAATATATTGTTAAATGGTTTAACTTTGGTTGACATAATAATTTGGTTTTGTTTAGAAAGTTATATTTATCCATTTTTAGATGCGAAAAGTGTCATAGTTTATACTAAAGCTTCTCGATTACCGATTAGACAACAACATTATTGAAGTTAATAGAAAAAGAAAATTATGTTTTACTTTCTATTTCTGGTGTGGCTCTCGCTTCTTGAACTTTTGCATTTAAATTATTTGTTTCTTGCTTTTGCGATCCTAAAACTATTCTCCCTTTATATATAGATTTTACCTTCAAACTATATATTATACATATATTTTGTTATTCACAAACTTTTAATTTATTTTTATAATTAATTATATTAAATAAATAATTTATTATTTTTAGTATGTTTGTTGCAATATATCAACAAAAGTATGGAAAGGGAATCTTTGAATTGCAATCAAGGCATGAACATTCCTTTTCTCGTATGGACAGAAAAATCTTTATTTTTTAGCAATTTATGTGATTTTATGGAAATGGTGTGTTAATATTTTAATAGCATTTTGTTATTTTTTGCTTAAAGTTCAGTTGTTTGATTAGATTTATAAGAAATAAACTTTAACATAGATTGTGGTTTTATTCAACCTAACCTAAGATAACATAAAAAAAATAAATCTATATTGGCACAGATAAAAAATTTAAGGCAGATAAAGGAGAAATATCTTAAATCATTGTATTTGTAAACTATCATAATTTCACTTTGAATGTACTAGCAACAACAGATAGGTATTGAGTTTTATATTACAACAGTTTTTGTTGTGTTCCAAACTTTGGGGAAAGTGAAAGAATTAACATTATATAAATTTGAAAAAATCTGGAAATAAGATTGGTTTTATAGTATTAAAAGATCTGTAGCCATTGTAACTCTGTAACTCATATATTTAAAATAAAATCATAAACCTATATTATAAAAAGTAATGTTCAGAACTAACCAAGAGAATAATTTTTCTATTATATTGTTGATTTTTTAGATTATAAAAAGTTTACATGGAATTGAACTCATTTTATTCAATTCAAGAAAAGAATACTGCTTTATGAAGATGACATTGGTTTTGTTTAAGCCAATTTATATTTATAATATCTACTTATAGTAATTTATTATATCATTTTAATACATAAAAGAAGTGTTATATTTATTTTATTTAAACTTCAATAAGAATATGTAGTTTAATCAACTAATAAGATGATAAGAAATTATAAAAACCATTTAATTTATTTTAACTTACGCCCAGCAAAGCGGGCCGGGTTTGCTAGTTTGATAATAAAAACACTCAGCTTGGTATCACATCTTCCATGTATTTTAAAACAAGCATTAAATAATGATGTTGATCATATTTACAGTCTATTATATTCCATCTAGTTTAGGATTTATCCAGATATTCTTAAGATTACTTTGAATCTGAAAATATAAACAAAGAAAACATTGTTATTATTCTATATGAATTATATTATGAGTACATTAATATTTTACAACTGATAACTATAAAAATTAACTAACCACACCACATTGTCTGTCAAAACATAGGTTTAAAACCCTATATACAATATTTAATATAGCAGTACATTTTAAAGATATGAAATTCTATTTTTGTGGATTATTGCAAAATAAAAAAAAAGAGTGATTTTTTTAAAATTGAAGTTGAGTCTTACCGGTAGACCAGGTTTTCAAATTATCTATATCTTTGACTAAAGTCCAGTCATGTCTAACAGATTGAATAGACTTATGAGCGGTATGTATCTCAGGGACCAAGGTCCAATTCTCATCAATAGCTGTCTTTTTGGCTATTGCTACAGCTCCAAGAATAAGTGCAACTGGTACAGCAACGGTAGGAGACTTTTGCCAAGCTCCAAATACAGCACCAGAGACGACACCTCCAAGGAAGTAATTTAACCTGTCGTTTTTGCCTCTAATATTTTGAGCAGTATTAGCGGTGACCGTGAACGCTGTGGCCATACCGACCATAGGACCAAGGAAATAAGCATATCTGAGCCCAGTGTTGAAGATTCCTTTAGGATGCGAGTACATCAGGACATCAAGAGTTGCTACGCCTAGTCCAGTCAGTGCAGCATATTTCGATGTTACAAAGACTTTCTTATATACATCCTGGCCTTCAGGCGTGTCGTAGTATTTGTAAGATAACATAGTTTCGTTTCAATGTGATCAATTTCTTTAAGAAATTGTTACACAACAGACATTTCACATTGAAATTTTGGCTTTCAAATTGACAAAGACAATTAGTTTCAGTGTTGCAGATTTTACACACTTACGCAATAATTAAAAAGTATATATCTATCTATATAGATAAAAATATCAATAAATAAATCAATACTTTCAATAGATAAATTCAATTTGTATTTACATATTATGTAATATTTACATATCTATTACTTAAATATTTATTCTATAAGGAGGACATATATTTTTAACTTGGGTTTTATTTAGAAGTTTATAATATATTTTTATCATGCTCATTTCATTATTATTTTTAAATCCATTAATACAATCTTTATAATAAAAACAGTTTCACTGTTGTAAAGAAATACAATATTATGCTACTTGAAAGGTCATCGTAACTTTGGTTGAATGCCTACCGTACATGCAATGTGCATAGGATACTTCCTTCCGTCATTAATTTGTCAGTGCAATTGTTGATGGTCGTTACTCTTTTGCATCTGTGGTTGTGTCAAAAGTACCAAAAATGGCGGCGGACGGTGACGAAGTGATTAGTGATCAGGAAAAAGTGAGAATTGTTTCGGATTTTATACTACATTCGCCCCCAGGAGAGTTTAATGAAGTGTTCAATGATGTGAGAGTATTGTTAAACAACGATACTCTGCTCAAGGAGGGCGCCAGTGGAGCCTTCGCGCAGTATAACAAGGACCAGCTCACGCCCGTGCGTCTCGAAGGCTCGGAGCTTCACACGCTAATCACTGATCACAATGACCTCGGCGGAGGCAGGTTTTTCGACCCGCGTTCAAAGCGGTCCTTCAAGTATGACCACTTGCGAAAAGAGGCTTCCGAGTACGAACCGTACGAACCCGATCGAGTGGCAGAGCCCTGGCGAGCAGCACTCGACGTGGAGCTGACGAATTATGTTGCTGAACATTATAAACATGGTGCGAGTTTAGTGGTGGGTCGAGCACTCGATTCTGGAGTAGTATCCCTAGTCGCGTGTATCGAAGATCACCAATTCCAGCCTAAAAATTATTGGAACGGCAGGTGGCGTTCCGTATGGTCGCTAACAGTCGGTGGTGGTGCCACAGAACTGCGCGGCATGCTTCGCGTGCAAGTGCACTATTATGAGGATGGTAACGTCCAGCTCGTCAGTTCGAAGGAAGTGAAAGCGCCTCTAGTTGCCAGCGGCGAGACGGGCACGGCCAAGGAGTTCGTGAGACTGGTGTGCGAGGCGGAGAACGCATACCAGACCGCCATATCCGACAACTACAAGACGATGAGCGACACCACGTTCAAGGCGCTGCGGCGGCAGTTGCCGGTCACTCGCAGCAAGATCGACTGGGCGCGGCTCGTGTCGTACACCATCGGCAAGGAGCTGAAGAGCCAATGATGTCCCGCCGCTGCGCTCTGAGCTGCAGCGGTCGCTCCATGCCTCTGTACATATTCTCGTAAGAGTAAATCTTGTTCAAATGTTTACTGGCGCCACGGGATGTCGCCCCCAGGCGCGTATTTATCTATGATTATATAGAGAAATCGCTATTGTAACTGTTAAATTTTATTGCATTTTGTTACTCTCATTATGAAAGAATATTGATCGCTTCGCCCGCTTTAAAGTGGAATTATGATAATTTTTTTTTATTTCAAAGAGAGTACTGAGTTGACAGTTTCAGTTTGTAGTGATGAGATTAGAGAGGGTTCTGTTTGTTATCTAGGCCCCAACTGTTAGAGTAGAGTCTGGGTCCATGGCATACTTTATTTCAGACTAATTTAAATTATCAGTTATAAAGTTTATTGCAGAGTAATTGTTGTGTAAGCAATATAAATCTGATTTTGTTTTATTTGATCAAATGTTGTGTCAATTACAGAGGAAATATATTCTAAAAACTATTGCTTGAAGTGATCACTAGACTTTGGATTGTGATTAATATAGAATAAATTACAAAATGCTCAATTTAATACCACAAAGACTAAAGGTGATATGAAGGAAAAACTACACAGTTAGGCCTTAATGAGAGAAACTAGGTGGATGATGCAAAAATATTTTCTATTGTTATTAAACGCTTATTTGGTCTAAAGAAAGAAATCCAATGTCTAGAGATGACTACACCTGCTTGAATGTTTCGTCCATCCAACAATATATGAACATCAGTATTATTTGTATATTAGTTCTCCATATTGCTTGCATAATAGTACCAAGTATTGATAAAGTGAACTTCTAATGGTGCATTTAATTGTAGTTTAAAAGTCCACATAGCTTTAACGCGAAGGGCAAAGAGCACAATATTGATTTAATTCAATGGAAAATATGTGGTTTGCTCAAAACGTCAATAACAGTAAGTGGATAGAAGAAATTTATGGCATTGAGAGTGCGAATGAAAGCATTAACTTTTTATATGTATGTAAAACTCCGTAAGGTTTATTTTGTAATTATTATAATTTAAAGAACATACATTAAATTCAAGTATTCTGTAATGTATGATTGAATTCATTTGAATAAAAATATATATTAAAATGTTGCTAACAACTTTTTTATTTATTTTTTTCATAACAATTAATTACTTATTGATTGAAACGGAAATGTCATTTTATTTTCTGAAAATTAAAAATAAGGCTTAATGTCAAGGTCTTTGTTCAGGTCATAGGTCCTATGTCACTATGTTTAGGCTTTACCTGAAAAAAATATAGCCTTTAGTTTTGCTGTCATATAAATTCATTGGCAAGTTTAAAAATACTTCTAACTTTGTACTAATACTTAATATTGCTTCATTCTATCAGTTTAAAAAGTAAACAAGCTGATAATGTTAATTGTGGCTTATCTCAATACAATTATCTATTTATTGATTAGAAGTAGTGATGTCACCAAATTATCATACTTATTTGTTACTATTCATGGATATTTTGGTAGTTTTATTGGTTGTTTTAAGCCTTTTAAGACTTGAACTAGTATAAAATATCTTAAAGGATGTTATTAACATTTTTAAATACTATATTTATATACATTTGTTTTAATAAATTTAAAAATTAGTTAATTGAAAAAGTCTTTAGAACGCGGGCGGAGTCGTGGGAAATGCTATGGTAAATAAAATTTTAAAAGGTAAGCAGAGGTAAAGACAAGGGAGTATGACGTGTCCGGCACACGGCGGTGACTCACCGGCACTCGGTCCTCACTACATAATTAATATCGAATTGAATTCAATGCACTCAATAAATACATTCCTAAGAATTGTCGTGATATATCTATACTATCTATACTAATATTATAAAGAAGTAAAGTTTGTTTATTTGTTAAATTGTAAGGGGTAATCTCGGGATCTACTGAACCGATTTTAAAAATTCTTTCACCAATAGAAAGCCACATTATTGCTGAGTGTCATAGGCTATATAAAACACCGAAAAATAAAAAGGCTTTTACGTCCGTTTTGCAAAGTGAATCGGAGAAAAAACGGTCAAATGAAAGCGTTTCTAAGAACGCTGCCTTAACTGTGAAAGATATATTTTTGAGTTCTAGAGAAAAGATGTGGAGCTTGAAAATGCCTACAAAAAAGTCAACGACAGCATATGTCTAAGTTAAACACTCTGTACTAAAAAAGGATTATTAACATTATGCCCTACGAAGTGGGCACGGGTCAGCTAGTTTATTATATTTCCTAAAATATTCAGTTTAAAGCATTGAATAAATTTTTTTCGAATCTTCAATATGTTTATCACAAAGCGCTTTACGTCACGTTTTTCATAGATGACTATATTGTAAGTTTGGTAAGTAAATAAGTATAAATATAACACATACATTTACTCAAAATAATTTTTAGTAGTTTTTGTAATTTAGTCTTCTTCACAATTTGTGTCACTGACAAAATGTTTCTATCTCTTCTCTCTCTGAATTGCAGTCACGCAATTCTAAGTCATTAATAGTTCGGGGAAACGAACCCACGACTTTCTGCGTAAATCATATTGACCACTGCCGCAGGTTTAGTATTTAAATGCAAGTAGGAAGAGGTAACTAGTAAATATATACATACTTATTTACGTTTTTACCAACTTAAAAAAGAAGGTACCCAATGCATGTGTTTTTATGATACTAGTTTGCCTTACCTTTTCGCCTAATACCTGTTGAAATAAAGTATTAAGGAGCATTAAGAATTTTGTGATATAAACAATAAGAAATCCAAAGCTAAGGGTGAAGTAACAAACTCACCGTTTCTAATTGGTAGTAAATTAACGTTACTTCTGAATGGTACGATCTATAACCTGTCTAGTGTATACTAGCATGTTTATATTTATTTTAAAAACTAAAAAAGTGTACTGCTTCTTTTTGTAAGCCTATTCTGAACTAATTTTAATGATTCTCTTCGCATACCCGTTATAATTTTTTTTAAGCAACTTCCCTTTTGTAGTGGCCTTAAGTAGTTTTTAAATTGAGCATCATGCGGGCTTTTGTAGTGTCCATTCAACTAGAGAGTAGTATCGGGTCGTAGTCAACCACGGCTCGGTGGAGGAATGCGGGTTGTCGTCGATAACACAGTAGGTTCTCAGACATGCTTTCTCACCACATCTCACTTCATAATTAATGTTTCGAATATGAAATTATCAGATGTAAGCCCAGAGGTTTGAATTCGTTTCCTTTGGTTTTCCAAGCAAGCACGCTATCGCTACACACAAACTTCATTACACATTCTGCCTTTTTTAATGTCCCACTGCTGGGCACGGTTCAGTACGAGGGGACTAGGCCTTAGTCCATCTATAGTTAGTATCCGTAGTTTAACAAATACATAGTATACAATAACTTATATCACTTTTATTAATTTATAACTAATTTTGATTTATATAAGTTTGACTTATCTAAGTAACGCACTTAATGGCTCTAGGAAGTAGGAAACAACGTTACGTCTGCTCCTTTAGTGACATACTTTTAAGATGACCTAATTCCTTTCACGAAATATTTAAACCGAGATGAGAACAATCAAAACGGTTGAAATTAAAATCAAAGTTTGACTTTAACAAACTGGACTCGATGAAACAATGGAAGTTGAAAATTTCCAAACCAAATTTCATTCAAACCAATCAAATGAAAACCTCAGCTTTTCGCGATCGAATATTCTGTAACTACGAGTACTTAATTGTAAGAGTAGATTATAGTAGCATACTGTTATAGGTATGGGTTCGAAATTTGTTTATTTTCGCTTGTTTTTAAATCTTTAATTATATATTACAACGAATTAGGAAATTGCCATTAAGTATATAGCTTTATTTTAAGCGCACAGCATTAAGTTAAATAACATTAAAAACGATTGATTAAACTTATACGATAAATTGCGATTGCAAAGAAAAGTAAATTATTCTTAATTTTTATTCGACCATATAAATTTAGTTATATCATTGTAATATAGTGTAAAATTGTGTGTATTTTTTGTTTGAGCATAAGTGAGTGAATAGTATCAGCCGGTAATCGAACTTATAACGAGACAATATAACTATTGCCAGATATCTCTCATAAATAAGCATTGAGCTCTTAAAATAGTATAAAAAGTATATCAAGGACCTGCGTCTTCAATGATTCATCGTATAAAAGGAGCCTCGATGAATCTATTATGGAGTTTGTAAGGAAACTCACATTTTGTTATAAATCTACTTATAATTAGTGATCGCGCGCGCGATCAGTCTCTTATTCGAATGGTGTATATTATCTACACTAATATTATAACGCTGAAGAGTTTGTTTGTATGTTTGGTTGAACGAGCTAATCTCAGAAACTACTGCTCCGAATTGAAAAAATCTTTTTGTGTTGTATAGTCCGTTTATCGAGGAAGGCTATAGGCTATACATCACGCGTTGACCAATAGGAGCAAACTCAGAAAGAATTTGGTTTCCGGTCTTTAATAGAACGCGTGCAAAGCCGCGGGAAATGCTAGTGTAGTATATAGACAGAAAAATAACACTTCTGCACTTCTTCTACTCCTCCCGAGTCCTGAATACATGTTACCTTATCGTGGTAGATAGAAACTCAGTCTTAGTAAAATAGTCATCATTATCGATACAGTCAATTTTTTTGGAATTTTTGTCTGTCTATCTGTCTGACTGCATCATGCAAAGACCTCTGGATATTAGGTGTGATCATAACTAGTCTCTGGGTCAACATATAAAATACTTTTACTGCGGGAAAATATCTGAATTATGAGAAATCTATACTAAACCCGAGCGGAACGAGGATGAGGTGTAAGTAATAAATATATTAAAAAAAATATAAATATCTTGTCGGATTTTGTCTCGGATTTATTTTGATTTTTGGTTCCCGACGTAGCAAATGCTTTACAGCAGTCATGGTCACGGAAGAGACTTTCCTATGGAAGTTTCATTTAGAAAAAATGAAGTCGCCGAGGAAGATACTGTCTACTCTATATCCTAAAACTACGTTTGTGCGACAAATTATCAATTAAATGTTTACCGATTCAGAGAAGAGCTATCAGTTATTTCCGTTGATAAGCCGTCGTGTGTCAAATTTTAATTTCGTATAGTAATTTAATATTCTGGCAACATTGTGGCAAGTATTTTAACACCCAAGATATTGTAAATAAAATTACATTTAATCCTTTATTTCCACTGTTGGGTTAGTAGTAGGTTATACGAAGGGATTAAGGACACAGTCCAACGTTGGCCGTGTGCGGTATAGACTAAGCATGTCAGTCGACAAATTGCAAGGTTCTCTCAGACGTTGTATATTTTTTGAAAATATTACTTAATTTTTATTGTATCTTTTTTATTTTTTTAACATTTGTCCGCCAATCCGCACTAGGCTAGCGCGGTGGACTATGGGCTGATCTCCCTCGTATTGAAGGGATGTGCGTGACCAGCAGTGGGACGTTAAAAATGGGCGAATAAATTCTTTAATATGTTAAAAAATCCCACGATATTAAATATATCTCGATTTTAGCGCGAATAAAAATAAATATGATGATGACGATATAAGGACAGACAATAAATAAAA
This sequence comes from Boloria selene, assembly GCA_905231865.2. Taxonomy (NCBI): domain Eukaryota; kingdom Metazoa; phylum Arthropoda; class Insecta; order Lepidoptera; family Nymphalidae; genus Boloria; species Boloria selene. The sequence goes on from HG993149.1 coordinate 1,084,234, forward strand.
AATAGACACTCAAAAATATTTTATTATCAACTTTTGTGCCGCCATCTTAATTACACAATAAATTAACTAAGCTAACAATTAAATCTACTAATAAATGCTTTACATTCACATAATATTATTTTTATACGGTTATAGATATATAAATCGTGGATAAAGGTAATTTGCAAAATTACTTTTTTAGGGAATTATTTCGTTTAAACGTAACTTTTTACTTTTATATCCACAAATAAAGTTACATTCATGTTTTTTTTAATTTACTTACAATCAACAGCCTTTGATTATTTTAAATAGATATAGAAAAAGAAAATTTAGAACTATTAAGTAAATATGACCTAACTTTTACTTTTGAAAATAATGAAAAATAATTTAATTTTTAGTCTGTTTTCCTACACTTTTAGTTTTACTATAAAATATTTAATAAAATAAAATACATATTAATTATGTGCTATTTAGTCACTTATTGATTGTTTAGGCCACTTTCTGATGACAAGTTAAGTATATTATAAACTCAGAAAAATTTAAATCTATATATTTACAATATGCTTAATACCTAATGCTGTTATGTAGAGAAGTTTAAATAAATACTAAGTATACAATTATTACTTAAGCATATTCTGTAAAAGTACACTGTAAATGACTTTGTTAGGAGCCGCGTATTAAAAAAAAATAGTGGATAAACATCTGGGTACTCTTAGCACTTTGAAATTCTTAAAAATACCTTTTAATAAAATATATATAAATTAATTTTAAAATATATATGTATAAATTAATTTTATTATATAATTAATAAAATATATATAAATTAATTTTATTATAATAAAAAAAATCGGAATAAATCTAGTATAATAATGAAAAATAACAAGTTCTATTCAATGCAAGATCTAAGTCCAAATACTACTAAATAATACATTATTGCTATTGTTTTATTTTGAAAAGCAGTCTTTAATCACACAAATTAATACCCCCATTAGGACTCGAACCCGCGAACGCTGGCTTATCAAGTAGAGTACACTACAAACTGAGCCAAACGTGTCATCAAAAATCTAGACAAGATCTCCTAAATACTGAATTCTTTAATTAATAAATATATTTTCCCTATTTCCAAACGGAATATTCGGTTGTTTATTTTTGGTATAATAAGTATCTTTATAATATACAGGCTGGTAATATTGTGTATGGAGAAATGACCGCCACGACTGCGAGTATTGCGGCACTTCTGAAAAGTTCACATATAAATAAATACGCATTATTGTATCACTATCACTACATAGTATAAAACAAAGTCGCCTTTTCTGTCCCTATATCCCTAAATCCCTATGTGCACTTAAATCTTTAAAACTACGCAACGGATTTTGATGCGGTTTTTTTTAATAGATAGAGTGATTCAAGAGGAAGGTTTATATTCATAACTAGCAGATCCCGCGGCTTTACCTATGCTAAATCTAGGGAAGAGCCCGAGCGAAGCGAGGGCGAGTCGCTAGTTGTAAGCATAAAAGAACAATACTAAAAACTGTCACACATAAATCTAACAATTCAGAAAATATTCTTAAACTTATATTCTGGTTTACGAATACAATCTTATAAAAAGTATCCATTGATTCAACGAATCGTATATCGCGTTCCCGCCATTACGATAAAAAGCTAGTCAACTTGACAGCTCGGTCACAGATTATCAAATATAAAAATAATGAGTTAATCCTTATTGTATATTTAAAGTGTTTTTTATAGATCAATGAACTGCATGATATTCGTCGAGGGTTAAAACGAGAGATACAAAAGGAAAAACAAACAAAGAACATCTTTTGTACGTGTACATTAAATTGTAAAGTGCCTGTTTTTAATTTCAAATCAATAGTTTTTACTAAATGCAATGCATATACCGTATACGGTACTTACATTAAAAAAACATTTTTTAAAATTTTTGGTAAGAAAATTATAAAAACCGTTAAATTTATTTTAACTTATCTCCAGAAAAGTTTTTGTTTCTCTGTCTATTTGTTCTCGCTAATCTATAAATTAAAGGATGGATTTTGTTGAGACTTTCATTGGTAAATAGCTGAGGATATAAGGAGTAACTTAAGCTACTTTATTTAAGAAAGGTTTTAAGAAAGGAAAAGAAAACATTGTATATATTATGCACGTAACATTCTTGTTAAAGCTACCACTCTATGGGTTTTGAGTATTTCTTGTTTGATGTATTTCCCTTGAAATTGTCAAGATTCTCAATTCGTTATTCCTTTTTTTAATAAGTTACTAGTTCCATATACATTACCATTAATTTCCCATCTCAATGATGATTTTAGTGGAATAATTACTTTGAAAGGTATTAGACTGGACTCTTGAGATGAGCTCTGGAGTAAAGCTTTTACTCTATTTTTAGACCAATTTAAACGATTGGAATGCATGATTGCTATGCTTTTAATTTGTGCTATTTATAGTGCTATAAGTCCCATTGAACTCATTCGTTATTAAACGAATAAAGCAGATAGACCGACAAATGGTAAAAATATTTATACATATATCTTTTTCAACCTATTCCATCGTGGACGATAAAAGTCCAAATTAAACGAAAATTTATAAAGAACATTGAAACCGGTATTTTTTTTATATGATAGATTATGTACACTTATTGCCTATGCCTATTAAAACAAAACTCATGTACTGTACATATCATTTAAATACTACTTTAAATATTTTTTGAAAAACTTGGTGAAATAGTAATCATTATCAATACAGGTCGAATCTATTACACAAGAGGACAGATTTTTGGTTTGTTTGCGGGTCAACATATCTACATATACTAATATTATAAAGCTGAAGATTTTGTAAGCTTGTTTGGTTGAACGCGCTTATCTCAGGAACTACTTTTCGAATTGAAAAATTCTTTTTGTTTTGGATAGTCTGTTTATCGAGAAAGGCTATATTGCATCACGTTACGATCAATAGGAGCGGAGCATCAGTGAAAAATTTTTCAAAAACGGGAGAAAAATATTTCTTTTGATTTTCAGCCTTTAGAACGCGAGCGGAGCCGCAGGAAGGGCTAATATAGGATATTTTTATTGCGAAAATATCTCATTTCTGAGAAATGTATACTAACGTACGTCCGTATCTACACGAACCCGAGCAGAACGAGAGTGAATCGTTAGAAGCTAACTCAAACCTAAGTTGGCAATACTAATAACGACCATTCACTTGATAGCAAGTGACAAAAAAACAATTATTCTTACCTATATCTGTGGGTATCACGAAGTTCTTAGGCGGAAGCATCACCGCTGGCACCGGACCTTCAATCCCGGATGGCACATCTAGATCCTTTTCCGAATTTATCACACGAAACGTCGATAACGGATTGAAAGCTTCTTTCTCTTTCATATTGTGGATTTTGTCTTCTTTTTTAATAGTTTCCGTATTAATTTGATCTTTTGTGTAATTACTTTCTTCTGAGTCTTCTCTTACATGTAGTTTGTGTTCCTTTTCAATAATTTGATGAGTAATTGAATTGACTTCATTATTTACATCATTTGACTCAGTTTTATCATTTCCAAATACTTGTTTAGTATTTTCACTTATACCTTCTTCTTTAGTATAGTTTATTTCACTTGATTTATTTTGATTACCTTTTGGAAGTGTAACAACATTGTTATCTCTTTCACTTTTGTTGCTTACAATATCTAAGTTTTTATTTGTTTGTTTTAAATTGATTGAATCTCTTGTATTAATTTTATTGTAATCTTCTAAAATATCATCTTTAATTCGATTATAACTGTTATAATTTTTATTAGTTGTTTGTTGTATTTTATTATTTTTATCATCTTCCTTATCATTTTCATCTCTTTTAGTAAGATTATCATATATTGGATCTTCTAAAGGTATACCTTCAGGAATATCATCAAGAGAATATTCGTATGAAATAATAACTTCTCCACTACCGTTTAAAGATCTAGCTTTGTTGAAGAGATTGTCTGATGCGTTATAATCGTTTACTTCTTCAGCTATTGGAGTAGGACAGTCTTCTGGGATGGTATACATCTGTATATAGATAGACATATAGTTAAATATTTAATTAAATATTATAGAATCAAAATAATCGGAATATTTTCGCTTCTCAGTTACATTATTATATATATTGTCAATACGTGCTACAAATCTAGCACATGTTTACTTAATCACATTTTTAGTACTAGATTTCAGTTGTAATAAATCCTATAAGCTAATAATGTGCTTACTAACAACTGAATGCTGTAATTCCAGTGCCAGATTAGAGGTTGTAAATAACATAAATATGAAACATAATATTCTATTTGCGTTGTTTTATTTAATACTTAATTTTTACTTATTTATATTTTTATAAATGTAGCCCAGTGGTACCGCACTTGGTTGGATACCAGAGTTATGCGGATTCCAATCCTGGTATCACACATCTGATATTTTCATGTCTGAATCATTTCTATCATGATTACCACTTGTCTTACGATGAAGGAAAACATCGTGAGGAAACCTGCATGTCTGAGAAAACCTAGCAAGTTCTCGAAAGACATGAGAAGTTTGCTAATCCGCACTTCGTACGTTCATATTAAAAAGAGGCCCATTCGCAGCAATGGGACCCTAAAAAAAGCTGTATACAATAAAATATTTTAGCGTTCAGTTAAGAAATACTATTGCACTACTATAGTCTCCATTTGACTCACCTGCGTGTCCACGATTAAAGGATTATAATAATCAATAATCTTAGCATATGCTGGCTTAGTTTTCGTACGTGGGCCGACTGCATGGACGTCATAGCAGACGTGTCCCGCGCGAGGAGTCGTGTCGCTCCCGTCCCGGCTGCCGAGGTAGAGACTCGCTTTACCGTTGTTTGGAGTAACCTCTATTCTGCGAAGTACTGGAACAAGTTAAACATGTTAGTTTTGCAGAACCTATAAAATAAGGTCAACCTATGGTTTAAACCTTTCTTTTAAATTTTTAAAAGGAATTGAAATATTTTAATATACAATAATTTGTAAATAATATAACATATTAAGTACTTTTAAATTGCTTAGGCTTTGTTTTATTCTTACTTGTCTAAAACCTATGTCCTGACTTAAATGCAGTAGCAGCCTAGAAGGAACAAGTTCGCTTATGAAACCGAGTGAACCGGGTTCAAATCTCGGGTCTTGCACCTCTGATATTTTTACGTGGATTATGAACGTCGTATTGAATTTTTTATAAAGTAAACTCACGACTAGCTTGTGTGAAAAGGTATAAAACAAACAAAAAAAGGATGTTTCGGGAAGTCATTGTTCGATAGAAATGTAAGATTTAATTCCGCGTAGACCGTGCATGGCCGAAACAAAGAAAGCAGGATGGTACAAACTATACTTTATCTCGTTTTCAGTGTAAAGTTGTTTAACATATCAGCAATGATTTTAATCAAAATCGATATAATATTATAAAAAAGAAAATAATAATATGGATAAGAAACTGTATTGGAAATAATGACCGAACCATATTTCAAGCCTACGCTATTAGTTCACTTTTAAATTTTGGAACATATTTGAAAATAACAAATACTTTATTATTTTTAAATTTAATTTTTGCCGAATTTACATACATGAAACTCTTGCGAGCTCAAATTATATTAGAACTGATGTCAACGCGTAAGCATGTCTTTGAAGCAGAATGTGCGCCAGAAAGTATTTTGGGACGCCACTGGTAACTAATACCATGTAATAGTAGGTCATATCGTATAAATATAGGATGCAGTCAGTACGAACACTGTTTTGAAATATAACACATTATAATTTATTTGGTGTTGAGACCCTTGGTCCGCGGGGTCCTAGTGCCATAAGGCTTTTTAAGGAAATATCTAAAAGGTTAGTCGACATCACAGGAGACCGAAGAGCTGGCAGCTACCTCGGACAAAGAATTAGTCTAGCTATCCAAAGGGGGGACGCTGCCAGTATCTTCGGAACCTTGCCTAAAGGGACTCCTTTTAATAATATATTTTAGTTATTATATTATATTTTTTAAGGTTTTTAGTTTTAGTAATAATTTTAACAGTAATAGTTAAGTGTATATGTTGTATGATAGTTAAGTTCACTTTTAATTTCCTATATTGTAAATAATTTTTTATTTATTCTGTAATTAGCTATTTAATGTCCCATTGCTGTCTACTCCCTTATTGAAGGGGATCAGACCATACGCTAGCTGAATGCGGGTTGGCGGACTTCAGATGTCTTTGAAAACTAGATTTTTTTATATTATAACACAGAGCGCCATCTAGTTCCGTGGAAAGCTACGAAGGAAGCTTGTGTTACGGATACCCGATAGTTGATATACTACATATATAAGCTTAAGTGCATACATATTATTAATATAAATAGCCATGACTACATACAAACATTCGCGTTTTAACAAATGAATGCCAGCGGGACTCGAACCCGCGACCGCTGGCGCAAGAAAGTAAGGTTACTACAAACTGCGCCAAACGTTTCGTCTCTCAGACAAGCAGGTTTCCTCAAGATAATCTCTTTTACGGTAGGGCAAGTGGAATTATGTCAGAAATGATTCGTACATAAAAATATTAAAGGTATGAGACACGATTATATATGTACTACTCGTAAGTGGTTGGTTCTTTTATACTATTTTACAGTACATTTATATTTTGTGTACCTACTTATTGTACAAAATATAAAATAATTTTCGTTTTAAAAATAGAATTGATTGGTGTATTGGGAGAAGAACGTATTCTTTTATAGATTTTGTTGCTGAGGGATTATGCGACGATAGTCCTTTTTTCCACTATAGCACGCGCTACCCTGGCAACGAGTAGACACTCCTGACTAAAGTGCGGAATCGTAGTCAGTCTATATAAATAAAAATGCTAAATGTGTTGCTAAGAGCAAAACTTCATAACAACTAAACTTATTTGGCCTTTTTGAATCAAATATTCGCTAAGTCCGAGAATGGATCTTGCAAACAAACTAACAGTCTTTGTATTATTAAATATTTATTGTAAAATTTTATTGACATAATCATTATTATTGTAATATATATTTGTATATTATTTGTATTTTTTAGAATTTTTGTCTATATGTCTGTAACCGCAACCGCATCATGAAAAAAACACAGGACAGATTTTTATGAAATTTGATATGTTATAGCTAGTTATCTAAATCAACATAGAAAGCTTTTACTGTGGGAAAAAGCCCATCTCTGAGAAACCAACCTTTTTTTTATGGTAAAAAGGGGGCAAACGGGCAGGAGACTCACTTGATGGGAAGTAATCACCTCCGCCCATGGACATCTGCAAGTCAGGCTTGCAGATGCGTTGCCGGCCTTTCAGGAAAGGGAGGGATGGAGGAGGGAGGGAAGTGGGAGGGGGGAAGGAGAGTGGGCCTCCCGGACTCTCACTCACCGGACGAAACGCGACAGCATAGCTGCCACTTCACGCCGGTCTTCTGTGAGAGAGTGGTACTAATGAACAGTATGTTTTCGTTTAAATTACTGAAATAAACACGTTTGGGAAGAAAAACTATTATTATATTATTAAAAAGTGTAAAATTCCGATCATGATATTTTTTGTTAAAAATAAATATTCACGGTATGAAATATGACCGGGTCACTCATGCGGTCCGTCCGCTTTTGTGTTCCCAGACTCCGAGTATCTGGAACGAGTAATCAAGCATTTCACTGTACAGTGTACATGCCTTTGTTATTCGCCCTGAATAACATCCACTTTTTCAATAGTGCCGTTAAATTTCTTTGCAATTTTACGTTTTATCAATTAAGGGTTAGGCTGAAGAGTGATTCAGACATTCTTATTACCCGACTGCGCCAGAAGGAGTGTTATGGTTTTAGAGAGTGTATGTATGTATAATTGTTTGGCACGCTCTTCCGCCTGAACGGCTCGATGGATTTTGGTTTGAGAGGTGTTGTTAGATTCGTATTAATAGTGAAAGTGACACTGGGTATAAATTTTGAACCAGAACATCCCAACATTTCTAAATTATATAAAAACGCAGTCAGATTATTTAGTTTTTTAATTACACTGACTTGTTTAACGTTTTCTTTTGGTTACATGGCGATTTGTGGTTTGACTAGATATGTCTATGATTGATCATTGATTGATGTATTTAATGATATATTAGGTAGTTCAAAATTAATATGGACTCCTTTATATGAAATTTGGTATGACGATACCTTTTACGTTCCTAGGGATGAACACGAACTTAGCGAGGGTTAATTCCTTAATTGTAATAAAAAGCAATGTGAAATGTAAAGTTAAAAGCGTGCCCGTGACCCCTCAGGACGTATCTAGGGCATCGCACAGCAAGTAATAACGAGTATTAGGGCTACCAGTTTTAATCATAAGGCTCCATTTTAGCTGCGGAAACCGAGTGTAGTGGGTTCATATCCCGGGATTGGCATCTCTGGTATATTATCGGAGATTACGACATATTGGATTGTAGAATACTTTTATTATTGACCTGACCATGTACAAGCTAGTTGCAATGAAATAACAGAAAATAAATTACAAAAGGAAAAAGAAAATGTTAAAAAAATCTCTCAGAGCATATCACTAGCATGAAAAGCAATTACGTACATCGCCGTAACAAGGCGTACTTCACAGAGGGAAATAAAAGCGGCTCTCCATTTCGAAACTTGATCCTTTATATAGGGTTAGTATGACATTTTCCAAGCTTTTAAACTGCTAGTGCTTTTTCATATGTATATGAATAAATGCGTCTCAGAATATGAATATTATGTGTATTTCTAAAGAAATATTAAAAAAATTATTTTATATTATACGTGCTCTTAGTGTATGAATAATAGGAGTATGGTAGAGTAATTATTTACTTTATAATATATTTTCTAAACATTATATACGTAAACTAATGTATTTCTATGTACAAGCCTCGTAGCTTAACTCGGAACTAGATAACGTTGTGTGTTATAATGTCCCAACATATTTTTTTTATATGGCCTACGTCCAGTAGTGGACGACTGCACGCTGAAAATTATGATGTTTCCAGATAGACTGACAGCCAGACAGATATTTTAAAATATATAAGTATATTTCCTGTCCCTGTATCGATATATCTGGCTATTTCCATTATATTTTGCAAAAAGTATTTACTTAATTCTATATTATGATTCGACTCAGAATTTGATATGTATAGGAAAAGCGAAAATAATACAAATATTTGGTTAGCCGTAAAAGGAGGGTAATGTAAATAGCGAGCTTTTCAATGTTAGTTGCTACGTAATGAACCGTCCTTGACCTGGAACAGTGCAGTTTTATTTTAACCTCTAAAGGCGCGGGAATCGTATATTTTTAAAATTCAAATGACTTTGGCTCACGGCTTTTATGCATATTCTTATGTCTTATACATAGCTTTCTAAAGAAAAAAGTCTAATGTTTAATGAAAGTTGGTTCAAAATTAACCATTTTGAACTCTTATGAATGATTTTCTATCGTAACAAACAAAAACCAGATAAAAAATTGCTAAATTGTTTTCCTATACACTAAAATTCTAATAGAGTCGAATACATTAAATATGTTTTGGAAAATCTTATTTAAATACTCATTATTATCAATACAGAGGTCGATTCTACAGTTTTTGTATGTTTTTCTTTATAACTAGACATAATTAAATTCCCTATTAAGCCAGGCTACTAATTTTCAGGGCGTAAACCAGTAAATGTTAGTGAAATAAACATAGCTTTTCATTACTATGTAAGTAATGAGCTGTCCTTGGCCTACTGGCGTAATGAACGCGCTGTAACAAAACTTAGGTAGGTCTTTAATGTTTTTCATTAATTAGGACGTAATGAAATGACAGTAGTAGCTCAGTGGTATGCGTTTTCTTGGACAACCTAGTGATACGGGTTCAAATCCTGGGTTTGGCACCTCTGATATTTTCGTTCTGAAGCATTTACAACTTAATTAGGTACAACTTGTCTTACGGTGAAGGAAAACATCGCGAGGAAACCTGCATGTCTAAAAATAACTTAGCAAGCTCTTGAAAGACATGTAAATTTCGCCAATTCGAACTTGGTAAGGGTTGTGTTTATCACTACCACAGATCACTACACAGTATAAAACAAAGTCGCTTTCTCTGTCCCTATATCCCTATGTATGCTTAAATCTTTAAAACTACGCAACGGATTCTGATGCGGTTTTTTTTTATTGATAGAGTGATTCAAGAGGAAGGTTTATATGCATAACTAGCGGAACCCGCGGCTTTGCCTGTGCTAAATCCGGGGTAGAGCCCGAGCGAAGCGAGGGCGAGTCGCTAATTCTATTCCATAAAAAAGTTAATTTGAAAAAGTTTTTCTCGTATTTAGCACTACGCATAATGCGCCGCCCTTGACCCGCAGTAGAGATACGCTCTGATAAACTCTATATCCAGGGCTGGATTCAAAACTATGGGAGCCTTCAGGACCATACACACTTTAAGAATAAAGGCTCCTTATATTATGTTAAAGAAGTTAAAGAAACTGTAAGTTATTTTTAATTTGTCACATTTACGGCATTTTAGGAACAATTGAAGAGATGAATGGTGGTATGTCGCAAATTGTGAATATCAAGAAAATTGAATTTTAATAGTGAAATATAGCTGTTTTAAGATTTAAAACTGTTTATTTATACACCCATAATCAGAATACATACTGGCAGACATCTATTGTGCATAATAGTGGAAATTCGAAAACGCCACATATCACCTTTATTTATACACGTCTTCAATTATTATTTACACATAAACATATATACACTTTATATAACTTAGCATTTTTTACCCTGCCCATATGCCCCAGGGCGGTAGCCTCGATCGCCGTTCCCTAAATCCGGCCCTGTCTTTACTGACGTAATCAAACTCCCCTCTGACAATATTGACTTTACATTTCAATATCATTCAGCTATTAACGTTCAATTCCACGCCTTTATTCTGTAGTATATTTAATAACTTGGTTTCCGTTTGCAGCAACACTTGTATGGTTTATTGATAAGAAATTATGTTAGTTAAATAACGCTTGAAATCGTTAGACAACTTGTATGTATAAGGGAGATAAATATTAATAAATTTAACCTGTGTATTAATTTCTATCGTTATGCAAGTTATCGGTCTTGACTTTGAGTTATAGACAACAAGATTAAAACTTAAAAATTAAATAATATTATTATTATAAAATTGCATCTATTTAATCGATTTATTGGATGCTGGATGGTTGACACAACTCGTTCTAATCTTTTTATTTCGCTTTTACGCAGTCGGATTTTAATTTGTAAATATTTATTTAATTTTTAACTTTTCAGTTTTGGTCAGATAGCTTAGCATTAAGTTTAGTAGTCAGTTGATAAATTTAAGTTATTTCTAAAGTTTAACTATAAATCATAAAAATTGGTTAAGTCGTTTAGTAATTACAAAGGAACATAGGGTTAGACATACAAACATACAGGTCAAATACATAAACAATTGTATTTCGCTTTCGTTATTAGGTATAAACAAGTTATTAAGTGTTTTACTATCGGTAACCATTGTAGGAAATAATAGGGGTAATGGTCTAAGATTCTACTACTCGATTCGGCAGGTACGTGTTTTTTTTTTATTAAATTATTTTTTAATGAATTTTTAATTTAAAATAAGCGAAAGGCTGAAAACAGTACTGGAATTCCAGTTCAACTAAGTAGACGTAGATAGACGTATGCATTGTTTAGTGATCTGCGAGGGATTAGTGAGGATGTTTGACCGAATTGCTTTGGCGTTTGACGTCACTTTACTAGTCTGTTACGTAACTGCTTTTATTGCACCTAGTATATTATGTACTAGCAATACACGCGGCTTCTCCCGCGTTCATTTTTTAATCGCTACTAAACTTCATTCGATCACTCGCTGGGTTGAAAATTCTCCAAAATTACTCCAGCTTTAATATACTCCTGAGCCGCGCAGCTATTTTATATATTATGTGCGGCGTGCACTCCTCCTCCTTTCCTGATATTGTAGTTTTAGTAGGGATCCTATTTTTTTCTTGCAATTAAAATAGCCTATATTAATGAGTGATAATGTAGCATTCAAATGGTGAAAACATTTTTAAAATCGGTCCAGTACTTTTTCTAGCTTTTACTAGCCAATTCGTTACAAACATACTTCCATGCAAATTTTTCCTCTTTATAATATTAGTATAGACTAGCAAACCCGGATCGCGACGCTTGGCATTATTTAAAATAAATTAAACAGACAGACTGACGACGCGGGATCAGGCAATAGTCCTTCACGCTGGTTAAGACGTATGGGTTGGGTGACTGCACTTATCTTTATTTTCATTTTCCCAGACTGCCATTACATGTTCATGAGACGTTGTTACGACATTAATTATTGTGTCGCAATAAAACTAATTAAATACACACTAGTATAGTATAGTAGTAGATCACCACCATTGGGTTGCTCCACAGTCGGCATGACACACCGCCCACCGCAGTGGACCATGTGCGTAGCTTCGCATCCCGCCTTATTGCTGAACGCTATATCGCATCTTAGCTTCGTATTCGGCCTGATTGCTGAACGCTATTGTCTCTCGTCATGACAAGGTAAACGCATGTCTGGGGAGGAGTATATTTTCCCTCCAACGTGCGTTCATCATGTCGTGAGCAACTGGCAGCCAACCGGACGAGAAGCCAAGAAACGAGCAGGGAGTGCCCACTTTGTTGGGCGGTGTGTCTGGCGGGTTGCTCCTGGTACTTCTCTGAATAGCAGAGTGGACTGTGGAGTAATCTTTTTGGCTGTGTGGTCTACTTTGGCAGACCAGCTGGGCCGTCGGAGTGGTGTGGAGCGATTCTGCGACGTCCCATTAAGACGGGTGAGGGCAGTTGGGTTTTAGTGGGTGGGTGAATATTTCATTTCATGCATATTTTACATTTTTTTTTGACGAATCAAATATTAAGCCTGATGGTGTTGTTTATTATATTTTTGTACAATATATAATGAAAATAAACTAAATATGAAGGAGGTACAGTAATGTGACGTTTAGTATTGAAGATATTGGGCTTTGTTTTTTTTAATAAACGGTAATGAGATTAGCACGAACGGTAATTGATATTTAGCTAATGGTAATGAGATTTATTCGAATGGTGATTAGAAATATATTAAAAAGTATAACATCAGAGTACTTTAATCAGCATTTTATTCGTTAACAATCAAATATGATTTGTAATAAGTAACAAAGAGGAAACATAATTAGTATAAATAATCAAACGCGTATAATATAAACAATCATAAAAAAGGAATTTAAGGAGTCAACTCAAAGTAAATAATAGAAATTGTCAATTTTTATTTGTAACAATAAACACTAATCGATTTATAATTTTCATGTACCACTGCAACTTGGTGTGTTAGCACTTTTACTCACCGTTACGTCAAGACAGAGCAAAAGTTTTCTTTGGTAATATTCATTACTGTTCCTGTGACATGTTTAGAATACATTTCTCCTCTACCACTGTGAAAGCTGCTCTTAAAATTTGAGAAACTCACCAATGTCCTCTACCACTAAAACTTGCCAGTATTGCTCTCTACTGGCTCGCGACCAGTTTCATATCGAACTTGATCGCTAAATGTCCCAGTCGCAGATATGTTTAAAGCCAGCCCCTTTCCTAAATTCCGATGATCACGGCGATCTCGGGATCGGTATTTAAGTGAAGTCCATCGCTTCTGTTTAAGTGTGTCGTGTTGGCATGGAGTCCATGGAGACCAGATGAAACGCTCTACCGCTGGCCGCTCGTTTGTTTGTACCCAGATCTATCCCCCATGCCAGCAAAATACACAGTTTGAGTGGTGCAGATATACACATACTGAATATTTTTATTTAACCCGAGTCCGCCGAAATCTCAGAATTCCTTTTTTCCCCTTTTTAACACACTATGGTTGCAACAAACATAAGAAAAATTTGCACAGCGGCCACCCCTTCCGCGTTTAATGTGGACTTTTGCAACAAAAAGGCACTCCATTCCAACCTCAATGCTGTCCATCACTATCTTGAAACAGATAAGCCGGTCTTACTTTTTTTAATGGAGACAGATATTGTCCTGCCGATACATCTTGCTTAAAATATCCTAGTTACAGCTTGGAACATGTCTTTCTGCCAAAAGTTGGGATTTGTACGTTCGTCAGGGAAGATATCACTCTGTTGTTGCCACCCCGTCCTGACCTGTCAATTTTATGGTCACGTATAAAATATGGGGGACATATTCCAATATAGACGTGTATCTCATAGTGGAAACGCCGAAATAGACCGACCCTTCGGACATCCAAGAAGGGTCAGATTTCCTATTCCAGCTATATCCCTGCGTGGAAGTTGTGATACTCGGAGATTTAATGCCATGTCCAGTTTACACGTCATTTGGAACAGAAAGCCAAATTGGCTTGGCCAAAACAATAGTAGTGCTTAACGGAGCGAAACAGTATTTCAGTTCCTGTTCTTTATAAATCACAGGTTCACCCTCTCATGGAATACTGTTATGATCTCTGGGCTGGCACTGCCCTCAATGTGACAAGCCGTTCATATTGTCGATGATCCCATACTAACACACGACTTAGAACCCTTAAGCTTTCGGATAGATGTTGCTCTCTATGTGTATTCTTTCGTCTGTATAATGGAATTTTCTGACGAACTTTTTGATGTGATGCCACCGTCGCGTTTCTGTCACCGCTCTCTTCCCCGTCGGATTGGATGTCATCCTCATATATTACATGCCTGGCATCCCAAAAATGAACATGCATCTCGCTCCTTTCTGCCCGCACATGCAAAATGTGCAATGATCTTCCTCCTGGGGTTTTCTCTGAGCGCTATTATGTGGGACACTCTCAACTCCTGTTATGTTGCAGGTGTCTAGGGGCCATAAACTTACCATCACCAGCTAACGCGGATTGTTAACTCGTTTTCCCCTTACTGTTAAAAAAATGGTCTCTCACCACTTTTTCTTTGCTGTCTTTTGCTTCTTGGACACAAATGGTAATTAGATTTTACGACTTTGTTAATTTTTTTTACACATACCTAATAATAATATACATATTCAACGAGTTGCGTCCATTAGAACCCGTAGCTTATTAAAAGTAAACATTATCATCTTCAAAATATTTTAACGTTTTATACATTCTTTATGGCCAGAACTGTAATATGCACCAAATGAAATATTCACCCGGGTAGTACTAGTACTGGCTTTAGGTCAGTGAGTTCCACATATATATGTATGCGTTAATGAATTTTCTAACTATGAAAAAGAGGTTTATTTTCCTTGGTTTTTATAGTGGTAGTGCCATGCTTGTTACCTTCGGGTAGCAACCGAATGGGCCGGCACGCGCCGTATAGTTAATTAGTACCACTCTCTCAAAGAAGTCCTGCGTGAAGTGGCAGCTATACTGTCGCGTTTCGTCCGGTAAGTGCGAGTCCGGGAGGCCCACCCCTTTCCCATTCTTCCCCTACCTCCCTCTTCCCTCCCTCCCTTTACTAAAAGGCCAGCAACGCATCTGCAAGCCCTGCAGCCATGGGCGGAGGTGATCACTACCCATCAGGTGAGCCTCCTGCCCGTTTGCCCCCATTGTACCATAAAAAATAACCCAATATATATATATAAAACTCACTAGTGTCAGTGTGTAGCAGCGCGTACAGCCGCGCGGCGTCGAGAGCAAAGCCGGCGGGCAGCGCTAGCTCCAGCAGGGCGAGCGTCGGCAGCGCGCGCGACCACTGCGCGCACACCTTTGTACACAGATGTTAGTTATTGAGGAGTTAGGAATTAGTTATTCTTTTACTAGGTATATATGAGAATGAATTGATACTATTATTAAGGTATTTTTGAATGATTTTTTTAGGGATTTTTTGTTCCGCTGTTCTTGCTAACTGATACAATATAAGGTTGACTTGAGAGTTGAGAGTGATACGCGAACTGAGTTAATTTTAAAATTAAAATATTAATGAAAGCGTGTGTCGTGTGTAATGATATGTAATATGTTACATTTAAGCTGGGTTGTGGTTCAAAGAGCATATCTATGTATATAAAAAATTCATGTCACGATGTATGTTCGCGATAAACTCTGAAACTACTGAACCAATTTTTATCAAATTTTGTGAGCATCTTTAATTTGGTCCAACTTGGGAGATAGGGTAGTTTTTATCTCAATTATTAACCTAAATATCAATATGCAAATTAAATGTTTATTGTACGACTTTAGTGTGTATTTATCGGTTAGTTTTATAACATCCACAGATATCAGGTAAATGTCGCCGATATTGCTAGATTAAAGATGGCGCGTTAGCTAAAATGTTGTAAGAAGTAGTATATTTATTTTATTAAAATATACATAAAAATTGTTTAATTTATTTTAACTTACTTCCAGCGAAGCAGGCTGGATTTGCTAATAAGTACAGTTCTCGAGGCATAAGCTCAGCTTTGCATTTGTGTGAGTGCAGTGTACGGATAGGCGTAGCGCGTTGCGAGCTTGGTTTAAACCCGTTTTAACTGGTTTTTGACGCGCGGCTATTGGCTCAAAGCACATACCTCTACTACAACAGCGCAGTAGCACAGTGCACCTGCGCAGCTCGATGCACTCGGACGTACGCGCGCGCGCACTGCGAGCGTTGTGGCGCGGGTCGGGGACCGCGTGTTGTACGCACGCGTCATGTGCACTAGCGCACAGCCCGCGCCTGCACACACAGGGACACATTTAGGTATATAGACTGCGAACTGGCAACCGGTACTATCTCAATTTTGACAACTTTACAGGATGAAGAAAAAACTTCTTTGAGTCATTAATATAGCATCTAGTAAATTAAATTACACATCGAAACTAAAAAGAAAAAAAAAATTACTTAGTTATTGTTGGAGTCGGTGCCAGCCAAGAAGGAAAGTTTTATCCTGCCTTTGCAATGAACTTTCGAACGGATATTTTGATTATATTTACAAATTGATACATTAATTAAATTGTATTAAGATTATTTTGCTTTGGCTGGCACCGACTCCAACAATAACTAAGTAATTATTTTTTTTTCTTTTTAGTTTCGATTTGTAACGTTTTAAGTCGGTTTTCACTTTTGTTAAAAAACAATTTATTTTAATTTTTTTTTGTGGAAATTAGATATTATGTTTAAATATAATATTGGAAGACTAACTAAACTACTGCTCCAATAAGTCAGCGAAGTTTTGAAATGAACGACAATTATAGTCAATCGAGATTTGTCCACGTCTATTTTTCCACGTAACTCGTAGAAGTTAATAAGATTTACCTTCTATTATCAATCCACCTAATATCCTGAAGGAATACGACTATCAGTTCATAAGTACGTATAATATTAAAAGAATTTTCTTTCAACTCCTAACCGTTGAGGAGATATCCCTTACATCATCACAAATTCTTGAACAGCTTTAGAAAATATATGAAAACGGTAATCAGTGCCGATAAAATAAGGTTTGCCCTCGACTTCTCTAGGATCCCATTCAGATGCTGACTTGGTGACAATGAGAACATCTTTAAAACTATACCCTACCAAACGAAAAAGAAATTTTTAAAATCGGCCTACAATTCACGGAGAGATCGGTGAAAACACATAAAAAACAACTGTTGAGGAATTTTACCTTCCATCATCAGTTCATCTACATGAGATGATGATTTTCATACGTAAAAGCTTTATCGGTTTTAGAAAATATATCAAAAACATAATAGGTGCCTGTAAATTTTGAGAGTTGCCTTCGATTTCCCTGGAATCCCATCATCAGATCCTGACTTGGTGACAATGGGACCCCCTCGGAACTATATTATTTTTGAAATCAGCCCAGAGAGGGCGAAGAAATCGGTGAACATGCATAAAAAAAATATATACAACGGAACATATAACCTCCTCCTTTTTTGAAGTCAGTTAAAAATTAAATAAAAATACGTGGTTTTTAAATATTTTTATTGCACATTTTATTAAAAAGAAAAGTAGCATTATGTGCTTCCTTCTAATATAAAACGAGATAGGACAATATAAATCAACTTGGAACAAAAAATTGAGATAGGACCGGTTGCCAGTTCACAGTCGATATATTGTTATGTTTCGACCCGATTTTAAAACTGTGGTGACGGGAATTAGGTAAAATGTCGAGTAATTCTTTATTACTGCCCATACTTAATTATATTATAAGCTTACATACTAATATACATGTAATCATAATACATTACTACAAAACAAAAAAATAGTCAAATAAGTAATTTTTATTTGTTTATGATTTGGCATCAAAAAGAATTATAACCCTAAATTGTCTTCCTTCAACCACCAATTTATATTTTTCAATAGTGACTTTTAGTAACATTCGTTCAAACTCCAGTATTGACTTCGACCATAGCAGCAAGATGATCGATCCACGGTCCACTCCTTAGATTAGACCCTCAACTTACTCCTGCCACTAAAAGTCCGAAGGAACGGTACTTTATCACTTGTGATGAGAGTTAAGAGGAACCATGCGAAATGTGAAAACCCCAGCACGGGGGTAACATACCGTCAACTTCCCAACTAAGAGCCATTATTGAGAATATCTCCATAGACAAATTTACGACTTGAATAGATTAGACTAGACTCTAGTCATAGAGTGTAGTCTTCTTTTTTATTTTTTTATTACAAATTTAAATTAGAATAGAACAACTTACCTTGTATAGAAACATTGAATTGCTGAGAAACATTCATGTCTTTGAATTGGGTGTAGTCCCTCGGTGGCGTAACTTGGGTGAATTTGAGGTTCTCTTTCTGATCTCCACTTTCGATGATGACTGTCGCTACTGCTTTCTTTATGAAATGAGCCCAGGCTGATAAACCTTCTTCGGCTATTAGCGTATCCTGAAAATTTGGTATAATGACAGCTGATTATTGATGATCAATATTTAGGATATTTTATACTGTGGAAAGAAATCTCATATCTGACAAAGCTGTACTACACTATCTTGGGACGGCCTCGAGCGAAGCGAGGGTTTGTTAAAAAAGTAAAATGATTAAAAAAGCTAGTTAATGTAAATATATTACAAATTGTATTTACAATTCACAATTAATAAAAACTAATAACGAAATATGGATTGAAGGTAGAGAAAAAACAATTGCGCACATTACAAAATTATTTATAAATAGATTAACAAAATATGAAATTTTTTTTAATATAGATATAGTACGTTTTACAATGGAGCATGTATAGTATAGGCGTGCGGACATACAAGGGGCATGGTGGTTCGAAAGCTGCCTTTTGTTTTCACATCACTTAACGGTTTAAGTGACGAGCTAATAGATGTTTTATATCAAAAAGTTGTTCATGTGGTTCCGCTTAGGGAATTCAAATCAAATTAAATATTCTTTATTCAAATAGACTTTAACAAGCTCTGTTGAATCGTTATTTTTACATAATTAAAATTAAATGTCAGTCTGTAAGTCTGTGAGTAAGCTACCACCGGCTCGGAAAGCTGTAAATGATAGTGTACCTATAAAAGCCGAGCCCTATGATTTCAAATCAGTTGCAAGCGTTTTTAGCCGGAGCTAGACATATTTCTGTCCTTATCAGTTTGTATGCAATTGTGGGACAGAGAAAGCGATATGCATGGTTCACTTCGTGAATAGAGTATAGTCGGTTTAAGTGACGTGCTAATAGATCGAATTAGCACGTCACTTAATCGATTTACATCGAAAAGTTGTTCATGTGGCCCCACTAAGGGATTGATAGTGACGTACTTGCGTGGCGAGGAAGCCGCCGCCGCTACCGCGCTGCGCCGACAGCCAGCGCACAGCGCCCGCCGCCGCCTGCACGCAACGCGCCGCGAGGGGCCCGAGGGGACCGGGGGGCGTGGGGGGCCCGGGGGACGCGAGGCCCCCAGTGACCGAGGGGCCCGCGCAGTATCGTAGTGATAGTAGTGCGTAGCCTGTCGCTTCTATTGATGTTGCTAAGTTACCTGTCATAATAAGAATGTATAAATATAATATTATGTATGATGGAAATTAACACATACCACTATTTAGTTTCATGGTAGTTATAAGGCTTATCATATGGATACCAGAAAATTGATACACTAAATATAAAAAATTGTGTGTGTACTTATGTACACGAGTTAGAAGTTATACTTCTTTGGTATCATTAAATAATACATACTTATTTTCGCAATTAGCACCCCGAGAAACCTCGAAAATAACACCCATGCCATTGTTGAAAATAAATATCGTGAATATAGTTGCAAGTCCTCCAAACTGTTGACTGTTAGCTAACTTCTCCCGTGAGAATTTTGTGTCTCGCTGTGCGCGCGCATCTTAAAATTTCACTCTCATCAATTTTTCATCACGCGCCTAAAGAAGTATAACTTTATTGAAGTAAACGTCATTTTAATGTATTATATAAATATGTGTTTGTCTATAATACCTATACTTGTGTCTATTAGTAAATGTATTTTCGGCCCAATAATGTTGTACTACTCTTACACGACACAAATCCAATGAAATAGAAAAAAAAAACAATTTAAAATTGCAATATTACAGTTCTCGAGGCATAAGCTCAGCTTTACATTTATGTGCGTGCGATGTACGGATAGGTACGGCTGAAAGCGTAGCTTGGTTTAAACCGGTTTTAACTGGTTTTTAATGCGCGACTATTGGCTTTTAGCTATCACTCACACAAATGACAAATGCAATGCTGGGCTTATGCCTCGAGAACTGTACGTACCTGTATCCCACCATACAAAGCCGTTATCTTCAGTAGCCATATGCAAGAATCGATTCAGAATCTCAATCTCTTCTTCATCCTTTACATTATCAAGATAGTTCTTCTCGTCATAGGATTTCAGCTTCATGTAAGCGTACGTGACTAGCGATAATGGGTATACTTTCTTGGATTTTGTTGGGAAAGCTCGGAGGCAAGAGAGAGCGTTTTGGATGATCTTCGGAGGGACAGGAGTTTCTAGAAGGGAAGTTAAGACGTACGCGGTGAGGGCCACGCTTGATATGTCACCGTCTTCGTTTAGACCTCCCTAGTGAGGAAAATTGTGAAAATATTAATTAACTTTATAATAGCACTAGTGCTATTAAAAATCTAAATTGAACATGGTTAGATATTATAAAAAAATGTTTCAATGACTATATATTTAATCTTTGTGCTCAGATCAAGTAAAAAACCTATATAATTGCAAGTGAACGTCTGTCAAAGGAAAAAATAGTGTCTTAATTTTTTCTTATTAATGAATTTTTTAACTAAAAGTAGTCCACACGAAAAAAATACATTCTATAAAACAAACCTTTAAATCCGAATGGAACACATGTCCCTGGTTGCGGAAGCAGCCGCTCTCCATCTGCTGGTCGCGCAGCCAGCGCTCCGCCACAGTCAGCGCTGGAGGCACTTCCGCTGAGACTGCCTGCGACATACATACATACATACATATATACATACATACATACATACATATGTACATATATACATATATACATACATACATACATACATACAGATACAGGTATGTATGTTTGTTCTACAGTCATGGGTATTTATATTTATAATATGTATGTATTTAAAGGTTATATATTATGTAATATATCAACTATCTGGTATCCGTAACACAAGCATCGTAGCTTACCACGGAACTGGATGGCGCTGTTGTAAGAATGTCCTAATATATTATTTATTTATTTATTATTTTATTTATACATACATACATTCATACATACATACATGCAATACATATTAGTTAGCCATTAACGTCCCACTGCTGAGTAGAAGACCTTTCAACCTCCTTTTTAAAGGTTCTATACCATTTGCCTTCTCTTTTATCAATAATTTTCTATATTCTTTCAATAAAATTAGAAATAACTGGCTACGCGACATTAGTTAAGTTGCACTCAAATGGCATTTGTCTTCTAGAAGCTATTAATTAAAATAATTGAATTGAATTAGGCTGAAAATAACTAACAGTTGCTGGATAATTTCCCATGAAAATGCATTATTGAGATATTAGATAGATTAAATCAAACCTTAAAAGCAGTTCTTAAATATCGCACGCAGAAGGCAGTCAGCCACGTCGAAGCGGAAGAGTCAGAAGCTCCAAAAGCACTGAAACCACCTGAAGGATGCACGTATTGCAGCTGGCGGGTTATACCTGTGCAAACAATACATACTCTTTTTTTAAAAAAAGTGCGTGTGTACAAAGTACACATGTCAGAAGTAAAACTTCTTTGGCAAACTAATTTTTAAATCTCGTTTATATTTATACTAAATAACCCCGTCTAAGCTCGTTGAGAGAGGGATATGGCGCGAAGGTCACACCCACGAGTTAGACAGAGTTAGAATGTCACTGACTCGCGGTGAGCGAGATCTAACTAAGGCTAACTCTTCCCCGTCTCTGAGCTCCTGGTACTATGGACTTATTTTTTCGTTTCATCGAGTTTGAATTCACAACGATTCTAAAGAAGTTTCACTTCATAAAATATATCATCTTCATCTTCAGCCCTTTTTAGCGTCCCATTGTTGGTTGGGAACAGGCCTCCCTCAGTACGAGGGGATCAGGCCATAGTTCACCGCGCTGGCCTAGAGCGTGTTGGCGGACTTCAGATGCCTTTCTAAAACATGCTAGGTTCCCTCAGACAAGCAGGTTTCCTCACGATGTTTTCCTTCACCGTAAGATAAGTAGTAATCATGATAGAAAATGATTCGCACATGAAAATGTTATAAGTGGGAGACCCGGATTTGAACCCGCATCACTCGGTTATCCAAGCGAGTGCGTTACCGCTGGGCTACCACTGCCCTTAAAATGAAATATGATATGCTCTTTTAAATATAACTCTTTTTATTATTGTTAGCCTGTTTCTTCTCGTTAATCCCTAAAATGGATGAAGATATTTTTAAGGTACTTTCCCTGTAAAATAGCTGCGTAACTTAGGCAACTTTTTAAAAACACTTACGGTAATACTTTCTTAGGTTTACTCGAATATTTGAAAATTCATAATACATATTAATACAAAATGGAGATCAACGAGATAACACCGGATGTCAAACATCTCAAGAGTTTCTTAAGATAGCTTAATATACTTTTTTTATAATAGATTTTAATTAAATATAAATAATTAAAATTATATTTACCTCTATTAATCTTCATCTGGGCAGCGATGTGACTCCAAGAACTGTTATCCAATGATTGCAACGAGAGCAAGTTGAGGGCGAGACGCGCCATGCTTTGCTCCCCGCAGCCACCTCGCAGCTGCGCCAGCTCTTCGGGGTGTTGCTATGAAAAAAAAAGAGCTTGTGTACAAAGCACACATGTCAGAAGTAAAACTTAAATCTCGTTTATTTATACTAAGTAAATAACCCCGTCTAAGCTCGTTGAGAGAGGGAGATGGCGCGAAGATGACACCCACGAGTTAGACAGAGTTAGAAATGTCACTGACTCGCGGTGGGCGAGATCTAACTAAGGCTAACTCTTCCCTGTCTCTGAGCGCCTGGTACTATGGACTTATTTTTTCGTTTCATCGTGTTTGAAATCACGATTCTAAAGAAGTTTCACTTTAAAAACTACTGGGCCAAATTATGTTAAATTTTTATAGGACCAAATGACAGCTATTGCCCATCAAAAAAAGAAGAATCACGTAAATCGGATCATAAATCACAGAGTAATCGGTGTACATACATAAAAAAAACATACCGACCGAATTGATAACCTCCTCCTTGCGGAAGTCGTTTAATAACGTAAAATGAGAACTGTATAATCATATGCTTTACAGTTATTATTGATAGACACTGACATACTCAAAATACTTCAAAAATCATGTTACGCAATAGGTACTTGAACGCCCCCTAAACAGAAAATTCAATAACTCAATTGAGACCACCCAGGAATCGAACCCAGGATATGTGCAGCCGTACATACAAAGTACTATACCAGAGGGGTTAGACAAGTGGCATAAACGCTAGTAGAATAGAATAATCAATGTATGTGATTGACATAAACTTACGACTAGTGATTAGATTCAACGTATCGAATTTGTAATTGGTAGCCAAATGTTGATATAATCTATTCGAAACGTCAGATTCGTACATAGTTCCCCATACAGATTGAAGCCAAGTGTCACTTTTGACAAACGAATTCTGCTGTTAGCGTACGGCAAGGCGTTAGCGTTTATCGAAATAGAATCGACACGGAGCGTTTGCCATTTGTTTAGGGGTAGGTAGTTGATACTTACATACGAGTCCAGCAAAGGTCCGACGATACTGTCCGCGGCCCACACGGAGATTCTCTCCGTCCCTGGTACTGCCTCTACTGGCGCCCATGACCAGGTTACCTCAGATGTACCCTCATTCGACCCGTTCTCTTCTAAAAAAATATATAATAATGATAATGTGGTGGTAGTGTCATGCTTGCTACCTTTGGGTAGCATCCGAATGGGCCGGCACGCCCCGTATAGTTCATTAGTACCACTCTCTCACAGAACACCGGCGTGAAGTGGCAGCTATGCTGTCGCGTTTCGTCCGATGAGTGAGAGTCCGGGCGGCCCACTCTCGTTACCTCCCTCCCTCCCTCTTCCCTTCATCCTCCGTCTTCGTTTCCCCTCCAGAGGGAAGAGTCCCTCCCCATTCCTTCCCTCCCTTTCCTGAAAGGCCGGCAACGCATCTGCAAGCCAGGCTTGCAGATGTCCATGGGCGGAGGTGATCACTTCCCATCAGGTGAGCCTCCTGCCCGTTTGCCCCCTTTTTACCATAAAAAAATATATAATTAAAAAGTACCAGGCGCGCAGAGTAATGCAGACTTGTATTCTTGCTCCGTCACACCCTCTGGCTTTACTCGTATGACGACTTTTACTTCATCACTGAAAATATAATATAATGTTATATAATATATTTTATTGGTTTGTGTCTGTTTATTAAAAACTTACGCTAAGGAACGGATTATAGAGGCCACCAAGGTATCTAATAAAAAAAATGTTTATCAAGTATTAATCTATCAATTTATTTACTATTTATTGGTGTATACAGAGACGGATTGTTAAATTAAAGGACCCTGGGTTAACAATATTGGGGGCCTTAATAAAATTTATAATGACAAAAAGTAATAATAATAGATGAAATAAAGATAAGCAATATGTTTAGTTCTTTATTGATGTCAGGGTAATTGGAATATCTATTTTTTTATTTTGATATTTTTGTATTGAACTATCTTTCTTCAACAGGGGGCCCTTAATATCTTAGTAGTCCTGGATTACAGCCCAAATAGCCTATCTTACTCTAGCTTAGTGTGCGTGCGAGCGTGCACACGTGTGTCTGAGTGCACGCGCGTGTGTGTTCATGGATGCGTGTGCGTGTGCGCACGTGCGCCCTGTATGCTGAGAAAATTGCAAGTTTTCGAAAGGCATGTGAAGTCTGCCAACACGCACTAGGCCAGCGTGGTGGACTATGGCCTGATCCTCGTACTGAGGGAGGCGCGTGCCCAGCAGTGGGATGTTAAAAAAGGCTGATGATGATGATGTGTGGGTTCATGTATGCGTGTGTGTGAGCGTGTGCACGTGTGCGTATGTGTACGTTACCTAGCGTCCCTGGCCTCTGGGCTACACTGCGGGTCATACACAGTAGCAGCACGCACGCGCAGTATCAGGTGTCCTGTAGCGGGCGCGGGTAGGTCGCGGCGGCGTGCTAGCACGGCGCGCGGCGACACACATACTGTCTCCACGTGGAGGGAGTCCTTTGTTGATATCTTTACTTCTACCTAAGTGTGGTTGAGGTTTTTTGTTATAATATCATGTTTTAATGATTTTTTCAAATATAATTTATTGATTATCACAGTACGGAAATATATTATAAACTAGCGAAAGAAAATAATAAATAGAAATATTTATGCAGACCAGAAGCCACAGAATGACTGTTTTGAGATATGATCGATTTTCATAAAAAACTGTATACAAAGTTTGAATAAAACTTTTCCAAAAATACCTTTATAATATTATAGAAAATGTAGATAGCTAAGATCTTTCTAGCATATATAAAACACTCAATTTTGGACCTAACTGTGTACTTAACTCAATTTCGCCACGATTGTGGGTTAGTTCTAGTCTGCATAACGATGTCCAAAATTATGATAATTGATGAAAGGTTAAAGAATCTCTTGACTTCCTGAGAAATGTGTGTGTAATGTGTATATTTATACATATTATAATGAATTTACATTATTTTCTTATTAAGAAACTCGTTAAAATAGATATTATCGATGCGAGGGCAAAATTATCAATCTATACTAAGAAGCGAAGCTGTGTCACTAATTAGAAATATTAATTAAATTAACTTACACTTAAAGGCTGGTACAGATAATTGAAAATCCTGTACGGTATAATAGCGACATCACCGCGCTTCATTTCTTGAGGGCCACTCGCGTGGATGAAGAACTCGCGGAATACCTAGATGGATATCAAGAAACATCAGTTAAGTGCGAACCGAACTTATGTACCAAGGGTTCCGTACATCACATTTTTTTTGTTACTTATTAGGATCGACTCACACTTGACCAGATTTCGTACAATCGGAAATATTTTCTAATTAATGCTTTAATTTAATACTTTTTTTATATAATCCTAGTAAAACTTTATTAAAATCTATTCAGGTCACTAAAGCGTTTTAAAAGTTAAAAGTCACAAATCTTCCTATTATCTGATATTATGAATTTACTTTCACATCATTCATAATATTAAATAATAGGTCTGGATTAACTATTACATGTTCTATAATCTCGGGATCTACTGAACCGATTTTAAAAATTCTTTCACCAATAGAAAGCCACATTATTGCTGAGTGTCATAGGCTATATAAAACACCGAAAAATAAAAAGGCTTTTATGTGGTAGTCCGTTTTGCAAAGTGAATCGGAGAAAAAACGGTCGAATGAAAGCGTTTCTTACGAACGCTGCCTTAACAGT
The DNA here is from genome assembly GCA_905231865.2 of Boloria selene. Lineage (NCBI taxonomy): Eukaryota > Metazoa > Arthropoda > Insecta > Lepidoptera > Nymphalidae > Boloria > Boloria selene. Next base: position 1,111,149 of record HG993149.1, read on the forward strand.
GAAAGATATATTTTTGAGTTCTAGAGAAAAGATGTGGAACTTAAAAATGCCTACAAAAAAGTCAACGACAGCATATGTCTAACTTTTATATTTAAGTGACAAAAATTAGTTTTTTTAATATTAGTATAGATAATTTAATTTTTAATATTAATAAAATAATTTAAATTATTTAAACACTCTGTACTAAAAAAGGATTATTAACATTATGCCCAACGAAGTGGGCACGGGTCAGCTAGTAAGATTATAAATTTAATTAAGGCCTTATTAAGTATACTTATTATACTAGATTTCCATATAAATTAGGTACTCGAGACACACTCATTTTGCTCTCAATCATCCTCAGAGCAAGGAGATAGTGGCATACTTGTGTCACTCGAGTTCTCTGACTGACTTGCAGAATTAATTACACATTTAATAATAAGATTAATAATTTTTACTTCGATATATTACAAATAGTATATTTTTAAATAAAAGAAAACATTTAATTTATATAGTTTAGGCACTATTATAATAAATGCAGCCTAGCCAAGCCAACCTGACTAATAAGTAAATGTACCTATAAAAATGAAAATATATTTTTATTTCTTTCATTCCATTAGAAGTACTTCTAAACCGTCAATTACTTCTTTATTAAATGTCAGTATAGGCAATCCACGAGGAACCTATCATCAGCTCGAAAGGCATAAGCTTGGAATATCACATTGATTTTTATCTCGGGAAAAAGTAGGTTTCTCGTAAGATAGGTTTATTATTGATTTTAACGAGGCACAGAGTGACGAGTTTTTAACGAGGCACAGAGTAACGAGTTTTTAACGAGGCACAGAGTAGTGTGATGTGCTAAAGCGATCCTGCGACGCCCCATTAAAAAGGAAGGAGGTCTTGTTGGGTCTAAGTTTGTAGTACTGGGCTTCTTTTAAGTCGGTGAGTCCCTCATAATCACCATGCGACATTTCTCAAAGTAAAAAAGGACGATGTGCTAGATACATTCTATAAATATAAAAATTTCGTGTCACGATGTATGTTCGCGATAAGCTCCAAAACTACTGAACCAATTTTTATCAAATTTTGTAAGCATCTGTAATTTGATCCAACTTGGGAGATAGGGTAGTTTTTATCTCAATTATTGATCTCACTATTTGTTATTGCAAATTAAATCTTTTATTATACGACTATAAAAATACTACATTTTAGCCATGTACCATCTATAACCTAGAAATAGAAATACGGCGCCATCCACTGGATATCTGTGCAACTTAGATGCCAAACCGCGATCTATTACGATTTAATAAAACTAACCGATAAATACACACTAAAGTCGTTTAATAAACATTTAATTTGAAATAAAATAATATTGCGACTATAAATTAAGATGTAAGCTATCCTATCTTTCAAGTTGGATCAAACTGCACACGGTGTGCAAATTTGATTAAAATCAGTTAAGTAGTTTAGGAGTCCATCGCGAACAAACAACGTGACACGTAATTTATATATATGTCGTCGATTACGATAATTTAACAATAATAATTAATAACTCAATTGATATTTGTCGTCGATTACTATATTTTAACAATAATTAGCAACTCAATTGATATTGTTGTAACGGTGGGCGTAACGAGTCACGTGATCGGAATCGTTTGGAGGGGTAACTGTCACTATAAATATCGAGTAGCAGTGTGTCCGGTTTACTAGAGAGAGCGATACAGTTCGGACCTTCCAAACGGGACCGTTGGTTCACTCAACTCTGATATTTATACCTACTTTGTAATTTATAATTGCTGATTACCTACATGGAATACAAGGATTATCAAACTGTATCTTTGTGGTTTAATTGCCTGAGACCTACGCCATGAACCCTGAAACAGAAGCTCCTATCGATGACGGACTTGCCGCTAATCTATCGCAGCCGCCGTCACATATTAGATTATTAATTTATTTAATTTGCAAGTATATTTATATATTTAAATACCTGCAGCACTGCGGGCGGCGCGACGGCCACACCAGTGCGCGAGAGACACACGGCGCCGGCTTCATAGCGTGATACTGCGTCAGGCGCGCGCGCTGTCGCTACGCCTGTTCCCCCTGAGCCCACTACCGTTGCTTGCCACAGCCACGACTGCACAGTACAGGTAATTTAGTAGCTTTTATTCATAGAGTAAATAAATATTATATTGTTAGATGGCAACAATATACTCGTCACAATCTAAGAAGTCGGATTTGACATCTGTCAAATGTATGAAAGTAAATCATAAAAATCCTTTTTTTGGTAATTATAACCATAAATATGTAATCGTAATTGAAAAATTTTTAAGCAAAAAATAGAATATCCTCATTCCGCTCAAGTTCGTCTCTAAGTGCTTTAGTATACATTTTTAAGAAATTAAATATTTTACTGCAGTAAAAAGTATCCTTTAATATGTTAACTTGGGTAATTAGCTATCGTCTTAGCAAATTTCATTAAAATCTGTTCAATGATTTTCTCGTGAAGTCCTCACAGACAGAAAAACTAAAATTCTAAAAACTAGTAAAAAAATTAAAAACTAAAATAAGTAGTAGTTTCGGCCTCTCTATCGATAAAAATTTATAAAATATCTATTTCAATATTAAATGTGCAATTTCGACTCAGAATTTTATGTATAATTTATCCACTTACTTCAGAAAAATCACTCCTGGGTACCAGGACATCATTAGCGAGGAGAAGATTTGGTGAGGGGGAACAGCGCTTAGGCGGTGTCGTAGTAAGGAGCCGTACACCAGCAGACGCTAGCCAAAAGGACATCAGTTCTATACCCGTGCTGGGTAAATCTTCGGAGTCTGATGTGGCTGGAATAAATGTTACTAATATACTGACTGTAGTGTTGTATAATGGATTCCTGTCTAGTTAGGTATTATACTTAATCTAGATGTAAAGTAAAAAACGTTGAGGAATGCCTTTTTTTAAAGTTACTTCTTAGAATACGAGCTATGTGTCAATAAAAAAGAGTAACGTGGCTAGCTTAACTTCCGCCAAGCCGAACTTAGCCATTGGTCTATTGTCCAATCTTTCTTGTATTGAAGGGAATAAGGAAGACCAGTGCAAGCAGTGGGACAAAAGCGTTGAATAACATCATTAAGAACCCCGAAAAGCTAGTATATTTCTAAAAAGACAATATTGCTTCCTAATTATACGATATTCAAAAAAATAATATTAGTTCCGCTGAGATTCTTTCGCCAGTTCTTCACATGTCAGAGGTTTCTTCTTTCCGAACTGGTGGTAGACTAAATTGTAACAATTTGTATACTGAATAAAATATTTTGATTTGATTTGATACGTACAAAAGAAGCATTCCGCAGCCGCATCCTGTTCAGTCAAGTTTCTATGCTCCTGCATGAGACGGTTCAGGCCATTCAGTATGAGAGTCTTCACGCTATCACGCTGCACGCCCCACGTGGCGGCGGAGTCCAACACGCTGAGGGCGCATAGGGCGGGCCCGGGGGTGGATATCTGTAGGGTCGCCATGGAACCGGGGGGAGTTTGTCGAGACTCCCATGTTATTTCTGCCTATAAGTAGAAATAAGTATAACTAGACCACATTTTTTCTGAGTCACGCGATATAACGCCCGTCCTTCCCGTTTTTACAACATTTTTCATTAATGCTCCGCTCCTATTGGTCATAGCGTGATGTAATATAGCCTTCCTCGATAAACAGACTATCCAACACAAAAATAATTTCTCAATTCGGACCAATAATAAATTTCTGAGATTAGTGTGTTTGACCAAACAAACAAACTCTTCAGCTTTATAATATTAGTATAGATTAACAAATATTATCATTAAATTAATACATAATTTGTTTAATTTAAGAATATTAAATAAACACTACTATTGAAATTACATAAGACAGTGGTAGCCCAGCGGTAACGCGTCGCTCGGATAACCGAGTGATGCGGGTTCAAATCCGGGTCTCGCACCTCTGATATTTTCATATGCGAATCATTTATATCATGATTACCACTTGTCTTACGGCGAAGGAAAACATCGTGAGGAAACCTGCATGTCTGAGAAAACCTAACAAGTTTTCGAAAGACATGTGAAGTCCGCCAACTCGCACTAGGCCAGGGCGGTGGACTATGGCCTGATCCCCCTCGTACTGAGGGAGGCCCGTGCCCAGCAGTGGGACGTTAAAAAGGGCTGATGATGATGATTGAAATTACATGAACGCTTTCTTCTACATACTTTACTAGCAACTTACCCTCGCTCCGCTCAGATCGATCGGAGCTAATTCTTGACAATTAGTACAAACTCTATTTTTTTCTACTATAATATGCATGAATTATACATAGATATAAACCTTTCTATTGAATCACTATCTACTCATTAAAACTGCATTAAAATCCGTTGCGTAGTTTAAAAGCCTCCAAAAACGTTGGTTTAAATTTTTTTTTAATTATGAAATAACAAAAATTCTTGAAAACTTCATGAGTAAAGGCAGTAATAAAGTATATAGTAATAATAAAAACCCACCTTATTAACAAAACACTCGTCCATTCGTATATGCTTGCTGGCTGAGACGATCTCGCCTTCATATCTGAAGTATGCCACAAGATGGCTGTCGGGGCACATCTGTGGAGTCACTCTTACTGGTAGCAGAACTTTAGCCAAACTTTCTGATTCTGTGCCTTCGGTTGCGGGTTCTATTCCCGGGCAAGTCGAGTTACGATGTGGCATTATTAAGTACGTATCAGTTCTGGTTGGGCATTGGGTGGTAGCGCCCCAACGGTAGATTATTCCTCCACGAGTTATTACCTGGTACAGAGATAAAGTGTATTATAGTATTTTATATCTAATATTAATACCTCGCAGAACTAACGCCCGCCCTTCCCGTTTTTGCAATATTTTTCATTGACGCTCCGCTCCTATTGGTCGTAGCGTGATAAAGCCTTCCTCGATAAACGGACTATTCAACAAAAAAAGAATTTTTCAAATCGAACCTACTGGTTCCTGAGGTTAGCGCGTTCAACCAAACAAACAAACACAAACTCTTTAGCTTTATCTAATAATATATAAATTACGTGTCACGTTGTTTGTTCGTGATGGACTCCTAAACTACTTAACCGATTTTAATCAAATTTGCACACCGTATGCAGTTTGATGTAACTTAAAAGATAGGATAGCTTACATCTTAATTTATAGTCGCAATATTATTTTATTTCAAATGAATTGTTTATTATACGACTTTAGTGTGTATTTATCGGTTAGTTCTATAAAATCCTAATAGATGACGGTTTAGCATCTAAGTTGCATAGATATCCAGTAGATGGCGCCGTTATTCTATTTTTAAATTATAGATTTCGCGTGGCATAAATGTAGTAAGGAGTAGTATTTTTATTTTATTAAAACATATATAAAAACCGTTTAATTTATCTTAACTTACGCCCAGCGAAGCGTGCCGGGTTTGCTAGTAATATTAGTATAGATAAGTACACTCACAACGAAGTGTACGGTGAGTACAGTGCGTGCGTGCGGTATCGCCACGTACATGGGCAGTAGCCTACGCGCGCAAACAAACAAACTCTTCAGCTTTATAATATCTATATAAATAAAATGATAGAGGTCTGCAGTTGTGCGCGCATCACGGAAAAACTACTGGATAGATGTCAATGAAACTTTCTAAGTTTTATTTCTTAGACACTTGGCCCTTATCAAAAAAAATGATTGCGATATCTTCATTTAATAAAAAGTTATTAAAGTTTCAAGAAACAACGATTTGTGTATGCACTGCGTGTTCAGTGATGTATGTTTCCTTCTCGCGGAATATAGGGGCAAGCGGCGTAGCGTATATTTTTGCTTGCGATCTTTTTGATGTTTTTTCATTCGTACATAAGAAAACTTTGTTAATATTTCAAGCAACGCGGACGAAGTCACGGGTATCAGCTAGTTAGTATAGATAAATACACTCACAACAAAGTGCACGGTGAGTGCAGTGTGTGCGTGCGGTATCGCCACGTACATGGGCAGTAGTGTGCGCGCACCCGCACGCAGCGCACCTAGCGCCGCCTGCGCGTTGCCACGCCCCGCCCCGCGAGCTTGTAGCCACGCTGATGCCGAATGGAGAGACGCCTGTGGGGTGTTATGGGTGTATTGCAATTCATCATTTTATAAGACACTCGCTTTCATTATTAATTTAATTCATAAAATCAAATTAGTTCGCGTATCGCTAGCAAGTAAGCTGCGCATTTATCAATTATCAGTTTATTAGTGTATTAGGTTAGCAAGAACCGGTATGGTCCTTCGAGCCGGATTTGAACCAGCGAACTATGGATGCTTAAAGCTAGCATGCACGGTCATACATCGAGAGGTCCTGGCTTCGAGTCTCAGGTCGAGCCAAGTTTAATTATTGAGCCTTTCTGTTTAGTAAGCCTCAGTAATATGATATGCGTAAATGCATATCCCAACGATAAAAAAAAACAAACTAACCTTAAAATTATAAAAACGGCTTCCTTCAACATCAGCACTGAACATAACTCTGGCAACGCCCTTCTCATCTGTTACTCCTTCGACGCAAACACCAGTGTTTGAAGAATTTAGTAAATTAGTATCTTGTAAATTTACGGAACCGGAAATATCCATGGTAGTTGATTTGTACCGACACACTCGCACCGTCTCGTTGCTCGCTGGCTTGTCATCCCATCGAGTTGCTTTCACCTGGAGTTGGGAGTAACCGACATTTTGAGTAAAATTTTAAGTTTGATATAAATTATGCAGATTCCAAAGCCATTGAATAATTTTTTTAAAAAAAACCTCAATAATTTTATTTAAAAAATCACACGATTCCAAACGAATTCCGAATCAATATGGAGATTGGAGAAGATTGGAATATTAAATCTACATTTCTAAAAGATAATTAACAAAAAAAGTCACTATAAATGCTCAGAGACCTTGTATTTTCTACAAACAATACTTCAATTAACGTAATTACAACAGCTGTTCTAATGGTAATTATCTTATTATCCAATCCCATAAAATATAAGTCCCATGAAATATGAAATTGCAAATTGCAATAAAGTTAAGGTTTTTTTTAAAACACAAATATACATTTAATTCTATAATTAATATGTCAATATTAATAATTAATATCATTTACTTTGATCTTGTAGGGCAGCCCAGGGGACACGATAGCGTGGTGGCGCGTGAGGAACTCCAGCGAGACAGGTTCCTCCACCACTTGTGACACCACCGTGGTATTCTGCCACACCCTCGTGCCTTCTTCCTGGTATACAAGATACAATAATCCCTTTATGAGGATTTACATGGGTTTGATTTTAGTACCGTTACTCAAGAATTGTGCCATTGTTGCAAATAAAGAAATGTATTATTTTGTCGCGAATGCGAATTTCACATAATAGTGACCAAAACTATATCACTAAATCTTGATAATAAAGTTTAAGAATAATCTATTAGGAAATTTAAAATTAATTTAACATCTTTTCAGAACATTATCCTCTAACAGTTATTCAGGACAATAATATATTTCTACTAGCGACTCACCCTCGCTTCCGTCGGGTTCGTCCCTAAATTTAGCGCGAGCGAAGTCACAGGTTCCGCTAGTATAACTTTATAAATTATAGCCTATGTGATATTCTGATGTGTAAGAAATATTTTCGAAATTATCAGCAGTTTTTTTAACGTCCCACTGCTGGGCACAGGCGTCCCTCAGTACGAGGGGGGATCAGGCCATAGTCCATCGCGCTGGCCTAGTGCGTGTTGGCGGACTTCACATGCCTTTCGAAAACTTGTTAGGTTTTCTCAGGCATGCAGGTTTCCTCACGATGTTTTCCTTCACCGTAAGACAAGTGGTAATTCATGATATAAATGATTCGCACATGAAAATATCAGAGGTGCGAGACCCGGATTTGAACCCGTATCGCTCGGTTATCCAAGCGACCGCGTTAACGCTGGGCTACCACTGCTTTACACTTGTTTTTTACATTTTCGAAAAGTTTCATCAAAATCCATTCAGTAGTTTTTGCGTGAAAGAGTAACAAACATACATCGATAATCTTGCCAGGTATATCAGACAATGGTAGCCCAGTGGTAACGGAAGCCCCGTTAGCATGTCTTTCGAAAACTTGCTAGGCTCTCTCAGACATGCAGGTATCACGATATTTTCCTTCAACTTCAGACAAATGGTAACCATGTTAGATAATGTAATGGTAATTATTATTGGCACATGGAAATATCAGTACTCATATATATCTTCACCCGGTTATCCAAGCGAGTGCCCGTAATTGTCCACTGTGGTGGACTATGGTCTGACCCCCTCGTATTAAAGGGACGCCTTTGCCCAGATGAATCACGTCAAAAGGGCTGAATACAAACCAGCACTAACCTGGAAAGAGAAGTCAGCAATAACAACATCGGGCGCGGAGTCCCCATTCAGTCCTACCCGGCGTGCGGCGGCAGCGTGGCGGTGGCAGGCACGCGGCGCTTTCAGCCGCGCCGCCGTGCGCACCCCCCCGCGCGCGTTCCGCCCCCCCGCACCCCGCAGACGGATCACTAGCATACCCTCCACTGCTTCCGACCATGGATACCTATTGTCGAAGAATAGAGTTAGAGGTGGGCGCTATAATACATAATTTATATATTGATAACGAGTTCTAAGAATACGCTATTTTAAAACGCCTATTATTTTTTACGCTATAATATATTTATACCTTATATTTGTTGTGGTCATATTATCTACACTAATATTATAAAGAGGAAAACTTTGTTTGTTTGTTTGTTTGTTTGTTTGTTTGTTTGTTTGTAATGAATAGGCTCAAAAACTACTGGACCGATTTTAAAAATTCTTTCACCATTCGAAAGCTACATTATCCACGAGTAACATAGGCTATATTTTATTTTGGAAAAAAATAGGGTTCCGTAAGATATTTGGGTTTTTCGGACACAAGGTGTAATCTATATCTATATTAATAATTTCGTCAAGGGGTACGGTAGACTCGATCGAAACCTTACCTGATTAATAAAACATAAAAAAATAAAGATTTCGAGTCGACAACATATATCCGCAAAATTCGGATTGTCGAGTATTTTGTTAAATTCTAATGATGCTGAAAGACAAATCGATTATCGAAATCGCCATATTGGCCACTCTAGCGAAGCGATACTGACATCGGATGACACGTCAATATTGAAGCAAAGGAACTCATTCATACAGCCATAAAGATTTACCTCTGTATTAGTGTAAATAAATAAAATAAAAAATAAATAAAATAAATCCTTTCATTTCTTGCGTTTACAAAAAAAATAATATCCTATTAACAATAAATCACAACAATTTTAAAAGTATGTTTTAATAAAATCATCTGACATCCAGTTAAAACAAAAATATAAATTCTAATGTTATACGTATTAAAATATAAGAATTTATAATTCATATAAAATAAAATATATAGTATAATTAAATAAAATATAATATATTTACTACATAAAAAAAGAATATTTAATTCCTAAAATACTGCTAAGAAAGAATAAAATAATAATAATATTATGTTCTAAGTTTTAACTTATCAAATGATGCGTAATGATTTCTCATAGATGGCGTTATTAATCTATATATGTAATATATAAATGCGAAAAACACTCATCACGAAATCTCAAAAACTGCTGGACGTATAAAGATGAAAATTTGCAGGGAGGTACTTTATAAATAGTATAGGTGCACTAAGAACGGATTTTGCGATTGGGCCGGATTAAGGTGGTCTAAGAGCTCTCGCAAGTTTGTATGAAAGTCCTTCATCTTTTGTGCTACAGACTTTCAATTTGGCAGGGAGGTAGTTAATATTTAGTATGGGTCTGCTAAGAACGAATTTGGCGACAGGGTCGCATTAAGGAGGTCTAAGGACTCTCACAAGTTTTTTTTTAATTTCTTCATTTTTTGTCCTAGAAACTTTAAATTTCCCAGGGAGGTAGTTTAAAGTTATTAGATGTTTGTTTAAGAAAGGATTTTGCGATTGGGCCGGATTGAGGTGGTCTAAGGGCTATGGAAAGTTTGTATGAAAATCCTTCATTTTTTGTGCTAAAAACTTTAAATTTGATAGGGAGGTAATTAATAGTTTGTAATCGTTCGCTACGCGTATAAACATATTTTGCATCAGGGCCGGATTAAGGAGGTCTAAGGGCTCTCGCAAGTTTGTATGAAAGTCTTTAATTTTTTTATGCCACAAACTTAAAATTTAGCTGGAAGGTATTTAATAATCAGTAGACATCCGCAAAGAACGATTTTGCGACAGGGCCAGATTGAAAAGTGCAAGGGCTGTCGCAAGTTAGTATGAATGAAAGTCCTTCACCTTATGTACAACAAACTTAAAATTTTGTAGAGAGGTAGTTATTGTCAGTAGAAGACTTTTAAGAATGGGTTTTGAACAGGGCCTGATTAAGGTGGTTTAGGGACTCTCACAAGTTTGTATGCTGTTCCTCTATCTTTTCTGCTACAAACTTTAAAATTGGCAGGGAGGTAGTTAATTGTTAGTAAACGTCCGCTTAGAACAAATTTTGCGACAGGGCCGGATTAAGAAGGTCCAAGGGCTCGCGCAAGTTTGTATGAAATTTATTAATTTTTTTGCGCTACAAACTTTTTGGCAGGAAAGTAGTTTTTGTAGTTAAGTAGAAGTCCGCTAATAACGGATTTTGCTACAAGGCCGGATTAATGAGGTCTAAGAGCTGTAGCAAGTTTCTATGTAAGTCCTTTATCTTTTGTGCGACAAACTTTATATCTGGCGGGAAGATAATGTGTGGTCAGTGAACATCTACTAAGAACGAATTTTGCGACAGGGTAGGATTAAGATGATATTATGAAGGCTCTCATTATTTTGTATAACAGTTATTCACTTTTTGTCTTACAAACTTTAAATTTAGCATTGAGGTAGTTAATAGTTAGTTGACATCCGCAAAGAACAAATTTTGCGACGGGTCGAATCGAGGAGGTCTTAGGGCCATAGCAAGTTTGTGTGAAAGTCTTCATCTTTTGTGCTATGAACTTTAAATTTGGTACGAAGGTGGTTAATTGTTGATAAAAGTACGCTAAAAACGTTTTTTTTTTCTATAGGGCCGGTTTAAGGTGGTGTAAGGGTCTCATAAGTTTTTCGAAATACCTTCATTTTTTGTGCTAAAAGTTTCAAATTTCGCACTGAGTTAGATAACTTTTACGATACTACAAATCGGACACTCCATTCAAAGGATATTACGAATTTAAAAATAATAATAATAAAATAACGCGCAGCACAGCGGGCAATGGGGAGAGGGAGTGGGAGCCAAGAGCGGGGAGAGGTAGCCGCGCCGCTCAGGAGTATATCAACGATGGGTTCTGAAATAGCTGGAGTAATTTTTGTAAATTTTCAGGCAATCTACAGATCAACCGATTGCCAGTGATCGAATAAAGATTAGTAGCGATTAAAAAAATTAGCGCGGGCGAAGCCGCGGGTACTGCTAGTATGTAATAAAAATAAATTAAAAAATAACGCTTGCCTCTGGAAATAAATAATAGGCGTTATTTATAAGTAGTAGGTTATTCTTTCAGCTATCTAGTTTAACGAACAAACCTAATTTATATCTATACTAGCGGAACCCGCGGCTTCGCTCGCGTTAAATCTATTCGAATTCGAACTGCTAAGCTATCGGAAGTTACACGTGTTATTGTGAGTCAACCATAAAAGATAGACATATGCTGTCGTGGGATATTTTTTATATAATTTTAAGGAGAACATTTCTGTCATACATGATTTTTGTGTAGCTTTAACCATTAAGGTCGCACACGCGACGGAAGCTTAAAAAATGGAGTAAATTCTCCCGTTTTCCCAACATTTCCCTTCACTGCTCTGCTCCTATTGATTGTAGCGTGATGAAAAGCATACTATAACCAGCTCAGGAGTATGAAAAATAATTGTACCAAGTATCGTTAAAATCCGTCGAGTAGTTTTTGTTTCTATAACGGTTATACAGACAGACAGACAGACAGACAGACAGACAGACAGACAAAAATTTTACTGATTGCATTTTTAGCATCAGTATCGATCCCTGATCACCCCCTGATAGTTATTTTGGAAATATATTTCATGTACAGAATTGACCTCTCTACAGATTTATTATAAGTATAGATATAGCCGTTGCGCCCCACCTCTAGTGCGAACCCGTCATAATAACACGCTTGTACCATGCTTTACAACATCGAATGTCAATTTCTAACTTTTGACAATTACATAACAAGAACAGTTTATTGCACATTTTAATGTGTCAGAGAGAGACAAAACATTTTCAGAAAAGATTTGGAAGTTACTACAAACATTTTGAATTTTCGATACTAGAACGTTCTCAATGGCCGGCAGTGTGTCGAGAAATTAGTTGATGTTCGATGTTGAGTGAAGATTACGAAGAGATACGAAGTAGTGGAAAAGTGAAGAATATAGTGAATTATTAAAAGTTGTGGATTATAGTGCTCAGAGACTCAATTGAACTAGTGCTGTGTAAAAACTGCGCGTGTCAGTGTTAAGTGTATATAGAAGAAATAAAACATCTTTAGTGCGAGAACGCTTCTAATTTCAGATCCCAAACCCGTAGTACGTAGCACTATTAACCAAAATTACTCGTAGTAAATGAAACTATCTTTTCGGATTTTGTCGCGGATTTATTATGACGATAAAATCCGAAAAGATAGTTTTATTTATGATATCAAATATTCGCGTAAACCTAAGAAAGTATTATACTCTAGTACCTAAGGATAGCTAGCTTTTCTTTTGGTTTCTCTGCTTTGGAACTTGGATATAATTTGTACAAATTAATAGTAGTACCTAACGATTGCTGGCTTTTCTTCCACTGCTTTCGATCTTGGATATCTTATGATCATACATGATGATATGATACGTCTAGAGTCGTCATTTTTTTTCGGAAAATAATAATATGTTTTCCAAAATGTACTTTTGTTATTCTTAAAATAAACAGTGCTAGTCACATGAAAAATATTCAGGCATTTGGTATACTTTAGGCTAAAACCGTTAAAACGTCAGGCTGTACCTGATCAAACTCAAGCTTTAGATTAAGAAAAGTAGAAGATGGTCCAGAATTATACATACATAAATTTTGTTTCAGCAAAGATTGAATTAATTCTTTGACTTGTAGATAGAACATTTATATCACGTTGTAATTCATTTAAAATAATACTTTTAAATTACTTACCGCACACAAACAGTCCAAACAAGTCTCTCACTGGTCCTTAGTATTTTGGGTGCATGTCGAACAGTCAGTTGAAATGGCGGTAACTCGTAGTTACCTACCCAAAAAGCTGCTACTCCCTGAAAATATTCCCACGATAGATATCATTAAAGTAAACTTATTTTTGCCTACCATGCAATATATTACTTTTTTTTATATAATTTAAAAAAAAAAATATTACTTATTTATTATATAATTTTATCGGTACATACGTGAGACCCATCAGCTAGTTTTGCTCTAACACTCCATTTTCCAGGAGGAGACTCGTAATCCAATTTATGTTCTACTTGCGCCAACCCAAGACGGGTTCGTTTATTTAACCACTGTTCGATCTTTACCCCATCCCACGCGCCACGTGGTCCTTCGAGCCAGATTTCATCTATCTAGACATTGAATATTGAAAACTTATTATAATTTCAATGAAAACGAAACGTAAATTGTTGACGAATTTTAATATAGATATGAGGTAAATTGTTAGACGATCACCAATAGTAATTCTGCGTATGATTCTATAGGGACACCTTACATATTTAAAAAAAATAAAGTAAGGCATATTTAGTTAAGTACCTAATAAATTCTACAAATTATTTGTCGGAACACTTCACAACCAAAATAACCCATCAATTTGGTGCGCCAGTGGAGTTAATAGGTTATCATAAGATCTATTTACAATCAAAGGTATTATCATTTATTAATTAATTATTGAAAATCATGACAATCAATATATTTCGATTTATTATTTGTGTAGTAGTATGACCAAAGTCATAAGAGAATATGTATATTCTATATCTAATAGTTGCATTAGCAAATATAGTTGCTTTTATGCTTTAAATAGCAGACCGGAGGTCCTGGGATCGAGTCCCGTTCGGGGCAAGTTTAGTTACTGAGTTTTTCTTCAAACATTTGAAGAAATAGATATATCGCGACATATCCTCAAAACGCTTAATTTTTTATTTTGTGAATCAGCATAAAATATTAATTGTTAGATTCATCACGTATTTGCTTTTGATAAGCTTAATGCTTATTATTATTTATTAATAACATTTCTTAATCACTACAAGTGTGTTTATCTTTCATCCATATAAGTAGCATTGTTATAATATTACATACTCCATATTTTTTAAATGCATTTGAGTATCATTTCCAGCATATGCATATTTTAATTAATAAAAGTTTCCAACTGATGTAATGTCCATAAAATTAATCTTTTATACTGTGTTTTATAAATGAAGTATGCTTAAACCACATAAAATAATTATCGTAGTTAATTGTATGTAAGTACGACTATGTAATAACAGAATACAGAGAAAAAAGGTCAAGCTGTTAACTTTGTTATGTTTCAATGTAGATTAACTATATCTTAAAAGAAGAAGAAAAACTACTGGTATAACAATACAAATCAAAGGCAGATGTCATATACCAGTGGTAACATGCTCGCTTGGGAAATCGAGGAAAACGGGTTTAAATCCCGGGTCTAAATCTCTGTTAATCTCATGGGCGAATTATTTGAAGAAAAGTATCCTGCATGTCTAGGTAAACCTAGCACATTTTCGAAAGGTATGTGAAGTACGCCAACAAGAACTTGACTAACGATGTATCTTCTTCGTCTTGTAGGAGGCCCGTGCCCAGCAGTGGGTCATTAAAAAGGCTAAATACATAATACTTTCTTAGACTGTCTCTTCTATAGTAACTCTTCGGAAACCAAAAATCAATATAAATCCGCGACAAAATCCGAAAAGATCATTTATAAGGCAAAATACATTATAAATTAAATAAGATATGTCCCATGAAAACACACAATTAAACAGAGAATCACATTAAAAAAAAAAACTGCCAGACTTATAATAATTTTAATATACATACTCGTAGTAAATTATCTAAAATAATATGAGATGTAGTAATAAGCAAGCAAGTGAAAGTGTCAGAAAGATTCGCAAGAGCAACTTGGGTTGGGCTTAGATCGGTCAAGAGTCTTCACTGTATGCTCTCAGATTCTACGTGTGCTTGCATGTCCTTATAAATAACTTTCGTGAAAAATAACTTTCATGTATTAGTTTTATTATTAGCTTTTTTATGTGATCTGTGTTATTAGGTATATGGTTGTTAAGTCAAAACTAATCATCAGTGAAACACGTTTGGCGCAGTTGGTAGTGACCCTACTTTCTTGCGCCAAAAGTAGCGGGTTCGAGTCCCGCTGGGCGCATTCATTTGTTAAACTCAAATGTTTGTCCTCCAGTCATGGGTGTATTTATATTTATAATATGTATGTATTAAAACTTATATATGTAGTATATCAACTATCTGGTATCCGTAACACAAGCTTCCCTCGTAGCTTACCACGGAACTAGATGGCGCTGTGTGTAATAATGTCCCAACAACAACATAAAGATGAGTATTTAATTATCAGAAGTAGCCCAGTAGTAACTCACATTTGATATTTTCATGTGCGAATCATTGCTATCATGATTCCCACTTGTCTTACGGTGAAGTAAAACTGTGACTTAAGAAAACCTGCATGTCTCAGAGATCCTAAATTTTTCGAAATATATAATATGCAGTCTGATAACCGATTGTACCGCACATGGCTAGCGTATTGGACTATGGAATGATCGTCCTCGCATTGGAGAGATAGCGATGTTAAAAAGGGCAAAATACATACAACTATAGTACATAACGTTTACTTTAAATATAATGCTTTTTTTTCTCATCATTTTCATAATAAAAATCACCATTTTTTTATAAAAGTGAAATGGCTATGGGAAATTTTATTTATCAACTCATTTGCCATACAAGTGTTATTGGGAGCTTTTGCTTCTCGGTAATAAAGAAATAAAATATAATTACTTTTTAAACATGTCATTTCTATAACCACAAAAAAGAAATTCGATTTGCATACTCGTCTGGTTAAGTAAATAAACAATCGTATTCGAAACTGTGTCAGTGTTACGCTGACACTATATTATGAGAACTAAATGCTGCAGACAGTTGAAGAAAATTAGACATTAAATGAAATATCTAGAAAGTATTATGCTTAATTTATTATTCAAGTGTTTATTCAGGGTGATAAACTATGGTCTTATCATCCTCACATTGAAGAACCTGTAATCATCATTTGATAACAATATAAGAAAAAATTAAAGCTAGTGGTAGCCCAGTGGTAACGCGCTCGCTTGGCTAACCGAATGAAGCGAGTTCAAATCCAGGTCTCGAACCTCTGATGTTTTCATGTGCCAATCAATTCTAACTTGATTACAACTAGTCTAACGGCGAATGAAAAGTCGTAGGGAAACCTACATGTCTGAGCGAATCTAGCAAGTTTTCGAAAGACATGTGAAGTTCGCCAACACGCACTTAGCCAACGCGGTGGGCTATGGCAATGGAACGAAACAAGAGTAGAAATCAATTAAAAAGTCCACCTTTGTCTACGTCACTCTCAATATACTTTTTAAAGTGAAACTTCTTTAGAATTGTTGTGATTTCAAACTCGATGAAACGAAAAAATAAGTCCATAGTACCAGGCGCTCAGAGACGGGGAAGAGTTAGCCTTTTTTTAAATTCAAGTTTTACTTCTGACATGTGTACTTGTACACACGCACTTTTTTTTTCTTTAACTTTATTGTGCAATAAAGAATATTAAAAAAATACTTACATTCGTCGGTGAAGGAGTAAGATCAGCTTTTAAGACAATAGCTCGTATATGTACTTTATCCCCAGGACGATATCGAGCCCGGTCTGTATACATAATCACTATCCTACCACTCGCTATCCGTAATGGCATAGTACGTTCCCACGTGCATTGCGCTTCTGGATACCTAAAATTAATTATTAAAATATTACAAAAGAATCAAAGATAAATATTAGGTACTAATTTACATTGCCTTTTAACTAAGGGAAATTCATTAAAAAATGTCTCGAAAACGTTTTAGATATTATACACTAGTGACTCACCCTCATTTCGCTCGGGTACCCCCTGTACCCCTGTACCCTGTAACCCCCTGTAGTATAAGCTTTTTTACAATCTTTGATTTTTTAAATTTTTTTATTATAAAAAATTCCGTGGGCCTTAAGGAACATACAAAAAAAGCCGAATTGGTCGAGCCATTCTAAAGTTTATCGCTTAGCAACATTCTTTTTTATTTATATAATTATTTAATATGCAAAATGATTGCTAAAACTTACCAGATATTAACAATAAGTTCTGCTTTTGTATTTGGTCGCGGTGGGACTGATATATCTATGCATCCTCCATCTCCTGAATAGTAAAAAATTATGTACATAAATATAATTAATAGTAATATACTTTTGTAGAAGCAGTATCAATAGTAGTTTTTTTTTTAAATTTTGCTGAAATGTAAACGTATTCATAATAAAGCTATTGCTGACAGTATACTGGATAATATACAACTTATGTTAAGGCAATGAGAAAAAACAACACTAGGTTCGTTTCTATCCCAGCGTCAATATACGATACGGTACGAGAAACGAACCCGCTACCTCAGGTTAATTAACGATATGCTATAGAACTCGCTCTTATGGCTTCATCATCAGCCCGTTTTAATGTCCCACTGCTGGGCACGGGCCTCCCTCACTACGAGGGGGATCAGGCCATAGTCCACCGCGCTGGCCTAGTGCGAGTTGACTTCACATGTCTTTCGAAATCTTGCTAGGTTCTCTCAGACATGCAGGTTTCCTCACGATGTTTTCCTTCACCGTAAGACAAGTGGTAATCATGATAGAAAAGATTCGCACATGAAAATCTCAGAGGTGCGAGACCCGGATTCGAACCCGCATCACTCGGTTATCCAAGCGAGCGCGGTACCGCTGGGCTACCACTGTCTTATGGCTTATTAACTAAATTTTTTAAAAGAAGAATGTTAAACATACGTTATAATTACTACGTCTAAAATATACCTGGTGCTAACTCTCTAGACGCAGTCACATTTTGTTTTTCCGTCAATAATGTGAGGACCACATTCGCTTGGCCTTCTGTATGGAACCTGGAGATACAGGACCTGCTTGTACCACCAGCTGTCAGCACTCCTGGTGCTAGGAATATGTGATTGCTGTCTGTGCATGGTGAACTGAGGGGAAAAATGTTTTATTAATCATCTTTGTACGATATATATACTACCTAAATGAATTTATTCAAAGTAAAAGAAAACCTATAGTCTGTAAGCTGGGCAGCGGTCGCTGGTTCGAGTCCCGATGCATCCACTTCTGTGTTCAGCACGAATGTTTGTACTACAGTCAACAGTGATAAGTAAATAAGATGAAGTTTAATATGATTCAACTATCTCGTATCCAAAACACAAGCATCTTATTACGTATATAATACGATTTATTATTTTAATTATATACTTAGTATAGTCAAACATTGTATAAGTGAAAAGAGTTTTTAGAGTAGGCTAATTATTTTATGTATTTATGTATTAATCCAAAACAATTTTCAACTTTTATTCGAATAATGTTACAAATTACAATATACTATCGCAAAAAGTTTAAAACTTTTCTCTCCACGATCTAAAGAGGAATGAAGTTAAACTACTCATCTAAGAAAAGCGGAAAATAATAATAATTGACTATTTTTAATTTTTTAATTGATGTATCCAGGCGTAATAATGTCCTGCACTTAGAGTTAAGTTTAAATACTTTGTGGGTCAAAGTCAACTTGCAAATGCTTAACAAGGTCTCATATGTTTACTGCTCCTTCGTTTTGGAGGTCAGAAATGAAATTGAGGATCTGCAAAGATGGTTTAGAGGTCAGAGGTAAAGTGTAGAATTTTACTTCATAAGTAATGTGGAAGGCACTTTGCACTTTGTGGTTGAAATGATTTATAATACGTACATATTTTCGTTACCAATTTAAAGAATAAATATATACATTTTCTAATCTAAATATACACATAATAGCGAAAGGTCCTTATTCACTTTAGCTTATCACGAAATATCGAAAACCGCTTGACGTATAAAGATAGGTAGTAGTAGTAGGTTTGGAGGTAGTAGTGGTCCGCTAAGAACCGATTTTGCGACAGGGTCTGATTAAGGAGGTCTAAGGTCTTTTGCAAGTTTGTATGAAAGTCCTTTTTTTGTTCTACAAACTTTAAATTTGGCAGGGAGCACTTAGGGACAAGCCAGGGAGAGTGTATTATATTAAAGTTAACTTTATTAAACGATTGTAAATTGCATTGTATTGAATTTTTTGTTACTATCTCGTAATACTCGAAACACTCGCATTGAGCCGTTGCTACCTGAAGTAGAAACAGTGCGAGTAACAAACGCATACTCACAAATTTTCGCTTTAATAATTATTGTGTTAAATAATAGAATGATTTGATGACACCATGATGTTGCGTTATTACAAGTGTCAATGGATAAGGTGTGAAAGTCTTTATGGCATACTTTCTTGCCTATGGATTCAAACCGGTTGCTATCGACGATAATTAAACTACTTGTTACTTAAAACTTTTTTATAGTTGTGACTATTGCACGCTTTCGCAGGTCCAAGCCTAATCTAGGGCTTAAGGATAAAATGAGACGATACCTACGTTTAAAGCTAATATGAAATTGGGGATAACTTTGAGTAGGAAAAGCAACTTATTAAGAAAGGAATACTAGAATTTTCTTTAGATATTTGATGGGAATTAGGGAGGCTCCACTGGCAAAGCAACTTAACTGCTACTTTACTTTTATAACCAAAGGCTAACTCCTATGGACTCCTCTTGGTACAACACCTACTGAGGTAAGTTACCTCGCAGTATTTCTCTTGGATTCACGACCGGCTGGATTCCCGAATGATAATAAGTCTCTCAACATGGTAAGGTGAACACATATTGTATTGATTTCCCATACAAAGACACCCCGTAACTGGACATTAGATGGGAAACACAAAAAGTAACCCTACCGATGACGTGTACATCTTTATCTTAAATCAATTATGTTTAATACTTTCAATCAGGCTTGGATCTGCTCATTGAGTCTTATCAGCCAATTTAAGTACAGTTAAGAAATGATTGAATTTATGTGTTGTATATTCAATTTATCTCGTCTCGGATCGTTAATTTTAAACATTTCTAAGGTATTTAAAGATAATTATTATCTTAAAATCTTATTTCTTTGCTCCGTTGCTCTAACTATAATAATAACGGTAATACATATCTTATTACATTTTGATATTTTTTGGTAACTGACGAAACTGTAAATTGATTAGACTTAACCATTTTACAATGCTTTAGAATTTATTTGAGCTCAGGATAAAATATGTACATTTTGCACTTATTAAACAGAATTACTATCAATTATATTAAAAATCCTACTGCTTGGCACAGCTCTCAATTCATTACGAAGGAAATCTGGCCATTGCCCACCACGCTGGCCAAGTGCGAGTCCGTCTTCCCTGTGTGAATGTCTTTCGAAAACTTCCTAGCTTCTATCAGAAGTGGTATGTTCTAAATGATTTGCAAATCCCGTATGAAGGAATCAGTGTGAGACCCAAGATTTGAACCCGCTTCATGGCTATCTAACTATGGACTGTATGTAATTCTTTGTTAAATATATAAAAAAGTAAAAACTGCTTATCAATTCTTCAATAGTGTGAGTCACTTCATGCCTAACGAGTCATAATCTATGAACCTACCTACTCAATTTCATCCAAAACCATCAAGTTATTTCAGCGTGGAGTAACAGACATACACACATACAACTAACCGATTCATAATATTACCCCACTTAAAGCTATATACAATCCTGGCAACTGGTAATAGAATATTTCGCAATAAAACAGCGAGGATTGATTTTTATGATGTCTGACTTAACCGGATCCTCATTTTTTATTGTTTCGCCGTTATTAATTATCTTTTTTGTTCCATTAAAGGGTATAATATATAGTAATTTATTTTAAGTATTAGTAATTACGTAATTGTATCGTGGGATAAACTGGCTTTTGTCTTTTTTACATGATCTTATACAGCGTACTTATCCTCGCTCGAGTTCGTCCATAGATTCGTTTTAACAATTAGTATTGTTTTCACAAATATGACATAATAATATTTTCTCGGCTTTTTCTACTATGATATGCGTGTCTTGATGAAAACCACGTTAAAATCCGTCCGTAGTTGAAAAGATTTAAGTGTACAGACGTCGGGAAGCGACGTTGTTTTATACAATGAGAATATTAATTATAAAGTTAATTCAATTCACTTTTTATGTAGTAATTATAATCTATTATCATGTATGTGCGATTAGTAGAAATAACTGATGGCATAATACTAATACCACTAATACTTAGGTATATATATTTTGTAATTTTATGCCCTAAACTTTTGACCTAAACCTTATAAAAATTAGATCGGAAATTTAGTGCGAGGTTAAATTCCCTTACTGGCCTATGAGTTGTTTCTAATAAAAAAAGTATATTATAATAAATTAAGTCACATCCATTTTTGTCTGTTTAATGAAATCTCCGTTATTTCTCTACAAGTTTCAAGTTCAAGAAATTAAAATTAATCTAACGTAAATTAATTTAATTAATCAAGACTTCTTAAACATATTTATTTTACAAATATTTTGTCTTTTACTTTGTTCTGACTATAACAATATATTCTCAGCTGGTGAGTCACATAACAAGCAACTTGTTCCATCCATATCCAATATCCATTCTGAAGTGTGTCTGGACCAAGCTATATCGTATTTCCTTCTACTTGAATGAATCTCTTTGTTTACAGAATTTGATTCAATAAACATTGTAAGCATATCGCGTTTTTATAATACTACCTTAGCACATAGCTCTACTTGTGTTTTACGTTACGACAATAGCTTATATCGCTTAAGTAAATGATAATTTAAGGTTTCATCAAACTTAAGCTTGTATGAATGGACTATTCCTTCGCCGGAACAAGCTAACTAAAATAAGACTACGGGTATCGTGACACCCATATTTTTTTCGTTTAGTACAGAATTTCTAGACTTCTAGAGTGTTCGAGCAATCAGTCAGTTCAATTAGGCTAATTATTTAAATAAAAAAGTTTCTCAGATTTTAACGTCACTTCACTACATACCTATTATAAAACAAAGTCCTCCGCCACATCGGTCTGTCTGTTCGCGATAAACTCAAAAACTACTTCATCAATTTTCATGCTTTTTTCAGCAAAAGATAGAATGGTTCTCGAGGAAGTTTTTAGTATAATTTGTTAAGTTTTTGTATAAATGTACTAGCGGACTCAGCGGCTACGCTCACGCTTAAACTAGGGACGAACCCGAGCGATGCGAGGGTGAGTCGCTAGTTAGATATAATCTAATTTAGTACCTAAAGTATTTTTATTGAAACCATTGAATATGTTAAAACACACAACTATGAGAAAATTTCAGAAGTTATAACTATTTGTTTACAAAACTATACGTAACATAGGAACAAATCAATTTTTCGTCGTACGGGTAACTTGCATTTTGTCTATAGCTTTTCCAAGAATATTTTTACACTGTCTTACATTTTAAAGCTTGTATACTTAAAACCAAAGAAACGGATTACCGTTAAAATAGTAAACAATATTTTTTTTCCTTAAGACGAAATAATTTGAATAATGAATCAGCAATAATTATCACCTGAGTAAATAATAAAGATAACTTAGCTATAATAAGTTATACTAACCTTGTAATATTTAGCGGTTCTTCGATCGATGCCTGCGCCGGTAAAATAAACAAAAACAGTATCCACCACATAGTCACGTATTGTTTACATTTATTTTATAAACACTGCACTTAAGTCACAATAGTCACTCACTAACTTAGAATGTTTGTGATAAATCAATATTTTACATTTTTATTTATTTTACGTATTACATTTTTATTTTTATTAAGAATTTCTTTTATTTCTTGTTTGTTGTTGTTTTTTAAATTTATCCCCAATAGGGAAAGGCAAAGGACTTTTCTTTTATTTCTTTTTCATAACGCTCAAGCTTTTAGTGACAATTACTTTCTTAAACGTTTTTGGCGCCAAACTAAAACTTGGCAAAGATCAACAATATTCAGCCACTAAATTGAAACAAAATAAATTTCAATAAATTATTTTAATTTAAAAGAAAATAGATCTGCGTTGCAAAGAGAGATGCGCTAGACTAGATGACCGGCGCGCGCGCAGTCGCGAATGTTTATGGAGTATGGACAGTTGTTGAAGACATTTTGTGTTTCTGGTATACATATAATTCGGTATTTTTGAATAAACCTTTAATTTTATGAAAAATGTAATGGTTATGAGAAGATCTTTATCTTAAATTTTACAAGTGTGTTGTTTTATGTTCATGGAAAAAATAATAATAATTTAAATAATAAAAAATAAAAATAATGTTTATAAGTCAGGGGTAGATTAATTAGCTTAAACAAACTTTTTTAAAAAGGTTCAACTTTTTTACAGTAGTTATTAATTAGTTAGTATACTTTATACCTATTATACTATTTTAGATATAAGAAAAGTATAAATATAGGTACTTTTAGTTTTACCTTATATTAAATATAGAAAGTCAGGGGAAATTACTGTGTTGGTAGTACCTACATAATTATAATATTTATTACTGTTATTTCTTTTTTATTGTGACCTCGTTTGAATACCGTTTTATATTGTTAGCGAGATGAAACGCATTATCAATAAGCTAATAAACTTTGAATGACCATTATTCTTCTTGACAGTTTCAGAGGTCTGCCATAAAATTATTGAGTGTTTTATTTCATTCAAATGAAAATATACTATGCAGTTTTATATAAGTTAATTATTTTCTTAAATTATTCATATTTTATTATATTTTGGTATATTTTAAATCGTAAGTAAAGAAATTAATAATTATACTTTATTCAGTACCTACAAATGTTGTTTACCTATAGCTGGTTAATGTAGCATCCCCTCTAACGTGCGTTCACTTTATTGTGGTGGGGGGGGGGTCTCAGTAGCGTCCGGCAATCCGGCCAAGGGCGAGGTCAAGAAACGTGCAGTGGCGTCGTGGAATGCGCAAGCGATCCTGCGACGCTCCATTAAGACGGGTGATGGTTGGTTTTAGTGGGTAGTACTGGCTTGCCGGTGAGTCCCACATAACCGTCTGCATTCTACAGGTGGTATGCGTCAATGCATTTCCCAAGGATAAAAAAGGTACTTCTCTGGTAACAGAGTGGACTGTAAAGCAACCCTGCGGATGTGTGGATCTCTTCAGCAGACCTGACGGGCCGTCGGGGCGTCGTAAGGCGGAGGAAGTTTTGTTGGGGTTTAGTGGGTATTACTGACTTCTTTTTAGCCTGTGACTCCCACATAACCACCTGATGGTATGCATAAATGTATTTCCTAACGTTACAAAGAAGGTTAATGCACCGTATGTAAATTAACAGGGTACAGTACCGTAGTACACTGGGTACTAAATATAAACTGTAATTACTGTAAGATCAATTGAGAAGAATTTAATATAAATGGCGTTCTCATGAGCATTATTCATCTATGAGTGTTTTAACTGTAGATCTTCTCATATGTTTTAAATGTTGTTTCTTCTTGATAATATCATGAAGAAACAACATCACAACATAGTATAAAATAAAATCGCATTCCGCTGTCTGTCTATCCCTATGTATGCTTAGATCTAGAAAACTACGCGACGGATTTTGATGCGGTTCTTAAATAGATAGAGAGCTAGAGGAAGGTTTATATTTATGTTTATTTATATTCATCTGCTCTGTGTGTATGATACACAAGCGGAACCTTGTTTCGTTGGCGCTTAATGCTTAATGACGAAGCCCGAGCGAAACGAGGGTGAGTCGCTAGTTATATACAAAATACAAAATAACTTGGTAGGTATCTAACTGATGTTATCAAATTCAATTACAATTCAAAATATTTTTTTTCACAATTAAATTACTACAATTTTTTACTGAAAGTCATGAATCTGATGTCACTGTGTACATTAAGCATGGTCGATAAACCCACCCATTAATTCAGCTTCCGTCAGTTTTACGCTCTTATTCAGTATTTTTTAATTTATTTATTTATATTAATTTGAAAATATAATATTACGTTTGTAAAACTGTAAAAACTGTTCTTCCCCTCTGGTTAGGTTAGCAGGTCGAGCATTGACCGAGTAGAACAGATCATGATATAAGCAATAAAAGCTATCTCATCTCACTCGTTAGCGGTACATTTCATTTTCTATTCATTGATTAATTAGTAAGGTATCGATTATTTGCAACATTGCTAATAATTTTTTTTAAAGTATATTTAAGCATAATTAAATGATACTTTTTAAGGAAAATATTACACTCTGTATTAAAAACGGTACTGTCATTTTCTGTTTGAAGTTTGAACTTTGTAATTTATATTTTGTATATGAGATCGGAGTCATTATTTTCTTCGTTATTTACTAATATTTTAAGTGATTTTTGAGATTTAATTCCATAGTAATTGCATACAAGTGCAGCTTTTTAAATCACTATAAAATTACGGGAAAAATTGCTAGGTTCATGAACATTTTTATATTTTCAACAAAATTATTATATTTTCTTTAATTGTGTGTCAAAAGAAACGAAAATATAATAAGTTTACCAGTGGTTTACTTTAAATTAATTTAATTGTTTAAGTTAACCATTAACATAGAGACAAAGTTTTAATATTATTATATTAGTGTAAATTAAGTTTTTTAAAGTATATTTTGTTATAGCGCCATCTGTTTTCATTTAAAATAACGCTTTAAAGAATTTGCTGTCGGTTTTATTTTACATAAAGCTATGAATATTGTTCAACAGATGGCGCTGAAGGATAAGTTAAATGTAAATAACATTTAAATATACTATTTTGTTAATTTTAGTTAACAAAACGTGCATTTTTATTTTCAATATATCGACATTTCATTTATAATTATTATTTACGTATGACTTTATGATAATGTCAGCAGTATTCAGCAGTTCAGCGCCATATTTTTAAATAGTTCCTATGTAGCTAAGTAGATGGCGTTAGATAAATATCTATGATAATAATAAATATTTGAACGTCAATTTCGGAAGTTTTAAATAAAATATTTAAAAAAATAAAAGTTTATAAAAATATTATTCAATGACAATAATTATATAGGTATAACGGTTTAATATGGTATAGTTTTATCATAAATCTCACTCATTTACTTTGGTTCTAAGTACCTACATTAAAAGTTTTTAAAAGTTGAAAAATAATATGTAGTCTAAAATATCATGTGTTTTTTGAAATTGTAGTTGTCAAAAAATTTCACTTAAAAAGAACAATGAGTGTACATGTACAGCTATGAGCACTGATACACTATACATTACATTGAATTTTTCTAATTAATTATATCTACATTAGCGACTTGCACTCGCTTCGCTCGGGCTTGTCTCTAGTTTAGCGCGAGCGAAGCCACTTCGGGTTCCGTTAGTAAATGTATACATAATCTTTACAAATTATATACTAAAACCTGCATCTTAAATCACTCTATCTATTGAAATAAACGCATCAAAATCCATTGCGCAATTTTAAAGATCTAAGCATACATAGTATACAGACGGATAGCGGGAAGCGACTTTGTTTTATGCTATGTAGTGATCATACTTTGCAAGAGAAAATGTACACGTAGCTTTGCTTCAAAATTTTCAGTATTTTGTATGTGAAATACACACAGATACAAACAAACAAATAAACATACAGGCTTTATTACTATTGTTTTGTAATTCGGGGTTCCCATTCTGAACACAATACGTGGCTTTTAAAAAATATTTTTTTTACCAAATTCTCTTTGCTATTGTATTATATATATAGATACAGTATAGGTAAATAGCCAGTGTAGTTAAATTGCACATATACCTACACTTTCTTTTGTCCTAGTTTCCATAACCGTTTTGCAAAATATTGCTGAATTTGGTTGAAATTGATTGATTTGCTTTTTATGCATTGTTTTACTATCTTTGTAAGTTTTTTATTATTTTTTCCATTTATTGGTGCATTTAGTTGGCTTTTTTATCGGAATTCACCCTAGAATTCTCTACTGGTTTTCGTTAACTTCTACTAAATTTTAGTAATATATATAGCTCTAATAAAGTCCTTGAGTAAAATTAATGGTAGGTACACACGTATATTATACGTATGTGCTTATCAGAGTCCCTATGTATTTTGACCATGTAAATACGTAATTAGAGATAAATCTTATTAAAATGAGCTTAGCCAATCTCTTATCAAGCCACACAACAAAATACCTTTATTAGATTTTCAGTCAAATTGACACTACTGTTAGGTACTAATAACGTGACTTGCCCATTTACTCCCTCCGGGTCGACGTTATTATGGATAGATTTGAGAGAGAGAGAGAGATCATGTATTTTTTCAAAATAAAAAGTACCTTATATCATTGTACTAGCGACTCGCCCTCCCTTTGCTCGGGCTCTTCCCTAGATTTATCACAGCCAAAGCCGCGGGATCTGCTAGTTATGCATATAAACCTTCCTCTTGAATCACTCTATCTATTAAGAAAAGCCGCATCAAAATCCGTTGCGTAGTTTTAAAGATTTAAGCATACATAGGGATATAGGGACAGAGAAAGCGACTTTTTTTATACTATGTAGTGATATTGTATCATTATATATTGTATCATAGATGATGATGATGATGATGATGACCCTACTATGAGGTAGGTATAATGATAGCCAAATTTCATCAAGATCTTTTTAAAACTTAAATTAATAATATAAATATCTATAGACTATAGAACATTTCAATAAAATAAAAAAGGTGTACATATTCGACTCAGTTAAAAATGTTACATTTAAAATTATAATAAAACAACAGCGCTTGCACGTTTTTCGCTAACTACGAGCGACACGTATGACAAGTGCGGGCGTGCCGTATGCAATGTAATCCTATTTCTAGGTGTACACTGTACACTGTACATACACAATGGAACAATTAAACACACATCATGAATTGCAAATTCAATTTCCTATTTTCATTCCTGCTTCGTTTCAGTTCAAAAGTAAATAGTTAACAACATTCGTGAAATCTTTATCTATGAATAGATAAATTATGATAAAATTCTACATATCAATACATCTACTATACATATAAATAAAATTGGAGTGCCTGTTTTTAATTTCAAATTAACAGCTTTTTTTATATCGTTCTGAACTAGTGCTTGACTACGTTCCACCTGATGGAAAGTGGTAACGCAGTCGTAGATAGTAGCTTTTCACTAAATGCATATGAAAGTATAATATACGACGATACTAGAAACAAAAAAAATATTTTTTGTTAGTCTAACAGTGTCAATTTAACCTAAACCTAGGCATGAATTCGAGCGAAGTGAGGTTGAGTCGCTGGTGTTATGATAAAATTTTGAATGAGTCAAATCTGTACATTAAATATTTAATATTTTCCGTAAAATCTTATTGAAAAACATAGTCATTATTATCGATTCTGAGGTCTATCTATATTTTTTCTATATCTGTCTGTCCGCATGTTTGTTAGCTGGGAAGTCATCACTAGAAATTACTGGTTTGAGTTTGGTGGGTATGAGGATAACTGGTTATTTGAGCCAACAGTGTTCGGGAGGCCCACTCCCCATCCCTCCTCCCTTCCTCTTCCCTCACTCCTCCGCCTTCCCTCCCTCCTCCTTCCCTTTCCTGACAGGCCGGCAACGCATCTGCAAGCCTGGCTTGTAGATGTCCATGGGAGGAGGTGATCACTTTCCATCAGGTAAGCCTCCTGCCCGTTTGCCTCCTCTTTACCATAAAAAAAAATGAAGGATATTTTTTACTGAACCTACGTAGGGAACGAACCTAGACCCGAACGGAGCAAGGGTTAGTTTATTTCTTGATTGCCCTTTTCACATTAATTCAGTAGGACAGTGATGTAGGTACCTAATACTTTCTTATATTCAACCGAATATTTGACATTTTAAATAGTAAAGACAACCTTCATTACGGGTTATCTCATTTATTATTAAGTATTAACATTTTTAGTTACGTATCCCTACTTAATATTATAAATGTGAATGTAAGTTTGTTTGTTACGCTTTCACGCGAAAACTACTCAACCGATCATCATGAAACTTTGTACACATATTCTTGGAGGTATTAGAAGTAACATAGGATACTTTTTATTTAAAAAAATTTTTTTACGAAAAATTAAAAAATTGTTTGTATTAACAATGGGTTCTGAAATAGCTAGAGTAATTTTGAAGAAACTTTCAGGCATCCTACAGATCAACCCAATGAGGTTGATTAGCAATTATAAAAATTAACGCGGGCGAAGCCGCGGGTAAAGCTAGTACATTATAAAGACATATACTTAATATAACTATTTGTTTAAACAGAAACAGTTATTATACTGTGTTTATCTAATATCAATAGAACAGTAATTATTTCTATCCATCACAATAGATCCTCATCCTCATTTACAATAGCGTAGTAGATAGTTTCAAAGCATATTCTGTTTACGACAATGTATATAGTTGCTTAGAGTATTAGTAAACGTTGAATGAATATAATAAATTGGATTTCTATTATAAAGGAGTTTATATGTATGTTTATTGTTTGTTGCTTCTGAAGATTGATCCGCAGACGGGTTTGGATGATATTTATTAATACTCCTCTGGAGTAGCATAATATAATGATAAAAGCTACTACACATTAGCCGAGTTAAAAAATAAAAAAAGAAACGCCAGTCCATACTAATTCTGCTTATTAGGGCAAGCAAAGCTAGACCTAACACTATCCCATAACCTGAGCATTTTGTGGTACACTTCACTGAAAGACTATCACGCCTATAGATTTGTGATTTAGCATAGTAATTTAACTTCATATCTAGATGTGTTATCTGTAAAAAATAATTTTATAACCTTAAAAAAAATAACATTTACAGTTTTGTGTTCATCGGAGAGAATGTTATTGTAGTACTAAGGCCATCTTTTAGAAAACCAAAGAGTTCACATCTTTATAACATTACTCCTTAGAAAAACTACGCGGGCCCTTACAAAGCTCAGTTTTTTGCTAGTATTATACATTTTAAAGTTTGTGAGGATGGATGGATATTATAGTCAGTCACGCCAGAAATATGGTTGAACGTATCTGGATAAAATATATCTCTAAACAGACACATTTGGGGGATGTCCACACCCAGCTGTTTGATGACAAAATGGCTGAAATATAATAAACTAGCATTTTCCGCGGCCTAGCACGCGTTCTAAAGAGCGGAAACCAAATTATTTAAGAATCGCGCGGTATGGTACCTCGCAGAACTAACGTCCTTCCTCATTCCTGTTTTTGTAACATTTTTCATTGATGCTCCGCTCCTATTGGTCATAGCGTAATGTAATATAGCCTATAGCCTTTCTCAATAAACGGACTATCCAACACAAAAAGAATTTTTCTAATCGAACCAGTAGTTACTGAGATTAGCGCTTTCAACCAAACAAACAAACTCGTCAGCTTTATAATATTAGTATAGATTTAAATATATACACTCTTTTACTGTCGTATTACGTATTACGTTTTATTTAAAACAAACGTTGAAATGTTCAACATTATGCTAGTGCCTGCAGTATTTGCCTTTGTTTAATTGCTCTTTGGAAGGCTAGCGATTTACATTCCGGAAGAAAAGTACTCGAGTCTTAATGATTTAAAAAAGTAGGTGGAATAAGTCTGTTTAATTATGATTGTTCACCACTTTTTTCTAATTGGTTGGTATCTAAGCACTCAACTTTTTTTGCAGCCAATAAAAAAAATAAGACATGAGACTTTTTCAATTAAATATAAAAAAAGCAATGTTCCATTCTTGCTTGTGCTATTGGCAATGACATCACAAGTAGGGTTCCGTAATTTTTAGAACTTATTTTGTATTAGCTAGGTATAGTTCTGGTGAAAGCTCAGATTTGCATTTTTGTAATTGATAGCCAAAAGCCAATTGCCGCGCTTAAAAACCAGTTTGAACGGTAATACTTTATAATAATACTTTCTTAGTTGCCAGTTTGAACGAGTTTAATCCTAATATTTCTAATACTTCATTACTTCTAATAAAAAAATTATTTTCACCAATGTAATGTAAAGTACTAGCGCTGTACATTTTAAAGAATTT
Organism: Boloria selene; assembly: GCA_905231865.2. NCBI lineage: Eukaryota > Metazoa > Arthropoda > Insecta > Lepidoptera > Nymphalidae > Boloria > Boloria selene. The sequence goes on from HG993149.1 coordinate 1,142,483, forward strand.
CTGTAGATAATTTTGAATTGTAAAAATAGTAAAAAGTCAGTACAGGTTATGTTTTATACTTTGTCTACTTTAGAACAAATTCTTATTCCTCAAAAAGACAACGTGTTGTATGATTTATGTATTTATTGAACTAATTAAACTAACTTAATTTTGAAACTAGCAGTTTGGATTTTTTCCATTACAAGAGAATCGAACCCGTTACCTTCAGAAAATATGTCGAAATCACGAAGACAATGAGGTCATTATTCTAATATAAAAGTTTTAGCTAAATGTGCGAATATTTCAGGAATTGTTCAAATAAAACCGGGAGCACATAAATCCGGTGCTATTCAGATACCTGTCTATTTGACAGTCGACTAAGTGACAAATCGTTTCTAAACGAGTACGTCGCAAATAGTATGCATTACGACAGACGATGCTCGCTGGATTGAAAAGCATGCAGAAAAGCCTTTATTGTCAAAGTAGGGCCTGCTTTTGGCAATAATAATAAAATTGGTACTAAAAATTGTCCCTGTTACCTGTTACGTTTTATCTGAAAATCAAATACATCAGTGGTAAATTCTAGTTTTAGCTAGTTATTTCTAGTGTTCACAAAGGCATTTAGTAAAAACTAGTTCTAACTATGGAAAATTCGTTCTATATAAAAACGGCGTTTAACTGTAACATATACAGTATCTATAATAATTTTATAAAAGATAGAGTTTGTAAGTTTATTGGAGGCATTTCTGATTTCTTATTATAAAAACAAAGTTAATAACAAATTGTTGGTTATTTTTATTGGGATATAATTGAGTTAATTGTCAATAAATGAAACAAAACAGTTGTATCAAATAAAAAAATTAATGGGCTATTTTTCATCAACACATTACATATATTGCTAAGAGAACTGTTGTGCCAATGCTGAGTTGTGAGAATATACGGCGTATATTATATCGTAAGTAGTTTCCACTCCTATTATTCCTTTTTCAAGTTTCTTCCGCTGTCCTTACGCCTAAATAATTTGGAAACGCCTGCAAAATAAATTGTGAATTAGCAACACAAATATAACTGAAAAAACGTCGTTCCACGTATATCTAAAGTATATAGAATTTATAAAATAAGCTCAAGCAAAATGAAATTATTCTACCCTTAGTCTACGTATTCTTCCTTAATGAACTGGTTCAGGGTTCAATAACCTACAAGTAAGTAGTCATTAAATATCTTAAAATCCCAAACACCATTTTGTAATAGATTAAATTTAATTTTTCCCGAAATACGGCTATTTTTATTTCTTTAAATTAATGTTTTTAACTGCTTAATTTTTTAATTGGATATCTTGCCCTACACAGGGTTAATAGCTCTCGACTGACCTTCACTACTAGGGTATCTCCCTAACAGTTTACAGTAGCATATGTATTATTTCAGCTAAAGTCTATCTATTCACTTAATTTCATTAAAAGCTGCAGAGCCGTTTTAATTTGCAGATTTAGCATTCATAAAATACTTTGATAAAATTTGTACTTTACGCTTAAAAGTTTTCATGTATGTTTCAACATCCTTTAATATAGGTACGCAAGTCTGTAGGTATGTATTAGTCTCCCTGGTGTATTATGTGAATGAGCTAACTCGTACGTATACGAGATATAAAGCAATTTAAATTTTGATAATTTGAATTTTGTACAGCAAGTTTGGTGATAACCATGGTTTCCCTTATTATTTTTAGGATTTTTAGATAGTTTACCAATAATATATAAGTTTAAATACATATATATTATAAATATTAACACCCATGACTGGAGTACAAATATCCGAGTTTAAAAAATGAATGCCCCCAGCGGGACTCGAACCTGCGACCGCTGGCGCAAGAAAGTAGGGTCACTACAAACTGCGCCAAAAGGTAAACATAAATGTTAAAAATTGTTTTTTAATTATAAGTTTGGTATATACAATTATTATAAAGCTTTTATATTGATATAGCAGACAGACACTACAATTTTATTTATATGTATAGATTCAAATATGACCCAATAATTAAGATTCGCTAGTGGTATATAATATTATAATATATATGAAATATATAATTTAAAACAAGTATATATTTTAATAGTGGTAGTGCCATGCTTGTTACCTTCGGGTAGCAACCGAATGGGCCGGCACGCCCCGTATAGTTCATTAGTACCACTCTCTCACAGAAGACCGGCGTGAAGTGGCAGCTATGCTGTCGCGTTTCGTCCGATGAGTGAGAGTCCGGGAGGCCCACTCTCCTTCCCCCCTCCCTCTTACCTTCATACTCCGCCTTCGTTCCCCCCTCCCTCCCACTTCCCTCCCTCCTCCATCCCTCCCTTTCCTGAAAGACCGGCAACGCATCTGCAAGCCAGGCTTGCAGATGTCCATGGGCGGAGGTGATCACTTCCCATCAGGTGAGCCTCCTGCCCGTTTGCCCCCTTTTTACCATAAAAAAAAAAGTATCTCGCCTGTACTTTACCTAAATTAATTAAAAATATATGAGAACAAACATCGAATAAAATAGAAAGAGCACAGCGGATGTCATCTTAATCTAAACAGCATTTTGAAGAGAGTTTTTAAATATTTAATTCATCCCCTTAGAGTCGGATTTTAAAAGCAACCCTTCCATTATCTAGAGAAATAACATTTTGATTTTAAATAATTTAGCGTTTTCAAGAAAGCTTTGTTATATTTTTTCGTATACAAAAAATATAAAGGGAATTAATGATTCATAACATAAGGTTATTATAAACTTTATAAGTAGGTACACATATGTCCTTACCCGGATAACCAGGTATCATTATATCAAATTTCATCAAAATTTATCCAGTATATTTCTCGTGATGCGGTCACAAACAGACATACAAACAGACAGAACAGACAGAAATTCTAAAAATTATTGATTCGGCCGCAGCATCGATAATAATGACTAATTCAATGAGATTTTCTAAAAAATATTAAATGTACAGATTTAACTCAGTTTTAATTTTATTATACCTACAATGTATAGATTTTATAAGAGGTATCATATTATGATGATTTAATTATTATAACGCTTTGCATAATTATTACTGTATAATTGTAATTACCACTGGCGAATCTTAATAAACAAATAAATAAATAAATAAATCTACCTATAACAAGATGAAGTCGAACGGTCAAACACAAGGCTTAAATAGGGTATTAAAAGTTAAATAGCAACATAATATCCTTTCTAAACAATAAAATATGAGACATTTAGTTAAAAAAGTCTCACAGCCACTGTACCTCACGACTTTTAATTCGAAATTCTTACGTACGATGAAAATTTTAGAGTATCCTAATAAACATCACACCTGAGAAATAACCGCATCTCAAAATGTAATAAACTCAGTCTCTGCGACGTTACTGTTATATTAAACTTTCTAAGGCACATTTGTGGCATTTTTCTAAGATATAAAATTCTCCATAGTGTAAAATTGTTCGATAATAAAATCTATGAAAGGCGCGGGCATCCGACGCACTCGGGCGATACTTCACAAATTTTAAGATTTTACAAAGCAATAGTGAAGAATAAACACATAATAGTTAGATTTTTCGTCTGTTTGTCCATTGATTTGTTTTACTGCTTGCTAAATTGCTTTATTTTAATAGATAGATTCTATTTATATTAAAATAATGTACGTACCTACACATGTTTTCATCAAATGAATGATGATTATGGTTGAATTTTTACTACTAGACGGACATAGGTATAATATAGATTTAAATACGTACTTATAACTACTATATAAACGAAGAATTCTTAATTTCTAATTTTATAGTCACGTTTCGGCTCCTCATCTGATATTACTCGTTGATACGAGAAGAATAGCCATTAACGTTTATTATTTACAAAGTCATTAATTAGCCTTTTTAACATTGCTCGTCGCCGGCCTTCTGTGCTATGGAAAAGATATCATCACCCACCACGCTAGATTTTTTTTCTTCCTGTACATGATATGTCCATTCTACGCTCATCATACCCTATCACATATATTTTAGAAATAAGAGAATTTAGTATGTAGTGTTTACTTTCAAATAATTTTATATACACTGTGCATGTAATGTAATTACTTTAAGATATACGAATTATTAATGTAAAATCGCTTGTAGACCTAATAAATAAATAAATAAATTACTCCTCAGCTTCTCTATCACAGATTCGTCTTTAAAACCTCCTTTAATATACTAGTATTTACTTTACAAAGTAAACAAACATAATTCCACAAATTTAATATTGAATAATGATTCGAAAACCTTTTGGTAGAAAATAATGACTTTCTTTATGAAGCATAATAATTGGTGTATAAAATATTTCAGTCGGCGCCTGAAAATCGTCGGGACACGAATGCGTCGTACGCGGCATTAATCAAAGTGTCGCTGCGTAAGCATCCGTGAAATAATAAATCTTAATTGACAGTAGCTCGTCTACTATCAGTATATTAAAATTTAATATTAATTTTTAATGTTGAAACATGACTTGTTTTACAGATAAATATTTTTAAAGGTAAAGCACTAAAAAATTCTGGATACGTGAGATATTATATAAGGAAAATACAAAGTAAAATAAAAAAAAAACATTGTGTAATGATAGCACCCTACTTGCTGTGTCAGCAGTCACGAGTTCGAATCCAGCTGGAGGCATTAAATTTTGCGATGAGCACGAATGTTTGTCTCATGAGTATGTACTTAAAGTTATATATGTGTAGTACTAGTATTTCAACTATCTGGTATCAATAACACAAGCCTCGTAGCTTACAAGTAAACTAGATGGCGCTGTGTGCTAATGTACCAACATATTCATTTATATTTATTTGTATTTTCACCTAGTGGTAACATACGGCTTTACACTGCTAAGTTAACGTAGCTAACGTTTTGGCTGTAGGTTTTCAAATTTCATCAAAACCGTGTGTTTATCTATACTAATACTAATATTATAAAGAAGTAAAGTTTATTTATTTGTTAAATTGTAAGGGGTAATCTCGGGATCTACTGAACCGATTTTAAAAATTCTTTCACCAATAGAAAACCACATTATTGCTGAGTGTCATAGGTTATATAAAAAACCGAAAAATAAAAAGGCTTTTACGTGGTAATCCGTTTTGCAAAGTGAATCGGAGAAGAAACTGTCGAACGAAAGCGTTTCTTACGAACGCTGCCTTAACTATGAAAGATATATTTTTGAGTTCTAGAGAAAAGATGTGGAGCTTGAAAATGCCTACAAAAAAGTCAACGACAGCATATGTCTAACTTTTATATTTAAGTTACAAAAAGTAGTTATTTCAATATTAGTATAGATAATTTAATTTTTAATATTAATAAAATAATTAATTTAAATTATTTAAACACTCTGTACTAAAAAAGGATTATTAACATTATGCCCAACGAAGTGGGCACGGGTCAGCTAGTTGCTTTAAATAAAACTGATATGAAATGTTATACACTATTCACCGTTTATCCGATATGAAATTATATGAATAGATGATTTTGGTTGCCCGCGGTCGTTAGCTTAATTAACAAAGTGCACTGATGGAATTCGATTATATATGAAAATATTGCGCACTTGCTACGTTACCACGGTTATAAATTTCTCAAAGATAACATAATTTAACGCAACAAAAAGTATTCTATGTGGTGACCCGGATAACCAGCTATCACCATATCAAAAAACATCAAAATCTGTCCTGTGGTTTCTTCGTGATGCGCTCACAGGCAGATGGAGAGACAGACACAAAAAGCTAAAAACTAATGTTGCGGCCTATATTTTTATTAATGTAACAGATAGTTGATATACCTACTATACCCATATATAACTTTTAAATACAGACATCATCTTTAACCTTTTTAACGTCCCACTGCTGGGCTCGAGCCTCCCTCAGTACGAGAGGGATCAGGTCTTAGACATACATATTCTAATAAAAATCTAATAAAAATTCGAACCCGTGACCGCCAGCTAAGCAAGTAGTCAAACGTCATCAAAAGCAGTTTAATCAAAACAAATGAAAATTTTGTTGTTAAAGTCTATTATTTAATGGCTGATGCTAGTCGTCTGCTAGTTGGACGAGTAAAATAATTTAGTCGTCCAACAATTGTTGGATGACTAAATTATTTTAAAGGCTGTTGCTAGTCATCCGATAGTCGTATTAATAAAAAATATGTTATTCGTGCGACTATTGTCGGTTTGTACGAATATCTATCACTTCTTTGATTTCTAATATAAAATAAGCTATTTTTATGTGCAGGATATACCTACGAGTATGCCAAAAATAAAAAAAATAACCTTAACCTACCGAGCTGATAATTTATTATTAAGATCCCACCCACTTTTAATATGTCCAAGAGTTTTTATATGTAAAAGAGCTGGCTCTATAGAGTCGTCCTATGAAATTTACTTACTACTACTTACTACTTACTTACTAACACTCCCTAAGAGTATGTACCTACATCAAAACAATGTACAAGAAAATGGTATTTTGTAAAAAGTACTATAGAAACGTCCGCAATTGCATCCACGAGTATGTTAAAACTTAAAAAACAAATTGATTTCTCTTTGAGCCATTTAAGAAGCAAAAAAGTCTCAGTCGCGATATATCAAACACCAATTGTCGGACGAATAATATTTAATTTATTCGTCCGCTTATCGGATGAATAGACACTTCGTTATTTAATACTAATAATATTATAATCGATTATCGATAATATTTCAGATACGTCAAAATACGGGATATATAAATCGCACACCGCATACGATACAAACAAAAAAGATGCGTGCTAATGGACATGTGAGTGTGACAAATATAGCCGTGAGGTCTGTGATACATTTCTAGTTTAGGCAAAGCTGCTTTTACACTAGTGTTTTGCTACAAATATATTTTACTATAATGTATATTTTTATTTTTACTATAATATATACATTTGTCAAACATATATATAAACATACATAGTGTAAAATAAAGTCGCTTCCCGCTGTCTGTACCTATGTATGATTAGATCTTTAAAACTACGCAACGGATTTTGATCCGGTTTTAATAGATAGAGTGATTCGAGAGGAAGGTTTAACTATATAATTTGTCAAGTTTATGTACACACTTACTAGCGGGACACGCGGCACCGCTCGCGCTAAATCTACTACTAGTACCACTACTACTACTGCTACTGCTACTGCTACTGCTACTGCTACTGCTATTGCTACTGCTACTGCTACTGCTATTGCTACTGCTAGTATTGCTACTGCTACTGCTACTGCTACTGCTATTGCTACTGCTACTGCTACTGCTACTGCTAGTACTGCTACTGCTACTGCTACTGCTACTGCTACCGCTACTGCTACTGCTACTGCTACTACTACCGCTACTGCTACTGCTACTGCTACTGCTACTACTAGTATTTAATATTTAGTACTTTAATATATTTAAAACAATTACATACTCATTAACGTGTCTATTGCATTGGTCTGAAGGTTGACAAAATGTGAGTAGCAAGTGCTGTCAGATTAAATAAAAGTTCTTTGTGTGCGTTAAAATACGCGAAATTAGATTTAAATTATTTTATATGAAAGTGTACATATATTTAAATTAATATTTATTCCCCATTACACAGAACATTCACCTAAGATAACAACTCATTTAAGTTAAAAAATATTGAGTAGATTATTTATTTTTTTAAGTTTCTTGAATAAATAGTTATTTTTCAAAACTTGATAAAAATATTACTATACAATATAGTTGATCCAACAAAAGTTAAAAACTCAGCTCCTGACATGAAAATTTAACGACAACTCAAATCACAATTTATATTTTCAATGCGGCTGTAAACACGCCCTAAGCGTCACTGAACCACAAATCACCGAGTGTTGGCATATTTCAGAAATATGCATCGATATTCGGTACCGATAAATAACGCAGTGCTGCCAACGTTCGCAAACATTCCGCCTTGATTGGGTGTAAACTGTACATTTTATAGCTTTCACGCTCTATTCTGAGTTATGATGGGGAGTGTGATTTTTAAAGGTTAATAAAAATACTTTGAGAGGTAATTTAGTGTTTAAAGAGTTCACAAAATGCGGCATTTTATTACATTGAAAATAGTACGTAATAAGTCTTTATTTAAATAAGAAAATTGGCTAACAAACAGAGAAGTAAAAAGTTTCCTATTAATAGGTATATGGATTTGCGCCATGCAATGCCGAGTATAATATACATAGATACAATCAGTACGGGTCGAGCCTTTAACTCAAGCTTAAACTTTTTTTAAGAACACTTTTTATCCTTATATCACATACCACCTTTAGAAAACAGGTGGTTTTGTCGGACTCACCGACAAGCAAGTACAAGGGGGATTCTAGAACCCTGACCATCCGTAAGATAACCTAAAATTATCGATAATTTATACTAATATTATAAAGCTGTTTGTCGAACAGTCTGTTTGTTTGTTTGGTTGAACGCGTTAATCTCCGGAACTACTGCTTCGTATTGAAAAACTCTTTTCGTGTTGGATAGTCCGTTTATCAAGGAAGGCTATAGGTTATATTACATCACGCTACGACAAATAGGAGCGGAGTATCAAAGAAAAATGTTGTAAAAACGGGAGAAAAACATTTCTTTTGATTTACAGCCTTTAGAACGCGAGCGGAGCCGCGGGAAAGGCTACTAGAATATATTTCTATTATAGTTATTCCATTTAGGACTTAGGTATATTTTAATACCATTAGAGTTACGATGATCAGTATATAATTTAAATTATTTACTGCTATTTTAGTCAAGGGCGTTGAGTACCGTCGCAATAAACAATGTCTTGATAATGTCGGAAATTCGACGACAGAGGGTGGAGTCATGTCTTCACTATCAAACAAAAAAAACCAAGTAAATATGTTAGAGCAGTTTTCGCTCGATTTTATCTAGTCTAGATAATTTTCTTTCTTGTTTTTTATTTTATGGCAGAGAATAAAAACAATATTCGAATCGAAAGAATATTCAACATTTTAAACTGTCTTTTAGGAGTTTTTAGTGGATTTATTTTGAATATTTGGTTCCCGACGTCAGACTTCTGTGAGAAGTATTCGACACATTCAGAACCAAAAATCAAAATAAATTTGCGAAAAAATACTAAAATCTACATTTATGTCAAGGATTTGTAAATTGTACGAATATTTGAAAGAATTTGAACTTATAACGTGTTTTTAAAAATTATCTCTAAATAATTTCTCAATTTAACAACCTGGGTCCAACCGCTTGTATTGTCTATAACTGAACTTATAAATATTTCTAAGAGAGCCGTTGAAATATAATAATGAAGTGATTACGCGGAGTTCGGCGGAATAATTCGAAGTTAGAAAGGAAAAGGGTGAGTTTTGAAATAATTATACCTTTTCTTTGTGGTTCGAATCTTTCATTTCGTGTGAAATTGTAGATGTAAATGTCTTTGTATTTATTTATTTTGAAATGTCTAAATAGAATTTAGAAAGCTAGGCTGGTTAGCTTTGTGGAAGGTAAGAGTTCAGTGGTACGACGACCTAATGACAGGTTTAAATGTACTATTTGTACATTTCTTGAAATATATTTTGACATAAGTTCCATACAAACACTTTATTACTATTTTGTTATTCTCGTATGTAGGTTTAATACAACCTTGTAACTAAATGAAGCGATATATTATGTTCAATATTTTAGTGGATAAATAGAGTGAATTTAACATACTATATACGTATTTACGATTGCCGGATAGCTATTTTGTTATATTAAAATAGTTTTATTGTGGATCATCCTCGCTTCGCTTTGTATAACAAAAATGAAGTACTATTATACAAACTTGCGGGAGCCCTTAGCCCTAATCCGGCCCTGTCGCAAAGTCCGTTCTTAGCAGACGTCTATTATAAACTACCTCCCTGCCAAATTTCATCATTATACGTCTAGCGGTTTTCGATATATTATTATGAGTGAGTTACCTTTAGCTTTTATATATTTAGAAGATAAACGTCACTTTTGAGATGCAGCTTTCAATACTATTACTTGACATACGAATATAATGAACAACTCCGTCTTCTTCCAACAGAAGAGCATTGGTGTTCGTTTTATACATAGCACGTATGTATATTGTATAGCTCTTTTTAATGTTCCACTGCTGGGAACGAGTTCCCTTTAATACGAGGGGGATCAGACCATAGTCCACCACGCTGACTAAGCACGGGTTAGCGGAATTACTTATCTTCCGAAAGTTAAAATACGTTTAGAGATTTTTAAATTAAGTTAACGAATGATAACAAGTTTTAGAAGTCTAATTCAATAATGAAAATTGGAAGTAGATTTTTATTGAAATAGATTAAATGTAGCATTCAATCTGTTTTTGCGTAATCAATTTTTTAAACTAGTATAAATAAAAGAAGGGCTAATCAAGAGCTGCGGTGCACTCGGCAGGCGAGTCCGCAGAGTAATACGGCGTAGAGCTAACAAGTTCGCTACGTGCCGGCCTCAAATAACCTAGAATTTTATATTTATAAGACTTACAGTATCTCTTATACCCTGTATAGTACTGACTATAAAGATTAATAAAATTGAAATATCGATCAAATCAAATCAAATCAAATCAAAATATTTTATTCAGCATAAAAATTGTTACAATTTCTTACTGAACGTCATGAGTCTACCACCAGTTCGGAAAGAAGAAACCTCTGACCTGAGAAGAACTGGCGAAAGAAACTCAGCGGGACTAATTTTTTTTTTTATCGTATTCTCACTCTTTTTTTAAATTAAATTGTAGATTAACAATAATTCTATATGTTGAAATAGCCTGGCGGCGATCACATCATTCCCAAGGCGTACTGTCTTCTAAAAAGTCGTTAATCGAATAATAGCCTTTAGTACACAAACGTTCCTTCACAATTTTTTTAAATTTGGCAATAGAAGCTTTTTGAACGTTTTCTGGGATCCTGTTGTATAGACGTATACATTGTCCATAAAAAGAGTTACTGACTCGGCGTAAGCGAGTCACAGGCATTACAAGTTTATGTTTGCTCCTAGTATTAATGCTATGCATGTCGCAATTCTTGGGAAATTCGTGTATATTTTTATGAACATACATAACATTTTCGTACACGTATTGGGAAGCAACAGTCAATATTTTTATTTCTTTAAACTTTTCTCTTAATGATACTCTAGGTCCTAAACTATATATGGCACGAATAGCTCTTTTCTGCAGGACAAAAATGGTATTAACGGTAGCTGCATTACCCCATAATAGGATTCCATACGACATAATACTATGAAAATAACTAAAATATACTACGCGAGCTGTATCTACGTCTGTAATAAGTCTAATTTTTTTTACCGCAAACGCTGCAGAGCTGAGTCTTTTCGCTAGCCCCTCAATATGGAGATTCCACTGTAATTTCGAATCTATGATGATACCTAGGAATTTAGTTGATTCTATCGGCCTTAACATCTCTCCACCCAATACTACACCATTATAGGCAATTTTAACATTAGGTGTTGTAAATTTTATTAATTTTGTTTTTTTGTTATTTAATAATAAATTATTCGAATCGAACCAATAGACAACCTTTGAGAGAGCATCGTTTACATCGTCGTACATAAGTAAATTACGTTTTACCTTAAAAATAAGTGATGTGTCATCTGCGAACAATACTATCTCATGTTTGTCCTGTACAAAGAATGGCAAATCATTTATGTAAATTAGGAAGAGAAATGGACCAAGAATAGAACCTTGTGGAACCCCCATAGCAAACGGAGCTCCAGGAGATCTCTTACCATTTACATCAACCCTCTGAATTCTATTACTGAGATAGGAATTCAGGAGGTTGAGTGCCTTATATCTAATCCCATAATGATGCAGTTTCCTGATCAACGTGTCATGATGCACACAATCAAAGGCCTTGGATAAGTCACAGAATATCCCAAGAGCATCCTGTGACCTCTCCCAAGCCTCAAAAATATTTTTTACTAGCTCAACACTAGCATCTGCTGTGGAGCGACCTTTCGTAAAACCGAATTGTTTCTTATGAAGTAGATTGTGTGCATTGAAATGCAATAACATTTGCCCGAGTATGATTTTTTCAAAAATTTTACTAAAAGTTGGGAGTACTGAAATTGGTCTAAAATTATTGGGGTCTAAGGTACTACCTGATTTAAAAATAGGAATGACTTTACTGTGTTTCATTAGATCAGGAAAAACACCATGTTCTATACAGCCATTAAATATAGTAGCAAGATGAGGCGCAACAACATCAATTATCGAATTAACAACTTTTACAGATATACCCCATAGATCAGCTGTTTTCTTGAGGTCCAGACTTCTGAAGGCTACCATTATGTCTTTGGGGTTTACTTGTTTAAATTTAAATATAACATTACATTCTTTGACGTTTTTCTTTAGCAAAAGTTCGGCAATGTCGGGAGACGAATTAAGTGATTGCGTTGTTGAAAGTGGAATGTCAGTGAAAAATTTTTCAAACTCAGATGCAACTTCTCGGTCTGAAGTAATAAAATGTTCATTAATATTTAACTTAAAATCGAAGCTGCGATCTGCGACTCTTCCACTTTCACAAGCAATTATGTTCCATGTCATTTTGATTTTATCATGCGCATTTCTTATTTTATCCTTAATATACAAGGATTTTGCCATGGAACATACTCTTCTAAACAATTTGGAGTATGCAGTTACAAAAGAAGCGAAAGCTATACTATGATTATAGGTTCTTTCATTGTACAATTCATATAGCCTTCGCCTGCTCTTGTATATGCCAGGAGTTGCCCATTCACCGAATGTCAAGAGACCCCCTGAATTGACTGTTTTAGAAGTAAATATTGTAGAAAATTCTGTTTTTACTAATTTAAATAAAGAGTTATATAAGTAGTTGGGGTCATTAATGTAGAATAAATAGGGAAGTTTTGCCACAATATTACCTCTGAACTTCTCCATACGTGTAGTATTTATAGGTACAAAAGTCTTTTTTAAGTTATTTTTGTTGGTATTTAAAGAATAAGAAAAGGAAGCAAACTGGCCACAATGGTCGGAGCTTAACTTATTAATAATTGCTTTAGAATATGGTTTACAGTTTGTAAATATGTTATCTATACATGTAGCACTGGTAGCAGTGATCCTAGTTGGCTCAGTAAATAAGTTATGTAGGTTATATGATAGAAGCATAGATTTAAATCTAAGACTTGTATTAGAATTATCTAATAAATTAATATTAAAGTCCCCACATAGAATAATAACCTTATTAGTAATATTTAATTTTAACAAAACTTCTTCCAGTACTTTCTCAAAGTACTCATATAACCCACTAGGAGGTCTGTATACGCATACAACAATGAAGTGCTCAAGCTCTACGCAGGCTAGTTCAATAGTTTGCTCAACAGAGAGGCTCACAATATCTTTACGTTCTTTATGTTTAAAAAGTTTACTTATAATTATTAAAGAGCCGCCGCGTATAGCTTTCTCTCTGTTAAACATACTAGCTACCTGGTGACCGCTGAAGTTAAATATGGACTGGGAACTACAAAGCCAGTGTTCAGTTAAACATAAAATATGAATATTTTCGCCATTCATAAATAACTCCAGTTCAAGATCCTTGCCTAACATGCCCTGTATATTTTGGTGCACCAGGTTTACAGTTTTTAAATTTTTACAAGTGGGGGCATTTCTTACTAAGTTATTATGACATTTATTTGATTTAGTGTCATAACTTTTTAATATGCTAGAGGTATCCTCTGTTGTCTTAATAATTAATTTAAATGCTTATTTGGAATAGATTCCACATCATAAAATGTCATATTACATTTTTGCTCAATAGGAGCAGATGTCAACGTAACCAGATTATTGGCTATGTCAATTTGTATATAATAAGATAGCACAGATGCTATCTGTCGTTTAAAATAATATGGTAGGCTCAGCCTACTATATGTCAACATATAATTATTATTTTTCCATAAATTATTTATGTCAATAACATCAATTTTGTTACTTTTTTTAATATTTAAATTTAAGTACTTACAAGTACTTAATGTGTGCATTAAATTATTAATGTCATATCTTAACCTATTTTCCTGTGGCAATTTAGCTAAATAAGGTAGTGTAAACAATAAAATTTTATTTATATTTAATTGTTCCAATTTATTTAGAATATTTTCCATTGAATGTTTGTTTACAGTACCCCTTCTCCCAATTAATAATATAATAGTTGTGTTGGGACAGTGAGTCTCACTCAAAATGCTATTTACTATATGATTATAAGTGGCTCCGGGCATGCAATGATTGATTACTCTCTGTCCCACACAAAAATCATTCAATAATACACCCATACCTTTTCCTAGCTCATCACTGTAAATTTTTAAATATTTTGTTTCCTTAGGAATAGGTATGGACTGTACAGGTTTTTGTACATTATAATATTTGAGGTCAGTGTGAGTCACCGCAGGCTGAGAAAGGGATTCACTAGTTAAGCTAGTATCTATCTGCCCTGTTGGACCTGAAGCTGAAAGATGGCATTCACAATTATGATTTTTAATAAATGAATCAAAACGTTCAAGGTTATTATTACTAAGTTTAACCAGGTCGTCCATGGCAGATATGTGTTCAGCAATTTCTTTCTGAGCAGTATTGTATTTAGAAGTTAATGTTTCCAAACTTTGTTTTAAATTTACAATCTCAGACTGCAGCGAGCTAACATCAGTCTCATAGTCATTTTTTAAAATATTAATTTCTTGACAGTATGATATCATTTTTGTTTTGAGTGCTATTTTCTCTCTACAAATATTGTTATACTTTTTATATATATTTTTTGTTTTTATAAGTTGGTGATACTTTTTTATTTGTTTATTAATTTTAATATATTTTTTTAATTTATTTTTACTCGGCATAGAGATAGTAGTGCTCGAGTCATCACTGGTCAAATCTATCACACTAATATTATTTTTCAAGTTTGAGACAGAGGATACTAAGTTTGGTGCATTCTCAACCAATTCATTGTATAGACATTGGGTTTGAGAGGCTGTTAGACTATAGTTAACATTTTTAAGATTATTAATTTGTTTATTTGCCTCATGCAGTTGGTGTTTCAAATCACTGTTGAGTTTGAGGGCTTCCTCATACTCATCTCTGCACTGGTCAAACCCATTGACTATTTTGAGAAGATTTTCATTTTCATACATTACATTAGTGTATTCAGTATGAATTTTTGACATTTCATTTTTTAAATCAGTATTTTTTTTGAAAATCTTCTCTAACTCCTTCTCATTGTCATCCCTTTCCTTAAGCAATTGTTCACACTGAATCCTGTATGTCTTTAGCTCCTGGAGCGTTAGCTGGAGTTGCTCCTCCGCCTGGCGCGCCTTGGATCCACGGGTCATCATGTTTATTTATTAAAAACAAAATTGAACAAATCTAATATTGAGAATTTCTAACGTGTGTACAGGAGGTGTGAACAATGTAATATAACTATATTAATTTACTAAACAATTTATGATAATAGTAAGGAAAGAAATTACAACGACAAAGATTCAATTTAAAACTTGAGTTCGTTACCTGTACGTTGACAGCCGACGAACACAACTTAATTTTTTGAATAATCCTTTTAGGAACGTATATCACAATAACTTTGATACTTTAAAATAAATTAGCACTTATTTAAACTAAGCTTAACTAGCTATAATATATACAAAATTTATTAAAAATAAATTAATTAATTGGGAGAATAATATTATGACATGTAAGCTATAGTGTTGCCACAGTCCATATTATCGGTTTATATATATATTATCGGTTGGTAATGTTAAAATAAAAGCTTTTTACTACTTCTACTCCTACTACTTTTTTTGTCTCTTTACCTCTCTGTCTATCAGTATGTCCGTTTGTTCCGACTAATGTCCGGAAAAGTGAAGAAAATCCTCAGGAATGTACAATATAAAGACATAATGATTCTTACTTATGAAAACTAAGTTATTAAAGTAAATAAGAAATATCGTGCTTTACTTGATTTAAATAAATAATAATAATACTATATACACTGATTTTATTTATACATTTAATATTATGAAGGTAATAAGTTGGAATCGGAACCACAATGTTTCGAAATTGATTTCGTAAATATCTAATTCTATAAATATTTCTCTATCGTAAATGAACACCCTCCTAGTTCTTTACTTTATTACAGTTTCTTACTTTTTATTGTAAAGTTAGTTTTAGTAACTTTGTATAAAAAGAAAGTACTTAAACCATTTTGGTTTGTTTAATGTTAAAATTATATGAAAAGTAACAAACTGAAAAACTGACTTTTATTATACTAAAAGTTGAAATCGCACTTATTGTCCCAACATATTTATTATTTTCTAAACATATCACTACATAGTATAAAACAAAGTCGCTTTCTCTGTCCCTATGTCCCTATGTATGCTTAAATCTTTAAAACTACGCAACGGATTTTGATGCGGTTTTTTTTAATAGATAGAGTGATTCAAGAGGAAGGTTTATATGCATAACAAGCGGATCCCGTGGCTTTGCTTATGCTGAATCTAGGGAAGAGCCCGAGCGAAGCGAGGGCGAGTCGCTAGTATTTAATATATTTTCTTGATATAGGAATTCCATATCAACGAAAGTTATATGTAACCACCTCTGGATTTACCTTAATAAAATACAGTTTAAAGTAGCGAAATCGATCAAGTTGGCTGAGAAATCGACGAACATTTCGAAATCAGATTCGAATTGAAATTAAGCACAAAGATGCTATGGTTTGGAGTAATACATATTATGTAGAATTTGGTAACATTACCTGTGAATAATGACGACACGTTTGGCTCAGTTGGTAGTGCTTTCTGCACCACTCTGCACGGTCGCGGGTACGAGTCCCGCTGGGGGACATTCATTTGTTGAGCACGAATGCTTGTACACCAGTCATGGGTGTTTATATTTATAATATGTATGTATTTAAAATTATTATATGTGTAGTATTTCAACTATCTAGTATCCGTAACACAAGCTTCCTAGCTTACCGGAAATTGATGGCGTTGTTGTAATGATGTCCCAACATATTTATTTTTACTTATTTATAATATTCTATCAATCGATAAAGTAAACAAACAAGACTAAAAATAATCACATAATAATGTGTAACACTTTTATCAACGATCTGCACTATTCTAGACACGTATTATCAACAGTAAATATATTAATTAATATGACGGCAAACTCTTTACGTACGTTTATTGGTCAAATCAAATAGCACACGTCCACTTCCTGTTACAAACTTCCGTTCCTTTGTAGGAAATCTCTTCCACAGATTATAGGAGAGCGTGAAAGCTTCCCGCTTTCTGTTACAAACTTCCGTCCCTATGCAGCGACATGTAGCTTGCATTTATAGGAGAGTGTTGAGAAAAGGTGTTACATATCAATTACTTTAATCGATATCGTATTGAAAATCTGCAATGTGTATTAGTAAATCTTAAGCCCCCGAAGACAGCGCTTGAAAACCAATTTATAGTGTCACTACGTAATCCCAGCTCTAACCCTTTAAATTAATAGACAATAAAAACTTTTATCTATGTATCATAAACTTTGAAGCTGAGATCGTAAACTTTGCTTACTTTTTTCTTTGTTATTATCAAACTACTTGTTTTACGGAGAGCTACTATGACCTTTAGAGAAAAACAAAATTGAAGTTATGGTCTTTACTGACTGACCTTTGATCTCTCTAAATAAATGTGCAATAGAATATTTTTTTATAATCTACTATTAGTTCCTTAGATTAAGCGCAAAACGAACTTGCAAATTACAGTAATTACTTAGTAATTATTTTTGCCAACTTGTTAACATTTATATAGGTATTTTATACAAATTGTCAATCGTGTAACGATTTTGAGTAGTGGTGAAGAGGGAAATGGGTGAGGAAACCTCAAGCTAATGGTGCCAGTCATTGGCACGGATTCGCTAACGAACGCTCGCGCCGTGGTCAGCGCGCCTTTGCCAATTACATTATAGGCGATGTTCAAACTGAAGACAACATCAAAAATATATAAGCTGTTGAGTGGATAAAAAAGTTTAAGTTAGTATAAATAAAACGCAATCTATTTTAATCTGAGTCTATTAATGCAGGAGATTTATAAATATATAAAAAAAAATATATGTCAATTTTTCGGGACATTACTTAATGTGTCAGCGATTTCGGTAACGGGTCCCGTTAGAAGAATTCTTTTTTGTAATGAGCACCGATGTTTATACTCCAGTCATGGGTATGGTTTATTTAAAATATGTATTTAAAGTTATACTATAATGTGTTGTGTATCTGGTATGCATAACACAAGTCTACCAACCATGTACCATGGAACCATTTGGTGCTGTGTGCTAAAGTCCCATATTATTTATCTTAATTTGCTCGGGTAATTTTGTAGTACAAATAGAGGTGACGATCAATGCAGTTAAAAGTTACGTAGAATTGAAAAGACATAAGGTTGATCAGTTAAATAACGGTTATTGATCATCAGCATCATGGGCTTGTATGCAAAAAATATATATTACAATGGGAAATAGGTTACAAAAAGCAAACATATAATATTTCGAAGGACTATAATTTCCCCAGTTCTTCTCAGGCCAGAGGTTTCTTCTTTCCGAACTGGTGGTAGACTCATGACGTTCAGTAAGAAATTGTAACAATTTTTATGCTGAATAAAATATTTAGATTAAAAATATTTGATTAGATTTAATTTGATTTGATTTGTATAATACATTAGCGGAACCCGCGGCTTCGCTCGATCTAGATCTAGGGACGACTCGAGCGAAGCGAGGGTTAGTCGCTTTTTGCTTTAATTTGATTTGATATTAAATTTACTTAAATTTGTCGCAAGTTAGAAATAAGCCTTACAGATTGATGATGCTGATTGGCATTTAATGTGAACATTTTGTTGAAAGCTTTTAAACATATAGAGAGTGAGTTATATATGATTTTATTTAACGAAATTGTTCAAATAAATCTCGTTAATCTTTTCCAATTCTTTCATTCAAATTTTAAAGTAAAATTTTTTTAAAGGTTAAAAAGAAAGCAAAACACAATTTCACAATTATAAATCATCAGGCATCACTCATGATGACATCATGCTAGTATAAGACTAGAAAATTTGTGTGATTCCTGGGCATAGATAAATACTTCGTCTTATTAGAAACAAAAAAATGGATGTGAAACGGAATGTGCGAAATACGTAAGATATTGAACAAAGATTTTATTTTTCCTGTAAAATATTAATGAAGTCTTAATTCTATTTTTTTTTCAAAAATCTAGTCCGATTTTACGTGTGAATAAAAACTAACAATAGAACGATTTTAAACTGAAGGGTTTAAACAGCCATCTACATTTACTAAATATTACAAAATAGTACATTAATATAGTACATTAAATATATATTAGAAAATCTTATAGTAATAGTCTAATATATATACAGACGCCGTATCTATAGTTAAAAAAATATTGTCTATGAAAGCTGGTTATCTGGTTCAAAATATCAGATACTTTTTTCTGCGGAAAACTCCTCGCTCTTCATTTCCGAAAAATCTAACTACCTCAACACTCAAAATAAATGTTTAAATCCTAAATGACATTGTGACCAGTCGTTATAATTCTGATATGCAATCATCATATAGTTCTATCGAAATGCACACATGAAAAGACTATGGAAATAGTCTTGTTAAGACCTCATAGTTGTCGATTTCATTCGCGTTGAATCAAGCCAATCGACGGTATCAAAGGCGCGCTAATCAAGTCTCATTAAGAGATGAGTAGCGCTACACATTCAACTACTTATTTATAATTTTTATGTGGATGTATGGATTGAATTCTTTGCTTTAATAGGTAGTACGGCTTAAGAGATCATGAGTTCGATTCTAAGTAGATGAGACCAAGGTTCGATTCCAGAGCTAAATAGTTATTGGGCTTTTTTACCCATGAAATATTCACTGTATAATACTATTATCCTTTATCAACTGTTTCTCTTCTTTTTATTTTCACAAAAATTTTAGCAATAGCTAAAATACATTTCTATTTCCACTGATAAATTTTGCTTATAGTAACAATTTTTTGTAATAAGCGGGATATAACATTAATTAGATTGGACTTCAGTCTGTTTTTTCTCAAAGTAATCTAATAGCTTTTAACACTAAATGTATTTATCCTTAATTATATTACAATGAAGAAAAGACATTCCTTTCTTAATTGATCTTATTTTACCACTTAACCGTAGCTTTTTTAAATTCTTGGCTGATCCGATTGTTGGGTTTAAAAAGTTTGATATTTCTATGTTACTTTTTTGAAACAGTACTTAAATTTTATATTCGAAGCAAATGTTTGATATTCACGTTTTATTTTTACGTCTATTTACTTCGGCTAATCTCTATAACGACTAGACACATTTTGACTGGACTTTCACTGGCAGTAGGCCAATGTTATAGGGAGTAAGTTACACCAATTTTATTCTAAAAAAAGGTTTAACTATGGTTCAACCCAAAAACAAATATAATGTACCGAAGGACGGCCGGTAAGAGAATAGATGGGGATTCAAAACCCTTTAAAAATTGTTCTATCATTATTAGAAAGAGATTAGTACTTATACGACCATCCTGTACTTGAGTTCCCTTATAAACTTTCGTTACACCCTAAAGGGATGATTTCCGGAATAAGAGCCTATGTCATTCCCAGGGTCTCAAATCTTCATCTAAATAGGAGCAGCGGATTTTTAGTTTATCTATTGTAAGCAAAACTATACTAGGTATATTATTATAGTATTTTTTCTCTTCATAATAGTAGTGTAGATAATATAAATAAGGAGTCGAAATTATTTGTTTTTATGAGGAATTTTATTTCATATTTTTGGATTTACTCAATAGTTTTAAATGAGATTGCTACTGCATTTATATTCCATTCAATACAATTATTTGGTTTAATGGCTTCAATGCGTGCCATTAAATATATTCTATTTATACTAAGTGCAAGCGATAACAGGAGTTCGTCATGTCACCAATCAATGGCTACACATAGTTAAAAAAATTGACGCATAAAAATGGTTTCTGTGCAAAGAAATTTTTGAAAGAGTAATATATTAAAAATTGTATGATCTCACGTCACATTTATATTTTAAACGAAGTTTTAAAGCAAGTTTTACCTATATTTTTGCGAAAGCTTTGCAATTATTCCGCATCACAACTTACAAACAGGTATAGAAAAGAAAGGAATGGTGACGTCATGGCATTTACAATACAGCCTATGCAAGTTTATGTAAAGTCGTAGCAATAAACGTTCGACATCACAAAACCGTTTCCATGGAGTTGAATGCGAACGATTTCACGAAATCTCGTTTAAAATCCATTCTATTTCCTCTCGACATTTGCGGCCTTTATAAAACTTCTATCAGTGCTTGTTATCCTCTTAAAATACAGCGCGATTAAATAATATTATTAGGATTTTGTATGCTCATATTATAGTTACTTATAAGTAAGCTATGGTTTTTATCACCGTTGTGTCAGACATATGCGTTCAGAGGCCCATGCCCAGCAGTGGTTAAAAAGGGCTGATGATGATTATGAAATTAATAGATAGTCATGTTATTCTTACAATTTCTTTTGGCATCAATGTCATTCATTATAATTCGGGGTATTCACTCTATTAGAGAAAATTTGCGAACATTCGTGAGTTTACAAGTGATATAGATTAAAGTAAAATTTTATAATAATAAAAAGTAGAATATCTAAATTTTGAAAATGCGGATTTGGAGTCTGATATTAACACAATAGTAAACACAAAATAGTGTTCTGAACAATTTAGTCCAATACAATTCAGTGGAGAGATACCTTATCGTTTCACTCATAAGCGATTTATTTTGGGGTTCACAATAACGCATAAACTGGATAATATATTGCGCTATATTATAGCTGTAGTATATCTAGCGGTAATGGAACATCAGGTTTAAGGTCGCATAGCATTAGTCTAATGAAAATGGTTTTCAATTCACATCCAAAGCTTTTATGTTCCGCAGACGCAGTTTATTTAATTTATGATTATTTCAATTATACGGTAATGAGGGATGATCCGGTTCGGCTAAGTTTGCTCTGCTTTGATCTATTGTATCATTTTTAATATTTTTATTGAATAGTGGATTTGTTACATATTTACTAGTGACCAGTCCTTTCTCTATTTTTTAAGGTTATTGTTACGTTTCTTTATATCCTAGTAAGTTTACTAGTAAGTTTAATTTACAGATACTATATGTGTTTAAAGTTACATAATATGTGTAGTGTTTCAACTATTCGGTATCCATAACACAGTCATCGTAGCTTATCATCGGACTTTATTGTGTATTAACTTTTAGATAGTTTCCGTAAACAGCCAATGGGCGATTCATTAGAAATACTGCGCTTATCCATTTTTATTTACTTAAAGAAACTACAATTTTCTATAAATAATTTCATTTCAAATTTAAAACCTTCAAAAAATTTGGTTGAGATACCTCTTCTAAAAATCAGTCAGTATTAAAATTTGAAGTATCTGAACAAACAATGGGTGGTAATCAAATATTTTCTGTATTTCGCTAAAATTATAGCCTAATTAGAGGAAAATCTTCTTTGACCCGTAAAATTCTAAAATAGATAAAAAATATTTACATCGCTGTTTTAAAATCCTATAAATATTGAAGTGGTGTACACAAAAGCGATGAGTGAAGCTTGGTTGTCAAATGCACTAATTAGCTGGGACATGTAGCGACCATGTAATTAAGTTAGACATTTTATTATTAGCTGGTTATTACATCCAGTTCTGCTTACAACGTTAATATATAGTGAAATAAATAATAAGTCATTACATTATATACATAACAATATAGTTGTATGGACAAGAAAAAAAAAAGAGACAGACATGATTCAACAAACACACACTCACATTCACTCTTCCTCTCTTTCTCTCTCCTTCTCACACACACACATATATATATACACACACACGCACGCACACACACACACACACTTAAAATGCGTAAACTACATAAACATAGTGTAGTAAAATAGCTAATAGGCATTTCTATTCAAATCTGTAAAGGCTATGAATGAATTAAAATAATAAAAATATTATAATAATAAAATCAATACAGACACGTCGATTTAATTTGCATATAGATATAAAATATGAAAACACTCAAACTATTTGTTGTTTATGCTGCATGCTTATCTGCCAATCCAAATCATTTCGATACTTATAGTCTATATATCGGTCGCGGGTTCGAGTCCCGCTGGGGGCATTCATTTGTTAAACTCGGATGTTTGTACTCCAGTCATGGGTGTTTATATTTATAATATGTATGTATTTAAACTTATATATGTAGTATATCAACTATCTGATATCCGGAACACTAGCTTCCTCCGTAGCTTACCACGGAACAAGATGGCGTTGTGTGTAATTATGTCCAACATTATATGATTATGAAATATATTAAGTTCCTGAGTAGTAGTGGCAATACCAAAAGATAATATTTTTTATGTGCATCATTTTTAACATGATTGATTTCCACTTGTCTTACGGTGAAGGAAAACATCGTGAGGAAACCAGCATGTCTAAGAGAAGCTAGCATGTCTTTGACATACTACCTACCTAAATAACAACATAGTATTACCTAAAAATTATAAAAGAGAATAAATAAAGGGCGTTAATTTACTGCCAACTTTCTTTAGTTTTATCATTTACTAGCATTTCCCGCGGCTTTGTAAGCAGCGGCGTAATAAAGACCGGAAACCTTCTTTCTGAGTCGCGTGGCATGGTACTTCGCAGAACTAACGCCCTTCCCGTTTTTGCAACATTTTTCATTGATACTCGTCTCCTATTGGTCGTAAAGCGTGATGTAATATAGCCTATAGCATTCCTCGATAAACGGACTAAACAAGTAGTTCCTGATAGTAGCGCGTTCAACCAAACAAAAGCTTTATAATATTAGTATAGATTAGTAACAAACATACAAAAAATCTTCTTTTATTTGTATTAGTGGACATAATGTATAATCGGTATCAAGTGGAAAGTATCCATTTTAGTGCCATCTTAAAATTGGATTCTTTTTCTTCTCTTAATTTCACCATAAGCAGTATATATCCCGACGATAGCGCCGGACTACTTAATATTTCAAACTCCCTGTGATTAAGGTTCCAGTTAGAATTGGATTTCTTGTGTTTGGGACAACTTTTAAAAATTTTTAATTTATACCTAGGTTTCAGAGCAAGTTGTGATTTGTGTATTCTAATTAAACTAGCGGTTAAACCTAGCTTTGCTTAATATTACGGTTTTATATCAAAACATTATTTTTTTTGCTAAATAGTAGCCTCAAGTACTAACAGCTTATTATGTAATCATTTTTAACAAAAATTAAAACCGACTTCAAAACGTTACAAATCGAAACTAAAAAGAAAAAAAAAATTAATTACTTAGTTATTGTTGGAGTCAGTGCCAGCCAAAGCAAAATAAAACCTTTTTGGAAGTCGGTTAAAATGTATGTAAACCTTTTCAGTCTTTCAGCGCGAAGAGTATCAAAAGAACGCACATACCCATAATACACAAAAAATATTCGCAATTTTATGTAATAATAGATAAACCATATTATATTATAAATAAAGAACTTCAGAAGAACTTTTATAAATGGAAGTATTTCAAAATGTTGCGTTGTTTAGGACAGTAAGAAAGACGTATAATATAGCATTTTGTACAAGTTAAAAGGTCATAAGAGGAGCGTACTAGTTATATCATTATTGTAAAGGCTTAAAATATTTGTTCTTAGAAACTATGTACTTGTATAGTATATTGGGTACTGTAGGATTTTCAAGAGTTGGCAAACTTATTAAGCGGCATTTAAACTTGAATGCATCTAAGATAAGTCAACGTGACTTATAGCGCAGTGTTTCCTACAACAGTAATCATTTTACCCCAAAACTAATAGTATTGTTGAAACTTACCTCTAGTGTAGGGAGTTAGGAAATCCTAACTCCTTTCGGAGCACGACGTCGCGGAAACAGTGAGATAACACGGACTTAGTGTTTAAGTTACAATGTTCGAATACAATGCTTGCTCTCAAGTATTGCGGAAGTGGATTTTGATGGAGAAAATTGTACAACATACTCGCATGCAAGAAACTTAGTTACAAGAAATAGATAACTTGTAGTCTATTAAACAAAACATTTCATATAGTACAAATAGTAGTTAGTGAAAGCAAAGGAATTATGATTATACTATAGCACCTCATTTAGAAATTTCTATAGTATTTGCCAATTAATTTATAACTAGCTATAATTATAAATTAATATTCATGTGCATCATTGATCACCGCTGAACAAAATGCATACAATATCACAATGGCATAGGTCCTAGCGACGGACATAGAATACCGACTTACCTATTTTCCATGCGAGCGAAGCCACGGGCGAAAATTAACTTAGCTATAAAAAGCCAAAGCCTCAGATAACGCACTCTACAAACCAAGATCGAATGAAAAGTGCTTAATAAAAAAGCCAGTACTCAGAAAAATAAGAAAAATCAAATTATTCCCAGCAATGATACAATCGAATATCTGTTAGACGGAAGAAAATATAATAATGGAGGCTTGTAGCAGTACGCTAAGAATCGTTGCGGAAAACAGTCGGATAGCATTAGTATAAATAAGGAAACGGATTAAGACTTTTATGATTCGTGACTTTTGGAATAACAAAATAATATTGTATATGTACACGAGAGGAGAGATGAGTCGTACGTAATAAAAATAATCAAAGACGATGGCGAAGTGTTTGCGTGTAATACATACATAAGGTTCTATTATTCATAAATGCTTGATGCTAATATTTTAGACGTATACTTTATCTTTATAAAAGTACATATATATTATATTTACAAGTATTTGGAAATAAAAAAACTGGTTGGACGTTCCAAATAACGTATTGTTCTTTGCATTTCCAAATGTCCTATTTGGCAGAAAAACTTTTAAATAATCTTAATCTTTTTTATCCTACGCAGGAATCGAATCCACAACGTCCTTAAACGACATCAACAAAATTTCCAATGCCGATAATTTCACTATAACACGTCAATACTTGTTGTTACGGTAACTGCTCCGTGCCCTTTGACCCTATTATCTCAAAATAGGCCCTTTAAACAGCCAGATCCTAACCTCAAAAGAAGTTTAGACACCGAGGCTTTATTATTTAATAGATATTCACCTATTTTAGATCCCCATTTAATCCCCTGTCCTTTCGGTAACAAGTCACTTATAACTCCAGTTAGCGGGGTCGTGTATCATTGAAGCTTACCGCCGCCTGTGAATATTGGATTTACTTAATTGACCGACATAAATTTTGCGTACGAGCAGACATGGTCGTTATTATTTTTAACCGACTTCAAAAAAAATTCAAAAAAGGAGGAGGTTATATGTTCCGTTGTATGTATTTTTTTTTTTTTTATGTATGTTCACCGATTGCTCCGCCGTCTGTGGGCCGATTTTAAAAATTTTTCTTTTGATTGGTAGGGTATAGTTCCGAGGTGGTCCCATTGTCACCAAGTCAGGATCTGATGATGGGATCCCAGGGAAATCGAAGGCAACTCTTAAAATTTACAGGCACCTATTATGTTTTTGATATATTTTCTAAACCCGATAAAGCTTTTACGTATGAAAATCATCATCTCATGTGGATGAGCTGATGATGGAAGGTAAAATTCCTCAACAGTTGTTTTTTATGTGTTTTCACCGATTTCTCCGTGAATTGTGGGCCGATTTTAAAAATTTCTTTTTTGTTCGGTAGGGTATACATTCAAGATGTTCTCATTGTCACCAAGTCAGCATCTGATGATGGGATCCTAGAGAAATCGAGGGCAACCCTTAAATTTTATCGGCACTGATTACCTTTTTCATATATTTTCTAAAGCTGTTCAAGAATTTGTGATGATGTAAGGTATATATCCTCAACGGTTAGGAGTTGAAAGAAAATTCTTTTAATATTATACATACTTATGAACTGATAGTCGTACTCCTTCAGGATATTAGGTGGATTGATAATAGAAGGTAAATCTTATTAACGTCTACGAGTTACGTGGAAAAATAGACGTGGACAAATCTCGATTGACTATTGTCGTTCATTTCAAAACTTCGCTGACTTATTGGAGCAGTAGTTTAGTTAGCCTTCCAATATTTTATTTAAACATAATAATTTCCACAAAAAAATTTAAAATAAATTATTTTTTAACAAAAATGAAAACCGACTTCAAAACGCTACAAATCGAAACTAAAAAGAAAAAAAAATAATTTTAATTACTTAGTTATTGTTGGAGTCGGTGCCAGCCAAAGCAAAATAATCCTAATACAATCTCCTTGGCTGGCACCGACTCCAACAATAACTAAGTAATTAAAATTATTTTTTTTTCTTTTTAGTTTCGATTTGTAGCGTTTTGAAGTCGGTTTTCATTTTTGTTAATGTTTTAAGCTATTTACATAAAAATAAAACTGGTATTAATGGCGTCCTATAGAATATACTAGCTGTACCCGCGGCTTCGCCCGCGTTTATTTTTTTAATTGCTAATCAACCTCATTGGGTTGATCAGTAGGAAAAAAAATTGTCAAAAAAATAAAAATTTAGGGGGATGAAAAATAGATGTTGGCCGATTCTCAGACCTACTCAATATTCTCACAAAATTTCATGAGAATCGGTCAAGCCGTTTCGGAGGAGTATGGGAACGAAAATTGTGACACCAGAATTTTATATATATATAAGATAATATGTTACTATAGGTAGTGGTAATCCAATGGTCGCTAGGTATAGCGAGTGAAGCGGGTTCAAATCCGGGGTCTCGCATCTCTAATATTTTCATATGTGGATGGACAACATGATTATATTATATATGTGTATATCTACAAGATCATAGCAGGTTTCGGAAGACATGTAAAGTAAGCCAAACCACATTTGGCCACCGCGAGCGTGGTGGGCCATGGCCGGATCCGGTGCGTGTAATGATGCAATGGCCATATGCTGAAAGATTATAATCAATATTGATTGTTATCAGTACTAGAACAAAAATAATATATAATATATAAAAAACTTATCTTTAAACGAAATAAACTCAATCATTAGAGCAAATTTGGCAATAAAAGCCAACAGAAAAGACATTTTTTTTTAATTTAAAATAATAGAAGAAATATAATAATAATTCAGTCAGAAAAACCAAAGACAAACCATTCATAATGTAAAGTTCAAAATATTATAACTTATATATAACTAAGTATCAATACTCGTATTAAAAACCAATTAGAATGGATATTCAAAGAATAAAGTTAGGTCTCTTTTAATTTCCTTCTTTCTTTTTCTACTAAGTTTCAATTTCATTTACTTCAACACTTACAGTGATTAATTGCTGAGCTTTAGATTCGTTTAATCACTTAACAACTATTTTTGTAATTTGATACAGCTTTTGTTTATTTCCTTTTAACATTATTGCTGTTATTTATATTTCTAACAAGCTTAGAAATGAACCTTTGTGTCATGGGAGAGACTAAACTCTCTCTCTCTTTTATTCGAAACGTCGGAATTCGGGAACCAAAAATTAAAATAAATCCGCGACAAAATCCGTAAAAAGATAGTTTTTTTTATATTAGTGACTTATCCTTACCACATGGATCGGGGAGGTCCCTGGGTACCTAAAGGTACGCTATGAGTTACTACTCCTAGTTACAAATTTTTCACCCATATCTGTCAAGCTGTTTCAACTGCACTAACATAAAAAAAAATACAATTACTCGTATATTAGTAGTCCTATAGGCAGTTGCAGCTCGATGCTACGCGCTTTCTTAGGTTAATGGGACTACAAGGGGAGCTTAAATTCCAGACATTTTCGTGTGAGAATCATTTTCAATATAATTACCATTTACCTTATGGTGCCTGAAGGTTAACAGTGTAAAGAAACCTCATGTCTGGAGAACCTAGTAAGTTTTCGAAATACTCGTAGAAGTGCGGCAAGCCGCTTTTTACCTGTCTACTGATTCCTGTGGCCTGACTGATCACCGTCGTATTATGTTTATTTTTAGGTCATCTTAAATGTAATAGCTAATTAAAAAACATTGAAGAATTCTAAAAATAAGAAAGATATACTAAATATATATTTAGCGTTATACTTGTTGATATAGCATTGGCGTTTAGGTTATAAAAACTGCACTATCGATTGCAATATGCCAGAAATAACTCCTAGATTAGTTAGAGCTATGATATATAATATGATAAAGTTCAATTACAAGTAGCATGATAGGTCAAGGCAAGATGTTTAAATGAACGAATTAATTACAAAGCTAGTGTGGTATCTATTCTATGGACTTCAGGGCTACTGTATACTGTAATACGGTCGCACGCAAACCTCGTTTGAAAATAGGGTGACTACGATTTATTATTACTTGGAAGTAATCAAAAATTTGATCATAGTAATACAGTAAATTTTACTAAATCTATTACAAATGTTTCTATTCATTATTTGACACTGGAGAATTTATCTTGCTTTTCAGCATAGGCCTCTCCAAGAGCTTCCCACTGTGTGCAGTTACGTGCTTGGACCATTTATCCTTTTTACTCCGGGCCATTTGGCCTGCCCACCTCCATTTTAGTTTTTTTTAAATAGTAAGTAATATCTGTTATTTTAGTTTCTTTCCTTATAGCATCTAGTTTTATCTTGTCTTTTAGTTTAATGTTAAGTATACTCCCTTCCATGTTGTGTTGGCAGGTTTCTAAATTTGATCATATTAATTATTTATAACTAGTGTCTATCACTACATCTCTATATCTATCATGGCTACAACTAACATTCTTCACAACATCCCGAGTGAATCTACTCGGGTTCGTCCCTAAGTCATTTTTAACGGTTAACGATTTCCATACAAATTCCCATTTCAGAATTTTTGTTTTTACAGCTGTTTGTCTTTAGTTTTTATATACTTCAATCACCATACTACAATAATTAATCAAACGACACTAAAATAATTAATCAAATCGGTTCAAATTTGGTGAGACTAACGAACAGCAATTGATTTTTATATATATAGATTTGAGGGAAACTTATATGAATAGACTTTACCCTATAATTGTTTAATTAATAACTCTAAAGCTTGTTAACAGCTACTAAATGAAAACCAATCCGGTAGACAAACAGGAAACTGAAATTATCTTTGCCTATTCAAATAAGGATAAAAGCTAGTTAGTAGTAGACGTTACCATATTATTAGCTTATAAAGATCATCTGTTGCGAACGAAATTCTGAATTTAATGTCAGTTTTGGTAAAAATCTACTTTCAGTAATTTTTTGGTACGAATACATAAGTGGAAATATTCATATTTACAACTATTGAAATACTGGACAAATTTCGATAAAGTTAGATAAGAGCATAAATAATAGAGATAAGTACAATTTCTTAAGGATATAGGCTATACTTTCAATTCCCGCTTCGTTTGTCAAAAGCGAAACCAGGAGCAAAATCTAGGTAAAATAAATAAAAAAAAAGCTAAAATAAGTAATTTTTGTAGAACAGTTTAAACATTTTTATTCAGACCGATGGTCTTAACATTCGTATTGCATTGATCTGGTAGAAGCTATCTAGTGTTAAATCTCAGTCGCTATCACTGATCAAACGTCTACGTACGAGTGCTTAACCTAAATAATTTTCACTTCGCTACTTAACTACAAGTTAGTTAACCAATGTTATTGGAAAAAGTAGTTAGGTAACTAACGCTAATAGAAAATTTGGAATTTTAAATGTATGGTTGCCGTCTTTTAAAATTATTCAGTTTATTAAGTTTGGAAAGCAGGTTTGAGAATTATTAGCATACTCTTACCTCATATCGTGAGAAATGCGAATAGAAATCAATGTGATACTTGTAGCTAAGTTGTAAAATCAGAAAAATTAAATTAAATGTCAGTGAAACAGTATTGTCTGTCCACGAGGAATCTACCTACTTCTACTTGCCGCTTGGCTTTGCTTATTTTAGACACAATATTACGACATTTATAAGAAAATATTATAGTAAAGTTTCATCAAAATCCATTTAGTAGTTGTTGCGTGCAAGAGTAATAAGCCTACATCCATACATTCTTACAAACTTTTATATTAAGTATAGTATAAGTATATTTGTAGGATACTTAAAATATATAACGACGACACGTTTGGCGCAGTTTGTATTGACCCTACTTTTTTACGCCAGCGGTCGCGGATTCGAGTCCCGCTGGGGGCATTCATTTGTTGAGCAGGAATGTTTGTACTCTAGTCATGGGTGTTTATATTTATAATATGTATGCATATCGGCGCAAAAACGAAAAATCACTTTTAATTAATATGGAATATCAACTGACAGCCATGTTCAACCGGAAATCATAAAATCAATTAATACAAAATGTCAATTGACAACTGTATCTGTGTTATATTGGCGCCAACTATTGCTATAAAAAGGGAAAACATCGGCGCGGCGGTTCAGTAGCGAGTCGACTTCGGAAAGTGTCGTTGCTATCAAATTATCGTCAGTGACAGTGTTATAAGTGATTGTATTATTGTGTTATAGTGTTGGTCGTTATTATAAATTCGGTGATTTAGTTATTACTTAATTTATTTATGTGAATTTCGAATCAATAGAAGTGTTTCCTTATTTAAATCAGTGAATTATCTTATATGAATTTACGAATCAATTATAATTTTTATTCATGAAATAAATTCAGCGATGGAAGTTTTAACTATTTATTTTCTTCTACGTAACAAAAATTATACTTTAGTTTTATGAAAATTATGCAGGAGTTTTACAAGGGCGTGCAAAAGTTTGGGCTGATGAATGCTTATTAAGAACGACGACATGGGATGAAATGCGAAGTGATATGCTACAAACTTTTGAACCAGAGAGCAGATATTTTTCAGAAGTATTAAAATTTCGAAACTACACTATTGACAATGTGGAAAATATAATAGACTACATTTCTAACGTTTGGAGAATGTTTAAAAGAATAGTGAAAGCAAATCCAACCGAACTTGATGCTGTTGAATTTGTCATAGGCAGTATTACGGATGATAAACTTCGGACAGAATTACTTAATAGCAAGTCTCAATCTGTTCCCGAATTGATAGCCATTGCTAAAACTATGCGAAAACGAAAACAATCACAATATTCTCATGATGCTATCCCTCAAAAGAAGCCGCGCTTAAACCAAAAGGCTGATATAAATTGTTATGTATGTGGCAAAATTGGACATAGAGCCAGATTTTGCAAAGATAATGCCGTAATAAAAATACAAAACGATAAAAGAGAACAAAAGCAAGAATGTTCGTTTTGTTCAATACCTGGACATACAATTGATAATTGTTTCAAAAAGATAAATGCGGAGAAAAGAATTAACACTTGTGAAAAAGGTAAACAATATCATAATTTATTAAATATTACCATCGGTTACAGAATATATCAAGGCCTGTTTGATAGCGGAGCTGACTGCTCTTTGATAAAGCAATCTGTGGCATCTGTAATACCTGGTAAACGACAAAATATTATTACACACTTAAGGGGAATCGGATCAATACCAGTTCTATCATTAGTACAAGTGTCTACGATATGTGCAATTGACAACATTAACATGGAAATTATCTTCTACGAAGTGTTAGACCATGAAATACCTGTTGATATTTTAATTGGAAGAGATATTTTGAGCATTCCAGGAATCGAGGTTCATCTGACGAAACAGTCCATCAAAATTTTAAGAAATAGCTTACCACAAATGATTCTGCAAGTAGAACATACTAATTTTGGTGAGATAAAGACTGATATATCGGATGAACAGAACCTTGCAAAACTGTCTAGCCTCCTCGGTAAATACAGTACATCCTTTACAGAAGGTATTTCAGGCTCTCGAATAAAGACCGGTGAACTGGTTATTCGATTAAAAGATAAAGATAAAATTGTACAAAGAAGACCTTACAGAATGGCCCCGATCGAACGTCAGAAACTAAAAGAGATTTTAAATGACCTATTGCAAAAAAATATTATAAGGGAAAGCAACTCGCCATTTGCTAGTCCGGTGATTCTCGTAAAAAAGAAGAATGGTGAAGACAGATTATGTGTCGATTACAGAGAACTTAATTCTAATACTGTTCGTGATCACTACCCATTGCCTATAATAACTGACCAGATCGACGAATTGAAAGATTCTAAATATTTCACATGCTTAGATATGGCTGCTGGCTTCCATCAGATACCGATCGCACTGGAATCTGTAGAGAAGACTGCTTTTATTACCCCAGATGGGCAATATGAGTATTTAACTATGCCGTTTGGACTGACTAATGCCCCTTCTGTCTACCAAAGAGCTATTAATAAAGCACTTGGAGAACTTTTAGGAAAAACAGCCCTTGTCTATATCGATGATGTTTTAATCCCTAGCAGAACTTTCGAAGAAGGACTGGAAAAACTAGAAAAAGTTATATCAGCATTGACCATAGCTGGTTTTACCTTTAATATTAAAAAATGCTCCTTCATGAAGACCTCTATTGAATATCTAGGATATGTTGTAAGCGAAGGCACAATAAGACCAAGCCCTCTCAAAGTTGAAGCTCTATCCAAAACTGTACCTCCAAAGAATGTGAAACAATTACGACAATTCAATGGCCTAGCAGGATATTTTAGAAGATTTATTCCAAATTTTTCTACTGAAATGATACCGTTATACGATCTTACTAAGAATGGCGCAAAATGGGAGTGGACAGAGCGTCACGAGGCAGTAAGAAACAAAATAATTAGCTATCTTGTATCATCGCCACTTCTAACTATATTTCAGGAAGAACTGCCGATTGAATTACATACTGATGCAAGTGCTGCTGGACTTGGCGCAGTATTAGTACAAATTAAAGAAGGTCGGCAGCATGTTATAGGGTATTTTAGTATGAGGACCACGAAAGCCGAATCGAAATACCATTCTTATGAACTCGAAACCCTTGCAATAGTGCGGGCTGTAAAGCATTTTCGCCATTATTTATATGGAAGGAAATTTTCCATTATAACAGATTGCAACGCAGTAAAAGCTTCCCGTTATAAACAAGAACTGTTGCCGCGAATTCACAGATGGTGGGCCTTTCTGCAAAATTTTGATTTCGAGGTAGAATACCGGAAAGGTGAGAGGTTACGGCACGCAGATTTTTTTAGTCGAAACCCTATCGTAATGCACGTTGGACTCAAAGATGACTGGCTCATAATGGAACAAAGGCGCGATGAAGAGATATGCAATATAATTAAAAACCTAAAAAATGATGTGAAATTGAGTCAAGAATATGTGTGTATGGATAATATTCTGTATCATAAGGACGAACGTGATAAACTTCGCAAGATAGTGCCAAAATCTTATCAATGGAGCCTCATTAACAGCTATCACGAGTCATTGAGACATATGGGCTGGGAAAAAACTTTAGCGAAATTAAGGGAGCATTTTTGGTTCCCAAAGATGAATACGATTGTCAGGTACTTTGTAGATCACTGTGTCATATGCAAAACTATGAAAGGGCCATCAGGAGCAACGCAAAGCCAGTTACACCCAATCGAGAAGATAGCAGAACCTTTCCATACATTACATATTGATATTTCCGGGAAATTGAGTGGGTCTGCGACACAAAAGGAATATGTGTTTGTAGCTGTTGATGCATATTCAAAATTTGTGATACTAAAACATGCCAAAAGTAAATCTCAGGAAAATGCTTTAAAACATTTACAAGAAATAATTTTCTTATTCGGAGCTCCAAAACGAATAATTGTCGATGGAGATGGAGCATTTGTTTCTCATTACAAATCTTACTGTGAGAAATATGGAATTGAGCTTCATCAATGTGCTGGTTATGTAAGTCGGAGCAACGGTCAAGTTGAAAGATTGATGAGGATACTAAAAAGCGGTCTCACAATTATTAAAAGTATGCAAAAAACACACTGGGCAAAATCACTCAACACCCTTCAATTAGCGATTAATTGTACAATTTCAAAAGCCACAGGAAAATCTCCCATCGAACTCTTAACGGGAAAAAAGGGTTGTGTTCCACCAGAATTAATTTCTTTGATTGATGACATAAATGAAAGAGTAGATCCAGAACTAATGAGACTATCAGTTAAAGAAAGGATGACCGATGCAGCTGCAAAAGATAAGGAACGTTATGATAAAGGCAAAGCTAAAGTAAAACGCTTCAGCAAAGGGGATTTTGTGTTATTGAAAGAACCACCAAGATTAGGAACAAAACTAAGCCAGAAATATGAAGGGCCTTATGAAATTAAAAGAATTTTACCTCACGACAGATACGAAATACGAAAAATAACAGGGAAAGGACGGTCTCGAAAAGTTTGCCACGAAAACCTAAGAAGTGCGCCTCAATTCGGAATTCAGAGTAATATAGCCGTATCGGCTATGGAATCTACAGAAGCTTAAAATTAATCATTGAAGTGGGCAAAAATATATTTTTGTGGTAATGGTGTAAACTACGTTAATTTTAGTGTTCATTTTTTTTGTGTGTTTTTTTTTGTGTGTGAGTTGAATATTTTTGCATTGACGGGTTAATGAAGCCCAGAATCATTGCCGATATTAGCGCTGAGGCTATGAGGCTATAATTTGTTTTTGTGTTGTGAAAATGTTAAAGGGCGCGAAGGTCCTTGAGCATTGCCAATATTAGCGCAGAGGCTATGAGGCTATAGTGTAATAATTTTTGGGTTTTGGGCCCTAATGAATTACCAATATTAGCGCAGAGGCTATGAGGTATCTCTTTTAAATTTTATGTGTGTGTTAATAATGTGCATTAATAATTATTATAATTTCAGATCTGTAAATTGAGTAGACGCAGGGACGCGCCACTCATCAGAATGGCCGTATCGGCGCAAAAACGAAAAATCACTTTTATTTAATATGGAATATCAACTGACAGCCATGTTCAACCGGAAATCATAAAATCAATTAATACAAAATGTCAATTGACAACTGTATCTGTGTTATATTGGCGCCAACTATTGCTATAAAAAGGGAAAACATCGGCGCGGCGGTTCAGTAGCGAGTCGACTTCGGAAAGTGTCGTTGCTATCAAATTATCGTCAGTGACAGTGTTATAAGTGATTGTATTATTGTGTTATAGTGTTGGTCGTTATTATAAATTCGGTGATTTAGTTATTACTTAATTTATTTATGTGAATTTCGAATCAATAGAAGTGTTTCCTTATTTAAATCAGTGAATTATCTTATATGAATTTACGAATCAATTATAATTTTTATTCATGAAATAAATTCAGCGATGGAAGTTTTAACTATTTATTTTCTTCTACGTAACAAAAATTATACTTTAGTTTTATGAAAATTATGAATTTATCTGATTGTGTTATATGTTATTGTTGTGAATAAAATATGTTTTATAATATATGACTTTGTTCTTTTATGCATTGATATATATACACTAGATTAGCAATTACCGCGTTACGGCATTGACACTAGAATCTTGAAAATATTCAAGATCGTAGCTAATGTCAGTTCAGTCTTCTATGTGACGCCTACCGAAGTGAACCGAATGACACGCGACAAAAAGTGGGTAAATGCGCAGTAAAAGAGTGCGGTTCAAAATCACAAACACATAATAAATTAAACGGAATTATTTTCCACACTTTAGTTATTGTTTCGGTTTTTATATTGACGTAAAAACGCAATTTAATAAATAAAATGTTAAATTTTATAAAGTAGGTTCAGTGCTACCAGTAATAACTTAGTTTTAGTTTCCACATTTGTGGGAGTTTTTAATTTACGGAATAAGTGGTTTTTAATATTATTTTTTTATAATAAGAACTAACTTTAGAAAAACACAAAGAAGACAAGATATTAAGAAAATTTGCGGGGGTATCGCATTAGATCATTTATCATCGATACAAGTTGATCATTCCCTTTTATTAATAAATGCCATAATTTATAAATACTTAAAAATAAGATAGTAGGTATCCCGAAAGCGAATTATCCACTTAAATTCACAAAAAAGAGTAAAAAACACAATTGTATACAAAACTAATATTACATAGCGGAGTATTATTAATAATAAATAAAAAATATTCTAAAGAAAATTGTCTTAATAATTTATTAGTAATAAACGTCTATTAAAAATACATATGTAAATATACCAAACTTAATTTATTAACCGACTTCAAAAAAGGAGGAGGTTATATGTTCCGTTGTATGTATTTTTTTTTTTTTTATGTATGTTCACCGATTACTCCGCCGTCTGTGGGCCGATTTCAAAAATTTTTCTTTTGATTGGTAGGGTATAGTTCCGAGGTGGTCCCATTGTCACCAAGTCAGGATCTGATGATGGGATCCCAGGGAAATCGAAGGCAACTCTCAAAATTTACAGGCACCTATTATGTTTTTGATATATTTTCTAAACCCGATAAAGCTTTTACGTATAAAAATCATCATCTCATGTGGATGAGCTGATGATGGAAGGTAAAATTCCTCAACAGTTGTTTTTTATGTGTTTTCACCGATTTCTCCGTGAATTGTGGGCCGATTTTAAAAATTTCTTTTTTGTTCGGTAGGGTATACATTCAAGATGTTCTCATTGTCACCAAGTCAGCATCTGATGATGGGATCCTAGAGAAATCGAGGGCAACCCTTAAATTTTATCGGCACTGATTACCTTTTTCATATATTTTCTAAAGCTGTTCAAGAATTTGTGATGATGTAAGGTATATATCCTCAACGGTTAGGAGTTGAAAGAAAATTCTTTTAATATTATACGTACTTATGAACTGATAGTCGTATTCCTTCAGGATATTAGGTGGATTGATAATAGAAGGTAAATCTTATTAACGTCTACGAGTTACGTGGAAAAATAGACGTGGACAAATCTCGATTGACTATAATTGTCGTTCATTTCAAAACTTCGCTGACTTATTGGAGCAGTAGTTTAGTTAGCCTTCCAATATTTTATTTAAACATAATAATTTCCACAAAAAAAATTAAAATAAATTATTTTTTAACAAAAATGAAAACCGACTTCAAAACGCTACAAATCGAAACTAAAAAGAAAAAAAAAATAATTTTAATTACTTAGTTATTGTTGGAGTCGGTGCCAGCCAAAGCAAAATAATCTTAATACAATTTAATTAATGTATCAATTTGTAAATATAATCAAAATATCCGTTCGAAAGTTCATTGCAAAGGCAGGATAAAACTGTCCTTCTTGGCTGGCACCGACTCCAACAATAACTAAGTAATTAAAATTATTTTTTTTTCTTTTTAGTTTCGATTTGTAGCGTTTTGAAGTCGGTTTTCATTTTTGTTAAAAAATAATTTCTATTAAGTGTTTTTAATGGCTTAAAAAGTAGGTTAATTTTCGTATGGGTAGGCAACCCCCATTCCGTCATTGCAAGTTTATACTTTGGTCTCTCTCTAATCGAAGCGACGGTGTTGTTCTTGTGACTTGTGTAAGTGAGACAGATATATGTTTCATTACATATTGAGTGGTTTCAAAGCTGCGTCGCAGCGTGTAAAAAGTGGTTACACATTTTTGACAGATTTTATTGAGGTTTACTCCTCTATATATTATAACTCAATGTATGTATGTATTTAAACTTATATATGTAGTATATCAACTATCTGGTATCTGTAACACAAGCTTCGTAGCTTAACATGGAACCAGATGGCGCTGTGTGTAATAATGTCCCAACATACATACATTCATTGCATTCAGTGCATTCTAAAATTAATATTAAATAGGGGTAATTTGTGCCCGTATGTATAAACTTCCTCCTGCTACTGACCGGTATTCAAGAACGTACTTTACAAGGTGTTATTTTGGTTAAGCTATTGATATTCAACACTATTTTTAAAATTATTATGGTTTTTAAAATTCAAAAAAACACTGGAAGGTGCGTAAAAATAATGAAACAAGATTAATGTAGTTGACTTATTAATTTTATTTCAAGACTTACTACGCTACGTGAAAGAAAATATTTAGATAAAATAGATACTACTGATACTTTATGATTAAAATTTGCAATATGATACGGCTAAAACACGTTTGTTTTAACATGTCCAAACTTAGTCGAACCTATGACCTCCTCGTTCAATCAAGTTATTATTATTATTTATATATTTTAAAAATATGGCTATTTCGAAATGATTTTAAAATTATATCTAGCCCAAATCTCGTTTACGAGGGATTTGTAAGCTTAATTCGTCAAATAAAAAAAAATTCTAAAGATACTTCTGAATATTACTAGAAGGATTAATACTAGTATTGAATATAATGACATTACCGTAACAAAAGGTAGATTAGGCGAGTGCTATCAAGAGTTCTTGATTTATGTGTTTCCGAGATAATTGAATTTGGAACTATAGTGACATTATCTAACTATACCTACTAAAGTAATTATTAATTACCCTATAGATTTAACTTTGTATTGTGAAATTGAGCGAGGTGGAAGTCGTAGGTTCGACTAAGTTTGGACAAATTAAACATGTTTTAGCCGCTATACAAGCCGAGCACGTTGTTTTTAAATATTTAAACAGTAAACACCCATGGGGATGGCAATTCATTAATCGTACTTAAATTTTATATTAAGTTACGATATATAACTATACATAAAAATTTACATTAGGAGTAATATTTTTATATTTAATTGAATTGTACAAATTTTTGATTATGGCTTCAAAAATATTTAGTTTCCATATAAACTTTAGGGAATGATATTCTCAAAACCTTTTCACAGCGGTCACCAAAAAGGTACTAGTCTAGAAGGTAAGGAAGAGAACTAAAGGTCTAGTTGTCTAGCTTTAGTTTTTTTAGACATAGTAAATCACCTATTAAGTAATTTTTACAGAAGATTATGAAAGAGATGTTCATGAGAGAATAAGCTTAGAAGGAGAAGCACAATATACTCTTTGAAGAATATATTATTTTTTCTTAGAATTTCATGTTTGGAGATCCTACTTAAGAAGATATAGAGATATATAAAAACTATGGTACCGATGTATGTTGTATACAATATACGTCGGTAGTACATATACACTTATGAGTTTTATAAACAAATGTATACTTTGTAATTATCTAAAGCAAATACAATCTAAACGAAGTGCAGTTTATTCGGGGTTCAAACACCGCTTCAATCCAATCAGGGACAGTAACGATACGGGTTAGTTAGTTTAAAAGACTGGACGCAGCGCTTGTGGACCTTGTATAAATAGAATGCATCGGACGATGTAATTACGGTAAGATTTTTTTATATATAACGTAACTTTAGCTCATCTGTGGGAAGTTAAGAGGAGTTAAAAACATAAATAGTTATATGCATTAATTTTTATACTAATACTCTCTATATTTCATTTAATATAGTAACTGGTCATTTTTTACTCTTATTTCTCCCTACCTGCTTATAAAAGTACCTACTTTATACATATATATACAGATAAATGAAATTGATGTTCGTAATGTCAAAATAATATTTTATTTATAGCCTTTATTCAGATACATTTTTACAAAGTACACTTATTAAACTAGTTAAACTATTGAAAATTGACATCGACAACCGTATCTGTTTGCCTTTGTTTGGCAAAGGCCTCCCCCAACATCCTCCACTCCTCTCTGTTCCATGCTCTCCGGCTCCAAGTACTCCCGGCTGTTTCCTTAACCTCATCTTCCCATCTTTTGTGCTGTCGTCCCCTACTTCTTTTCATATATGTAGGGTACCAATACATGACTCTTTTGCTCCACTTGTCTGTTCCTCGAATGGTATGGCCTATCCATCTCCATTTCAATTTTTTGACGCACACTGTTACATCTTTAATTTTGGTCCGGTTTCTCAATGTTTTATTATTAATTCGATCAACTCTTTTCTTGTTGGTCATACTCCTTTCCATAGCTCTTTGACAGATTTCTAGTTTCTGGCTATGGGCTTTAGTAAGTGCCCAGGTCTGGCATCCATAGGTCAAGACTGGAAGTACGCATGTGTCAAATAATTTTCTTTTAAAGAACATGTTAATATCTTTGTTTTTCATGATTTCCTTGTATTCCCAGTACTTTCTCCATGCATTGGCTATCCTTGTTTCTATTTCCTTGCACATAGTGTCAGCAGGTGATATTATTTGGCCAAGATAACTGTATTCGTTAGTGTACTCAATTTGCCTGTCATTAATTATAACTGGATATTGCACGCTATTTGTCATTACTTTAGTTTTTTCAACGTTCATGGCCAGTCCTACTTTTTTACTTTCGTTGTCAAGCTCGCATAACATTCTTTGCAATTCGTCTTTCTCCGAAGAAAATAAAATGATGTCATCGGCAAATCTTAAATGTGTTAGATTTTGTCCGTTTATTTTCAACCCATACTTCTCCCAATTGAGTTGCCTGAAAATTTCTTCTAAAACTGCTGTGAAAAGTTTAGGTGACAAAGGATCTCCTTGGCGCACGCCCCTCTGTATCTTTATAGATTCTCCTTCCGTTTCCAGTTTGACCCTAGCTGTACTGTTTTTATAAATATTTCTGATGATCCGTACATATTTTGGTTCGACTCCTTGCCTTATAAGTGTTTGCCAAATTTTGTTATGTTCTAGGCAGTCGAAAGCTTTACTATAATCGACAAAACAACAATAGAAAAGTATGTTGTATTCCCTGCATCTTTCGAATACTTGTTTGACAGTAAATATGTGGTCCAGTGTAGAATAGCCACTTCTAAATCCTGCCTGCTCTTTGGGCTGATTTTCATCCAATATTTTAGTAATTCGATTTAATATTACCTTCGCAAACACTTTATATATATTTGACATTATACTTATTGGTCTGTAATTGTTGATTTGGTTCTTGTCGCCTTTTTTGTGAAGAAGTGTAATGGTTGATATAGTCCATTGTTCAGGTATATACTCGCTCGTTACAACATCGTTAAATATGTTTGTGAGTATTGGGGCAATTAGCATCTTTGTGTCTAAAAGGAATTCGTTGCTTATTCTGTCGGGTCCAGGTGATTTATCTCTTTTTTGTGATTCTATGGCTTTTTCTACTTCTCGTACTAGAATTTTTGGTATTTCATCCTCGTTCTTTTTCCAATCTTGCTTAAAATCTTCTGTACTTTTTATTGAATATAAGTCCTTGAAAAAATTTGTTGCTTCTGAAATTATGTCTTGCCTTCTTGTCTTTTGTCTCCCTGAGTGTTTTAAAGTTGGTATCCACTCCTTTTGTTTTACTAGTTGTTTCAGAGCCTTCTTCACTCCACCTGTTTTTCTTATATGTTCTTCAAATGTTTTCATCCTTAATTTTTTTCTGTCGTTTCTCATGCTCGTTTTAATCGTTTTGCTTAGTTCGGATATTTTTCGTCTTGTTTCTTTTGATTTTGTTTTTAGGTTTATAATTTCAGCTCTTCTTTCTAAAAGTTTATTTGTTTCTTCAGAAAGTTTAGATTTATCTTTATATATTTGCATGTTTGTGGTCTCTTTTTTGGTGTTAATTATTTTCAGTAGTTCGTTAATTTTGTCTTGTACGTAGAGTTCTTTTGTCGTTTTATTAAAGCCTTTCAGTTGATTTGTTACTACAACAGATGGCAGTAAAGTTTTTTGTTCCGTGTGTTTGAACTTGAAGGGTCTATTTTGTTTGTTTGGGGATTCAAGTTTCATTTTTGCTCTAACCATTCTGTGATTGCTGTTGAAGTTTAGTTTATTTACGACACTGCAATCCATGAATAAATGAGGTCTGTTAGTTAAAATAAAATCTATTTCGTTTTTATAAAGAGCACCTGGAGAAATCCATGTCCATTTGCGCTGAAAACGTTTTTTATATTTACTGTTCAGTATCATCAAATTGTTTTCTTGTGCAAAGGATATAAGCTTTTCTCCGTTACGTGTTCTTTTTCCTTTGCAGTATGGACCCAATATCAATTCTTCTCCTGATCTTCTATTTCCTACTTGTGCATTGAAGTCCCCCATAACTATAATGTTTTTATGAGCATTGTTTCTTATGGTTTTATTTAAGCTTAGGTAAAATGTGTCTATTGTGGTATTACTTGATTGTTCTGTAGGAGAGTATATTTGTATGATGGACCACATTTCGTTTTTGTGGGGTATTGTCAAATTTAGTATGGCGATACGGTCCGATATACCAATTATTTCATCAATGTTTTCCCTTAAGTTGTTTTTTATTAGAAATCCGATTCCATACTGTCCCTGTGTTTCCCCTTTGTAGTAAAATAGAAATTTTCCGTGGTCTTCTATTTTTTCTCCTTGTCGCCTTACCTCACTAAGTCCAATTATGTTCCTTTTTATATTCTCTAGTGCTATCAATAGTTCGAGAAAGGATTCGTCTGTCCTTAGTGTTAGCGTGTTGTAAGTGGCAATATATATGTTATCTTTCCTTTGTTTGAATGAATGAGATGCTGTTATCTGACTTGAGGATGTTGGAGGGTGATAGTCATCGTACCCCACGGTGACTAACCGGCTTGGGGTAGGAGTTTGTTTTTGTTTTTGTTGT
Source organism: Boloria selene (assembly GCA_905231865.2). NCBI lineage: Eukaryota > Metazoa > Arthropoda > Insecta > Lepidoptera > Nymphalidae > Boloria > Boloria selene. Next base: position 1,186,009 of record HG993149.1, read on the forward strand.
TTTGAATAAAATAGTGTTTTGTGTTTCCGGTTATCGATGTCAGTTACTTGTTTTTTGTCTTTTCGGATCCTAGTGAAGCTGATCTGCCTCTTGCCACATAGTCGAGCATACTGGTTTTATTGATTTTTAGAGGAGCCTGAGAAATTTCTTTATGTGGCATCCCAGAAGGTGAACAAGTTGGTGATTTTTGAGGCGACTCCTGGCTCATCCTTTTCCGTTTTGTATCTCTAATGCCTACTCTTATGGCTTCTTTGACGACCAGTTTGTCTCCCTTTAGATATGCAAGCCTTCCCTTATCCCTTTCTTCTTGCAGCTTGGGCAATAGTTCTTTTCTTTTTTCCAAGATCTCTTTACTAAAGTCTTCCTTAATCTGAATGCCGGTGTTCGCTTTTATTTTATTCTTGAGAACTTCGTCTCTTTTCCAGCTGGTAGTAAAATTCACAAGTATCGGTCTGGTTTTTGTGCCTTTGACACCCAAGCGATAGGCTTTGTTTATTTCGTAGAGCTCGATTTTTGATTTTGTTTCAGTTTCTATTATTGTTTTCATACGTTCTATCAAACGTTCTCTTTCGTTTTCTAGTACTCCAAAAAATATAAGATTGTTCCTTCTCCTTTCGTTGTCAAGAAATTTCACTTTATCCTGCAGGTGTTTTACTTGAAGTTTCAAGTCTTTGTTCTCCTCCATAATTACATCAAGTTTTTTATCAATATTTGCTGATACGTTTTTAGTGACAGCTTCTGTTATTCTATTTGATTGAATTTCCATTTGTTCTTTTAATTTTTCTAATAAAATTTCCATATCCATTTTAATTTTTACTAAATGCATATACGGTAGATACTTATAAAATAAAAGTAAATTACTAATATTGGTTTAGATGGGTTTGTGTAGTATATAATAAATAAAATAAAAAAAATATCTACTGATATCATAAAGCTGATTTTTTTTGTTTGGTTGAACGCGATAATATTAGGAACTCAGAACTGGTTCGGTTGAATACCCTACAATACTAATATGTAAAGTCTAAGAATTTGGTTTCCGGTCTTAAGAAAGCAGGTAGAGTCTTAGGAAATGGTAGTTAAATTATAAAATGTAACAAATGTATCTTTTGCATTGGCTTTCGAGTTATCCGGCTGCCAGGTGTCGATTTAAAGGATTCGGTCAAAAGCTTCGTTTAAAATATTCCCTTTTCCGGGTCAATAGATTGAGTGAATTGAATCGGCACGAAGAAAGCTTTTTGCTTAAAAAGGTTGTGAGTGTTATGAGGGCTGGCTGTAACGTTTTAACTTATTTTAAGGTGAATTCTCTGATTTGCGAACATATGTCAATTTGTCGCTAATACTACTCGTATAATGTAATACTCTCTTTAACCCTTACGATTTTTGCTTATATTTTTTTTGAAATGAGATTCAATCTAACACTTCGCTGAGACGAATTCCTTGAAAGTTTCGTAACACTAAGATGAACAAATTATTATAATTTACTATTTTTCTATAAAAGCGTCATTAAAATAAAGCTTGCCTGTTAGTACAGGGTAAGATCTGTCAGAGACTCGATTTTTTTCTTATAAAAATTGTTAATTTTGTACGTTTTGCCAAAGGTAATCTCTCTGACACTCTTTGAAAAGGATTTTGTTATAAATAATACCTACTAGCGACTTCCATTAGCTTCGTTTGCAGATTTTGTTTACAATTCTCTGAATTTTATTTTTACGTAATGCCTAAGTTGCTGCCAGTGAAAGTCCCTTCAAAATCGGTCCTACCAATTTGGGGATAGCAGACTGACATCAAGACAAACATTTTAAAATATATTTTTATTCTAATAAGTGAACTACCTATTTTAAGTAAAAAGCTATCATTTGACATTACAAAGATAGTCTTCAATTTTATTTATTTACTAGAATTCCCAGCTTGCTTCGCTGGGATTAAGTTAAAATAAATTAAACGGTTTTTATATTTTTTTAATAATATAAAAGTGGCCTAAGCTACTCCTTATAACATTAGCTATCTGCCAAAGAAATTTCCTCTAAATTTAGTCCAGCAGTTTTAGAGATTAGCCGAAACAAACACACAGACAGTCAAAAATTTTAAAAATTGATTTTTTGATGTAAATGCCGTATATACTTTCATATGCATTTAGTGAAAAGCTGTTGAATTGAAATTAAAAATAGACACTTCCATTTTATTTATACGTATTGACTTAGACTGAACCCGTTGAAGAGCATGTAGTGCGAGTATGTAATCAAAATGCTAAAGGACACTGATGAGTATCACATCAAAGGCCATTCGAAACTTTATTACCTAGCGCGGCCTTCTACAGGAGGGCAGGAACGGATGAAGTCTATTTTGCTGTCATATATTTGCGATACTATGTTTTAGCTAGGGGCCATTCATGGCATATTCTTATTTTTTCTTATAATAGGGGAGAGGGGGTCAAAAACTAGCGAAAATAGTCTTACGTAATAAATGAATGGCCCCTTACTGACTTATTTTATGCAATTGCAAAATATACAACAATGATTTATCTTTGACTTTAAAAAAGAAGGTTCTCAATTTGGTTGTATTTTTTACGTTTATGAACTTAGGAATTCGTTACTTATTAATCGATTTGGGAAAGCCTATTTTTTTTTCTTCGAATTCGGTGAATCAAGCGAATGAATACTCACTCTCAAGTTAGTCCATTTTAATTTTGCAGTTAAAAATCTGCCCCGATGCGTAGAAAACGACGAATGTTTTTTTTTTCAATTTAAAATTTGACTACACATAACTTTTTGCAGTGTAGTCTGATATCTGATTTTTTTTATTGGATAGATAGTGTCTAAATATCTAAAAAAATATTTGTCTATTATACACCGCATTTTTTTTGTTAATTTTGCGTAATGCAAGTTATGAGATAACTAATAGCCTTGAGAACTGTCACCTAAATTTCAATTACTAGTAAGAAATAAAGAGAAAAGCATTAAAAAAAATTAGTTTAATATTAATTTTCTATTAGTCTTTATCAGTAATTAAACATTTCATACATATTTTTCTTTAGACTATCAGAATGCGTAGGTACATAATATTTTGCGCGAACTCAACTCACGGTTTAACATCCCTATGTTTATGGTTAATTTGGTCATTTTGGTAGACTGCAAATTTTCAGTGACGTGAATGTTCGCAGGAAATAACAATTCATTTAGGTTCCAAAAATAAAGAGGGACGGCTATTTTCCAACTGGTTCTAACGTCATTTTAGTTGTTATGATATATGATATGATCATCCCAAAGAGTCTAATAGGACCTTTTATAAAGAGTAAAGAGAGAGAGAGAGAGAAAGAGAGAGAGAGAGAAAGAGAGAGAGAGACTAAAATAAATGCGTAAATCATTTGTATATTATATACAAAGTTCTAATTGTCAACAGTTATAAACAGATTGAATTACCGCACACGTAAAGTAAATTTTACGTAACCTTATAATTTTGTCATCAGAAAAGCAATTAATAAGAGTGATTTCACACAAGCGCAATGAAATTTTGAATGATGCACTTCTTTTTTTAGAATATCTTATGTTTAATATCGTATCTTAAGTTTTTCTTTTAAAGTTTAAATTTGAATTGCATAGTTTTATCACAGTTACAATTTTAAAAGTTGAGCTTTCATGGCCATTTTCATACATATGTACGCGTAGCACGGAATAGACGTAAATTCTTAAAGTAAAGGTAACTGGTACGTAAGCAAACAAAAAGTGCATTAAGGCCATATAAAGCGTTTAATTAAACACTGGCACTAGGATATTACAGTTGGACCTAACTTGGTAAGACCTGGAAGTTTGTACCGCTTCGCAACGCTTCACTTAGCACACCGGAGATGTAAACTTTGCCTTCTAGAAAATTTATGTAAATTTGAAAGTGCGAAGAAATTGTCGTTGGAAATAGTGAAATATCGTTATTTATTTTCTAATTCGTCTAATTATGTTTAGTTTCGATTTTTTAAAGTATTGTTAAATCAGTCCTTCTATTTAGTAAATACTATTGTTAATTTTAATATATTGATAATAATTTTACAATAACTTGTAGAAAACGTATTTTTTATAAAATAATCTTCTCAAAGACACAAAAACATTAAAACTATTAAAATAATGTGGAACTAATAATAATAGGTACAAGTGGCACATACTTTGAAGTAAGAACTGGCTTTCGGCAACTTCGACCAATACGGGAGCATAATTAATTTTAGAGCCCAAAGATTACGAGTTGAAGTCACGTAACATTGTTAACGTACTGAAACCGGTGGAAATTTTCTTAATAGCCTATCAATAAGTATTACTTAGTCCTTAAATTAACACATACAAAACTGAAGTTTGTTCGTTTTTTTTGTTTGAACGAGTTAATCACTGAAACTACTAGTAGGATTTATAAAAATATTTTTTGTATCTTTTAACCAAATTTTTGATTTCGTAGGCTATCTTAGATCATACTGCTAGGTTTAGTAAATATATAGCTATATAACTAGGCTACGTGAGCGGAGCCGCAGGATAAGCTAGTCTACAAACGCTATTATTGTTAGTGACTACGTCCTCGATGTTTATTTACATTTAATTCTGGCTCCTAAGTTTCGTAAAGTAGATAAACACTCGTAAAATCATTCAGTTTATCAATATTAGTATATGTTTTTACTGCGTAGTTTGACAAGCAAGACCTTTAGAATAAAACAGATGATTGTTTTAAAACACTATATTTGAACAATGCGTTACAATATGGCTGATGGCTTTATGGGTTACTTTAAACTTTAAGTTATGACAATCAATATTGAAGTTAGTAGTTTGACTTTAGAGTGATGAAAGATGAATGCGCGTCCGCGTCGGCGGCTCGCGGCAGTGTTGCCAGAATATTCGTGTTGTTGCTATCTCCCTCACTCTCCGCTCTCGGCTCAGGTACATCATAGACATTCTCCCTCCCCTCGAATATGTCTGATATTCGAGAAAAGAAAGCGAATAGATTGATTGATGGCGTCAGCGGGCAGACTTTGTTGACAGCTCGACGTACTATGCCCGTTGAGGTCTTGACGTCGACCACTCTTGAAACACCATCAGTGCCATGAAACAGTGTAGAAATCCGTCCCATACGCCATTTGAGTGGAGGAAGATTAGGGTCCTTCAGAAGTACCATGTCACCTTCCTTTAAGGTTTGTTGATTGGCCTTCCATTTGCTTCTTTGCTGTAATTCGTTAAGATATTCGAGACGCCATCGCTCCCAAAATTGTTGCCTCATTTGTTCAAGGAGTTTGTATCTATTGAGCTTGCTGGCCTTGATATCTACAAGTTCTGGCGAGGGTAAAGATGTTAATGCTCTGCCAATTAGAAAGTGGCCCGGGGTTAAAGGAGAGAGGTCGTTCGGATCTGAAGAGAGAGGAGTTAATGGTCGGGAATTTAGGATCGCTTCTATTTGAGTGAACAAAGTGGACAATTCCTCAAAAGTTAAATGTTGATTGCCAAGGATTCGTGTCATGTGATACTTTGCAGACTTGACTCCTGCCTCCCAAAGCCCACCGAAGTGGGGAGAGTAAGCGGGTGAGAACCTAAATTTTATACCTTCACAAGCAGCAAAGGCAGATATTTTTTCATTGTTTGTTTTTAAGAAACTATTTATTTCATTGTTTGCACCTACAAAATTTGTTCCGTTATCACAATACAGTTCACTTGGTTTTCCTCTACGAGATATGAAACGCCGCAAACAAAGAATAAAATTATCGGTTGTAAGATCACTTGCTACTTCAAGGTGTAAAGCCTTTGAGGCAAAACAAACAAATAGACATAAGTAACATTTACTTATTCGACATCCGCGACCCTTACGGTCCGTAATATAAAATGGTCCAGCAAAATCTACGCCGCTAACATAAAATGGAAAATTAGGAGTCACCCTGGCAGGAGGTAAGTCACCCATTATAGGATTTATGCTTTGTGCTCTTAATGTTTTACATAGAATACAATTATGAACAGTGCTTTTAGCTAAATTCCTACCTCTTAATGGCCAATACTGTTGTCTTATATTATTTAATAAAAATTGAGGTCCACAATGTAAAAGAATTTTATGTTCATGTATAAAAAGTAATTTTGTAAAATGGTGATTTGATTCCAGTAAAGCTGGGTGTTTTTTTGTATATGTTTCAGATGAATTCCCGATACGACCACCAACACGAAGAATGCCTGTTTCATCTATGAAAGGGTTTAACGACAAAATATGTGATTTGCTAGGTAATATCCCTTTATTAGTTAATATTGATATTTCTACTGAAAAACATTCCCTTTGATGTAGTTTAATTAAAGTATTTAAAGAAGAGTTTAGTTCATCTACTGTGATATACCCGACTATTCTAGATTTAGGGTTACGTAGATTGTAGATAAAACGTAGGACATAAGCCATTGTGCGTTGTAGTGTAGTGAACTTTGAAAATCGATTGAATGTTATATATTTATTAGTATAGTTAGTAGTATCTTGAGTAGTATCTTGAGTAGTACTAGTAATTGTAGATGTAAGAGTTGTAGTAGTAGTATTGGTATTTTTAGTAGTTTTAGTGTTAGATTTAAGATTAATGTGTTTTCTTTTAGTATAAGCTTTTTTTTCAGGTACGTCAGCTATAACTTGAATATTTTGTGGCCAATTTTCAGGTGCGAGTTTTAAAAAGTGTGGTCCATCCCACCATAAAGTAGCCTTATCTACATGTTTCGGATCCAAGCCTCTTGACGCCAAATCAGCCGGATTTTGTTGAGAGGGAACATGTCTCCAAGAGTGAGGTGATGTAAGTTGCTGTATTTCACTAACTCTGTTTGCAACAAAGGTTTGAAGCTCACAAGGTTCAGTTGATATCCAACTTAAAGCTACTGATGAATCTATCCAATGAACACTTCGAGATATAGGACAACGAAGTGCTTTAAGCACCTTTGAAGAAATACGTGCTGCTAATTGAGCCGCACATAGCTCTAAACGTGGAATTGTCACTGTCTTTAATGGTGCAACTTTGGTTTTTGCACATAGTAATTTTACTTTAACTTCATTCGATGAATTGATAGATCGTAAATAAATACATGCTGCATATGCGTCTTGTGATGCGTCTGAAAATGAGTGTAATTCGATTGTTATTGGATCATCAATTATGACACATCTTGGAACTTGGATCTTAGCCAATTGTTTTAAGCTGGCAATGAAATCATTCCATTTCTCCTCTAAATGTGGTGGAATTGAATCGTCCCAATCTAAATTTGTTAACCATAACTTTTGTAATATTATTTTGGTAGTAATTGTGCATAAGCCAAGTAGTCCTAGGGGGTCGAAGAGCTTTGCTGAACTGGATAAAATCGATCTTTTCGTCAATTGTGGCGGATTTGGAATGTCCACTGGAAATTCGAAAACGTCTTTTGTAGGATTCCATATCAATCCTAATGTTTTGGATTCTGAAGATGCATCGAAATCTTTAGGTGAGGAGATATAAACGTTGTTTTCAAAAATTGTTGGTGCATTACTTCGAAATTTACGAAGGGGAAAGCAAGCAGTACTTAAAGTTTTAGTCACTGAGTTTAATATATGTCGTAGTTCTTCCTCGGTTTGTGCTCCAGACAAAAAATCATCCACGTAAAAATCTTCTTTAATTAGTTGTGCCACCTTTGGATCTGTTGACTCCTTTGACAATTGCAGAAGACAACGAGTACTTAGAAATGGTGCTGATGCGGTACCATATGTGACCGTATTCAACTGATACGTTTTAATCGGTGATGACTCGTTGTGTCGCCAAAGTATCATTTGTAAATGACGCTGCTTAGGATCTACCAAAATTTGACGATACATTTTCTCAATGTCTCCCGACACAACGAACTTATGCTGTCTATATCGCAAAAGAATTGAAAAAAGGTCATCTTGCACAACGGGACCAACGTGTTGTATGTCATTTAGGGATTTACCTGAGGTGGTCTTTGCTGACGCATCAAATACCACCCTTATCTTAGTTGTTTCACTGTGTTCCTTGATGACAGCATGATGAGGAAGATAATATGCATTAACTGGTTGAGAAATTTCAGTTAAATGTTTCAGCTGCTCATATTCCTGAATAAAATTACTGTAGTCCTGGCTTAATTTTGGATTATTTCTGAATTTTCGTTCAATCTGTAGCAACCTTTTCTCAGCTGTTTTATAAGAATCACCCAGAATATCTGGTGACTCTCTAAATGGAATTTGAACGCAAAATCGCCCATCCTTGTCACGAGTAGTTGTTTCAATAAATAATTTTTCACAATAATTGTTATCGTTTTTTACAATAAATTCTTCCTTTTGATTAGTTGTTGTCTCCTCAAGTTCCCAAAATTTAGCTAATTGATGTTTAATATCAATGCTAAAATGACATTTAGAATTTTTTGAATCATGTTGTAAGCTCCCTCCCATGGGACCAGCGACTATCCAACCTAGCTCGGTCTCTTGGAGAATTGGTTTATTTGGTCCTAATTTTAATCGCTTCAGGCCCATTAAGTCCCAGAATACATCAGCTCCCAGGAGAATATCAATTTCAGATGGTTGATAGAAGTTAGGATCGGCTAGTTGTATATTGTCTGGAATTCCTAATTCGTAGTATGATAATTTTGTATGAGGAAGCCTATCAGTAATACGAGGAACAATATAGCATTTAATAGAAATGTTGAATGAATTATGTAAGGATTCCAATTTTAAATTACAATGCTCAGTAATATTAGTTATGTTGTTGTTTAAACCAGATACGCAGTGGTAATGACCTTTATGTTTGTAGCAACCAATTTTCCCTTGAGCCGCTGCACTTATAAACGACGACTGGCTTCCGCTATCCAGTAACGCTCGTAACATAATTAATTTGCCATTGTTTGTAACTTTCACCAAGGCCGTAGACAGCAAAGTATGATGAGAAGAAACAACAGACAGAGTTACAGACGACGTAGGATTTTCCACTGCGATGGCGTTATGCTTAGACTTAGAATTTAATTTGTCATTTGAATTTATTGTTAGTAGAGAATTAGTTTGTAGTTTTTGTTGTTGTTGTTGTGATTGTTGTTGCTGTTGTAATTGTTGTTGTTGTTGTAATTGTTGTTTAGGTTGTTGTAATAAATGTTGCATATGTAGTTCTGATTGTTGTATTTGTTGTTGACTTTGTTGAATATTTGACTGTTGTTTATGTAGTAATGTATTATGCTTTCTTTTACAGATTTTACAGCCACCTAATTTACACTGAAATGCTTGATGGCCTGCACGTAAACAGTTAGCACATAAATTTAATTGATAAACCTTTGAATTACGTTCAATTACAGGTAATGTTTTAAATTTTAAGCATTCATGTAACTTATGATTTTGATTACATAATATACACTGATTGTGTTTTGAAGTTGAATCAAAATAAGAAATAAATGATCTTGTTTTATTTAAGCCATATTGTCTTTCATTTTTCACATTTACAATAGAAGATTTACCTGCATTGACTGTTTCTAAAATATTAGCTCGTTCTCGAAGAAATGTATAAAAATCATTAAGAGTAGGAGTAGGTAGCTTACTTCGGTATTCTTCCCAATTTCTTGATGTAACTATATCTAATTTTAAAGAAGCCATATAAATTATAATAGTATCCCATTTTTCTGTGGGTTCACCTAGTGAATTTAAAGCACATAAATTTTTTGATAAAATATCAATTAAGTTATGAATACCTTTCTCAGATTCTTTAGGTAGCGGTTCTATAGCAAATAAACATTTCAAATGTTCATTAATAAGAAGGCGCTTATTATCATACCTATCACAGAGCAAAGACCAAGCGATACTGTAATTGTTTGCACAAACTGTAACAGAATTAATGACCATGCTTGCAGAACCTTCTAGATATGATTTTAAATAGTGAAATTTGCTAATTGCATCAATTCTATCATTATTGTGTATTAAAGATAAAAACATGTCTCTAAATTCCAGCCATTTACTAGATGTACCATCAAAGGGAGGTATTTTCAGAGGAGGTAATTTTAAATTATTAGTATTGCTATAACTTTCATATATTGAATCATTTTCCACTCCCTTTTCAGACCTGGTCCACAAATCAAGAAGCTGCTGAGCTTGAGCTAATAGTCTAAAAAATAAATTTTCTGTTATTTCTCTTTCCTCAATTTGTGCACCAGGATCTGGATCAAAATTTTCTATTTTAGTTTGAATTTCATCGAAAGTGCATGAAAGTTCCTGTGCTTTGTTAATACGTAAAGATAATTCATTAATTTGTATTTTAGTAGCTAATGTGGGTTTGACATCTAATAATGGTTTTAAGAATTTTTCAAATAAAGTTAAACGGCAACGTAAAGAAGCCCTTTGTTTTATTAAATCCTTTAGTTCACTCATTTTATAAGTGCAAACAATATAATAATTAAGTGATTACGTAATAAGATAATTTCGCAACAATTTAATTTACATACACTTTTATAATTTATAAAAGGAAGAAACAATGACTAAAATATTTACCTTTTATAGTTGAATAGGTACCTATTAATTATTAAAAAGTAGATAACACGTGGCAGGTGGCAGGCAGGTAGGTGGTACGAGGAACTAGGAAGCAATATGGATGGCCCTTTATTGAATGCAGTCGCTGTGGCCGAAGTCGGCTAGATCCTCATATCCTCTCCTTAATATTCCAATAGGTACATCACGTCGGGGTCACCAAATGTTTTTACTGCGTAGTTTGACAAGCAAGACCTTTAGAATAAAACAGATGATTGTTTTAAAACACTATATTTGAACAATGCGTTACAATATGGCTGATGGCTTTATGGGTTACTTTAAACTTTAAGTTATGACAATCAATATTGAAGTTAGTAGTTTGACTTTAGAGTGATGAAAGATGAATGCGCGTCCGCGTCGGCGGCTCGCGGCAGTGTTGCCAGAATATTCGTGTTGTTGCTATCTCCCTCACTCTCCGCTCTCGGCTCAGGTACATCATAGACAGTATAGATTAAGTTTAAATTTAGTAATGAAGCCGTACAGCCCAGTAGGAACGTTCACTTGGATAACCGAGTGATGCGGGTTCGAATCCGGGCATCTAAGATTTTCATATGCGAATCTTTACTATCATGATTACCACTTGTCATACTGTAAAGGAAAACATCATGAGGAAATTAGCATATCTGAGAAAACCCAGCAAGTTTTCGAAAGACATGTGAAGTCCGCCAACACGCACTAGGCCAGCGCGGTGGACTTTAGCCCCCTCTTGTTAACGTAACGTCCCACTGCTGGGCACGGGCCTCCCGCCCGTGCCCAGCTGTGGGACGTTAAAAAGGGCTGAATACATATATACAATGAAGCCATACATAACTTTAGAAAGGTAGATTAAGCTCAAAAAGTTCGTATGAATGTCATGCATTATGTAAGAACCACCTGCGCTCAATAGTTTCCAACTCACAATTAGTTCCTCACGAAAAATTTTCACACGACGCGATTTTGAAGTTCGTGTTCTGAATTTTGTTAGAACTTCTTTGCAAAATTCCATAGCACTTTTTTACCGCTTACATAATTTTGTCATTTGTTATATGTAGATTGATTATTATATTATTTTAAACGGATATAATTTATGCTGAATTTTGTTTATTTTTGTTGAAATCACCACTTGCACGTTGAAGGAAAACATCGTCATAAGCCATAACCCTAAATTTTGAGAGCTTAAAAGTTTTCGAAAGACGTCAAGTCTCCCAATGTTTGGTCAGATAATCCACATTGATAAAACATTGCCTATTATTATGACGACACGTTTGACGCAGTTTATAGTGACCCTACTTTCTTGCGCCAGCGGTCACGGGTTCAAGTCCGCTCCAGTCATGAGTGTTAATATTTATAATATCTATGTATGTAAAGAAATACAGTAGTAGCTATTTTAATATCTTCCAGGTTAATCAAATTTACAATCTTTAATTGTTCATTTGTGTTTTCATTCGATTCTAATACAGGGTTTCTGCTAAGGCAATCCGCTTCCAAATTCTCTTTTCCTGGAGCATATTTTACATTGAAATCATGTCTATAGACACAATAGGTGGTTTTGGAGGTTCGCGATCTACAAAAAAATATTTGCATTTGCTAGTGGATCACTTTAGTAGACATGCATTCATTTTAACCTCAAAAACACAGAGTGCTAATGATTTTATTAAACTAGTCAAAAATGTGTCAGACACAGAAGACATTGGTATGATACTTACTGACCAATACCCAGGTATTAATTCAAAGGAGTTCAAAGAGTTTTTAAATGGCAAACAGATAATTATGGTTTTTACCGCGGTGAATGCTCCATTCTCAAATGGTCTAAATGAGAGACTGAACCAAACACTGGTTAATAAAATCAGATGTAAAATAAATGAAGATGGAAGTAAGAGGGCCTGGACAACAATAGCACATGAATGTGTTAGTAAATATAACCAAACTATTCACTCTGTAACTGGTTTTTCACCAAATTATCTTCTATATGGTACGGATTGTACTGTTTTACCTAATGAATTGAAGCAAGAAAAAACTCAAAACGACTGGATCAGAGATAGGACGATAGCGCTTCAAAATACAATAGAATCACATAATTACAACAAAAAATTTTTTGACAAAAATAGAAAAAACCATGAATTTAAAACTGGGGACATGGTGTATGTGGAAAACGGCAACACGCTGAATAGAAAAAAACTAGAAGAACTGAGGATTGGGCCATTTCAAATTATAGAAAAAGTTTCAAAATCAATATATAGGATCGATACAGGACACAAAAAAGCTGAATCAAATCTTTTTCATATTACGAAGCTTATTCCAAGACAAATAATAGAAGTAGAAGAAGTAGGAGATGAAGAAACGTAACAAAAAAATTTACTCATGTAAACTACTTCCAAAGGGGGGAGATGTAAAGAAATACAGTAGTAGGTATTTCTTTTAATTCAATGTTTTCTATCATATATATGACCTTGTTTTTAATTAAAAAAGATTGAAATGTCAAATAAGACGTATAAGAAAATTATAATTTAAAATCGTTTTGAAAATAAATATTAATATAATAATAACTGTGAAGGAGGGAATAATAAACTTTTATTGTCGTTTCTTTATTATATTCAGGTAGGTTTTAAGGTAATTTTCTAAATAGCGTTACTTAGTTATGTAATTTTAACAATAAAAACTTTATTTTCAGAGCAACGCAAGATAGTTTATTTTATTATCCTTCATAGACCACAATATAATCTTATATGTATTTAAACTTATATAATATGTTGTTTATCAACAATCTGGTATCCGTGACACAAGCTTCCTTCATAGCTTACCATGAAACTAGATGGCACTGTGTGTTATTACTGTATGTCGGATCATATTTATTATAATATATATATTATATTTTATGTGTAAATATTGAAATCGAGTTGTTTGTTGTTGTTTAAACGCGGGCGAAGCCGCGTGGAACTATTAGTTATTAATGTATTACAGTCTCGAGAGGTCCCAGTTGTTTGATAGGCTTGCGTTGGGGTACAGAAGTTATAACACGCAGACGTCCCTTAAGAGATTTTAATGTTAATGTGACACATCAGCTGATATCTATCTCTGAGTAGCCTATAGGGAATTCTTTAAAGATAGGCATCCGATAAGGCTCCCATATTATTAAATTGATCTATGAAATGGAGTTTCGATGGGTTATTGCCAATATCTTATTGATATAAAAATAAAATTGCAATTTTAATCACGTGTTAACGGAATTAACGATTAACGTTAACTTGCGTTAAATCTTTTAGACGACACGTTTGGCTCAGTTGGTAGTGACCCTACCTTCTGCGTCAGCGGTCGCGGGTTCGAGTCCCGCTGGGGGCATACATTTGTTGAGCACGAGTGTTTGTTCTCCAGTCATGGGTGTTAATATTTATATTATGTATGTATTTAAAATTTTAATTTTGTACGCACGCCTATTTATGCCTTTTATTACTCTTGTGATTCCGATCTATTAAATAGTTTTAATAATAATAATCCAACGAGATACAAATAACAATAATCCCTCATCTGGGTTATTATTGTGACTTTAGAACATTAAGAATCAAAACTTGATCCAACCTGGAACTGAACCCAGAGTCTACGGAGACTCTGGGCTGCATTTGCCAACCACTAGGTCACTGATGCAGTGGTAAATTCGAGTGTAGTAGTTAAACGGAATTTGAACCTTCTTTCTTCTTATTCTTCATAATAAACTTCTGTCACAGTGTGCAAAAAGATAATTTATAGACTGTGCTTCTGTTATTATCATACTAGGGACTTGCCATCGCTTCGCTTGGGCTCGCCCTTAGATTTAGCACGAGCGGGTTCCGCAAGTAAATGTAAACATCGTTATCGACGATCAAGCTCTCTCCGATCGGCTTGATCCTTTAGCTTTGCGTAGAGATGTTGGATCACTCTGCATCTTCTACCGCATTTATCACGGGGAGTGTTCCGAGGAATTGTTTGGACTGATCCCGGCAGCAGATATTCACCTTCGGACATCGCGCCAAAACCGCAACTTCCATCCACACCACCTCGATGTCCAGCGTTCCACAACACTGCGATTTTTAAGGCATTTTCTGCCACGCACAACCACTCTGTGGAACCAGCTGTCACCAGCGGTCTTTCCAAACCATTACGACCTGGCAACCTCCAAGAAGAGAGCGTATTCCTTCCTGAAAGGCCGGCAACGCATTTGCAAGCCCTGCGGTGTTGCAGATGTCCATGGGCGGAGGTAATCACTCTCCATCAGGTGAGCCTCCTGCCCGTTTGCCCCCTTTGTCCTATAAAAAAAACATAAACTTAACAAATTATGTACTAAAACCTTCCTCTTGAATCATTCTATCTATTACCGCATCATAATCCGTTGCGTAGTTTTAAAGATCTAAGTATACATAGGGACAGACAGACAGCGGGAAGCGACTTTGTTTTATACTATGTAGTGATGAGTATACTTATTAAATAAAGTAATAATTTATTCTAACAAAAAATATACATATTTTAAGAGGAGTCGTAAATAAAATTGCTACAGCGGTAAAATTTTGGCTGAAGATTTTCCCAAACCATAATTTACTTTCCGTAAAATAAGATTGTTGGTAACTTATTTTGCGTAGCTCTGATTTTATTCTCTTTTAATGAAATGCTGGCCATTTTCTGTAATATTCGTATTATATGGACGAGATAAGGTTTCACATTAATGACAGAATACATAGTAAATTTCGGAATAGTTACGATTATCATTCTATTGCAGCACACTTTTTCAACTAACCTTTCCTTTTTTACCAAAAATTACCAAATTTTATAGAATTCCGTTCGGCCTCAGTAAAGAAAAACATGTCTATTTTAATATGAGTCACGGGAAAAATACATATTTTCGAAACAAAAAGTAGCCTATATTGTGCTCTAAACTATAATCTACCTCTATACAAAATTTTGTTCAAATCCATTCAGCCTTCTTGCGCGATTGAGTAACAAACATCCACACAAACATCTTTTACATATACAATATTAGTAATATTTTTTGCCTACATCTTGACTTTCGTGATAAAGTTCTCCAGCATCTTGACAGTATAATATGATAATAATTTATTGTCCCTTCGTTTACGTCGTAGCTAAAAATAGCCGCATGACATAAAATATGGCAATATTGATTGGGCCCAATGGGTCATCCTAAAATACCCTTTATCCTTAACATATTGCGTACTTATTATCGTACCTGGTATAATTAGAATAATTTTGTAGATATTTAGGTAATTTTGAGTTATTAGATAATTTTGAGGTTTGGCTTAGTGGGTGACACTGCTTTCTGCGACAGCGGTCGCGGGCTCGAGTCCCTAATGTTTGTACTCCAGTCATGGGTGTTTTTATTTATAATATTTAAATTTTATATATGTGTAGTCATCAACTATCTGGTATCCGTAACACAAGCCTCGTAGCTTACCACGGAACTAGATGGTGCTGTGAGTAATAATGTCCCCAAAAAAATGATATACCTATTTCAACCTACTTCAAAAAGGAGGGCGTTTCTATTCAGTTGTATTTTTTTTGGTTGTGTGTATATATATTGTATACTAAGAGTTTAAGTTTAAGAGTCGAATGTTTTAAATATTTAACAGTTAAATAATACTTTCTTAGGTTTACGCGAATATTTTACATTATAAATGAAACTATCTTTTCGGATTTTGTCGCCGATTTATTTTGATTATTGGTTCCCGACGTTTTGAATGCTTTACAGCAATCATGTCTCCCCCGTGACCAAAAATCAAAATAAATCCGTGACGTAATCCGAAAAGATAGTATCATTTATAATATAAGGTTTAAGGTTTAAAGATATTATAATTATTTTTATATCAATTTATAATTTAAGAGTTAAAGTTAAAAAACTGTACACAAGGACACTAAATTTACTGCTTAAAGTATTACAATTTTTCAAATCATAAATGAACCTATTTCATAAGCGTCGGTCGTTAACTGTGGCTAAATGACGACTTGCCAACTTTTTGCGTAATAATTAAATCGAGTTTCAATTAATTTTAGTACGTGGCTGGAACTTCTTGGCGTTTTGTTCTTGCTTTGTTCATTTCGACTTTACTTCTAGTTATTGTTTTTTAATAGCTTTTACTTGGTATTTCTTGGTTTCGCAATTATATTTCGAATTCGATTTGCAATTAACACTGTGCTTTTAATGTTTGGTTTAAAGAATTAATATATTAAATCTTATATATTTTACACATAATGGCGATGCTTTATTTCATCTAATGTCGACATTCAAATTATGAAATACTATTTTAGTTAAAGCACCATAGGGAAGGATCTCCGTCCCTAAAACACCCCCCTCCCTTTAGATTTTTAAAGTCAGTGAATTTCAAAATCGTTATCATGTAGACATTCTAATAGTTATAAGATGTTACTAATTTAATTTGTACAATTTTCAAGGATCTAACGGAGATAGATTGTAGGAATACTCAACCGATCTACCCAAAATAGTGATGTTTTACTCAGATATCAGATATAATAGATACATTGATATAATACAAATCTATACTAATATTATAAAGCTGAAGAGTTTGTTTGTTTGTTTGTTTGTTTGTTTGTTTGTTTGTTTGTTTGTTTGTTTGTTTGTTTGTTTGTTTGTTTGTTTGATTGTTTGTTTGATTGGTTGGTTTGTTTGTTTTTAATTAAAAAGGTAATTGAAAAGTTCTTTTTGCGTTGGATAGTCCATTTATCAAGAAAGTATCAATGAAAAATGTTGCAAAGGGTGGGCGTTCTCAGGGCGACTCAGAAAGAATTTGGTTGCGAAGCCACAGGAAATGCAAGTCCCTTAATAAATTTAAGCCCAAGAACTTCTTAATAGTAGATAGCATCAGGTTTTTCATTTATTCAACGATTACCAAACCAAATGGTCAAGGTGTTAGCTACTAGTACATATGCGATTAAGCTTAATTTAGCACTCCGTTAGAGAACAAAGAGGTTAATTAGAACTTTGGCCGTTCAGTTTATAACGTGCTTTACTCAGTTACTGTTAATCATTGGATGAATAAATGAAAAACTTTTGACCTAATACTCCCTTAGGTTTACGAGAATATGATGTTATAAATAAAACTGTCTTTTCGGATTTTGTCGCGGATTTATTCAGCAATCATGCTTCCTCAATCGCGACAAAATCCGAAAAGATAGTTTAGTTTATAACCTTTTCATCTATTTAGTTCAATATAGATAATCTGTGGCTCTTTACTTTATTTCTGTAGATGATTGTTTCTTCATATTTGTAAGCAATTGATTTTAAATGTACATAATTTTTTTTATTGAGGATGCTTTCCGTATAAAAATATTTGAAAAACTAAAAATTCAGCTGGATAAGTTCAAATAAGTTTCAGTGCTTAAATTCAAACGTATCAATGGACGCACCGTTACATTAATTTTTAACGTTTTTTTAAATAGAACGTTAAATATAAATATATTTTATTCTCAGAAATTTAAGAATGTTTTTAAAATATGATTACGTAAATTGCTTTAGGCAATTATACAGTAAGTTATATACAAAAAAGCACAAAAAGCTAACTAATAAAATGCTATATACTATTCTGGATTCAGAAACATACATTGCTCTTAAAAACTGAATTAAAGTATAAATAAAACATTAATTTAATTTTACATATTTAATATAGTAATTAACTCACTCAAAACTGTAAAACAAAGAGCAAAAACTTCTAAGGAGTAGTAGTTAAATACTACAAAATTCTCCCTCGAATTCTAGGGAAGTAGTTAATCCTGCACGGTTGAGTGGAGCTCAAAGTATATCATGAACTTTGTTACGCGGCGTCCTGACGTACTCGCCGTGACAAGAACAAATGATGACTGAAATTACTTGAATTATCATTAAAGAAGAGTCTCCGAATACCATTATTAAAGATTTGATTAAGCGTGTTTAAGGCTTATTGCTTATTCATATTCTTAGTTTTAAATTAAAATCGGTGTTGGAGAATGATTGAAATATTGACCGGTTAACGTATCTTATCTGGATTTACTTATTTGTAAGTTGTTTGTGTGTCTTGTTTGTAAGTAAGAGAAAGAGAGAAGAACAATAAATTCAATTCGCATTTGTAAAAGTATAAGCTTAATGTTCAGCATTTTTTGTATTTTATTAGGCAGTGGTAGCCCAGTTGTGACATGCTCGCTCGATTAACCGAGTGAAGCGCGTACGATTCATAGTCTCGCACATAATGTTCTAACATTACCAATCGTCTTACGGGGAGGGAAAACATCGTGAGGAAACATCTTTGAGAAAACCTGGCAAGTTTTCGAAAGACATTTGATGGACTATTACCCACACGTATAGGAAGGTCATTGCCCAGCAGTGGGAAGTTAAAAAGGGTTTAATTTACACAGTCATCATCAGCCCTTTTTTAACGTCCCACTGCTGGGCACGGGCATCCCTCAATATGAGGGGAATAAGGCCATAGTCCACCGCGCTGGCCTAGTGCGAGTTGGCCTTCACATGCCTTTCGAAAACTTAACAAAAATACACACAATATTTTGTTGTTAAAGATTGCATTAATTAAAAACAGCTACATAATATAGCTATAGTTTACACATATTAGGATATGATTCTATAGTTCAGTACATTTTTATAGCGAATTAAGCACATTTAGGCGTGTTGTTAATTAAATCATAATTAGCGGATCAATTTTCAAATATATCCCAAGTACTAACATGAAATTAAACAGGGATTCGGATTTTGTAAATAAATGAGCTGGTTTATTAAACGGATTCGAATTGTACAGAAGTATTTATTTAAAACCGTTGAATATGTTACATAATTGATTTATGTTTGTTTTGAAGCGCCACATCGGATTATAGGATAACAAGTGAGCTTTTTATACCGTAAAGCTTTTATAGGACATACTAATATATACATATAAATAAAATTGTCTGTTTTTAATTTCAAATTAATAGCTTTTCACTAAATACATATGAAAGTATATGATTGCATCAAAAAATAATTTTTAAAAATTTTTTTCCGGTTATCTCTGAAATAGCTGGACCGATTTTGATCGGACTTTCACGTGCTGATAGCTAATATTATAAGCCGTAACTTAGGCTAATTTTTAACCTAGCTAGTATATATGTTCAGGATTTCTTGGAAGCCTATTTTTTTTAAAATACAATTGTTTCCTTCAGAAACAGATATACTCGTAATCACCAAAGGCCTAAATAATGTATTGATACGAAATTATTTTTATTCCTTCGTTAGTTTAACTCATTAACGAAATTGAGGTTTTTACGACAAATATTTGACGCCAATATTCATTTAAAATAGCAACAAAATCCATTATATGCCAGTGAAATATTAAAACTAAATTATTCATCTTTATAAAGCAGTTAATTGTATTACGTTGTCATCATGTTTAAATAGCCGGGAGTTATCGGAACCATTGATTTTATGAATATTTATCGCGGACTTTGTCCCTCTGAAAGACTGGCTGTAAAATAAAATTTAAAATTTATAATGTTTCGCATTAATTATTAAGTCAAATAAATTCAAAAGTTTAATATTAATAGAAATTGAAATATTATAATAATAAAAAATGTAAAAACCTATTGTGCAATATGGACTTTTTATTTTATTTACATTAAAAAAGTGAAGAATATATTCTTTAAATATATAAAATGAATTAATTTTTAACTATGTTGTACCTGAGTGTATTAATAAATATTTCTGACTTCTTTTTATTATTGCATTGGTCATATCTGTTACTAGCCTTTCCCGCGGCTTCGCTCGCGTTCTAAATTCTAGAAACTGAAGATCAAAAGAAATATTTAATTCATTAAATAATAAATTAATAAGTTATAATATTTAACGCTACTATTTAAATTATAATTATTGTAAGCTTTTGTATTTTAAACCGGAGAGCAATTTAACTTTCATCATTAAAGTTTTATTCCGACCAAATTAGCTCTTTCCGAGAGAAAGAGTAAAAATCAGCAGATTTCCTTTGAGGTTTATTCTTCTAACTTTAACAATTAACAGATTTGGCTGTATTTATTACTAGTAAGTAAACAGAGGTATTATAAATTATTATAACATTTATATTTAAAACAAACTTGGAATGGATCTACAAATAAAATTAAAGTTGCGTGTTTTCGGATAAAGCATTTTCCAACATTTGTATTAAATTAAACTACTTAATTACTTACAACATAAATACATTTCTAGTGAGTATTACAAAATACGGCATTATCTTTACGAAAAAAACGTATGAAATCTATACTAATATTATAAGGCTGAAAAGTTTGTTTGTTTGTTTGTTCGGTTGAACGTGCTAATCTCAGGAACTACATCTAAAGAAAGAAAAGTAGGCTATATTACATCACGCTACAATCAATAGGAGGGGAGCATCAATGAAAAATGTTGCAAAAACGGGAAGGACAGGCGTTAGTTCTGCGACTCAAAAAAATTGGTTTTCGGTCTTTAGAGCGCGTGCGAAGCCGCAGGAAATGCTAGTATATTATGTTTAAAACCTATAAATTTCATACAATTCCGAAAGCAGGTCATATAACGCAGTTAAAACCTTAATTAAACCAAAACTTGTTCTTCTATAGCAGTGATAAATCAGGTTTGTTCAAAGGGATGGGCCAGTGGTTAGCACCTTGATCCCTTACCCTGGAACAAAGGACTCCAGTTTTGAAATCTCGTCTTTATCTTTAGTTCATAATATCTCCCTAATTTTAGCTATTCAACTTTAAGCTTTTATTTAAGTTCACATTTTATCTTATACTTTTTAAATTAACGCGGATATTTCATTATAGTTACTTTCTTAAGTCAAATATTGGTTTTTGGCGCAGTTTGTACCTACTTGTTGCTTCCTCGCGGGTTCGAGTCCCGCTGAGGGCATTTATTTTCGGGATGACCACAAATGTTTACTCTAGTCATGAATGTCTATATTTATAATATGTGTTTATTTAATGTTATATATATCAGCTATTTGGTGTCCATAACAAAAGCCATGGAACTAGACCGTGCTGTGTGTTAATGTCTTAACAATGTTGGGACATTATTACTCACAGCGCCATCTAGTTCTGTGGTAAGCTACGAAGGAAGCTTGTGTTACGGATACCAGATAGTTGATATACTACATATATAAGTTTAAATACATACATATTATAAATATAAACACCCATAACTGAAGTACACACATCCGAGTTTATTAAGTAAATGCCCCCAGCGGGACTCGAACCCGCGACCGCTGGTGTAAGAAAGTACGGTCACTACAAACTGTGCCAAACATGTCGTCAAATATATAACATATTTATTTCATTTAAACATAATATATCATAAGAATAGTAGTATCATAGATCGTTATACTCTCACACACACTAAGTGAAGTAGTAATTCACAAGCTTACAAAATTATTGTGATGATAAATTTTCAATATAAGACTCTATATAGCGTCGAAGAAAGGATTACACTGGTGTAACAATGAAATACAAGCTCGACGCTTTCTGCGGGCGTATCTGAAAGAAGCTTTTATGTAATAATAAAAGCTCAAGTTAGAATAACAAACAAAATTATTTGTAGAAAGCTTAGGAGTTAGAATCTTGAAAAATGTTGGTGTGCGAAGTTTTTAAAACCATAAAAGTGGATACAAAGTGCATTTAAAGTTCCGGTAGCAATTTTGTTAGAAAACTAGTACATTACTATGTAAGAAAAATCGTACTTACATTACCTATCCTGACTGGACTGTCCGTTTTATTATATCACTTTGACTGTCTTTGTAGTTTAGTTGCATATAATATAGTCAGGCATCAGATTTAGTGTTCTTGGATTCTAGTCTCTGGTCGAGTCGAATATATAATGTAATTTATTTATCTTTATTATGAAGCCATTTGTTTATGATCTTCTGTACAGCAATCAAAGCCTGTCATGACGTCAAAAGTCACGAGCTTTTGGGAGGATTATGTAAAGAATAACACCCACTAATATTCGCTCGGCTCATTGTCGTCAAAATAATAATAATAATAATTTTATTTAATTTCACTAGGTTTCCAGAGCGAATACGCTACCACTCAACCACTGGGCAAATGCCTTACTGATAATATATATAAAGCATGACTTTTATTTAAGTAAAACCTAGTATTACATTTTTTTGTTTTTAATTCTAGCATCGAGAGCTTATCCAATGGAAAAGAATTAGAAATATCCGATGATTAAGTAAGATATGAAGCGTAAAAAAAGTTGTAGGACAAGTGCTAATAAACATTTTTACGAGCAATATTTAGAGCTAAGAAAAATAAAATTAATATTACCAATAAAAATGAACAGCAAAAACTTTCCAACTAACCAGCGTCACTAATAACTATCGGTTTTTATACGAAGCATCGATTTTCATTTTCTCAAAGAGTATCGGCGAAAAGAAATTCTGATGAAATATTAAAATTTTATCCGTTATAAAGACTGAAATCTATTAAAAATCTATTAAACATCTAATTAATATTATAAACGCGAAAGTTTGTAAGAATGTATGTGTGTTACTCTTTCACGCAAGAACTACTGAATGGATTTTGATGAAACTTTACAATAATATAGCTTATACATAAGCTATAATTTATAAATATACTAGTAGAATCCACGGTTTTGCTCGCGCTAAATCTACTTAAAAATAATGCTCGTTTGGTATTAAATTAGAAACTACTAATATAAGTTAAGTTTATTTTATGAGAAATAGATCATGAAAGCTCAGTTTAAATTTATACTGCTTTCATACATAATGTCATTTTACGAAAACAATTTAGCCTTATTTATAGGTTCTATAATAAGCAAGCGAGACGACGTGGTCTCTGACCGCAGGTTTATGTGTTGGAGGTCTAAAGCGGTAAATTTAGATGTGACTTATGACATTATCTTTCATAGTGTACAAATTGTTGTTTTACTTTTTAAATATTAGTTAGCATAGACTATATTTAGGCTTTGAAATATAATAATTTAAATTATAAATGTCTTTAAATGCAGTTTTAACCTTTCATCACTATTGCAGTTGGAATTCACAAGAAAGAGGTTACGAAAATACGCCTAAAATTCTATAAAATCTTGTAAGACGCTAGTAAAATAATTTATTTAACAAACATTTTTAAAACTTATGAATATTTAGCGCGAGCGAAGCCGCGAGTTTCGCTAGTTAAACATATAAACCTCCATCTTGAATTAATCTATCAAAAAATCCGTCGTGTAGTTGTAAAGATCTAAGCATACATAGGGACAGACAGGCAGCAGGAACCGACTTTGTTTAATACTATGTAATGATGCTTATAGACCTATAATAGTAAATCTTACAGAGCGCAAATTGTTTAATTTTCAGTGTAGTAAACAATGTTTGTACTTCTTTGTGACAGCCATGCGAGCTTTGAGAGGACACAAAATAAAATAAAGTTTTTCATGTACGCAGATTGCATTATAGTGACGAAAATAAACGATTTACCCTTGCCCCGACTACCATAATTTATAAATGAAACTACCTACCTTTACGGATTTTGTCGCGGATATTTTGATTTTTGGTTCGCGACGATTTGAATGCTTTACAGCAATCATAGTCACGGGAGATACTCTCCCGAGACAAAATCCGAAAAGATAGTTTCATTTATAATGTCGAATATTCGCGTAAATCGAAGAAAGTAACATAAATTATTAATAGCAAACAGCTTAACTATGTTTTTTAATATCAATTTAAGTATAAACATTCGAATATTTATACCGATTGAATAATATTTAAATTTCTCTCTAAGATGTCACACATCATAGCCAGTAAAGCCGCTAAGCCCAGGGCTGCAGGACTTAGTGTCTAGTTGGAGCCATCAAACTGCAAACTTTGTTCAAATCAGCTTCCGCTTTCTGATATGTAACAAGTTCGTCCTCTTTGTTTAAAACTATTTAATTTTTAAGTTTTACTTTTAAGTGTTATTTTTGATATTATAAATGAAACTATCTTTTCGGATTTTGTCGCGTATTTATTTTGATTTTTGGTTCCCGACGTTTCGAATGCTTTACAGCAATCATGGTCACGGGAGAGACTGAGTCTCTGAGAGACAAAAACCGAAAATATAGTTTCATTTATAATGTCAAATATTCGCGTAACCCTAAGAAAGTATTACGATATTTTTGATGTTCACTCGTTTCTCAACTAACAAGTGAAAAAATTATTTGGGAATTAGACGCCTGACTTGACTTTGCCCGGATGTAAATACTTATTTGTAGCAGCAGTAGTTGATCATTAAAATGATGTAAATGAGTTTAATAATAGTGTTCTCCGACCGATTGCGGCCATGGCGACCAATCTCATTAAGACTAGCCAACTGCGCAGGAGATATTATAGTACAGCGCGAGTACGCGCAGACACAAGTGCACTCTCTATTCCTATCACTCTCATACTCCACTACAACTCGACATGACCAGTGAGAGCTAAGGCGCAGGACCAACGGCTTTACGTGCTCTCCGAACTTCCCAACTCCGGGCTAATACTGAAGAAACAGAAACACTCAATAATTAAACTTGGCCCGACCCGGGACTCGAACCCAGGGTCTCTCGATGTATGACCGTACATGCTAGTCACTATATACGTATTCTATTAGACTGTTACAACTTTCGAAACATCAGTCGATCAGAAAAAGATCAGGTTTTAGTTTGTGAGAAAGCTACCACCGGTTTCGAAAGCAGATCTGCTGAGAAGAATCGCGAGAAACTTAACAGTTACACTTTTAAATATTAAGTTTTACGCTCTTCTCAATAAATTATTCAAAATCTTTGAGGTGACACTTTCTTAGTTTCATGCGATTATTTGACATTTTAAATGAAACTTTTGCTACTTCTTTCGGATTTATTCGCAGATTTATTTTAATTTTTCATTCCTGCCTTTTTGTTCTTAATTTTATATCTTTTTTACTTTCTAAATTAGGTATAGAATACTAATTCAAACGACTTCAATTCTTTTCAATATTAAACAAACAATTGTTAGTAGTAGTAAAAGTAGTTGAATAATGTCGTACAATAAATGGATTAACGTTCCTTTGATTTTTTTGTAACTTATTCTCCAAGGAAGTTTCTTTTTAAACTATTGTTCTTTCAGGAACCTTGCCGATGAAAGTCAAAGTAAAAAAACGAATAAGTGCGAACCTGATTTGCACATAGTATTCCATGGTATGAAATAGTAATAGGAAAATAAAATAATGAATATTAAATAGTTAAAATAAATCTGTTTTGGTGATTTCTGAAGGTTCAATGTTTTTTTAATTTGTTCAATATGTTTCAAAAGCTCTAGAGCACCAACAATATAATAATTAGCTTAAATATGACAGAAAGTTTTAAATCTTGTTTTTATTTGTATAGGTGAGTAACGATTGATTAGATACGAGGAGATTAGGCTACAGTGGTAGCCCAGCGGTAACGCGGTCGCTTGGATATCCGAGTGATGCGGGTTCGAATCCGGGTCTCGCATCTCTGACATTATCATGTGCGAAACATTTATATATTATGATTACTACTGTACGTACTTGTCTTACGGTGAAGGAAAATATCTTGAGGAGACCTGCACGTCTGAGAAAACCTAACAAGTTTGCAAAAGACATGTGAAGTCCGCCAACTCGCATTAGGCCAGCGCGGTGGACTATGGCCTGATCCCCTCATACTGAGGGAGGCCCGTGCCTAGCAGTGGGACTTTAATAAGGGCTGATGATGATGATGATGGTAAGTTAAACTAGGTTAGTACCTATTGTACTTAAGAAGTACTTAAAACCTACAAGATAAGTGAAGATGGCTGTGATATGACTCAAAGAAATTATAATCTTTTCTTCTTCTTCAAAAAAGAAGAGAATCGGAATAAGTTCTGATTTTCCCTTTGACTACTGCACAGTATAAACAGGGGAACATTTTTGATTAAAAAAAAATTTAGTTGACGTTCTTATAACTTAACTTTAACCTACCGTTGACCTGCGGCTCACTTACATAGTTTATTTATGTATGATTCCTCAACTCTTAAGTTTCATATGATTCCTTTTTTTCATTTATAAAGCATGTATTGTTTAAAACTAGATAGAATTTATCCACAATTTCGGTCATACGAAAAATCAGGTGTGCAAAATCCAGGATTCGAACGAGCTTCACTCGGTTTCCGAACCAAACTAGCTACAACTGGTCTATTGCAATTATAGTAGAAAACTATAGCTATATCACATTGTGACGTGTCTACTGACAGAAATACGTGCACTGCATTAAGCTGCTACGTTATTGCATACGGTACATAAACAGTGTACTTTACGGTATAACTAAATCAGATGTGATATAAATATATCAAACGTTATTATATAAATTTCCGAGAGTATTCTGTACATATAAATACATAGAGTTTAGTGAAAGCTTAGTATAAGTTAGTTAAAATATATATAAATAAATATGTTGGGACATTATTACAACAACGCCATCTAGTTCCGTGTTGAGCTTCGAGGCTTGTGTTACGGATACCGGATGGTTGATATACTACACTTATAAATTTTACTAGCTTTTAAATTTTAGCTAGCATTACCTGGAACACATTAATTATCCTGGTTCTGGTTTGATTCTAGTTTCTATGTAAAATCAACTTTTTTTATATTTTCTTTTTCAGTGGTAATCTGATTATTATTAATAAACTATTGATTTTACATTACAAAATATTACATTTTTAGGTATTTTTGCCATTTTTTAGGGTTCCGTAGCTCAAAATTTAAAAAATGAACCCTTATAAGATCACTTTTTTGATATGATCACTATTTTACATAATATTAAGAGAAAGAAAGCCAAACTTAATACGATATGGCTCTATATAGATAGAGAGAGATAGATACATGTCTTGAAATAGGACGTGCGTCGCATGCGGCTGCTAGCGTATATTGTATGGTAGAGTAGTGACATAAACAACGCACCTGCTTCTGTGAAATATCTGATACAACTTTGTTCATACTTGATACCTTTATTAAATAAGATAACATCTTAATAAGTATTAACTATTTTTCCACTAAGGCGTCACTTCCCCCTGAGTGGTAGCCAGCAAGCCGAATGAAGCCGGTTCGAATCCCGGGCTTCGTTTCTCTAACATTTTCACTCGAAAATGATTTCCAGGATTATTATCACTGGTCTTACAGTAAATAAAAACATCGTGAGGAAAGCATGTACGAGAGAATCTAGCAAATTTTCTAAAGACACTATGGCCAGCTTCAAGCTTGAACGAAATGTCTTTTATATTATAAAGGGCTGAATACAGTTTCCCACACGTCTCTAGAGGCCTTGAGTATTTTATAAGATTTCAGCAGTTCTTAGAAGGGCTTATTTCGACTTAATTCACAAATATCATCTGACTAGTAAGCTTAGTTTTGGCTTACTTTCATTGATTGAATCTTATTGATATAAGATAAGATAGTTACTTTTACTATTGGCAAAACTTGTAAGTATACTCGAAGATTTATTTGTGAGATTCACCCCCAA
The DNA here is from genome assembly GCA_905231865.2 of Boloria selene. Taxonomy (NCBI): domain Eukaryota; kingdom Metazoa; phylum Arthropoda; class Insecta; order Lepidoptera; family Nymphalidae; genus Boloria; species Boloria selene. Next base: position 1,214,009 of record HG993149.1, read on the forward strand.
CCAAAACAAGTATATAATTATTTTGGCATATCACAGCATGATCTATTGGGTTTGTGGCTATATTGAGGTTTGTGTTATGGATACCAGATAGTTGATACACTATACATAATATTAAATAAATAAATATTATATATATGAAAATACGTGACTTGAGTATAAATATCATACAAATAAATGACCGAGCGGGATTCGAATTTATTTCTGTCATGATTACCACTTGTTTAACCAAACCTGCAGTCTGAGAAAACCTAGCAAGTTTTCGAAAAACATGTGAAGTCCGCCAACACACACTAGGCCAGCGTAGGGAACTATGGCCTATTCCCCCTCGTAATGAGGGAGGCTCGTGCCCAGCAGTGGGACGTTAAAAAAGGGCTGATGATTATGATGATGATTCGAACCCGCGACCTTGTTTTTATTAATTGAGATTAATTTAGTGGTTCTAACCAAAAGTTAAACAAAAAGGCGAAGTCAAGTGTAAATGATATTTAAACACATTACAATGTCGAATAAAATCGCATTGCTTTTTACTTTTTCCTATTCCGCGTGATTGGATTATATCGGTTATGCAGCGTCTGTACATAGCGGTGTAAAATCTGTTTGTTGATAATTAAAAGGAACGTTTGCTCGCACTAATAGGATATATTCATTTTATTAATAACGAGCCTTTCCCGCGACTCCGCTCGCGTTCTAAAGGCTGAAAATCAAAAGAAATATTTTTCTCCAGTTTTTTTCAATATTTTTCATTGATGCTCCGCTTCTATTGGTCGTAGCGTTATGTAATAAAACCTATAGCCTTCCTCAATAAACGGACTATCCAACTCAAAAAGAATTTTTCAATTCGGACCAGTAGTTTCTGAGATTAGCGCATTCAAACAAACAAACTCTTCATATAATCCTCTTATAATATTAGTATAGCTGATATCTAAGATTAGATATATCTACTGGGTGCCACATTCAAATGGGTCAGTATGGGGAAGTCTGAAACTATAATACATACGAAGATCTGGTCTTACCATGATATCAATTTTAGGTACAAAAAAAATGCATTCATAAATTTAGAAAAAAAATGTGTTCAGCCCGGTAGTCGAAGTCGTTATCGAGTCGAGATAGTTCCAGACTTCCCCATTCTAACCCAATTGTACGTTAAAACCGGTATACATTCAGACCACTAACGAATTGACTTAACTTTCCTCGAGCGTTCCTAGGAGTGTAACCTATGTATTAAACGTAGGCCAGGTCATAATATATTGTATCAGATAGAGATCTGTGTAGTAAAGGGATAGAAATAAGAAAAAACGACAATCCACCTACCAACCTAAGTTGATAGATGATAAAAGCTGCGTTTTATAATAGATAAATTATAAATAAAAAAGCTGAATTTCGTGCGATTACAGACCGGAAGTGTGGTGTAGAACAGATAATTTTCAAATATTAAAAAGAGGTTAATGCACATGTCTTGTATTTGTGCATTGATATTCTATAACTTCTAATGAAAAGGAAGCAATTAAGGTTCTTAATAATTTTGTATAGTTAAGCAATTGCATCTGTACGTCATATGGATGGGTCCGACAGAAGCAAAGAAGTATTATCAGATTGGCAGTATCAAAGACAGCGTGTGCCCAATAACCTTTAACTTTACTATAATATTGTAAAAGTATACATTTCCGCTATAATTATAAGGAAAGAGAAGAAATACCTTTTATTTTAATATTTAAATAACCACTAACTGTAACAAAGTACTTAAATAAAACCCTATGTAATTTCTTAAATATAAAATGAAGCAAGAACCTTCTAAGAAATTCCCTTATATGTTCATTTAACACAACACGTTGTACTTCGTCTTAACTACATCGTTTGTGGAAAGCTTAATTGTATTATTTTAAATTATATCTTAAAAGCAAGGATTTAGGGTTTAATTTACTTTGAAGATAGTTAACGTGGTTTTCTTATGAATTAAATGAATCGCAGGACACCAGCTACAAGAGTGAAACTAATATATTATGTGGAGAGTTCGTGTATTAAATGTAACGATACTTATATTAAGAAATTATATTAGTAAATGAAACTATCTTTTCGGATTTCGTCGCGGATTTATTATGATTTTAGTTCCCGACGTTTCGAATGCTTTACAGCAATCATGGTCACGGGAGAGACTAAGGTATTTGACGTCTCAAGGCTAATATATTTGTTACAAACAGTGCCTACCCACAATTTACAAAAAAATCAAAATGCCATCACATTACCTTATAAAATTATACATTAATTCGAAAAGATAGTTTCATTTATAATGCCAAATATTCGCGTAAACCTAAGAAAGTATTAAATTATAGTAGTGTAGTGGTACAGGTTGCAAAGTGTATGATCGATTCCTGACAACTTTAAATAACATCAATTCTGTGTCATTCTAAAGTGAAAATTCATCGCGGATTTAATATTGATTGATTTTACAATCGAAGCATTTATAAGTTGATGATAATATCCCCAGTATATTTTTGAAAAGGTCTGAATCTTATAGGAATATTTAAAAACTTCATTTACCTTTTAATTATTTCAATACAAAATCAAGCCAATTTGTTGCTGAAAGGAAAAAGCAATAAACACTGCTTTCCAATTATATTATTAAGGATAATGGAAGGGCGATTTGGTGTTATGAGAAACGAATTAATAATAATAATAATCTTTATTTCAGATGTACGTACATACATATGTTAATTGGTTCGTAACAAATATACTTTTTTTTATGGTAAATAGGGGGCAAACGGGCAGGAGGCTCAGCTGATGGGAAGTGATCACCTCCGCCCATGGACATCTGCAAGGCTTGCAGATGCGTTGCCGGCCTTTCAGGAAAGGAAGGGCGGGAGAAGGGAGGTTAGGGGGAGGTAAGAGGCAGGGGGAACGAAGACGGAGGATGAAGGGAAAGGGGAGTGAGGGAGAGGGAGGAGGGAAGGAGAGTGGGCCCCCCGGACTCTCACTCACCGGAAGAAACGCGACAGCATAGCTGCCACTTCACGCCGGTCTTCTGTGAGAGAGTGGTACTATATGTAATACGGGGCGTGCCGGCCCATTCGGCTGCTACCCGAAGGTAACAAGCATGGCACTACCACTTGAAAAATATACTTAAGACTATGTTAGTATTAAGTAAACAAAAATATAATTTATATTATTAAATTTATTTAAAATTTTAAATACAATTTATTTCAAAGGTAGTCGTGCCTTATAGCCATGGCTATGGCATGGGAGACTAAGGTCTTAGACATCTTAAATGTCACATATACCAATTTTTACAGACAACACCTATTCACAAAATTATTATTTGATTTTCAAAAAAACAATGGTTGTTTTATAGCATTCGAAACGTTCAGAACCAAAAATAAAAAAAACAAATCCTAAAAGATAGCTATATTTAAAATGTTTTTAAGCAAATCCAGGTGACATAGCTAGTATAATATAGAAACATCCTCGTCTCGACGGTCGCTAGTAGAGCAGACCGCAAACAGTAAATTTTCAGCGCACTGCGAATATTAAGAGCCAGAGCCCCTTGATTAAACGCTATGGACTACATCTGAATTAAAAGCTTAGTTGCGTTCGTGTACATATACTCGTTGTGTTTTCTGACGCTGCTCGATATTATATTAATATTTTTTACAAAATACATTGTTACTATATTATTAACTAGCCTATCCCGCGGCTCCGCTCGCGTTCTAAAACCTGAAAATAAAAAGAATTTTTTTTCTCCCGTTTTTGTAACACTTTTCATTAATGCTCCGCTCCTATTGGTCGTAGCGTGATGTAATATAGCCTATAGCCTCCCTCGATAAACGGACTATCCAACACAAAAAAAAATTCAATTCGGACCAGTAGTTCCTGAGATTAGCGCGTCCAACCAAAAAAACAAACAAATTCTTCAGCTTTATAATATGATGAAGTATAGATTAATAATAATTGCACTACCTTAACTTCAACTTTAAATTCAAACTTTCATATTAGAAAATATGGAATTAGAGGTACACTACTACCAACTTACAACTTTTCTTAAACAAAAAACAAATGAATCCCACGGAAACCTTACTATTTTCCATGATAAACAGTAACCTCTGTGCCAGCCTTTCTGGCGTGAAAGAACGACGAACACCCAACCATCTATTTCACAATTATAATATTAATAGAATATTTCATATAAAAGCTGATTATAAGTATAAATAATAATTATATTTTTTTTACTAAATATGTTCTGACAACTTCAAAGACACTATAAAGTAATTGCTATTAGGGTGGAATTGAAACCTTATCGCCCTTGAGGTATCTGTTCAATAAAAAGATGAATATTTATTCATAATTAGCAAACCGAATCAATTACCTCCCTGTAAATTATATCAAAAAACGTTCACAATTCGTGAAGAATAGAAAACCCCGGCTTCGAAGGGCGTAAGTTGAAATAAATTAAGCGGTGTTTATAATTTTCTAATAAAATAAAAATTATAGTAGCCTAAGTATTCCTTATAACATTAGCTATCTGCGAGTGAAAGTTCCGTCAGAATTGGTCCAGCCATTGCAGAGATTATATGGAACAAACAGACAGACACAAAAAATTAAAAAATTGATTTTTTGACGTAAGTACCGTATATACTTTCATATACACTAAGTGAAAACCTGTTAATTGAAATTAAAAACAGACACTTCAATTTTATTTATATGTAGGTACTGATAAAAACATCAACAACAACAACATCAACTCTCTTTTTAGGTAATCAAAAATAACGTTCTTATTCCCTAGCACTTGCCCGTGATCGAAATTTGATCATTTTAGTAAGTAAAATATAAACAATATAAACTTAATTTAAGGTCTATATAAATGTTCGAGAAGAAAAACATAAATGCGCCATAATAATTATATGGGTACCAAATCTCCCTGTAGATATTCGAAATAGTTATTAATTTTTACAGAAGGGAAAACTTTTAGAGCCGTATAATTTTATTCGTTTTATTTTCATTGATAACACTATCAATACCCATTATAAAAAATAAATTCCGGCTTAAAACATAAGAAATTAAAATCTAACTGATTGGTAGTTTTCATTTATTTACAGATACCTAATTAGATATTTTCACATCCGGTGCAAGCCGACAGTTATGAAAGTTTAAAATGTCATCAATTCGTGTTTTTTGCTTTTTTGTATCGGCATACAATAAACTTTTACTATTTGCTGTTTTTTTTGAAATTGGCTTTTTACATAGTTTTTATTTTTATATTTTATGTGTAGACATAGTACCTTTTAGCAAAAAATCAGTAGGTGAAAGAAAACGACTTACGACACGACATATGGCTCAGTTTGAAGTGAGTCTACTTACTGCGCCAGCGGTCGCGGGTTCGAGTACCGCTGGGGGCATTCATTTCTGAGCACGAATATTTGTATGTCAGTCATGGGTTAATATTCATACTTATAATATGTGTGTAGTTAAAATTATATACTATGTTTAGTGTTGGAGCTACCTAGTATCTATAACACAAGTAGATAGCGCTGTGTTTAATGATATCCTAACATATTTAAAAAAGACTGAATTGAGAACCTCCCTTTGGGGTCGTCCATAAATCACGTGATGTTTGAATGGGGGGGGAGGGGGTTCGGAAAAAATCACGAAATATCACCAGGAGGGAGGGGGGGTGTAGTGAATTATCACGTGATTTTTTTTTACTCACCGTTGGGATTATCCCGCGCGCCGCGACAATCGCCGACCTTTTATAATAATAAGCCTATTCACCTCCAAAACTTCTCTGAATAACTACGGGAACTACTATTGCAAGAAATGGCACTTTTAAAGGCTATGCTATTAATAAATCGTGTATTATAAATTCTTTATAACAGATGATGAGACCAATAGGAAGGGCCAAACATTCCCCCAGACACACGAAGCGTCGCTTTTAGTAAGAATGGAAGTGTAATAATGAACCGATTGGTATTAATTGCTTTGGATTGCTTATAAAAAGTATTGACATACTTCCATTAATATCATGTATAAAAATAAGTAACGTTACATTGTTATAGTAGTAGTTATAAGTTACAGACGGACGAATTATACATTTTAATGATATTCTCAAAAACTTTTACTATATTTACATATGTGAATGTCAGCACTGAAAGTTTAAAAAAAATTGAATACTATTTTGACTTAACTTTAGCACCGGGTGATGTACCCAGTGCTCAAAGTTAATTGACCGTCGGTCGAAACTAGAGGGTATTCATACAGTCAAAGACCATACATAAACCACCTAATCCCATTGATTTTGTTAATGAGAAAAAAAATTCAGGCAGGATTTTAGTCGAGTCGTAAGGATTCTGTAGGTGCTAGTGCACAAAAAAACTACGAAAAAAGAAGCAGTAGCCAGTAAGTATATTATGCGTCACTCCCAGTCACATAGACTAGACTCATACTTCCGCATGACTCTTATGGAACCCAACTTGATGGACAAGGAAGGACAACAGATCTTAAAAAAATTTACTTTTAAAAAAGGCTGAAGAATTCCACACAGAAGTGTGAAATAATAAGGTTATCGACAGCCATGACGTCTGAGTAGAGTATGTCGTCTGTCGAGTAGAATGACAGTGCTTTATTCTATGACTTCCTTCTCCGCAGTAGTATAGCGGACATGTGTGAGAGAGCCAGTATTTGCTTCAGATACAATAGTAAAATTTCACGATTATTATTTTGTCATTTATTCTTCTTAATTAGAATTTTTACATTTTTATCACGGTGCTTAAATTACCAAAATTATATTAGATTATACCTGTTAACCTTTATTTAAAAATAATATTCTGATTTTTTAAGGTACTTTGTAAAAAAATACACGTGATTTTGAGTGGGGGGGGGGGGGGGGGGGGTAACCTTAAACCTCACCACGTATCACCATGGGGGAGGGGGGGGTCTAAAAAGTTGCTTAAAAACATCACGTGATTTATGGACGACCCCTTTTTAAGTCGGTTGAAACTATTTTTCATAGCAGTCTAATGTTATTTTGTACAGAATTAACGAGTACTTAAGATAAAGCGAATTCGATTGTGTTGGAAGGCATTTTGTATATAAAAAATATTCTAAATTAAAACAAGTACTATAAAAGTCGCAAGTCTAAAAATAGTTGGTTAAAAATACGCTTTATATTTTGGATGGCATATTCGTTTAAACTTTAATATTATATGCAATGTATGAAGAGAGCATGCAGGAGATGAGAGAGAGAGGTCTTGTAATGTTATGAAACCAGGGTCGTAGCATAAACTTAGATAGCGCAATTTGGCTAAGTGTTGCATATGTTTTTATTACGTTGTGATCTCTTTAGTTAGTTTAAAGGTCATAGGTTCAATTCTAGGGTGAACAAGTTTTTATCTATACTAATTCTAACTATACATCTATATCTATACATATAAATAAAATTGGAGTGTCTGTTTTTAATTTCAAATTAACAAATTTTTAGTAAATGCATATGAAAGTATATACGATAATAGCAACAATAGCCAGTTTTAAAATGTTTTGTCTGTCTGTCTTTCTGTTTGTTCCGGCTAATCTCTGAAACGGCTGGACCGATTTTGACAAGACTTTCACTCGCAGATAGCTAATGTTATAAGGCGTAACTAGGTCTACTGTTTAACTGACTTCAAAAAAGGAGGAGATAAAAATTTTATTTCTTTTAACTAGCGGAATGGCTTCGCTGACGCTAAGCCTAGTAATTAATAATTCCAACAATCAAAAAACTTGTATAAATATTTTTTCTTTGAAATTATAAATATACTACTTTCTTTCTAAAAACACAGAGCTAATCTTATTATAGCCAGTTTTGATGATAAATAAGGCCATTTTTCCACTAAGAAAGTAGTGCTGTGACCCAGCGGGAGAATGCTAAGCTAACATTTTTGCCGTTTTTTCAAGACTTGAATATTAATTACATCAATAAATGTGCCTTTAATTTGTTACCCTCGTTTCGCTCGCGTGCGTTTTAATTCTTTTGAGTGGAACCATATTTCTGTTTTTAAGAAAAAAGAAGCCTATGTACTCTTTATAATATGTAGCTCTTGATAGGTAAAAGAATTTTTAAAATTTTTCTTGTAGTTTTTAGATTATCTATTACAAACAAACTTACAAAAATCTTTATAATATTAGTATTAATTGAAATAAAATAGTATTTTAAGTTAAATGTTATTTATTTACCAGAAGATACCAGTTTTTACAAAGTGAACTTGTTCACTGAACTCGTCGCGTCGCGGACTGCGCTCTTATCTCTGAGCATTTGTAGAAACTTGTGATTTAAGAGGTAACTAACTTTTTCTCCCGGTTTCATTCTCGAGGAGCTAAATTTAAACAGCATACTGCACTTTTGTAAAACTTCCCTATTTTATTTTTATTTAAAGCATGCAGAGTTTTAACATTTTTTGACGACACGTTTGGCACAGTTTGTAGTGACCCTACTTTCTTGCGCCAGCGGTCGCGGGTTCGAGTCCCGCTTGTGGCATTCATTTGTTAAACTAAAATGCTTGTACTCAAGTCATGGGTGTTTATATTTATAATATGTATGTATTTAAACTTATGTATGTAGTATATCAACTATCTGGTACCCGTAACACAAGCTTCCTTCGTTGGTTACCACGGAACTAGATGGCGCTGTATGTAATAATGTCCCAACATATTTTATTTATTAAATATTATTATAATATATTGTCTTGTAAACGTTCAACGTCTAACTTCTCCCATACATCGGGTTGATTATTTCAATAAGTTTTCATTGCTCTCAACCGAGTTGGATTAAATGTAGGGATTTAAACCAACATTGTACCCGAAATTACTTTTCTTGGGCTAAAACTATGTGAAAGTTTGCATTTCGAGACTGTTACGTGAAGCATCCTCTACATACATAACTTGCAAAGGATGTGAGTTTGTACGTAGCTCCAAATATAAACTTAACTTCACACAAAACTATCGGATCTCGGATTTTTTCGGAATTAATTAGATTTTTGACTCAGGAGAAAAAATAAAAACTTTCGCATTTGTATTCTTAGAGAGAAACGTAAAATATCGTAAATTATTTGTTTTTGAATAACTTGATAGCTAAGAGAAAAATACTATGTACGTTAATCTTGTCGCAGTGGAAGGGCTCATTAGTGACATTCCATCAGGACAGGAAGCTAAGAAACACACTACAAGGTGGCTTATTTCGATGGAGAGTGTACGGTGCTGGTTGCTTCTGGTATTTTCTGATAATAGTGTAGACTGATGTAGCAATCTAAAGTTTACTGCGTAAAACTAGGTAATCATGATAGAAAAGTTTCTAGCATGAAAATATCAGAGGTGAGAGACCCGGATTTGAACCCGCATCACTTGGTTATACAAGCGAGCCCGTTACCACTAGGCTCTCGTGTTTGTCTCGTTAATTATCGTTAACAACTTGAATCGCCTTTGACTTTTTAGTCAAAAATATAATATTATGAAAATCTAAAGAATTTTGAAAGATATCATGTCATGTGCTATTTACGAGTATATTATCTCAGACGACCACTCTCTTTATAAACTTTTATATGAAAGTATAATACCAGTTAACGTTATCTTACACTTAATACTATTTATTAGTCAGTTTTAAAGAAATAATTTTACCTTTATTCCCTCACCAATTGGCATCTTAAATAGCTCCATTTTACATCCCTCCCGTTAGCATTCCGCGCGTGTTCGACGTCAATTTGGCCATATTCAGAGATACTCGTTAAAACTTTCAGCTGCAACGCGATACGAAACTTCTAACTGGTTTTTATATGGATTCGCAACAAAAACATTTTAAAATCAGAGCGCAAGCGCATAACAATGGTATGAGAGGCAAATTAAGAGGGTACAACGTTTGAATACTGATTGGAGTAACTTTTCTAATATTTTTATTGAATGATTTTAAAATATTCTGTTGATACAATGTTGTAAAGTAAGAACTATTTTAGTTTGCTGTATTAATTTAGATCATGCTTAGGTTAGTGTAAAAGTGAACTATTAAAACAAAAGGAACGAAAGGTCATGTTTGTCTCTTTTCTCTTCTGCCGTTTTAGGTTCCAGGATTATTTCATTGATATTACTTTATTTATATATATTTTTTAAAAGGATAGGATAATTGTTATAACCCTATTTCTTTATTAAAATAAAAAGAAATCTAAGTTTTTCTTTGTAACATCTGCCAGTGAAATTCTCGTCTAACTCTGTCCAGCTGATACAAAGATTAGCCGAAATAAATAGACAAACCGACAGACAGGCATACTGTTCAAAATATTTTTTTTCTTATTAGTACCATTTAGAGATACATATTATTATTTAATAAAAAGGTGTTATGTTGATATAACAAACAGACATTTCAATTTTATTTCTCTATATAAATAGTGATCAATATAAAAATAAATAATTGGTGATCAAGACAGTGGTAGCCCAGCGGTAACGCGGTCGCTTGGATAACCGAGTGATGCGGGTTCAAATCCGGGTCTCGCACCTCTGATATTTTCATGTGCGAATCATTTCTATCATGATTACCACTTGTCTTACGGTGAAGGAAAACATCGTGAGGAAACCTGCATGTTTGAGAAAAACCTTACAAGTTTTCAAAAGACATGTGGACTATGGCCTGATCCCCCTCGTACTGAGGGAGGCCCGTGCCCAGCAGTGGGACGTTGAAAAGGGCTGATGATATAAATAGGGACAAGGACATTAACAGAGATGAAATATTGTCACCTACCAAACCGCTGTCAAGAATACTGCGAGTATTCCCATAATTAAAATGCTTTCAGAATATAGGATTTCTTCAAAATTACATTTTTAAAAGTGAATCTGTAATTACTCTATGTGACTTGGTGAGAGCTGACCCTATTTCAGATGAGAGGACAGTTGTCAAGGGAGATGCGAATGTGGGTTAAAACAGTAGTCTGTTGTATTTAAAAGTAGTGTTATAGTTAATATATATGTATGAACAATTTTTTTTTTTTTAATTTTTTTATTAAGTCTTGCAACTTTTGATGGTGATCAGAAACATTTTTCATCTATTTTGGAAATTTTTAAGATTCGTATGTACATAATATGATTTCTTATTTTTCTTGTTTAGTAAGTTTTATGCTACACTGTCTCATAATTTTATTTTTTTTTAATTATTATAATAAAAAAGTTTAGATTTTGATGGTGATGACAAGTTCTACTGTACGACCACATGTCGCTAATGTAATTTTCAAAATTCAAGATTAGTGTCACATCATGAGATTGCTCTTAAATATTTTTATGTATAGTTTATTTTTTTTAAAAGTACAAGTTTAAAGGTTTAAAATGTAATATTGTAATTACTATATTGCTGACGCATGATTCTTACGCATGTCAAATCTAATAAATCATGCTGTTAAGTATTGGAACGTTTAAATGCTTGCTATTGTCCATAATAAATGAAAAACCGATTTAATGATCTAATTTTGAAATAAAAAAATCTTGAATGTTAAAAATGAATTGAAAATCGATTAAACTGCTTTTCTTCCACACTTTATTAGACGGGAATCTATTTATTTATATCGATACAAATACATATTACATAGCATACAACATACAAAGCTTTTATCTATACTAATAATAGTATAGAAATATCACAAAGGCCATTTTTATTCATCAGCTCACATGCAGTTATGTATGCAAATTTACATCTTATAGTTAAACTAGCTGATACCCGCGACTTCGTCCGCGTTGCTTGAAATATTAACAAAGTTTTCCGCATGCGTGCTACGCCGCTTGCCCCACTACTCCGCGAGAAGGAAACATACATCACTGAACACGCAGTGCATATAAATCGTTGTTTCTTGAAACTTTAATAACTTTTTATTAAGTGAAGATATCGCAATCATTTTTTTTTGATAAGGGCCAAGTGTCTAAGAAATAAAACTTAGAAAGTTTCATTGAAATCTATGCAGTAGTTTTTCCGTGATGCGCGCACAACTGCAGACCTCTATCATTTTATTTATATAGATATCTCGTGTCACGGTGTTTGTACGAACTTCTCCGAAAGGATTTGACCGATTTTTATTAATTTTTTGTGTACATTTTGTAGGTCCGAGAATAGGTCGTAAGCAATTTTTTATTCCCTTAGGTGACAAGGGTATCCAGATATTTTGTTTTTTTTTATTTTTAGACCAAATTTTTTTACTTTTTTATAATTTTGCATTAAAATATACTTTATTTTTCATCCTTCTAGCATCAATTAGAACGCGGGCGAAGCCGCGAAAAATTTGCTGTTGTCGTGCTTTCCTCTTCTGTCACGAGTCTTCATACTACAAACTATTAGAAGCTTTTTATTTACAAGGGAGTTTTAAATCGTACTTTAAAATTTGGCGTCAAAGTTCGTAGGAAATGAGCTCTTGCACCGAGAAAATGAATTCGCTGCGGAAACACGCGGTGACCCGATTTCGGGCAGACATTTGTGGAGTTCTGTTTTTGGGCACAACTCAATAGTGGTTTGGATTTTGAGATAAATATTTCCCGTTCGAAATACCTATGTTTAAAAAATAAAACTCCGTTATGCTTAACGTCAGGTGTGTAATGTAAAATCAAGAAAATAACTTTCGTTGTACTGCTAACAGCTACACTTGTATTTTTAAGAAAGAAGAAATATATATGTAACTTATTTAACATTTTTATTACCTTGAAACCAAGACTTTTCTAAATACAAAATTTATGATATCAATTTATATATAGCTAGCATTTCCCGCGGCTCCGCACGCATTCTAAGGGCCGGCAACCAAATACTTTCTGAGTCGCACGGTATGGTACCTCGTAGAACTAACGCTCGTCCTTCCCATTTTTGCAACATTTTTCATTAATGCTCCGCTCCTATTGGTCGTAGCGTGATGTAATATAGCCAATAGCCTTGCTCTATAAATGGACTATCTAACACATAAAGAATTTTTTGATTGGGACCACTAGTTCCTGAGATTAGCGCGTTTAACCAAACAAACAAACTCTTCTGCTTTATAATATTAGTATAGATATCAAAAGACTTCATTATTATGACATATCCTGGTATTTATTTATACATAACTTGTAACATGTTACAAATTCAATAAGTTCCAGTAGTTAACAACATGTCGTAATAACGCTAACATTCTTCCGGTGAACACTTAGCACCCAACTTCCGCCATATATCCCGTTGATTGTTTTCCAAGTTTGCATTGCTTCAGTCACTAATTAAACGCAGATTTACACAAAATTGTGCACATTGGTTAATGAAGGAGATTAGTTTGAACGCTACTTCAGTATGTGATAAGGGAGTATGTAAACTAAGCCTGGAAGTTTGGGGTGCGAAATTGTTTTCTGACATAACCGCATGACCTCTTTATAAATGAATGTTAAGAATGAATGTGCAATGGTTGATTAGATTGGTATTAATTTTAACTTTTAATAAACATATTTATTAAAATAAAGTTAAGATAAAGAAATTTAATGATCCACTAAAGAAGATTTCAACTCTATTTTAATCATTACGGAAAAGAGGCGGTGTATATTACACCCATTATACCTCATCAGCCTATGAATGTCTCCATATTTAAAGCATAATTTAGAATTTTTGATCGAAAAATCTAAAAAATATTTCTGGTCTCATAAGACACGCAAAACTTAATTATCTATAGAAACCTGCACTAGCTCTTGACCAACGAAATGTATTGAAAAAAGCTAGATTGTTTATAATATGAATTCTAAGTGGTTTAATATATATTGTAAAGAAATACTCGTATAAGAAGATATAAATTTGCCAACTGAATCCTTATCCAGAGTTATCAAAGACCATACAGATGTTGAGTAATCTGATATTCATTAAAAACAACTTAGTGTAGGCGAGGCGCATAATCGGTGACTCGTACATGTTCTTCACAAGGTGGTGGCACACTGAGGGTAGTATATTTAAAAAAATCTTATATTTGATTATATATGTATGTAAATAGCATCGAGTATAGATACACAGTACTATAGTACGGTACAGTGTATTTAATTATTATTAATTCATGTTTTGATAATAATATAACTGTGAATGTATACTTGACCTAATTACTTACTTTATTACTTTTTTACCGCCGAACTGATTTTAAAAATGTCTTGGCATAGGCTATATAAAAAGTAAAGGCTTTTACATATAGAATACTTTACTATATGATAGAAAAAGGGAAAAAAATATTTTTACTTAATTAGTTATATGCGGCTTCACCCGCGTTGAAACTTCCAATCGCTTCCTTTCACAGGATCATCCACTTGGTTAATCTGAAGATTGCTTGAAAATTTCATCAAAAAACATCACATCTTTTGTTTTGGATTTGTCTCTTGCTATATTTCATTTATTTTTGTCTCTTAATTATAATTATTTTGTTACATACACACATTACATAAACCTTTGTGTTTGATATGAAAAAGGTATTAACTCCTGAAACACAGGTTTCTAGTGCAGGAGCTAGGGCCATTTGCAAGTTTACCAATGATTTAATTTTTCAATAAAGTTCCTTTTTTTAAATACATTCATTTTTATTTTTACAGTGTTGTAAATATCTGCACTAAGTATATATGTCGTTGTTTCGTCTGTATATTGTTGATATCCTATTTATTTTATAATAAACGAACCCAAGCAAAGTTAAATAGCCTAAAAAATATATTTCGTAAAGTTATTGCTGAGTGTACACCCATCTTACAAGGCTCGCTTATTCAAACCAGGTAGGTGAGCAAGTAAATTGGATTTCAAGTTCTTTAATCTTCTAGAACTCGCACTGCGTAAGATATTTTATCAATTTGAATGTTGAACAACTCTTGACAAAGTGGGTTTATTCTTATCATTCGCTTAGCACCGATGTGATATACTCGAAGCTTAGCTCTGTAAATTATCGTTCAAAGTTTCGCTTTGAGGACGCGTGTTAGATATAACTTATTAATTTGTCTTTATATTTTTAAACAAAGTTATTTTGCATTTATTCAAATAATATGACTTAAATAAGATACTGTATGTATAAGACAAGCGACTCACCCTTGCTCGGCTCGGATTTGTTCCTACGTACATTTGAACGGTTAATGTCATATATTTCCCCAGGACTAATAAGTTTCAGTTTTACCAAATTCATCGAAATAGTATTTTTCCAGTATTTTTCTAGTAATGCGGTCACAGACAAGAAAATACTATATAAATGGCCTCTGCGTGGATGATAATGGATTTTAGAATTTAATTACATGTAAATAAATTTACTACAAACATGCTACCTAAATACAAAAAAGGGACTAATGAAGTAACTAACTCAATGGTAACAAATTATGCAAACATCAGCTCGCTTCTGATCAGTATTTAGCCAGTTTTGACGTCCCACTTATGGGCATATATCAAACTCCTAATTTAGAAAACTGTATTACTGGAGTACCTTAATGCAACTTTTATTTAAAAAGTCAATTATAGCGAAATGAAGTATATTAAAAATAGTCACTAAATCATATTGAAATTACAGTAAGACATCTCAGTTTTATACTAATTAAAAATGTAGCTCAAGCCATTAAAATTAACATTAAACAGTATTACCACCATCTACAAGCCTTAGACAAAGTTTTAAAAACTGTTCATTTCAAACGAGCTACGAACTCGAGCCGAGCAATGTTTAACGTTGCTCAAACACTAGAACAACTCCATTGGTTTCAATAGTAAATTCAACGTGGCACTAGAAATTACTGCGTGTAATTCCCACTAGTTCGCTTAATTAAACACAACAAGATTAACTCTAACTTGACATATCGTTTTAGCATTATAATTCCTTTTTTATATTGGATTTAGCGCGAGCAAAGCCACGGGCTACGCTAGTAATGTATACAAAAACTTGACAAATTATATACTTAAACCTTCCTCGAGAACCACTCTATCCATTTGTGAAAATAGCATGTAAATCGGTGCAATAGTTTTTAAGTTTATCGCGAATAAACAGACAGACGCAGCTGAGGAATTTGTTTTATAATGCGACATGGCAATGGTAGCCTAGTAACGCGTTCGATTCGAAATCTGAGAGAACCGAATCGTTTTTAATACTATTACGACATTTTTTACGGGGAAGGAAAACATCGTGAGGAAACCTCCATAACTTAGAGACCTAGCGGAGCTATTAACCCGCTAGACCAGCGTGATGGACTATAGCTTGATACTCCTCTTATGCACAGATCTAAGACATAAAAAACGTCTGAATACAATACATATAATATTTAAATACATATTTTCTAAAAAAATCTTCTACACAGGATTTTGGTTGGAAAACAAACCAAAAAAAGAAGCTACAATGTATTATTATCATTACATAGTATAAAACAAAGTCGCTTTCTGTCTGTCTGTCCCTATATATGCTTAGATCTTTTAGAATACAGAACGGATTTTTATGCGATTTTACTAGCGGAACCTGGGGCTTTACTCGCGTTAAATCCAGGAACGAGTCCAAGCGAAGTGAGGGCGAGTCGCTAGAAGCTTTATATTTTCTTCGAATTATTCTACGAAATTTTAATTTGCTTCGTATTAATCATACTTAGTAATTACACAATACACATCTTATTTAACTTTTAGTTTAGTTTATCTTACATACTGACTACTTCAAACCAACCCTTTGAACAGCCCTTGAACCCTTGAACTTTGCAAACTTTGCAGAAATTCTCTTGGATCCCGTGAGAACTTCTGTCAGCCTGTCATTGCCTATTTACGTAAAATTTTCTGAATGGAATAGTTGACATTTGATTTATTATTATAGATATACTCTAGGGGCGTAGATAGCGTGGGAGATATTACCGGTAATTGGTGGTGTCATCCCTTAAAACCTACCTCTTAAAAGCTCTAGAATATAAGGATAAAATATATGATATCATCCCTAAAATATGACATCAATACTATAGGTTTTCCATAAGTTCGATTCGTAAAAAATGACATTCGCAAGTAAAGAAAATAGGGATTTTTTATAGATTTTTTAAAACACGGAATCCAGGAAAAAGAATGTAAAGGATTTTAGATATGCACTTTTCTTGAAAACTGGTAAACAATTGAAGTAGATAAATATGCTGGGACATTATTACAACAGCACCATCTAGTTCCGTGATAAGCTAAGAGGCTTGTGTTACGGATACTAGATGGTTGATATACTATAAATTTTAAATACATACGAATTATAAATATATACACATGACTGGTGTACAAACATTCGTGCTCAATCATTCATTTGTATTCCCCCAGCGAGACTCAAACCCGCGACTGCTGGCTCAGAAAGTAGAGTCACTACCAACTGAGCCAAAAGTGTCACCAGATGTTACATAACACACAAAAGCACACACAAATCAAGAAATAGTACCTCTTTCTTTTCAAAGTCGGTGGAAATTGTAGCCAAGCATTCCTCGAGGCGTGCATTTGGAATTGCAAATCTTAATACTCTTACCGGTAGACTGCCTCCATAATGTATTATAAGGTGCTTATAAATCTCTTAGAATTTACATGTCCCTGATTAATAATGTAAATGTATGTATGTGTATTCGTAATTTTCTGACATTAACCCTTATAAAGAAGAAAGTGAGTACTTAAATTATCGTCTACTTCATATTTTACTATATAATAATTTATTCCCTTTGAGGATGCTCTTTTTAAAAAATATTTTATTTAGATCTTCGAAAGGTTTCGATTTGAAAATTTTATCATAATATTCAAACTTCCATAATCAATAACAACCGTGTACCTATATAAAATTAATTTAAAATACACTTTTGTTTGGAATTATGTGTAATCTATATATATAAAAGAAAGTCGTGTTAGTTACACCATTTATAACTCAAGAACGGCTAAACCGATTTAGCTGAAAATTGGTGGGGAGGTAGCTTAGAGCCAGGAGAAGGACATAGGATACTTTTTATCCCGTTCAACCGCGTTCCCATGTGACATGGAATAACGAAAATGACAGCTAAACGTTAATTTGTCTATGGTTAAGTATGGTTTTTATAAATTTTGACAGAAATCAATAATCAGTTATTTGTATTCTGGCGGAACAGAGTTCGCCGGGTCAGCTAGTTAGACATAAATAAAAAATATGTACCAGACCAGTTGAACTCGTGTGAGTTCCGCACATTTAAATACTTATAATTTTTTTTACCATAAACTATATTCAGACCATAAACTATACTTCCTTCAGTACGAGGGGTATCAGGACATAGTCCACCACGCTGGCTTAGTGCGTGTTGGTGGACTTCACATGTCTTTCGAAAACTTGCTAGGTTCTCAGACATATAGGCTTCTTAGCGATGTTTTCCCTGACCATAAATCAAGAGAATTTCACACATGAAATCATCAAATGTGCGAAAGGCAGATTTGAACCCACATCACTCGGTTTTTGGAGCGAGCGCGTCAGACCGAGAGCTATCACCGTACTATTCACCGTAAGATAAGTGGTTATCATTTTAGAAATGATGTACACATGAAAATATCAGAGTTGCAAGACCCGGATTTGAACCCGCATCACTCGGTTTTACAGGCGACCGCGTTACCACTGGGCTACCATTTTTAATTATAAGTGATGCTCTGTTTGTTTTAGGCGTTATTACAAAAAAATAAGTAGTAATATTTAATGTTCATTACTTGTATTATAAAAATGTATAATTTTAATTTGAAAAAAACTCAGTTGTTTTCTAGTAACGCGCGGAACCCTAAAAAAGTATTAGGTATGAAAGGTTTTTTTTGCTTTATCATGGCATTAATGTACCGTTATGTTAGTAAGGGGTAATGCATACGTTGTTTGTTGATTAATACATCGAATATGATTCGTCATTTAAACTTACTGTTGTACACTTTGTAAGAAATTCTCAACATTTTTTGCCAGGCTTTCATAACAATAGTCATGAATATTTATGCTTAGTATACACGTTTACCAAGTAACAAGTAAATCATCATCATCAGTCCTTTTTTTAACGTCCCACTGCTGGGCACGGGCCTCCTTCAGTACGAAGGGGATCTGGCTATAGTTCGCCGCGCTGGCCTAGTGCGTGTTGGCGGACTTCACATGTCTTTCGAAAACTTGCTAGGTTTTCTCAGACATGCAGGTTTCCTCACGATGTTTTCCTTCACCGTAAGACAAGTGGTAATCTTGATAGAAATGATTCGCACATTAAAATATCAGAGGTGCGAGACCCGGATTTGAACTCGCATCACTCAGTTGTTCAAGTGAGCGCGTAACCGCTGGGCTACCACTGTCTAACAAGTATATACGTTTACCAAATTGTTGCTGTAGAAGTCGCGGGTTCGATTACCGCTGGTACATTTATCTGAGATGAGCACGAAGTACTTATCCATATTTATACTATGTATGTACATAACATTTTTCGTGTAGTATATTAAATATTTGGTATCCATAACACAAGCCTTGTAGCTTACCATAGAACTGGTCTGTGTTGTGTGTCGTATCACTACATAGTATAAAACCAAGTCGCTTTCTCTGTCCCTATATCCCTATGTATGCTTAAATCTTTAAAACTACGCAACGGATTTTGATGCGGTTTTTTTAATAGATAGAGCGATTCAAGAGGAAGGTTTATATGCATAACTAGCAGATCCCGCGGCGTTGCCTGTGCTAAATCTAGGGAAGAGCCCAAGCGAAGCGAGGGCGAGTCGCTAGTATTTTAATACGAGCATTGTTACTCCATCTCCATACTACAAAAACATAGGATAATTTCCCGCAGTAAAATGTATCCTATAATATCTGGATAATTAGCTATCATCATACTAAATTCCATTAAAATATGTCCAGTGGTTTTCTTTTGATGCGGTCATAGACAGACAGACTGATTTAAATATTAAAAGCTATAGATTAGGCCCCTGTATTGCTAATAACAACTTAATAATAAGATTAAAAAAAAGTGCGTGTGTACAAAGTACATGTCAGAAGTAAAACTAATTTTTAAATCTCGTTTATATTAATACTAAATAAGCTCGTTGAGAGAGGGAGATGGCGCGAAGGTCACACCCACGAGTTAGACAGAGTTAGAATGTCACTGACTCGCGGTGGGCGAGATCTAACTAAGGCTAACTCTTCCCCGTCTTTGAGCGCCTGGTACTATGGACTTATTTTTTCGTTTCATTGAGTTTGAAATTACAACGATTCTAAAGAAGTTTCACTTCAAAAATATATTATGTAATCTACTGATTCTACTCGAAAATAAATTATGGTATGTATGTGGGATTTGTAAAAAGAGTATGCATGTAAGAATGAAAGGCAATGAATGAAAGGATTTTAAGAATGGAATGCGTGAAAAGTATAAAAGGAAGATAGGAGAATTTCTTGTCATTATGGCGACACGACGTAACGCATAAATGTTATATCTAATATTTTAAAATATAAATAGTCTGTGAGCTCTAACAAAGTGCTTTTATTTAACATTTTTTCGATCCTACATGTATAAACGAAAGGAATTAGGAAAATTGATTCATTCAGTGAAGACACCACAAAGTAGACTCCACAACAAATGAATAACCATTTGGAACAGGCTCAAACACTAAAACCTAATCCCGAAGTAAAAATCCGCCAGAAATTGTCAAAACAAATATATGAAGCCTACAAAATATATTTCCATTCCATAAACCAGAACTGCCCACTAAAATTTAAGCAAAGGTAGCTCGAAGTTATTCTTATTACACTGCCTTTGGTTTCCACTCACAGTAAATCAATGTTAAATGTAGAAGAAAATATCGATGAGCTTCCGCACGACTTGCTCTGCGGTGAATGTACTTATAATATAATGATAACTAATCTTGCTGACTTTCTACGTTAAATTTAACATTTTTATACATTTTTCTGTAAAAAATACTTATATAATAAATGCATAAGTAGCTTTGTCTGTCTGTTACGTAGATACGCCGAAGCTGCTAAGCTAATTTTGATAAAGCTCAGTGTAGCAGAGCTATGGGACATTTTAGAAGGACAAAGGACACTTATTGTCGATGAAACTTGAAAGGGAAGAAATAGGAGTTGAATGATTGAATGGGGAACAAATAAGTTCTGGAGTTGAGGACAAAAAAAAACGTTATATCCTATAATTTAGGTAAATTTATACTATGGTTTATATACCTACTATTTATAATAGCTAAATTGCTTTCTTCATTTCGATTTATTTTTGTATTTTATTGGCAAACTCTCTCAAAAAATAAATTAAACGGTTTTTATAATTTCGTAATAAAATAAGTGTAGCCTTAGTTATTCCTCATAACTTTAGCTATCTGCGAATAAAAATCCCGTCAAAATCGGTCCAGCTTTTTCTGAGATTCGCTACAAACAGACAGACAGACACTTCAATTTTATTTATATGTACTGATGCCTATTGTATCGCCTCGTAAATTGTGTTATACTCACCGATACATTTTTTTTGAGAAGTAATTATAATTATATTAAAAATTAACGTCAGCCGTGTAAAGTCAGGACTAGTTGCTGGATGATATAAGAATATGTCTTAAGCAAGTCAAAGTAGTAGATTTTTTAACTTTATCCAATTTAACAGTGACTTTACAGACTAGTTAGTAGTTGTATGGGCGTGCCACCGGTTGAAGTTTTAACGAGTGTCCGTACATGGTAGTATAGACTGATGTAGAATTTTAGCGAAAACACAGTGAAAAATGTATTTTTTATTATTTTCTAGGAACGCTACTATTTCTGTATGCACTTACATGGATCTAGGTTACAAGTTAAAATGTGTCGCTATGATAAAATCACACTTTGCTTCATCCACAAAATTCGTTACTGTTTCTAAAATGCCATCTATGGAATATAAAAAAATATTAAAGTCCAGTCAGCGCAAAAAATCCGAATTCACAACTTAACGCAATTGTCTTGATGACATGACCTAATATTATGGACTTTACTATATAAAAAAAAGTAATTTTTCTTTCTTTATTTTCCAAGTTTTAACGGTGAGATAATCACTCAAAACTATATTGCTGTAAAGTATTCAATACCTATTTGACCAAAAATTAAAACAAATCCAAAAAAAACTGAAAAGATAATTTAATTTATAACGTCAAATATTCGTGTCTAAGCATTTATGTCTTTTTAAGCTGATATTCTGTAATTTGAAGCAATTACCTACATAATAGTTAATATCTGGCAAAATCGATTAACTTACTGCAGTCGGACATCGATCGAGATCAAAGAAAGCTCTTTAGAACATTATAGAGCAAACCTGAGCTTTTCATTACTGCAAAAGCTTTATTAGTTCTTTGCAGTTCTGTGATGCACTTTTGTGGTTAATATTAGAGCGTAGGAGTTTGAATCCTATTACATACAAATAAGATTCAAAAGACAATGATAAATTAATGTGTGTTGCCCGTTTATGTAAACGTAAACTGTCCTAAATTGGGATTTTAACTTGATGTGTTGTTTTAAATAATATTAAATATACGATTTATTATTGATTTTCCTAAAACTTTGAACTTAAATTATATGGATATTTGTATTTTATGTATTTAGTCCTTTTTAACGTCTTACTGGTAGGTATGGGCCTCCCTCAAGTGCGTGTTGGCGGACTTCACATGTCTTTCGAAAACTTGCTAGGTTCTCTCAGACATGCAGTTTCGACGATGTTTTTCTTAACCATAAGACGTGGAGAGTTGAGACGTGGTAATCAAGTTAGGAATTCGCACCTGAAAATATCAGAAGTGCGAGACCCGGATTCGAACCCGCATCACTCGGTTATCCAAGCGAGCTCGTTACCGCTGGGCTAGCACGGTCTGTATATGGATATATAAACATAAAAAAAACTCTTAAATGTATTAATTTTTATATAGTGATATGAGAATTGAGATACTTTTTAATAATAAATGTATTGTTTATTTTAATGTTTATTTACATAAATATTTTTTTAGATAACGGACAAAGATCTTCATACAAAATTCTAAATCGTAAACAATAATATATGTATAGAATACTATAGTAGTGAGAGCAAACAAAGGCTAATTTCTATGGAATTTAATACAACTGTTAAAAGATATTTGCGTAGGACCAAAATAATATTTAGTAAACACAAATACGTGGAATCTAACAATTTCTTAGAGAACAGCGACTATAATAACTTATGTATATTAAAACGCATTATATTTATTAAACTAGCGACTCAATCTCGCTTCACTCGGGTTTGTTTATGGGTAATATAATGTTTTTTTTGGAATCCTTAACCTATCAGTAGATAGCTAGTGAAAGTTCCAAGAAAATCAGTCCAGCCCTTTTAGAGAAGGAAGGACATAACAAAAATTTAAGAGTATGTTTTCTTATAAGTAACGTATATAACTTTATAAGACACTATAAAAAGACACTCCAATTTTATTTATCTGTATGAAAAATGGCATAGGTACTACTAATAAGCGTACTAGTACAACCTTTATCGTATTTACAACGGGTTTCAAGAGTAAAGAATAATGAATTCCCATTGAATTCCTTTAATATTAGTTTACCATAATTATATCGATATATAATATATCATTTACAATACAAAACTGGCATTCATGTATAATTCAAAATGAAGACTTTTTAATAATAAATGCTGCAACCTTGACCATACGTAGCATAAAAATACTTGGCAATGTTCCTACAAAGAGAACCAAAAAGTATGCATTTCAACGTTTCGTTTCATTGTGGCACTATGAGTAATAGCCTGTGCCGATGTGAGTGATGGTCGGAAGGCAAGATGGCGTCCGTCAAAATGGCGGCCAAGTGTAGCTCATCATTTATAGCTTGTAGCTATCAATATTGAAGTTTATATTCAAACGTAAGTTTTTGCTTAAAAATTATTTGAGTTTATTTGACTTGCTATAAAACTTTGCAGCTTTTTAATTGTTTCTAATATCCTTCGTTATTTGCAAAACGCCTACTAACATACAAGATACATATTTTTCAATCTTTAATAAATCGAATGCAGATAAATCTGAGCTAAGATTTTTTTGATACCCTAATTTTTTATCATGGCGATACCAAATTACATTTATTTCATTAGAAAATATTTAATTACTTTTGTATATTGAAACACATTTTCTAAAAAAAGATGAAAAATATGTATCGTATAATATATTTAACACACAATATTATAGACACATATAATTCTTACAAATTAGGAGAAAATTTACTTCAAGTCTTATTTATATAATACACAAAAAATAGTTCGCATTTTTTTTTCATTTAGATTTTTTCACTTTGCGTGTCAGGTAAAAAGCGCGAGTCTAGTAGCAAAACAAGTATTTATACATCAAAATATAGGTCTTAAAAAGGCTTTTTATAAATGTTTTCTTAAAAATTCCTACAATATCAACAATATTTCTCTGAAACAAATCAATTCTATAGAAAAACACTAAAAATAAAATAATTCACAGCTTCGTTACTTCACTGAATAAAAAGATAAATTTGTAAATAATACAGATTTTCAAATTTATATTTTTTATGAAAATTTCGTCAAAGCTCGTTCCTGAAGAGTGAAAGACTCTCTGAATAAAGCAAAAAGTGACCGCGTCTCTCTTTTGTAGAGGCTAATTTCATTTGCAATAATTTTGGACTACTTCTCGTATTTTCTCGTTGGCTGGTTGAAATAGCTTCTAATATTAGGGAAATTTATATGTAAGATGCACTGTTTTATATAATAAGTACAGTTATATAATGTTCATATATCTATACATATAATACAATTCTAATCGAGTCTTTTTTTTGGAAAATCTAATTGAAATAGACATTATTATCAATATAAAGGCCAAATCTATTGTTTTTTAGATTTTTGTCTGTCTGTCTGTATGTCTTTGTATGACTGCATCACGAGAAAACAATTGGACGGATTTTGTTGAAATTTGGTGTGATGATAGCTGGTCGGGTCAATACATAGGACACTTATATTGCGGGAATATATCTCATTTTTGATAAATCTCAACTAACCATTAAGTACCGGCTATAAAACATCACACGGTATGTGAAATCTATTTTGTTTCCGATCTTTATAACGCGGGTAGAGCCACGGGAAATGCTAGTCTAATATATAAAAACTTATAACGTGTTACGGTGTTTGTGTTCGCGCTTCTCCAAAACGGCTCGATATTTTAATGTTTTTTGTGTATTTAGTGTTGTATTTTAGTTTTTAATTTTTAGGGATAAATGAAAGCCATTATTTCACGGTGTCTTGACCACAGTCCACAGAGTAGTAGAGCGCGCCATAGACAAGTTTATTATTACATGTTTTAAAATATAACTTACATTCTAGGGTTTTTGTTCCAGACAAAGGATATAAAATTATTACTATCTATCACACTCCCCTAATTTTTGCTCCTTTGTCTTTTATAATAAGTTTTACAATGGTTTACAAACATAAAACATTATACAATGAATATGAGAACTTAAATTGAAGTTTTATTTCTTACCTTCTTTCTAATAACAATTATTATTTAAAAATATATTTAGTAATCACTTATACAAAAAGAATATTATTATTAAGTAAACAATTATATTAAGTAGCTAACACAAAAGTTTTGTATATTAAAGTTTAAAGTATATTAAAGTTTTCCATAGATGTAATTTACATAACAATCTTATTAGTATGGTAGTTAAATTTAACTTTAGCTAATATTTTTGTGAAAATGTCTGCTGTTTGTTCATTAGATGAACAATATTTAATTGTCACTTCACCATTCTGCACTTTTTCATGAATAAATTTGAAACGAACGTCTATGTGTTTTGAACGTCTATTTATAACTCCATTTTCAATAAGTCTTATTGCACTTTGATTGTCTACAAGCATTGTCACTTTGACACTATTTAAGTTCAAAAGTTCTTGAATTACTGATTTTAGATATAGAAGTTCTTTGCAACATTCAGCGGCAGCTATGTACTCCGCTTCAGTGCTGGAAAGTGCTACTATAGGTTGACGTCTTGTGCACCAGCTTATTGGACAGTTGCTAAGGAATATTATGTATCCCGTAGTGCTTTTTCTTGTTTCAGCATCTCCTGCATAGTTCGAGTCACAATATGCAGTTATCTCAATATCTCTTTTCTCTTTTGGATAGGTTAATCCTTTCTCTTTTGTTCCTTTTAGGTATTTTAGAATTTGTTTTAAGTTGTGAACATCTTGATCTGTTGGGTTTTCTACTTTTCTACTACAATAATTTACAGCAAAACTTATATCAGGTCTGGTTTTATTTGAAATGTATGTTAAGCTTCCTAGTAATTCTCTGTAAGGAAATATGTTGTTCTTAGCAGATTCTACTCTTTTACTTGATTCTATAGGTATTACTGATACTTTTGATCCCATCATGTCATAATCTTGCAATAGATTTTCTATAAAAAATTCTTGTTTTAATTTTAACTTGTTTTGATTTTGCATTATTTCCATTCCAACATATTTGTTAGGGTTATTATTTACTTTAGTTATAAATCTTTTACCAATTTTTGTCATTATCATGTCTATTTCTTTTTCATCTTCTCCAATTACTATTCCATCATCCACATGTATGCCTAAGAATATTGTGTTATTTTCATTTTTTAAAATACATGGTTCTGATGCAAGTTGTACTAAGCCTTGACTGTTTAAATAATTTGTGAATGTTTTATTCCATTTAAGAGGTGCCTGTTTCATGCCATACAAGGCTTTTTGCAGTTTGCATATACCTTTAGCACTCATTCCCTCAGGTGGGTACATATAGATTTCTTCATCATCATTTAATTCGCCATATAAGAATGCAGTTTTTATGTCAAATGTTTTAATTTTAAAATTGTTTATAGCTGCTATTGCCAAAATCATTCTTAAAGGACTGCTGCTTATCACAGGACTGAAAATCTCATGATAGTCAATTCCTTCTCGTTGTTCAAATCCTCTAACTACTAAGCGAGCTTTGTAGGTGCCATCATCTTTTATCTTCAATACCTATTTATTACTTAGAATCTTTTTTCCTTTAGTGACTTCTTCATTTACAATTTTCCATACTTTATTTTCAATCAAAGATTTTTTTTCATCATCAATAGCCTTTTGCCATTTAAGTTTGTCTTCACCATTAATTGCTTCACTGTATGTTATCATCACATAATCATCATATCTCTGCGGTGGTTTTCTAAGTCTTTTTCCTGGAGCAGGTGTAATATTTTCATTACAGGTTGTTGTTTGTATGTCTGTGTTTGTTGTACCTACTGTATCATTTGGTATACATATATCTTTTTTATTTGATATTCCTGGTTCTACATTTATTATTCCTGGTTCTTCATTTATTATTTCTGGTTCTTCATTTATTATTTCTTCAATTTTATTTGGTAAGTTTTCATTTTCATTATTTTGAGTTTCATCATAACTGGTTGTTAATTCAATTATGTCATTTTCTTCATTTATAGAATTACATTTTTCTTGGTTGTTACTTTTTACAAACTTTACATCTCTTCTTATTATTATTTCTCTATTTTCAGAGTTCCAGAGCCTATAACCAGTTGGAGCATAACCAACCAATATGAGCTTTTCACTTCTTTCATCAAGTTTCTTAAGTGGTTTTAATATTTTTGTGTATACTTCTGAGCCAAATATTTGTATATTTTTCACATTTGGTTTTTTATCATTCCACATTTCTATAGGGGTTTTTATTTGACCGTCTCGTGGAGTTCTATTTAACAAATAGGTTGCTGATAGTACTGCTTCACCCCACATTTCATGGTTCATGTTGGATTCATAAAGCATTGCTCGTACTTTTTCCATTAAGGTGCGATTAAAGCGTTCAGCTTTACCGTTTAGTTGTGGAGTATAAGGTATTGTATAGTCTATTTTTATTCCTCTGTTTTTACACCATTCTTTTAGGTTATTGCTGGAGTATTCTCCACTTCCATCACATCTTATGACACTGACTTTTAGGTTTTTATTTCTTTCTACTTCTTGTACATATTGTTTTAGATACATAAATACTTCGCTTTTGTGATTTAATAGATAGACTTGAGTATAGTTTGTGTAGTCATCAATACATGTTAATAAATATTTCTTGTTATCCCATGTTTCAGGTGAAATGGGTCCACATATGTCTGTGTGTATTGTATGTAATTTTCTTTCAGATTTTTGTCGAGTATGAAATGGAATTCTGGTTTGTTTTGCCTTCATGCATATGTCACAGGTTGAGGTAAGTGTATCTATATCTTTATTAGTAATATTAATCCCTTCAACTGATTTAATAATATTTTTTAATGTTTCTTTTCCAGGATGACCATATCTACGATGCCAATCTTCTGCTGTTTCTTTGTCATATGAAATTAAGACATTTTCTTCAGTATTTGTGTTAATATTAATGTTATATAAACCTTTATCATTTTTCTCACCTTGTAGTATAATTTTATCATCCCTTTTTATTGTTACTTTATCTTTAGTAAATATGACAACTCCTTCCTTCTCCGTTATAGCATTAACTGACAGCAAATTTTTCTCTAGTTTAGGAACATATAGCACATTATCAAAGTTACAGTTTTCAGATTTAATTTTCCCGATTTTAGTGGCTGTGATAGTTTTATTTGTTTCTGCTGTTTTAATTTTAATGTTACATTCTTTTTCATTACTTAAAATTGTATTTTTATTCGTTAAATGACTTGTACAGCCTGAATCTACCACAAAATGTTCTTCGGTAGCTATAAAAGATACCTGATTCTTTCTAAAGTAACAGTTTCTTTCTTCATGGTTATTTTTCTTACAAATATTGCAAGGTTTTTTGTTTTTCTTGAAAAAACAATTATTTTCCTCATGATTATCTTTCTTGCAAAATTTACAGAATTTCTTTTTAAAGTTTTTATTATTTGCTTTAAAAGCAATATTTTCAGTATCAGTACTTACAGTTGTTAAACGTTTTTCTTCAGCCAATAGTCTTGAAATTAAATTATTAGTAGTTTTGTCAGATGTTGCTGTCGACTCCCATGCTGTTATAAAGTTATTATATTTTTCTGGTAATGTCGACATAATTTTTGTTATAAGCATGTTATCATTGATATTCTCACCTAAGCAGTTTAATTGGTACGCTAGGTTTTCAAGCGAACTTATATGGAAAGTCATATCCTGTTTGGTATTGTATGAATATTGGAAAAATTCTTGTAAAGTATTGCACTTTTGTTGGTCACTCTTCTTTTCAAATATGAAGCATAGTTTTTTATACATTTCCGATGCGGTTTTACATGACAATAATAGTGGTAAATGTTTTCTGTCTATTGTACTTGTAATAATTTTCTGTGCCTGGGCATCTTTTTTAAATTTTTCTTTAGAGTCACATGATGTAATATCACCATCGTGTACTATTTCATGTAAATCGCTGCTTTTCAAATGGATATCTACTTGGAATTTCCATAGTATAAACGTTTTTTCATTAGTAAGTCTCTGAATACATGACAAAGCGTCTTTTTCCGCCATCTTTAACCACGCCGTCGCCGACTCTTTAACTTTATTAAGAATATTTTATGTTTTTTCTTATAGTTCGAGTTGTTATTGTGCTTCACACACTTTATTACTTTTTTATTTTAATTTCTGTTTATCGAACTACTTCTCTGCTACCATGTTGTATTTTAGTTTTTAATTTTTAGGGATAAATGAAAGCCATTATTTCACGGTGTCTTGACCACAGTCCACAGAGTAGTAGAGCGCGCCATAGACAAGTTTATTATTACATGTTTTAAAATATAACTTACATTCTAGGGTTTTTGTTCCAGACAAAGGATATAAAATTATTACTATCTATCATTTAGTAGGTATGAGAAAAGGTCGTTTAATATTGTAGAGCAACTTTTGCCTGATCAGTCCGGGTCTCGCACCTTTGATATTTTCAAGTGCGATTCATTTCTATCACGATTACCACTTGTATTACGGTGAAGGAAAACATCGTGAGGAAACCTGCATGTCTGAGAAAACCAAGCAAGTTTTCGAAAGATATTATGTGAAGTCCGCCAACACGCACTAGGCCAGCGCGGTGGACTATGGCCTCATCCCCCTCGTACTAAAGGAAGCCCGTGCCCAGCAGTGGGACGTTAAAAAGGGCTAATGATGATGTTATTTAATTAAATAAAATTACTTAATATATGAATTACTTATATACTTCAATAAAATGTTTGATGTACAGATTCAGAATATAATAGTTTATATAATGTATATTGTATGTAAGTATTTTTTATTATTGTTTGAGTTGAGAATGATTTTTTCTATAACGTGATAAATTTGTTATAACTTGGCAAAGTTTTAGTGTATCTAACATCCTCACACAACTAATTTAGATACTTGTCGAGTATTAAACTTGCGTCTTAATCTTACAATTTGCTCCTAAATAATATGTACGATTATGTCAAACCGCAAAGACTGCTTTTGTCTACAATTAATTGTTGACATGAATGTATCTTTAGTTTCTAAGTACGAACTAGTGATATGCCGAGACCTCGCATGTTGATTTTAGGTTACCTTTTCTCAATCTAGTGGTAATAGAAGGCTTATTTTACCTCAAGATTTATTAAGTTTGTGTTAAGATAGTTGACATGTTTGACAATGAAAGTGTAATATGTAGAAAATATAAACTTTTTAACAAATTTCTTAACCAGTAGAATCGTAAAATAAGGTTATATTCTCTTGTGATTGAAAAAAAAACTATGCTTTTTCAATTAATTAAAAACGTATATTTGAGGTGCAGTAACACCAACACCATTTGTATAGAAAATATTATAGTAAATAAATAAATAAATAAGTTCGGACATTTTTTACAACAGCACCATCTAGTTCCGTAATAAGCTACGCGGCTTGTGTTACGGATACCATATAATTAATGTACTACATATATGAATTTTAAATATATAATATAAATATTAACACCCATGACTGGAGAACAAACATTCGTGCTCAACAAATGAATGCCCCCAGCGGGACTCGAACCAGCGACCGCTGACTGAGCCAAAGTGCACATGTTTTTGCGTTTCCAAGTATACTGTACTGTCATACTCAAATCCTGAAGACATGATATTTTAACACTACCAGTGTCGTTACCTTCCTGTATGGATTTAATGCTCTTTAAGCTTTAAGACCTTACTTGGATTAAACTCCACTAAAATGCTCAATTTTTTTTTTATGGTAAAAAGGGGGCAAACGGGCAGCAGGCTCACCTAAAGGGAAGTGATCACCTCCACCCATGTACATCTGCAAGCCAGGCTTGCAGATGCGTTGCCGGCCTTTCAGGAAAGGGAGGGATGGAGGAGGGAGGGAAGTGGGAGGGAGGGGGGAACGAAGGCGGAGGATGAAGGGAAGAGGGAGGGGGGAACGACGGCGGAGGATGAAGGGAAGAGGGAGGGGGGAAGGAGAGTGGGCCTCCCGGTCTCTCACTCACCGGACGAAACGCGACAGCATAGCTGCCACTTCACGCCGGTCTTCTGTGAGAGAGTGGTACTAATGAACTATACGGGGCGTGCCGGCCCATTCGGTTGCTACCCGAAGGTAACAAGCATGGCACAACCACTTTAACTTTCCCGCTGCAAGTCAATTTTACTTGAGAGGAAGAGGAAGAAGACCTCGACAAGATCTGTAGTTTTATAAGATAGCCACGAGAACCAAGATTTTGACTAAGCCTTAATCGAGAAAGGGATTCTTAAAGTAATTATAATTGAAATAGAAAAAAAACCTATAGACCAGTAGAAAATATTACAAGTAATATTTTCTACTGGTCTATTCAGAAATGCCACAGTAATAAAAAATCGTAGACGAAGCAATCACTTGGTAAGTAAAAGTAACATTTTAAGTATACCAGATACGCTTTAGGTTTTAAACAGCAATCCATTACGAGCTCTACTTTAAATTACGAAGAAATCGTCAGTCTATTACTGAGTAAATTAAAGTGCTGGTTGCTTCAGCGATGCGATCGGTCGAAGCAGCCATCTTCGCTTTCGTTTACTGCCACTTCGAAATGAAGTTATTTAATCGGTTTCACATAATTTGTATGCCAAGGAATAGAATTTTTGTATTTATATAATAAATAGCGTACCTTGGCATGTTTTATAGTTTCATTTTATTTGGCTTGAGATTTTGAAGCTAAAAGAAGCCGTTTCTCGGGTATCTCACTCTGAAGTTCGTGTCAAACAATGTGTGAAATTTGTTAACTTTTCCATTAAAAAAAATATAAAAAAAAATATCTTATCTTTTAAGTCTAGACAAATTACACATATAAATTGTAAATCTATACTAATATTATAAAGCTGAAGAGTTTGTTTGTTTGTTTGGTTAAAGGCACTAATCTCAGGAACTACTGGTTCGATTTGAATAATTCTTTTGTGTTGCATAGTTCGTTGATCGAGGAAAGCTATAGGGTATATTTTATCACCCTACCACTAATAGAAGCGGAGATCAATGGTAAATGTAGCAAAAACGGGAAGGGCGTTAGTTCTTCGAGGTACCATACAGCGCGACTCAGAAAGAATTTGGTTGCCGGTTTTTAGAATGCGTGCGAAGCCGCGGGAAAGAAAAGTATTTTATATTATAATATATAGTAAAGCAGACCCAGAGCACGTCAAGATAGAAAGTTTGGCAAAAATATAAAAAGAAAGACGATTGAAAAACCAGAGAAAAGGACCTGACTAAACTGTTTTGTTTTTACCTATTAATTAATAGATAGAATTTTTATTTCATTACTTCATTGTTTAATATACGCAAATTATAGTTACGACTTGAGTATTTTAAAAATACACCCTAAAGATATTTCGATTATATTCACATTTTTTTTTAATAAGTGTAGAACTTACACTAAATCATCAAAACTGTCACTGTCCTAGTTCTCGTCGCTCGTAAGCTCGTTTACAGATGTTTTAGATATAAACGTGCTTTATGGCTGCAACCAAGTATATGAAGGCTGCGTCTTAAAATATACTGTATGAAATGTAACTAAAAAGTAAAATACGTTACTTTCTTATATATAATTGTAATATTATTTCTTTAATTTTTTTTTGAAATCAAATTTTGATTGAATCATGAAAAAAGTAAACTAAGCAGTCACCGACAGATAGACTGACAGAAAAAATATAAAAACTATAAATAAGGTCTTTATATAGATAATAATGACTGTTAAATAAGATTTCCAATATTTAATGTACAGTTCGACTTAGAAGCTTTTGAGTGCTTTTGAAGTTTTCTACAGTACAAATGAAACTTTAAATAGGAATAACAGCTAATATCCAGAAATAAATAAATAATTTTTTCATCAAAAACGTACTAAACACCAAGAAAATATATTCAATACTAGCCTTTCCAGTGGCTCCGATCGCGTTCTAAAGGCTGAAAATCAAAAGAAATATGTTTATCCCGTTTTTGTAACATTTTTCATTAATGCTCCGCAAGATGTAATATAGCCTATAGCCTTCCTCGGTAAATGGACTATCCAACACGACTAGAATTTTTCAATCCCGACTAATAATAATTCCTGAGATTAGCGCGTTCAACCAACCAAACAAACTCTTCAGATTTATAATACTAGTATAGATTATATTTAATTAATCGTTACTATTCTTTGGTATAAAAAAACCAATAAATATTATAAGTGATTATTTTTTAAACCCGTTTATTATTGTCAGCTATATTATTTTATCTATGACAAACAAACATGCAAATTATTTTTCTTTTCATATTAATATAAGATAATATGTACTATTACATTATGCAAAGCCACGTGAAACGGTAAAAAATTCGACCTAAAAACGCAATGAGTCGCCTGCTTCGTAAAGCTAAGGACCTCTTTCAAGATGTGTGTCATCAAAAATACATAATAAAAATGTAGTAAGTTAAGCTTAATTAAAAAATTGAACATTTGATTTATATACTAAGTAACATTATATTTGAATATATATTTACTTATTATATATTTTAACCAATTGTAAATGGCTTCAAAAATTGTCTGTTAAATAAAGATTACCTTCGCTTATATCAGGTTAAAAATTGTTTTCCATCTAAATTAATTTAACTTGTGAATTGAACTCCAAAGCTCAAACTCAAAAACTTAGTTACATTCTTTGCATAAGGGTTGAAAGTCTTGTCTGTATAATTCGACATTACTTTCCTAGCTTTTTATTTACCATAAAACTGTAATATGCACTTTCTTATAAATATCTTCATATAATAGTTTATCTAACATAGCCATATAGATCAAATTATAATTCAAATCCTATTTTTTCTTTTAAAAAAGCACCTAAGTACTTTAAAGCTTAAAATGAACGTATATAAAAGCTTACGTATGTTCTAAAAGTCGGTTAAAAGTCAGTCATGTTGTACCAACATCTAGTACTTCATGGCCTGTGACCGTTCTCAAAAGCACGCGTGCCTAAGTGGGAGGAAAAACAAAAAAAAAACTTTTGATGTCTAAATGAAGTATGTCTTAAGACATGACCCATTTTTGTGAAATAAGAATACTTATTTTGTACAGCAGTAACCTTTTACTATAGCGCTTATGTCTAACGACTGTGTAAAGTCAATTTCGAGTGTCGTGATCTTAAAGTTTAGCTCGTTAAGCTCTTTTATTTTAATATATATATTCTTGTAAATAAACCATTAAACAGTTTAAAAAAATAATTTTAATGAATAACTGAAAATAATTACAATGAAATTAAAGTTAACACGGTAAACTATAAGGGTAGGACGCAATGTTGCTTCCTCGATGTCTAGTGAAAGAAAGAGGTTGTCCCACTCCGCTGTCTCCTATTTATAGATGTGGCTGTACTGTGGATGACTAACTAGTGTTGCCATCTAACAATATATATTTATTTTTATATTGAATACGTAAATATATGCCAATCCCTCCTAGGCTAGCGTGGTGGACTATAACCTAATCCCCCTCGTATGAAAGGGCCCGTGCCCAGCAGTCGGACGTTAAGAAGGGCTGAATACAACATACAACACCTAAATAATATATACTTTTGTTATAAGTTTCTTAGTTCAAGGCAAGAATTTAAACTTTTTTGTTGTAAGCTCAGTTCTATTTAAAAGAGCTTTTAAGAACAATAAGTTATGCAACAAAAAGTTACACAAAAAACAATAAGGAACTTCGTTCCAAAAATAATTTTAATTTTAATATTTCATTTAGTACTTTGTTACCATTGCATCGACTACTTCGATTTTAATGTAATTTCAAATAAAATATCATACAAAAGTAGTATATTAAGTACATAAACTTTTTTACTGTCAAAAAGAACAGGTTTGAACGGAACGGCTCATAGAAGTAATCGTGCGTGAGTCATGGATGAGGGTATGTGGACTCGTGTAAGTTGTGTAGTGTGTATATATATAATATTTTTGATCCTATGTATTTAATGCTATAGATAAGCTGATGAATAATATCTGAGCAATTTACTTTATGTGGTTATCTAGAAATGATTAATCACCAAAATCGGTTAAGCCGTTTAGTGATTATACATAAGATCTTATATATACATATTATGTAAAATGTACATACATGATTATTTCCTCCCGACCGATATTTTAGTGCACAAGTGCACTCTCTATTCCTTATCATTCTCATATTCCGGTGGGAGGACTGCTCGACACGGCCAGTGAAAGTTTAGGTGCAGTACCGACAGCTTTACGTGTTCTTCGAGGCACTGGGGTGAATCACCGCCAACTCCCCAACTCCGGGCTGTTACTGAAGCTGACGAAAGGGAAAGACTTAATAACTCTGACTCGAACCCAGGACTTTCCGGTGTGCGACCGTACATGCTAGAGACTACATCATCGAGGCAGTTAACACATAAATATATACTTACAAATATGTCTAACACATACTTTTTGGTTTCTCCACAGTTGGCTAATTTTGTTTTATATAACGTTGAAAATTTTAAAACTAAGTTCAGTTAAGTTTGTTTCAATTGCAGCTAACTAACGCTAATACTTGTAGTAATAGCTGATGTAAACAGTTATTATTTTTAAAATATTAGTGAAATATGTTGTTGATGACACGTTTGGCTCAGTAGGTAATGACCCTGGTTTCTGTGCCAGCGTTCGTGGGTTCGACTCCCTCCGGGGGCATTCATTTTTTGGGCACGAATGTTTGTATAGTCTCTAGTCATGAGGGTTTATATTTATAATAATATGTATGTATTTAAAATTTATATATGTCTAGTATATCTTGTATCCGTAACAAAAGCCTCGTAGCTTACCACGTAACTAGATGGCGCTGTTGTAATAATGACCCAACATGTATATTTATTTATTTATGTTCATATGAAGTCAATTATGATATTTAAAAAACCATAAGCTTTTGTCATATTAAAAAAATAAGGAATTGTCTTTACGTTCCTTTGAATAGATTTATCAGAGATGAATCATTACATATTTTCCCGCAGAAAATTACTATTTTCTTAGGATACTTCCTATATTAATTAGTTTAATCACAATCTGTCGAGTGAAATTCTCTTGAAGCGGCCACAGACAGTCAAATTATAGTTTCTATATACGAAATCTAATATGAACTAAATGTTTAAGCGCGTTCAAGCATTTCAACCACTTTAAAGTATTTCTGCAATGCTTTGTGAGCTCAACACTAACTTGTCATACTCGACTAATTAGGTTAATAGTCCATAAAAACATTTATAATATGTTATATTATTGCACAATGTTTCTGATTTACTTTGTAAAATGTGTGAAATGTCTAGAGCATACAACGCTATGCTTTGTTGGAAAAAAAATGTCTCTTTGAAAAGCATTAATCCAAATTTCTTTCTTCGTTCGGAAATCTGCATATTTTAAATCATACAAAATACATATTTTTAATTATCCTAGGACCCACTTGTCTCTTAATAAATCAATAATAACACCTACAGTAAATTACAAATTCATCTAATCTTGAATTACATCGATATAAATCGTTGCGATGCTGCGACAGCACTATCGAGAAAAATAGACAAGACGTCAACATTGACGTCGCACAAGCTTGATTTAGCGTATGTTAAGAAGCTTGTTTGCCCCCGCATGCGCTCTCCATTTACTCCATGCTCGAACGCAATAGAGTAACAGAGTAAAATAGATTTGATAAACTACATTTGACACACTTAAAAAAAGGGATAAATTTTCTTGGTTCCTATCCATTATCATTGGCCATAAATTCAACGGCGGGGCTGGTCTAGTAGATCGCATGGAATGTACAAATCCTAGGCTCTTGGTACGAGTCCTGGAAAATTTTGCAGTAATTTACCCACGTGGGTAACCTGAGGAAACCTGAAAGCCACCGAAATTAATCAGAAGGATATTTTTGACGTCTAGTGTTATGTGAAAAGTCGTACATGATTTAGACAGAGCATGAACAAATCAAAAACAGTAGTAGCAGTGTTACAAATTGTATGGAATTCACATTTTAATTAATGTTCTACATTACCTTTTTGTTCATATTCATTTCAGTTTGCTTGTTACTAACAAATTATTAGTTTTGCAAACATTTAATCAGGAGAGGATATTTATAATATGTATGTGTTTAAAATTTATATATGTGTACTATATCAACTGTCAGGTATCCGTAACACAAGCCTCGAAGCTTACCGTGGAACTGGATAGCGCTTTTTTAATAATGTCCCAATTTATTTATTATTATTGATCAGGAGTTTACTGAGATGTGCGAAATTAATGATGTATAATAACGATTTAAAAATATCTTTTAGAATATTGCGGGAATTCAAGAAATCTAGAAAGCTTGTGTGAAAACCATTAGTAGTGTTCCTCTGGGAATAAAACTTGGAACAGTGTCGATTTATCTTCATTTGTTGTTTCTCAATAACGTAATTGAATGGTACGTACGTACTATTTGTTTAAGTGTTGTTCTATGTTATACTATCGAATTACCTTCACTTTTCTCAGGTTCGTAGGTTTTAATTTGTATACGTGAAACCTGATTCTATTTCTTTTTCAATTTAATGACGACACGTTTAGCTCAGTTGTGTGACTCTACTTCCTGCGCTAGCGGTCGCGGGTTCGAGTCCAGCTGGGGACAGTCATTGGAGAGCATGAATATTTGTACTTCAGTCATGGGTGCTTATATTTATAATACGTATGTATTTAATCAATTATCTGGTATCCGTAACACAAGCAATTTAGCTCACCACGGAACTGGATGGCGCTGTTGTAAGAATGTCCAGACTTAACATTTCAAAAAAAAAGTAAAATAAAAGTAGCTTAAGTACTTATAACGTTAGCTATTTGCCAATGAAAGTCCCGTCAAAATCGGTTCAGCTATTTCGAAGATTAGCTTAAAAACAAACCGAGAGAGATAAAAATTTTCACGTTTTTTTTTCTTGTAAGCATCGTAAATAATTTCATAAAAAGCTGTTACTATGATGTTACAAACAAACACTTCTATTTTATTTATCTGTATCGATTACTAATATTTCACTTTTACACTTGGTGTATTCGGTCGCCCAGATGCTATAAATAAAATGTGTAAATTATAAAGAAGAAACTCCAAATTTCAGTGAACTCAGTACATTAACCCTTAAACAATAATTCATTAAGGTTTTCTACTCTACACAGTCTTAGAAACATACCAATATATGGGGATAGTACATGTAAAATAAAATATATTGTATAGACATTATTACATACAGCGCCATCTAGTTCCGTAGAAAGCTACGAAGCTTGTGTTACGGATACCAGATAGTTGATATGCTACATATATAAGTTTTAAATACATACATATTATTAAAACAAACACCCATGACTGGAGTATAAACATCAGTTTTTTTAACAATTGAATGCCTCCAGCGGGATTCGAACCCGCGACCGCTGGCGCAAGAAAGTAGGGTCACTACAAACTGCGGCAAACGTGTCGTCGAAGATATAATGAAGTCGCAAACTTCAAATGAAGTCTAAGCCCCATCGCGTCTGAACTTTAGACGACAAACAAGAACGCGTGTTTTATCAGAGTCGCGCAAACTGGTCAAAGTGTAGCCTCATTAAAACTTCCTCGACAAATTGATGAAAGTCGAAGTAAATATGTTCGGGGAAGTTCACAATGAATTTGAATTTGCCAGCAATCGTTTTAAGATTAATTTGTACATCTTGTACCTATTATAAAAATTTGTAAACAATATTAAAAATAATATATTTTATTTATTACTAGCCTTTCCCGCGGCGTCGCCCGCATTCTAGAGGTTGGAAACTAAATACCTCGCAGAGCTTCCGGCGTACCTCCCTCCTGGCCCCAGCCCGTCTTGCTTTCTTTTTAACTCCCGTTTTTGCAATATTTTTCATTCGCTTCTGTTGGTCCTAGCGTAAGGTACTAAAACCTATAGCATTCCTCCATAAATAGGCTATCCAACACAAAAATATTTTTTCAATTCGGATCAGTAGTTGCCGAGATTAGCGCGTTCAACCAAACAAACTAATATTTATATAGATATGTAAAAGCATATCATTATACTGTATAAATATGTATTTGTATTATAAATTATATTAGAGGGTAGAGGTACCTCTACACTCCATAAAATTATTGTTTAACCGTGATATTTGTCTTAAAATTTCTAAAAAAAAATTGTTCTTTTTGTATGTATGCTCGAGTATTTAGTTTTAGAGACTTTTAATTTGTAAAATAATGAGTGCACAAGAAAGTTAAAAATACATGAACGCAAAAATCGTTTAATCCTACTACTACTACTTTGTTTGCTACGAATATAAATAAAATAAAATAAAAAATAAAATAAAATATATAATATAAAAAAAAAAAAAATAAAATAAAAAATAAAAATAAAATATAACAGACAGACGGACAGTGACGGACACATGATTTTGTATAAGGATAATTTATTAGAATTTTTTTTTTCAAATTTCAAACATGTAATTATCCTGTATAAAAGTATTTCCAGTAAAACATAAATAATCTGTGACAAAAATAATATTAAATACTTTTAAGGAAAAAAGTAGATCATCTGAAAGCGCTCTTATATCTGATCAAATCATCAAAGTTACCTGATACGAAGCAAACTTCGTGACGGATTAAGTTCGTAATTAAGGCGTCATTATCTCAAGGAGGTAATGAGATATTGATATAGGAAATTAATGGAAGCCATATAAACTTTTTGGGCTTTCGAATATCGTAATATTCTTATAAACTTTTCCCGTGGCTTTACTTGCATTATATAATGTATAGCCAACTTGGGCTAAAAATAATAAGGCGCATTAAGGATATATGAAATAATTTTCTTAATAAAAGATTATTATAAATATATAAAAGTTAAAAAAATATATTATTCTTTCGTCTATTTAATACGATTAATATTTAAGTTTTCGACCACTTTTATTCGCTACGATATATTTATGATAACTTGAAAATAGTTGGCCAATTTTGTTATTTTTTTTAATGGTTATAAATAATTTTTCGCATAAATAAATTTTATAAATTACATTTTTGACAGCTTAAAAGCTTAATGCTCAAAGCCTTCGATATGAAAGTGTGTACAGGACATGTCTTTCTTTCTTTTGACTGTCGAGTCAGCAAGTATTTACTTATTTTACGTGTTATTTCTGACGAACGACCACCAATTTGTAAATATCTATCATGTCATAGCTGTAGTGTACAAAATACACCACCCTTCTTCTCAAGTTGTCGGATAAAAGCGTATTACATATCACTCACTCTATTATGAGAAGTCAAATAGAGCCGTTAAATGCTTAGTAATAACTTAACATTCTGTTGGTAACTGGGAAACTTTAAATCAAGTAGTGAACGTTAACAATTACCGCGTTTTGAATATGGGCTATGTTGTTAACCATATAAGGGGTAGTTGTATAAATTTGATTATTATATTTTTATTATTAGAGGACATGTTTGGCTCAGCTGGTAGTGCACCAGCGGTCGCGGGTTCGAGTCCCGCTGGTGGCATTCATTTGTTGAGCACGAATGTTTGTTCTCCAGTCATGGGTGTTTATAATTATAATATGTATGTAGCACAAGCTTCCTTCGTAGCTTACCACGGAACTAGATGGCGCTGTGTGTAA
The DNA here is from genome assembly GCA_905231865.2 of Boloria selene. Lineage (NCBI taxonomy): Eukaryota > Metazoa > Arthropoda > Insecta > Lepidoptera > Nymphalidae > Boloria > Boloria selene. The sequence continues at coordinate 1,255,010 of HG993149.1, forward strand.
CAATGTCCCAACATATTTATTTATTTATACTGAGTTATGAGAATGGCTCTTAAGAATTTCGTCTTCTCATTATACCCCCTTCTCTGCGAACATCTTAACTTTTTAAGACTTTAAGACCGACAAAGTGTTTATTTCTAACCAAAACACGCGTGTAATCGTTGCGTGGAAGCAAGTTGTGAATAAGCAAGTTAATAGTATAAAATTTCTTTTGTTTGAAACTAAATTAAAGTTTTCCAATAAACCAAAATAGACATATTATAATTTAGCTACTTTTACGCCGCATACGATTCTTCATAACTTTCAATTTAGCCGAAACGCTAACAATTTATATTCTGATTATTATAGTTTATCGAACTTTTGCTTAAGGGCCAGTTTATTTTTTTTCAATTACACATTAATAATAATAATAAAATTGTGTCTTAAAATTTATATAACACAAGTTTTTGTCCCTGGCTTTGCTTGCAAGTGGCCTACAACTTGTTCTGAAATAATAAAAACTTTTTAAAGAAGAATAGAAGTATTCTTTCGGTTTTTTTCGCGGATGTTTTGGTTTCCAATGTTTCGAATAATATTTAGTAGTCATGGATACGAGAGAGATTAATAAGTGATCATGATTGCAATAAAGCAAAAAATCCGAAAGATATTTTATTTAAAACCACATGTTAATAAGTAAATACATATGATTCCGTTTCCCGTAAACTTTCTTCTTCTTTGTACATAATATTTTAGTATATTTTTTTCGAACGGAATGAGCTTTGCAAACTTCTATACCATACTTTAATCCCTTCTTAAAATCAATTTTTATTCACTTTAGAAGGTAAATTATTAAAACTTAATTCGTAACTTAAATGAATTTAAAATTAACTTCGTGAAATAACTAATTTTCTACAAAATTTCCCCTTTCTAGATCTAGAATTAGAATTGGTGGCCAATCAGTAAGTCAGTTAGTTAATAGTTTACAATGAATATTTTACGTTTGAACGCATTTTATAATTAAGACTTTGCCTTAACACTGTCAAAGAAAGCGTTTTAGCAATTTAAGTAATTTTCTAGTTGTGTTAATTACAAAAGGATATTATTACTAAATATTGTTGGGTAGGGTGACCTAAGGGCTTGTCAAAAACAATGGAAGTTGGAAAGTGACACTATAAAGCCCAAACCACAATGAGAGTCTGTCTGAACATGAAACTTCATGCTTACCAAAATCTATATCTATACTCGATTTTTTTTATTTCTTTTTGTTATAGTATAAATTTAAAGACCAAAAAAAATGCTTCTTTGTTTTTGAAAGGTCGCTCATAATTTTTTTAAATTTATTAGTGCATTACTTTAGAACTTTTCGAGCGACCTTTTAATATTCAAATGAAAATTCCATACAGTTCGCGTCACGTAAAAAGAACGCTGGAAGAAAGTGGTGGGGGGTGTGTTTGCGCATGGGTACATTCGCATACGAAATTACTAAGCCTACTCTTTTATTTTTGAACTAACCTTTCGCTCGTGACGTATATTAGTTATTGGTAGGTACGTTGAAAAATATATAAGATAGAATGTAATTAAATAGAATTTTATTAATTAATAAAATATGTTTGATTCATTGTAGAATTTTAATCTACTTACAAAAAAATAAATTAATTCGCATAATACTTTCTTAGGTTTACGCGAATGTTTGACATTATAAATGAAACTATCTTTTCGGATTTTGTCGCGGATTTATTATGATTTTTGGTTCCCGACGTTTCGAATGCTTTACAGCAATCATGGTCACGGGAGAGACTAAGGTATTAGACGTCTCAGGGGGTTATATACTTGTTACAGACAGTGCCTACCCACAATTTTTTTTTTTTTTTTTACAAATATTCAAAATGATAGACTATAAAATTATACATTTCAATTCTATACTTTTAAGATTTTTAAAATTTTAATTATATTATAAATATGGCAATATTATTAACTTATTTTTAGCTACTATAATTATAATTATTACAATTTTCTAACATTTGGTAAAATAATATTAAGTAGTGTTGCTATTATTAAAATATGTATAATTTGTTATATTAAAATATAAATTATTAAAGCAATATTAAACTTTCATATATTATAAATTAAAGATTAATAGTTTAAAACAACTTGAGTTTTGATAATTTTAAGTTAAATATTAAGCAACACCACTGCAAAACTAAATCATTTTTAAATTTGATAATATAATATTAAACAAATCTAACTATGCTCAATCCACATAGACTTCTTTAAGTTCTTTTGAATTATAACTTTTAAACTATAAAAAAGAGTTAATGTCATTTAGTATGTCAGTTGGTATGTCTGTCTGAAGTTATTATAGGGATTTGAGACTATAGAGTTAAATTGTTGTCAGTCTGAAGCTACTACTTGGGATCCTGTCATTAATATAATAAAATCATCTAATAAAATTAGTCATAACAGACAGCCAGATGTAGTTAGCTCATACTGTGTGGATCTCAATGATAGTAGTGATGATTAATTATATATATTAATTATTGTATTGCAATATTGTAAACTTAAGTAAACTTATATATTTTAGATATTGATAATACTGAAATTGTAAACACATTATTTTGAAAAAAGCAAGAGCTGAGTTTCTTGCCGGTTCTTCTCAGTATCAGTTGCATTCCGAACCGGTAGTAGCTTCAGACTGACAACAATTTAACTCTATAGTCTCAAATCCCTATAATAACTTCAGACAGACATACCAACTGACATACTAAATGACATTAACTCTTTTTTATAGTTTAAAAGTTATAATTCAAAAGAACTTAAAGAAGTCTATGTGGATTGAGCATAGTTAGATTTGTTTAATATTATATTATCAAATTTAAAAATGATTTAGTTTTGCAGTGGTGTTGCTTAATATTTAACTTAAAATTATCAAAACTCAAGTTGTTTTAAACTATTAATCTTTAATTTATAATATATGAAAGTTTAATATTGCTTTAATAATTTATATTTTAATATAACAAATTATACATATTTTAATAATAGCAACACTACTTAATATTATTTTACCAAATGTTAGAAAATTGTAATAATTATAATTATAGTAGCTAAAAATAAGTTAATAATATTGCCATATTTATAATATAATTAAAATTTTAAAAATCTTAAAAGTATAGAATTGAAATGTATAATTTTATAGTCTATCATTTTGAATATTTGTAAAAAAAAAAAAAAAATTGTGGGTAGGCACTGTCTGTAACAAGTATATAACCCCCTGAGACGTCTAATACCTTAGTCTCTCCCGTGACCATGATTGCTGTAAAGCATTCGAAACGTCGGGAACCAAAAATCATAATAAATCCGCGACAAAATCCGAAAAGATAGTTTCATTTATAAATTAATTCGTTTAATATATATTATTTTATTGTTAACTGCATTATTACCAGACTCTCTCTTTATAAAACAATTTGCGTCAAAAATATTATTTCTCTATTTTTTATATAAAATCATTTCGTAATTAATAACTTTTGTGTTCGCGATGGTATTTTGAACTGACGAACCAATAGCGAGCCGGAAAGCATGCAGCGCGTGCCTCGCCGTCCCGCGCCCCGCGTCTTACCACCAAACTGGCCGAAAAATCGCCTCTGCGCAACTTGACAGCCAGCGTTCTTTTTACATGACGCGAATTATACATTTTTATTTTATTTAGTACAATAATCGATAACAATACACCACGAGATGAATTTTAATATCAAAAGTTCGCTCTAAAAAATCTAAAGTAACAATTAAATAAAATAAAAAATTCAAAATTTGACGATTTTTGAAATTTTAAAAATTCAGAGCGACCGCTTAAAATTTTTTTGAGCTGTGTGTATGTAGTATATCAACTATCTGGTATCCATAACAAAAAGTCGTAGCTTAACAAGTACCACGGTACTAGATGTCGCTGAGTGTAATAAAGTCCCCACTATTTATATTTATTTATATATTATATTTTATTAGAGGTACTTTACCATCCATGCATGGTTTCTAAATAATGAGAATTGTTAAGCAAAAATGAAATATAGTGAGCTTTTTTATTCTATAAATTATAATGGAAATTGAAATCGTTCATTCACATAAATACACACGCGTGAGTAATTTTGACCAAAGCAAATAAAAATGGAATAAAATTATTATTTAGTTCATTTTTATGATAAAACTATGAATATAATAAAATTTTAATTCAGTCGAATCAACACATTAAATATTTTTTGAAAAAATCTTATTAAAAGAGTTATTATTATCGAAACAGAGGTCGAATCTATAATCTAGGGAAGCATCACAAGAAAACCATTAACCTGGTTTAACCATTTCAATTACAGCTGGTTATTTCAGTCCGTATGGAACTCCAAAAATAATTATTGGTTGGTACACAATTCGTTCCAACTTTAAAAATAGGTAAAATTGTCCTTTATTTCTTTTTTTATTGAGACATTAAAATTTTCATATCCGGCAGACGTATTGGGTCAGATTCTCAGAAATAAAAGCTATATATTCATTAAAAAAGGTAAAGCCTTTTTATTAACAACAGAAACTCCATTGAAAACTAAATAGAATTTTTCACTACACTTGGTAACTGAAAAATAAAATGAAAACATATTTGAACATGGAGGTGTAATATTCTAAGAAAGGAAATTTCAAAGGAAAATAATCTTCGCGACACACAATACTATTAAATTCCAACGTTCAAGGTATTTACTGTACGATGTTGGCAATTTTACATTTGAATGGGAATATTTCATTTATGTCGACTGCTTGGTGTACGGCATACTTGCAGTGGGATAAGAGTTTGATTGCTATTGAGGTTAAATATCTAATACTTAGGGAATAGATTAAATACCTAGAAAATGTTAGTTTGAGTAATTTTTAAGGAACTAATTAATGTATCGAGCTAAAAAAAATGTTTGGTTTTCGCAGATATTGGACACCTTAAGGTTTTTTAATGTTTTTTTGTATTTTTTGAGAAAGCAGAAAAAATAATATTATACAAGTGAAACTAATAATGGCAAATGGCAATAAACGATTTTGTTATTATTATTGTTATCATAATAATTTATAATTCCACTGGAATCAAACTTATGACTTCCCGTACTGAACTATGAAGAAAAAATCATGAAATTACCTTACATAATATAACCGAATAGTAAACGAAATAAATAAATAAATTCTCTTTCAAAATTCTATACATTCTATTGATTTCGTGTATGAAGAAAATCTTTTATGTATATGACCCGTAGCTTTGCAGGTCTCGAATAAGTATAAACTCATATTATTGGTGTGCATTGTATCGTTGAAAATCTCTGAAAGGGATTATAGGAGTTACATTTTCCATTATGTATAAAAAGTTCTTAATACTTAAGCTTCAAAAGCATAAAAAAGTAGCTTTGATGTGTTTTGAAAATCTGATATTTAACTAGATTTTATTTATACATTTAATAATATATTATAAAAGGTAAATCTGTGCATTATTTCTTTAGATTGTTACATATGGAGCACAAAATTCAAAATGTTCGTGTTGAATTTTTGTCTTTTTGTCTGTATGATTATATCTGACTTTGACGACACGTTTGGCGCAGTTTGTAGTGACCTTACTTACTTGCGCCAGCGGTCGCGGGTTCGAGTCCCGCTGGGGGCATTCATTTGTTAAACTCGGATGTTTGTACTCCAGTCATGGGTGTTTATATTTATAATATGTATGTATTTAAACTTATATATGTAGTATATCAACTATCTGGTATCCGTAACACAAGCTTCCTTCGTAGCTTACCACGGAACTAGATAGCGCTGTGTGTAATAATGTAATATTTAATATTTATCTGTATGTATTTTGCATGAAAGGTAGTGTTTATATATATGTGACTCTTGAGATCATAGACATGTAATTTAATTTTTATTTATTACTAGATAGAGATTTAGCGAAGGCAAAGCCGCGCGTCCGGCTAGTTAAAATTAATAAATTTTCTAAAATAAAAGTAGCCTAAGTTACACCTTATAACATTAGCTATCTGCGAATGAAAGTCCCGTCAAAATTGGTTCAGCCGTTTCAGTGATTAGACGGAACAAACAAACAGACAAAATGGATTTAAGTACCTTATATGCTTTCATAAGCATTTAGTTAAAACCTGTTAATTTGTAATTAAAACAGATAGTCCAATTTTATTTATACGTGTAGATTAATACTCATATCAGTCACTTCTTACTCTTGCTTTGAAATTTACAATATTTCAGAATGTTTATATTATGTTAATGTTATTTTTTAACTTATCAATGACTACTCACATGCTTGAAGTATCATTGAAAGTTCATGTATCGGACATAGTTTAAAGAAAAAAATATCACTGTACTCAAGTAGAGCGTAGCGTTCTATTGGCATACAAATATTTTTTTAATTAATTCTTTTTTTATATTGAATATTCAATAATAAAGATGTATAATAAAATATAAATTAAAATATACGTAAATAGTTTTAAAATAAGTGAAGTTTGCTGGTGATTTGTAAAGCTTAAAATAAAATTATCAAAGTGTTTCTCCGCAACATGGTTAAAGTTTAACCAGTTCATTAAAACTTAGGCTGCAGCTGAGAGCTGTGTGATATCGGTGGTGTACTGTTTCAGTAATTTACAGCTTTTTATTTATAACAAATAATATTTAATGACTACACAATCCATGCGAAAAATGTTGCAAAAAACGGGAGAAAAATATTTCTTTAGATTTTCAGCTTTTAGAACACGAGTGGAGCCGCGGGAAAAGCTATTATTTGTAAAAGCAAATATTATTATATAATAATTCAATTAGATCTTCCAAAAAATATTAAACGTGCAGATTCAACTCGATTATTTTTACTCTTTATTTACACACAAATTAATTTTAGTTATTTTTTGTAATTATTGGCAAATCCTTATCAACTTTGATAAAAATCAAAAATTTCGTGTGCTATTTAAATAAAAAAATAACGTTTCATTTAAAAACTAAAAACAATTTCATGGGGTGTTGTTTTAAAAAGATTTGCAAATATCCCACTATCGGAATGCTTAAAATAAAAGTTGCGATGCTATCTCTGGAACGAGCTAATAAGAATGGAGTTAAGTTAAATTGGTTTCTGACTTTAAATTCCGTAGGTAAATAAAAATAAACATTTCATTAGTTAAAGGGACAAAATTATTCTTTAAAGGAATCATCTCATACCATAGTAGTCAGTCTATCGAGGCTGTCCACTGCTGAACAAAGGTCTTTTGTTAAAGTTGGGAAACACATAAACGCATATTATCTTAAGTGGACTCACTGGCCAAGAAGTAGTAAACTCATTACGTTCAGTAAGAAATTGTTACAATTTTTATGCTGAATAAAATATTTTGATTTGATTTTGATAGTGGTAGTGCCATGCTTGTTACCTAAGGGATCGGCGTGAAGTGGCAGCTATGCTGTCGCGTTTCGACCGGTAAGTGAGAGTCCGGGAGGCCCACTCCCCATACGTCCTACCTCCCTCTTCTCTCCCTCCTCCGGCAACGCATCTGCAAGCCCTGCAATGTTGCAGATGTCCATGGGCGGAGGTGATCACTTCCCATCAGGTAAGCTTCCTGCCCGTTTGCCCCCTTTGTACCATAAAAAAAAAGATTTGATTTGATTTGAAAAAAGCCAGTACTACCCACTTAAACCCAACAAAACCTATTTAGTTACCTACTATACTATACTACTATTTCCACGGAACCCTAATATGCAACGATAGCACCCGATAGGTAGCCATTACATAAATGAGGAGTAATTTGCTTCGTAATGAAGACAATAACTATTAAGATTACGCTGCTTTGGATATTTCAGTTTTTCCAGCAATATTAACTTTTTGTTTGAAACAGGGTTTTTTTGGAAACACTATTATGGCTTGTTGTTTCAACCCTTTTGTGAAAATATTTATAAGTTCTCTTTGCAGTAATGTAGCAGCTCTCGTTTTTATATAAAAGTATAATTTTTAGATCATTTTGTGAACATTTTGGTTCTCAACGTTATAAAGTTAAATAAATTCGTCGAAAATATTTTTTTTATTTGAAATGTCATTTAAAAATGTTTAAATATTGGATCTTTGGTAGATTTTTTTCGTTTTGGCTTAGAATTGCGTTAACAGATGCAATACATTCTGCCAGCGTCACGTAAGCTTAGTAGTCGAGTAGTCGATAGTTAGGTACAATAATCATGGTACATGGTACAAATTCATGGTAGGTATAGATAGTATTTTGTAATAACTTTATTGCAAGGGAATAAATACTTTTTAATGCTTATTTTCAAGATATTTCTTTTCCAATTTAACTTTGTTAATGACATAAAAATGTACCTGTTATTTTGATTCTAATCACATTCGAAAATTTATGTTTGTAAACAATCGTATCGTATCATTTCGTCTAAAGCCTATTTCGGTTTAACCCTTTATACTTGCTAACGTTAGTTTCTGAGAGATTCCTTTGAGTAATTAATACGCTTGTAAAGTAAATATTATCATTAAGTAAAGTCTGTTTAGATTGAATAAGATATTATCCGGACTTTTGTATGTTACACTATTCGTATAGTAGCTAGCTTGTTTGGTCGCACACCGGGTTCTGGCTTCTGAGTTCGAGTCCCGGGTCAGGCCATGTTTAGTTATTGAGTCTTTCTGTTTCGTAAGCCTCAGTAACAGTCCGGTATAGTCCAGTAATTGGGAAGTTGGCGTCGTTTCAACTTCGTGCCTCGGAGGTCGTGTCAAACAGTCCTCCCAATAGAGTATAAGAGGGAGTGCCCTCACTTCGCTCGGGTTCATTTCTAGATTTAGCGCGAGCAAAGCCGCGGGTTCCACTAGTACAAACATATTGTTACGTACTACGGGTTCGGGATCGGAAATTAAAAGCGTTCTCGCACTAAAGATGTTTTATTTACACCTTATATACACGCGCAGGCTGTACACAGGCACAGCACTAGTTCAATTGAGTCTCTGAGCATCTCTCTCTTCGTAATCTTCACTCAACTTTGAACATCAACTGATCTCTCACACACTGCCGGCCGTTTTATATGTGTAAATTTAGAACATTCTAGTATCGAAAATTCAAATTGTTTCTAGTAACTTCCAAATCTTTCCCGAAAATGCTTTGTCTCTCTCTGACACATTAAAATTTGCAATAAACTGTTCTTGTTATCTAATTGTCAAAAGTTAAAAATTGACATTCGCTGTTGTAAAGCATGGTATAAGCGTGCTATTATGACGAGTTCGCACTCTATTCCGCGACAATATTATAACCAATGTCGATACAGACTTACAAATATACATTTATTAATATACATGTATACATAGTTAAATAAAGTGGTTACCTTGTGAGGTATTTAGAACATTTGATCGCCTTCAATGGCATGTGTTTACGACAGATATTAGTTCAGAGCGTTTGTGAAACAACTCAAAGGATTTTAGCATCCTTGCCTTATTGGCTGTTGTATCGATCGAACTGTAAGACTATAATATGTTTAGTCAGAACAGATGTAGATTGGACTATACAACTCTAAATAGGTCTAAAAAAGGTAATTTCGGTAATAAAATGATGATTTTGTCGCTCATTCGTTAACTGGTTAATAAAAGTGAATTAATAGTTAACGGTTATTCTTAGAGAAATATTAGCTCTAGAACAACCTATGCAGTACTAGTTGCATACTAACGAAACCACATAGTTGATTTAGTATTGAAAAGGATTTTCTCGATAAAAACCTACGAATATTTTACAGATTAATATTGCTAAATAATGACTTCTGATACTTTAATAACATATTTATTAATAATCTTTCTTTATACTGGGTTCATAATCCCTGTTTTAATGTAGGTACAAGCATATTTTAAAATTATAAATTGAATTTTATATTCTGTAGCTCTACTCTTGGATTAAGATAAAAGCTTCATATAAATGTTGTAATTTAAATTCAGCTTATTTATACTATAAACCCGTTGTAAGAAACGATTTTATACTAACGCAATATATATAAAATCTATCTTAGAATTATTTGGGAATTAATTTTCATTTATCGCTTCCAAAAAGTGTTTAAATAAATAAATATGTTAGGACATTATTACACGCAGCGCCATCTAGTTCCGTGGTAAGCCAAAAAGGAAGCTTGTGTTACGGATACCAGATAGTTGATATATTGATAAACTACAAACATTCGAGTTCAACAAATGAATGCCCCCAGCGGGTCCACTACAATTTTAAAAATAGATTTCTTGATGTTAGTACCGAATATACTAGAAATTAAAAACAGACACTTCAATTTTATTTATATGTAATATGTATAGATATAAACTAAAGTGAAACTTCACGAAATTATAAAAAAGACCTTTTTTCTAATCTACAACTAACTATATAATCTAACTATTTAAACAGAAAACATCAAATTAAAAGTAATTATTAACATATTTTGTATGTAAAACCAAATTAGAGATTATAAGATTTACGAAACGCGCTGAATTTAAATTTAAAACCCACATAAGTGAGAAGGGTTTAAGCTTAAATTACTAAGAGAAATACGGATTTAGGTGCTATATATTATACTTATGTTTATTACACATGTTTAAATATTGTAATAATATATTCAGTACGACAGACGACACGTTTGGCGCAATTTGCAGTGACCCTACCTTCTTGCGCCAGCGGTCGCGGGTTCGAGTCCCGCTGGGGGAATTTAGTTGTTAAACTTGAATGTTTGTACTACAGTCGTGGGTTTATATTTATAATATGTATATATTTAAACTTATATAATATGTAGTATATCAACTATCTCGTATCCGTAACACCAGTTTCCTACGTAGCTTACCACGGAACTAGCTGGTGCTGTGTGTAATCACTACATAGTATAAAACAAAGTCGCTTTCTCTGTCCCTATATCCCTTTGTACGCTTAAATCTTTAAAACTATGCAACGGATTTTGATGCGGTTTTTTTAATTGATAGAGTGATTCAAGAGAAAGGTTTATATGCATAACTAGTGGATCCCGCGGCTTTGCCTGTGCTTAATTTAGGAAAAAGCCCAAGCGAAGCGAGGGCGAGTCGCTAGTAATGTATAAAATAAATATGTTGGGACTAATGTCCCAACATATTTACGTTATTTAGTAACTTTAGTAAGATACTAGCGAGTCCACCTTGCTCTGATCGGGTTCGTCCCCACATACATTAGTATACCCACATTTATCAGAGGTACTCGTAAAATATTTTCTCTTAGTTTAAAGTATCTTATATTTTGACACGGATAACCAGCTATCACTATACCAAATTTCATCAAAATGTGTCCAATAAAAATAATAAGATATGCAAGTATACTCGCAAATTCAAATCTATTCACTTAAAACGGCTCTTTCCGAAATCTATACTAATATTATAAAGCTGAAGAGTTTGTTTGTTTGATTGAACGCGCGAATCTCAGAAACTACTAGTCCGAATTGAAAAATTCTTTTTGTGTTGGATAGTTCGTTTATCGAGGAAGGCTATACGCTATATTACACGCTAAGACCAATAGGAGCGGAGCATCAATGAAAAATGTTGAAAAAAAACGAAAGGGCGGGCGTTAGTTTTGCGAGGTAGCATACCGCGCGATTCTGAAAAAAAATGATTACTGGTCTTTAGAGCGCGTGCGAAGCCGTGGTAAATGCTAGTTATCTGTAAAAAAGTTATCGCAACCCGAGACGCGAACCCGTTAGCACCGGATCTGCATCATGCCTGCGCTAGATCACCGAGGTTAAATAGTAAATATAATAATTACGCCGCAGGCTGTCATTAAGGCCATTAGATATGTTTAGTCAATATTTACTTATACTGTATTTTGTGTGCATGTCATATGTTTATCGAATTAGTTAGTTCAACAGTAATTGCTATTAATTATAGTAGAAGGTAAACATAAACTACATGCCGTAGTTGTGGTATGAGTCTTAAAATATCTTGCGGGTCTTTAGTGGCGCTTTTATACAAACTAATATTTATACCTATTCTTTATTGCACTATAAAAACGCATACAGTAATTTAAAAACAATTTGTGATTGCAACGGTGGGATTATCTCTAGAGAGATCTCTTCCAGCCAAGCTGTTTTCATGAAAAATAGTGTTATAAAGCAGGCTTAATTTGTACAGTGATATACATAATATTATGTATGACTAGCTGTACCCGCGGCTTCGCCCGCGTTCATTTTTTTAATTGCTAATCAACCTCATTGGGTTGATCTGTAGGAAAAAAAAATTGTCTAAAAAATAAAAAAAAATTTAGGGGTGGACTACCCTTAACATTTAGGGGGATGAAAAATAGATGTTGGCCGATTCTCAGACCTACTGCTCACAAAATTTCATGAGAATCGGTCAAGCCGTTTCGGAGGAGTTCAAGTTCGAACCCCGTGACACGAGAATTTTATATATAAGATATACAGATAATCAAAAATATAAATATATATAATGCCTTACAATATACATACATTCAATATACATTATAAATACATACATACATTCTACTAAAATAAATAATATGTATATTATATAGTACATAATAATATTACCTATAGATTTCATCATAATCCTAATACCCTTATAATAAATATGAAACTTTTGATGAATCCCTAATTTCAGCCTGAATCGGTCTGAATGAAACTTTGCACATAAATAGTATATAGTTTGCAATAGCATATCATGTTTTTCGGAAAAATGGAATTTTTTCGCTATCATACCCGAGGTTTTTTTGCTAGTAATATGATAGTTTTATTTTTCCTAGGAATATTATAGATCTAGAAATTAGAATGTTCATACTGATTCTTAATAAGCCCCTACTATTATTAATACCTTTTGATATGGATACATTGAGTACATTTTTACTATGTAATCCCTTTTGTTTCTTAGAAAAAAAGAAACTTGTAAAGAAACTTTTACCTTAGCACGTGTTTTCTTTTCCTTTCAACAGTAAGCTAAAGAAACGTGGGTGCGATAAGCATTTAAATCTGCTTTTGTAAATAGTACTTCAAGAATAATACAAGAATACTTACTGTATTAAGAAAAGATAGCGGGTCAGTATAAAGTTTACTGGGATGTTTGTTTTTTTTGATATAAGCTAAAAAAGTTGTTTGAGTTTCGGTGAAATACAACATTTTTTGAGATTTATTCTAAACTAACGAAGTTGGCGAAGTACTAATTTTTATTGTAATTTTAAAGTTGGTGTAGATTTTTCCTAATGAATGTGAAAAAGCGTACCACTGGTCCTTCCTTACTCCTCAATTTTATTAATTCACCAATTCTACAAAAAGTTCAGTTTAGACGAAAACTTACAACTTAGGACTCAGTTTAAAAAAAAATACTCCAACCGTTATATGACAAAGTTAAAGCTTTTTAAAAAAAAAGTCCAATTCTAGTTAAACCTTGACTTCGATGGTCAATCTTTGTGAGACGAACTATGTACGGAGGTGATATTATATCGCGAAAAAATATAATACAAGGGTGAGTGTTAATACAAGTGTACTTAAGAAGTCCAGTGGGACGATTATTTCACAGAATTGGAGAGAAATATAGGGCTGATAACTTTAGTGGTTCTGTGAGGTAAAGCATTATACTTAGAGGATTCGATCCCGGGATCCCGGTCATATTTTAGTCCCGAAATTTTCGGGATCAAATTTAATAAATCCCGGGATTTTCGGGATTGATACATTTTTTAAATAAGTCAACGTTGTTAGTTTCATAAATTATTTACAGAAGTGCCTAGTTTGTTTATTTTATAAGAAGAAAGTATAATTTTGTTTAACCGCCTTTTTGAATATTTAAAACTTAAATATTCTATGCCCTCACAAAACTTAAAGATGAATAAGCAAAAAAACGTGTGTGTGTACTTATGTACGCACGTAAGAAGTTATACTTCTTTGGCATAACAAGATAAAAATCTTTCTAAAAATTTTATCTTCGCGTCATCCAACATTTGTAGAAAAAGCGACACTAAATAATAGAAAAAAGGAGTATTTAATACATTGAAAGTTTTATTATAAAGCATTATCTAGTTAAATAAAGTTTATTTAAATATCATAAATAAAAATTATTTTTACATAATTAAAATAATTATTATTTGTATCTATTATTAATTTATTAGTTTATTTGTACACTTGTTACATCTATGTAAATAAAAATGAATGTTGGTAAGCGCATAACCGACAATGGCTGGACCAATTGGAATTTTTTTTTGTACGTTCCTTAAGGGCCACGGAATGTTTTCTAATAAAAAAATAATAAAAGTTTGTAAAAAACTTATACAAAAGGGGGTATCTAGGGACGAACCCGAACGAACCGTGGGTGAGCCACTAGTAAAAAATATTTTATTTTATGATGTAAATAAATAATACATACCGTCAACTGACCTCAAAATCTATAAACGTACTCAAAGTAATATGTAGAAACAATTTTTATCACTTATAAAGTTATAATCACAGTAAATTATCTTTCAATCAATAAATTGTTAATAAATATCAATCACCACGATATATTATTTGAAAAAATATAAATATCCGAATGAAATATATATAAATATACATACACATAGTATATTTATATATATTTCATTCGGACTAATACAAAACACGTGTTGTAGGTTCAGAAAAACGTGAATAAATATCGTGAATTACAGTTGCAAGTCCTCTAAACTATTGACTAGCTAACTTCATACTGTCAGTTTTTCGTGTCGGTGTGCGCGCGCATCATGAAAATTTACTCTCATCATTTTTCCCTAACGCGCCTAAAGAAGTATAACTTCAAAAATGATTTTGATATGTTTTACTGTCTTTTTGGAACGAAGTTCCTTATGGGACGATGCGGAGGGGTACCCGCCAAACGTCCGTAACGAAAGATTTTTATTCATCTAGTATTTTATAAAAATGGATACTTATATAACAGTCAATTATATTTATATTATTTAAAAATGGCAATAAATATTATATATCATGTTTTTTATGTTTAGATTTTTATTTATATCGATAAAAAAAATATAAAAAATGTATACAGAATAATTATTTTAAAATTAATATTTTTATAATAAGGAACTTCGTTCCTATCGGGTGTCCCACGACACCACACGGTATACTTTTTGTTCCCACTTTCCATTAACAATATAATCCCGGGACTATCCCGGGATCCCGAGATTGACTGTAGATAATCCCGAAATCCCGGGATTAGAAATATCGACCGGGATTTATACTGTGTAACCCCACTAGCTTTCCAACGCGAGGTTACTTGAGATTTTTTGATAATAAAATCCAATAATAAGGTATACTTAGTCCAAGATTCGAATCCAGGGCCACTAGACCAACGAGAAATAAAATTTGTTGTCCATCTAGTTTCATGGTAAGCTACGAGGCTTGTGTTACGGATACCAGATAGTTGATACACTACACATAATATTATGTAAGTTTAAATACATACTACTTTATAAAATAAACATAAAATAATGCTTCAAGTTAAAGTCTGAGTAAAACCGTAGTATAATGCGATGTTTTCTCAACTCGACAGTACTTAAGCGACAGCCCGGCTATTGTATTTTTATGAAAATCACAAAGTTCTCCAGCCACCGCCGTTCAGGTTTATTTTAAAACGTTTATCTTTTCCTGCCAGATGGAAGAGACTTTTGAATCTATTCCGGGCAACTAAGCACGATGAGTGCAATCCAATTGGCTTCTTAACTTAAATATTTTATTTATAATAGTACAAATATTTATACACTTGTTTTTATATGTCTTCTTAAATACATCCTTTAAGTTGTATCTGTGTAGTTCTTTTATCGACATATTGGTGAGAGCTTACCATATTGACAAAGTGCGTATCGGCGGCTCACATATCTTTCAAAATCTAGCAAGTGTGTTGATTATAAATATGTGTTGAGACGAAATAAATATGTTGTATGGATCGATAGTCGTACGGTAGTACGGTGAAGGAAAACATCGTGAGGAAATCTGCATGTCTGAGAAAACCTAACAAGTTTTCGAAAGGCATGTGAAGTCCGCCAACACGCACTAGGCCAGCGCGGTGGACTATGGCCTGATCCCCCTCGTACTGAGGGAGGCCTGTGCCCAGCAGTGGGACGTTAAAAAAATGGTCGATGATGATGATGATGATGATGATGATAGTCGTATATGTAGGTGGCAAAAAATAAAATACACATTAATGCAGTGCGCGAGAACACTGTCTTCTAATCTTGGTAAGCAACGTACAAGTAGCTTAAAATGGCAACTGAAGCTTACAAAAGCTTGCTAAAAATAAAAAATAATTTAAACGGAAAGTCTTAAACAAATTAAAGCTAATGGAGCTTCCCTATACTTTGAGATCGGTTAAAATACTTGCAATTTCCAAGACAAGAAAGTAGAGGTAAGTAACATTTTATTGATACAAAATACACATTTTATTCAATAAGAGCATCTGTTATAAGATATTCTGTAATAAAGCAGAAATGAAGTAACGTACAATGTATATTATAGTAAGCTGCTTGGATGCACAACCATATTAGCTTCGTAAAAGTTTCTAAGCCTGTGACCGCTGTTTTACAGTGGACTGTTAAGGAGACTGTATATTGTATAATATATATTTTTCGTATAATATTACCATTTATTGTAGTTGACTAGCAATACGCTCGGCTTCGCCCGCGTTCATTTTTATAATCGCTACTAAACTTCTTTCGATCACTCGCTGGGTTGAAAATTCTCCAAAATTACTCCAGCTTTAATATACTCCTGAGCCGCGCGGCTACCTATTTCATATATTATGTGCGGCGTGCACTCCTCCTCCTCTCCTGTTATTGTAGTAGGGATAGTAAGTAGGGATCCTTATTTTTTCCCGCAATTAAAATAGCCTATATTAATCAGTGAAAGTGAAGTGAATGAAATTTTTTTTAAAATCGGTCCAGTACTTTTTGAGTCAATTCGTTACAAACATACTTACATACAAATCTTTCCTCTTTATAATATTAGTAAGTATAGATTTGTAATTTTTGACAAGAAAATGGAATTGAAATTCTAATTTATAAAAATCTCGTGTCACAATGTTTGTTATCGAACTCCTCCGAAACGGTTTGACCGATTTTTATGATTTTTTGTGTATATTTGGTAGGTCTGAATATAGGTCGTAGGCTATTTTTTATTCCACTAGGTGACAAGGGTGGCCCTCTTCAGATATTTTTATTTTTAGACAACATTATTATTTTTTACTTTTTTATGGTTTGGCATCAAAAGATACTTATAACTTCATTCTTCCACCACCAACCCTTACTTTTTATAGCGAGTACAAAGTGGGCGGAGCTGGGGGAAATGTTAGTATATTAATATAAAACATTTAAAGTGCAAAACGATATTAACCTTTTAGTTAAAAAGCTCAAAAGTATGAAAATCAGAGAATTGAAGATCAGATTTGAAATGAATTATTTCGTTTTAAGGGAGAGGACTTTTTCCATGAAATTTAATACGAGTCCCTTGACGAATTCATTTCACTTATTCATTAAAAAGAAATCTTATAAATCACGTTGAAGATATAAACAAAAAAAATCTGTCGGTCTTTTGGGACTGGGTAGAAACGTTTTTTTATTATGTTATAAAAATTATTATGTATACTAGAATATCAAAATATTAGTTACTTATGACACATCATATTATAAAATTGTGAAGTCCGCAAACACGCACTAGGCCAGCGCGGAGGACTACGGCCTAAGCCCCCCTTGTACTGAGGGAGGCCCGTGCCCAGCAGTGGGACGTTGAAAATGGCTGAGGATATAGGTACCCAAAGTTTTAGTTAAAATAATATATTTTACACAATGTATAGGTACCTTTATATAAAAATCCTGTGATATCGAAAACCATATATTTATTGCAGAATCGCGACGTTCGCTTGTGCCGCTTTTCTATAACGCTGCGTAGTATTTTGTCTTGCCTTCTACTATATTTTATTTAAATAGAAAATGTGAACAGTAAAACTTATAAATAACTAATAGACTTAGTAAATAAATTACTAGATAATATTTTAAAACTATTTGTCATGTGCTAAAAAATATGTAGGCAAAGGTAAAGGATTTCTCCCCTAATGCGTTTATCTTGTCATGGGGACTCATTAGCGTCTGGCAATCTAGCCGGACGTAAAACTAAGAAATGCACTGGGATGCGACCTACCTCCGTGGGTGGTGTGCCATGCGTGTTACTCCTTGTACTTCTCTGGTTGCAGGGTAGACTATTGGAGTAAAGACATGGTTCAAATCAAATCAAATCCTTTTTGTTTGCCTTCCATTCGACAGACCTGCCGTAGGGCGTCGTAGTTGACTGTGTTAGCAGCCCATTAAGACGGCGGAGCTCTGATGTAGTTCGAGTGGGTAGTACTGTAAGCCAGTATGATTTTCCTAGCAGGTTATAACAACCTGTGTGTCTACAAGCGGTATCCGTTATTATATTTCTCAACATAGAACAAAAGGTGTATTAAGATTTGACCATAATTTGTGGGTAGTTACTATCGATAAGTTTTAAAACATTTACAATCTGCCATTATTAATGAAAAGCATCTGAAAAGTAAACAAATCTAATTCTGTGAGAAAATCCAAGAAGCAAGTATTTAATTAGTAAATAAGATATAAGATTTCTTTTTAATTCACATAAAATAAAAATAATAAAGGAAATATATTTGTATTCCCCGGCCGCCATTAAAAAGATTGAAGGGACTTATTAATACTGGAGGAGAAAGCCTTCATTATGGAGAAAGCTTACGACAAACATCGTGATGCTAGAAATAAAAGCTGTCGTTAATCGACGCTTATTGTTCATTATTTATTTTTATTTCAAAATAAGGAAAATATAACAGAAATATATATAAAAATTAGTAGGTTCGATTTTTTGTGTGAAATACAAGTTCAATTATGTTGATAGATATTTGGCTCTTTTGTCAACGACAAATTTTAGTAATGAAGTTTAGCGCGAGCGAAGCCGCGGGTTCCATTAGTATATATATATATATATATATATATATATATATATATATATATATATATATACAAAACCTTCCTCGAGAACCACTCTATCCATTAGTGAAAACATCATGAAAATCGGTGCAGTAGTTTTAGAGTTTATCGCGAACAGACAGACAGATAGACGCGGTGGAGGACTTTGTTTTATGATATGTAGTGATATCTCGAATAGTCTTTAGTAGCCTGCGTGTATACAAAATGTACTAGCTTTCTAGACAAATGTAACTTGTCAATTTTCATAGATTTCTTCATAAATATCTGAATAATGTAATTTTTCATCTCTGCTTTATCACTAGGAATGATTGATCCGCCTATTCGGGTGACGAACGCGTTTCGAATACAATTTATGAGTACGGCTGCATATATTGAATACTAGAAGTATCTATATTTTATTTTGATCAGAGGTTTCTTCTTTCCGAACTGCTGGTAGTCTCATGACGTTCAGTAAGAAATTGTAACAATTTATTACTGATTTGATTTGAATAAGGTTACATTGTGTATCGTTTTTATTTTTTTTAAAGCTCCCCTAAAACGTACACTCTACATCTCAAGCATTATGGAAAGTAAGCGCTATATGCTATCCGTACGACTTTCTCATTACATGTCTAACATAATAACACATACATAAACTGGTTCAACTCCTTGTCAAGGCCAAGTTATAGATTTTGAGTATTATTATTAAGAAAAGCTCAGTAAGCTCTCGAACCTAGGAAGTTAGACTTTAAATGTATTTAAGCGGTTTCTCCTACAAAAATTTGTTATAACAAAAGAAATCGAATCAGAGTATATTACTATGATATTAATTAATGTGAATTCACAGACACAACTTGAACGTTGTTCTAAGAACATTACTAATTCGGCCGTGATGTAAAAATATAGATCAATATAGAAGATTTAGTAATAAGTACTCGTTTGGTGCTTGTGCCGAAAGCACTAGAGAAATCTTATCACAGTCCTATTATATTAACGAAGAAAATATAAGTTAAATAATTACATACGTCGACAAAATAATAAAGTCTTCTTTCTACAAGCCCAAGTGTACTTGAAAAAAAATTTAATTGCCTAAATGAGATTCGAACCCGCGATTGCTGTTACAACAAGTAGAGTCACTACACAGTACACACTGAGCCATACGTGTCGTTAAAATAATAAGTAAAATATATTTGCTTTTTGGCTACAGCCAGCAATGTACTAAATACATGCAGTTTTGCATTAATTCTTTATCTCGCTAACGAAACTACTGCCCTAATAAAATCTCCTAAAAACAGATAACACTAAAGTACTGACTTGTTAGCTTGAATCTATACTTGACTACTAAACGGACACCAAAATCTAACATTATTGTATGGAAAAAGCAACTTTATCCCTTAAATATAGGGGTGATAATGGGGGTTTGTGAGATTTTACAGTTCATGTCAAGGGACCGTTCTGATAAGACTTGCTTATTGTATACACGCACGCTAGTTTCGTCGGTCGTGACTTGTAAAGTGGCTTATTTGATCGTTTATACTCGGTGATATGACCTTAGTGTACATAATATGAATATTTTAGTAAATTCATGCGTGATCGTCACTATGAAGCTTGATGCAGGTTCGATTCTAGATAGTAAATCTTTATTGGACTTGTGTATATAATACTTTAAGTTTAGTGTCGTTTAGTTATTGAGAATACGGGAAATGGAGAATGGTAATAGGAGTTGGCATTTCAATGTAATATATACATGTACACTTTGAGACCGCTTTAAGGCAAGTGTAGTGTAGGACGCCCTGCAGCACGATGGACCGATGATCTAAGGAAGGCGGGGGGCAGCAGATGGATGCGATGGATGTCCAAAACCGGAATAGCTGGCGCTTATTAGGAGAGGCCTTCGATCAGAAATCAAATCAAATCAAAATATTTTATTCAGCATAAAAATTGTTACAATTTCTTACTGAACGTCATGAGTCTAAACTTCTGACTTGAGAAGAACTGAAGAATTCAGCGGGACTAAAATTATTTTTGTATCTCTCTTTTTCAAATTAAATTGCATATTAACAATAATCCTATATGTTGAAATAGCCTGGCGGCGATCACATCTTTCCCACGGCATACTGTCTTTTAAAAAATCGTTAATCAAATAAAAGCCTTTAGTACACAAACGTTCCTTCGGATTTTTTTAAATTTGACAAGTTGACGCCAAAAGGCTGATGTATATACATATACTGTGTTATTAATAAAAAGTTTTGCTTAATATCGGCCAAATAATCAAACTTCCTAACGCATTTAAGTCTTAAAGTAATTTACTATGATGCTACCGAAATCAGTATAATTAACTAAATGTTCAATTAAAAAGGTACAATGTACACATTTTGTCATATAATATTTCGGAATCATGGAAAATTGTTAAGTGCTTGCCGAAAATATAGTTAGGTATTCTTAAATGGAAAAGTTGCTTCAAAAGTTCCGTAATTCTATTTCTGTTTAAGAGTACAACTTTTAATATTGCTTCACCATTTGCAAAAAAAATAACAATGGTACTTGAAAAATTAAACATAGAATGTAATCTTTCTCCTTTTAATAGCGGTCAATAAAAAGCAAGTCTTCAATAACTTTATCAATAACACCAGTTAATGAATGTCAGTACTCGTAGATATGCAAAACGAATGTATATCGAATTGCGCAGTGCGGGAGCGATAAATAATGATCATTTCTCGAAACGAGATTTCTTGGTTAATAACGTCTTGTTTCTATAATGCTAGGGTACTGAGGTTTGATATTTCAGTGAGCCACAGAAGATGTGTATTTTTCATCAATATATTATATTTAATCAATGTGTATGTATGTATGTATGTATGTATGTATGTATGTGTGTGTGTATGTATGTATGTATGTATGTATGTATGTATGTATGTATGTATGTATGTATGTATGTATGCATGTATGTATGTATGTATGTATGTATGTATGTATGTATGTATGTATGTATGTATGTATGCATGTATGTATGTATGTATGTATGTATATATGTATGTATGTACGTATGTACGTATGTATGTATTCAGCCCTTTCTAACGTCACATTGGTGGATATAGCAAGGGTGGGTACCCTTCAGTAGGTACGAAGGGGATCAGGCCGTAGTTCACCATCTTAGCCCAGTGCGGGTTGGCGAACTTCACGTTCACATGTCTTTCGAAAACTTGCTACTCAGTCACCATAGGTCAAGCGATAATCCTATTGGAAATGATTTGCACATAAAATATCAGAGGTAAGAAACCTGGATTTGAACCCGCATCATTCGGTTAACCAAGCGAGCGCGGCCACTGAGCTACCACTGTCTTCATTTTTAAAAATATTTAAAGTCAAACATTTCTATACAATATTATCTTATTTTATTGAATTTCGTGTTTTCAGTATATTCAGAAAGAAAATATCTCTCCGCAAAAAGAATTAAGAGGAAATTATAAATTTTTCCTTTAATAACATTTTTAAAATAAATGAACGTTCCTAAACATTTTTGAAGCTTTTCGGTATGTTATTCGTAAAAGAATTACAATTTCTATATCTGGATCAAAGAAAGCTATAGTATAATATAAATTTAATTATAACATGCCATGGATTGTTTCTTTTGATATTGAAAGTACCACATTAATATTTTTATTCAATAAGTAATCATATATTTTTTTATAATTCTGAAGTTTTCTTTCTTTCAAATTGTTGGTCCATGTACTAAAGATACTAATGACTTACCCTCGCTTTCCTCGAGTTCATCTCTTAATAGATATGAATAGTAATGGCGAGTGTACCTTAGAAAGACATAATATGCTATTGCAAATTTTTCTACAGGCCTTATTAAGACTTACAATTTTCTAGTACATTGTTTTGAAACTGTATCTCTCATCTTTAGCTATATAAATTACTAAGAACGACTCGATAGTGTATTGTTTGTGTTCTCACGTTGGAATGAAAGATTTTCCTGTGATAAAAGTAATGTAATAAGTTATTACTACACAAAATTTAATTAAAATCTAGTAATCTTAAAAAAACGTTCAGTACATTTAGCATGAAACGCGCACATAAATTCCTTAATGAAACTAAAATTCAAAGTACGCCCCTTTTGTACTTTGATTTTTTTTTATTAATTCAGTCGAGAATCGAACTTCAATTCAACGAAACGTTCCTACTTCAAGTGGAACAATATACATGACTAATACACATATTTTCTCATATGAACTCCAAATAATTGTAATTCATAATATTCAGTAATGATGTGCAGATGAGAGGCTCAATCCATACATTTTAATTGGGATTCATTAAGTAACTGCTGAGCTTCGATCGCAATTTTACCTCAGAACGTAGTGTGTAATTTATATTCTGGATTATAGGAACTTATCTTCTATAATATATACAGATAAATGAAATTGAAGTTTGTAATAATAATTATATATATAATGCAAGACGAAATTTTTTTCACATTCTTTCACAGTGTATGCCGTTTCGCTCTGGAACAAATTACCTAAAGAAATCCAACGGAGCCCTTCTATAACTTCTTTTAAAAAAAATGTCAAGCAGTATCTTCTGAAGCAAATCGCACATTAATTATCAGATTAGTTATTATTATACAATATATATATTATATACGTATGTATGTATATATGTATGTATATATGTGTGTATGTATATGTATGTATTATTTAAGTATATTGTATATATATAAACATATTATGTATGTATGTTTATTTATCCTTTTAGTATATAATGTATGGTATTAATAATAATTAACTGTATTCTATTACATCTGCACGTGTTTGCCCGTTGTTGTTTTTTAACCACTATCTCTTACTTCCATGGGTTGGCTGGAAGAGATCTCTTCTAGAGATAAGTCCACCCTTGCTAACATAAATTATTTTTAAATTACTCTATGTGTTATTTATATTGCAATAAAGAATATATAATCTTTATTTCCAAGAAATTATACAGCAGTAATAGTACTATTGGCCTCTGCACTAAGCACAGCTTGTATCGCAGATAGCCAAGCAAATAATGAGTAATAATAAGTAATGTATAAGTAGTTATAAGTTAGTAGTTATTACTAAGTTAATATAAAATTTTAGTATAAGGTACTTTTTTAGAAAAATGTAAATGTTAAAAATTTTGTCCGACTGTCTGTCCGTTTGTTTCTCTGTTCTGGACAGTCTGTTTATTGGCAGATAAATCAAATCAAATCAAATCAAAATATTTTATTCAGCATAAAAATTTTTACAATTTCTTACTGAACGTCATGAGTCTACCACCAGTTCGGAAAGAAGAAACCTCTGACCTGAGAAGAACTGGCGAAAGAAACTCAGCGGGACTAATTTTTTTTTTACCGTATTCTCACTCTTTTTTTTTAAATTAAATTGTAAATTAACAATAATTCTATATGTTGAAATAGCCTGGCGGCGATCACATCATTCCCAAGGCGTACTGTCTTCTAAAAAATCGTTAATCGAATAATAGCCTTTAGTACACAAACGTTCCTTCACAATTTTTTTAAATTTAGCAATAGAAGCTTTTTGAACGTTTTCTGGGATCCTGTTGTATAGACGTATACATTGTCCATAAAAAGAGTTACTGACTCGGCGTAAGCGAGTCACAGGCATTACAAGTTTATGTTTGCTCCTAGTATTAATGCTATGCATGTCGCAATTCTTGGGAAATTCGTGTATATTTTTATGAACATACATAACATTTTCGTACACGTATTGGGAAGCAACAGTCAATATTTTTATTTCTTTAAACTTTTCTCTTAATGATACTCTAGGTCCTAAACTATATATGGCACGAATAGCTCTTTTCTGCAGGACAAAAATGGTATTAACGGTAGCTGCATTACCCCATAATAGGATTCCATACGACATTATACTATGAAAATAACTAAAATATACTACGCGAGCTGTATCTACGTCTGTAATAAGTCTAATTTTTTTTACCGCAAACGCTGCAGAGCTGAGCCTTTTCGCTAGCCCCTCAATATGGAGATTCCACTATAATTTCGAATCTATGATGATACCTAGGAATTTAGTTGATTCTAACGGCCTTAACATCTCTCCACCCAATACTACACCATTATCAGCAATTTTAACATTAGGTGTTGTAAATTTTATTAATTTTGTTTTTTTGTTATTTAATAATAAATTATTCGAATCGAACCAATAGACAACCTTTGAGAGAGCATCGTTTACATCGTCGTACATAAGTAAATTACGTTTTACCTTAAAAATAAGTGATGTGTCATCTGCGAACAATACTATCTCATGTTTGTCCTGTACAAAGAATGGCAAATCATTTATGTAAATTAGGAAGAGAAATGGACCAAGAATAGAACCTTGTGGAACCCCCATAGCAAACGGAGCTCCAGGAGATCTCTTACCATTTACATCAACCCTCTGAATTCTATTACTGAGATAGGAATTCAGGAGGTTGAGTGCCTTATATCTAATCCCATAATGATGCAGTTTCCTGATCAATGTCTCGTGATGCACACAATCAAAGGCCTTGGATAAGTCACAGAATATCCCAAGAGCATCTTGTGACCTCTCCCAAGCCTCAAAAATATTTTTTACTAGCTCAACACTAGCATCTGCTGTGGAGCGACCTTTTGTATAACCGAATTGTTTCTTATGAAGTAGATTGTGTGCATTGAAATGCAATAACATTTGCCCGAGTATGATTTTTTCAAAAATTTTACTAAATGTTGGGAGTACTGAAATTGGTCTAAAATTATTGGGGTCTAAGGTACTACCTGATTTAAAAATAGGAATGACTTTACTGTGTTTCATTAGATCAGGAAAAATACCATGTTCTATACAGCCATTAAATATAGTAGCAAGATAAGGCGCAACAACATCAATTACCGAATTAACAACTTTTACAGATATACCCCATAGATCAGCTGTTTTCTTGAGGTCCAGACTTCTGAAGGCTACCATTATGTCTTTGGGGTTTACTTGTTTAAATTTAAATATAACATTACATTCTTTGACGTTTTTCTTTAGCAAAAGTTCGGCAATGTCGGGAGACGAATTAAGTGATTGCGTTGTTGAAAGTGGAATGTCAGTGAAAAATTTTTCAAACTCAGATGCAACTTCTCGGTCTGAAGTAATAAAATTTTCATTAATATTTAACTTAAAATCGAAGCTGCGATCTGCGACTCTTCCACTTTCACAAGCAATTATGTTCCATGTCATTTTGATTTTATCATGCGCATTTCTTATCTTATCTTTAATATACAAGGATTTTGCCATGGAACATACTCTTCTAAACAATTTGGAGTAGGCAGTTACAAAAGAAGCAAAAGCTATACTATGATTATAGGTTCTTTCATTGTACAATTCATATAGCCTCTGCCTGCTCTTGTATATGCCAGGAGTTGCCCATTCACCGAATGTCAAGAGACCCCCTGAATTGACTGTTTTAGAAGTAAATATTGTAGAAAATTCAGTTTTTACTAATTTAAATAAAGAGTTATATAAGTAGTTGGGGTCATTAATGTAGAATAAATAGGGAAGTTTTGCCACAATATTACCTCTGAACTTCTCCACACGTGTAGTATTTATAGGTACAAAAGTTTTTTTTAAGTTATTTTTGTTGGTATTTAAAGAATAAGAAAAGGAAGCAAACTGGCCACAATGGTCGGAGCTTAACTTATTAATAATTGCTTTAGAATATGGTTTACAGTTTGTAAATATGTTATCTATACATGTAGCACTGGTAGCAGTGATCCTAGTTGGCTCAGTAAATAAGTTATGTAGGTTATATGATAGAAGCATAGATTTAAATCTAAGACTTGTATTAGAATTATCTAATAAATTAATATTAAAATCCCCACATACAATAATAACCTTATTAGTAATATTTAATTTTAACAAAACTTCTTCCAGTACTTTCTCAAAGTACTCATATAACCCACTAGGAGGTCTGTATACGCATACAACAATGAAGTCCTCAAGCTCTACGCAGGCTAGTTCAATAGTTTGCTCAACAGAGAGGCTCACAATATCTTTACGTTCTTTATGTTTAAAAAGTTTACTTATAATTATTAAAGAGCCGCCGCGTATAGCTTTCTCTCTGTTAAACATACTAGCTACCTGGTGACCGCTGAAGTTAAATATGGACTGGGAACTACAAAGCCAGTGTTCAGTTAAACATAAAATATGAATATTTTCCCCATTTATAAATAACTCCAGTTCAAGATCCTTGCCTAACATGCCCTGTATATTTTGGTGCACCAGGTTTACAGTTTTTAAATTTTTATAAGTGGGGGCATTTCTTACTAAGTTATTATGACATTTATTTGATTTAGTGTCATAACTTTTTAATATGCTAGAGGTATCCTCTGTTGTCTTAATAATTAATTTAAATGCTTATTTGGAAAAGATTCCACATCATAAAATGTCATATTACATTTTTGCTCAATAGGAGCAGATGTCAACGTAACCAGATTATTGGCTATGTCAATTTGTATATAATAAGATAGCACAGATGCTATCTGTCGTTTAAAATAATATGGTAGGCTCAGCCTACTATATGTCAACATATAATTATTATTTTTCCATAAATTATTTATGTCAATAACATCAATTTTGTTACTTTTTTTAATATTTAAATTTAAGTACTTACAAGTACTTAATGTGTGCATTAAATTATTTATGTCATATCTTAACCTATTTTCCTGTGGCAATTAGATAGCTGATGTTATAAGGAGTAACTTGGGCTACTTTTATTTTAGAAAATGACTTAGTATTTCTCTCAAAATATTAAAACGCACCTAGGGACGGATTCAGAAATATTGAGAAATGAGTCACTAGTATTTTTTTTATGGTACAAAGGGGGCAAACGGGCAGGAGGCTCATCTGATGAGAACTGATCACCACCAGCCATGGACATCTGTAACACTGCAGGGCTTGCAGATGCGTTGCCGGCCTTTCAGGAAAGGGAGGGAGGGAGGAGGGATGGCGAGTGGCCCTCCAGGACTCTCACTTACCGAACGAAACGCGACAGCATAGCTGCCACTTCACGCCGGTCTTCTGTGAGAGAGTGGTACTATACAGGACGTGCCGGCCCATTCAGCTACTACCCGAAGGTAACAAGCATGGCATTACCACTATAATACTACTACTAAAAATGTTTTAAAAAGGATAGGTATTGTTTTGTAACTTTATTTTAGGAGTGAGTTATGGGATTTGAGTCACTTTATATCATTAGCTGTAGGATGTGCATATAGAAATGTCAATTCAGTTCTAGACTTTTCAAAATGTTTCATGGTAAAGTAAAAAAAATATATATTTTTATAGAAAACATGTCCGAAAAATAATAATCGCCATATTTTATGTAAAGATGCGACCTTTGAACATTTAAATTGAAATTTACTTTTGCTACAAAATGCTCATTTTCATGTTGGAGAATATTTAAAAATGTATAGTTTTAAATATTAATCATAATCTAGGAGCTGGTGCTAAAATTTGCCTTGAATACTAATGAGACTGAACTACTGCACTTAAGTTGAGGAGCTCGAAACGTAATTATAAAATACACTTAACTACTCTCTGCCTATAACTCCCTTTATGTCAGTTAAATACTTTCTAAGTAATTATGACTTGCAGAAGCATGCCTTAGAAATTAATAGAAACGCTCATAAATTAAAATAATACAGCAAAACATTTCAATCATCTCGTACATTAAACGGTTTGCGAACAAATGCTGTTACTCGCTAACTTTATTAATTATATTTTTTGTTATTTATTCGTTTTAATGCTATATGTCGTTTTGTATAAAGCCTTTTAACACATGTCTCTCGAAAACTTACGAGATTCTATCGGAATACGATTTTTTACGATATTTTTCTCCATTTATGTATTCGACTATTTTATTTTTTCTTATGTATATATATATTTTTCTCCATTTATGTATTCGACTATTTTATTTTTTCTTATGTATATATTATGTAGATAATATAAAATTACATCTAAAAGAGAGGATCCATACAAACATATTATTAATATAAACATCTATAACTGGAGTACAACTATAAACATTAGTGCTTATCTTACAAATGAGTACCAGCGGGACTCGAACCTGTGACCTACTGTGTTCGCACAGCAAGTAGGGTAGCACTACAAATCCAGCCACATGCGTCATCCAATTCATATGTAAATGAACTGTAATTGCCTTAAATGTATGTACTTCATTTATAAAGTATAGGCTTAACAGGTCCTTAACGGGAACAAGACAACGTACAATGTATAAGAGCCCTATAACGCCGTTCAAGTACTAATGCGATTAGATGCATGCTCAATGGAGTGTCTACCGCTAACTCAATAGTCAGTGTATTAATAACTAAGTCAAACGGTCATTATATTGTTTCTTTTATTATTTCCTTTTAAAATATGTTAAAACTAGAGAACCACCCTTTAAGTTTTCTTAACTAGCATCATCCTTACGTTAGAATAAATTTGTAAGAGATGAGAAATATTCTCGCAGTTAAAAGTATTCTAAATGTTGACCCAGATAACCAGCTATCGTCATTGTATTCATCCCTTTTTAACGTCCCACTGCTGGGAACGGGCCTCCCTCAGTACGAGGGGGATCAGACCATAGTCTACCGCGCTGGCCTAGTGCGTGTTGGCGGACTACACATGTCTTTCGTAAACTTGCTAGGTTTTCTTTCAGACATGCAGGTTTCCTCACGATGTTTTCCTTCACTGTAAGAAAAGTGGTAACCATGGTAGAAATGAGTCGCACATGAAAATATCAGAGGTGCGAGACCCGGATTTGAACCCGCATCATTCGGTTATACAAGCGAGCGCGTTACCGCTGGGCTATCTCTGTTTTTTTAGCTATTGTCATACCAAATTTCATTGAAATCTGTCAAGTGGTTTTCTCGTATTACGGTCATAGACACACAGACAGACCAACAACTCCTAAAAACTACGAATCATTTATATCGATAATAATGATTCATCTATAGATATATTCATATCAATAAGGTTCTCCAAAAATATTTAATGTATAAATTGGACTTTTTTTATAACATTCAATAAGCTTAAACTCTAGAAGTTTTCTGTTCCTATTAAAGTGTCTCAATACTACCGACACCTGTCCCCATAATAAAATAAACTTTATAGTATCAGATAATTAAAGCTATTAAAAGCTCATAAAACGCTTTTAGTTGGTGTGTGTGTTGGTATACGTTAACTTTTTACTACCCAGTTTTCCAAGAGAATTACTACTTGACGAATAGGTATAAATAAATAAATAAATATTTTTGGGACATTTACACACAGCACTATCTAGTTCCACGGTAAGGTACGAGCCTTGTGTTATGGATACTAGATGGTTGATATACTACACATATATAAGTTTTAAATACATACATATTATAAATATAAACATCCATGACTGGAGTACAAACATTCGTGCTCAATTCAAAGAATCGGACACTGTTCCTATACTCACTGAGTAAAAAAAAGATATACCAAACTATAAAACGTGTCATCATACTATACATAATATAATACATCAACATATAATGTTTGTGAGTGATTATCACCGACTCAAAAGCCAGTTTTCCTGAGAAAAACCAGTGAAAAACTCGCCCGTTGCTCTTTGAAATATCTCTAATCGCCAATAAAAGTTTTATTAGAACGCAATAATTAAACTATTTTTAACTCATCGCATTTTCAGCACAAGAAATAATTATAACATGCTCCTTATTTTACAAATCGTAAGTAATATCCTAGAATTATACATAGGCTTCTTGCAATAGACACACCTATCAGGTAACAAAAACTAATTCACTAAGTACTGGTATGGTATTGAATAGAATGCCGGGAATGCATTTCTTGCGGAAAGGGTCTGCCTAGACACGGCGTATAAAATACTCAACCGTCCCTAATAGAGTACTCGATGTAAGAAGTCATTAAGTGCCTACGTGACAAATGCTTTTAAGACCGGTACAAATATGGCTTAAATGGGACTTAAATCCTATATATTTATATTCGTAGAGGTCGAGGTGGCCATATGCTATACCATTTTTTAATTTTCATTGTTTTTTTTATTTCCATAGTTAAATAGTCACTACATAACATAAAACAAAGTCGCTTTCTCTGTCCCTATATCCCTTTGTATGCTTAAATCTTTAAAACTAAACTTAAAACTTTAAACTTTTTATAGATAGAGTGATTCAAGAGGAAGGTTTATTTGCATAACTAGCGGATCCCGCGGCTTTGCCTGTGCTAAATCTAGGGAAGAGCCCGAGCGAAGCGAGGGCCAGTCGCTAGTTAAATATATGTTGAAAGTAGTGGTGGTTCATTGGAAACGTACTCGATTGGAAAAGTGCGGATTCAAGTGTTAAAAATTTAAAGTTTTACACTTCTAATCTGCTTGCTATTACTCTTGATTTTTGCTAATATTTGTATAATCAACAAATTTATCAAGCTAAAAATTTGGACATTCTATTATACTTCGTAAACTCCGTAACGTCGTTTATGAAAGAAAGTTCTTTATATACATTTTTTTAAAACTAGATGATTATGTTCTAAGAAATTCGTTCTCAAAGGAATTCTATTATTAATCCAAACCTAAGTAAAAAATTGAAAAAATGTATAAAAATAAGTCTCATCTTTTTCCTATTATGATGGACAATTAAAGAAAAATCACGAAGTCTTTGAATCTCAAAAATATATTTTCTTAGTAACATTGAAAAAAAATATATAGAAAAAACGACTGAACGTCTCGGAGAACCTTTTAGCTTCCCTCCCTGAGGCAAGGCAAAGTATTTCGCTGTTGATGAAAAAATATTCAATATAATATATGCTTTTCATCTTTCTTTAACCTATTATAAATATTGTCATTGAATTCATATTTTTTTTGATTATTTGATATTATAAGTATTTTTGTATTGATAGTATAAATACTTATTTATTTAAATTGAATAATTAACTGTTTTAAAAAAATATGGTTGGGAAATTATAATAATAATAATAATCTTTATTGTCAAAAAAGTAGTTTACAATATATTTTATATCTAAAGGTACACACACTAGGCAAAGCCTGTATCGTGAGTACCACAACTTGATTAACAAAAAGATATTGTTGCTCGGTAAACATTGCTTCAATCAAAAGTTATGTATGACAATAAGTGCATAAAAGCAAATATATATATATATATATATATACTAGCAGTACCCGCGGCTTCGCCCGCGTTTTTTTAATCGCTACTAATCTTTATTCGATCACTCGCAATCGGATGATCTTTAGATTGCCTGAAAATTCTCGCAAATTACTCCAGCTATTTCAGAACCCATCGTTAATATACTTCTGAGCGGCGCGGCTACCTCTCCCGCTCTTGGTTCCCCGTCCCTCTCCACATTTCCCGCTGTGCTGCGCATTATTTTATTATTATTATTGATAAATTCGTAATATCCTTTGAATGAAGTGTCCGATTTGTAGTATCGTAAAAGTTATCTACTAATTCAGTGCAAAATTTGAAACTTGTAGCACAAAAAATTAAGGTATCTCGAAAAACTTATGAAGCCTTTACACCATCTTAATCCAGCCCTATAGAAAAAAAACGTTTTTAGCGTACTTGTACCAACAATTAACCACCTTCATACCAAATATAAAGATCGTAGCACAAAAGATGAAGACTTTCATACAAACTTGCTATGGCCCTAAGACCTCAGTGTCACTATCACAAAATATCAACAAAAAAAGAGCACACTACTTGGAATGTCACTCACAAAGATAGAAGGATGCACTCATAGAATATCGTAACCATGATCGTAACACAATATCGTCAATCGTAATACTTTTTTCCGTGTTCTGATTTTTTTATTTATTTTTTTGGAGTTTACCTTTAAGCCATAAATCTCCGTGTTCTGAAGTGCGACAGAATGATTGACATATTAGTTGGTTGTCAAATCTAATGTCAAATATTATGGTTGTGTTCAGAAACTTAATTTGTGACAAAACTTAAGATTTGTCAAACTTAAAAAAAATAATCTGATACAGTTACAACTGAAGTTAGCTAAAATAAAGTTTCGCGAAGCCGACCAAATTAATTGGAAATCAGTACTACTAATAGTTTATTACATTTTTTGTCGCGTTCGCGATTCACTTTTGTTTATTTTCGGAACGCGACATTAGATCCTCCAAAGCGCACGCGAAGACTATTTTCATAGATATGATTGAATTTGAACTTTATGCAGCGGTAATAAATTGCAAATCTTTGACGTTAGGAACACGCCTTAATTGGTTAGACAACAGTGAGTGATTATAATTTAATATGAACTTTATTGAATAGCAATAAAGTTCAAATTGACTCTAGAAAACGTTTGTATGGGAAATAGAAAAGGGCTGTTTTTAGGGTTTTCCCGGAAATTATTAGATTTTTTCTCGCCTTTTAAACCTTCCCTAGACCTCCACGAACATTTCAAGACTAAGATAAGATAAATCCGTTCAGCCGTTCTCGAGTTTTAGTGAGACTAACGAACAGCAATTCATTTTTATATATATAGATAATAAATAAAAATAACATAAAAAAATAATAATAATAATAAACTAAGCTTAATTAATATGAACATATGTATATAAATAGTTGCACAGTTTAGGTAATTTATGAGGCCCATTACGATATATCATTAATAAGGTTTTGTAAATTGTTTAAAATCATAAATTGCGTATGATGTTATGATTGCTAAGTTGACGATTCTAGAATTTATTTTTTGTTTATTTATATATAGGTAGGGTATATAATTAGGTGTAATATTAACAACGACAGTGGTAGCCCAGTCGTAACGCGCTCGCTTGGATAACCGAGTGATGCGGGTTCAAATCCGGGTTTTGCACCTCTTGTTATTTTCATGTGAGAATCATTTCTAACATGATTACCATTCCCCCTCGTATTGACGGAAGGACTATTGGCTGAATACATACATACATGAACCATCTCTACTTCTACGTATGCTAGCTACTACAGCTTTGTTTTAGTAGTGTAGTGTTATGATAATGTGTTTTATTAATTAGAAGTAGATACTAGGTAGTAATTATCATAAAATATAATACTATAATCAATCCTAAAATATCTATTTATCGACAATGAACACCATTTATTGGAGATAAATATTAGTTATCAGTTTAGATCGAAACTCCCATATATACTCGTAGGTATTTTACGGTCAATCGATCTGAAATCTAATGACGTTTTTTCTCATTAAAATTTAAACAAAAATAAATAAGTTTAATTACATATTAATAGTAAAATATTTTAAGAACATACAAAAATATACTTTTAACAAGCAGCTTATTCTCGCTTCTCCTAGTATTTTACATTACTAATAGTACTAATAGTACGCTACTAATAGTATTTTATATTTTACTTCAAAACAAAGCCTATCTTTATACTAAATCTCATCCAAATCTGCCTAGCCGTAACCGTAAAGGAGGAACAAACATCCACACAAACAAACTTTCATTTATAATTCCATTTAGTCCTTGTATTATTTAAACCAACACATCCTGTATAATACAGCATTAATAACAATCAGGTTTACATTGTGGGTTGGTATCACCTGTAATTAGGCTATCTAGTTCGGTTAGTACATGGAACAGTAAGTAATGCGTGGTCGAGCATATATATTATGTTGTTACAGTATTATACATATCAATGTGTGTTGTATGGTGAATGAATAATTTCACCTATGGCTTGTTGTGCCGTGTAGAGAAGATAATGTGATTCCCATCTATAAATATTGACCCTTAAATATTAAAATTTTACTAACTATGAATGTATGTGATGTGATTTTTAGGGAACCACTAAACCAAATAAATCCGCGACAAAATCTGAAAAGATAGTTTGATTTATAATGTCAAACATTCGCGTAAACCTAAGAAGGTATATGAATGATGATGAATGAATTATATGAATGTCTTATTTATATATATCCAATCAAAAGCTTAAAAATAAGTTTCAAGCTTCTAACTTTAAAATGACATAATTTCCATACAAACTTTCATCCCCTATTTCTACCCCCTTATAGTCCTTTTTCAGGCTCTGGACTATCTGTATACCAAATCTCATTTAAATCGGTTCCGTATTTTAACGTGAAATAGCAACAGACAGACAGAGTTACTTTCACATTTATAATATTAGTAAGGAGGTAATGATTACGATTGATATAAATATTGTTATTTGTACATAACTAGTGATAAAACCTTGCTTCTCTTGGGTGTCGCGATAAGTTGATATAAAATATTAATTTTATTTAATACTTCTAATATAACAAATGTTTGCAAGTGTGTTTGTTTCTTTTGTATCTTTCTCATTTTGAAAATACTGTCAAAAAAAATTAAAAAGCGAGTCGAAGAAAAGCAGAGATTAAAATAACTTGTTCCATTTAATAGTAATAATCTATATTTAATATACCTACAGATACAGATAAATAAGTTAATGTGTTTATGTGTAATGATATAAAACAGCTATTAACTACATTAATAAATAGAAATTATATACGATTGTTATAAGAACGCAATTATTAATATTTTTGTTTGTCTATCTGTTGGCTTGTTCCGGCTAATCTCCGAAACGGTTGGACCGAATTCAATGACAAATACATGTTGTCATAAGGAGTCTTTCATTGCATCCTTAATTATTGTACACATAAAAAGAAAATATACACAAGATATGAAAATTAAGAACTAACTATACCTTTATTCTCAAAAACTTAATTTTTAAAAGTAATCTTTTTGTGAAAATAAGAATTTTCATGTGTCAAAAATAAAAAAATATCATTTCAAGACGATGCTGCGATAGTACCGGTCAGCTCCTCCCTACCAGTCCTTATTTCACGTTCCACCATTTCCTGTCCACTACACTGCTTCAGTGTATTTGTAAAGTCCATTTGACTTGCTCTTCGCTAGTTTTGTAATAGAAAAATTTACTATCCATAAAATGTTACTACAAGTTGAAGATTTTCAGAAACCCTTTTAGCCTAATAAGCCTAAGGCGAAGAAAAGCAGTCCCGATATTTGAGAAATAGAAAAATGCGTATATAACATCAATAAATTTCAGGCAAAATGATAAAGTAAAAACCTATTTCGACACCAGACGCGTAAAACGTATTTTTTATGTTAGCTTCTTTCTACTTCTTAGTTTACATCTCACTGCGTATATTGCAAAATGAAGTGTGCTCACTCCTGTTTTTCATTAGAAGTCATTTTAATATTGTCAATAATTGGCAAGTGAACATGCTACAATAGTTATGGCTAATAAAAAAAACTAACTGACATGGCAAACGTTGTTCTGCCATATAAATTAGCGGTAGGGGGGTGAAAAATACTTTAAAACCTAATCTCATACCTACCAAATATACAAAAATCATTGAAATCGGTCAAGCCGTTTTGGAGGAGTGCGACCAGTGTGATGCCTGGTGTACAACATTTTGTTGTCATTACACAAATTAATGCGCCAGCAAGACTTGAAATCGCAACCACTGGCATAACAAGGTCACTAAAAACTAAGCCAAACGTGTCGTCAAAAATTACGTTTAATATGTACTATTTATTATATTTTTCACGGAAAATGGTACTAAAATGTGGTTTATATAGCTGTATTAGGTAAGAATGAGTTTTAAATGTATGAATTTTGGGTCTTCCTACACGACCTAGTTCCAGTTCAGTGTGCAAGAACGTATATTCTAAATATCGTCAAACTAATATTATTAAAGCGAAAATATATATGGATAGACGGGCTTAGATAAAATTTGAGTAAAAAGGTAAATCAGACATACGCCTTTAAACTGATACATTGCCTATAGTTTTTTTTCAAAAAGCATTATATAACACAAATAAATAAAAACTTCTTTGTTAGTTTATTTGCTTAAGACGCTGGTTCGAGTTTCGGATGGACCAAAAGTGTTTATTATAGCTTGAGTACATAATGTCTGAATCGGTACTCGTTTGTACACCCCTATTCTGCCAAATACATGCTGTAAGAGTTTTATTAGCTGAAACACCTTTAAGACTATATCATAAAAGCTAATAAAGTTTTAAATTTCAGTTTCAAATCTAGTTTCTATAGAAAAGTAGTTATATTTCAAAACCGCTTTCTAAGTAGCATTAAGAAGATTTTCTATTTATGTCTTTATAAAACATTTAATTTTCACTATACTGTTATCATTCAGACCGAACACGAACTATAACACACTTTCTTCAGGTCGTATTTTCAGAAACCTGCAAATTCTTTTGAACATCTGGCACTGCAAGGAGAATTCCCAGCCATATCGTCCGCTTTAAGTTTCAACAATCTCTGGTTCGTATATTCAACTAAAGAAAAATTGCACTTTACTATCAGTAATGTTAAAATGTAGAAAATTTAGTTTTATTGAGGTTTAAGTTGAATATTTAAATTTAAGTCGAATTTTAAATAAGTTTTCTCTCTTCCTAATAGGACGGAGTCTTAGATTTGATTTCTAGAAGGGTGAAATTTTATGTATACGTTTTTTAAGCTTTAAGCTTTGCGTTGATAACAACTCTTCAAGACTTATCTTAAAATTATTTCAATTAAAAGAGTTTTGGCCAATAATATCTATACGAGTGTTTTAAAACCTTAACACACAGCTACTTCGAGGCCTTTGTTATGGTTAGGTGATAGTCGATACACTAAACCTACATAACTTTTACAAGAGTACAAACATTTGTGGTCTTCGCACATACGAATACCCATAGCAGAGATCGAGCCCGCGACCGCTGGCACAACAAGGAGGGTTCCTGCAAACTGTGCCAAACGTGTCGTCAAAATTCGTTAAGATTTACCCATAAGGACATATTTTTAATGTCTTTCTTATCCCGAAAGGTTATATATTTCCCATTGACAGCATAAATATCTGAAAAGGATGAACCAAAAGAGGTTAGTGGGTAAAACTTTCAAACGCAATAACTTCTTATATATTCATAGATGAAGCTAAACTGCTTCAAACATCAATCTCCATGTAGAACACAATACCGCCAACTATGCAGCCAATTAATGCCATTCATAAAATATTTGCGTAACCGATAATTGAGCGAGTTACGAGCATAGCCCGGACGGCGTTAATTTACTTTGGGTACAATATCTCAGAGGTTTAGTGGTTAATATGATCGGTAGCAGATCATAAGGTCTTAAATTCAGTTTAAGCTAGGTTTTTGTGGGAAATCCACCCCAACATGCGTTTACCTTGTCTTGTCTTTGGCTCAGTACTGCCGTCTATAAGCTTAAAGGCCGCTAAATGACAAAAACAAGTTTTGAGCTAGAGCCGAAAAAGGCGGCAAAATTTTTAAACCGATGATACTCAGTTTCTATGAACATTTAGTGATGTGGGCGTATACCAAAAGAAAGGTTTTCTTTTCAACCTTCACATGAAATTGGTTGATTTTGTTAAATATTAATATTCATGTAAATAAATACATATTTTCCTTTATAACCTTGAAAAATTTTAAAGATCGCTTCAAGTATGCAGAACTAAATGGTGGCTAAAGGTTCATAACTACTTTATAGTTATGGATTTATTGATAACGTCCACAAGTATTTTTTTGAGATAGGAAGTTATCAACATTTACATAACTATAAAGCAGTTTAATTTTTTTGCGTTTTTAAAACCTAGAACTGAATGATTTTATATTGATCTTATCCATAACAATAAAACGGCTAATTACACATAGACACCTTTTAGCCAAGTAGATATCGCTTAACTTCTCTTTTATTATTTTCTAACAACTTTTAATACAGCTGTGCATATCTTAAAAGCGGTTATTTATCAAACCTTTTCATATAACTGCTTTATAGGCTAGCATTATCCGCATTAGTATTTTTCGAATCCTGCAAACTTATACGTAAACTTATGAAATCAAACAAAGTTTTTGCAAAGACAAGTACTTTATTGCGACAAAACTATTAGGCATGAGATATTAAGAAATAAAAAATGGTAACCTCTTCCAAACAAATTAAATGTGAAATAATTCTTCTTAAAAACTAACAACCAAAAATCGCGAAATATTCCTGAAATTTCAGGTACTAGATAGGAACTCTCACTTAAAAAAAATATAATCATTCATCATTATCGATGTTTACATACATTTTAATAAAAATAATAAAATTGGAATAAAAAGTAACAGAATTATACATACTGCGTGTTCTACAACTAAGTCAAGCTCAAAGAAAAAATGCACTAATTTCTATTTTTTTTAATTTGAATTTCACATAGTTATAAATTGTAAAACAAATATTATTTTATTTATAAAAATAAAAATAATTAATATGAATTAAAACTTATTACACTATACAAATATTTTTTAATTTTGATTCATGCGTCAGCAAATGTCCTATCAACATTAAGAACTTTATTTTGACACATGGATAACAATCTTAAATTAATCAGTCTTCATTAGTCACAGCCTTAATCAAATGTTGGCAAATTTCTTCAAAAAAGCATTTTATGCGCTGGTATTAACCCAGACAATTTATTAACAATAGTCTCTTTTTTATTTTTTTCTACACCTTTAGGTTCTGTGCGGAAAGTTATTATATTCATAATTGTACTTGGGTATCGTAAGAATTTATCACTCATAAATCGTAACATATTCATATCGTAATATATTCATCGTCAAAATTATTTTTATACATTATATCGTACATTTTTCGCTGGAAACACACTTGTGACATATTTTTGAGGCACGGTCGAGGTTTCGTAATGTTAATACGACGCTCTGATACATAATTTGTTAAATTCAAGAAGCTTTGCGGCGTCATAGAATTTACATCTACCTTACCATGATTTATGGTACTTACACTTTCAACGAAATTGGCGTAATCATAGTCTACATTTTCTCTTCATCGCTAATTCCACTTGATGATGAACCTGATCACAACTCATAAAGGTGTGACCAGGTTCGAAGTAGTATAAAATAATATTCTCTGTAGAGATCAGATCACTATTCACAATATGAGTCAGAAATGAATATAGCAACCAATTTTTGTTCTGCGAGCTGCAGTTATCGAGCCAAATATTTATGGTCCGCGTATCTCGGTATCGTAGAAGAACTTGTTTTTTTTTCGGATCTTGATTTACATGAGATTGATTGTCTAACTCACCACAACTACTAACCATATTTAATATGGTTTTAGCTCTTGCATTATATCTGTAACAAGTAATGTAAACTATGATATAATAATATAGTTTATCAGTTTATCACAGTTCAAACACACGAAAACCAATAACTTATTATGTAAGAAAGTTTCGCACACAAAAATTCATCGACCGTCATCTGGTGGGACTTGAACCCACGACCCCTACATTAGCTATCCGGGCGATTGCTCTTCAAGTTTAAGTCCCACATGACGGTCGATGAACTTTGTGAGCGAAATTTTCTTTCGTAAAACTTGCAAATAAATTCCTTAAATTACAAAAAACAAGTACCTATACTTAATTGGATACATAATATCGTGTTATATTACGTACTAAAGACATTTATTATTATAGGTAAGGTTAGAATATTTATGGTTTGGTATACTATTCAGTCTCGGGACAAATCAAAAATCGTTGCCTTCCTTAACTTTCGATAAACCCTTCCGGCAATCGAACCCGGAACCTACCGTGCATCCATACATCCATAGTATAAGCTTTAGCTACTTATAAAATACTTAGTTGATAGCTATTACAACTCGAAATCAAAAGCATCTGCAAAGCCACACGTGCATACGTAAAACTATTTACATAACTGGTACTGCATTGATAACACACGCTTAGGGCTAACGAAAGACACTGCTTGACAGCACTCGGTTTCAATTCTAAGCGGGTAGGTTGACTCAAGAAGAATAGCCGGCTGCGTCTCGATTGTCGCACCTACTATTTTGCAGTAAACAAAACATTCTTTTATAATAAATTGCATTGGATAGTTTTATTGGTTTGAAATAACTACATACCTAATAAAATAAAATACGTACCTTGGAAACCTTCCCGCCATGATGACTGATGATTTTGGCGCGAAACGCGACGCCAGCAAACGTCCTCCCTCCTTGATATTTTGGTTCGCACTTGCCGGCTTCGGGCCCGCCGTGCCGTGCCCAGACGCGTTCCCCGCAACCCGAAAAAATTCCCAAGAGGGGCGCGGTAGCTTGCGTAATTTGCCACTTTTTAGCGATGTAATGTTATTTAACGGTTTTTTTTATTATGCGAGATATAGAAAAAATGTTCATTTTACTTTGCGTACGGACTAACATGGCTTTCTATAATAGTTTATCTATTGTAAAAATAGTAACAATACAACGCTTAAAGGCCGCTAAATGATTCTAACTGCTTTTTAGTTACGTAAGAGCGTATAACCGCCTTTTAGTTAAGTCTATGCAAGATATTACACTTCAATGTAACCAAAGTAAAAAGCCGCTAAAATACTTTTGCTGCCTTTTAGTTAATTGTTAAATAATAACTGTTTTTTAGTTCAGCATTCATAGTAAAAAAATTCAATCGATACTAACCTTAACGTACTATAGCTGCTTTCTTATCTAGTAGTGCTGTTTAGCGATCTTTATGCGGTGTAAAGTATATTTTTTTTGTATTTAGCTGCCTTTTAAAAAAATATATTTTGTAAACGGTAAAAGATAGAATAACCGTTCCTAGACAGATCGATAGAGAATTTTTTTTTAAGTAATATGGCATTAAAAAGTAAAAAAATGACCAAATGTCATTTAGCGGCCTTTAAGCTTATAGACGGCAGAGTAGCATTCGGCAAGACTGGCGAAGCCAAGACACGCACAGGGTGGTCCCACTCCGGTGAGCGGTGCAGTGAGTGCCCACTTCGGTGGGCGGTGTGGCAGGCGGATTGCTCCTGGTACTTCTCTGAATAGCAGAGTGGACGGTGGAGCAATATTCTTGGCTGTGTGGTCTGCTTCGGCAGACCTGCTGGGTCATCGGGACATCGGAGTTGCATGCACTAGCGATTCTGCGACGCCCCATTATGCTTGGTGAGGTCCGTTGGGTTTTAGTGGATAGTATTGGCTTATTGTAAGCTGGTGAGTCCCACATAACCACCTGGTGGTATGCGTCAATGCATCTCCCAACGTTAAAAAAAGGTAACTTTTTGTGTCACGAAATTCAGCGATATTCAAAGAAAGGAAGCTAAGAGCTACACTTTTAAATTTTAGAGGTTGTCAGCCTTCGCCTGATCATTTCCTACGTAGTTGGCTAGTTCTAAGATTAGTTCTCGCAGCCAAAATCTGATAAGATATACGTCATATTATATTACAAAAATGCTGTTGGTCTATGAAGTTGTTATTTTGCTGAATTCGCGCTGAAAAGTCGCTGAAACTAAAGGCTTATTTATATATTGTATAAAGTTTTCAACAGTGTTATGGGATATTTAGTGCTTCAATACCACATATTAGTATATAGCGTGGTTACAAAAGTTATTTTTTAGTATATTAATAGAGCTTGGTTCGACATTTTTCGAAAAACGAACTATGTGAATGAGATAGTTAAAGCCAATTTTAAAACATACTCTCGTATTGAACAGAAGTCCGTTTGGAGTAGTAGAATGTTTATAACTGTTGTATACACACAAGAATCGCACCAAATTAGTAAATAATACATAAATATTAACACACAGCGCCCTCTAATTCCATAGCAAGCAACGAGGCTTGTGTTATGGACACCAAATCCACCAATAAGTGCACACACATTCATGCTCGTTGCACAAATTCATTTGTGTCCACCAGGGGACTCGAACCCGTGTCCACTGCCACAGAAAGTAAACTTACTACAAAGCCAAACATGTCTCATTTAACAATATAAGGTTTAAATTAAACATGTGACCAACATTTTGTCGAAATCAGTCTTTTATTCTAGCTTAAACTGAAATATTACTCTATTACTTATACTTTAATGTAGTCATATTTTTACCAAAGTTTTTATAGCCTGTGCGTGAGCGTCAAGAGTTTGTTTAAAAAGGTTTATTTATTCGACGCTGTTCAAAGTCATCGAGTTTTTTCATTGAAGGAGAATTGAGAATTTTTCAGATTTTCTATATAGAAATAACAGTTAATTGTTAAGAAGCGCACAGGAAGGGCCCAATTCGATGGGCGGTGCAAGGAGGGGCCACTTCAGACTAAGGTTCACTTCATAGGTTCACTTCACACTAAGGTGTGTCAGGCGGGTTGCTCCTGGTACTTCTCTGGATAACAGAGTGGACGGTGGAGCAACCCTTTTGGATGTGTGGTCTGCTTCGGCAGCATTGGAGTTGCATGCACTAGCGATCCTGCGACGCTCATTAAGACGGGTGAGGTCCGTTGGGTTTTAGTGGGTAGTATTGGCTTATTGTAAGCTGATGAGTAGCACATAACCACATGGTGGTATGCGTCAAAGGATTTCCCAACGTTAAAAAAGGTAACTGGGATTTTGTGTCACGAAATTCAGCGATATTCAAAGAAAGGAAGCTAACAGCTACACTTTCAAATTTTAGAGGTCGTCAGCCTTCGCCTGCTCATTTCCTACGTAGTTGGCTAGTTCTGAGATTAGTTCTCGCAGCCAAAATCTGATAAGATATACGTCATATTATATTACAAAAATGCTGTTGGTCTATAAAGTTGTTATTTTGCTGAATTCGCGCTGAAAAGTCGCTGAAACTAAAGGCTTATTTATATATTGTATAAAGTTTTCAACAGTGTTATGGGATATTTAGTGCTTCAATACCACATATTAGTATATAGCGTGGTTACAATACCACGCCTTATGAATTTTGTTTTTCTTTCTGCCTAATGTCATGTTTTGTAATGGAAATCAATTAAGAAAATCTGAGAATACACCAAAAAGTTATTTTTTTAGTAAGTATATTAATAGAGCTTGGTTCGACATTTTTCGAAAAGCAAACTATGCGAATGAGATAGTTAAAGCAATTTTTAAAACATACGAAATATTTTTATATACAAATAATATGGCCTGATTTCTCTCGTATTGAACGAAAGTCCGTTTGGAGTAGTAGAATGTTTATAACTGTTGTATACACACAAGAATCGCACCAAATTAGTAAATAATACATAAATATTAACACACAGCGCCCTCTAATTCCATAGCAAGCAACGAGGCTTGTGTTATGGACACCAAATCCACCAATAAGTGCACACACATTCATGCTCGTCGCACAAATTCATATGTGCCCACCAGGGGACTCGAACCCGTGTCCACTGTCACAGAAAGTAAACTTACTACAAAGCCAAACGTGTCTCATTTAACAATATAAGGTTTAAATTAAACATGTGACCAACATTGTGTCGAAATCAGTTTTTTATTCTAGCTTAAACTGAAATATTACTCTATTACTTATACTTTAATGTAGTCATATTTTTACCAAAGTTTTTATAGCCTGTGCGTGAGCGTCAAGAGTTTGTTTAAAAAGGTTTATTTATTCGACGCTGTTCAAAGTCATCGAGTTTTTTCATTGAAGGAGAATTGAGAATTTTTCAGATTTTCTATATAGAAATAACAGTTAATTGTTAACATTTTATGATTAATATCTTACTTTTTTGACGACACGTTTGGCTCAATTGGTAGTGACCCTACCTTCTGCGCCAGCGGTCGCGGATTCGAGTCCC
Source organism: Boloria selene (assembly GCA_905231865.2). Taxonomy (NCBI): domain Eukaryota; kingdom Metazoa; phylum Arthropoda; class Insecta; order Lepidoptera; family Nymphalidae; genus Boloria; species Boloria selene. The sequence goes on from HG993149.1 coordinate 1,299,650, forward strand.
GCTGGGACTCGAACCCGCGACCGCTATTCATTTATTGATCACGAATGTTTATTCTCCAGTCATGGGTGTTAATATTTATATTATGTATGTATTAAAAAAATTATGTGTAGTATATCAACTATCTGGTATCAGTAACACAAGCCTCGTAGCTTACCACGGAACTAGATAACGCTGTTTGTTATAATAATGTTCCCACATTAATTTATTATTATTTATTTAAATTTAAAATGACCAATCTAAGTATATAATTATTTACCATTTTTATATTTTTTACGCAAGTGAATCTCGCGGCAAGCTCTTTTTATCATATTTTGTATAATGTTACAAAGTGATGGGGTTGATTTATTTCAAGGCTTATTTTCTTTTAACACAGAAGCTATTTTTAACATTATTCTGTACTATCGGCTTACTTGTACTTCGCTCTTGTTCGTACCTAATATCAAATCAAATCAAAATATTTTATTCAGCATAAAAATTGTCACAATTTTTTACTGAACGTCATGAATCTACCACCAGTTCTTTAAGAAGAAACATCTGACCTGAGAATAACTGGCAAAAGAATATAAAACAGAAACCAATCTATCACGCGGGAACGGTAAAGATTTCCTTAAAGAAAAGCTTAGGTAATATTCCAGATTATGATCTATATCCATGGTTAATTTCATCCAAATCCTTTCAGCCTTTCAGGCGTGATTGAATAACAAACACCGTCCCGTCTATACGTAGAAGTGAATAAATCAAGAATGCAAAGTTATACTTTTTTAGATTACTGTATTTTTATTCTAAAGTAGAATCTGTTCGAAAATCCTATTTATTCGTGATACAGAGCCCGAATCTATAATTTTTCAATTATTTTTAACATATAGAATACTTTTACTTTCTGAGAAATGTATGTATGTAGACTCTACTACTATCTATGTAGACTCGAACTCAAACAGAGTAAGGGTGTGTCGTTAATATATACATAAAAATAAATTAGCTTGAAATAATAAAAAATTACAATACGTTTCACACGGTCTCGTCCCTAGATTTAGTGCGAACAAAGCCGCGGGTTCCCCTAGTTATACATATAAACCTTCCTCTTAAATCACTCTATCTATTAAAAAACTGCATCAAAATCGGTTGCGTATTTTTAAAGATCTAATCATACATAAGGACAGACAGACAGCGGGTAGCTACTTTTATACTATGTACTATACTATAGTTAAGTACACACATTGCTTAAAATATCCAAAACATCTTGCAAAACAGTCTTTAAACACATAAAAAATTCATTAAAACCGAACGCCTGCGCGTATAAATAATTCTATATTACATTTACCCCCAATAAAAGGGCCCTAAACGATAATATTCAAAGTTGATGAAACTTCTGAGTCATTTAAAGTTGGGAAGGCACTTAAAACGTCGTTATACTTAAAATATTTATCTATTCTCTACTACTTTATTTGTGGTAATATTTTGTTAAGATTTTAAAAATTACTTTAAAACCTCTGTATCATAAGCCCCAAATAAAAATTTTAATTAACACCCGATAGAAAAAACTCTAAAGAGAAAAAGAATTTAGGCTTTTAAACTTCATTATACAAAACCAAATAATATTTTAGAAAGAGCGTCGTCACTCATCTTTCGTCTTATACGAGCTTCTTGTGTATTACTTGGCTTCGCCACCGGCTGGATTGCCGGCTACTAATGTGTAGTAGTAGTTGTAGTGTAGTGTAGTGGTAGTTTACTCACAGACTTACAGACTGACTTTTAATTTTGATAATGTAAAAATGACGATTCAAAAGAGCTTGTAAAAGTCTATTTGAATAAAGAATATTTTGATTTGATTTGATTTGATAATGAACCCCCTTTTCTCTTATGGTCTCATTATGATAAGGCGAATACAGATTAAAGGGGTACACCAATAAAACTAAGGGAGGACACTAATAGTACCTAAGTAACTCATAGGCTAAGTTGACAATGTCTATACGCACCGAAGTGTTAGTAACTATTAGGGACTTACCCTAATGATTTTGTAACTGTCGACGATATACTTTCATAATATATTATATTTTGTAAGTAAAATAACAATGTTCTCCGATCGGTTCCGGCCACAGCGGCCAATCTCATTGAGACTAGGCAACTGCGCAGGAGATATTATAGTGCACAAGTCTACTCTCTGTTCCCCATCACTCTCATACTCCGGTGGGAGCACTGCTCAACACGACCAGTGAGAGCTAAGGCGCAGGACCGACGGCTTTACGTGCTCTCCGAGTCACCGTCAACTTCCCAACTTCGGGTGGTTACTGAGGCTTACTAAACTGAAAGACTCAATATCTAAACTTGGTCCGACCCGGGACTCGAACCCAGGACCTCTCGATGTATGACCATACATTTGTAAGTATATCGTCAACATGAATAATCATTAAATTAATTCCTATTACAATAAATTCATAAAATAAATGAAATCAAATCTTTCTCAAGTTGAATAGTTGTTATATTTAATAGTAATTTTAATTCATACTGAAAAAGAACTCCAACTAATCAAAAGATCTATCCAAAAAATAGATGCATTCTTAAGACAATAAATATTTTATGAATCCTACACATATATGAATTTTCAAATATAATATTGCATTTCCATTGAATTTATTCCCTGTATTTTCGAGAGTATATTTTATATGACACCGTACATAACGTCATACTCATGCGGTCTCGAAGGCGGTGGTCGCCATATGCTCTAAAATTGTACGGTTTAAGTCACGAGAGATTATTAAAAATCCTTTAATATTCTATTTTTATAATCAATATCAAAAATAGAAAAATATATTTATCGTTTTTAGAATTTTTGTCTATTAATCAGTTTGTCTGTCTGTGACCGCTTTACGAGTAGGTAAGCTTTTGTTGATTTTGAGACGAGAAAAATTTTGTTGAACTTTATATACTAATACTAGTAATTCCTGCGGCTCCATCCGCGTTCATTAATTAAACATTTTGGATTATAAATATTTTGTCAAATCAAAAGTAAAATTAGTCTAAATTTAAAAATATAAAAATCTGGAGAGGGTCACCCTTATCACCTAGGGGACTAAAAAATAGTCTACGACCTATTCTTATAAATACCATATATACACAAAAAACAATTATTAAAAGTCGTTCAAGCCGTTTCAGAGGAGTTCGATAACAAACACTGTGACACGTGATTTGTATATATTATTAGAATTATAAATGAAAATATCCTTTCGGATTTTCTCGCGGATTTATTTCGATTTTTGGTTCCCGACGTTTCTAATGCTTTACAGCAATCACGCTCACGGGAGAGACTAAGGTTTTAGACGTCTCAGGGGTTTATATACTTGTTGCAGATAGTGCCTACCCACAATTTACAAAAATGTCAAAATTATCACGATTGCTATAAATCATTCGCAACGTCGGGAAACAAAAATCAAAATAAATCCGCGACTAAATCCGAAAAAATAGTTTCATTTATAATATCAAATATTCGCGTAAACCTAAGAAAGTATTATATGAGAAGAAGATTGGTAATAAGTTAGAAGTAGTATTGATTATAATTACGAGTGCAACCAATTGTACTCAGAAATCTATACGACGAAAACTGTTACATTACACAAAATGCTAATATCTAATGTATTTGATGTTCCAGATGACACATAAATTCTTTTTAATTCGAAAAGTTTTTTAGCAAAGATGCTATTTAAGTGTACTTAGTTCGGAAAATTCCGTCTCGAGTCTATGCAGGCGTTGAGTTTGTGCGGTCTCGTAAGACTGTGAAAGTTCGCTTGCTTTAAAGTAGAAGCGATGGTTCGTAATTACTTCTTCGTGGCGTTAAAATAAAAATTAATGGCAAAATAATTTTTACTTAATATAATAAGAATTTCTAAAACTTAAAATGCGAGTATCTCAATAATCTACAAATAAAATCAAATCAAATCAAATCAAAATATTCTTTATTCAAATAGACTTTTACAAGCTCTTTTGAATCGTCATTTTACATTATCAAAATTAAAAGTCAGTCTGTAAGTCTGTGAGTAAACTACCACCGGCTCGGAAAGCTGTTCTGCTGAGAAGAACAGGCGATAAACTCAACAGTTGCTCTTTTTTCAAAAAAATATTTGGTAACAATATTGTATTACAATTTATCTATTTATCCTACGTGAGACACAACCAGTCACTAATCCCACACATTTACATCTACCAGGTATTCCACTATAGTGTAATAAGCTTTATTCAATAACGTATTTTTAATTTTTGATTTAAATTGCCTCAAAGGCAAGTTCAATATGGACTGTGGAATTTTATTATATATGCGTACACCTACAATAAAACAAATTTGCTTCACGCAATTTGTACAAGTTTCATGATGTTGGAAATAATTCGCATAAAATATTAGAGGGGCGAAACCCGGGATTTGAACCTGCTTCACTCGGTCTTTGAAGCGAGTTACCACTGGGCTACCTCTGCCCATACTATTATTAAAAATGTTAATTTTTGATAAAGATAAATAAATTTTCTTTATAAATATATATAATATGTTTTACACAACTTTCAATAGGTAATAGTTAAAGTCACATTTTGAGGCACTGAGGAGTGTTCGCCCAATGAAGGAACTATTAATGATTTGACTTGGAATTAAATTACAAATTGCCACCTTAAAAATAAAATATGAAGTGTATTTTAGAATAAGTATTTATATTTTTTTAGAATGAGAATACAATATTTTGTGTCCAAAAGCTTACAATCGTATCTCTATATTCACTTAGTAAGAAACGTAGCAAGAACTATTTAATTTAAGCTTTATCCAGCGAACTTATTCAGAGTGTAATAACGTAATTTAAAATTGTGCCATAATAGAACTGCCTAACTTCGGTCCCTCCGCAAAACTTGTTGCTGAGTTTTCTGTAAGACCCGGGGTCCTCAAACAACGCCGTTTCATGGTTAACAAACTTCAAAATTGAATCGCGTAACGTAACTCAACTTTAATTAGTATCTTGTATGGAATATTTAATAAAATTCTTTTCTTTCCTACATTTGAACGGATATTTTAGAATTAAGAGAGAACTATATGTTTGTGATTTTATTTTGACGTTGATTTTTCCCTTTTTAATCGAATTTGGACCGAAATTTTCGTTTTTTTATTGATAACACTATCGACAATAATTACTACAAAGAAAGAAAATATCAAACATAAAAAAGGTAAGGAATTAAACCTTTCCTCATTCATATTAAGTATAATAAATAATTTTTATTTCCGACCTTTCCGTCTATAATTACCAAAATATAAGACGTTAAAAACCTGATTCTCACTCGTGATTGTTTACATTTGATATGTCAAGAACAAAAATCAAAGTCAGCCACGAATAATTTTACTTAAAAAATAATATTTTAAATGAAATAGCGTTTCTGTCCATCAGTCCATGTTTACATAACGAAAAAACCACTCTAGTGATTTTCATATAATTTGGAATAAATACCTGGATAGCTATTATTATCATATCGTACATATTATCCTTGATTTTGGGCATTGTTTTTATTCACACATTAATTTTGGATATTTTAGAGAGATTGTATGATAACAATGAGCTTTTATCGGGAAAAGCTGTAAAATGTGAATATTAAATAAAACAATATGAAATTTTGATTATATACGTGAAACAATAACATAAAGTAGGATCATCGATACAGTTTATATTGAAATCATGCTTGTATATAATTTTGCCATTTAATTGTAAATATAACGGTTATTGCATAATAAAAAATTATAAATGAAACTATCTTTTCGGATTTTGTCGCGGATTTATTATGATTTTTGGTTCCCGACGTTTCGAATGCTTTACAGCAATCATGGTCACGGGAGAGACTAAGGTATTAGACGTCTCAGGGGGTTATATTATACTTGTTACAGACAGTGCCTACCCACATTTTTTTTTTTAAATTGTGTTTAATTGTAAAGCATTCGAAACGTCGGGAACCAAAAATCATAATAAATCCGCGACAAAATCCGAAAAGATAGTTTCATTTATAATGTCAAACATTCGCGTAAACCTAAGAAAGTATTAAATAAAAAATTATTGCGTATCACTACATAGTATAAAACAAAGTCACTTTCGGCTGCCTGTCTGTCCCTATGTATGCTTAGATCTTTAAAACTACGTAACGGATTTTGATGTGGTTTTTTTTACTAAATAGAGTGACTCAAGAGGAAGGTTTATATGTATAACAAGAGGAACCCATTGCTTCGCTCGCGATAAATCTGAGTGAAGCGGTAAATAAATACGAATGCATACATAATTTATTTACATATTATATGAAATTAACAGCGAAATTAATTAAATATAAAAAATAGTAGTTATGTGTTTTTCTAAAGGATATCCAGTTTATTAACGGATAAAAAGGAGCTGAGTAGAGTGCAGTCCTTAGATTATATTGTTATCTATGAATAAAATTACTATTTACCTATTGCATCATTTTATGTCTTAACTTTACTAACTTTTTCAACTTTTAAATCTTATTCGCTTATTGATATCAATTTAGCCTAATTTTATAACAAGTTTTACATAGTTTATAAAACTATAATTTGATTGAGTTTAAGCTCAGCATGAATAGAACTTCACAATCTAACAGTCGATGTGTCTGTCTCTATGTAAAACGAAATAGCTTCGAAATGATTGCACCTAAATACAATTTTTATTTTTAAATGTCTTAACTCTAAAAGAATTCAAGTAAAAACTTAAATATAAATAATTTATATATAAAACTTAAATATAAATTAACAATATTTTCTCTCAAAGCAAGTAAAAGGACGTTTTTATTCAAAAAATCAAAATATTTTTAAAATCCCTAACAGAAATAGCTCTCGATAATCGTTATTGGACGTCAAATCAAAATGATTTATAGTTGAACTCTTCACGTTTGAATTACGGCGGTATTTTAAAATTGAGTTGATTTTAATACGAAAAATTTGGTATTATTAATGTATTTCCAAACTTGTGACTTACAGTCTTATAGTCATTTGGTAATTTGGTTATTATTTTGAATTTAACTGCCTCGGTGGTGTAGTGGTTAGCATGTACGGTCACACTTCAAGAGGTCCTGGGTTCGAATCCCGGGTCGGGCCAAGTTATTGAGTCTTTCTGTTTCGTAAGCCTCAGTCAGTTACATCCCGGAGTTGGGAAGTTAGCGGTGTTTCACCCCCGTGCCTTGGAGATCACGTAGAGCTGTCGGTCCTGCGCCTTAACTTTCAATGTTGGTGTCGAGCAATCGTCCCAATGGAATAGGAGAGTGATAAAGAATAAAGTGTGCACTTGTACACTATAATATCTCCCGCGAAGATGGCTAGTTTTAATAAGATTGGCCGCCATGGCCGCGATCGGTCGAAAGGACATCATTATTTTGAATTCAGTCTATGCATAGTGGGCTAGTGGTTATTGTTTATAATCAGAATGTTTTGTTTTTTTGAACATTGTATTTATTAATTTATTTATTTAATATTTAATACATGTGTAATAGAAACGACGATAATAACTGCATTAGTATGAAACTCCTCCTAGCAAGGGTATGTATGACAAAAAAAAATTTACACAATATATTAAACAAAAGTAAGAAATATAACAAAAAACAATTAAACAAAAAATAGTTGTATTATCAATGATAATAACAAAAAAATACAGTAACAAATAATGGAAAAATGTATGTAAACTCTATCTAGCTGCTACGCCGTAGAGCCCCATCTGCGATATGTGATTTTCGTAGAGGGCATATGTTTGTATGAGTCACAATCTTACTTTGTTTTATTTAAATGTTATTTGATTAATAAATCATTTTTTTATATCTTAGTAATAATAGTAAAATAAACGTTTTCATCTAAAGGCATTATACATAACTAGCGAATCGCCCTCGCTTCGCTCGGGCTCTTCCCTAGATTTAGCACAGGCAAAGCCGCGAGATCCGCTAGTTATGCATATAAACCTTCCTCTTGAATCACTCTATCTATTAAAAAAAACCGCATCAAAATCCGTTCCGTAGTTTTAAAGATTTAAGCATACAAAGGGATATAGGGACAGAAAAAGCGACTTTGTTTTATACTATGTAGTTAATAGTTAATTATGTCACCATGCGAGTAATGGTCGTAAAGTAAGATTCAGAATAACTTGCTATTTCAAGTGAAATGTAAACGTGCAAACATACTGTAAATATTTTACTTAATAATTTTCACTTTACTTTTTCTTTGAAAGCACACGCTTACCGGAAGCCATACTCATAAACAGGTAGTAATAAAATTTTAAAAGGATAAGTAAGCTTTATGCTCATGTTAGTTTTGCACTAAGCTCCTCTCATGTCTTTACATGTACATATTTAAAACTAAAAAATTACAACTTTTAAAAGTGTGGGTTGATATAATATAGTAGATTCGATTACAATGTATCATAGTTTTGCGTAGAATACGCTTAAATTTTGTTCACTCTAGAATAATATATAATAGTATGAATAGTATTGTTCCTTATCTTCTATATAAATAAAAATGAATATTGTTAAGCACAAAACTCGAGAATGGCTCGACCAATTCGGCTAATTTTTGTTTTGTATGTTCCGGAAGGCCCACGGAAGGTTTAAATAATAAAAATAAATAAAAATTTTAAATTTTTAAAAAACTATACTAAAGGGGGTCTACTAAATCTTTCTTAATCTTAAAACATTTTATATGTTTCGAGAGAAATACATAAATTTACAATATAATTTAATAAAAGTTTCCGCTCACTGGTAATTTAACTTAACTAACCCAATAAAATATAAATAAAAACTGCTTACATTTTATATTGACAAAGCTCTCTCTAAGCTCTCAGCTTTTAAATCTGTAGTTTTAATACAATTTTATTTCTAAAGCACTAACAGATTGTATTTATCAATATTTGTATAATAACAGTTTTTTCTTTCTAAAATATATAACGACGACACGTTTGGCTCAGTTGGTAGTGACCCTTACTTTTTTTTTTTTTTTTATAGGACAAAGGGGGCAAACGGGCAGGAGGCTCACCTGATGGAAAGTGATCACCACCGCCCATGGACATCCGCAACACCGCAGGGCTTGCAAATGCTTTGCCGGCCTTTCAGGAAGGAATACGCTCTCTTCTTGAAGGTTGCCAGGTCGTAACGGTTTGGAAAGACCGCCGGCGGCAGCTGGTTCCACAGAGTGGTTGTGCGTGGCAGAAAATGTCTTAAAAATCGCACTGTTGTGGAACGCTGGACATCGAGGTGGTGTGGATGGAATTTGCGGTTTTGACGCGATGTCCGATGGTGAAATTCTGCGGCCGGGATCAGTCCAAACAATTCCTCGGAACACTCCCCGTGGTAAATGCGGTAGAAGATGCAGAGTGATCCAACATCTCTACGCAGAGCTAAAGGATCAAGCCGATCGGAGAGAGCTTGATCGTCGACAACTCGAACCGCCCTACGTTGAATGCGGTCAAATGGGAGTAGCTGGTACTGGGGAGCTCCCGCCCAGAGATGAGAACAGTACTCCATGTGGGGCCGCATTTGCGCCTTATAAAGATTAAGACGCTGACCCGACGTGAAGTACTGTCTCGCCTTACTGAGCACACCAAGCTTCTTTGAAGCCAATTTGGCCTTGTCTTCCAATTGACCACGGAACTGGACGTTGCTCGAAATGTCGACGCCAAGTATTCCGATACTGGCTGTGGCAAATAGGGGAGTGTCCTCAAATAGAGGAGTGACGACAAATGGTGCCTTTTTAGCGGTGAACGCGCAAACTTGTGTCTTTTTGGGGTTAAATTGGACTAAGTTTAGTCGACCCCAATCCGAGACTTTGGTTAATGATGATTCGATTTCAGACACAAGTTTGTTCCGACACTCGTCGACGTATTCCCGAGAAATATTAGCGCGGCCAGTGTACAGGGCGTCCACAGTGCTGTCGTCTGCATAGCAATGAATGTTGCTGATTTCCAACATGTCATTGATATGCAGAAGGAACAGAGTAGGAGACAGTACACAGCCTTGTGGAACACCAGCATTGATGTATTTAGGATCAGAGCAAGCACCGTCAACAACGACCTTGATGCTCCGATCTGCCAAAAAGCTGGTGATCCAGTTGCATAATTTCTCGGGGAGCCCATAGGAAGGTAGCTTCGAAAGAAGCGCTTTGTGCCATACCCGATCAAAGGCCTTCGCTATGTCCAGACTGGCTGCAAGCGCCTCCCCCTTGGTCTCCTAAAATAGCCTTGGCGAGAGACCAGAACGCACGGGTCCCTGAAGGGAGACGTCCCAATCTCTCGCCAATTCTACCAATGTGCTTCGACTTTGCATTAGCAATAGCACTTTTGAGGGACCTGGAGGCAAAGTTATACTCCTTTTTCAAAGCGCTGGTGTTTGCATCACTAGACGACGACGCGACAGCCCAGGCTTGGTAGCATTCCAGCTTTCGGCGAGATGCCGTCTTGCAGGAGCGACCAAACCAAGGCTAGGATTTGCCTCCGATGGGCACTGCAGAGAACGGAATAAATAGTTCCATACCCTGAAGTACCACATCGGTGACAGAGTCAGCAACGACGTCTGGATCATCCAGCGAGAAGCATATCTCCCTCCATGGGTAGGATGCAAAGAATGACCGCATCCCGTCCCAATCCGCTGACCTATAGTGCCATACTCGGCGGCAACCCGCAAAGCGAGGCCTTGTTGAGAGCGTAACCTGCACTGTACTCCGGACAAGGCAGTGGTCCGACGAACCAAGAGGAGGGTCGACGGAGACCAGGTAGCCGTCCGGGTGAGAGGTCAACAGAAGGTCCAACAGGGAAGGTGTATGATCTTCCACATCAGGGATTCGCGTTGGCGAGGTAACAAGTTGTGTCAGATCATATGCTAATGCGAAATCGTAAACAGATCTCCCCGCATGATCGGTGGTGCGTGATCTAAGCCATTCGGCGTGATGGGCGTTAAAGTCGCCGAGAATCACGATCTCTGCGGATGGGATCTGTTGCAGCACGGAATCTGTAGCCATTTGCATGTGCTCAACGAGTCGGTCAGTTTCGGCATTACCGCTATGAGACCTATACAGGCTCGCGTAGATTCGCGGATGATCATCGCAGTCTACACGTAGCCAGAGGATGGATAGGTCCCGCCCTTCAAGGCTGTCGAGGCGGCGGGAGCAGATATCCTCTCTGACGTACACGCACACCCCAGCCCGTGGTACAAAGGAATGCTCCAGTTTATACCCCGGGTAAGAGAGGAAAGAGGTGTCAGCCGGAGAAGATATCTGCGTCTCAGTAAGGAATAGCAAGGCCGGCTTCGTCGTCTCAAGGTGGAAGTGGACGGCGTTCAGGTTGGAATTCAGCCCCCTTATATTGCAGAAATCCACGGCGAGTGTGAAAGGGGTAGCCTTATGCTGCCTGCTCCGTTTGCCCCGAACAGAAGACGAGAGCGCAAAATTGCCCCCCCCAGAATTCGAAGGGCAGCCTGGGCATCCACGCTCAGGTTTTGTACGACCTGAGCATGGATGTCCAGAGAGGGATTCTCCACTGCGATGTGCGCTGGTGGTACCCTCCTGGGGTAGATAAACCAAATTTCGCACTATCATGGGGAGGGATGGGAAATGGGCCTCCGAGACACTCACTCACCGGACGAAACGCGACAGCAAAGCTACCACTTCACGCCTTCTTCACTTCTTCACGTCTCCTGTGAGACAGTGGTACTTTACGGGGCGTGCCGGCCCATTCGGCTGCTACCCGAAGGTAACTAGCATGGCACTACCACTGGTTTTGTTTGACTGATTGCACTGGTGGAATAATCTCTGTCACTAGATTATCCCACCGGCGGGCGGTGGGTTCGTCACGTCCTACGCCGTACGCCGTACGCCGAGTCCCGTTGGAGATATTTATTTGTTGAACGTTTGTACTTCAGTCATGGGTGTTTATATAAATAATATGTATATATTTAAAATTTATGTATGTGTAGTATATCAACTGTCTGGTATCCGTTACACAAGCTTCGTAGCTTACCACGGAACTAGAGGGTGCTGTTGTTATATTTATTTATATATACTATATTCTAAAAGCGATAGCAATTGTAGAACTTCACTGTTTAACCTCCAAGGTATTTTTCAATGAACACACATATTGACTGTAAATATTATTATATTGTAATAAATGACATGAAAAGTATGAATGAAATGTGTTTCAATCACGGAAAGAATACCATTATGAGTTATTGTAATGTTTTATTTTAATGGGAAGTTGAATTTTTATGAATAAATCGCATGACTTTTGAAATGATCTTTTTTTAAAACTCCGTATTGTAGTTGGTAATAATCGTAAATAACTTTTAAAAGAAATATGATTTATTTAGGAACAATCTGATTATTTTTATACATACGTAAATTTATGTGTTTATGTTTGTTTTTCACACGAAACCTGCTGTACTGATTTTGATGTTATATTAGGTACGTTTAAACGATTAGTATAAACTCAGATACGAGAATTTTTTCACGGTAAAGGGTATATATGTTGAACTGGATAACCATGGCTGCAAGCACCTAACACTCGCTCGGGTCCCTAGATACGTTTTAACGATTAGTTAGAGTAATAGAGTTTATAACTCAGATACAATAATTTTTTTCACGGTAAACTAGAATACTGGAGAACCAGCTATTATAAAACCAAATTTCATGAAAATCTGTCTTGTGATGCGATTACAGACGGACATAGAAACATTTTTGACAAAAGTTCATCAGTATGTATGATGGGCAAATAGGTAAGAAAAAGAGAGAAAGATAGAGAGAGATATAGATAGAGAGAGAGAGAGAGATATTATTTTTGTTAGTTTTGTATATACGTGTACGTGTACACACATATTCTTGTATTCGAACTAAAAGCCCTTCACAGTATGTCGTGATGATTCGATAAATCAGTTAGACATCACCTAATTTTAGCACAAAATAGACGGGACAAGAAAATTCTAAATAGGTGTATACCCACATAATATATAGCGTGTCAGGAACACGTTAAAACTGTTTACATTACTTCGTGATATATGTGGACGGGTCACGGAGACAGACCTCCCTAAGTAATGCCCAAAAGTTTATAGTTACACTTAGAATTACTTATTTTTTTACTAAATATCGTTGGCGTAGGTGGAGAACTAAATAACTCAAATTTTCTAGTTTGGAGAAAATCGCGATTTACTGTTTTATTTTCCAATTTTTTGGCATAATAAAAAAATTTGAGAAAATTTTACTGTCGGTAATTTTATATACTTTAGGTATCTTTGTCTTTTATTTTATACTTAAACAAACTAAACTCTATCTTAAAGTGTTAAAAAATAAAAAAATAAAAACCAAGTTGTCTAATTCTGCCACAACATATTATTGCAAGTGTGATGCAATTAGCTATTTATTTAAGCTAGTTGTTTAGTTTTCCTACGTGTTAAACACATACAGTAAAACAAATTAAGGTGAAATAAGTACAGTTATTGAATTTGCCAACTACTAGATATCATTAAATATGAAAATTAACTTCTTTGAATATAAATTACTTTAAATAATTTATCAACAATTATTTATGTCACACAAAATAAAAAGCTGTGTTTGAAATATTAACAATGTTTTATTTTAAGAAAATATTAACTCAAGGGAAAAAAGTTAGCAACATGTATAATTATGAATATTATTCGTCATTATCTCATAGCAACAAGTAATAACAAATTAACAGGCATAAACTACTCAAATACAACAATCATAAACACTTTTTAAAACCTATTAGAAATAAGAAACAGTCCTTCGTATTAATACAAACCAGAACATAATTTAAAACACATACAGAACTTAATTTTAAACATAACTTAAAACATTGAATTACGCACCAACACCTGAGCGGGTTTCTTATGAAAATATCATTTGTAATGTCGAGGAGGCCATTATACGTAATAAAATGCCACAGTGTGATGCGGATGCATTAAGACAGGATATTGCAGTCATTTTGCGCCATTCAAGTTACCTAAAAGTAACATTACTCTTGAAGAACACGCAGCCCTCGGCAAACTACGCGAAAACAAAGATAATATCCTGGTTCTCAAGGCCGACAAAGGTAACGCCACAGTAGTGATGAATACGATGGATTATGATACTAAAATTTCGGAACCTACTCGCCGACACGAATACTTATAAGCCAATCAGCTACAACCCAACTGCCCGAGTGACATGTCATACGCGCTCTCTAGTACAACAACATAAGGAGCTTTTTACGGACGACGAGTACAATTGGCTGCATAGCCCTAAAATGTCGCAGCCTCCAAAACTTTACGGACTTCCAAAAGTTCATAAAAAACACGTGCCATTGCGACCAATAGTGAGTCAGATTGATTCTCCAACATACCACTTGGCGAAACATATTAATAAGATCTTGCAGCCATTAATTGGAAACACGTCATCCTATGTAAAAGATTCTCGACATTTTATCAGCATCATCAGGAACCTGATGAGATTATGGTGAGCTTTGACGTGGAATCGTTATTCACCAATGTTCCGCTAAAAGAGAGTGCTTTGAAGTAATCAAAAACAAATTAAATTTCAAGGGCATATCAGATCGGTACGTTGCTCTACTTCAACACTGCTTAGAAGGTAACTTTTTTCTTTACCAGGGTCAACACTATCTTCAGTTTGATGGAGTAGCTATGGGTAGCCCAGTAGTAAGGAAGGTCCTTAGCCAACATCTGGATGGAAATTTTGAAGAGAAGGCGTTGAAAACAGGGCCTTTCAATATCCGACTATGGAAGCGATATGTTGACGACGTGTTCTGTTTAATCAAAGGTAATAAGAAGGAAGTAGAGCAATACCTCGACCACCTTAACTCCATTCACAGTAAAATACGATTTACATATGAAATGGAGAGCGATCGTTCGCTGGCATTTCTGGATGTGAAGTTGTTTGTGCGAGAAGATGGCTCTCTAGGGCACACTGTATATCGCAAACTGACACACACGGATAGATACCTTAATGCCTCCTCACATCATCACCCACGTCATTTACAAGCGGTAGTAACGTCTCTGACTGGTCGAGCCCATGATCTGTGTGACCCTGAACATTTGAATGCGGAGCTTACGCATGTTCAGGAGATACTTAAGAGGAATGGGTACAAAGTAGGTAGAAGGAGTCCAGGTCACCGTGATACACGTACTAAACATCCAGACGTTAATCGCCAACCTGCGTACTTGCCTTATATCAAAGGAATAACGGACAAGGTTGGAATATCACTAAAAAAATTCTCCATTAAGACTGTATACGTTCCATTTTCCAAGCTTGAAAAACTTTTGCGCACGCCGAAGGATGTTATTCCGTACCAAACACCGGGTGTATACAAAATTAATTGCAGCTGTGGTAGTTCGTACATTGGCCAAATCAAGAGAACCATAGCGGAGAGAGTCAAAGAACATATCACAGCTTTAAAGAATCACCAGACAAGTAAATCAGCGATAGCAGAACATCTACTCAACTCAAATACCAATCACTGGATTGAGCTCCACCAGCCAAAGGTTTTGTCCACCGATCGAAGATACTACCGAAGAATCGTTCGCGAGGCGATTGAAATAAAAAAAAAAACATCCAAACTTCAATCGTGAGGATGGATACAGGCTCTCGTCTGCGTGGAATCCGGTGATAGAAAAATTTAGATATCGCGATTTCCCGTCCGACACACCCGTTGATAATATTAGCACCGTGTGTAGTGGCCATAACAAATTATTAAAACCAGCCACACCAGCAACACACTCTCTTTGAATCCTGGCAGGCGATGCCGTCCCCCGCCAGTCTCCCCGTGACCACGGCTCGTGACACTACCTCGCGATTCCATAATTATTATCTTTTACGATTAAATAATAATCTAACAGCTCAGACGTCAGCACAATTTAAAAGCGTATGCACTACAATACTGTGATGCGTCCGTGCCGCACGCGCTTACCGGGAACCTCGCACTTCACCTTACTCTAATTCCTGCGCCCAGCCATTCATTTCAATATTTCGCGCCAATTTGTCCTAATAAGTCGAATGATAACTTTACTCATGTTCATCTGCTTTCTATATCAATAATAAATAACTTCATTTATCTTATTATGTTTTCTTACCATGTTGTATTAATTTATATTTTGTTGAAGAAGAAATCGATAATAGTTATTAGTCATAAAATACAGTACTTTACATTAGAATTTAAAAAAATATGAATTACACAACTCGAGTTATTTAGTTTTCCGTGAACTCTGTTCATATTATTATGACATTTTGAGTTGAAGAAAAATTAAACAACTTATTTTATTTAAGTCATTAAACATTCAACTGATCATAAATAATAGTTATCAATTTATTTATTGAGTTGATTATTTTTCCTTCTACTGTTTAGTGCTAGTTTCAACATATTTACTTTGGCATTTGGAATACAAAAATGGCTATATTTCTGAAACGGGACAAGATATGAAAATGTTTGTTAGAGTGAAATATGCGGTATTTTTTGGGTGTTACAAATAATTAAATGTCAAAAAATAATTAAATGTCAATTTGGCCAAATTCGCAGTTATTTAGTTTTCCACCTACGCCGACGATATTGTATTTGATACTAAAAGCAATAGCGATTGTAGAATCTTTACATAAAAATCTTGTTATTATGGATAGTAAATGTTTATAGCAACATAAACGATATTAATCACTACATAGTACATAGTATAAAACAAAGTCGTCCCGCTGTCAATCCGTCCCTATGTATGCTTAGATCTTTAAAACTACACAATGGATTTTGATGCGTTATTTTTGATAGATAGAGTGATTCAAGAGGAAGGTTTTAGTATATAATTTGGCAAGTTTATGTATACATTTACTAGCGGAACCAGCGGTTCACTTTCACTATATTTAAATAAATTTTGTTATCTCAATAAACTAACTAGTATCTTCAGTGATCGTTATTGTTGGCAGATCAGGCAGTCGAAACTAAAACTCTGAAAACATCAGCGGAAAAGTAAAAAAAGGTTATATTTAAATTACAAATATTCGCGTAAATCTAATAATAATTAATCAAAATTATGAAAATCGTAAATTAAGTTCCCGATATTTTCTATAGTTAGTTTTATTCTGTGAAAATTTAAGCATACACGAAGTTACTACCTAAAGTTAGTTTTACATAACTTTTTTTAACATTTTCTACGCGCTGTATACAAAATAAGAGTAGGTTAAGTGGATGAAATACAACTCCCGAAATATCGCAGCGAATAGGAAAATCAGCGAAATTTTCAATCAATGAACTTTTAAACGTAATTATTTAAAGGTTCACTCGAATGGATTTTCAAATTGGAAAATTGACTACGTTTTCAATGGAACTACAGCTTCTCTATACATAACATAGTAATGCACATCTGTTTGTTTTACAAAATCTCCTGATCTATTTCGTTTTTTATAGTGTTTTTAAAGAAATCTTCAGTGAACTTGCTTACAGTATTCGATACCATCTGGGAAAAAATAGACAAAAACACGAAGAAACGAAAAAAATGTTATGTATAGATTTACTCAGTTACAATTTTACTATATGTTTAGATATGAACATATATACGAACAATTTTTGAATAATAAATATTATAATAATAATAATTTATTTATTTTCTCCCACATGTACAATTGACATGACTGAAGTATACATTAAACTATGTACAGTTCGCGTCACGTAAAAAGATCGCTGGAAGAAAGTGGTGGGGGGGGGTGTTTGCGCATGGGTACATTCGCATACGAAATTACTAAGCCTATTCTTTTATTTTTGAACTAGCCTTTCGCTCGCGACGTATATTGGTTATTGGCAGGTACATTGAAAAATGTATTACATAGAATGTCATTAAATAGAATTTTAATAATTAATAAAATATGTTTGATTCAGTGTATAATGTTTAATCTACTTACAAAAAAATTAAATAAATTATTTAATCTATTTTTTTTAAAATTATTATCTGAATTATTATCAGACTCTCTCTTTATTAAACAATATATTTTAAAAATATTTTTTCTCTATCTTTTATATAAAACTATTTCGTAATTAATAACTTTTGTGTGCGTGATGGTATTTTGAACTGACAAACCAATAGCGAGCCGGAAAGCATGCGGCGCGTGCCTCGCCGTCCCGCGCCCCGCGTCTTACCACTAAATTGGCCGATAAATCGCCTCTGCGCAACTTGACAGCCAGCGTTCTTTTTACATGACGCGAATTATACATAGGTAGAATTATGTCTCAGAAATATATTTTTTTTGAAAAGTATAAAGTTTATCACTGCTAAATAAAAAAAAATCGATACTTAATTTCTATGTTTTCATCTTTTTATTTTGAGATAATAAATTTATTTTAAATCATAAACAGATGCCTTCAAAAGATGTAAACATAAGCTAGTTTATTACTTTTACTGTCGAGTAAAAATTGAGCTGAAAATTTATCGGCAATGAAAAATAAATGTCACGTGTATTTTGTTGGAGAATCTAATAAAAGGAAAATATAGAAATGTCGATGAGATCGCCAATGAAAGATAAGTGAGAAAATGACGCTGAACAAATAAGGGTTTACTCACACTTCGTTACACGCTACGTCGTATTAAGCTGAATGTACATACAATGTAAAGAAAAATAAATAATTTTTTTTCGACTCTTATACTATGTATAAGACTCGACTCGACTCGACTCGGTTTTTAAATTTAGTTTAGTCTATACTGTTTTTATATACTCTATGACCAATTTCACAAGGGTGTTTTCATTTTACTTGATTTAAATATATTTATAAATCTATATAGTAAGGTTCGACCAATTCAGCTATTTTTTTGTATGTTCCTTAAGGGGTTTTAATAATAAAAAAAGAAAGTTTGTAAAAAACTTCTACTAAAGGGAGTATCTAGGGATGAATCCGAGCAAAGCGAGAGTGAGTCGCTTGTATAATAATATAAAGACATATTATTGTATAATGTATATATACTATAATATAATAACGTAATAATTAATGTTAAAGTTTTATTATAGTTAAAAAACTTACTGTATAGTCGTGTTATATGTTGAAGTACAAAATTATTATTTTCTCATCAATAAAGAAAGCCTGAGAACTGCAAAAAGGAACATAGCAACTAAACGACAATCACGATCAAAGAAGCCAATATAAATATTCTAGAAAATATGGGTCGGATTTAGGTTGGTATGGCAAATATTTTTAAATCAATTTTTTATAAATTCTATGTGTAAAACTTGTTTAACCCTTCACTTTATCATATATTACTGACAAAATTCATTTGTCTTTACAATAATTATCTCAAAAGCTAAGCCAATTTAGGCCTAAACAACCGTTGTATTTTTGAACAAAATAATTTATAAAAAAATATGTAAAGCATAATTAAGTTTTAGACTTTCCTAATTTCTAAAAATTTATTTGATTACGGTAATAAGTTAGAGCTAGTTCATTTTTTGTTCCTATAAATAATTTTTATCATCATTACTAAGTTCATTTTACTTAGCGTGTTTTGAGTAAATAAACGTTGATTCGTTATAAAATAAAGCAAATTGACCGACTTACATCTGAATGTAGCAATATGTAAAGGGTTGCACGATATATAAATAAATAATCCTATTTAAAAATATGAGTGTTTATTAACCAAATGTTAACATTTCTGAGTAGATGGTTTGATTAAGAACGAACAATAATTCATGCCTTATGTTGTATACAGGAATTTAGGGGTTCGATTCACGCTTCAGATAAAATTTTCTGGCTTGATTTATATTAAGTTATGGTTATATTTCATAGAAATATCTTGATTGACCACTTTTAAGTCCGTTTTATAGTATATCACTACATAGTATAAAACAAAGTCGCTTTCTCTGTCCCTATATCTCTGTGTATGCTTAAATCTTTAAAACTACGCAACGGATTTTGATGCGGTTTTTTTTAATAGATAGAATGATTCAAGAGGAAGGTTTATGTGCATAACTAGCAGATCCCGCGGCGTTGCCTGTTCTAAATCCAGGGAAGAGTCCGAGCGAAGCGAGGGCGAGTCGCTAGTTAATACATATAATGTTAGTGTAACTTGTATCTACACACGGAAGTCCCCAAGTTGAGTTCTGGGACGAGTCAATATAATAATTATTGGCATTTTTCGTCATTAAAACTGTCAGTCCTGTGTTTGAAGTCTCACCAGTCGTGTCAAATATTCGTCGCACCGGACTTCGTGAAAGAAATGAATATTAAACTTGTGCTTTTACGAAAACTTGAGCACTATAACATCTACTCGTATATAAAGCTCACTAATATATATAATAAAAACATAATAAGTATAGAATAAAAAATAGTATATATTGTTAGTAAATATGTGTATAAAATGTAATTTATGAAATTTTTTTTTTAAATTTCATTTATTAGTAGTTGTGGAGTTTATGTAACAAAACCAAATGATAATTTGTTATAATTTTTAGTTAAATGCACTATAAAAAAAATTCGTGTTACTAAAACAATTATTATCAGATCAAAGTTTAAAATTTCATAATACATAAATATTTTTAACACTACTTCATGAAATGTAGAGCTTTCAAAGGTCGTTGGTGTTAAAAGTCGCGTCAAACTAACTTAAATTGCTTTGTTAAATATATTTAGACAGCTTTCTTAGTTTTATTTGTTATTGTATGCCGTCACTAGAAATGAAATATGAAACTTAAAAATAACACCGAAAAGCTCAATGTTTTCTTACTTTTATGTGCTTTGAAGTTAGTATTCATGTTTACGCAAATATTATTTTTTAATTGTCTCACATACACATACATTATTATGTATTAGTTAAAATTCAACAATTAGGATAATTTTATAAATGAAACAAACTTTTCGGATTTTGTGAGAGGTCTCTCCCGTTACCATGATTGCTGTAAAGCATTCGAAATGTCGGGAAAAAATCCAAATAAATCCGCGACAAAATCCGAAAAGATAGTTTCATTTAAAGTAGTTTCTCTAAAAAAATTAAGAAGAACAGATTTAACTGAGTTATAATTTTATTATATTATGTACCTGTAGATATCTGATCCACCGTGCGTACTTTATACAAAAAGAAGCGACAAATCATCGCTGTTGAAGTATGTTTCTAGGTACGTCCTCATTGTTTGAATAAACCCTAACCTCTTAACTAAAAATCTTTTCTTAAATAAACGTAACATAAATTACTTGCTATAACATAATTTTTTCGTCACCGAAAGTTCCATCAAAATTCGACCAGCCGTTGCTGAATAAAAAAATAGACGAAAAATTGATCAATTATATTTTTTCCAATATGTACCGCATATATTTGTCCTTTAATATGCATTTGCAAGCTGCTATTTTGATATTACGAACAGAGACTTCAATTTAATTTATCCGTATAAATTAAAACTGGGCAGGTAAACCGTCGCTTCCATAGAATAATATTCAAATAACCTTTGATCTTTACAGCGTGTCAGTTTAGATATGTAGTTGGGAATTCTGAAAGCTTTTATTCTAAACCGACTGGATTGATTTTAGAGCCTAAGCACACGACGTATTTTAAGCGCGCAGACGACGCGCCAATGACGCGCGTATACGTGCTTCAAACGAGATTCGAACGCAGCCTTTTAACCTAAGCACACGGGGCGTTCATGAAACGCGCGTTTACTGCGCGTATACGCGCAGACACAGCGATACAGCGCAGTAATCGCTCATAACTTCGGCGTTTTGATCAAAGACTCGTGAGCGCGCGTTCCGGAAACGCGCGTCGTCTGCGCGTTTAAAATACGCCGTGTGCTTAGGCCCTTAATAAAATTCAGTACACTGATAGACTATGACTTGGAATAGTTTTACAAGAACCATGTCTAATTAATGTATATAGTTAATAATATGAAATTAATACTTTGATGATTTACGCGAATATTTGACATTATTAATGAAACTATCTTTTCGGATTTTGTCGCGGATTTATTTTGATTTTTGGTTCCCGAGGTTTCGAATCATGGTCACGGGAGAGACTAAGGTATTTTACGTCTCAGAAGTTTATATACTTGTTACAGACAGTGTCTACCCACAGTTTTTGAAAATGATACCAAAATATGTAATGTAATACAAAACATAAAATTATTTATCACTACATTACATAACAAAGTCGTCGTCGTCGTGTCTGTCTGTCCCTATGTATGCTTAGATTTTTATAATTTCTCAACGGATTTTGATGTGTTTTTAATAGACAAAGTGATTCAAGAGAAAGGTTTATATGTATAATACACTAGCGAAACCCGTGACTTTATTCGCACATTCGACACTAGATGCAGGGACGAAGCCGAGTGAAGCGAGGGTGAGTCGCTAGAAATATATATTACAAACATATTTGGTTATAATCCACATTACTTTTACAGTTTTAGTTTTTCACCTTACTAGCAATAACAGCCTATAATCTAGCAATACACGCCTGAACATATGTTCTCTCCGACCGTTTCCGGCCATGGCAGCCAATCTTATTGAGACTAGCGAAGAGATAATATAGTGCACAAGTGTACGCGCAAACACAAGTACACTCTCTATTCCTATCACTCTCATACTCCGGTGGGACGATTACTCGACACGACCAGTGAGAGTTAAGGTGCAGGACCGACGGCTTTACGTGCTCTCCGAGGCACGGGGGTGACTCACCGCCAACTTCCCAACTCCGGGCTGTTACTGAGACTTGCTAAACAGAAAGACTTAATAAATAAATTTGGCCCGACCCGGGACCCGAACCCATGATCTCTCGATGTGTAGCTATTCATGCTAGCCACTACACCACTAAGGCCAGAACATATTACATATCCAAACGTATACACGCGTATATGCAGTATAGCCCTTATAAGCCCTTTGATATGCTAATATTATACTCTTTGATCTACCCTACTTTTGACGTCATGACGTGTAGAGTCTTGACATTCTTACATTGTTTTGAGCCTTAATAATACGTTATTACATATTTTTATGGTTTTCATAAATTTACAAAGGAATTCTATATACATATTAAATAATACTAGTGTTTTATAAAGGTTAAAAGTAATTAATGATAGTTACATAAAAAGCGTAGGTAGTGGTGGGTCAGTAGTAACTCGCTCGCTTGGATAACTGAGTTATGTGGGTTCAAATCCGGATGTCGCGTTTAATATTTTCACGTGCGAATAATTTCTAATATAATTATCGCTTGTATTATGTTGAAGGAAAACATCGCGAGGAAGGCATGTCTGAGATAACCTAGCAAGTTATTGAAAGATATGCCCTTCCCCAACAGTGGGACTTTAAAATGGCATACTACTACTACATTAAAACTAAGTTTATAGAAAGCACTAAAGCTCGATAATAGCAAACATATCAAAAAGCCTCGGCTGACTAATATATAATTTTGGTTATATCACTACATAGTATAAAACAAAGTCGCTTTCTCTGTCCCTATATCCCTATGTATGCTTAAATCTTTTAAACTACGCAACGGATTTTGATGCGGTTTTTTTTAATAGATAGAGTGATTCAAGAGGAAGGTTTATATACATAACTTGCGGATTTCGCGGCTTTTCCTGTGCTAAATCTAGGGAAGAGCCCGAGCGAAGCGAGGACGAGTCGCTAGTGTATAAATAAATTATGATAATCGGTATATTAAACAATTATTATACATACTTCCTTTATTGCTTATCACGTCATGTTTTTATACAAACATCATAATTGTTATTATTAGATTATGAAGTATATTGTATGCTTTATATATTGTTAAATTGTAATTAAATAAATCTTATATATAAAATTCTCGTGTCACGGGGTTCGAACTTGAACTCCTCCGAAACGGCTTGACCGATTCTCATGAAATTTTGTGAGCATATTGAGTAGGTCTGAGAATCGGCCAACATCTATTTTTCATCCCCCTAAACGTTAAGGGTAGTCCACCCCTAAATTTTATTTTTTATTTTTTAGACAATTTTTTTTCCTACAGATCAACCCAATCAAGAGGTTGATTAGCAATTAAAAAAATGAACGCGGGCGAAGCCGCGGGTACAGCTAGTAAAATATATATTTACTTGTATTTAGGTTATTTGAAATGATACTTAATGAATCAATGAATTTCATTAAATAATACTTTCATAGATTTACGCGAATATTCGACATCAGTACATACTTTCTAATTTCTAATTAACAGCTTTTTATTAAATACATATAGAGTATACACTTCTTTTTATTTCTGGCTCATTTCATTTTTTTGTGTTAAACCTAAGTCCATCCCTTGACCTTTTGTTTTTGATAGTTTTATATAAAATTCTTTAAAGTTTACTTTTGCTTTTTAGTTATAGATAATGGAGTATCAAAGAGTCTTCGTCAATTATGTTTACATAAACATGAACATGAACACATTACTTCTACTTAATTAGGTAAAGCCTTTTCTTTGAAAGTTCATGTGCGTAGACCTAAATCCTTTAATTTTACATTTTCTATATATAAATATTCATAATTATTGTTAAATCTTTACATATAAAACATTTTTGTGTGTGCGTCTGTATGTAATTGAACTCCTCCTAAACGGCTAGACCGATTTTGATGTTCTTATAGCGAAAAACACGTAGATATTGCGAGGAAAATAGTAAAAGCGTCATTTTTTTAAACCATTTTAATGTCAGTTACATACGTTAAATGCGTTTGACATAACTATCAGTCGTTTGACAGGATGAATGAGATTGTATGAGTTTGTATGAGTAATCAAAAAATGTTTAAAGCAAGAGAAATAAAATCTGCGGAGAGCGTCTGCGGGGGCTACTGCATTCACTAAACATATGCTAAATTAAGCTTACGCAACAGAATTTTAGTCCATTGTTGCACATCAATGCTTAAATACGAATTAGTCGTCACTTGTTTGTCACTTAGTTGCCCAATCACAGCTGGCAAAGCTTACCTCTACCCCCGCCGTAAATGAGTGACTTTGAGCTAATACAAAAACGTGTCGATGCTTTCTCCACTGGTTGTTTTACCATCCATCCATCCATCATCGCTAGTAACTAGGACAAAAAATATACTAATTAGACGACACGTTTGGCGCAGTTTGTAGTGACCCTACTTTCTTGCGCCAGCGGTCGCGGGTTCGAGTCCCGCTGGGGGCATTCATTTGTTAAAAACGGATGTTTGAACTCCAGTCATGGGTGTTTATATTTATAATATGTATGTATTTAAACTTATATATGTAGTATATCAACTATCTGGTATCCGTAACACAAGCTTAGTAGCTTACCACAGAACTAGATGGCGCTGTGTGTAATAATGTCCCAACTAAATCCTATTACTTACTAATTATAGTACTTGTACCGACAAAGTGAGTGATAAAGCAACCCATTAACTATATATAACACTACAGTTATCAGATAAATTAAATTTTACAACAAGAGCTAAAAATATAAACAAATTCACGACAACTTGTTTAGATATGAACGTGCTAAAAGCAATTACTAATAAAAATAAAAACACCGGTGCTACTTTCTAACTTTATGGGTAATTTTCGGTTTATAGTTTTTTTAGACCGTTCGTACACGCGATGAAGTGTCAGTAACATAACACCTTTTGCGAAGTTATTATAACGCGACGGTTATAAAGGATAAAATATTAGTATAGTTTAATTTTCATATTTTTTGTATGAAAATTTCTGTTCTATTACTGTAAAATGAATGTCGTTAAAGTTACGATCCACTTTGGATAGGTTTTAAATACTATACCTGTCTAGCATTTCCCGCGGCTTCGCACGCGTTCTAAAGACCGGAAATCAAATGCTTTCTGAGTTGCGCGGTATAGCACCTCACAGAACTAACGCCCGTCCTTCCCGTTTTTGCAACATTTTTCATTGATGCTCCGCTCCTATTGGTCGTAGCGTTATGTTGTGATGCATAAACGGACAATCCAACACAAAAATAATTTTTCAAATCGGACCTAGACCTAGATAGTTCCTGATATTAGCGCGTTCAAACAAACAAACAAACTCTTCAGCTTTCTAATATTTGTATAGATTTTTCGAGTGTAACGGGTTTGAATCCTGGGCATCGTACCTCTGATATTTACATGTGCTAATAATTTTCAACAAGACTGCCTCATATGGTGATAGAAAGTATCGAAGCCTTTGTCTGAGACAATCTTAAACCTATTTAAAAACATGTGACGAAGAATACGAAAAAAGGTTAAATAAATACTTAGAGAATAATTTATAGTCTTATTAAACATTTGTTTCAAGAGACGTAATCTAATATTATGATCAAGTTAGTAGTGTTGCCCATATCAGGTTGTTTCTTACACGGCATGGTTCATGTAAGCTTAATTAAATTACACTTTACGGTGCAATTGTAGTTATTTTCAACCTGACTTAAAATTGAATAATTAGTTATGCAGAGTATGTTTTTTGTGTATATTTTATGTATTTTTTATATCAATACATCTATAAGTACATATAAATAAAATTGAAGCGCATCTCTGATATTTTAATATGAGAATCATTTATATCATGATTGCCACTTGTTTTATGGTGAAAGAAAACATAGTGAGGAAACCTGCAGGTCTGAGAAAACCTAGCAAGTTTTCAAAAGGCATGTGAAGTCTGCCAACACGCACTAGGCCAGCGCGGTGGACTATGGCCTGATCCTCGTACTGAGGGAGGCCCGTTCCCAGCAGTGGGACGTTAAAAAGGGCTGATAATGATGATGATGATAGTCAGTATTTGATTTAATAGGAATAATAGCTACTTAATATAAAATTGTTACTCTAAAGTTCAACGAGTAGCAATCTTCTTATATGACATAAGCTTATGAAATAAGAAACAATGTCGTGTGCAGAAAACAAATAAATTAGATTCTTTATTTTCTGTGGCTTTCAAAACAACTTCGATAAAATTCATTTTATAATACGTTTATTGAACGAAATGTGGTTCAATCACATTTATTCTATTGCTATTGAAAATGTAATACTTTCTTAGATTTACGCGAATATTTGACATTTTAGATATTAGTTTTCGGATTTTTTAGCGGGCTTATTTTAATCTTTGTTTTTTGAAATTTCGAATGCTATAGAACACTCATGGTCACACAAGAGTCTAAGGTTTTTTCAAAATATCCAAAAGGTGTTATAATTATTCATTTCTATAGGTTCGATAGACTTAAAAAAAAGAAAAATGGCATGCGTATATCTCCCACAATGTAATATGAATTAAATACAATTCGATTTGTATGAGTATAATATTAAAAATGTCCTTACTTATTTTTTTAGTTACTGGAATATCGCAACTTAGCTCTTATAAAGGGACTATTTAGCCTGTAGATTATATAACAGCAAGATCGAAGGATGCAGTTGATAATGTAATTAATAACTAAAGTTAGTTCCAACATCAGCCACTATCTTTCACTAATAACACTCGTAATAGCTAAGATGAATTTAAATTACTCGTCCCAAAATAATCCGGATAGAAGTCCTTAAGTAACATTCGGCCAGAGGTTCGAAACAGAATTTTATCTCGCGCTCGGGTTCGCCCTTAGTTAGGTTTAGTTAGGTCGGTTAGTATATTTCTCAGATATACAGATTATAGTTATTTTTAAGATATTGTTTACTTATATAACCATGTTTTGTAAGATTGTTAATAAAGGCTAATAATAGTCACAGACAAAACAATACATTTCAACAAACCAGATATAACAATTTTGGATAAGGAACGTAATTCTGTATATTTTATCGATATTATTTCGATCTGCAATACACATAATTTAACTTCAACTTATACTGAAAAACTAGCAAAGTACACAGATTTGGCGATTGAGATCAAAACCCAGTCAGTGGAAAGTAAATTCCACTGAAATTATACCTATCGTTTTATCTAGCACGGGAGTTATTCCAAAAACATTACACCAAAGTCTTAAAATTCTTAATATTTATCCTTCTACATGTACAGTCGTAAGCAATGACATGTATACGTTGACAACTTTTCAAATATATGTAAACATCAATCGTTTCAAAAGAAAGTATACAAGCTTTGTGTCAAAATAAAGTATACGTAAGATGTTTCATAATTATGTATACATTTTTATCAATTCATAGTAAATAACATAAAACGAATATTATTGTATACTTTTCGTAATATAAGTAGTTAGCCATTAGTCTGTGCACAAAAAAGTGCACAGGTTTGCGCTCGAAAAGCATAAAATAATATTTTCGTATTTGAAACAAAGTTTTCTAATGCATATATAGTGTGTCTCTTCCATTAATATTTTTAGTTCATATCTTATGACAATATTATGCTATTACTTATAATAATTAAATTCCCATTTAAATTTCCGCCACGCTTTTATGTGGGTGGTCCATAGAACCAGTTATTGTATTATCCAATAAGAATAAACGATTATCCTGTAGTAAACGGTATCCTAAATATTGACCTTAGTAGGTAATAAGCGTTTAGTAGTCGATTAGCGATAATGGTTATAAATATATAAATAAATATGTTGGGACATTTACACACAGCACTATCTAGTTCCACGGTAAGGTACGAGCCTTGTGTTATGGATACTAGATGGTTGATATACTACATATATATAAGTTTAAATACATACATATTATAAATATAAACACCCATGACTGGAGTACAAACATTCGTGCTGAACAAATGTATGCCCCCAGCGGGACTCGAACCCGCGACCGCTGGCGCAGAAAGCAGGATCACTACCCACTGAGCCAAACGCGTCGTCCTTGCTGATATATTTTATCTGTTTCATAATAAAACTTCCCAATAAAGTAACTAGCAGATAAATTTATATGTATTTAGCCCGTTTAACTCAAACTCAGACTTGAACCCCCATCACATGGATATCGAAGCAAGCGCGTTACCACAGCGCTACTACAAATTACAATGTGTCAAGATTTTATATTAGGCCACATGTTATTTGACGGAACGGCAACCGTCGTAAGCGACGCGACGTTGCCGTTTTGCGCATCGATACAAAGACGTCAACTTAAAATCTATTTTGAAAAGTCAAATAATTCACTATCTATCATAAACATATATAATAAAATAATTGTAACTGAGTCAAATCTGTGCATATTTTTTTTTAAATCTAATTAAAATAGATAAAAATGTAATTAAATAGATAGACATTATTATCCATACAATCAAATCTATCGTTTTTTAAATTTTTGTCTGTCTGTCTTTCTGTGACTGCATCACGAGAAAACCTCAGGACAGGTTTTGATGATGATTTTGTAAGAAATATCGACTAACCGTTACAAACCGACTATAAAACGTCACACGGTGTGTGAAATCTAAGTATTTTGTTTCCAGTCTTTAGAACGCGGGCGGGGCCGAGGGAAATGCTAGTTTCTTACATTTTTAAAAAGATACATTTTTTTAAATATTCTTATAAATAAAATATGAATTAATCATAGTGTGATAAAAATCATAGATAAGTATACTCAACCAGGTGGGGATTTGCGAATTGACCTGGATGACCTTATATGACCTCCTGGTCCTGTTACCTGCATCTTACAGGAGCTTATGCAATTACTATGGTGGCCGAGTTTTGGGCTTCTTTTTTTTTATCTTTATTTTTAAGGGGTTTTGGGCTTTCTTACTTTAACTATTGCCATCGACTCGGCAAGAAGAAGAAGACTCAATGCATAGAAAGTATATACGGTACTTACATCCATACATCAATTGTCTGTCTGTCTGTTAGTTTCGGCTAATCCTCGAAACGGCTACACTGATTTTGACGGGAGTTTTGACCTCAGATATCGCAGCTAATGTTTTAAGGAGTAACTTATGCTACTTTTAATTATGAAAACTGTTTTATTTATTTTATCTTACGCCGAGCGCAGCGGTCCGGGCTCGCTAGTGGTAAATATTAATTATAAAAAAATTAGGTTTACGTTCAAAAATTTGCGTAAATCAATCAAATCAAAATATTTTTTATTCAAATAGACTTTAACAAGCTCTTTTGAATCGTCATTTTTACATTATCAAAATTAAAAGTCAGTCTGTAAGTCTGTGAGTAAACTACCACCGGCTCGGAAAGCTGTTCTGCTGAGAAGAACCGGCGAGAAGCTCAAACTCGGCTCGTAAAATAGACACAGATGAACTTACCGTGTAATCACTAGCTATCCAAGGAAAACTCAATACAACCAATTATTATTTTTTCCTGTAAATTAAAATGCTTTTATGTAATGAAAAGTATCCTAAGTCATGGTCCGAGAAATATGTTATAGGTAACTACACAATTTGGTTAAAATCGGCCAAGTACTTTTTGTGTTAAACGAAAACATACAAACAGACAAAAAAATTAAAACATATTTTTTGGGATTTATATTCAATGCACTATACGTTACAGTATTTTTTTTATAAAAACAAAAAAAAATATTTCATGTATAGATTTTTTAACTCACTGTTCTATTATTATGCGTATATTATACGTATTATTGTATATTCTTATAAATTCACAAATGTGGAAAACATATACTCAATGATGATGACGAGCCACGTTCATCACGGCTCACTCCTTGTCCCTAAATCGCCATCCAGTATATAATGCATAAATTAAAAGATACGCACGAAACAAAAATTAAAAAAGTTATCCACGCGCGGAATTTGAACCCGCTTCGCAAGGATATTATACGCATACTACAACTACGCCAATTGAGCTATGACAACTTAACATCATTGTGCGAATTTATGAAAAAGTAAGTTTCTCATAACAACGCAAACTAAACAAATAGAGAATTGTCAGTTGTAATTCTAATAATTTCGAATTCTTTTCAATGCTTTGTTACACATTAAAATTTTAAATAAACTGATCTTGTCCTCGAATTGTCAAAAGTTTAAAACTGTCATCCAATGTTGTGAATGTGTTACAAACGCTCTTACACATACACATATGCACAGTCTATTACGCGATAATATTTGTATTATACGTATGATTTAAAAATGTATTATAATATTTAAATTTAAATACATAATAATACATTTTTAAAAGCAAAGTATTATGCTTCATTTTCCGATGCAAGAAGCCTAAGATCTTAAAACATATTTTAGGCTACGTCCGCACAGACAGGCGGCTTGCTTAGCGCCTAGAGCCTAGTGGATTGCGCTCTGGCAACATGGTAGGATACACAGTGGCCGCACTGCAAGAGGTTTGCGTGGTTGCTTGTCGGCGCGTTGACGAGATGTCACTTTCAAAAATAGCTTTCAAAATTATTTCTTGAATAAAATGCCTCGCGCCTAGTGTCAAAAAACCAACATGTTTGTTTACTTAGATACACGCTTAGCAACTAGCTAGGAGCTAAGCGCGCAGTGCGGCCTGTCGCGAACATTTTAGAACGTTCGTTTTAGTAAGCTACTAGTTAAGTGACTCGTTAGGCTCTAGGCGCTAAGCAAGCCGCCTGTCTGTGCGGACGTAGCCTTACTGTTAATTATCTAATTAATAAGTTTACGAATCATGGTGTTGCAATATTTTAAATCCTGTCTGTGCTGTTGGCTGCAGAAGATATCTCATATACCCTGGGTAAAACTGTTTAGGAGAGCTCTGCCTAAAGTGAATCCAAGGCGCATCCTAGAGAATCAGGTCGCAATTAGTCGAATTGATTCAATCACTTAACATATAAAAATAAATTAAACTTCTAACGACCAGTTTAAAGAATTCACGTATTTAATGAAAGAGACACAGTATTTGTATTAGAAAACTTTGTTAAATACGAAAATAATATTTAATGCTTTAGTTTCTTAGTTCTTAGACTAATGGCTACATAGTTATAACACGAAACTTGTATATAATAGTATTCGTTTTATGTTATTTACTATGAATTGATAAAAATGTATACTTAAATATGAAGCAACATACGTATACTTTATTTTGTCACAAAGCTTGTATACTTTCTTTTGAAACGATTGATGTTTACATATATTTGAAAAGTTGTCAATGTATACATGTCATTGCTTACGACTGTACATACTTCTTCAAAAAGCAGTCATCTACATCTTAAACACATACCGATTAGTACGAAAGTTTCTGTCACATTCCTAGTTACTCCATAAATTTCCCATTCCCTTACTATTAACACTTGGCTTAGGCCCGTGTATAGTAAGTAAAACTTATCTTCGTAATTGAAGAGATTTTAAATAGTTGAAAAATAATAATACTAATATTTCTCAGAAATACTTTTTTTTCCGCAGTAAAAAGTATCCTATATTTTGAATTGAAGAATCAGCTATCATACCAAACTTCATCAAAATCTGATTAGTGATTTTCTAGTGATGTAGTCACAGACCGACAAAAATTCTAATATCTCTAGATTTGGACTATATCGATAATAATTACTATTTCTGATGGAGCTGAAATGGTTGACTTAGATGCCCAAACCTAGTTAGGCTTTCCACCTTAACTAAAAATAGAATCCAGGACTTCACTTTGGAATTCACTGATAGTGAAATTTATTTTATTAAAGACAAAGATCTATCCTAAAGTTTACATTAACATTAGTTAAATCGTTAAGAGTCTTCTGTCGTTCGTCACCCGCTAATATATCGCGAAGTGCATGCCCAAACTCCAAAGTACTGTATGGGGAGCGATTGAGGGTTATTTATGGAACCCTACGATACTTATCGTAGTAATTTTGTATTTCCTTTTGCATGGAAAGTCACAAGTTGAGTACATTTTAATTACTTATTTAGATATTGTTACTGCTAGAGATCTTAAGTTGGTTACAACTAAAACATGTTTATTTCTATTATGTATGCAAAGTCGCAATTTGAATTCCTACTGAATGATTTACGCCCTTTATACTTATTTAAGTAAGCTGAATATTGTTGACTGAATAATGCATATGAGTAATGCTTTGAAAGGAACGATTGTTGTAAAGTTTTCGAAACGTCGGGAACTAAAAATCAATATAAATCTGTGACAAAATCCGAAAATATAGTTTCATTTATAAATATATAAATTATATTGTTAGTGCAAACTTGTTTCACTATTTTCGAGATAAAATCGAACGAACAGGCACATAAAATTTGAAAGCGACTATTTTAGCACTTTATAGCCGCAGTGGTAAATATCGATTTCCATGTACAGACACGATCGAGTTATATTTTTATTTTATGTATATTACGTGTATTATGCTGATTCATACGAAGATTAAAGTTAAAGCTTATGGCAGATATTTAAAATTTATTTGATTTTCATGTAAAACCATTTTATTTGTGAATTTTGACTACATCGTTATAGAAATGTGTTATAAAGGATTGGGAGTTTGTTCCAGTATGCTAATAAATACTTTTTTTATAACTTACTAACGTCTTACCCTTGCTTTGCTTGCTCCGCTCGAATTCGTTCTGGGTACTTTTTAAGGGTAAGTCTATATTATATTTCTCTGAGATTAGCTATATAATTTCGACCTAGATATATAATCAGCGTTTCTAATAAATAAATTTCATTGTGATGCATTCACAGAGTAACAGACTAACATACAAAAGTCGCGGCAGCCCGGTGATATCCTCCTGGAAAATCGCGAGAACTAGGTTCACTTCCTGGTTCTGACACTTCTGATATTTTCATGTGACAATCATTTTCTAACATGATTTATAACTTAACTTATGGTGAAGAAAACATTGCGAAGAAACCTGCATGACCACCGATCTGAGAATAGAGAATATCAAAAAATACTAATCTATACTAATATTATAAACGCGAAAGTTTGTATATATGGATGGATGAATGGATGGATGGATACTTCTTCACGTCAAAACTACTAAATGGATTTTAATAAAACTTTACAATAAAATAGCTTATACATCAGAATAGCACATAGGATACAATTTGTAAAGATATAATATGTGAATTGTCCAAAATATGACGATAAGTGTAAAGTAAGTAGTAAAAAATCAACCATCTGCGAGCTATTCTGGCGTGCGCTGCCAAAACCGCTAGAGTTACACATATTATGTAATGTATGATGGAAATGTTTATCTTAAACAAGCGACTCACTTCGCTCGAGTTTCTAGATTTAGCGCGAGCGAAGCCGCGGGTTCCACTAGTAAGTTATAACCCTAAATTTTCAACCTTTTTACCACCAAGTCATTTTTTTAATAGTAATTTTACGCGCTGAGTTGCGGGAATTGCTAGTACCATTATATTTTAATGAACTGTCAAGCAGCAAATGAAAAAATATAACAAAAACAAAACAGGCGGTTAATTAATAAGTCCCATTGAAAATCACGCCGTTAGTAACACTTGTCGCTTACAGGCTGATTAAACAGGAAAAGCCCGCAGAAATAGTCTATTGTTATGGTGAAGTGCTACAGTGTTTGTTATACTGGAGATATTACGTGAGTGAATAGAAACTGATATAGTGTTATTAAAACTAGGTTTGTGTTTGTTACCGTTATTATATATTACTAACAATACGCGCGACTTCACCCGCTTTAATTTTTTTTATGGCTACTAAACTTCATTCGATCACTCGCTGGGTTAAAAATTCTCAAAAATTATTCTCTTCTGTTATTGTAGTTTTAGTAGGGATCCTCATTTTTTTTTTATTCAAATGGGGAAAGAGTTTTTAAAATCAGTCCAGTACTTTTTGAGCCAATTCATTACAAACATACTTACATACAAATTTTTCCTCTTTATAATATTAGTATAGACTATTTCGTTAATCTAGTAGCTGGCATATGCGGCTGTAGATCTAAAGGACCTGGGTTCGAGGCTTAGATCGGTTTTTTTGAAAATTTTACTAACAGTCCGGATGTTCGTGTTTGACGACACTTTTAGCTCAGTTGGTAGTGACCCTTCCTTCTGCGCCAGCGGTCGCAGGTTCGAGTCCCGCTGGGGGCATTCATTTGTTGAGCACGAATGTTGTTCTCGCCATGGGAGTGGTAATATTTATATTATGTATATATTTAAAAATTCATATTTCAACTAGGTATCTAGTATCCGTTACACAAGCCTCGTAGCTTACCACGGAACAAGATAGCGCTGTGTGTCATAATGTCCCAATATATTTAGTTTATATTTAGTATACCGGAGGGCACATTGAGACCTGGAGTCACAACGGTTGTGTGGAATTGTTCTTTTGGCTTGTCTTAATGAAATTTGAGGACATTATATAAATAAAATGTCTGAGACGATGTCTTAAACAGTCTTATTTAATTTTAACCTTAGAAGTGACTTATAATTTTCTATATATAACATCTTTAATATTATTAAATTAACATAAAAAGGACATAATTAAACCTTACTTTAGTAAAAAGTTCATTTTACTTAGAAATTTGTTTGCAAAAATTATAATTATACTTATAAGTTTAGCGTATTTTTTTTATAAATCAGAAGTTGTTGGTAATATTTTCATGTACAAAGGAAAATATTTTCTTTCAAATAAATCTCATGTTATAAGTAATTATTTATTTTTCTATGAGCAATATTGACTTTAGAAAGCTTTTCTATAGAACTTCTCTCTCTCTCTCCCTCTCTCTTTCTATCTCCTTCTCTCTTTCGATCATATTTTAAATCAAATATTTATTTATATTTTAGATCGATAATCCATCTTCAAACTCCCTTCAATATGTATTGTAATAAGACTCAGACAGATTTTTAATTTATTTCTACATAGAAACCAACACGTAATCAAGTCGCTATATTAAAATCCTTCAGTCTAGTAGCGTGCTTGTCCTAAATTAAAATCAGTCGCTACATTATGATTTTGCGCTCCTTTTATTTACGTTTTGGTATAAATTTAATGTTAATTTACATTTTTAATATAACTGATTTATGTTAATTATTTCCATATTCTTGTAGTATATCTGACTCGGTAGCAGTATAGTTAGTGCATTAACTAAAATACCTAAGTTTGATGTTTTCGAATGGTATATAAAATACTAGCTAATCACCCTCACTTCACTGGGTACTCCGTGCTAAAATTAAAGTTTGTAGCACAAAAAATAAAAGACTTTCATACGAACTTGCGAAAGCCCATAAACCTTTATAATCTGGCCCTTTCGCAAAATCCTACCTACTAACTGTAAACTCCCTGCTATATTTCATCTTTATACGTCAAGCGGTTTTCAATATTACGTGATGAGTGAGAGAGTGATTGACTCACTGAGTGAGAGAGTGAGTGAGAGAGTGAGTGAGAGAGTGATTGAGTGATTGAGTGAGTGAGTGAGTGATTGAGTGAGTCAGTGATCTTTCACTTTATAGATTTATATTTATTAACGTTAAGAATAGTTCTTATACATACCACCTGTCTACACAGGTGATTGTATGGGATTACCATAAAAGCCGATACAACCCACTGAAACCCAACGGAACTTCCCCTGGATTAATGAAGCGTCGCACAATCGCTTACGCACTCATGGTATGATATAACATAGTAATGTTAATATTTAGTAACTTTGCTTGTTATAGTTATATTATATATTCTTTATTGCACTTAAAAAAATGTTACAAAAAATTAAATATTAAAGCAAAGGTATACCGTGGTGTAAGAAAGTATAATAATGCGAAGGATTTCTATAAATTGTTTTTTTTAATTGTATAATATTAGGTAAATTAGATAGTAAGCGTATGTTTTTTCATTGTAAAGAGGGAATCCAATCTCTACAGCATTATGAAAAAGCTATATTGAAGCCAAATAAGGCAGTGGTAGCCCAGCGGTAAGGCGCTCGCTTGGATAACTGTGATGCGGGTTCAAATCCGGGTCTCGCATCTCTGATAATATTTTCATGTGCGAATCATTTTCTATCATAATTACCACTTGTCTTATGCTGAAGAAAAACATCGTGAGGAAACCTGCATGTCTTGAAAAAACCTAGTAAGTCCGCTAACATGCACTAGGCCAGCGCGACTAAGGCGTTATCCCCCTAGTATTGAAGGGAGGCCTTTGCCTAGCAGTGGGACGTTAAAAATGGCTGAATGTAAGAAGCCAAATATTAATAAAATAAGTTCTGTGTGAGAATAGACTGTTAGAAATAAAACAATTTCACATTCCGCTTATAATTTTAGAATATTTAAACCGATCTCAATGAACAAAAGCCTTCATCCGTAGTCGATAATTGAATTTCAAATTCCATATCATTGTGAGCACACGCCAGTTTCCAGTCAGTGATGTCCAAATTAGCTTGACATCACATATGAATAGAGTCAAACAAATTTGGGGTTCAAGTTATGTTGGTCCATATAGAATTACATGGACTCTACGCCACTTCGGTTAATGATCTGTGGTGGGTCACGTTAAAACGGTTTGATAAAATTTTTGGTCACTGTTATTACTGTTGTAGTGGCTTGTAAAGGTTTAGACAACTAGGGAATTTTGTGGTATAATAACACTTTAATTTGGTCGCTTAGGCCTCAGGTGCTACGATTAACGATCTTAGTGACTAGAGGTTTAACGTACTTGGAAGTTTGTACGTTGCATTCGTAATATTTACTTTTTTTTGAAGTTTTAAGTTACAAAAAATAAGTAAAATAACAAAAAAAATGTAATAATATGACATATAAAAACAAAATTGATTTGGGTATCTATTATTTTATTAGTATTGATTTCTCAGGGATAGAATCTGCCTGAAAGTTCAGCAGAAAAAAATATTGCTGAAAATACACAGGAAAAATATGTCGTTCATATATTCAACCGACTATAATTATATTATGTTTCATAAAATTCGCAATGCGTTCCCAGACAAATGCAGAAAAAAATGTTAAACTATAAAATAGAAGAAATTATACAAAACATATTGTACCTAAATATTGTTAAATATCCAAAAGGGAACGGGACTGTTACTCCTTAATACAGATTATTTTATAACCTAGCAAGGAGTACAGAACTTCACCCACTCGATTGCAACTACATTGTACAATTTAGTAAATAAATAAATAAATAAATTCCGCCTCTGTAGAAATAAATAACTACTTCAATGAGAGATACCAAAAATATTTCAAGTACGTGTTTTAAGTAACACGATCGGTTCAAGAAGTATATTTGAAGTCTAATGCACTAATTAAGGCTCGCCTAACGCTATCCCACAATCTGAGCATTAAGTTTACTGAAAAACTATCACGCCTATAAATTTGTGCTGTAAGTTATTAAAAAAAAATATAAACATTAAAAAAATGGATATTAACAACTGTTTTAAATACAAAGTTCAGCTTTTTACTAGTTAATATTGACAAGTTTATTATAGACGTATTCAATTAAAGCTTGCAGTATTGTCTGTAATCTCTCAGCCTGGGGCAGCGTCATGCGCGGATCTGCTTCCTATCTCTGTCCCAGATTAACATGATTGTTAGATTTGTTTAATACATTTCACAACATTATTAATTACTACTTTGCTTTTGCTTAAAAGCTCTTTTTAACCGAGCTTAAAAAAGCTTAATACGAAACGAAAGCTATGAAAAGCTAACGAAAGCTATCAAAAACGTCTATTAAATATAAAATAACTTAATTTGTTTTGGTTCTAAAAATAAAAATCTATTAAAGATAAAATTAAATGATCTTTAAGCTTGAAAACAGCTGGAATGTAATTATAATATAATTTAAAAAAAACCCATATTTTAAATAGTAGCTGAAAAAACTCTTAAACCTTATGTTTTTCTATGGGAATTTCTACTTGAATATTATAAAATTTAAAATAATTTAAAAAATATATAAAACATTACTTGGCAATTAGTGCAATTATTTGATCATTGAATTATTTGATTGATTTTATGTAACGATAAAAAATTAAAATGACAAAAAAAATCGTTAAAAAACTGTATAAAATTAGCCTAAAATAGTATATAAATATCATACATTATATACTAAGGTGTATATTAAGTTGAACTTAAGTTATTATCTTATATATAAAATTCTCGTGTCACAATTTTCGTTCCCATACTCCTCCGAAACGGCTTGACCGATTCTCATGAAATTTTGTGAGCATATTGAGTAGGTCTGAGAATCGGCCAACATCTATTTTTCATCCCCTTAAATGTTAAGGGTAGTCCACCCCTAAATTTTTATTTTTTATTTTTTAGACATTTTTTTTTCTACAGATCAACCCAATGAGGTTGATTAGAAATTAAAAAAATTAACGCGGGCGAAGCCGCGGGTACAGCTAGTATTATGTATATTTGTTGAAGATTCAACAAAGCCGTACACGAAGGATTATGTAGATTTACATGACTGTCCTGTTCAGTTGGGCAGTGCATGTTTATATGTGATTTATACTTACATTCACTAGCTCTCGACGATTTACTTCATAAAAGCTATATATTTATGTCTTCTTTATACATTTTGAATATTAGTTATCAATTATCAACCACTTACTAATAAATAAATAAAAAAATATGTTGGGACATTATTACAACAGCACCATCTAGTCCCTTCTTAAGCTGCGAGGCTCGTGATAATACCAGATAGTTGATAAACTACACATATATAAATTTTAAATACATACATATTATAAATATAAACACCCATAACTGGAGTACAAACATTCGTGCTCAACAAATGAATGCCCCCAGCGGGACTCGAACCCGCGACAGCTGGCGCAGAAAGTAGGGTCACTACCAACTGAGCCAAACGGGTCGTCATAAATAATGTAAATAATAATTATAAATTAGAAGGATAGGCTATGATATCACTACATAGTCTAAAACAAAGTCGCTTTCTCTGTCCCTATATCCCTTTGTACGCTTAAATCTTTAAAACTACGCAACGGATTTTGATGCGTTTTTTTTAATAGGTAGAGTGATTCAAGAGAAAGGTTTATATGCATAATTAGCGGATCGCGCGGCTTTGCCTGTGCTAAATCTAGGAAAAAGCCCAAGCGAAGCGAGGGCGAGTCGCTAATTTAAAAATATGTTTTAGTGAGGTCTTTTCCTGAGTAGAAGATGTGGTAATATAGAATGACTAAGCATGGAACACCCTACGTTTTTTCAAAATGATTAATTACCTAAGTAATTACTTTGCCCTCACTTATTTTAGTTAAAAAACAAAGTGACGTAATGAAGGTATCTAATTTATGTAATATACTAATAATATTTATCATAATTAATTTTTACATGTACATACTTGTTCCTAATATTAGTTTTCGTTATTTCACTTCTGGTCTACAATGATTTATTTAAAGATATGGCAAGTGCGATTCTAACATACACCGATGGTTCTTTATTAAAATAAACCTTTATGCTATACATTACTTTTACCATCGATAAAAGTTAAAACAAGTAATTACAATTGAAATTAATATTATGGCTGTATATGAAAATTTGAAATTCAAGAATATAATGCGAATAATTTTACAATAGGTGTACGAGTAAACCGCAACCGTAAGCTCCACCCCACCAATGGAGTCACGTATCCGGCAAATAAACGTTTCCGGTCTGCGGAATGCATATGGCGTCACATCCGGAGAATTTGTTGTAAATTGATACAAGTATAAAATTTTTCGTTGTATTGAAAATGTTTTAAGTCCAATTTTGATCAAAACAATGTTTTTTTTCAATCCTATTTAATTCTATATATCCTATCCTAAATTACTAATCTTACTAAAATTATAAATGTGAAAGTAACTCTGTTCGTCTGTATATCGCTATTTCACGACAAAACTACTGAAATGAATTAAATGAGATTTGATACATAGATAATCTGAGAAAGGACATAGACTACTCTTCAAGGAGAGAAAAGGGCAGTAAGGGGTTGAAATTGGGGATGAAAGTTTGTATGGAAATTACGTCATTTTTAAAGCTAGAAGCTTAACCTTTTATTTAGGCTTTTGATTAGATATAAATAAATAAGACATTCAAAGTTTGTAAAAATATTATTCTTAAAGAGGTACCGCTCGTTGTTTATAATTTTTTGTTTAATTTCCTGTGAAAGATTTTCTCACATATAAACATATAAGCCTTACGTTATAATTATGTATGTAATATATAAAATAGAGGTTCTAATACAAGTACCTACGGGTAGTAATAGTCTTAAAAATCTTAAATTAAATTATTAAAATTTTTTATTATTATTATTATTATTTATTTAAACGCAATATGGATGTTTTAATCTGAAATAAAATATTTTTATTATTATTATTATTAAAGGACAATATATCTCAATAAATATTCTCTTTTTCAATTCAGACTTCTCTGAATTACTTGAATTAAACAGTAGAAGCTTTTTAATATTTGGGGTCTAAGCGAGACGAGGGTTGGTTACTATTCTACAGAAATAATAAATATGTTGGCTTTACACAATATTCACGTCTTTGTTATTCAAGTTAAAGAAAGTCTAGACATTATATTAGTATAATTCAGATTTCCTGACACGTACTGATCTCTCTATAGGTTCCAACCTAAAGCCTGAAAATCTGCCATGCGTTCGGAATTATATTGAAGTTGTCTTGAGTTTTCTTTCACTCTTTTTGATTTTTTACTTTGTAATCTTTTCAATAAACTTATAACACCTATATTACCCAAAATTTTACTGTTAAGTTAACTTTTTTAACTAAAAATTTACATATGTAACGAAATGATTTTAATTATGTCATCCTTTAGAGTAATTTGTAAATATCTCACATTGTTTAAGAAAATTCTTTAAAAAAACAGCCCTTACGACGAGATGACAAAATATAAACGATTAAAAACATAATCCAGAAAGTTTTTTTTCATACCATTCATTTTTTCATTGTTTCATACCGATTTTAGTAGTTTAATTACGTAATAAATAAGATCTACATCTATACAAATATTATAAAGCTGAAGAGTTTGTTTGTTTGCTTATCTCAGGAACTACTGGTCCGATTTGAAAAAATAATTTTAACTTGGTTAGTCCGTTTATCGAGGAAGGCTGTACTACATCACGTTACGACCAATAGTAGTGGAGCATAAATGAAAAATGTTTCAAAAACTGGAGAGAAATATTTGCCTTTAGAACGCGAGCGGAGTCGCAGGAAAGGCTAGTATTTTATAAGAAGGTAGAACTGCTTATGCAAATTTAACAAATGAAGATCTCCAAATATAAATCTACTAAATTCTAAAACCCAATCACACTCAGTTCAATCACACCATTACATCACTGACCGGTCGTGCATTAGTGGAAATCTGAAAGGATCTCGGGTCATAAATAACGAAGCAGTTTCGCACTCACTACAACCCTTCCAATAAATCTTTCTATCGTTTCCCTTTTTGTTCTTTCGATTGTCCATCAATTTTATATATAAGTAGTTTTTGCTTAATATGTCTGCGTTTAAAAGTGGACGCCTAGTGGTTACGTACGTGCTTGGAAAACCAAAGGGAGCGGGTTCAACTCCTGGTTCTCGCACCTCTGATATTTTCATGCGTGAATCATTTCTAACATGGAATGAAATTTCACTTCGTAGAAACCTGCCCGTCTAAGATAATTTAGTAAGTTTTTGAAGAACGTGTGCAGTCCGCCATCCTGCACTTGGCTATCGTGGTGGACTATGCCCTGATACAATCTCATTGAGACTGGCTAACTGCGCAAGAGATGTTATAGTGCACAAGTGCACTCTCTGTTCCTATCACTCTCATACTCCGGTGGGACGACTGTTCAACATGATCAATGAGAGCTAAGGCTCAGGACCGACGGCTTTACGTGCTCTCCGAGGCACGGGGGTGACACACCGCCAACTTCCCAACTACAGGCTGTCACTGAGGCTTACTAAACAAAAAGACTCAATAAATACATGGCCCGACCCGGGACTCCAACCCAGGACCTCTCGATGTATGACCGTACATGCTAGTACACTTTATGTGGAATAGTTTTGTAGGGGTATTAGTCCTATTATTATTAAGAATGAGAATGTTTGAAACTATATTATATACTTAATCATAATTATGAGAGATATAATTACACTAAAGAAATATACACCATTGTAACTTGAATGTCCTTGTTTAGATGACATTTGAAATGTAAAATGGACTCCGCTTAAACTCGAATGTATTACCAGAAGTAGGTTCACTATTAGGTCTCTCCGAGCCTATCGAAGAGTTGGTCCATTATATTTTGATAGTTAAAGGAAAACAGTGAAGAATTGAGTCGTTTTGTGCAATTTGCTACACTCAGTGAACGAATTTTATTCAAACCCGTATATTACCACTCTCTCACAGAAGACCGGCGTGAAGTGGCAGCTATGCTGTCGGGTTTTGCCCGGTGAGTGAGAGCCCGGGAGGCCCACTCTCCTTCCCTCCTCCCTATCCCTTCTCCCTCTCCATCTCTCCCTCTTCCCTTCATCCTCCGTCTTCGTTCCCCCCTCCCTTTTCCCTTCCCCTTACTTCCCTCCCTCCCTTTCCTGAAAGGCCAGCAACGCATCTGCAAGCCGGAGGTGATCATTTCCCATCAGGTGAGCCTCCTGCCCGTTTGCCCCCTTTTTACCATAAAAAAAAGCATCAAATATAATCTATTGAATTTAAAATTAGATTACATAATAAACATGTAGCTACAACTTTTCATACAATTCCAATAAAATATTGTAGCAAGCACATTCTCTAAGAAAAATTGTGTAATTTTAAATCCTACTCCATCATAAAAATGTTGAAATACATTGTACAGATTTTTGCATATTATACGGAATCCAGACATATCGATGCGTTAACCTCCTCATATACCAAATTCCTGTACACGTTGCTAGAGACAAGCGATTTGATTTTACTGTTCAATAATAATTTTAAGATATACCACCTGCTATTTTAATCATCATCATCATCAGCCCTTTTTAACACCCCACTGCTGGGCACGGGCCTCCCTCAGTCCAAAGGGGATCAGACCATAGTCCACCCCGCTGGCCTTGTGCGTGTTGGCGGACTTGACATGTCTTTCGATAACTTGTTAGGTTTTCTCAGACATGCAGGTTTCCTCACGATTTTTTCCTTCGCCGTAAGACATGTGGTAATCATGAATCACACATTAAAATATCAGAGGTGTGAAACCTGGATTTGAACCCGCATCACTCGGTTATCCAAGAGAATGTGTTACCGCTGGGCTACCACGGTCTTACTTTCTTCGTGTTTGTTACACCTTCATGATAAAACAGATGTTCATGCGTTCGCTCCTAAAGTATATTTTACCTACGCTAAGGCTACTGCCATTATTTATTGTTATTAAATATTTATTTAACGACTTTTTCAGTAACATCTCGGAGTTACGAAGTTATGGAGGTGGCGCGTAAAACCATTGGTCTTGCGCCTGTCAACATTTATGTCAAAAACTCGTTTCGTAGAAGTATAAGAGTGACAAAAAAGAGAGAGTTCACTAGAAAATCTTTGGTATACTTGATCCGACATACATTGGATTCGAATCCTGGAAGAGGCAATTATTACCAGTGCTACGCTTTCAGCCAATATTTTACACCACAGTGCAGCCAGATAGGATTTCCAAAGCGAATATTTAATATTTAT
Source organism: Boloria selene (assembly GCA_905231865.2). Taxonomy (NCBI): domain Eukaryota; kingdom Metazoa; phylum Arthropoda; class Insecta; order Lepidoptera; family Nymphalidae; genus Boloria; species Boloria selene. The sequence continues at coordinate 1,344,069 of HG993149.1, forward strand.
ACGAGAATGAATATAAATACTTGATATAGCTCAATGCGTGAGCTGCTTAAAATAATTCATAGAACTAGCATTAATGGACATATTGCATGCAAACATGTATTTTATAGACGGACATTTACTTATTATTATCAGAGACCCCAATTATCAGAGATACCTCCATTGACCGACTTTAAAAAAAAGATTCTGTATGATTGAGTGATTCGGAAACTGTTGTTGATGTAGAAAATGCTTATCTTATGGATCTTAGAAAAGTCCGAAATTAATTAGTATATTTACTGGAAAAAAAAAAAATGCAAAAACCTACAAGATTTTTTGGTCAAAATCTAGATTTAGAATGAATATGCTAAAAGAAAAGGTCGCCTTCAATAAAAAAATTCCAAATAAAATAATAAAATTACTGTTAAATTTAAAATTGTTCGTATAACACTCCTCTATGCAAACAAGAGAGGTACAAATTTTATTCCTTTTCACTCAATTTCTGTGTTTAAACATTATAAAAAAGCTTTTGTTCACTTTTCACGCACGTGTACTCCTATAAAATATGCAGTCCTTATACAGTATGACACAGTATATAAATTCATAATAAAAGTTTATATTTCATTAAAATTCATTGAGTGTTATAACGGAGAAATACGAAATGAATTTTTTTTTTAGTATTTCTAATATCCCTCTAAATTATTTCTGTTACGGCAAATTCACTAAAAGGTAAAGTGCACACTTTTTATGCCTTCAAGTCTCGTAATATTCATTAAGTTAATTCAATAGAATTTCGGATTTTTCGGCAGATTTCTTTTAATTGTCATGGAAGTATACATATACTATAATCTTTCCCGCTCTCGTGTTCAAAAATCAAAATTAAACTGCGAAAAAAGATAGTTTTATTTACAATATGAAAGGTTTAATATTCTCTGAAATAGTAATGTTATCTCATATTATTCTAATACGAAAACGCTCGTATTAAACGAGCGGAATGACCCTAGACTGACTTTACGTACTCTCAGAGGAACAAGGGTATAAAACCGCTGACTTTCTAACACCGGGCTGTTTTTCACTATCTATATATAAGCGATGGGAAGGAGATGTCTTTATGATCTATAATATTTAATGCCATATATGGTCATAGAACGTTTTATACTTATTCTATTGTCGATTAGATAAAAGAAGTCGTTTATTCTCCTAATGCCTTCATTTACAGAGGCTCTATTACATATTTGGTGCAAACAAGCACTCTTATTTATAGGAATCGAAGAAAAATAACAAATCACGAAATATCATCAATATTTATCAAGTCCTCATATTATATTGCTACTTTTAGGTATAGTGGGTCATTTTATTACCTAGATAGATCTCTTAATAAACAACTTATAAGTTTACAATGACGTTATTGAGTATTTCGGAACAAAAATCAGGGCTCACATTCACCAAATTGGCTAACTAAATACGAAATCAGGGCCTCACAATTCACTGTCTCTAGTGGCTAGTTACTAAGGAATAACGATATTTTAGCTTACTTATATATGGACTATATGGACTGACCCTTGGTTTGCTACCCATACCATACCATGCTATACCTTATGTATTTATAGTTTATATATTTTAATGGTTAGTATGTAATAAAATACTATATATAATTTATATAAAGTACCTAACTATGATAAGTTCTTTAGAGATTGTTTGTTTGTAAGAATAAGAAGATTTGCAGCAGTGAAAAGTAGAAGAAAGTGACTTAAAAAATTGTAAAACCCCGGAAATATTAAAAGCCCAAAGCTTAAATGAGTAAAAAATATTAACACGTCCTATAGAAATTTTGCTAGTAGCAGTTTTTTTCAAAATTCTTTACAAAGTTCAAAAATAAGTAAAGAAGCACTACTTTTATATAGCAAAAAGTTTTCTGTTTAAAAGAAAGTTTGAAAGTTTTGGATGTATCTCAGTGTAGCCAAAGCTTTATTAAACTTCTTAAAAATTCATGAAAGCTCAACGTTTTATTTGCACAATTTAATTTGTGGCTTATTATCTTTCTCCTCTCATATACTTTTCTTGCAAATAACTTTTGCATTAAACATATTATTAAACTAAACTTTTTATAGAATCAAGAACTTTTTCGAGAAAGAAGATCGTCGAAAAATATAGTAAGGTTAGATTACTGGGCGATGGTTAATATTATAAGATATTTAAGGAAAAAAGGTTACTGCACTAAGATTATAACAACTCAGTAATCTGTACATACCAGTTTAAATAAAATTGAAGTAGGTATCTATTATTTAAAATTAACAGCTTTTCACTAAACACATAATTATGAATCTATACCTAATACGGTACTTGCATCAAAAAGTCAAGGCTATTTTTATTTTAGAAACTTTATTTATTTTTAATGCGAGAAAAAGTTTTGTGCCAAAAAAAAACTTTTAAAATTAAAATTAAATAAATATAATATATAAAAAATAACTATAAATAATATTTTTTTATGTCTATGTCTTTACAAAACTTAGTGTTGCTTATTATTAGGACCTCACTATGTTTTTTTTCCTTTCACTTGTCATGTACCTTTTTTGTTGCAATATTCTCGTAAACTGTCAGCCATCTATGTTTTAACTAAATATAACATATCAAATAAATGTTTACAATTTTATTCCAAATATTCAAAAATCTTGCTGAAACATACAATAAATGTAGCAAGCATCGACATGAATCTAGACTTATTTCTAGGTACAATACGTAAGAGTTAAAAGGCAGGATTTGAGTCGATCTCGTTGCATTCAGCCATACATTGGGTGACCTAAATGCAGCTTTGCAGGACTTGTGCTTTAACTCCCAGCGTATTGCTAAACTTAGGTATAGAAAAAAAATCAATGAGAATATATTCGCTTTCGCTTCCATTGATTTATTGGTCTATTTTACAAGCTTTTTCAGCTTTTTCAGGTCCTTGGAAAGTAATATTTTACTATAAATTGTACTGAAATAGATTGTAATTGGTAGTTCCAACGAATTTTTGCTATACAAAAATCCTTGTTAGACTTTCTAGGTACACTAGTGAAGCTGAACTGTATATCTTATACTTGAAATATCTATGTATATATTTTAAACAACAACTTCGAGCTAAGGACGAGTTGTTTTACAATATTTCGATAATTATAAATATAACTTTGAAACCACACAATTTATTCTATGGTATAGTGATTGATGTCATTTTGAACCGAATAGTGGCTGCGACTACTGCTGCGGCTGCGGTTTTGGGTTTGAATCCCGGTTCGGGCCAAGTTTGGTAATGACGACTTAATAGTCTTTTTGATAAGTAGTCTGAGTAATTGGTGTGTCATTCTTAAGAGTGTGTTTGTACGTTCATTAGTGCTCAATAATATTTCCTGCGCAGCTGGCTACGACTCGAGCCAGTCTTCATTTTAACACCTAGTTTTTATATTAAAGAATAACGATGTTTGACCAAACTTCATAAGAAATTAGGAACTCAATCTAACAATGCAAAGTTTATGCGAATTTAAAATTGAATTTTCTTATATTTTCAACCTCCGAGCAGTTAAGACGCAAATTATGATATGCGATTCTGAATTCTAATACAATTGAAATAGGAGGGTAGCGAAAACGAATATTTTGTCTTCTTAACCATATTGTAGTTATTGCTGGAGGATGAAAATATGTTTGGGAGGAAAATTTAATTTTATTTTGGCTGAGAGTATTTCTCGAAATTATGCATTTGCTGAGAGTGGTTTCTGTGGCACTAGATTTTGCATACGACTTTGTATTTAATGTATTCAGTCCTTTTTACGTCTCACTGCAGCTTCAATAGGGGAGGATAAGGCCATAGTCCTCCACCTACACTATAATGGTCAATTAATGACTTCACAATTCACATGGCTTTCAAACACTTTCTAGGTTATTTCTCATGCAGGTTTCCCCATGATGCTTTCCTTCACCATAAGACATGATAGAAATAATTCGCACATGAAAATATCAGAGGTGCGAGACCCGGATTTAAACCTGCATCACTCGATTATCCAAGCTGGCAAGTTACCACTAGACTACCACTGCCTCACCATATATATTAAAATTAGACTTATATCGCAATATAATAATAATATCATGACTGTAATTTCTATCTGATAAAGATTCAGGATTTATTACAACTAAAATTCCAGTACTTACTTTAAGATGACTACTTTGAAGCTTTGAGCTCTTATAAGCTTCAGTGAAACTGTCTTATAAAATCTTGGTAGTCGATTCAAGTGCTTTATGGTCTTAAAACTTTGCAAGCATGATGAACTGGATGACAGTTCTTTATTTTGATACTGTGATGGATATTGTGATGAATAAATGACATTTTTTTATAACTAGCATTTCCCGCGGCTCCGCACGCGTTCTAAAGACCGGAAACCATATTCTTTCTGAGTCGCGTGGTATGGTACCTGACATATCTAACCGCCCTTTCCGTTTTTTCAATATTTTTCATTGCTCCACTCCTACCGTAGGATAATGTAATATAGCCTTCCTCGATAAGCGAACTATCCAACACAAAAAGAATTTTTAAATTTGAACCAGTACTTCCTGAGATAAGCGCGTTCAACCAAACAAACAAACAAACTCTTCAGCTTTATAATATTAGTATAGATAACAAAAAAAAAATGGTTTGCATATAAACTAGTGTTTCAGGCTCGCTTAGCTCAGGTTCGTCTCTAGGTAGGTAACGGGGGTGCCATTAGCATAAGTTTTTTACAAATTTTGTTTTTTCTATTATTATTAAAACTTTCCGTGTGCCTAAAGGAACATAAAAAAAATGCCGAATTGGTTAAGCCATTCTCGAGTTTTGCGCTTAGCTACATGCATTTTTATTTATATAGATAAAGATAATTAAACAGTTTATTTCTTTGGCTCATCTTGTATTGACCCTGTACTTCCTACTGTCGCGGGTTCGAGTCCCGCTGGGGGCATACATTAGTTGAGCACAAATGTTTGTACTCCAGTCATGGGTATTTATATTTATAATATGTATATATTTAAAGTTATAGATGTGTAGTATGTATCAAATATCTAGTATACAAAATAAGATAAACCATAAAAACTCCAAAAGTCCATACATTATTTCGTTACATTCATAATATTTCTATAAACGAAGATCGCGTTCTAAAGACACGTAAAGAAAATAACAACCAAAATTCATTCCTTGATTTAGTCGTCATAATAACATAAATCTTTCATTTCGAATAACATTGAATATAAGAAAATCGCTCATTTTTTCCTTATTTGCTCGCCCCGAGTTATTTCTGTTGGTTTTTATATTATTGTTTTTCGTATTTTGTATGAAAAAAGCAATTAATTTTGGTTCGCGTGTTGTATTCAACATTTAAATCTGTGTGTAGCTATTATTTATTTGACAATTTTTTTGGTTTATTTTGCAAATTAAATAATTATTCTTAATACTTTCTTAGGTTTACACGAATATTTGACATTATAAATGAAACTATCTTTTCGGATTTTGTTGTGTATTTATTTGGATTTAATCTTTTAAATTTGGAAAATCCAAATAAATCCGCGACAAAATCCGAAAAGATAGTTTAATTTATAAAATTTCTTATTTGTAGTACTGACAATAATAAAGGTAATTTACCTTTGATCCACTCGGAATGACACAGATGGCTTTTTTCATACCAAATTCCATCAAAATGATGCGGTTGCAGACGGATTGACAAAATTTTTTAAAATTATAAGTTAAGCTTGTGTATCGAAAATAATAATATTTTATTTAGATTTTTCTAAAAATATATAATTTACATGTTCGACTAAGTTAAAATTTTATTATTCAGATGCATATTAACTTATATAGTTTAACTAAAAAATCACCGCATAATATAACATAGTTGTAATAAAGTTTTGCACTTGATATATCAATTAATAACTGAAATAAAATTCATAAAATGACGATTATAGTCACATTTGTAAGAAAACTTTAAATCTGCACTGCAGCTTCCCTAAATCAGTAACCGATTGTAAGCCACCCGTTAGTCACACTAGACACATCCGAATTTATTTGGAGCCTTCGGAAAGTGGCTTTATTAAAAGGACCGTGGAATTTATAAGATAAGATTCAATTGCTCTGATCGCAGTTAAGAAAGTTAAACTTTAGGTTAAAAATACTTAAAAGTTACTTTGGTAGGTTGAACCTGAACTCTAGTTTCAAATTGTTAATAGACAAGAAAAAGCTTAAGATTATAAGCTTATATTTTATTCAAAGACTAGCAAAGCTTCGCCTAGCTTCGCTGTTTGTAAGCTAAAATATATTAAAGGGTTTTTATAATTTTCTAATTAAAGTTCCCTAAGTTACTCTATATAACATTAGTTATCTGCAAGTGAAACTCTCGTCAAAATCTCTCCAGCCGTTTCAGAGATTAGCCAAAACAAACAGACAGACAGACATATTCTTTCATATGCATTTAGGGAAAAGCTGTTAATAGCTGTTAGTGGTAGTGCCATGCTTGTTACCTTCGGGTAGCAACCGAATGGGCCGGCACGCCCCGTATAGTTCATTAGTACCACTCTCTCACAGAAGACCGGCGTGAAGTGGCAGCTATGCTGTCGCGTTTCGTCCGGTGAGTGAGAGTCCGGGAGGCCCACTCTCCTTCCCCCCTCCCTCTTCTCTTCATCCTCCGCCTTCGTTCCCCCCTCCCTCCCACTTCCCTCCCTCCTCCATCCCTCCCTTTCCTGAAAGGCCGGCAACGCATCTGCAAGCCTGGCTTGCAGATGTCAATGGGCGGAGGTGATCACTTCCCATCAGGTGAGCCTCCTGCCCGTTTGCCCCCTTTTTACCATAAAAAAAAAAATTAGAAATTAAGTCAGATATTAATAAAAACACTCCATAAATAAATAATTCAGAAAGTGGCACACTCAAAGAGACCGTGAAAAATGAAAAATTTAGAACTTGCTTTATGGGGCAAAAACCTGACCTGTATTTTAAGTTAGCAGATATAACCAAAGAAAATGAATAGGTACTAGGTGCCTCCTTTTCAAAGATACTTTAAATGCTTGCTTTAAGCGATTCTCTATTAGTTACTGTTAGTTTATTGATTAAACTAAATATTGAATTCGTAGTAATAATTTGCAGTAATTTGCAGTTAACCAGGCATCCATCACTCGCCTATACCACTATAAATACCTACAGCGCCCGACAACTCGGAGTTGCTTATCTGTCAGGGCTTGTAGTACGTATACGACGGTATACTATTCTTCCGTTTAAATTGGGTTTTCTCTTTGTCAAATTATAGTTTATGTGTTATTGTAAAGAAGCATGTACCTTTAAAATTCATCAAAAATCAGTTAGCATTTGCGAATTAGATATTGAAAATCCACATATAACTAAGAATTTAGTATAGAATTTCTTATACCACTGAATATAACTACGACTGTAAGTATTTTAATTATTTGTTACTGCATTCGTACTTTATAAAGAAAAATTAAACCGGTTGTTCCGAAGACTTTACGATATTAGCTTTCAGTTAAAAACAAAACTTTTCGACTTTCTCGTTAACACTTCAAATATTTGTTTTACTTAATTAAGTTGCTTTGGTGTTTAAAATCAAACTTAAACGTGCTTATTAAAGTTACTTAGAAAGCCATTGTATTGTTTACAAAATTTATAATGAAATAATATAGCTATTTCTAGAGTATTTGTAAGAGTTTCTTAAAGTTTCCCTTAGTATAAAAAAGAATTAAAATTTTTCATTATAACATTAAACATAAAGGGAATGAAACAATTAAAATATTATATCAATCTTTAAAATAAAATAAAATAAAATAATAGATTTTAATATAATTGAAGCATAATGAACAAAACCCATTGTTTTGCGATATTTGATACTATAAGTCCAATTAAAATATAATAAAATTGTTATAAGTGGCCATAAATGAGGTTATCAGGCCACTCCTTTACAATGCTGGCCAAGAGTGACTTCCGAATACTTGCTCGAGTTTCTCTACGACAGAGGTTTTCCTTCCTTTTCGATTTTTCCTTCTCTTATAGATAAGTGACAATTATTATCTTTCATTTTCTTAAAAGTATGAAATTTTCAACGATCAAATATTTAAAATAAATAATCAATATCTATCAGGTTAGACATTGCGTACATAGTATAAGGTATATAAAGTAGTCTCTGCCTTGCAATACAAAGGCTCTAACCGGAAGCGAGCTATCTATGAAAATGTTCACGTAACGCTTTACTAAATGATGCCACAATTGAATGAGGTTAACTGATACATGAAAGGAACTTCCTTTTTAACACGCTTTTTATATCTTTACTCTATTTTCCTTTGTGTGGGAAAGAGACAGAATGATTTTTTCACTATCTATATATAAGCGATGGGAAGGAGATATCTTTATGATCTATAATATTTAATGCCATATATGGTCATAGAACGTTTTATACTTATTCTATTGTATATGAGATAAAAGAAGTCATTTATTCCCCTAATACCTTCATTTGCAGAGGCTCTATTACGTATTTGGTGCAAACAAGCACTCTTATTTATAGGAATCGAAGAAAAATAACAAATCAATGAATATCATCAATATTTATCAAGTCCTCATATTATATTGCTATTTTTAGGTTTAGTGGGTCATTATATTACCTAGATAGATCTCTTAAGAAACAACTTATAAGTTTACAATGACGTTTGAATTAATTATTAGTGAGAGTCATTTGCTGTGCCAGGGGTAGCGGGTTTGAGTCCCACTGGAGGTATTTATTTGTGTAATGAGCATGAATGTTTGTACTACAGTTATGGGTATATGTATAATATGTATATTGTATTTAAAGTTATATATGATTAGCTTATCAATGTCTGGTATGTGGCTGTGTGTTAATGCCTTAACGTATTTATATTAGAATTCTTTATATCTTACGAAAATCTCTTTTTGTCCTAAATATAAAAAAGCGATGGTCACTCAATCATCACAAAATATTAAAAATTTATTGACTTATAAAGCTGAAATTTGGCAGGGAGGTACTTTATAGTTAGTAGACTATCTATATATTATAAGTGATAGGAAATAGCACACTAACTTTATAGTTAGTAGACTTCCGCTCAGAACGGATTTTGCGGCAGGGCCGAATTAAGGAGGTCTAAAAGCTCTCACAAGTTTGTATAAAAGTTCTTCATTTTTGTGCTATAAACTTTAAATTTCGCAGGGAGCACTTAGGGATGAACTCGAACGAAGCGAGGTTGAGTCGCTAGTATATAATAATAATACATGGAAAACACATCAACATAATGAATGTATATATAAATGAAAAGCTTATGTTAGATGCACAAACGGACTCGACCTCATTACAATTTTATTATATATTCAAGTTTATGATGAACAAAACGCATAAATTTTGGTAACTACCGTAATGTGAATGTGAATTCATCCTGAAGTATTTATACAATTCAATTAACCATGTTGATTCTATTACACGCTTCATCTCTACAAAAGCTACTGTTCTATGAATGTCAGGATTTTAATGAATTTTGTTTAAACTTCTAATTTATTCTCTTTATATCTTTTCGTTAGGCTCAGTTGGTAGTGACCCTTTTTGCGCCAGCGGTCGCGGGTTCGAGTCCCGCTGGGGGCATTCATTTGTTAAGCACGAATGTTTGTTCTCCAGTCATGGGTGTTAATATTTATATTATGTATGTATTCCAAATTTATATCTGTAGTACATCAACTATCTGGTATCCGTAACACAATCCTCGCAGCTTACCACGGAACTAGATGGCGCTGTTGTAAAAAATGTCCGAACATATTTATTTATTTATTATTATATTCGTATACAATTTTATATTTTTTGTTTGTTTTAGCACTAGCTTATTACCATGGCTTCGCTCGGGACGTTCTAAGCTTCGATGGTTATGAAACTAAGTTTGGTGCTGTGCTGTATTGACATATTAATAGGTGTACTTACCTACTCGTAATTAATAATGATACTTAAGATAACAAGTTTTTCCGCATGTTTTTGTGGACTTTGGTCAAAGATATTATAATATTTTTTTGTATAATTAGGTATAAAATATATTTTCAATGATCAAAAGCTTCAGTCTCACTGACTGTGTAGTATTTTGTAAAGCATTCGAAACATCGGGAACCAAAATGATAATAATTCCCCGATTAAAAATCATTTAGAAAAGCGGGGTTTACACGCGATCTAGTAATAATACATACAACGTAATTATTTTCTATTTTTAGCGTTTTTAGGCAAATAAATTATCTATTATTTTGTTACGTGAAATGAAACGTGACTTGTGTGAGACTTCCGCAATGAATAAAAAATCAGTTCCATTATGTCTTTCTTGTGTCTCAATAATGGTTTTTTGTTTAATAGCTATTGGCAAAGAATAACATTATTATATATTCAACCCTTTTTAACCTTTAAATACTGGGCAGAGTCCTCGCACTGACAATATTTTCCTATACCGTAAGAGAAGCGGTAGTCATGATAGAAATGATTCTCACATGAAAATATCAGAGGTGCGCAACCCGGATTTGAACCCACGTTATTTGAATATCTTAACGAGCATCACCTTTTAGCCAGTATATTATAAAATCTAATAATTGAGATTTTAATATTAATAGCAGTAAAAAAATAATTTAAATGATTTTACGAGTGAAGTTATAGTAAAAAGCTAGTATTGATATTAATTTAAGATAAGGTAGTATGTAAACAGTAAAACGTATTTGATCCCAAAAATAGAATATTCAAACTTCAATGTATCTCATAGAAAACCACAGAGCCGCGTAATTTAAGAAGATTAGCGAGCCTTTATTAAGCAAATTAATTAATTTTGTTAATGACTGTATCAAATTACGCTTCTAGGTATTAAACATTATCTTTTTATATTTTCATTTATTTATTATGAATCGGATTTGCGTCGCTGGCTTCAAAATATTTTTAGATCACTGATTTAAAACTTCAAAGGTTTTAAAAAATGAAAGGACTTAAAATATATTAAGAAATGAAAAATAACTGATTGCTGGTTTCTTTTTAATAACTAATGGTAGGTGTAAAATATGTTAGTATAATATTTTGAACTATAATAATTGTCAGCTGAAAAATAAAATGCATGTGTTTTTTTAACGAAAAACTTTATGTGGTATGCGTAAGTTCGAATAAGTGTTTAGACAGTAAATAGAGCTTTCGATATATTCTGTATGAAAAAGTGGCTTTGTATGTTTTATATCAAGCTTAAAGCTTATAATTATTATAGGTCACACGTGTATGTGCAAGTACTATCGCCTATTCTGTTAAACTGTGGTGGTTAACTGATAATTATCGGCGTATATAATATATTATTATCGGTGAGTATATTTCATTTTATGTAGGCCTGCATATTATATATTTTTTAAATATATTGTTAGCGTTATTATCTTCATTTTCTTCGTATATTACAAACTTGCTCAAATTATGCTAAATTTCATCAAAATCGATACAACCAATGAGAAATCAGGCGCAGGATTGACTCTTGTCAGTTCCAAGAGTCATAAAGCCGTCAAAGTTTACGAGATATCCTAGGGAAGATCAATTAATAAACTTGTCCGACACGGGAATCGAAGTCAGAGCCTTCGTATCTACAGCCGTAATTTCTAGCCACCGGATAATCGAGGGAATATTTTATATTAGTAAGAACTTGCTCTGCTATAAGAATTGCACGAAGATGTCTACTACACAGTAGGTACGGAAATTTCCATTCCCTTAGAGATTTTCTCCATAGCTAATCAAATATGCATTACTATGCTGAACAAATCAGTGATCACTAGTAAATAAATACGAATATTTCTTTGTATGAATGAAACAAGACTTAAAAATTTTGCGCAGGTTTGGCGCAGTTTGTAGTGATCCTACTTTCTTGCGCCAGCGGTCGCGGATTCGTGTCCCGCTGGGGGCATTCATTTGTTAAACTCGAATGATTGTACTCCAGTCATGGGTGTTTATATTTATAATATGTATGTATTTAAAACTTATATATGTAGTATATCAACTATCTGGTATCTGTAACACAAGCTTCGTAGTTTACCATGGAACTAGATGGCGCTGTGTGTCCCTATCATGTCCTAACATATTTATATTATATTATTATTTATTATACTGTGTCTATGCCATAGTCCATACATATAATATAATTTTAACTATTCGAATCGGTACATTAAATACTTTTTAGAAAATATTATTGAAATTGCCTTTATTATCGATTTGGCTTTAAATAACTTAGAACTTTAAATTTTTTGTCTATCTGTCTGTGTGTGACTGCATTACTAGATACCACTGGATGGATTTTGATATAATTTAGTGTGATGACAGCTGGTTATCTGGTAACTGCCTCGGTGGTGTAGTGGCTAGCATGTACGGACGCATACCGAAAGGTCCTGGGTTTGAGTCCCGGGTCGGGCCAAGTTTAGTTATTGAGTCTTTCTGTTTCGAAAGCCTCAGTAACAGCTCGGAATTGGGAAGTTGTCGTTATGTCACCCCACCACAATTAACTCTCAAGCAAAACTAACTAGAACAAACTTACGAGTAAAACTTGAGAGCGACGAGATTTATCTCTGCCTGAATTAGCATAATCTGATATATAAGATTCTCATATTATATAAAGATTTCAACAAATTAACGACGTTTGATATATTATGTTATGACATTTGCCATGGCGTAGGCAATGACAATAAACGGTTAGTTTATTTAATGAAAATGTATCTAGGGAGCCGGGGTGAGGCACTAGTATATACATACATTTGCTTAGAAATCTATAGCAGGTGTAAATTTTCCAACAACAAAGAGTTGCAGCCAAAGTACTTGACTGTTCAATTCAGTAGGACTCCACAAACGTAAAGCCCCTGCAATATAAGGTATCAAGAAAGTCGCCAACCGTTTCAAAGAGCTCAATTCCTTTGAAAACTTTTCACTTCGACCTTATTCACACTGACTTAACATGTCTTCCATTTTTTCCTAAGAACATAGAACTGTGAAAGTTGTGACAGAGGGCTTATTCTGTTCTATTTAAAGTTATCACAGTAATATTTTAAAATGTATTTTTTTGGTTTGCTTTTCACAAATATGTAGATCCACACTGTACATATATTGTGTAGGTACTTTATGTATATGATAATGTACATCTGATAACTTCTTTGTATGATCTAATCTTAGGAACTATTAATCTGATTAGAAAAAAGTATGTGGAATAACATGGACCGTTTATAGAGGAAGCGTATATATTTCTCAGTGATATTTTTTTTAATTTTGCTTTTATAAGGACGGAGGAGATAATAAATCATAACAATAATAATAATAATACATTTATTGGCACAAATTACATTTCATTACAGTTTTTTTGTTTTTAATAAGCTAATTACTTACAAGACAAAATGCTTGCGACTTATTATCTTAATGTTGGTAATGGTAAATTTCATCGAAATCCATCCAGCTGCTTCTGTGAGTTACAAACTTTCACATATAATGGTATTATAGAAATCCCATAATTGATACCACTTCTACCTTCATTTCTGATTCAAAGTTGTCCTCAAAGATGCATGACCAGCAAAATATGCAATCTCGTTAAACTACGACATTATTGAATAAAATATATCCAACAAACTGCATCAGTATGGCAACTGCCAAATAATGCTTGGTGAATACTGTTCGAGCAATTTTATATTTATTTTTCTATTTTCCACACTAATGTCACACATTTTTTTTTTTATATACTTCACCTCCAACATGTAAGAAGGAGACTGTTTTTACATCATTCATACAAGTTCCCGCATTAATGCCTCTCGCACTTTCATTCCGCATACTTGTTCTTTCTGTCATTCATCCGCATTTGTACTTTCTATTTTAATCTTACTTATTTCACTAATTTACACCGGGATAGTAAGTGGGGCAGGTTTTTTAAATTTTTATTTACATGTTTTTTGAAGACACGACTTAATGCTATTTACATTTTTCTACGTTTCTATACTTATTTCTATTACTTATTATTCGTACAATGATTTTATATACTATTACTACTGTTACATTTTTCTTACATTACTGTTACTATTTTCTTTACTACTATCTACTATATTACTATATTTGTGTATGAAATTACATTTCATACTTCAAATACTTCTTACTACTATTTAATTTTTTATTTACTATTTTATACTATATTCCTACTTATATACTAATTACATTATTTCTATTTATGTTACCACGAATATACTACATTATATTTGTTTAACATAAATTTAGTTGCTAACTTTTGTTTCTGTTGTTTACAATTTTACATAGTTTTTTGCAGAATTGCAGGAATATCTCTCGTTTGTGTTTATCGTTAATGATTTTATGCAATGCATTTATTTCCAGTATTTGCTCAATTTTCGTTTCTAATTCGTATCTATCTTTATCATGTACAGGACACTCCAAGAGTATATTGAGGGCAGACTCTAGACACTCAGGGTCGCAGACGCACGACGGACTCTCCTTGCACTTGAAACGATGCAAGTACTCGGAGAATCCGCCATGCCCCGTCAACATCTGGGTGACGAGTCTGTCCACCCCCATCTTGCCGATTGTCCTGTATGCGGTTATCGCGTCCGGGAAGAACGTCTTAGTGACGCTCGCAGTTTCTCCATTCTGATAACGCTGGTTCCATTCATCAAGCGATCGCGTACGAATGCTCCGCTTGATGAATGAGACCGGGCAGTTATCGTAGTCGGGGGTGCGCTTGGAATGTCACACATTAAACATAAAGATGTTGGGACATTTTTACAATAGCGCCATCTAGTTCCGTGGTAAGCTACGAGGCTTGTGTTACGGATACTGGTTAGTTGATATACGACACATATAAATTTTAAATACATACATAATATAAATATCCCATGACTGGAGAACAAACATTCGTGATCAACAAATAAATGCCCCCAGCGGGACTCAAACCCGCGACTGCTGGCGCAGAAGGTAGGGTCACTACCAACTGAGCCAAACGTGTCGTCAACATTTTGCTTGTTATACGATGTTAGTGGTTGTGTTTAGAAGCTTTAGTGCTTGTGGTTCCGCTTGGGAGTAATTTTATGGTTATATTTTGTATGGGAGGGTAGATTGTGGAGCTTATCCTGCTTCATTGGATGTAATCAGCTAACATGAAATATATATAGCCACAATGTATGGCAACTATATTAAAAAAGTGCAATTGCACTTTATTTCTCCCTATTTACTTGTATTTACTTTGCTTTATTTTTATTTCTTTCACTTAAGCTTCAATGGCACGAAAACTTGTTTCAGCTAAAAAGGAATATGCTCAACGTTGCACATTATTAACTTTGAGCTTTGAGTTACTAATGAGTATTACGACCCAAGGACTATGAAAAATTTCGAACAAACATTGAAGTTAAATGGAAAGTCTGGGAGTGTGTGACTAGAAAAAAAATCTGTTTTCAGGAAGTTTACCATATGACCAAACTGATAATATCTAAAAAACTGTCGTCTCTCCCGTGACTATGATTGCTGTAAAGCATTCGAAACGTCGGGAACCAAAAATCATAATAAATCTGCGACAAAATCCGAAAAGATAGTTTCATTTATAATGTCAAATATACGCGAAAACTGAAGAAAGCATTATGATAATATCTAGGTCAAAAATTACTTAATAATATATTCAAAACTTGTGCATTTAATTATTATTAAAAACATTCATAGTTAACCGTTCTCTTAGTCATCAACTACGAAACATTTTGGTTTCACAATATTCTTAACTAATTCGGCTCTTAAGTTCATCTAAACGCGAGAAATGCGGATTGTTGGCTTAATATCGTAGAACTGGCCACTATTTATGGCTCAACTCGCGTGGAATTCGAGATAGCCTATTTATTTATCAAGTATATAACATGTTGACTGCCTCGGTGGTGTAGTGGCTAGCATGTACGGTCATACATCGAGAGGTCCTGGGTTCGAGTCCCAGGTCGGGCCAAGTTTAATTATTGAGTCTTTCTGTTTAGTAAGCCTCAGTAATAGCCCGGAGTTGGGAAGTTGGCGGTGAGTCACCCCCGTGCCTCGGAGAGCACGCAAAGCCGTCGGTCCTGCGCCTTAGCTCTCACTGGTCGTGTCGAGTAGTCGTCTCACCGGAGTATGAGAGTGATAGGAATAGAGAGTGCACTTGTGTCTGCGCGTACACTTGTGCACTATAATATCTCCTGCGCAGTTGGCCAGTCTCAATAAGATTGGCCGCCATGACCGGAATCGGTCGGAGAACATTATTATATAACATGTTCCAGTGAAAATTTGTAAGATTATCCCATCCCAGTTAAATGGTGTATTAAAAAACGATAGTCATATCGAACACCTAATAACATAAATTAAAGAATATTAAAACAATGCATTTTATTAATTTTAGACATCATGTTTTAAAGTAACATTTGCTGCTTAAGACTGACACAATCGATATATAAATAGCAATAGTGTTAGTTTTTTTACTTGTTTCTAAAAATCGATGAATAATATAGCCGGTACAAAACATCTTTATCGCTAAGTTTCTTGTTCATTGAATTACCAAAGTAATTAATTAGTGGTTATCTATTGGTACAAATAATAAAATTGTAATTTAGTCAAATGTATGTATTTAATGTTTATATTAAATATTTGCTGAAAAATCTTTTTAGAAATATCGACTATCTGTCTCTCATCGCAACACGAGAAAATCACTAGACAAATTTTGATGAAGTTTGGAATGATTGCGGATAAATATTTCATGTCTGAATATACATTCTAACCTTTAAAAAAAGTCTAGAAGCGTGCACGAGCGGAGCGAGGAAGAATCGCTAGTTATAATATATGTAAGTATAAATCTTTCATTCATTTGTGTATTTCAAATTTGTGTAAATATTAGAAAAAAAATGTTTTAATGTAAACATATAATATCAAGCATTTGCCCCTCGGACTATATGTTTCAGTATAATCATTATTTGCGAGGGAAATAATTCTTGATAAAACAGATACTATCTGGTAATGGATTCGCTGAATTAATTGAATTTTGGTCATTTGTATTTAGCGAATGTGCTTGTAATACATAATAATGTGATAATTGGTACTTACTATGCTTAGGGCTTAAATAATTTAGATACAATCTATAGAGAAGGTTTTAATTATACTGCTATATTCTTTTCTAACATTATAGTATAATATACAAAAAAATATTTAAGGCTCACTTCTTATATGGTTTTAATTCATTTTCGGTCTGAGATAGATCTGGTAAGGTATATTATTCTTTCTAAGTCGCGTGGTATGGTATCTCACAGAATTATCTTATTCTCTGCTCCTAGGGGCCGTAGCGTGATGTAATATAGCATATAGCCTTCCTCGATAAACGGACTATCCAACACATTTTTTTTCTATTCGGACCAGTCGTTCCTGAGATTAGCGCGTTCAACCAACCAAACAAACAAAAAAAACAAACTCTTCAGCTCTATAATATTAGTACAGATAGAGGCGATTCACCTCGATAGGCAGTGTAGCATGTAGGTCGTCTGGTACTTTACTGATAGGAAAATCTATAGTGGATCAACTCCCTCTATCTGCTTTGGAAAGCTTCGTTAGGTCATTGTGATCGAACCTGCGACTAAATTAGATTCAACAGGGGCGGATCTGTAGGGAAGTAGATACTTTACTAGTAGTAGTCCTTTTTATACATACCGACTTCATATATTACCACCTGTATATATGAAGTTGGTATGTAGGTATAAAATGTAATTCCCAAGTTTCATTACAAAATAAATAAAAGGACAACAAACGTCTGGCGAATCAACTAGTTTAAAGTAAGTTTACATTTCTTCCCAGTTTTTAAAGTTCTTAAAATGTATTTTATCTTTTCTCATTTTACAAAGTAGTGTGAAGGTTTGATAACGAAAAGCATTGTTGCAAATATTTTACAAACGAAGTTTAAATTCAAGAAATGTAGATATTATTTTTTATTTTTACTTTATTTTTGTCATATTTTTATATATATTTGGAAGTCTTCTTTAAGGGTGTTGTGTATGATTTACGCATGGTAATATTATTGATAGCAAAAATAAGCAAAGTGAATAATATTGCTATAGACTCACCCTCGATTCACTCAGGTTCGATCTCATGTTACGTTCTATACTTAAAACATATCCTTATTTGTGATTCGGAGCTATCATTATACCAAATTTCATCAAAATCTGTTTAGTGATTTTCTCGTAATGCGGTCGCAGACGGACAAACAAAAATTCTAATAATTAAGTAGATTAAGTACCTGCTTCGATAATAATAATAATAATGTTCTCCGATCGATTCCGGCCACGGCGGCCGATCTCATTGAGACTAGCCAACTGCGCAGGAGATATTTAGTGCATAAGTATACGCGCAGACACAAGTGCACTCTCTATCACTCTCATACTCCGGTGGGACGACTGTTCGACACGACCAGTGAGTAAGGCGCTGGACCGACGGCTTTACGTGCTCTCCGAGGCACGGGGTTGAGACACCGCCAACTTCCCAACTCCGGGCGGTTACTAAGGCTTACTGAACAGAAAGACCCACTAACTAAACTTGGCGCGACCCGGGACTCGAACCCAGGACCTCTCGATATATGACCGTACATGCTAGCCACTACACCACCGAGGTAGTTGATTTCGATAATAACGATATTTTCAGTAAGATTTTCCATAAAATATTTTTGTACAAATTCGCCTCTGTTACAATTTTATAATATGTCTAGGTAATTTTGTTTAAGTATAAAACTTTTAGGTCTTACAAGAGTCCTAAATTCAAAGTTAGTAGACTGTGATAAAAAGGAATATAACAAAAATAGAAGTTGTAATTTCGTCAATTCTCCTACTTATACAAAGTAATTGGATTTTCAGTAAAACTACGATGAAGAATTTTTGCCCTTCGTAATTACTACGATCAATTTATTTCTTAGGCTACGTCCGCACAGACATGCGGCTTGCTTAGCGCCTAAAACCTAGTGGATTGCGCTCTGGCAACATGTTAGGATACACAGTGGCCGCACTGCAGGAGGTTTGCGTGGTTACTTGTCGGATTTCACTTTGAAAAATAGCTGTAAAACTGCTACTTACAGAAAATTCACATTTAAAATATACCATTTCAAGGTCCTATCCATCATGTTGGGTTCATGACATAAATAAACAACTTTTTAGTCACACTAGCTAGGAGCTAAGCGTGCAGTGCGGTCGGTCACAAACATTTTAGGACGTTCGTTTTAGTAAGCTACTAGCTATGTGACTTGTTAGGCTCTAGGCGCTAAGAAAGCCGCCGGTCTGTGCGGACGTAGCCTTATAGTTACTTTTAGTTATTCTTTAAAACTAACTTATTTTTGCTTGGAAGTAAATGTATATATATATATATATATATATATATATTCGCGAGATATATATATATATATATATATATATATATATATATATATATATATATATATAAATCTCGCGAATCATCTTGTCCCAAGTATGGGGAAATTTGGCTGCGCTCTTGTATCCACCGGTCTATTGTATCCGTATTCCGGATACAATATTAACCAACCCTGATTTTTTGTCCAAAGGTTTGTTTCGATGTTTGAAATGACTGGGCGAAAAATTGGCTTGGAGACAAATTTCTTCGTAGGGTGATTTTTGGCGAATATCGTAGTTCAGCCATCGGCCGCGCGAAATTTGGAGGGTGCTCGCGAGCCGCGTATATTTTGCCCCGTATATTTCGCTTTTAATTTATCGATTTTATTGTGTCCCACTTACGAATCATGGGGCCGCACTGGGTTGACGGGTAAAGGCGGAGCGGGGTGGTGCGGGGGTGCGTTTCCGTGTTTATAATATTTGTAAACTACGTATATTTCGATTTTAATTTGTCGATTTTATTGTGTCTCACTGACTACTGAGGGGGCCACTCTGGGTGCACGGGCGGAAACTTGGCTCGGACACAAATTTATTCCTAGGGTGATTTTTGGCGAATATCGTAGTTCAGCCATCGGCCGCGCGAAATTTGGAGGGTGCTCGCGAGCCGCGTATATTTTGCTTTTAATTTATCGATTTTATTGTGTCCTACTTACGAATTATGGGGCCGCACTGGGTTGACGGGTAAAGGCGGAGCGGGGTGGTGCGGGGGTGCGTTTCCGTGTTTATAATATTTGTAAACTACGTATATTTCGCATTTACTTTGTCGATTTTATTGTGTCTCACTGACTACTGAGGGGGCCACTCTGGGTGCACGGGTAAAGGCGGAGCGGCATGCGCGTTTTGTGTTTAATATATTTGTTAGCTCATATTTCACAAGTAGTGTTCAGACAATACTTTTAACCGACTTCAAAAAAGATGAAATTATATGTTCTTATTACGTTTCTGACATTATATTTAATAAAGCTTTTCATAAAATATTTTAATTTAAACTATTATTACGTCAATATTTTAAAACATCAATAATATGATTTTTATATTAAAAGGCCTAAAAATATCAATAATAATATTAAAGTAGCAATTAAGTAAAGCAATACAATTACCGCCGCAACTACGGTAGTCACACTTGCTATGTCCTTGACCCCTATGTCGGCATTTCTTTGGCGAACGCGGTTTATGTTTTTTAAGGAGTGTTCTTTATATTGATAAACAATTCAAGCGAGTAAACCGCACTAATATTATTTTAAAAACAATCTAACGTAACGTATAATACAAACAAATATTATATGAGAACATAATAACCAAATATGTACATAAATTATATATTTATTTCAAGTTAGTATAGTTAGTATAGTTTTAAACGCTTTTGTATTAAAGTATAATTTGGCGCACAGAACTCGTGACGAAAATATTACACGGTTAGTACGACATTTATTTCATTTCAATATAGTTTTAAATGCTATTGCCTTAGAGCATAATTTGGCGCACACAACTCGTGACGAAAATATTACACGGTTAGCACGACATTTATTTCATTTCAATATAGTTTTAAAAATGAATGTTTTAGAGCATAATTTGGCGGACAAATATCTTAAAAAGAAAAAAAATACCTATAATTTAATACGTAATATATTTATTTCATTCCAACATAGTATTAAATGCTATTGTCTTAGAGCATAATTTGACTCGTAACAACAATACTATACGGCTAGCACAAAGTGTCAAGCGCGGTAGTTGTGGTCCATATTGATTACATTCTCTTTGTTGTGGTCGTATTATATGTAATAAAAATTATGTTAAAATATAAAGAACATCCTTAAAAATGTTTTTCTAATTTCTATTTCTTTTCTTCAGTTGACTTAAAAGTTTTGAAGTGCTTGCACGCACATAAGAATATGTAAAAGGGCTAATTTTAATAAATCGATGAATTACAATCCAAAGACATGAATGATACACAAAAACGGTAAGCCACAATTATACCTACTACGTCTTATCGCGGCATTTCTATGAAGAAGGATTTAAGCAAGAAATACATTTTTATTGATTTTGACTTCTTGTAGGCGTTGTTATTTTAAAAAAAGATTATTACAATAAATTATTATTTTATTTACTAATCATGTTAATTTAAAAAATAAATATGTAGAAGAGAAAGAATAGCTTGTGTAAAATCGTGATTGTGAGACACGAGGCAGAAAAATTTACGCGCTTATAGGGTGGCCCACAGAGCCATTAGAGGTCGTGGGTTCGAATCCCGGTTGAATTACATTTTTCTAATTTACTGTTGCTGTTAATTTAGTTAAATTAATGTTAAGTTTAATATCACCAACGGAACCGTATAACATAATACCTCACAAGCAATTCATTTTCTTTTCTCGAAAAATGGATTCCCGCCAAAACCAACCGTTTCATAAAAAGTGGAAAAAGTGACGATTTTAAAACTTTAAAGTGACTATATAGGTGTAAAAAGTGACAGTGAATAGCACAGACTATTTTAAATCTTCAAAATCGAACAATTTGAACCTAATTTGGCATAAAAACTGTAATTTTGTGAGTGACCGATTTTGTTTTTCGTGGACGCTGCTCGATTAAGATCTACGACATATGCTTCTAAATAGTGCATTCTAAAGTGCTCATTGACCTCCACCTATGACCAAAAAACTGAATTTTTTGGACTCCACTAAGTGCGCTAAAAAGGCAAAAAAACAATTCCAGCAAAATTGCTCTTTTCGCCGTCGGTAAACTTAGACGGTCACGACAGACATCAGAGGAAAACCCAAAACAATAGGATTACAAAAAGCGAAATCCCATCAAAATAGCTCCAGTAGTTTCGGAGTTATCTAACATACAAAATTTTGAAAATTGAAACCTAACTTTGGACCTAAATAACTAAGAATCTAGATCGATGCCCCACCCTGGAACTTATAAGACCCAACGGAACAACTCTTCTTCTTTCCAGAGAAGAAAACAGCACTCAAATCCGTTCAGTGGATCCGGAGATATCGGACTAGATATAAGTTAAGGTACTAAAATGACATGTAAAATTATAGTTTAAAAATTGTTTACGTAAATATTTTACAGATATCGACATACATATTAGATTCTTTGGATATCCTTGTAACTTTTATATTAAATAAAGTCAATTTTGTTAAAAAATTAAAATTAAAAAAAGTAGTAGTAGAATAAGTAATTAATTAAACTAAATCAGTAAAATTAGTATAATTAATTTTTTTTTATAAAACCGAGATTTTGTATAGAAAAATAATATGAATAATAAAATTCAACGAACAAAATTTGTACAATATTTTTCATATTAGTTGATGGGAGGAGCTAAAAGTGCCAAGACATAGGATTATTATCCTATTTATTTTACTTGAAAAATTAAGACTTGCGAAGTTTTCAGTTTTAAATATTAAGTTTAGATATAAGAATTATTATTTCATATTTTGTGTATAGGTATATTATCTGGAACGGGAATCGAACCCGTTACCTGTTTTTCGAAAAAATATGTTTCTTTTAATTCATATCTTTCAATCGTGATCGTAGAGTATACCCTTACCAATACCCCCCCCCCCCCCTACCTTTACTTCAAAAATTTCAAATTCAGCACGTGCACCCCACACTCCAATTCTAACACCTTCCCAAAACTCGACCCCGCCAATCTTCCCACGAAAACCGACCCCCCCCTCCCCAATTTTACCTCACCCCCTTGGACAAAATCGTGTATTACTCCTAAACTACTCAACGGATTTTTATAATATTGGTGTCAGGTAAAAGGGCTTTAGGAGCCGCACCCAATTTTTTAACTTGTCTTCTATTTTTAGCTATTACTCCGTAATCCATTGTCCGATTTTGATGTAAGTTTTTGTTTGAAAGGTGACAAAGTCCTCTTTGATGATAAAAGAGCTGCAGCGCTGTAATTTTTAAGTTAAGTGCTAGTTATTTAGTTGCGGTGAAATTTGTTAAAAATGCAAGCGCTGTAAGCGCTTAAAGCGCTGCAGCGCTGTTATTATTTTCTTTAAATTAAAATTGTTAAAAATGCAAGCGCTTTTCATTCAAAATTGAGTCACAATATTCCATCCCAACAAACACACATTGCAATTTGCAAGTTAGATAAAAGATTGTAATTTAACTTTGATTTTTATTAAAATAAAATTCCGTGCGCAAATCAAATACCTAGATTATTTCTTTACGGTGCCTTCCTACAATTATTATCGATTCAAAGATCTAAAAAGAGAGAAGAGAATATAAGAGATTTAAAAAATAATAGGATATAACGATTAAATGTAACCATGCTTATAGAACAAAACGAAATCACATTCGTTTTTCGAAAATATTTTAATTGTTGCAATTAAATATCCATACAGAGTAATGAAATTGATGGCATACCAAAGGTAACCTTTATCCTCATTACTTTTCTTTTGATTATAATTAAAGAATAAATATATCTTATAAAAATAGTTTTGCCGTTTGTTATATTTTCACCTACTAGTCCTAGTCGTCGTGCTCACGCACACATTTACATGTTTCGCTATAGACTACGTCGACACACCAATACGTCCCGCGCCGCGCCGCGCTTGTTCCCGCGCAAATCGCAATACTTGATGAGAAAGCATGACTAGCCGTTTAACATTTGCGAATATGTAGTTAGAATGTGTATTGCGTGCCGTCATTAGGAGTGTTCGTTATATTAGATAACTGAAAAATACCCTATTATTAATTAATAATCAAATCGCCTATTATATATAATACCTCAGGCAAGCGTTAATTTTTAAAATTATTTTTATTGCATATAATACGACCACAACTGCCGCGCTCGACATTTCGTGCTAGCCGTATAATATTTTTGTCACGAGTCGTGTGCGCCAAATTATGCTCTAAGACAATAGCATTTAAAACTATATTGAAATGAAATAAATGTATAACTTCATAAATATGTAATTGGTTATTTTATGACGTGTCATACCATAGATACGACTCGAGCCATTCGAGTGAACTACTTACTACTTAGTACTTACATTCCTTACAACTCGAGTCAGAATTTATCACTCGAGCTGATTTTCGATTAGTTTATATTATATAAAATTTTTAAATAGGTAGGTATATGAAATAAAATGTAAGTATTACGACTAATTAAGTTTCCATGTAAAAGTACAATTTAATTTCAAATAAGAAATTATCAGTTTTTATAGTTCAAAATGAACTTCACTTATTTAAATATTCAATTTGTTTTTGATTAAGTATCAGTAATAAGATAATAATTAGACTTTTGCTGTAAACTTACAACTAAATATTTCTTATAATAACTAATTTTAGCGTTTAACTGATCCATTCGGCCCGCTGAGTTCCCTCGACAACTCGAGTGCAAACGAACTCGAGTCAAACTTGTTTTCACTCGTATTAATGAGTTTAACAAATTCACTCGAATAAGAATAAACAAAAATGATGAATTAAATTATTTAAAACTCAATGCTTTTACAATAGTTTTAGTTAGTTTATATTGTATTATTTAACAATATAGTAAGCCATGTTTAAAACAAACGATATTAAAAATATCAACTTTTTTAATATAGAACATATGAGATTATAACATCGTATTTATACTGTAAAAATGTGAGAAATTCAATTACTTTACAAATCGTTATAAATTAGTATTTTGCAATTAAAAAATATTTGAAACCTAGATTAATACTATCCGAATAACAGCATAACAAGGTGAAAATATGCTTAACTTGAAAATGATTTTCGTACCTATTACCTACGTTTTTATTAGCAATTTGTCGATCGCCGGCCCCTTAAGGAAAATAATAATATTTATAAAATATTTAAGTATTTGAACTATTATTACTTCAATTTTTTTTAATATTAAAAGGCCTAAAATTACCAAAAATAAAATTAAAGTTGCAATTAATATGTCGATTGTCGGCATTCCTTTGACAAAGGCGGCTCTGCTTATGACTTACCTATGTTTTTGTCTTTACTACTTTAGTTGACTTTAAAGCGTTGAAGTTGGAGCACGTACATGAGACAAAGGACTGATTTTAATGAATCTGTGTAATAGTTGTGAAAGTGTCATACTGTATTAGTCTTTAATGCTTACTATGGTATTTGCATTTGGTACCTAGACAGTCTTCAATAAACCAAGCGGTTCGTTAATATCCATCCTGGCCGCTAGTGGTTGCCATTGCCAAGGTTCGAAGACATATTTCAACAGTGACAACCGTTTAATTAACGGGAGATGATATAAAACGAAGCTACAGCATCAGGAGCTCTGCGTACGTAAAATAAAATGTGTGCAGGCGGTATCAACGGCTATGTACCGCTTCGCGTACCTACTACTAGGATTTGAGGAACTTATTGATAGAGGAAGGCCAATGCCCAGTCCCTTCGCCTACTCGTACCCCTAACAAGACTTGCTTCGATTGTTCAGTGTGTGTAGTTACGAGATACAGTTTGCTGTATTTAATTGATATTTGAAATCAAAACTCTAGTGCGTATGTACCTACTTAGTTTTAAATTTTATGTATGGATATTGGATTGTGGTCTGTGTCATACATACAATAATTTTGTTTTATGCTCGTAGGTATCGTAAATGTCCTTGTAATTTTAACTTATATATTATAAAGAGGAAAGATTTTATTGTTGTTTGTTTGAATAGAATAGGCTCTGAAACTACTGGACCGATTAAAAAAATTACCATTAGAATTACTTATGTATTAGGTGGATCACCGATATTCGTGTAGAATTAAAAACTTGTGAGTACATTCTAGGTACATAACAGTTTGAATGTATTTTATTACTAGCGACTCGCCCTCGCTTCGCTCGGGCTCTTCCCTAGATTTAGCACAGGTAAAGCCGCGGGATCTGCTAGTTATGCATATAAACCTTCCTCTTGAATCACTCTATCTATTAAAAAAAACCGCATCAAAATCCGTTGCGTAGTTTTAAAGATTTAAGCGCACATAGGGATATAGGGATATAGGGACAGAAAAGGCGACTTTGTTTTATACTATGTAGTGATGATAATTAGGTATTATGGTTGATAGGTATCTATCTACACTATCTACATTCTACACCAATATTATGAACAGGAAAGATTTTATTGTTGTTTGTTTGAATAGAATAGGCTCCGAAACTACTGGACCGATTAAAAAAATTTTTACCATTAGAATCCTACATTATCCCTGATGAACATAGGCTATATTTAATACTAGCCTTTCCCGCGGCTTCGCTCGCGTTCTAAAGACGAATCAAAATACCTCGCAGAGATACCGGCGCCCCTCCCCCCTCACGACCGCCCGCCTTGCACGCGGTGATCATTATTTTGTTGCGAAGTTATGTTAAATCTATACTTATATTATAAAGAGGAAAGGTTTGTATGTAAGTATGTTTGTAACGAATTGGCTTAAAAATACTGGACCGATTTAAAAATTCTTTCACTATTTGAATGCTACATTATCACTGATATCACAGCGAGTGATCGAATGAAGTTTAGCTTTAGTAGCGATTAAAAAAATGAACGACGCCGCGCGTAATTATTGTTATTTATAAGAATGTTTGCGAAAATAAATTAAACATTGTTTTGTTTAAAGTATGTAACAAGATATTGTGATAGATTGTAATTTCTAGTGAATGTTATTCAATATTGCATCATTCAATTAAATCATTTTATAATATAACTTTGTGTATTATTTTAATGACTGTTTGTGTGAATTGATGGAGGTTTAAAAATATTTTATTTTATCTTGTAATTTGTAATAAAGTTGTAACTAAAAATATTATTTAGATTAACTTATGCTATCGCTTAGAGATACATACCTACATTATATAAACAAGTTTGTACATACCTATTTTGATAAATTGTTATTTATCTAGACTTTGGATGGGTGAATTTGCCGCCCTTATTAACAATAGGGTTATTGGCCCACAGAGCCATTAGAGGTCGTGGGTTCGAATCCCGGTTGAATTACATTTTTCTAATTTAATGTTGCTGTTAATTTAGTTAAATTAATGTTAAATATTAATATCACGAACAGAACCGTTTAACTTATTTTCTTTTCTCGTAAAATGTATTCCTGTCAAAATCGGTCCAACCGGTTCAGAGATTAGCAGGAACAAACAGACAGACACAAAAATCTTAAAAATTGTTTTTTTTTATTTAGGTAAGTATTTAACTTTCGTATGAATTTAGTAAAAAGTTATTGTTTTGAAATCAGAAAAAGAGACAATTCAATTTTATTTATATATACTGATGTACTCATGTACTGGTAGGTAAATTGCGCTATCCTACTAATATTATAAAAGTTGAGCGACAGTTTTTAAGAATACGCAAAAACTACTGAATGGATGGATTTTAATGAAACTTTACAATAATATAGCTTACACATCAGCATATCACATAGGCTATAAATTATAAACATACGAGCGGATCCCGCGGCTTCGCTCGCCCTAATTCTAGTGACGTTATAAGGTAATAGAAAAAGTTTTAAAGGAATAGTTTTAGGAAAGGAATATTCTAGCTTTTTAACACATTTAAATAAAAGCTTGAGTTTAATTTATTTTTTACTTTTACTGTTGTTTTTTTAACCCGCATTCGTATTCTCTACAAATCCTTTCATTTGATAAACATGTTGTAGGAGTGTGTTAAGAATAGCTAGTCCATCGTGGCTGGTCTGCCATCATGCAATAGTCGTGTGATGTGATTTCAAATAACAAATCTAGGACTTCTTATATTTTAATTTGCATATTTAAAAATTACATAAATAAAATAAATTATTATATAGATAAGCCTAGTTGTAAATTCTTTTATTGTAAATAAATATTTTGAATAAAAGTTTAGTAAGGTAAATTACAATAAAACAAATATGCTCGCTCGCGGTTGCAACGGCGGGGCGGCGGGGCGGCGGGGACGCGCGGCAGGGCCGGCGCTCGCGGCTGTAGCTAGCACAGGTAGGGCTGACGTCACGGCGGGGCGGCGGGGAGGCGGGCCGCTCAGTTATGTTCGAGTCGGGTATGGCCCGGTGGTGCTGATGCTAAGTCCCGGATTCGATTGGGCCATTATAGGCCTTATCAAAAATGTTAATATAATTATTATTAATTTAATTTAAATTGCGTAAGCCGCTCTTACTTGGCATATAATTAGCTTCTATTAGTATCATACGATGTTTTTAGCTCCTAGCTATCTATACAATTTTTTGGTCGGACAGATTTTGTTCGTTGAACAAATTTATAATATTTAGAATCTATACTAATATTATAAACGCGAAAGTTTGTAAGTATGGATGTATGGATGTTTGTTACTCTTTCACGTAATAACTACTGAATGGATTTTAATGAAACTTTACAATAATATAGCTTATACATCAGAATATCACATAGGCTACAATTTATAAAGATATTGTGTGAATTGTCCAAAATATGACGATAAGTATCAAGTAAGTAGTAAAAAATCTACCATCTGCGAGCTATTCTGGCGTGCGCTGCCAAAACCGCTAGAGTTATACATATGTAATGTATGATGGAAATGTTTATCTTAACAAGCGACTCACCCTCACTTCGCTCGGGATCGTCCCTAGATTTAGCGCGAGCGAAGCCGCGGGTTCCACTAGTCTATTTATAAAGTTTAAGTTTTTACTTGTCGTCGATCTTATTTGCGATATAAAAGTGGGCAAAGTTGGGCAAAACCAAAAAGGGCTTTTGCGTTTAAACATTTATTGCTTCAATTTAGAATGACAAAATAAAAAATAAGATTAAATTCAAACAAATTAATATGGCGACTCTGTTTGCACTTCTGCATTATTTATGTTTTTTTGTTTTATTGTCTTTTTAGTTGATTTTAGCGTAAAATAGACATTTTTTGTTGTGTTTGTTTCACAAATTTTATAATTACGGTGTGTTCTATAAGACATTATTAATTTGCGTATCTTAATGTATATTTAAGTGAAAATATGTTTTTAGTTATTTTAAACGTGTTACTTTAACAAAATAATTTTACGTGTATTCTATTTATTTTACTTTAAACAGGTTATCACCTTATTTCATAGTTTTAATTTAACTTCGTTTGATAAATAAATAAAAAATCTATATCTTCAGTAAGATAGATGAATAGTTCAAAAACATGTCAGTAGATGGCGTTATTTATATTCGAAATGATGCGTTATATTTTCTCATAGATGGCCTCATTAAAATGTTTATATTTATTCAATAGTAAATGTTTAATTTACTCAATATTAAATGTATTGACTATTTTGCTATAACACTTCACAAGAATTTAAAAAAAATAAACTTTCTAAAAAAATAAAGTCTTCTTAAGATTTTTTTCTGTTTTAATAATTAAGAAATAAATATAAGCTCTTTAATTCCTAAGAAATAATTACAGCTCGAGGGACAGTGTTAAAATTGTATCGTTTTTACAATTCTACTACTATTTCTTGCGGCTTCGCCCGTGTTTTAATTATTGGAATTCAAATTCTTTCTCGCGCGTGGTAAAGTAACTCGCGGAGCTAACGGTGACCCTCCCCCCTCATGACCTTCGTCGCCCCGCGCCCGTCTTGCACGCGGTCATCATTATTTTGTTGCGAAGTTATGTTAAAACTATAATATATCTTGAGACATTTATTGAAATCAAATAATAAATGATGAAAATTAAATGTAATCAAATATAAATATAATTATGTTCCAAATTATATACTTGTGATGGAAATAAAATTCTCGTGTCACGGTGTTCGAACTTGAACTCCTCCGAAACGGCTTGACCGATTCTCATGAAATTTTGTGAGCATATTGAGTAGGTCTGAGAATCGGCCAACATTTATTTTTCATCCCCCTAAATGTTAAGGGTAGTCCACCCCTAAATTTTTATTTTTATTTTTTAGGCAAAATTTTTTGTTTTTATTTTTTTATGACACAGCATACAAAAATACATACAACCCTAAATTTTCACCCCTCTACGATCAACCCTTATATTTTATTTGTTAATTAAAATGTCACGGGGTTCGAACTTGAACTCCTCCGTAACGGCTCGACCGATTTTTGTGACCCTTAGCGTGATTGTCGGCCAGGGTGGAGAATCGGCCAACATCTAATTTTCATCCCCCTAAATGTTAGGGGTAGTACACCCCTAAATTTATATTTTTATTTTTTAGGCAAAATTTTTTGTTTTTATTTTTTTATGACACAGCATACAAAAATACATACAACCCTAAATTTTCACCCCTCTACTATCAACCCTTATATTTTATTTGTTAACTAAAATGTCACGGGGTTCGAACTTGAACTCCTCCGAAACGGCTCGACCGATTTTTGTGATCCTTAGTGTGATTGTCGGCCAGGGTGGAGAATCAGTCAACATCTATTTTTCATCCCCCTAAATGTTAAGGGTAGTCCACCCCTAAATTTTATTTTTTATTTTTTAGACAATTCTTTTTCCTACAGATCAACCCAATGAGGTTGATTAGCAATTAAAAAAATGAACGCGAGCGAAGCCGCGGGTACAGCTAGTTATTTTATAAAAACGCCTTCGCTAGTAATGCAATCTTTAAACCGAATTTGAGTTTATCTTAAAAGATAGACACATTTATTAATGAAACATTATATTTGTTTATGTATTTGGTAACAAGTATAAGTAGAATTCTGCTTAAAAAAATTATTGCTATAGTTAAGTAAAACTCAAATTAAATACAAAATCAAAATAGTATCATAATTCGATCGACGGAGGGACCGATTAAACTTATTCAGTGTAGATACCGCATGATTCGGTTAATGACCGGATTCGTTAAGTCAACAATGTTAAATAGAGAAGATACGTTTATATTCAGGAGACAATATGATTGATATAATCCATCGGATGTACTAAAGCTTCAACAATCTCATGAAGGATACGTTATATATTCAGTGTGCTGGTATGATTTCGGTAATAGCTTGGATCCGCTAACCGAAGCGGGAAATATGAAAAATGAATATCAACATTTTTCATTTAATTGAAATTTCGTGTTGATTCATGATATCGTAAGGATAAAAACTGCACATATATGCATTAAAAACATTAAAAATGTTGTCGCATTCAGTGGTACCAACAGGGTGGTACTATGAAGCGGCGCATAATGTCTAAGAAGATTTATTTATATATATATATATATATATATATATATATATGTATATATATACATTTAATAAAATTCTTATTTATTCGAATCTGTATATTGAATGTTTTTAGATAATCTCATTGATATAGTTATTTTTATAGATACAAGTGCCGAATTTATAGTTTTTAGAATTTTTGTCTGCCTGTCTGTGACCAAATCATGAGAAAACCACTGGACATATTTTAATATAATTTCATATTCTGATGATCATCATCAGCCCTTTTTAACGTCCCACTGCTGGCCGGGCCTTCCTCAGGGGGATCAGGCCATAGTCCACCGCGCTGGCCTAGTGCGTGTTGGCGGACTTCACATGTCTTTCGAGAATTCGCTAGGTTTTCTCAGACATGCAGATTTCCTCGCGATGTTTTCCTTCACCGTAAGACAAGTGGTAATCATGATAGACATGATTCGCACATGAAAATATCAGAGGTGCGAGACCCGGACTTGAACCCGCATCACTCTGTTATCCAAGCGAGCGCGTTGCTGCTGGGCTACCACTGTCATGTGTTAGATATGATGATTGCTGATTATCCAGGTCAGGATGTAGGATACTTATTATTGGTGGAAAGTATCTCATTTGGGAGAAATCTCAACTAATCTCTACAAACAGGCTATAAATCATCACACAGCATGTGAATTATAAGTGTTTGGTTTCCGATCTTTAGAACGCAGGCAGAGCCGCGGGAAATGCTAGTAATGTAATAATTTCATACAACAGAAATTTCCCTTATATCACTGTTAAAGGAAGTTCATACATACGCACGGATTGTCTTCAACATTGTTAATTGCCGGTGCGATCCAATTAAATTTCTATCCAGTCATTGATCTTAAACAAAGCTTTGTACGTAGAAAAGCTCAAAGCTTTGGAAGTGCTAAAGTTACATTTGTAAAGTAAAATAGCTATTATTTAATATATATTGATTTTTAATATATGACTTTTTTTCGAAAGGAAAGTCCGCCAACCCAAACTTAGAATAAAGAAGAAAGAGTATTAGATATTTATAGTAATATTATAAAGTTTGTTTGTTTGTTTGGTTGGTTGGTTGGTTGATTGAACGCGCTGAATCTCAGAAACTACTGGTTCGAATTGAAAAATTATTTTTGTGTTGTATAGTCCGTATATCGAGGAAGGCTATAGGCTATATTACATCACGCTATGAACAATAGGAGCGGAGCATCAATGAAAAATGTTGGAAAAACGGGAGAAAAATATTTCTTTTCCTTTTTTAGTCTTTAGAACGCAAGCGGTGCCGCGGGAAAGGCTAGTTTTTAATATAACAGTATAACCTTGTATATTCTATACAACTTAGCTCAAAAAGCAGTGTCTCCATTGGACTGTTTGCCAACTTTAAACATATTATTACCATGTTGATATGAAAGGCTCTAAATAATTCAAAATAGACGTTATTATCGCGTAGGTCAGAGATAGAATACTAAAATGAAGCATCATTAGGGTTTATATGTAAATAGGCAGCGAAATGTGTGCCAAATAGCTTGCGATTATAGTTTCGCATTTAAGTTTTACCGTTGGCTTTGCTTGCTCGAAGTTGTTACATGAATCGCTAATTAATGTTATATATAAATGTGAAAACGTTTTTACATTTATAAATATATCGAATTGATTAAATTTTATATTCCTATACGTTTGGTGCAGTTTGTAGTGACCCTACTTTCTTGAGGTTTCTTGGGTTCGAGTCCCACTGGGGGCATTCATTTGTTAAGCTCGGATGTTTGTGCTCCAGTCATGAGTGTTTATATTTATAATATGTATGTATTTAAACTTATATATGTAGTATATCGAATATCTGGGTAGTAGGTATCCGTAACACAAGATTCTTTCGTAGCTGTATGTCCCAAAAATATTTAATTATTTATTCTTATTTAAGCGCTTTTTTCATGATAAAAACTCGTACATTTCAACAAGTCACATAACCATCTAATATTATATGAGATTCACCAGCTAGAATACCCATAAAAAAACCAACAGAATCTCTCTTGTCTTAATAGAGCGTCGCAAGCTTTGTGCACTTAACCATGACGTCCCTATATCAGGACTTTCGAAGACGCTTGCTCCACTGTCCTTGCTCTGCTATCAGAAAAGTTCTTGGAACAACCCGAATGGCATACCATCTACTGATGTGGTCCGCCGACTGCAATCAAGTTTTTGGTTTCGCGTTCGCCTGCCCTTTTTTTTTTTTTTTTTTTTTTTTTTTAACGTTGGGAAATCCTGTTACGGATACCACCCGACTTCCCCTGGGGTGGTTATGTGGGACTCTCCGACTAATGAGACCGGCATACCCACTAAAACCCAACTGCCCAACCCCTGCCGCCATGTGGAACGCCACGGGATCGCTTTCGCATACAACCGTGACGCCCCGACGGTTGGCCGAAGCCACCAACATGAGGCCGCCCCGAGAGGGACAGCCCCATTATGGGAAGACATCCAACCAAAGACGGGGCCGCTCCCAAGACCACTCTGCTAATCAGAGCAGTGCCCAGAGCAGCCCCAACCAAACACAGCCCACCGAAGTGGGCCAACAATCACCGACTGCAGAAGGCGGGGGAGTGCGGCTGATGAGACCGGTCCCCCCACCCCCTCGCAGCCCCAACGACTACAGAGGGCGGGGAGTGCAGCTTATCACCAACACTCCCCACCCCCTGCGGCCCCCCCGGCTCCATAGGCCAGAGAGTGTGGCTCGTCACCAACACTCCCCGCCCCCTGCAGCCCTGCCGCCTCCGCCATCAAGACGACGTCGGCGGCACTACTACACACGTCCGCCGAAGCGGACCCACCAACAAACGTCCCCAAGGGACCCACCACGAACTCCCCGAAGGGACCAAACTACAACGGCTGCAGAGGACAGGGATGCGACAACGCCGACACTCCCTCTCCTCTGCTGCCCCAACGACTACAGAGGGCAGGGAGTGCGACTCATCACCAACACTCCCCACCCCCTGTTGCCCCACCGGCTCCAGAGGCCAGGGAGTGCGGCTTATCACCAACACTCCCCGCCCCCTGCAGCCCTGCCGCCTCCGCCATCAAAGACGACGTCGGCGGCACCACTGCACACGTCCGCCGAAGCGGACCCACCACAAACGCCCGCCGAAGCGAGCCCACCACGTCCGCCATCCCACGGTGGCGGCCCCGTTGGGCCGCGGAGGGTAGGGACGAGCGGCGCACCGCAATACCGGCACTCCTCGCCCCCCGCGGCCCGCCCTACCGGCCGGCCACGATCCTGACTGAAAGTGCTGCCGGCCACCCCTCACCAGTCGCAGAACCACCGCCCGCCTGAGCAGCAGTCCCACTCCCGGCCGCCCCCCGTCGAGCTAGTCCCGACGGGCGGCCCCCGCGCAGTGCCTCCTACCGTGAAAACGGCCAGAGACACCGCGCCGACGGCTGCCGCAACGTTTCAGCCGAAGCTTCGACGAGCGGCCCCGCCAGGGTGGTGCCCGTTCACCGTGGGATCCTTCCACGGTGATGACACCCCCTTCTGTCCGGTTGCGAAACCCCCGAAGCAGTCGCGCAACCGGTGGCCGCTAGGCGGCCCCTAGTGGCACCTCTTAGCTGTGAGGGCAGCCAGAGGTGCCACCCAAGGTCGGCAGTCGCGGGACCTCCTGTCCCGCCGCCTATGGCTTTTGGTCCGCGACGGGTTTCCCCGCTACCACCCGCTCGACTGGCTATGAAGAGCGAGTGGCGTCCCTCTCATCCGCCACCGAAAGGACGCGCCCGGTAGAGGTACAGCCTCCCCCCCGAGATTCGTCTGCCTTACCAGATACTAATTAATATGGAGAATTGGAATTTATTTATTTATATCAAAAGATTAGGTTACAAAATTATACTCTTAACATAACTGTTTAATGTACAAGGAAAAAGTATACAGAAAGAGTGCTTAGAAGCTCGTACTAGGAAATTCCTGTATTACGAGCACCATAACCTTCCTCTAGATTTACAATACTAGACCAATAGTTAACAGTTAATAACGCAATCTTAGTTAAGCACTACCCCGACTAGTAAAAGTAGTCCAATAACATATTATTTACGTAATTTATAAGAATTTATATCATAATGACACATGAGCTTATGAAACTGCGACCCAGAAAAATGAAATGGTTTAAGTAACATATTTTGCTGTTTTCTTTGTTGGTATGCCAATAGACGTTGTATTATGAGGGCATTAGACTAACACGCATCGTTTAAGAAAGTACTACGTCATTTCGTAGTTTTATGTTAATCTCTACATGGGTTCAGTATACTTTACAAATATAACTTATAGTACAGTCCACATAGTATAATTTTAAGTAAACACGCCTGTTGATATTATAAATGAAGGCTCTAATGGTATTATAAATAGCTGTATTTTTTTATATAGTTCTGAATTAGTGCTTGACTACGTTCCACCTGATGGTAAGTGGTAACGTAGTCGTAGATAATAAGTCGCACTAATTCAGTAGCCACCTATTCACTCTTGCCTTAAATAGGCAGACCATCTCACAATCCTTAGCGCGAGAGTAGCGAGTATAATAATAATATATATTTTTTATTTCAATTACTATTTAGAAGACAATCGAAATATACTTATTTTTAGAATTCATTATAATTTTCATGTTAAGATTAAATTAAATTTTGAGTTTTGTTAGGCTTCATTTTAAATCGCTTAAGTCTTATTATTACTTTAATAATAGTATATTATAAACATCTAGTTATTGAAACTTATTTAACATTTGGAGGTAAATAAGTTGAATTAAGTCGTATTAAAGTCTATTTTACGAGTACTACAAAAAGTATAGCATGAAAATATTGAAAAATGTTAGCATATTTCCCTAAAAAAAATAATAATAGGCAAAGAATGAGAATAATTAAGTTTTTTTTACATATATTTTTGTGTAATAATATTCTCACTAACAGATCAGCTTTTAAGTCTTATATAAGCTTCACTCTTAATAAACAGGCTATAGATATAAAAAAGTAATATGCCAACGGAAGCGTCATCTACAACTATTAAGAAGTAATGGAGATGAATGTGAAGAAACATCAAACGATACTTAGATGCGTTCCCGAATGTATACAACACCTACAGAATATCATGAGTTGAGTTAGAAGAAAAATAAACTTTTTCAAGCTTTTTTTAGCTTTCATCATCATTTGAACCGTCAGTAATTTATATTCCACAGATTTTTCGTAGAAGATAGACTAAGTTATAGTCTAAGATCCGTAACTAAATCGATCTTTCCCAACTGATAATAGAATAAAACTTATTTTATAATAAATGTTTAATAATAAAAATATATTAAAAACGGGTTTGCTAGAAAAATTTAAGTTCGGTTCTTCTACTATTATGATTTTTCTAAAAAAGCTACATTTAAAGTATATTTTCTAGCTCCTTTTATCAGTTTAAGCTGAGATTTTCTCTACACCTGATAAAATTCGAATATAAACGGGCTCTGATCTAATGTGTTCTGAAACGCCACGTCATTGATTTCTAAATCTCCGATTTAGAGTCCCATTGAAATAGAATGAAAGACTTTAACATTGATTCAAAAATGACTGCTATTCATTTATAAAAATATTTTTCTACTTCCATATTATGTTATATTATGGACTCGTATTTTTAAATAAATGGAATCAAAAAAATCACATGTGTGACAAAACCTAGCTAATACCTACATATTAAACAACTCACGACTCGCGACTCACCCTCGCTTCGCTCTTTCATAGCTACTTTTAATTCTTTTTCTAAATTAAAAGAAGTCTAACTTACTCCTTATAAATTAGTAACTACCAGTGAAAGTTTTGTCAAAATCTATCCAGCCGTGTCTAGTCAGACACGAAAAATGTAAAAAAAATACTGTATACAAACACATATTATGCATTTAGTAAAAAGCAGTTATGTTGAGATTACAATTCTTCAATTTTATATAACTACTAGCGGAACCCACGGTTTCGCTCGCGCTAAAGCAAGTTCTTTATACTAAGGTTTTAATAACAGTCCAAAGATTAGGTTGTTATGGAAGAAAACATTGTAAATAGATATTTTAATGTCAAATTGACATTTCGAGTCTATAAAACCATTACGTAACTAGATTATTGTTTTCAATTATATATTTTTTATTGATAAATATTATATTTCATTACTTACTATCCTATTCCGGACTAAGAGATCCAAAAAATCAAATATAATTAAAATTGGTCCACTCCAGCCTTTCTTGAGTTATAAATGGCGTAACTTGCACGACTTTCTTTTTCTATATAGATATGAATATATCTAGCTATGACCATGCATTTAAAGAATTATTTTTACTGCAGTATTAAGTGTGACCCAAATATAGCGTACGTAGGTTAAAGAAAATTTAGAGTTAGCAACCGTCCCTCTTGAAGAAAGTCGGAACAAATAGGGAGCAAGTGTTGCCAATATCACCGCAATCCGTCTTCATTTACAGTTGAGCTTGATCTATTGCCAGGAGACGTTATTAGCTTACGAAGAAAAACACTACAAATAGCATAAAATGAGAGGAACTGCTATAATAATATAGTTTGAGATTTACCCTTAGATAATTTGTTTTTAAATTATACCTTAATTGCTTATTATGTTAAAATAAAGGTTCGCAGAAGAACATTTTTATATTTAGTTCTCGTACTATAATTAATTTTTCGTGACGAAATCTATCTATGTTTTCAATATAATGAAAAATGGCGTGTATAAATAATAATTTATTGAACCTACAGTCATACGAGTAGATATCTAATCGGCTACCTTAGAAAATATGAGTATCACCTAGGTATGTTCAAAACAAAACTGAAAAAGTAATATACACTAAGAACGTCATCTTTAACTGCTTAGCCTAATATAAAAATTGTGTAATTAATATTTCAATTGGGATAGATTAACTGAAAATACATATTTTTTAATTCCGAAGTCAAAGGTACATAACCAAAATTCCCAAACACTCCCTTTCAATAACAAAAAGTTTAAATAGCAAATTAATCTTTAAATTTTTAACGCTTCCTTCCGGTACTGAGTTCTTGTAATGTTACGGTTTTCGGTTGGAAATTATGTGAAACTTTAATAAGAATTCGAAACAATTTTACAAATATTTTATAAGCAAATTTACTTTTGCTTCTTATTTGGCTGGTCTAAAATCACTTTCTTCTTTAAAATATTTATGCGGCCCGCTTTAGCTTAGTATCTTACAAGCGTTTCGCGGTATATTATTCATCATCTTTCCTACAGATAGATAGTAGATTTTTTATCTCAGTGAACTGTTCAATACGATGTTATATTATGTATCTATATTCAGTCTATAGTCAGTAGGTCTCAGTTTGTAGTGCTTGCTGCGCCAGCGGTCGCGGGTTCGAGTCCCGCTGGGGGCATACATTTGTTGAGTACAAATGTTTGTACTCCAGTCATGGGTGATTTATACTAACTTTCAAAATGTATTGAAGAAATGAACCCGAGCGATGCGTGTTAAAGTCGCTAGTCAAATATATTATACTAGCGTCTCGTTATGCATATAAACCTTCCTCTTGAATCACTCTATATATCTATTAAAAAAACCGCATCAAAATCCGTTGCGTAGTTTTAAAGATTTAAGCATACATAGGGATATAGGGACAGAGAAAGCTACTTTGTTTTATACTATGTAGTAATATTGTATTATGTGCAGAAAGAACTAACTAAAAATGGGAAGTATTGCTCGCCTTGTTAAACTTCCAAATACGCCTCACGTAGACAAGTATGACAAACGTAACAAAGGAGTCACCAATAACCCATTATAACTAGAATAAGTTCGAAGCCAAAGGAGAATTGTGGCGATAAATCAGAAAGTTTAAGACAGGCTTAAGTCTGGGACCTGCATCAAACTAACAATTTTTTTTATTACCAACTTGTGATTTGAATGTACAAACGTCTAGAAAGGAGATTGGGTAAATATTTATAGCGTAGTGCTCTCTAGTTTATTTTTTTTGTTTTTAGTACTGTTTTTTTATAATACAATAGTTATAGATAGTTTTATGGGATTTATTTATTTACTAGGTAAGTATGAGTACATTATATACTAGATAACAAAATATTTCTTAAACCAATGGTCGCACTCCTCCTCCAAACGGCCCCATTGCTTTTTGTTATATAAAAGGTAGTATATTTTGTAATTTGGTGGTATAAGAATAGGTCGTATAGTACTTTTAACCCTCTATTTTTACCCTCCATTTTATATGGCAGAACGGATCAGTTAGTTTTTATGCAAAAATAAGTACTATAAATAATATATATTAAACTATATAAGTTTAAGGCTGGAGTAAGAGAGATAACCTTAATCTATTCTCTAGCTACTAAACGTTAAAACGTACGTTGGAACGCTACACTCTATTACAATATATTTAGCGAATTAAAGCGACATAATAGTACGGAGAAAGATACATTTTGCAATAACTTTAAATACCTGAGTAAATTAACTTATAGGCATTAAATAAATTGATTCAAGACTTAACTTGTCATGTTTCTTCTCAGCGGGCGACCATGTTAAATCACAATTAAAGCTGTAAGACTTTACAAAATATGGTATAGTTGTTTCTCCGGACTTTTGCCTGATTTTAATTTATTGAAGTGAAACTTCTTTGGAATCGTTGTGATTTCAAACTCGATGAAACGAAAAAATAAGTCCATAGTACCAGGTGCTCAGAGACGGGGAAGAGTTAGCCTTAGTTAGATCTTGCACACTGCGAGTCAGTGACATTTCTAACTCTGTCTAACTCGTGTGACCTTCGCGCCATCTCCCTCTCTCAACGAGCTTAGACGGGGTTATTTAGTATAAAATTATATAAACGAGATTTAAAATTTTGTTTGCCAAAGAAGTTACTTCTGACATGTGTACTTTGTACACACGCACCATTAATATATTTTTTATTAAAGATATCAAAAATCTATATAATATAGTTCTATATAGTTTGTGGGAATGAATGGATGTTTATTACTCAATCAAACCAGAACGACTGAACGAACTTTGATGACTTTTATTACAAAGGTATATTACTTATATTTTAAAATATTTATATTTTTTTACTATCTATTCCATAAAATTACAATAATTTAATATTAACATATTATTAAACAATTTTTTTTTTAAAACGTTTGTCTGTCTGGTTGTTCCGGCTAATCTCTGAAACTGCTTGACCAATTGTGGCGGGACTTTCACTCGCAGATAGCTAATGTTATAAGGAGTAACTTAGGCTACATTATTTTTTTACAAAATTCTAACAACCGTTTAATTTATTTTAACTTACGCTCAGCGAAGCGGACCGGGTTTGCTAGCAGTAAATGAATACCCAGTAATAGTGTGGTAGCGTCATAACTAATGTTGATAACGTCAGAGCTTGCTGTCATACATGTTGCTTTACGAAATGAAACAATAGTGCCATAATTACTGTCATTGTAGGCTCTAATGATTTTTTTATTTGTTTTCAATTTATCTATCTTAAAATAATGGGAAAATAATATATACTAGCGAATGTTATAACTGTTCGTGTCGCTTTCTCAAAAATTATATTTTTTTTGCATTAAAAATGTGTTAATCCTGATATCCAGCAATTAAAATTAGGCCAAATTACATGAAAATTTGTCTAGTAACTAACAGACAAACATTCTTAAAAATATCGATTCAGTCTCTGTATTAATATTAATTATAATTTCAAGAAGATTTTAAAAAAAATAATG
Source organism: Boloria selene (assembly GCA_905231865.2). NCBI lineage: Eukaryota > Metazoa > Arthropoda > Insecta > Lepidoptera > Nymphalidae > Boloria > Boloria selene. The sequence continues at coordinate 1,385,345 of HG993149.1, forward strand.
AAGATGTTGGGATATTATTACACAGCGCCATCTAGTTCCGTGGTAAGCTACGAAGCTTGTGTTACGGATACCAGATAGTTGATATACTACATATATAAGTTTAAATACATACATGCTATAAATATAAACACCCATGACTGGAGTACTAATATTCGAGTTTAACAAACGAATGCCCCCAGCGGGACTCGAACCCGCGACCGCTGGCGCAAGAAAGTAGGGTCACACTACAAACTGCGACAAAAGTGTCGTGTGTGTTAGTCACAAACCTATGGATCTACAAGAGAACTACCAAAAAATAATTTTTTACTAGTCGCTAAGCTTTTCTTCATTCCTTAACAAAAGTTTACATATTATAATGAAGTTTTCATGTAGATTTATTATTTACTAAGGCACCGGGTGCAGCGTATCCGGCGTCAGAGCGTACAATGCAATACGTGCTGTGATAACGCAATGTACATGCTATTGTTATGTATGGAAATTAGCTTACAAACAAGTAAATATGCTAAATTTGGAGAAACTAGTACACTAGAGGTTGTCCAACTTAGACCTATTAAAATGAATATTGGCACGTTTGGTAGAAGGTTCTATAAAGCGACCAAGAATTTGGTTATTTTTATGGGAATTTCTTTGGTTGTTTGTTCTTTTGAAGCTCTGATACCCTTTTTCTTAATGTCGGGAAACGTCATGTTATGATGGCCAGCTAAAAAAGGCGAGTGAGAATTTGGGTATAAGTTATGTAACTTGGTATACAGAGAAAGTTTATTTTACTTAATAATATAAGCTAATATATACTTTGTAATGAGTTCAAATGTCAGATTTGAGAATTTTGACCTCTCATATGTGACAGGAACATGTTGCAACACGAGGCCTTTTTAGCCATTATATAAATAATAAAACTAGCATTTCGGGCGGCTTCGCAAGCGTTCTAAAGGCCGGAAACCAATTTCTTTCTGAGTCGTGCAGTATGGTTCATCGCAGAACTAACCAGCCCTTCCCGTTTTTTCAACGTTTTTCATTGATGCTCCGCTACTATTGGTCCTACCGTGATATAATATAGACTATAACCTTCCTCGATAAACGCACTATCCAACAAAAAATCAGCTTATCATCTTTCGATGACAGATTTGCTTTAATTTGGGTAACTTTTTGACTAGATATCTTATTACATTTCGTAAAATGATATTAGACATTTCAATTAAGCTTTTAAAGAACAAGTAAAAGGACCCCAAATATTTCAGCTCTCTCGAACAATTCGTTCTGTCCATTCACCTTTTGAAATTATGAATTTACATGGAAAAATTTGAATCTCTGACGACGAATCAACACAAATTAGCGTTTCCTTAGATTGCCATTGAATTTAAAATTCTCTGAGAAAAGATATTTCGTTTGATTTATCTTGTGAACTTTTTGATCTCCACTGAATATTGTCGTCGTTTAAACTTTCTTAGATTTATACGAACATCTGTCTATATCTCACAAGTATAAAATAATAGTTTCTTTGCAAATTTGTACTCTATTCCTAATCATTAAAAAGATATAAATTCATATGTTTCATTTTCATAAGCTTTGTAGTATTTATTTATAACTAGCCTTTCCCGTTGCTCCGCTCGCGTTCTAAAGGCTGAAAATCAAAAGAATTTTCATTAATGCTCCGCTCCGGTTGGTCGTAGCGTGATGTTATATGACCTATAGCCTTCCTCGATAAACGGACTATCCAACACAGAAAGAGTTTTTCAAATCGGACCAGTAGTTCCTGAGATTAGAGCGTTCAACCAACCAAACAAACTCTTCAGCTTTATAATATTAGTATAGATTAACTCCACACATTCACCGAACGTTTTCAACGACTTGCCATGTATACATTTCAATAACCAATTGTATGGCAATGCGGTTTGCCTCACCGAGCCCGATGTTCTCACATCTTATCAGCATCGTTGGCTTTAAGCCAAACTCGCTAACAGTGGTCAGTAATTCCAGCCTGCGTAAAGTATAACCTACTGGCCTATATACCAGATTATATCTTAAATGTTCATATTTATTTTATTTTGTACTTTATTACTAATGGAATTCCATATTATTACTTATTTTTCAAAGTTAATGTACATATTTTACTATTATACATAGCAAATATTAAAGCCTAATTAAATAATACTTATGTACGCGCGTCAGAAGTTATACTTCTTTGGCATCATTAAAAAACATTTTTTTTAATTTCATGCAAATAATTAATTACAATAAAATAATAAAGTGACTGGAGAGAATAGTCAACAAAGTCAATAAAGCTCAGTTTCACTCTCACCATTTTTTCATAACGCGCCTAAAGAAGTATAACTTAAAAAATTGTAGGTATAAGCTAGTTACTATTACGGTGGCTAGATAAATGATTAATATTACAAAAAAATAGATTTTGATCTGGAATAACGATATAAATTGATATTTAGCATCTGGGAATTATTTATTTATTTATTTATTTATTACATAGGATGCTAACAGAGCATACATCCATACAAAAGTAGGTGACATACAATAAAAAAGACAAATACTAGACTAAATGATGCCCTAATTAAAAGCAACACTGCATTCCTATGACATGACAGCATAAAAAAAAACTTAATCCAATTAAAGGTAAAGTTATTAAAGAATAAAATAATAAACTGCCTGGAAAAATCACCCAAATCTTCTTAATACTAAAGCTTATATATTATACGGTACACTCACACCCACATTTTTTGTATTTACTTTTCATTGGTACTTTTTTATTTCTCCACGTTCTTAAATTTGATGGGTCCATGATAGCTTATCTGTATTTTATGTAAATTTATTTGTAGCATTTTTTTAGGCGAAACCACGAGAGGACAAAAATAAAGAGAAAATGACAAAGATCTTTACTAATTATTTACTAACTCCTCATATTTTTCATAGCATTGAATATTTTCGCTTTAAAAAGCAACTTTTTAGGATTGAAAATTACATCTAATTATTAGGTAACAATAAACATTTAACTAAAAATAAAACTTAAAATTACATTCGAACAGTTAGTGTGATATAATTATAAAACGAAAAACTAGTCTCCCTTTACCGAGAGCAAAGCGGAAACGTCTAGCTTTTTCCGTTGACCCGACTTCAGTTGAAATTGACAGAACACAGGCGCATTTAGCTGGGCCTGTATTTCTTTTCATCGTAAGTAGTAGTAACTTAGTAAGTTAATCGTATTATACTTCGGTCTGATTAAGCTATCGATATATCTATACTAATATTATAAAGCTGAAGAGTTTGTTTGTTTGTTTGTATCTCAGGAAAAACTGGTCCGAATTGAAAAAATCTTTTTGTGTTAGATAGTCTGTTTATCGAGGACGACCAATTAATAGTCGAGCATCGATGAAAAATGTTGCAAAAACGGGACAAAAATATTTCTTTTGATTATCAGCCCTTAGAACGCGAGCGGAGCTGCGTGAAAGGCTAGTCTATACATATAATAACATTCGAACAGTCGAATGTATGTACATTAAATATTTTCGGAAAATATTAATAAAAATAGTTTTTATTATTTATATTGTAGGTAACTTATACGTAATATATGTAGTTTATCATATTTATTTATCTAACTTTTCAATTCATATATTCATCATATTCATATTCATATATTTCTAATTTATTTAATATTTATTCTACGTAATAATATCATATACACATTAATCTACATACACACAATACAAATATATAATTATTTATATTTATTACTTAATATTTATTATTATAAATTTTATTCACAAGCATAGCCGCGCGAAACCCGCAGTATACGGCGGAACGGAATTTATTTATCATCTACCGGCAACTTGTGATTTTTGTAAAACATAGACAGTCGACGCCTTACCAGCTGACGCTAACTACTTTTATTTTATATTCGATTGTTCATTTCCTAGTTTTTGTATGTCTTCTTGTGTAATGCGTATTATAGTACTGTGTAGCTTCCTTAACTGTCTCTTCTAATATATTCTTACATGTGAATTGTGTGATGACTTTTGAAATATAACATTTTTATTGAGTGACGTTATAAAGGACTTTTTTATTTGTGTTATCTCGACACAACCAACGAATTACACACTAAAATATTATAGTTTTTAGAAGCTTTGTCTGTCTGTATTTAAAAAAATCACTCGACAGATTTATGGATTGTGTACGTCAGGAATCTCTTCACCGAGAAATCTTTGTAAATCAATAAAAGGTATTTTGGAATGAGACCTATACCCTGAAACTATAAATATTCTATATTATATACAAATATTTATATTATGTATGTATTTAAAATTTATATGTGTATTACAACTATCTGGTATTAGTAACACAAGCCGCGTAGCTTACCGCGGAACTAGATGGCGCTGTTGTAAAAATGTCCGAACATATTTATTTATTATTATTCTATTATATATTTCTCAATATAATGTTAGTAAATTAAGCTATTTATTTTATGTCGGTTATAATTGCGTCAGAGGATGTAAAAACCACATACCGTTTGCCTCCAAGCCGTCGTCGAACGAAATTGCGCGGTCTGTCACTACGCTGTGACAGTAGAAAATGTCTTACTATCTTTCTTTGTTTTCTCAATTTTATTACTGCTTTTTCGAAACTTGTTTTTGCCATCTTATATTTTATTTATATATAGTATATAACACTAAATAATATTTAAAGAAATGAGATTAAAAAAGTTCCACAACTTCTAGACTTCTTCTATAAAAAAATTTAAATGTTAGTTTTTGTATAAACCGTCTATAATCACGATTATATTATTATAGCAATCCCTTCGACTCCGCATTTATTTTCATTATTTTTAAAACAAAAAAAATCATCGGTCATGCCTTCGGAGGAGTTCGATAACAAATAATATATACAATACATTACAAATATTAGAAGAAAGATTATCGTAATTGATATAGATATTGCGTATTTAAAGCTTTCTTTGAAATCGGTAAAAAGAAAATTCATCTGAACGTTGAACTAACGTAATTGTTAGCATTTATTACGTGTATTAACCAGTTTAAACAAAAATTCTCGGCTTACTTCGTTGAATTCATTGCCGTAAAAGCTGTTGATTTTCCATACGTGCTTTTATAAAACGCAAATAAACTATTTTGTATCGGCTACTGTGCCTCAGGTAGAATAAACTCTAGGCGTTTGGTGAAAAATACTTTTAAAATATTAAAAAGTGATCTCATCGGACTACTTGTAGATGTAAAATATTGTTAAAAAGCCATCATCGGATTCCTATCGTAGTAAATCTTGTATACTAATGAATCGCTCACGCTTCGCTCGGCTTTATCGCTAGGTATGTCGTAACTGTAAGTAAGGTATAGATAGATAAAAAAATATATTAATAAGAAAATCAGAAATAAGAAAGGAAGGAAGGAAGGAAGAAAGAAAGGTCGAGTCGTTTTAAGTTTTAGCGAGAATAACGAACAGCAGTTGATTTTTATATACGAGTAATTTATGTATATGTATATTTAGATATGTTTGTTACTTTCAGGCTGAAATGGCTACACAAATTTTGATGGCATTTAGAACACATATAGGTTTATAATAAGATTAAAAAGGAAATGAATAAATCAAGCGATACACAATATAAGCAAAGTAAGAGCAAATAGACACCTTCATATAAAATATTACGACATTATGGCTATTAGACTTCATTAACAGCTTCTGCTAACTATAATTAACCGTATGTTAAAAACCCATTAATTCTCTTAACAAAACTTAACTTTATTATGTTAACCAAACCATTTTCTCTATAACTATCTAAACGTGAACAGCGTGAAACTTTTAAACACGCTGTTTGTCCAAATTGTTACATATAGCGTGATAAATCGAGCATTTCTTTCTCGCTATCACTCACATTATAGACTCTAAGCTAACTCAGTCTTTAAAAGCATTGTTCTCTAAACCTCTAATATACGGATAATATCGTTACGATAACAATTCTGTTATTTAAGTTTATTTGCTATTTTATTGTATAATAGCAATAAATTGTGGGTTTAAATTGAAATAATGTTAGAGCGTCTTGAAATATTCTTGACAGTAGTATGAGCGTGACTATTTATAGCGGTTTACACGGGGTTAGTTTAATATGTTGTTATAAATAGCTTAGTTAGAGTAGACTCCGACGTGTTTACGACTTTGACGACACGTTTGGCGCAGTTTGTAGTGACCCTACTTTCTTGCTCCAGCGGTTGCGGGTTCGAGTCCCGCTGGGGGCATTCGTTTGTTAAACTCGGATTTTTGTATTCCAGTCATGGGTGTTTATATTTATAATATATATGACGTATTTAAAATTTATATATGTGTAGTATATCAACCATCTGGTATTTGTAACGCAAGCCTCGTAGCTTACCACGCTTAAAAACTGCGCCAAACGTGTCGTCAAAAAAAAACACTTGTCCAAAACGCTGTACTACGATGTAATATAAATCTGTAGATAGTAAATCACATTTGTATTCTGTTATTACTGGAACGTCCAAACTTGTTATATGAGTATGTCGGAATAAAGGCTAGCACACATCATACAAAAATATATAAACAATGATTTTTCTTTATATTTCAAATCAAAACTCTAATAGTAGCCATATAAGTTAAATAATATTATTTAATATATATATTCTTAAATTATTAATATTGGTATGAAAAAGTTTAAACGTAATCAGTTCAGCAAATTTTTAGTTTATCCATTACAAACATACATACAAAAATATTATTTTTCTCTTATAATAGTAATGTAGATTGTTGATTTAATTGAGATCTAACGAAAAGTTGAAGGAAACAGTCATCATCCTTACTTAATATTATAAATGCGAAAATAACTCTGTTTGGCTGTCTGTCTGTGGCGCATTTACGCCAAAACTACTGAACCGATTTTAATGAAATTTAGTACACTGATAGTCTAGAGCTTGAAAAAAGACATAGGCTACTTTACAAGGCGAAAAAAGGGCTTGAAATAGAGGATGATAGTTTGTATGGAAATTACGTGATTTTGTATCTTTGATAAGTTATAAATAAGACATTCAAATTTTGTAAAAAGTTTATCCTAAAGGGGTAATATTATATAATATGCATAGTTATCTTTTAATTAAAAACCTTTAAGATAGAAGGAAGCGCTTATTAATTATAATAGCTTGAATAAATACAGTTAATCTAGAAATAATCTGCACATTAACAATTCAATTCAATTCTCTTGGTAAAACGAGAGGGATCAACTATTAAATAAAAAATGGAAAGAGATTAAATTAAATATTTTATAAAATCTGAGAATTTAAAGTATAGTTAAAAGATTATTCTGTAGCTATTATCATCATCACTATCACTACATAGTATAAAACAAAGTCGCCTTTTCTGTCCCTACATCCCTATATCCCTATGTGCGCTTAAATCTTTAAAACTACGCAACGGATTTTGATGCGGTTTTTTTTAATAGATAGAGTGATTCAAGAGGAAGGTTTATATGCATAACTAGCAGATCCCGCGGCTTTACCTGTGCTAAATCTAGGGAAGAGCCCGAGCGAAGCGAGGGCGTGTCGCTAGTATAGGTATAACTTATTAAATATCTACAACTAAACTCGCAAAGATATTGTGAGTTACAGATTCAGTGAATTAATTATAAAAATATAGATGTATAATTAATTAAGTTGGGTATTAATCCTTACTAATATTATAAATGCGAAAATAACTATATCTGTATGTCTGTTTGCCTGTCTGTCTGCCGCGCTTTCACACCAAAACTACTGAACCGATTTAAATGAAATTTGGTACGCAGATAGTCTACAGACTAAGAAAGGACATAGGCTTTTTAAGGCAAAAAAGGGCTGCAAGGGATTGAAATAAGGGTTGGAAGTGTGTTTGCAAATAACGTGACTTTTTAAGTTAGAAGCTTGAAACTTATTTTTTAGGCTTTAATTATATAATTTAATATATATAATTGTAAATGCAAACATATTATAGGCATGAATACCTATCCTTTAAGATCTCCAGAACACAAAAAATCATGTTCATTACAAAAAGAATGCCCCAACGGGACTCGAAGCCGCGACCGCTAGTACAGCAAGTAGCCAATTTTAAGGCAAAGGCGAAACAGCTCTATTTTCTTATTTGTTTGCCAACCAATTTTATTTTTGCTTGCTAAATATAGACAAGCTTTAGTTTTATTTCTTTTCCAATGGTGTCAAATTTTCAATAGTAATTATGGCCAATTTCCAACTACTGGGCAAGCACTAGAATTAAAACTAAATGATTGCTTTACATAAAGCAATTATTTCAGTTTTAAATAGTGTAAGCAAATCTTTAACTTGGCCCTAATTGTCACATAGCGGACTACAATAATTTCCCGAAAACAAATGTTTATCTCGTTTCTTATAATAATGATAACATTTTCATCACGTACAACGTCCCTCCCACATAAAATATGCTTAGATGTACGAAATTGTGATTTATACACGTTATTTAGACTAATATTTTTTCAGTTTTACCTACTTTTTTGATATGTTTAATGACTTTAATTTTATGTATTTTTAAGAAAATATAGATTTTTACATATATACATACATACATAAATACATACGTACATGTTGCCAGCACACACATACATACATAGTTATGTATATAACTAAACGGATTTATATTTAATAAACTTAGCAATAAGGTCCTAATTAGATAGATACAGGTCTTCAAAATGTCGCTAAGGTGCGTTCATAGATTTTTATAATTTATAATTTTATAAGCAGCCAACACTAATTTTAGGCAAATTCAGCTAATAACAGTAGCCTTCGCTATTTTAGATCCTATACTATCAATGTAACCTTATCCAAATCAGCGCAGCAGGTTCATCATAAAACGTTGGACAATATTACATACAGCGCCATCTAGTTCCGTGGTAAGCTACGAAAGAAGCTTGTGTTATGGATACCAGATAGTTGATATATATAAGTTTAAATACATACATATTATAAACACCCATGACTGTAGTACAAACATCCGAGTTTAACAAATGAATGCCCCCAGCGGGACTCGAACCCGCGACCGATGGCGCTACAAAGTAGGATCTCTACAAAATGCGCCAAACAAACAATATATACCTACAAATTATATTTTTAATAGTATTCTAAGGATCATTGATTATTTTAAAGCCTCATCCATAATTTCGTGGCTGAAGTCTACAAGAGATAATGCGTTAAAGCGCCAACGAATTTATACGTGGGTAAACAAAATAATTATCGCCCTCCCTCTATACAGACGTGACGTATTATCGGATACGCTCGAAACGTGTGAACGGTGGGAAAAATGTTATCACTTCATACAAAATGTAATATTAATGATCTTGTAATATAATGTCTTTTTACATAGTATAAAACAAAGTCGCTTTCTCTGTCCCTATATCCCTTTGTATGTTTAAATCTTTAAAACTACGCAACGGATTTTGATGCGGTTTTTTTAATAGATAGAGTGATTCAAGAGAAAGGTTTATATGCATAACTAGCGGATCCCGCGGCTTTGCCTGTGCTGTTATTAATAAAGAACTAAGTAAAATTATTTTAAATAATAATTTTACGTTTGGCTCAGTTTGTAGTGACCTGTTTTGAATTGCTGCACCAGATTTTTAATTATGCTCAGTTTGTGTAAAGTAATGATAGGGTCATTTCTGTGCCAGTTAACGGGTTCAAATCCCACTGGGGGCATTCATTTGATGAGAATTAATATTTGTACTCCAGTCATGAGTTTATATTTATAATATTTATGTATGAATTTTAAGTTTTATATGTGTAGTATATCAACTATCTGGTATCCATAACACATGCCTTATCAGGCTTATCATGGAAATGGTGGTGTGTGTATTAATGTCCCAACATATTTATTTATTTGTCAGTACTCTGGTCACAAGTTCGATTATTTTAACTTCTTACTGTAAAAAGTAAAGTTGTGTGTACAATTGATGTAAATAAGTATAGTGATATAAGTTTTATGTTTATGTCTAATTTCATACTGCACAAGTTTGTATAAATTTAATTTAAATAAGTTTGTATGATCCATCATGCTCAAGCGGCTGAAATGATTTCGATGAAATTATACAGATTATAGACCTACACTCTGATAAAAACATAATATGCTAGTAGTACTAATAGTTAAAATTAGAATTGAATTTTCTAAAAATAGATCAAATGAAATGAAATCAAAATATTCTTTATTCAAATAGACTTTTACAAGCTCTTTTGAATCGTCACTTTTACATTATTAAAATTAAATGTCAGTCTGTGAGTCTGTGAGTAAGCTACCACCGGCTCGGAAAGCTGTTCTGCTGAGAAGAACCGGTAAAAAAACTCAACAGTTACTCTTTTCAAAAAAATATTTGATAACAATATTGCATTACAATATTTATCTATTTATCCTACGTGAGACACAACCAGATATTAATCCCACACATTTACATCTACTAAGTATTCCGTAATGGTGTAATAAGCCTTATTCAGTAGCGTATTTTTAATTTAAGATTTAAATTGCTTCAAAGGCAAGTTCAATATTGACTGATAGAGATAATGTTACCTTTTCCTTTTGATTTTTTAACAATAAATTAGTTACATACGGTATTTTTTTCAAGCTCGAAACTATATAACAATATGCTTTTTACACAAACAATTAACTACTTATACTTCGAATGGCAATACCTTAGCTTTATTTCCAATAGTTTATCTTGTAGTGCATTTTAACTTTTCACGAGTAATGCTTTTATATAGAACTTTCATCCGCTATAGTTTGCCAACAGAACCGAAGCAAACCAGTCCTTTAATCCATTTAGGAAACATTTTGTTTATGGTTACCGCTTTTGTTGATATTCAGTTCAATGTTAAAATATATCGTTTAATATGTAAATAAGTACAAATATAATACTTTCTTAGGTTTACGCGAATGTTTGACATTATAAATGAAACTATCTTTTCGGATTTTGTCGCGGATTTATTATGATTTTTGGTTCCCGACGTTTCGAATGCTTTACAGCGCACATGGTCACGGGAGAGACTAAGGTATTAGACGTCTCAGGGGGTTATATACTTGTTACAGACAGTGCCTACCCACAATTTTTACAAATAACCATAATAAATTAAAAAGAGGAATTTACATAATACTATGTACTAAAACCGACTTTGCCTTTTCACTGCCATATACATTATACATACATAATATATAAAAGGTATAGTTAACAATGATTACAGTTTATTTTTGTTTGAAAAAATAACTTTTAACAAACCAAAACTTATGAAAACCAATAAAATATAAGAATTGCCTCAGGCAAAAATCGAACCTGCATCGAGCTTTTGCATTTAAGCTATTTAACTAAGTGAAATAGTTTTTTTGTTTATCAGTTTAAGTCCTCTAAAGTGGTAGGGAAATGTCACGGTTAAAATTTACGTACTTAAATAGTGATATGTATTAACTATGAAGTAAACTTTTTAGAATAGTGGTCGAAGTTCAACCATTTTTTTAATTAAATTATTTATTTGTAAAAATATATTATATAAATAAAAAAATTGTTAGTTAGGCCATTTTATTATAACTATAGACTTAGGAGTAAGATCTTCTCGTACTTACTACACTCATACAAAAGATAAAATTGGAGTGTCTGTTTTTAATTTCAAATTAACAGCTTTTCACTAAACGTATATGAAATTATATATACGATACTAGCAACAAAAAAACAATTTTTAAATTGTCTGTCTATCTGTCTGCTTGTTCCGGGTAATCTCTGAAACGACTGGACCAATTTTGACGGGACCTTCACTCGCAGATAGCTAATGTTATAAGGCGTAACTTAGGGTACTTTTTAACCGACTTCAAAAAAAGGATGAGGTTGAAATTTTATTTATAACTAGCGGAACCTTGCTTTGCTGACGCTAAACCTAGGGAAGAACCCGAGTGAAGCGAGGGTGAGTCGCTTGTGTTGTAAATAAGGATAAATGCTAACCATATCTTATCAATGTCACTTACTTATGACAAATCAGATAAAAAATGACAGGATAAATATAAATGACAGACATATAATTAAATAACGTATTGATAAGGGTCCCCTGTCAAAATAAATTCTGGGATGATCCGAGGATACATCTCTTAGATAAGCTTGCGATGATATTTTGTCGTAACTTTGGCAAATCGAGGTATTTTCCAAATATGCGAGGGTCAATCCTTTGTTCTTTTTCAGGTAACGAGTTCCATATTGGTATAGAATTTATGAGAATACTAGCATATTCCGTGGCGCTGCCTGCGGTGTAACCTTTGTTAACTAAATTTTTAGTGATTTTTTAAATGATATAGTAATAAGAACTGAAGAAATGAAATGAAATATTATAAAATTTATATTACCTATGTTATCCGGGATATTATTACAAATTTATTGACACCTCAATGTCTACAATCGGTTCAGTAGTTTAGGCGCTACGGAGGAAATACAAACATGCATACATACGTAGACTGCCAAAGCCCTTGCCCTTCCTTTCGTGTTAGCCGTAGTCGGCTAAAAGTGAGGGAGTGATGACAGAGTTCCTAAACTCAGCTGTACACATACATATACCCTTTCTGGGGAAAACTAAAATAGTTTAAATCGGTTAATGCACACTGAAAAAAAGATTTTCTCCTTTGATTTTCATTTCCAAATTGGCATTTACGCCAATTTTCATTATGATATTAGTGATTAGGGGGTCAAAATACGTTATAATACTAAATTTCAGATCGATCGGAGGTATACGCTTTTCGAAGGCTTATCCATATTTTTATTAAATAATGCTTAAGCATATTGATATAATATAAACTATATTAATATAATTAATACACATACGTAGTCGTATAATAGAAAATGTAAACAATGTATCATTAAGGGATCTACGATTTCTGCTTTACTAAAGGTCTGTTAATCTGGCTTAATTTCGATTGAGGCATCCTTAATCGTCTTGATGTAGGCTTGACCGCTTATCCCTAATATGAACTCACTAAACCAATTTAAAACCTAAAATTTAGCAATAAAGTTAAAATTTGTATGAGAATAGTCTTAAAATAGGTCATTACTGTGTTTCATAGATAGTCCGTGGTATAGAATTTCTAGTGTTGATTTTGGGTTTTAAGTTCTTAAAACGTTTTGATACACGTTTGGCTCAGTTGGTAATGACCCTACTTTCTGTGCCAACGGTCGGGGGTTCGAGTCCCGCTGGGGACATTCATTTGTTGAGCACGAATGTTATTTATAATATGTATGTATTTAACATTTATAAGTATGTAGTATATTAACTATCTGGTATCCGTAACACAAGCCTCGTAGCTTACCACGGAACTAATGGTGTTGTTGTAATATTGTCCCATCATATTTATTTAAGACTTACCTACAGTACCTTTATGATATTAGAGAGTAAATTGAATATTTTTTAATTTAATATATAATAATTATTATTCTAGTTAGTGATCAAATTTGGTCATAATGTTGATTTAAATATTTAGTTTTCTACAAAGATAATTTATCTTTTCCTTTAGTGTTTTTATTGATTATCTAGTTTATTGTGAAAAAATGAGTGTGTTAAAAGCAATAGGTACTTTTATGTTTCAATTTAAATAGTTACTTGTATTACTAGTTCTTTCTTGACTATTTTGTTTAATATTTTTTTTAGACTATAGAGATAGTTTAAGGTTTCTTATCGTAATATTTTGATGTTTACATAATTTAAAGTGGAAAAAATATAAAATATAGAATAATAGTTTCTTAAGTTTACGCGAATATTAGACAATATAAAATAAAACTATCTTTTCGGAATTTATCGCGTATTTCTTTTGATTGTTGATTCCCGACGTTTCAAATGCTTTACAGCAACCATGATGGACTCTATCTATATAGTGTACAGGAGAGAATAATATCTACGAGTATACAATCTCTCCCGTGACCATGATTGCTGTAAAGAAAGAAACGTCGGGAACCAAAAATCAACATAAATCTGCGACAAAATCCTAAAAGATAATTTCATTTATAATAAAATAGAAAAGGATTTTTTTATAAAATCCTAGAATAATATTTTTCTTTCTTTATATATACGGAAGGGATGCAACACATAGCTTACTTATGCTATACAAGTCGACTTACGATTCAAATGCGAACTGCCAAGACCGGTAGATATTACATCCCTGATGTGATCCTAACACGCTAAGCACTGATACTGGAATGCTGTTACACTGATATCACTTAAATCATGCATAAATTCTTACTTAAATCACGTTTTATTTATGTACGTAGGTAGCTTATATTTTTACTAGTGATGCCCGCGGCTCCACCCTGCCCGCGTTCTAAAGACAGAAATTTAATTTTCTTACATATTAATAAATTACTCGTCTACACTTTCGTTGCTCACTGCAATATTGAAAAAAAAGTGTAAATGCAGTACCTAAATTGCAATGACTTGAATGACTGACCCTTATCAACAAAGGGAATAAAAAATAGCCTACGACGTATTCTCAGACCTACCAAATATACAGAAAAAAGTAATAAAAATCGGTCAAGCTGGAGGAATTCAATGACAAAACACTGTGATATACGAGATTTTTATATATTAGATTATTTCTAAGGACTCACCCTCTCTCCACTCAAGGGCTTTGTATAGATTTGGCAGAGATGGGGTACTTTCTTGGAGTTAAAAGTATCTTATGTGGTATCGAATAACCAGCTAGCATAATACCAAATGTCATCAAAATCTGTAAAATGGTTTTTTTATATACTAAAACTATAGATTCAGACTATATATCTACTGAGTGATGTCTATGAGGTGATATGCGACCTCCGCGCCATGTATACGATCTCCGTAGTGTTGTTAAAACCAAACGTGTCAACTGTCATACTTTGTTATATTTTATTATTTAGTCATTATAATTGTCTAGTGGAATTCTTTCAGTTAAATAAAACCAATATCTCTCTTGGTTTCTCGTTTATTATGCTACAATTTATTTAACTGAAAATGCCTGACGAAAAACTAGGCATGCCTTCGCTGTCGAGATATCTGCGACCTGCTTCTTTTGCGGCGGGAGTCTTCATCCAAGGTTCAGATGTCCAGCCAACAAAGCCACCTGCAAAAAGTGCTCAAAGAAAGGACACTTTGCAAGCGTCTGTAGATCGGGCTATATTAACTTGAACTCCACGACAGTTGAAGATCCTACGACCTCTAACAACAACCAGTTCTACAGTGGAGCTATTTCTGCTGCCTCTCCTTTGAGCCTTAGGAGTGCGACAATTCCAATCATGGTCAACGAATACAAGGCTGATGCACTCGTCGATACAGGAAGTTCAGTCAGCTTTATTAACGCTAGTGTTGCTCGCATAATGAAACTACGCAAAAAACCCTGCAAGCAGACAGTCAATCTCGCTTCTCTCAATCAAGTTTCCTTTGTCGAAGGCGTCTGCTTTGCTACCATTACGATGAATAAGCATACTTACAAACAAACGCCTCTTCTAGTTGTCGACAACCTCTGTGCTGACGTCATCGTCGGCCATGACTTGCTCAAACATCACTCGAGCATTCATTTTAATCTTGGTGGGCCTGGCGAACCTTTAGAGATATGCAACGTGTTACGAGCTTCAGTGCCGCCAGCCTCCGTATTTACAAATCTATCGCCAAACATGCGACCGATCGCCGTGAGAAGCCGGCGCTACAGTAAGGAAGATGAGGACTTCATAAAAGAAGAAGTCTCTAAATTACTTGAAGACGGGGTCATTGAAACAAGTATTTCCCCCTGGAGAGCCCAAGTCCTCGTAGCGGGAGGAGGGGTTCATCGAAAACGACTTGTCGTTGATTACTCCATGACCATAAACAAATTCACCGATCTGGATGCCTTCCCCTTGCCAAACATAGAATCAGTCGTGAACAAAGTATCAAGATTTAAAGTGTTCAGTCAAATCGACTTAAAGAGCGCATACCATCAAATACCCATCTTAGAAAATGAAAAGATATATACTGCTTTCGAAGCATGCGGCAGATTATATCAGTTTACACGCATTCCATTTGGCGTGACTAATGGCGTTGCGGCTTTTCAACGTACTCTGGACTTCATCATAACAGAAGAGAGACTAGAAGGAACGTTCGCCTATTTAGACGATGTAACCGTCTGCGGCAAAGATCAAAGGGACCATGACCACAATTTAAAACGCTTTATGGACGCCGCTAATAAATATCATTTAACTATAAACGAACGGAAGAGTGTTTTCAATAAGACTAAAATCAACTTGCTTGGATATACTGTTGAAAATAATACAATCAGTCCTGACCCGGAAAGACTAAAACCTCTTCTAGCGCTTCCCGCTCCAACTAAAACTAGTGAACTAAAACGAGTCCTAGGGATGCTTGCTCATTACGCTAAATGGATTGCGCGTTTCTCAGAAAAAATAAAGCCACTTACATGCGTGACTACTTTCCCGTTGACACCTGAAGCGCTCAAGTGTTTTGAAGAACTCAAGCAAGATATCAAGGCAGCCGCTCTAGTAGCCATCAATGATAATGAAATGTTTACAGTCGAAACAGACGCTTCGGAATTCGCGCTAGGGGCTACTCTGACTCAACATGGAAGACCAGTTGCCTTTTTCTCTCGGACATTGAATAACTCGGAATGCAAACAATCCTCAATCGAAAAAGAGGCTTGTGCGATAGTAGAGAGCCTAAAGAAATGGAGACACTACCTGATCGGCAGACATTTTCTTCTTATAACTGACCAACAATCGGTGGCCTTCATGTTCAATCAAAATCATAACAGTAAAATAAAAAATGAGAAGATCCAACGTTGGCGATTAGAACTGTCTTGCTTCAAATACGATATAGTTTATAGACCAGGCACTGAAAACGCTGCTGCGGACGCTCTATCTTGCGTATGCGCTTACATGAATATAAACAAGTTGAAAGAACTACATAACGCACTCTGCCACCCGGGAGTAACTAGAATGTATCACTGGGTAAGATCTAAAAACTTGCCTTACTCGGCTAATGATGTGAAGGAGATGACCGCCTCGTGCCCTACCTGCGCCGAAATAAAACCAAGGTTTCTAAAGGTCAAGGGTCAATTGATAAAAGCTACGTCGCCATTTGAACGGATCAATATAGATTTTAAAGGACCACTACCATCTAAAACAGCCAACAAGTATATACTTACAATTATTGATGAGTACAGTCGGTTTCCTTTTGCTTACCCATGTAAGGATATGACCTCAGCCACCGTCATTACTTGCCTGAAAGATCTTTTTCTAACATTTGGCCAACCTCTCTACATTCATAGTGATAGAGGGTCGTCATTCATGTCCGAAGAGTTCAAATCATTTCTACGACAGTCAAATATAGCCTCATCCAGAACGACGCCCTATAACCCCCAGGGTAATGGCCAAGTGGAGCGACTAAACGGAACGCTCTGGCGAACTATTCAACTCAGCCTTCGGTCAAAGGGATTATCGGTGGAAAATTGGGAAGTGGTTCTGAAGGACGCATTGCATTGTGTCCGCTCCCTCCTGTGTACGGCAACAAACGCTACTCCGCACGAAAAACTTTTCACATACCCTAGAAGATCCCCGAACGGAGATTCACTGCCATCTTGGCTCAAGCCGGGACCGATCTTAGTTAAGAAGAACGTCCGTTCTTCAAAAACCGACCCTCTTGTCGAGGAAGCCGAGCTCTTAGAGACCAATCCCTACTACTCTCTCATAAGACGGGATAATGGAGAAACCTCAACGGTATCAAACCGTCAATTGGCTCCTTACCCCAGTATCACTGATAATAGCAGCGACGATAACTTTGAAACGGCCTACGAAGATGATAATCTCACGTTTCCATCTGAAAATAACTCCACACCTCCACCTGAAAATATTGCTCTTTCGTCACCGCCCCGTGTAGGAGAGCCGTCGACGACTTCGCCAGTTCTTCGGCCTAGACTCCCCAGGAGATCTAATAGGACGCGAAAATTACCCTCCTACCTAGCGGACTTTGTGGTTGATGGGAGTGAGAGTGAAAACTGAACCGGGGGAGAATGAGGTGATATGCGACCTCCGCGCCATGTATACGATCTCCGTAGTGTTGTTAAAACCAAACGTGTCAACTGTCATACTTTGTTATATTTTATTATTTAGTCATTATAATTGTCTAGTGGAATTCTTTCAGTTAAATAAAACCAATATCTCTCTTGGTTTCTCGTTTATTATGCTACAGTCTATTTCAATAAGATTTTCCAAAAATAGTTCATATTTTCCAAAAGTACATATAGAAAGTAAATTTTGACCATATTTTTCTCTTAATATGACGTAGATTAGTTTGCTTGTTTGGTTATTAAGACGTTTCTATTTCATTACCTATGTAATATGTATGGCATATTTGAATGGATTAATCCTTCGTACGTAAACCCAAGCTGTTCTCAACAGTTTATATATGACTAATTAATGTTAGCTAATACTGTTAATTAAGAGCAATGAATTGGATTAATTTTAAATAAGAATCAAAATGATTATTTTTAAAAATCAGACTTCAAAATTATATCTATATTATGTACAAACTTAAACTTAAGATATATTTTTTTTAAATCAATTAAAAAGGTTACTTACCTAGGAATTATAGGATATAATTCATATAATTATATAATTTATATAATTTAAGACAAAAAAAGTATATTCTAAATCGGTTTAGGCGTCTTCGAGTAATAGTTAAAAAAGATTCCAACGAATTGAGACCTCCTGCTGTTTTTGATTTAAAACCCGATTAATAATAAGGGTAAGCTACATCACCAAAACCTTTGGATAGCTCGCTTTTTGATTGAATTTTCGGTAGTCCAGACGGCTGGTAACAAGATAGTCGTCGATTGTTATCGATTAATGCTAGTCGTTAAGCCCTGTCACTGCCTCTTGTGTCTAGACAAGCTTGGACATAAGCAGCCGTCACTACCTCATACAAGATTAATCAATCGGTAATATGCTTTTCGGATAGAATCTATTGTAGGTGATATTAACATTTTTGTGAGAGTAGACAATGGTAGCCCAGTAGTTTGTATAATGCACTCGCTTGGGTAACCAGGTGATGCGGGTTCGAATCTGGGTTTCGCACCTCTGATATTTTCATGTGCGAATCATTTTTGAAGTGAAACTTCTTCAGAATCGTGATTTCGAACTCGATGAAACGAAAAAATAAGTCCATAGTAACAGGCGCTCAGAGACGGGGAAGAGTTAGCCTTATTTTAAATTCAAGTTTTACTTCTGACATGTGTACTTTGTACACACACACTTTTTTTTACATTATTACCTACTGTCTTACAGTGAAGGCAAACGCCAAACGCCTTTAGGAAAAGTGCATATATGAAAAAAATATAGCAACTTTTATAGTCATGTGGACTATGGCTTGATACCCCTCGTATTAAAGGGATACCCATCTCCAACACGGCAACGTGTCACTTGACACAATATGTATATCGAAAATTTTCCAGTTTCTCTCAGACATACAGGTTTCTTCATAATAAGACAAGTATCTTAAGTACAAGCAGAAAACTATTATTTATTTATTTATTTATTAAGAATTACCAACAAAAGTAACAATAAATTACATACAAAAGAAAATACATTACTGTAAACACATGATTATTGCACTTTTAATGATAGGTAATCACAGCATGCTTTAAATATATATTTCCCACAACATTAACATAAAACAGCAAAATTATATTAAAATATTATAAAAAATAGACAATCCAATTTTATATATATCTATAGATATTCGATTTTTTGGTCTTTATGACATAGTTATTTAGTAGTGAAGTAAAGAAAAGGTTAAAACAAGTAGAAAACTATTATTAAAAAACTGACAGTTCAATCTTATATAACTGTACAGATAATAGATTTTTTGGTCTTTATTACTTAGTTATTTACTAGTGAAGTAAAGGAAAGTTAAAAAAGGCCTTAAATAGTGTACGGTGTGATAAAATCCCCTTTTAATAGACCCTTGCTTGCCCGAACCGGAAATTACTCCTCGCGTCGCGGCCGCGGGAAAAATTTAACGATCGGTTTATCAGTCGGCGTACGTTCGAAGAACTTCACTATTATCGAAATAAACGATACTAGGGACAGTTTGTATGTAGAAAACGTTTCTTTAGTTGCTTTTTAGCTTTTTAGTTGTTTTACTGCGCTGGTTAACCTTTGCTTAGAAATTGTAAGGAATTAAATAAGAGTATCTATTTCTTTTCAATTATGAAATTAAAATGGTTAAAACATAAATACAACACTAACTTGTAAATAATTTCAGCCCTTTTTAACGTCCCACTGCTGGGCAGTGGTCTCCCTCTGAGCGCGATCAGGGTATAGTCTACCATGCTGCCTAAGTGCGGATTGGCGGATTACACATGCCTTTCTAAAACTTGTTAGATCCAGACATGCAGGTTCACGATATCGCTTAACATTCCACATGTATTGCAAACTAGCTTTACCCGCGGCTTCGCCCGCGTTCATTTTTTTTAATTGCTAATCAAACTCATTGGGTTGATCTGTAGGATGCCTGAAAGTTTCTTCAAAATTACTCTAGCTATTTCAGAACCCATTGTTAATACAAACAATTTTTTAATTTTTCGTAAAAAATATATTTTTTTAATAAAAAGTATCCTATGTTACTTCTAATACCTCCAAGAATATGTGTACAAAGTTTCATGATGATCGTTTGAGTAGTTTTCGCGTGAAAGCGTAACAAACAAACTTACATTCACATTTATAATATTAAGTAGGGATAATAAGGATAAACTCATTATTTTTATATTTGATAATCTGTGACCGAGCTGTCAACTTGACTTTTACTTTTTATCGTAATGGCGGGAACGCCATGTACGATTCGTTAAATCAATGGATAACTGAACCTAATACAAGTATAAGAATTATTTATTAATTGTTAGATTTATGTGTGACAGATTTTAGTATTGTTCTTTTATGCTTACAATATATTTTATTTACATACAAACTATTTGGATGCGTCCTTTTTTGTACTACAAAGTCAATGAAATAATTATCTTATACACACATATGCTTAAAAGTTTTACCACTATTATCTTGAAGTTTTAAGCAGTGTCTACTACGGACTTTATACCCAGTATTAATAGTTCTGGGGCTTTGAAAATTCAGATAAGGGGTAGGGAATAAATTATGAAATTTATGTGAATGCTGGCTTTGTGAAAGATTAAATGGTTTCCAATGTATATTAAAATAAAAGAGAGTTTTTGATATGTACGAATTCAATGTGAATGTTCATTGATCTAATAAATTGCATTAATGTTGCAGATTCTGAGGTCCCGGGTTCAAGTCCCGAATAGGGTCTAGTTTTGGATTTTTCCGTCAAGAAATTCTCTTTAATAGCCCTTGGTTGTGAATTTTATATTGTTACCCCCGTGCTTCGGTGAGCACGCAAAATTATACGATTTAACTCTCAACACTAGTGTCAATCTGTATATACATAGAAGAAAACCTCTCAGTTTTATTTTACCCTATTTATGTAATAATTAGGTATTCATAAGAATAATATATGCTTTAGAAAAATACAGCTACGTGATAAGTAATGCGGTTAGAAACTGCCTTTTTTATTAATGTTTTCCTTTTAGCAATAGAGACTTGAAAGTTAACTTACATAAGAAAACCAAATCATCGAAGCTTGACAAAATATAGCATAAATATTTACAGAGACATTAAGAAACGAACTGTGTACACTCTATTTACTCTGTGTGAAAAGATCAAAGGCAGCTCGCTGATGTACTCTCGTACTGAAATATTGGTTAATTTGTTCTTAATTAACATATTCACGTATATTACACTTTTTTACAAGTGTATTCAATTTTAATGTATGTAACACTAGCATTTCCCGCGTCTCTGCTTAAGTTACAAAGACCAGAAACCAAGTTCTTACATTTTACAAATACTAAAACCTTCACAGTAACCACTGAATTGACAAATAACACCTGCTCTGTGACAGTAACACAGTTTTTGAAGTTAGAGCAAACAAAAAAAGTGCGTGGGTACAAAGTACACATGTCAGAAGTAAAACTTGAATTTAAATTACGGCTAACTCTTCCCCGTCTCTGAGCGTCTGGTACTATGGACTTATTTTTTCGTTTCATCGAGTTTGAAATCACAACGATTCTAAAGAAGTTTCACTTCAAAAATGTCATGTATTTATTAATATAGAGAAGGGAAGTGCACGAGACGTGTTGCGTGGGACGTGTCAGTACACATCAATACAGTCCAGTAAGGTGGTCTATGAGAAACTAAGTGTTTCAAAGTTATAAGTAGTGGAAAAATAGTTCAAGGAAATTGAACCTTAAGTGAATTGGTGGTTTAACTCTAACAAATCAATTCAAATTATCTATAAAGACAATAAAAAAATTATGTAACAGGCAAAAATAACAGATTATAAATAATAAAAGATATATTCAATTGATAATTAATCAATTCGTAGAACGTTCAAACAGAAAAACAAATATTAGGTTTTGTTATTACATGAGCTTATACATAGCCCGGACTCGCTAGATCTAGCACAAGCGAAGCCGCGGGTTCCGCTAGTTATACATATAAACCTTTCTTTTGAATCACTCTATCTTTTTAAAAAAACTCATCAAAATCCGTTGTGTAGTTTTAAAGGTCTAAGCATACATAGGGACAGACAGCGGGAGAGGGCTTTATTTTATACTATGTAGTGATAATATAAGTAAAGATATAGTTCACCTCTTCATACAAAAGGAAACAAAGAAGTAAATAAAAATATATTATTTACGTAATGTAGAACCTACTATGTGGTAAAATAGAACTTTGTAATAAGTATATTTTTTCCATGGTTATTCTGTATACTATTCCACATCTAATCATAACCGCTTTATTGAATGAAGCTTTTATTCTTGGAACATTTTGTAGTAATATAAGTTATTTTCAATGAAAATTCTTCTGAAAAGCCAAAATTATTTAACTTTAAGTTTAAATTTAACTTTAGATCTTGTCTTTTTGTTTATCTTGCTAAGTTTAACTGTGGTACATAGGAATGTAAACGTACACGAGTTTTAGTCTACAATAATAGAGGGGTTAACGATCCTTGGCCCAGATATTTAACTGAATTAAAGCCTTGAGAATGTGTAGAGATACCACAATTTAACGTTAGAAGTTCTAAAGATTATCTTCAAAATGACGGAATGGGTCGTACGGATGTTTAGACACTAACGCTTAGATAGGTCCAAGATTCAATTTCTTTTGTGGTAAATATAATGAAAATTAATGTTTTGAGCGATAACACAATTTATATTGATTATAATTTTTATGAGTTAAGCTAATTTACGCAAAAATAATAAGTGTAGAGTAATTGATGACTAATATTCTATCAGAAATTTGCAATTTCACCTTATTTTAATAATATTTTTTGTGAGTTCTACTTTAAAGTTCAAATAAAATTCTAATCCTTGAATGTAAATGACTCCATGCCTTAGAACACCGCCAGCTAACTTGTTAAGATTTAAAGCCAGTCTTGAAGTTGACAAAAATTGTAAGTTAAAGACTAATAGAAGATTTTATTTTACAGACAAAAACAAATCTACCCCACAATATAGTTTTCCGGGATAAAAATTACATATGTGCTATTCCAGTCCATAATCTATCTCTACACTCAAATTCCAACCAAATATGCTCAGCCACAATAGCAACAGTACCACGCCATACATTGTACAGTACATTTTTTATATATTTTCACTCCCTACCTTTATTATTTGTATGCATAAACGGCTTAAAGCTTGAGATATTCAAGAATATTTTATCTCACAGATGCCTCATATAATGGTTAAGACAGACAATTTTATATGCAAATTAGACTAACCCAAGCGATACTGTCACGCTTAGCAACTTCAACATATACGAGTATTATGACACTTGTATACATCTCTTGCATAACTCAATTAGGTATAATTAAATTTTAGTTAAATTTGGATTCACTAGTTACCAGTTACCTACCGTCCCTTGACCTATTAAAATATTCTATATTCTTAGAAAATAACATTTTTTTCTTTAATTAAAGCTGTAGGGAATCTACTTCTAAAGATGTGAATTTTTCCTTTAACGTTTATACAGAGCCATTGGGATATGTTAATAATTAATGACGACACGCTTGGCGTAGTTTGTAGTGACAGATGATGAATACCGACTTATCCTCGATTCGCTCGATACACCTATTTGGTGAATCAATTTTCACATTTACATTAAATATGTTGGGACATTATTACACATCTAAATGAATGCCCCCAGCGGGACTAGAACCCGCGACCGCTGGCGCAAGAAAGCAGGGTCACTACAGGCTGCAACAAACGTGTCATCAATTCGATTTCCTTTTTCATTATTTCTGTCAATTTTTTCTTTCGATTGGCCGTAACGGATCACTAATTCGTAGGTTATAAGGCCGGTTTTGCACCTCTACTTGTGTTTTTTAATGTATCTTATACATTAAAACATACAATAAATGGTCAAATATATGAAATCAGACACTTCCTTCTTTCAAAAGTCGGTTAAAAACAGTTAAATTGATAAAATAGGTAAAATTTAATTTAATTAATACAATTACCCGCTTGAGGGCCCTTCACTCTTAATTAGTAGCGCTATAATATCTTTATATTTGCTTTGAGAACAATTTATAATATTATATTGTTCTATTTTGTTGTACTAAATATATTAATTTATTTATATAGTAACTTCTGTTCGCGGATTTGACTAGATTTGACTTTTATTCAATTAATTAATATAAGGTAAACGGATTTTTAAAGAAAAGTAGTTAAATTTTCACTGGTAGTCTTCATAATAAAATGTAAAAATTAAATCTGAATATGAATTATTTATTTTGAAATGGATTTAAAATTTTAATGTTATCTCATTAAAGTCAAGGGCTAAGGAAATGTATTCATCAATCTAGATCGTCCTTAAATATTCAAAGTTGGTGGTCTAAGGAACCCCAACTGTTACTTCCATTTATGGAAACCACAAATATCCGGAGCTTTCAAATACTTATCAGAAGATGACTTAGAGTATAGGTAAGTATTATTCAAAATATTTTAAGTACTGCGGTACTTATGAAATGTTATTTTTATCATAATAAAATACATTATTTAAACAGTCTTAAGCTATTTTTGCTTTAAGTTACAAATTAAGCTATCTCTCTCTCTTTCTCTCTCTCCCTTTCTCTCTCTCAATTTCTCCCAATTAAGCTCTCCTGATTGGGAACTTCCTGTCTTTTATTCTTGTCGTCACATCATTCCTTATATTGTCTTTTCCAAACAACCAAAATTTATCAAAAGAAAATTAAATAATACAGACTTATCAAGTATTACAGTATTTATCATAATATGTAAATGGAACGAATTTTACTACGTTTCTAAATAGATAAAGTACCTTCAGTATTTTATTCAACTAATCTACAATCTACATCAATAAAAAATAAAAATATCGTGTAATTTAAGTTTGCTTTTACGTAGAAACAATATTTAATAGCTCCCTACAAAGTATTACACTTAAGAAAGATAGCTAGCTCTTTGTCATAAATTCTTGGAAATTTAATTTTTACGCACTTTAGTTTTTAGCCTAATGTACTCAGATGTTAGGTTTTTTAATATATGTATCATTTTATTTATAGATATTTATGAGCTTTCAAGCTGGGGTACTTTATTAGGCAATTGCCAGTTTACTTTTCACATTGGGATACTATTGTAAAACAAGTGCATGTTTTTTGGATTTGTCCATAGGTTCGTATAGAGATTAGATGTTTTTTCGCCATAAAATCAAACCTGTATAGTACCTTAATATCCTTAAACCAAAATCACTTATTAGTATAAAATATTACTTCAAATTTTAATAATTGAAATGTTATCATTTCAACTTTTAATATAGAAAAACTTTACATAGTAAGCTTTAGTTCTCACCGGTTGTGGCGTAGAATTTTCAAATAAGCTGATTATATTTGGTTATATGACTTTAGTTTTAACTAAAATATTTTAATTTCATACGTTTTTCACTACTAGTCTTTGACCAGTCAAAACTTGACCATAATCATAGTATGCAGCACTGTTTCATCCCACTGCTGGGCATGGACCTCCAATAAGAGTAGGATGTGGCCATAGACCACCATGCTGGCCAGAATAATAAATAATAAATAATAAATAATAATAAATATGTTGGGACATTATTACACACAGCACCGTTTAGTTCCGTGGTAAGCTACGAAGGAAGTTTGTGTTACGGATACCGTGACAGTGTGACAGTTGATATACTACATATAGAAGTTTTAAATACATACATATTATAAATATAAACACCCATGACTGGAGTACAAACATCCGAGTTTAACAAATGAATGCCCCCAGCGGGATTCGAAACCGCGACACTGGCGCAAGAAAGTAGGGTCACTACAAACTGCGCCAATCGTGTCGTTGGAGATATGAATTAGGTGTCTTTTGAAAACTCGTTTAGTTCTCTCAAAGATGCAGGTTTTCTTACGTTGTTTTCCTTCACCGTAAGACAAGTGGACAATCATGTTAGACATGATTCCCACATGAAAATATCAAAGGTGCGAGACCCGGATTTGATCCCGCTTCACTCGATTACCCAAGCCAATGCCTTACCTATCTTTAAATAAATTATATTTCATGACGACCCTA
Organism: Boloria selene; assembly: GCA_905231865.2. Lineage (NCBI taxonomy): Eukaryota > Metazoa > Arthropoda > Insecta > Lepidoptera > Nymphalidae > Boloria > Boloria selene. The sequence goes on from HG993149.1 coordinate 1,412,057, forward strand.
AAAGCCCTTCTACGAAATACTTCGTATTATATAACACTTAATGGAGGATTCTAAATACCGATGTGAAACTGACCTGATTTCCTTGGAAAAATACTGGTCGAAGTTGCATTACCAGTTGTTGATAAAGAGATTTTCAAGTCATAAATGGGTCTAGGTGACCATAAATGTTTAATAATCTATACAGATAAATAAAATAGAATATCTGATTGTAATGTAAAAATAACAACCGTTTATTAAATGCATATGAAAGAATATGCGATACACAAAAAAATATTCACATTAAATATTTGTCCATCTATTTGTTCCGACTAATCTCTGAAATGGTTGGACCGAAAAGAACTTTCATTGGTAGATAGCTAAAATTAAAAGGAGTATTAGGTTCCGTTAAAAAAATTAAAACTTAAGTAAAAATAACAATAATAATTATTATATTAATTAAGTTTGAGCACTACCTTAATATTTGTTTATTTTTTTTATTTATTATCATAGGTTAAATAGTCAAGACATTTTTTAATTTCGAAAAAAAATATCGAACAAAACCAAGTGTAACTCGTGTACATAAAGAAGGTTCCGTAGTATGAAACAATTTTTCGTAATGCAACAAATATACGGTTTTCTTTTTCTTTTTACTTGTTAAGACATTGCTTCTTGCGGAAACATGATTATAAGTCAACGGAAGTACACTATAGGTTTTGATTCACTTCCGAGTTCCCTAGAGAGTGTCAACTTATGTGACACAAACGGCCGTATCTTTTGATTGCGTTAACATAGAAGTTTGATTTTTTCATATATTCTTGGGATTACCGATCTAAGTTTTGATATAAACAACTCGACGCCTCAACGAGATTAAAAAGGAAAATGTTTTCGAAAGACATACAGACTTACTTGGGTGGGTTCTTTCTTTTTAGACGTACCGAACTCTAAAACTGAGTTTGCAGGCAAACTTCATTGAATTAGATTACTAAAAGTCGTTTTGAAGAAAGAAAACAAATCGCTAGTTAATTATTTAAATGTACTCTATTTATGTAATAATTATGAAAGCAAAATAAGCAGTAAGTAAGATCTCTGAACGACAATTATTAAAAATAGATGCAAAGAACCGAATAAAATGTAACATATTTCGCCATATGTATGTGAGAAAGGGACAAAAAACAAAAATAATATTCAGTGATTGAACCAAGCTGAAAATGTACCGCGTAAACGTTGACTGAAACTACAGAAATAAAAAAAACTATACTGCAAAAAATGTACTTTAATTTCCGATCTAAAATCCCTTACTACTGTAATGGCTACAAAGCTATGGACGAAATCTCAACTTCCGTAAACAAAGTGCACCATAGAAACCCTATTGAATCATGGAATCGATAGCCAAGTAGGGTGAAGGGATCAAAACGAAATGATACGCCATTTAAGGATTTTCTTTAGACGTTAAATATTTCACAGATTTTAGCATTCAGCTTTGCATTCGAGCTTATTATATAAATGTAAAATCGTCGACTTAAATGGTAAAGTTTGTTAAACTTCTAACATCTTTAGTACAGTTTCCTTTTATTTCGAGCTATATTCCTTTTAGGGCGGAAAGCACGTACTACCCGATATTCGTATCGTTAAGAAACACAATTTTTCAATTTACATTGAATTTATTATCATTTACATATTGTAACAACAATAGTATGTAAATTTTAAAAAATTTCTCATGAAAACAGTACTTTTTTTGGTTAGCTTAACCTTTTAGTTCAGAAAACCGGTACGAAAGGTTAAACAGACAAACATTTTTATTAAGAGTTTCGTTGAAAAGAACTCTAATATATATTATGAGGTTTATATTTGATAGATTCTATATAATCACAAAATGCATTTTTATTTATAAGAATAGATTTAGATATTATATACACACTATTTAATTGTGATTTAAGTTAATATAATATTACTAAGCTTATAAATTTTTGCATTATAATAGCCGAATTTCAACTGAAATTAAAAGATTTCGTTGCCTAGGTGACGAGGGTAGGGTCCAAAACCACTAATTGTTAGCATTAAAGGGTTAATACCTTTGATGGCTTCGTGGTCTATACGAATGTGTCTCGGTAATTTGGTTACGATTCAGGAAATTGTCTTTATTATTTTGTATTTAATATGTATTCCATTTTAAGCTTCCCACAGCTGGGCACGGGCCTTCTTTCATAACAAGTGGCAAATGAAAGTATCAGAGGTGCGAAGCCCGGATTTGAACCCGCTTCATTCGATTTCCCAAGCGAGTCTGTTACCACTGGGCTACATTAACCTGCCGGTCCAATTAATAAAAGATTTATTTTTGTCTTCATAATATAATAATATCATTAAAAGCACCTTAAGTTGTTTCTGAATCTCCATTTACCGTGTAATTGGTCCAACCTTTTCCCCAAAAACCTTATGCCAGTTCTTATGTGTTTTCTAAAAATAATACCAAATAAGTTCAGCTGTTGTTCAGTTCTCGAGTGATGTGCTCACTAACAACAACCTTTTTATTTTATACTAGCCTTTCACGCGGCTCCGCTCGCGTTCAAAAGGATGTAAATCAAAAGAAATATTTTTCTCCCATTTTTGCAACTTTTTCATTGATGCTCCTCGTTCCTTTTTATCGTAGCATGATGGAATATATCCTTCCTCGATAAACGGACTATCCAACAGAAAAAGAATTTTTCAATTCCGACCAGTAGTTACTGAAATTAGCGCGTTCAAACAAACAAACAAACAAACTCTTCAGCTTTATAATATAGGTATTGGTATATTTACATAAAATTGATTATTGACTAAATATACCTTTTTATTCAGCCACATTTTAAATTGATATTAAATATATCATGTTTTTATTTTATAATCACTACATAGTATAAAACAAAGTCGATTCCTGCTGTCTGTTTGTCCCTATGTATGCTAAAACTTTTAAAAGTACGCAACGGATTTTGGTGTGGTTTTTTAATAGATGCAGTGATTCAAAACGAAGGTTTATATCTATAGCACACTAGGAGAACCTTCGCGGCTTCGCACGCGCTAAATATTTTTTTTTTCGCTTTTTTATAAAACTTTTTTCATTTTTCATTTATAAGCGAACCTTTAACGGATTTTAAGATTTTTAATCCAAATATTAAAAGATTTTTAAGATTCATACGATCAATTAAAGTGAAATCAAATCACCTTTTATTATTTCCTTCATTTTTCTTCCGCGACGATTCTTGAACGCTTCTTCCTTAAATGATCATAATATTTAAACAAGAAAAGCATAAAAAGATTCCATTTATCACGTTTTTACTCTGGTACTTTGAATTAAAACCTTTGGAAAAATTTGTGCAAATCATTCATCGCCTTAGGTGAGTGGTAAAGCGTGTACCTTCGATATCGTTACGTGACTTGAAAAAAGTTATTTCTTGCGGTAAAGGGATCAGAAAACGTAGTTTAATTTATGTTTAACAAGTATTTTTTAATTTACGAATAATTGATTTTTGGCACTTTCTTCTTTGGTAAGTAGTAGAAGAAGAATATGATAAAATATATGAAACAAAAAGAAAACCATTGGCATAGGTTTTTCAGCCAAGATGTTCTTCTTCGACACATACTTCGTTTTCCTTGAATCTTCCCCTGTATAATGAGTTGTAGTAGGTCGTATTTTCAGTTTCTCATTATGTGGCCGAGATACTCAAGCTTTATTTTCTTTTCTAAATATACAACTTCAGATTTTTTTCTTAATGCGACTCAGCACTGTTCCTTTTTTTTAAAGAAAACAGTAGCGGCTCGAATTAATAAGGGATAGGTGTCGCACCATGCTTTGATCATATAAACACGGGGGCCATGACATAATCAAAGCATGGGAGGATCATCGGCCTGTGAAAATATAAAAATTTTGTATTTACACGCAGATGAGATTGAGCATTTACTGAAATTCAAACTTTATACATCTGTTAAACAAAATGGAAGAAAATAAAAAAATATATAAGTGTTATTCAAGACTAGCGACTTACCCTCACTTCGCTCGGGTTCGTCCCTTGGTATAGCATGACACGTTTGGCTCAGTTTGTAGTGATCCTACTTGCTGCGCTACCGGTCGCGAGTACGTACTCCAGTCTCTACGTTTGTACTCCAGTCATAGGAGTTTATATTTTAATATATATTTATTTAAACTTAAATAATATGTAGTATATCAATGATCTGGTTTCCGTAACACAAGCCTCGTACCTTATTTTTTTTTATAATATTTAAATATTATATTTATTTATAAGGTGGCAAGTAAAAAGACGTCTGTATAAACGTTATATGGGACTCATCAGCTAGAGAAATCTTATTCTCATCAAAATCGGTCTGATAGTTTCGTAGATTATCCGGAACAAAGAGATAGACACACATTTAAAAAAAAATGTTTTTTTTTCTTATATATTTGGATTTTACCAACAGACACTTTAGTTTTATTTTTTAAATTAATTCGTTTTTTCATCGGCTACTAACTTCGATTATTATTACGTGTGATAGTTTTAAAATATATTATATGTATTATGGGATTTATGTACTTAGGGCCTGTGCAAAATAGATAAAATTAATTGAATTAGACTTTGTTTGTTCAACCTATTTGAATAAATCATGTTATACCCGTAAGTTTTAATATTGAGTTCTGTAAATAGAAATTGTTAATATTGAACTTTACTTCCAAAACCTACCCTTTTACAATCCACATTGCTAATTGATTACTAAATAATATAATATGCGAGAAATTAAATTTTCGTTGTTTAAAAATAGCGAATTAACGTGCTATTTGTAGTTTTTTTTCTACAATGACGAAGTAATTTGTGATATTTGAAATTTTTAACAAGAAAATTAAATGGAAGGCCCATTATCTATTAAAAATTCAATATTTTCTAATCTACTGGCAAGATTCAAAGAAGGAAAGAAACATAATTTTAATGCAATTCTAATTTAGTCGATATTCGATATCGATATTTTTTTAAATATATTTGATATAGGCTTTTCTAACAATACACAGGAATCTTTCATTCACCGAATCTACAGATTTTAGAAGTTTTGTCTGTTTTTGAATGCATCACGAGAAAACCACTATATAGATAGATAAGTTCTTACTTAAAAATCATGATGTAAATAATTTTCACTAACTCAACTACTTTTTTGTAAAATTTGTATGTAATTCTTTTGAGAAATAAAGAAAAGATATGTATAGAAAAGCTTTATTTCAATCTCACTACGAATATAAATAACGCAATGAATATCGGATTTAACTTTATTATTCGTTAAATTTGGTCTACACGCTTGAATTACGTCATTAGAAGTAAAGTACCTCAGAGCTGAACTAATATAGCTTAGTTTGAATAATAAACTAGGGAATAAGAACGAGTTAACTTTGCACCGAAAAACCACATTTTGGGAGTTAAATGGGTATTACTTTTAGTAATTGTTTTTGACCGAATTTTAAAAGGAGGTATTCGATACGATTTTTTTCTTCGTGTGCATTAGGTATACCTATATATCATATCTATTGACTCTTTTAAAAATGAAATCTAGACTAATATTATAAAGCTGAAGAGTTTATTTTTTTGTTTGGTTGGTTGAACGCACTAATCTCAGGAACTGCTGGTTCGAATTAAAAAAATCTTTGTTTGTTGGATAGTCCGTTTATCGAGGAAGGCTATAAACTATATTACATCACGTTATGACCAATAGGAGCGGAGCATCAATGAAAAATGTTACAAAAACGGGAAGGGCGGGCGTTACTTCTGCGAGATGCCCTGTGCGACTCACAAAGAATTTGGTTTCCAGCCCTTAAAAAGCGTACGAAGCCGCGGGAAATGCTAGTTATAAATATAATTATACTTTACTAGTATATTGTCATAGTATAATTAGGTTAACCCTATCGATGGATTTGAATAATAAAATGTAATTTCGTTTTCCCTTTCAGACAGCTATCTGTATTTAAAAACATCATCTAAATAAAGCCAGTTATGAATGACGATTATAATATAAGTTAAGTAATTTATAATATTTTGATATTAAACTTTTATCGACTTGGCTAAGTTTGTAGTGCATACTTACTGTGTTAATGGTCGCAGGTTCGAGTTTAATGAGTACAAATGTTTGGTTTGTACTTCAGCCGCATGTGTTGTTTATTTATAATATGTAAGTTATATATGTAGTATATTAACTATCTGTTATCCGTAACACAAGCCTTGTAGCTTACCATGGAACTAGATGGTGCTGTGTAATGTCCCAACATATACATATATAAACTAATTTATATATTTGGTTATAATTAAAACAAAAAAGACGATCAGTAAGTTTATTTTCCTTAATAACATCTTAAACATTACATATATACAACCTTCGTTCCTTCAGAATTTGATTAAAAACAAGTATTTCTGTACTTACAATCTTATAGCTAAATAATTTCAATTACAAATAACTATGAGTATTGTAAGAAGTAACCTCATAATGTTTATAGTCTAGGAGCTAACGGTTATTATTATAAATGTTTTATTTCTATTTTTTGAATCGACAAACTGAGTTTTTTTAGTTTTAATAAAAACGCGCTTAGCAAACACTTTGCACGATTTATGATAATTATGAAATACTAGAATATTATAACATAGTATAAATCAATACATTTATTGAGATAAAAGAGAGAGAGAGAGAGAGAGAGAGAGAGTGTGTGTGATAAAAACTGAGTAGACTTTTGCATATTTGCTGTTGATTAGATGTTACAAAATAACTTTCTATAGAGTGGGTACTCCATAAACTTTAAATAAAATGATATATAAATTTATTTTATTAATGATAGCTTCTGTCTGTCTGTTATATTTTCACGCTTTAACTGCTGAACCAATATTGATTACATTAAGTAGAGTATTGATGAAATGTAGTAGAGATAGCTAAGTGAATTGGCTATCTTTTGTTGTGAGATAAAACTTGGAGAGAGTGAAACTTGGGTTGATTTGTATAGGGATTCATTTCAACTACCTACATACGTACACTCAAAATAGCTATTTTTATACATATATTTAAAACATAATATGTAGTACGTCACGAGTGGGGCGTGGGTAAGTTACTAGTCTGATTATAAAAAGGAAAATTCCCCTAACGATGCCTTTTACTAATTAACAACAATCTTATAATAAAATAATATTATACCAAGCTGACTTTATCATAATAAAATAGTAATTCTAAATATAAACGGTCAAATGGATACAATAAAAGCACTAAAACGTTTCGCGAAATCCCCACAAAGAATAATAGGCGTCGGCTCATCCAAAGTTCGCCATTTTCTAAACCCTTACAATTTGCCTAAAAGAGCGTGTCAATTTTGGTGATTTTCAAGTAACTTAATCCCAAATGGGTTTCGACTAAGCAATTTGGCTAAGCCTCGTGAAAGAGAAAGGTACATAAGATATTATTATAAAATATTTAGGATTTTACAAAGAAACGTTATAACGAAAAAAGATGAGAAGATGTAGGTAAACTTAACTGTAAGAGATAGACATTATAGTAACAGTCCTTTGCCTATTAGCCAATCACACAATCCCAATAAAAAGAGAGTGACCTGTCAAAAAAAGGTAAAATATCACCTACACTTAATTTTTTTATTTTTTTATAACTGAAGTGTATTGTATTGTATTGGCATAGACAAGTGTTATTTACCTTAAATATTTAATTTTAGATTTTTTTTATGTTTAACATTTTACAAATATAATCAATCTGTCGATTCAATAGCACATGCAACTCTACATCATTATTTACATTTATAGGTGCTTATTTATATATTCATATTAAAATAAAAAAAAGATTAAAACGAAAGATTTATACCTAATTAAAAGTTAGTATAGATACCTAAAATAATTTACATAATTATTTTATTATTATTAATAAGTTTTCTAAAAAAATATAATAAATATAAAAAATAAATAATGAATTAATGAATTAAGGGGAATAAAACTTTAAATTAAAATAAGAAAAAACATCGTTTAAATTAATATTGTTTTTTCTTTATCAATGAGATAATTTTAATTAACATCAATAATGATTACTACCTATAGTTTTTCTTATAATAATTTTTTTCGTGACAAAAAATAAAACTATAAAGTTTCAGGTTTTTTTGAAACGGAACCCTAAAACACAACGTAATATTAGACAAATTTCAGATGATTTTCTTGTGAAAATAGAATATCAAACAAGTTCAATAATTGGCCCTACAGTATACATAATATATAATGTAATATCATTAGATGAAAGAAAAATATATTAACCAAATCCAAAATACACGTTACTGTAGTCAAAGAAAAGTTTTATAAAAATACATTATAAGAAAGAAACGAGACATATTAAAGAAAATAGAAAAGGTGGAATAAAAGATGAATGAAGATATCGAAATGTAAAGAAAACATAATAATGTGACTGACACGTGTCAAAAACCGTTTTGCTTTTACATTACACAAAGTTTGATCTACATTCGACAGAAACATCTGTTGAATCGATCTTATAATCTATCTATGTATTGCATTACCCGCGGCTTCGCACGCTTTCTAAAGATCGAAAACAAATTTCTTTCTAAGTCGTGCGGTATGATACCTCGTAGAACTAACTTCCCATTTTGCAACATTTTTTATTGATCTCCTATTGATCGTAGCGTGATGTAATACTAGCTGACTATCCAACACAAAAAGAATTTTTCAAATCGGATCAGTTGTTCCTAAGATTAGCGCGTTTATCCAAACAAACAAACAAACTCTTCTGCTTTATAATATTAGTACAGATAAAATTGTGTGTATGTATGTTAGCTATGGACTTTAAAACGTCTGGAACGATTTTGATAAAAATTTCAGGCTATTTTCTGATTAACCCAGGGCGATTTTAAGAAGTTTGAAAGAGATCGTATGTTTGAAAGTGGGTGAAACCGTGTATTGTTAATAATTTAAAAGAGCTGGTTAAGTTTTTATAAGTAGCTCTTAGATTAAATTAAAAAGTGACATTTGACTTTAATCGTATTTTTTATAACTGTCATTATTATTATATTATGGTAAATTTATATGTAGACAATACAATTTTGGTAATGATTAATAGCTTCTTGGTATTTTTCAAAATTTTACATCGTAAAAAAGATAATCTAGCCAATATATTAAATTATATTTGAAAATCCGTTTGTCTGACTCAAGAATCGAACTTACGATTACGATAGTCTAGTTATACTACAACTAAGAAAACCCAAATCTTTTTAAAAATGTGTTTCAATATAGCATCCTCGTCTGAGTTTATCATGTGCATACTAAAATTTTCTGCATTAGCGTAATTACGTCAGGGACCTGCCTATGACATAATTTTATATTCTCATCATGCTTTAATGGTACGAGAAAATGATGGAACATTTTCGTCATCAACCTTAGTTTTGGGAAATCTGTACTATATTAGTTTTAGAATATTAATGTACAAGTAAAATAATATTTAGACTAAAATTTTATGTAATATATTTTATATGGCCTTCCTTTTTGTTACAAGATTAGACGCATGTAAGTTTTACTAACCCTATAGGGGCTATAGGTTTTAATTCCCTTGCCAGTGTCAAAGTGGTAGCATATGATTACCTTGACTGACTGACTTAGAAGTTTGATTTTTCCGCAGCTCCAAGTGATTACTATATACCTCAGGCGTTCCTGAGAAAAGAGTTCTTGACAGACAGACGGACTTTTTTCCCTTTTGAGAAATAAGCCCTTTTACCCCTTTTGTGAAATAAAAAGTACAAATATTGTTTATGTGCTTGAATTAAAATTGTATACTAGAACAAAAGTATAATAATAATTTTAATTCATGTTTTATGTGAAAAATAATAGCAATAATTGTGAATAATAATGGAATACTTACTTACTCTATATATTTTAACTATACTGTCACCTTTAAAAAAATGTCAAATGAAATGACAAAAAAACCTTTTTTATGGAGAAGTAGAAATTTTAAACATAATAGTTAAAAAAAATTTTACAGTCGATGATATTAATTAATGTTATTATAAATAATAAGAACATTTAAAAATTATTATATATTATGTATTTATTTATATAATTTTAGAGGTTTTGCATAAAAAAAAGAAAAAGACCTATACAGTTTTAAACTGTATTTACTACATGGATTTGTAGTTGAAGAAATATACTAATTATTTCTTGTTTTATTCGAATAATTTATCTTTACAAGAAAAGCTTTATTAGATACTTAATATTACAAGTGATGACCCTAAAATTTGTAGACGCTAAATTACAAAACGCATAAATTAAAATATTTAATTCTTAACTTGGTTCACGTCACTATTAAAAAAACACATCTATGCAACATTGTGAAAGTATATACACGTGAGTTTTATCAATAATGATTTAGTTTAATATACAATTTTTCAAATTAATGAGTGAGTTGGATGAAAAATGCAATTTTATTACTATTTTAATATTTTTTTATTAAGATAAATGTTTTACTGGCATATTATTGCATAAAACCGTATATTCTATGGTACTAGCATCCCATAAGGGTTACGATGACGCTGAGGAGTGCTGCCGATAGTGGATACTGGAGGCGGAGTTGACCACCATGTTGCATGGCTGCTGGATGCTCTCCTGTTGGGAATGAAAATTAACTTGTTAGATTTACGCAAATAAATATAAAAATAATATTAATTGGTGTTCGTAAATCGTAAAACTCAAAAGCGGTTTTGAATAATTGGGATGGGTTTTGTCTGGGGCGGCTTAATCTATACTAATATTATAAAGCTGAAGAGTTTTTTGTTTCTTTGGAAGAACGCGCCAATCTCAGGAACTACTGGTCTGAATTAAGAAAATTCTTTTTGTGTTGGATAGTCCGTCTATCGAGGAAGGCTATAGGATATGAAGGAAGTGCGGGCGTTGGTTCTTCGAAGTTTCACACCGCACGACGCAAAAAGTGCGAAGCCTCGGTAAATGCTATTTAAGTATAAAAATATGGGAGAATCTAAAAATTTAAAAAAATCTGTTTGTTTTCCACAGGAATCGATAACCATTTAAACGTTTCTAGGGACTAATCCGAGTGAATCGAGGGTGTGTCACTAGTTACATTAAAATTTTCTAGGTAGATCGCTTGTAATAAATATGATTTAAGACGTCGAAAATCTTAAAGTAAGTAAAACCCTAGAGCCTTATGATAGAATAGTAAATAGAATAGCTCTCACACGCTAACACGAAGTGAATTCACTTTGGATATAATAGATAAATTGTTACGACAGTTAGCTATTATTACTAGAAAGTTTTGGTTTGAACGTGACCTATCCGTCTTAGATCCAACAAGTTTTTCACCCGATGATTTTTCACTCTACGAATTTTATTTCCATTTACAGTATTAAAAATGTTTTAAGAAATTTCTATGTTCATTTTAGTTTACTATTTCTGTTCACGCACGATTTGTAAATAGTAAGGTTAGATACTTTACTTTCTTATGGCAAGTGCTGAAGCGTAGGCACACGTCCTAGGTCGATGAGCTTAACGACCAAATGAATATGGACGAGCGCAAGATTAAATATGATATTATTATCTATACTAATATTATAAAGCTGAAGAGTTTGTTTGTTTGGTTGAACGCGCTAATCTCAGAAACTACTAGTCCGAATTCAAAAATTATTTTTGTGTTAGATAGTCCGTTTATTGAGGAAGGCTATAGGCTATATTACATCACTCTGTGACAATTAAAAGCGGAGCATCGATGAAAAATGTTACAAAAACGGGAGAGGCGGGCCTCAGTCCTGCGAGGTAGGTACCATACCGTGCGATTCAGAAAGAATTTGGTTTCAGGTCCTTAGAACGCGTGCGAAGCCGCGGGAGAGGCTAGTACCTAATAATATACTACCTACCTTGTACTTAATACTTGTACCTAATAATATTTAACTAACTGCATAATATGTATGTCATATATTATAATGTTGTGCATACCTTTAAGTTGGAGGTATATACAAAAAAGATTTTTTTTCAATGTTGGTAAGCCTTATTTAATAATAATAAATAATATAAAATAGACATTTTACTTCATATCTTTAAAATTCTATAAATAATTAATAATCCAGAAGTATTTAGAGTGTTACTAAAATAACAGTTTGTTATTGAAAAGTGTACAGATACTATAAATAAAGTATGGCATCAAGAGTTACTGTAGACTATACTAGCGACTCGCCCTCGCTTCGCTCGGGCTCTTCCCTAGATTTAGCACAGGTAAAGCCGCGGGACCTGCTAGTTATGCATATAAACCTTCCTCTTGAATCACTCTATTTATTAAAAAAAACCGCATCAAAATCCGGTGCGTAGTTTTAAAGATTTAAGCGCACATAGGGATATAGGGATATAGGGACAGAAAAGGCGACTTTGTTTTATACTATGTAGTGATGATGATGATAAAAGAAATAGGAACCTAATTAAGATCCCTTTTTGAGAAGAAAATAAAAAATAAGAGAAATCCAGTTTGCAAATTAACGATGTCTTCAACAAACATATTATAAAACAAAGTCCTCCGCCGCGTCTGTCTGTTCGCGATAAACTCAAAAACTTCTACCGATTTTCATGCTCTATTCACCAATAGATAGAGTTTTTATCGAGAACGGTTTTAGTATATAATTTGTCAAGTTTATGTATACATTTGCTAGTGAAACCCGATATACTTATACCGTCCTAGATATTCTACACAAATATTTATGTTTAATAATTAAATAAGAATAATAAAAGAGATGAATTTTAATAAATGTACTACAAGTATCAAGAGAACTTTACTCATTGCTTAGAATTAGTATACAAAATAGAAAGAAGTCACAATGTATGTCAAAGATTTGATTAAGCCCAGCAATATCGGCTTCACGATATACATCCCTGAATAAATTATCTCTACGAGTATGTATTTCAAGAAACAAATTTGGCAACATTCTCCATGCCATTTTTGGACATCATCCAGTGATAACAACAGTCCACGAATCGTAAAAGGGGGTTATGGCGATCTATGTTTTCAATTATATTCATCGTCTATATCTCAAAAGCATGGCAAAGTAATTCGTTAAGATTTAACAACTTTGTTTTTAATGAGATCACTATGTTAATAATATAGGCCATATTTAGAACTTATATATAGAATTAGTGTGTCACGATGTTGGTTCGTGATGATCTCAGAAACAAGTAATCCGATGTTGACGAATTTTATTTTGAAATGTGTGATTTGAGAGAGAAGAAAATAATATATGTATGCGTTCGCTCGCAACTTATTACTAACTAGCCTTTCCCGCGGCTTCGCGTGCATTCTAAAGGCTGGAAACCAAACACCTCCCGTTTTTGCAACATTTTTCATTGATGCTCCACTCCTATAAGTCGTAACGTGATGTAATATAGCCTATAACCCTCCTCGGTAAACGGACTATCCAACACAAAAAGAATTTTTCAATTCGGACCAGTCGTTGCGATTAGCGCAACCAAACATACAAACAAACAAACTCTTCAGCTTTATTATATTAGTATAGATTAACCTAATTCGTAAAGTGGCATAAGGAATTCTGAAAAAGTTATGTAATCGATATGTATTTCTTATAGTTTGCAAGTCCATTAAGTAATTGCTACATTTAAGTATAATAATATTTACCGCTCAAAACGTGGACGAGAACGGATCTAGGATTCGCATTAGCTGGGGCGCATGTGTAGTGACCGGAGTCTGGCATCCGCGCCTTCTGGACCAGGAGATGAGAGGTCGTCATCTCGCCTTTTTCAGTAATCACTGAAACTCCACCTCGAGGAGAATCGTAGTTTATCTCCTGTTAAAGAACAATGTTATGGTAAATTAAGATATTTTAATACTTTCTTAGTAAGTGAGTAAGACAGTAAGTGACCCTTAACCTAAAAAAAATTCAAATTAGATCGGAAATTTAGTGCGAGGTTAAATGCTTTTTTAACTGGCCTATAGGTTTATGCGAATATTTGACATTAAAAATGAAACTCCAAATCCAAATAAATCCGCGACAAAATCCGAAGAGGTAGTTCAGATAATTTATTATAACATTAGAGCTAGGCCTTAAATTGCTTAAACGCAACAGTGCCTAATCTTTACCCATCCTTATTGAGTGAGATATTTTATGCCACATTCCCTTAAATGTGAAAGGTACCGTATTCAGTGTTTTGTTATTAATATAACAAGTATAACCAACAAATTTGTTTTATTTATTTATATATTTTCTCCGGATTCCCCGTTCATCTGGATATTACACTATTATCATATCAAATTTTATTAAAAACTATTTAGTAGTTTTTACGTGTTGCATTACCAATCAAACAGACATACCAACTTTCTGAGATTCTTAAAACTGTAATGTCGGGCTTTAAATCTATTAAAATGAATAATTCCAAGATTTTCCAAAAAACATTCAATGTACCTACAAATTTGACTCAGTATTTTATTATATACTAGCGACTCGCCCTCGCTTCGCTCGGGCTCTTCCCTAGATTTAGCACAGGCAAAGCCGCGGGATCCGCTAGTTATGCATATAAACCTTCCTCTTGAATCACTCTATCTATTGGAAAAAACCGCATCAAAATCCGTTGCGTAGTTTTAAAGATTTAAGCGCACATAGGGATATAGGGATATAGGGACAGAAAAGGCGACTTTGTTTTATACTATGTAGTGATAGTGATATTTATAGATACTCCTATACTGGTACAATTTAAAACCAATTTCTGTTATAACATCAAAATAAAAGCATAGTTTTAGTATAAGAAAAGAAAACAAATTATTCCTCACGCCGGAACCAGATGCGATGTGTTTTCAATTTCCTCTCATACACCAAGATTAGTTTACCATAGACCTCGGGAAAAAGTACAAAATCCGTTGAGTATTTTTTGATACCGCTCTAAGAAAAGATGCAAATTGCGCTTCATTTTCTCATCAATTTTAATTTAAATTGCGCTTTGCTTACATAAATATTGTTTTTTATCTCCTTACCTTGTCTTTATTTAAGAAAAATATTTTAAAATACTGTATGGTGCCGCAATACTGTTATTACATCGATCAGGGGTTTAATTCTATTTAAGCTTATAATTATTAGTTTTTGGAATAATGTGTATTATCTAACAAGTCATTAAATAATACTGTCTTAGGTTTAAGCAAATATTTGACATTATAAACGAAACTATCTTTTTCTTTCTGCTTTCCCGTGCCCATGATTTCTGTAAAGTGAACCAAAAATCAACATAAATCCGCGACAAAATCCGAAAATATAGTTTAATTTATAAGTATACTAAAATTTACAGTATTATCGATTTTATAAGTTTAATCTTATGATTTTAGGTTTTATATGTGAAAACATAAAAATTAAAGTAACCTAACATAAACGATTAGCGTATGATCTAGTATTGTATAAGGCTAACTTCTAGTTAAAAAATCGCAGTGATACGTAAGAAATATTATTGTAATTCATTTACTATATATGACATAATTTATTTCCTTAATTATTTTTAAATAACGTGATATCTGAAGAGAGAAGCTTTGATTTTGCTTAAATAGATTGAAATTAATTACGAAAGAAAAATAAAATTCCATTTTTTACATAGCAAAACCAAAACCTTTGTTTCAACAAGCAATTGATTCGTTAAACTGAAATTGCTCTCGGCACTTTCAAAAGTAATCTAGAGAAATCATCCGTGACATAATATTGACAGATGCCAATAACAGCTGCATCCAACAAGATCTTAGCCTAGAGACTTGTCAATACATGTTGAAGTCTGAACTGGATCTCTAACAATGGATTTGGGCTTTTTATATTCTGGCAGCGCAATTGCGAGGTTGCAACTCATTTTGGCAAGGATTCAAATAAGCCGCGAGTTTCTTGAATAAATCCAAGGAAAGTTTCGTAGATGGTGTTTCCAAGTGTTCTACATTTCAGATTGCGTAATTCCTACCTAACAGATGTATGGATTATGTAATGTATTATGTAACGTCTTTACGGCATGTAACTTTGAGAAATCTCAAGTTAGAAAGTTCGAATTTTCTTTAATGCACGTAGAAGTTTTACTTTCGGTTCTAAAGATGAAAGTATTCAACCTGTGCATCTCACAAAGTTGGAAATAATGGTCGCTATTTATAATTCCAGATAGTTTTACTGTTTTAAGAATAGAAACATATTGTGTGCACGTTTCATAACAGACGTATCTTGACGATTCGTTTGGCTCAGTTTGTAGTGACCCTACTTGCTGTGCCAGTGGTCGCGGGTTCGAGTCCCACCGAGTCATTTAATTGGTACCATATCGGTATCATATTGGTTATTTGTCTCGTCTAAAAATCCTAGAAACAAGATCCACAATGTATTTTTCAGACCTAGCGTGAGCTCTAACCTAGGTAGCTAAGCTCCAGTTTCTACTACTCTACTGTCGTTTATTGTTTAAATATATAAATAACTAATTCCATTCTCGAATCCACTCGAACACACACAAAACATTTCATCAAAATCGGTCGAGCCGTTTATGAGGCGTTCAATTACATTTTGTGTGTACACAGAAAATTTTTATATATAAAAATTGTTAGTGTTATAAATAAAAAAACAATACTTTGAAATTTTGAATTCTATCTAACATCAACAAATGGTTTTTGAATATTGTAATCATGTTCCTTTGTCGATATCAGTAAAGGCTACATTAGTAGCAGACATTATTCCCAACTTCCAAGGCTGTATTATCATAGCGCTCTCATATCGTACTTTAATTTAAATGTACTACGCGTGATGTATTGGATCTGTACGAATGAAATTTTCGATTATATAATGTGTTATTTAGAACAAAAAGTTTTTTTGTGATTTTAAAGTTTAAAATACTCGAAAAATAGATTTAAAATTTTATATTAAATAGCTTTTTATAAATAAAATAACAAGTTCTAAATAACGACACGTTCGGTTTGGTTGGTAGTGACCCTAATTTCTGCGCCAGCGATCGCGGGTTTGAGTCCCGCTGGAGGCATTCATTTGTTGAGCACGAATGTTTGTACTTCAGTAATGGGTGTTTATATTTTTAATATGTATATATATTTAAAATTTATATATGTGAAGTATATCAACTATCTGGTATAATATAATTATTATTATTTTAACATTATTTGAAATTATAAAAGATCATATAAAAACGTTACATTTTATATAAAAAATAGCGAAGAAAGACTGTAGTGGAGGTTGTAGTGTAGGTAATGGGCTTGTTAAGAAAACCGAGCGTAGCGGGTTAAAATCCGGATCTCGCACCTCTGATATTTTCATGTGTGAATCATTTCCAATATGATTACCACTTGTCTTACGGTGAAGGAAAACATCGTGAGAAATGTGTAGTCCGCCTACCCACACTAGGCCAGCGTGGTGGACTATGGCCTGATCCCCCTCGTATTGCAAGGAGGCCCGAGCCCAGCGTTGGGACGTTAAAAAGGACTAAATACAATATTTGTATAATTCTAATGCATATTTTATTCTAGTTAAAACAAATTGTATTATGCAGAACCTTAACTACATAAAGTAAAAATAACAAGACCCCAACTTCTTGGAATTATATTTCTCTTTTGACATTGAAACCGGCTTTTAAGCCCTTAAGCGTTTGCCGACAATCCCTTTCTCAATAGCTACGAAGGTCTATTTTACTCAGAAGAGTAAATTTAAGTTATTTTAGGTTTACTTTTACTTATTTTTTAAATTATAATGGGATTTAAATAAAATAGTGTACAGAACAAAGTCTTAGTGGCGATACAACGTACTGAAGGCTAGTAAGCTGTAATTTCTACTAGGCTTGTTAAAGCTCTACGACACTTTTCGAAGGAATTAGAAAGCTTAGGGATGTAGATAAAGATCTAGGAAGGTTATTCCCTTATTTAGGTACCAAGGGCAAAAAATTTAAAGTATTCAAAAACTAAATTATAGATTCAATTTATAAAGTATATAAAGTATATTAATCTTATGTACCAAAAAAATCAGTTTGCTTAAAATAGTAGTTTAAAATAGTTTAACTTCTTCTTGTATTAATGTGTCTTGCCGTCGCCAACGGTCGGAGGTTCGAGTCCCATTAGGTGTTTACCATGGAATTAGATAGTACTGTGTGTAAATTTTCATCTTTATTTGTTACCTCATCATTATGAGTCCAGCGAATAGCAGGCGGTGGCTCTGGCGAATGCTGAACGACGCACGTCAAGTTGATCGTGCTTCCCATGTTGATGAATAGCTCAGGACCTCCCAGTATAGTTGTCAACGGTTCTATAGTAAAACAAAAAAACTTATTTTACAAAAAAAAAACAAAGATTCTCAATTCTAATCAATTTTTTTGCTTTCATAAAAACACACCATTAAAAAAATGTGACTATAACGGATGACAATAGATAAAAGATACTCCATCTGATTAGAAATTAGTGTGAACTGTGCCTTAAAGGGTTTCCTACTCTAAATGAAAAACGGAAATCCTTTAATTTCATAACGATCTTTTAACGTATGTCATATCAATATTATCAATATATCAATCATTTCGTATCATCCAAAATATGTACACATTTTATATTATATCTGACTAATCTATACTTATAAAGCTGAAGAGTTTGTTTGTTTGTTTGTTTGTTTGTTTGTTTGTTTGGTTGGTTGAACGCGCTAATCTCAGGTACTACTGGTTCGATTTGAAAAATTCTTTTCGTGTTGGATAGTCCGTTTATCGAGGAAGGCTATAAGTTATATTATATGACGCTACGACTAATAGGAGCGAAGCATCAATGAAAAATGTTACAAAAACGGAAAGGTCGGCTCTTATCACGCTACTTAGAAAGAATTTGGTTTCCGGTTTTTAGAACGCGTGTGAAGCCGCGGGAAATGATACTCTAATATAAAAAATCTCATCCCCAATCATATTGAATTGGCCTTTTGGACCAACTGATATATCAAAAGGGGCAGAAACCATCTAATTAGACAGAACACTTAAAATTGCTTTCAATTTCCCATCAAATATATGAAAATACATTCACTTTGTTAACTTTCCCTCATTACGTCTTCTTAAAACAAAGATATACGGACCGTATAAGCAATATTTTCAATGGAGATAAATCAATAAAGATAATTGTACATACAGTGTCAGAACTCTGAAGTAATTGAATAGCATATGAAATTCAATTCATTAACGCGAATGAAATGAAAATTTTAATCACGATTTTTCTTTCGAAGATGGGGTTTTAATTTTAAATACTATATTACTACTGGTTTCAATAATATTGCTTGAAATAATAACTGGATGTATGTTACCAGTTACCACGCTCGTTGATTTACAAAATTAAGTTTACTAAAATATTTTTTAAGTTAAAAAGGTTTATTACATAATATGTCTGTATAACTAATTACTTGTATTTTACTTTAAGTACAAGTATATCCTACAAAATAATCGACTTATCTTTATACATAGGGCTACATATTTAAATAATTCGCGTAACCTATCGGCATATTTTAATAGTAACTTAAGATTCGAGGTCCTAATCTATCTATATACTGAATTACATCAAAATTGGTTCAGTCGTTTTATCTGCACATACATATACGGACACACAGACGGTTAAAGTTTCGCTATTACTAATATTTATCTTTCATATTTGACTTCAACATTATGTAGCATACATATGTACCTACTGCATCCTAAGAAAATCATATAAAATTACTTTACGAATCCGATATCAGTTCTAAAACGAAAAAGATTTTCACTTTTGAAATTAAACCCTTAAAATGAAAATGTAATTTTATAGGGCTTATTGAAATAAATATGAAGTGACTTTTCATTTTTCCGGGTAAGAAGGGGATGAAAGTCATTTGTAAAGCCCCTTTAAAGGGATATAATTAAATCCTAATCACAAAGAAATTAGAAGATAAAATATTTGAGCAAATAAATCTTTTTTTCAAATAAGAAGTTGAAATTAAATTAAAATGAGTGCGAAAATGAATTTCTAAACTGTACTACTCTATGTGTAACATTGATGTAAAACTTTCATCAAAATACGTTTACTAGTTTTTGCGTAAAAACTACTGAGTAACTAAAAATGAAAATTAACAATAATTTACCCTTCAAAAAAATATATAATTAATTAAAAAAACATCCTTTTAATTCATTTCATACTAGTGACTTAAGCTTGCTTTGCCTGCGTCCATAAGTATACATATTTTTTTACTTCTATTTCAGACCGATAAACGCCGATGAAGCACCAATAGCCAGTACTTGTTTGATTTCAATAAAAGTTATTAAAGTTAATGTCATATACAAAAAAAAATATTTGAACTTTTTAGTAGTCAAACAATTTTATGATTCGAATGAATAATTTCACAGAATACATATTTAACATACTCTACCCCTTTATTCTATTAGCTTAGATTACAGTAACACTTAATATATCTTAAAAATTATATTAAACTTGTCTGTTCTTTACAATATAGCATGTTATAAAATATTAAAAAGAAAGAAATATACTATATAAAAGCAGTATATATCTATAGCAAAACCAACTTCCGGTCAGATAGCCAACATACAAAAACAAACAGCCATTACTTACCAACAACAGAGAGGTACATCCGGTGTCCAATGGGCGGTGTGGTACCAACTTGGCACTCGTAGATACCGGAGTCACGCCGTTGGGGAAATCTTATCTGTAGATTTTATGTTTATTAATGGTCAGAAACTGGCGTAGTCTAGATAGTAAATTACTTAGAGTGCATGCGATGTAAAATCCTGGGTCAAAGCCAAAAGTCTCCACCTGCGCGTGAAGCTGTGAAATTTGCGACCCGATTAACAAGTATTGGGCGAGCCTTTCTTACTACAGAATGATACTAGTTGCTACCCGCGGCTATTCTCGACATTAGAACGTATTTAAATTTATAAAGCCTATGAGATCAAGCTTCACTCGGTGTTTTATATCGCAAATGAATATAAAAATTATATTTTTGTGGGTGGGACAGTGGTTGTTCAGTGGTTACGCGCTTGATTGGGTTACTGAGTGAAGCGGGTTCAAATCCAGGTCCACACTGATACTTTCACTTCATCATCATCATCATCAGCCCTTTTTAACGTCGCACTGCTGGGCACGGGCCTCCCTCAGTACGAGGGGGATCAGGCCATAGTCCACCGCGCTGGCCTAGTGCGAGTTGGCGGACTTCACATGTCTTTCAAAAACTTGCTAGGTTTTCTCAGACATGCAGGTTTCCTCACGATGTTTTTCTTCACCGTAAGACAAGTGGTAATCATGATAGAAAATGATTCGCACATGAAAATATCAGAGGTGCGAGACCCGGAATCGAACCCGCATCACTCGGTTATCGCGTTACCGCTGGGCTACCACTGCCTATATTTTCACTTACAACAGGATAATCCACTTGTCGCATGGCGAAGAAAAACATCATGAGAGAACCTGTTTGTCTGAGAGTACCTAGCAAGTTTTTGAAAGACATGTGTAATGTTCGGCAACTCGCACTTGACCAGTGAATAAAGATAAATGCTTACTGAAGCTTAGCCGAATACAATACAGAACTTGTTTAAGACATTTAAAACAGAAACCCTTATTTCTTACTCGTATTTATTCGATATTAAAACCTTACAACCCTTCTCGGTAACGAAAAATAAAATTTAATAATATAAATTACAAGAATCGCTCATTTAATATTATTACATTAGACATTTTCAAAGCTGAAGTGATATTAAAGGTATCGCAATTATTGTAAAAAAAATTTTGAAAGAAGAAATTTAAATCTGATTCACGTACACAATAGTCTGCCTTGGTAGTACTAGCTAGCACGTACGGCTTCAGATCTGTAGGACTTTGGCCTGTACCCAGGACGGGTTCGATTCTCGGTTCAGGCCAAGGTTATGGGGTCTTTATGTAAAATCTTAGTAACAGCCCAGAGTAATTAGTAGTGTTTCACCTCTATACCTTGGTAGGATGGAATAGACTTTCTAACGAAATTTGAGAGTGAAAACACTAGAAGCCACACTTGTACACGATATTGTTTCCTTCTCGATTGTTCACTGCTAATGGCGTCGAAACGATCAAGATGACATTAGTGTATTAATTATATTGACTTTGATGTATAATAATAGACGTTTTAGTGAACTTTAAAATACCCCTAAATAGGCAAATCTTATAAAATCAAATAAATGGTAAAATGACTTATTCGAATCTATACATTAAAAATTCTCTAAAAAATCTTGTTGGAATAGTCAATATTATCAATACAGAGGCCAAATCTAAAGTTTTTAGGAGTGTCGCCTAACTGTCTGTCTGTAATCGCCTTATGAGAAACCCACTAAATAGACTTTAACAAAATTTAGTACGATAATTATAGCTTAGTTATGTGTGTCATCATATAAGATATTTTTAACACGGAAAATTAACATTATATCTCTGAAAAATCTAGACTAAAGCTTTAAGCTTTAGTAGCTAGGGATCGAACCCAATATCACCCGCCAGTTGAACATAATTCTTGAATAAAAATAATAACTAAACTAGTTTCAAAATTGATGAAGACTCGGAACTTTTAAGTTCGTTAAAAAACAAAACTCCAACCGTCAGTAGAGTTTATTTCGTTCCGAACAATAAAACTAATAATGCTTCGAACTACAAAAAGGATCAATTGGCTATTGATAAAGTTTTCATCGAATTGCATTAACAATTAGTACTTATTTGTACTAGAAAAACTATATTTTATGTTGTAGTAAAACTAGGCTAATTTAAATTTTGTACTATATGGATAAACTAGCGACTCACCTAGCTCTGCTTAGGTCGTACTAGGTACGGTAATAACGGACCTAGGTCTATTTCAAAGCTTAGTTTAGATTTCTTGGAAATTATATTTTTTCTAGCAGTAAAAATTATTCTATATATTGATCCGAATGACCAGCTATTATTATACTAAATTTCATCAAAATCTATCTATTGGTTTTTTCGTGATACGTTCCCAGACATCATGTTTCATAGTACCATTCACTGCTTAAGACCTTCACAAACGACATTTAAATATAAATAATCTTAGTTTTATTTTTCAAAGCATCTGTGTTCGATTACCGAGCTGAGTAGAAGTTATTTTTTAATTGTACGAATACAGTTTGTTACTAAAATCGATGACATGGTACCTAAGAACAGATCTTCGTACATAATACTTACGAAGATCTGTTTCAGACTTCCCCATACTGACCGCTTCAAATGTTACATCCAGTATATTTTGCTTCTGTATCGATATATTACAAATAACGTCTATTTATAAATATTTTCTAAAAAATATTTAATGTGAAAATTTGAAGGGGAATTTTATTATAACCTATAGATTAATCAATACTTATAATAATTAATTAATAGTATTTATGACCACCATTTCTGATTATTTCCCTTTAGTAATTTTGTTTCTTTCGAAATCTTGTTCTATTGTAAATCTATTTACGCTCTTAATGAATATTTAAGCCTATCCCTAAGGGCAGAATAATTACTATTAAGAGGTGTTGAAGTCGTTGTAAACCTTTTAAGTAAAAAGTATTTAAATAAAGTAAGTCTTCATAATTGAATGTTAATGTTTTTTTAATTATTAATTATGATAATGTTTAATTTTTAAAAGTGCTTGTAAAAAATTATTTGAATGAAGTATATATTTTGATTTGATTTAAACAGTGAGAGTTACGGCGACTAAACGTAATGAGTTTCCTTATGTACTATAATATATCCCAACGGCATGGGATATATATAGTACATAAGGGCTTGCACAGACAGATATGTGTTCTCTCATCTTAACCTTGTATAAATTACATTCCTATGGGATAAAAACTCTATAAGAGAGAGAACATATTTACAATATGTATTTAAATTTATATATGTATAGTATATAAACTATTCGGTATCCGCAATACAAGCCTCGTAGTTTATCACGGAACTAAATGTCCTAACTTATAGACTAAGTTAGTCACGAGACCAACAAAGCAGTTAAAAGAAGCGTTAATACCACTTTTTGGACGTCGGCTAAATGTAAATTAAATAATAATAATAATAAGGTTCTCCGATCGATTCCGGCCACGGCGGCCAATCTCATCGAGACTGGCCAACTGCGCAGGAGATATTATAGTACACAAGTGTACGCGCAGACAGAAGTGCAATCTCTATTCCTATCACTCTCATATTTTGATGGGACGATTATTCGACACGACCAGCAAGAGCTAAGGCGCAGGACCGACGGCTTTACGTGCTCTCCGAGGCACGGGAGTGAGACACCGCCAATTTCCCAAACTCCGATCTTTTACTGAGGCTTACTAAACAAAAAGACTCAATAATTAAACTGCCAGACCCGGGACTCGAACACAGGACCTCGCGATATATGACCGTACATGCTAGCCACTACCGAGGCAGTTAACAAAATTAAATAGATGTAGGATAAACGCTTATCAATGTATTATTCAAAATCAAGACAAAGTTCCAGACAACAAGTGACTAATTTGAGAGGATTTATCAAGAATGATATTCAACTATCCCGTCTGGAACAGTCTGCGGAAGTTAGATAGTTCATGTAACTTCAGCTTCCTATCATTTCTAAGTTCTAATAATCTAATCTAATGGATAAATGTCAACAAACTGAACTTTACGTTAAAGAGCCGTACGTTATTATACTTGACTAATGCATGTTCAGCTTCTTTTCTTATGCTACCTTGCCTTTTGTATCAGCAAAATTACTCCTTGTGTTGTTATGTTACTTTTTTATCAGGTATATTGGTATATAAGTCCTTAGATTTTAACAATAACCAGAAATTTCATTGAAACTATCTTTTCAATTATTTTTTTTTTAATTTACAGACATTTTTGCCCGATATTTTGAATGTATACCTCTGAGACGTCAGAAGTACTATTAAACTTTGCCATCATAGCTATTGTAAAACGTTAAGAAAGAAGTTCGGACTAAAAATCATTATAAATCCGATAAAAAATCGATAATATCTTTTTTTAAACAGGTTTCAAATATCAAAGACTTTTAGTAATATTATAAATATAATATATAGAAGTTTTTATATTTTTCAGTGCTCTAAGTGAAAAATTGTACGACTATTTAACATTAAGTATGTCTTATATGCCATATATAATGCCATTTTTACGTACTATTCATTAGGTACTGAATTAGCGTTTAAACTAAGCTAATCGCGATGGAATTTTTTTTTTACCTTTAATATCCAGTCTTCTGTATGAGGATTGTGGACACTGATGAACCTCTGGTCAGAGGTGTAAGTCATTCGTCCTGAAGTTAGGAGGTGTATATCCCGGTGCCTGATCCATGATACCTGTAGGCAATATAATGTATTATTTTTTCTGAAAATTAAATACACCTTAGGGGGCGTTCACTAATCACGTGATGTTTTCAACCGACTATTACTTTTTTTAGTGGTAGTGCCATACTTGTTACCTTCGGGTAGCAACCGAATGGGCCGGTACGCCCCGTATAGTTCATTAGTACCACTCTCTCACAGAAGACCGGCGTGAAGTGGCAGCTATGCTGTCGCGTTTCGTCCGGTGAGTGAGAGTCCGGGAGGCCCACTCTCCTTCCCCCCTCCCTCTTCCCTTCATCCTCCGCCTTCGTTCCCCCCTCCCTCCCACTTCCCTCCCTCCTCCATCCCTCCCTTTCCTGAAAGGCCGGCAACGCATCTGCAAGCCTGGCTTGCAGATGTCCATGGGCGGAGGTGATCACTTCCCATCAGGTGAACCTCCTGCCCGTTTGCCCCCTTTTTACCATAAAAAAAAAAAAACTACAAAACATCGCACCAGCCACCACCTTTTGCGTAAGATATAAGCTTTAACCTGGCGATCAGTAATAAAGCCTTAAGATGGTGCTGACCATTTGGCAAAAGATAAGTACATAATACATTATATGAACCATGAACATAATATTATATACTAGCGAGCGAGCTATTATACGCTATGATAGATAAAATAAAATAAATTTCTATTTTCTCCTTTTTTAAACTCGTGTAAAAAGTAGCTAAGTTACGTCTTATAACATTAGCTATCTGCGAGTGAAGGTCCCGTCAAAATCGCACCAGTCGTTTCAGAGATTACCCGGAACGAACAGTCAGGCAGACAGACAAAAATTTTAAAAATTTGGTTTTTGTTGCTAGTATCGTATATACTTTTATACGCATTTAGTAAAAAGCTTTTAATTTGAAATTGAAAACAGACCCTCTAATTTTATTTATATGTATAGATTATAAATTATTATATAATAATATATTTAGACGACACGCGTGGCGCAGTGTGTAGTGCTACTTGCTGCGCCAGCGGTCGCGGGTTCGAGTCCCGCTGGGGGCATACATTTGTTGAGCACGAATGTTTGTACTCCAGTCATGGGTGTTTATATTTATAATATGTATGTATTTAAACTTATATATGTGTAGTATATCAACCATCTAGTATCCATAACACAAGGCTCGTACCTTACCGTGGAACTAGATAGTGCTGTGTGTAAATGCCCCGAAATATTTATTCATTTAATATTTATATAATAACAAAAAGTTTTAGAACGAGTGAAACAAGAATAAATCAATAGTATAGTGAATAAAATAAACATTAAATTACAGCACAAATTACGTTGTTTTGAGATTTGTATTTCAAACCAATCCTTAAACCACACAAGTATTTAATTCTGGAAATTTTGGTGCGAGGTCGTAAATCCTATTCGGTTACTCCTTCATTCTAAATCCGATTATCGTCTTATTTCGTTAGATATATTCATTTTATATTATACGCTTTAAATATAATATGTATGTCTATGACACCTTTGGCGCAGTTTGTAGTCATCCTACTTTCTTGCGCCAGCGGTCGCGGGTTCAAGTCCCGCTGGGGACATTCACTTGTTTAACTCGAATTTTTGTACTCCAATCATGGGTGTTTATAATATGTATGTATTTAAACGTATATATGTAGTATATCAACTATCTGGTATCTGTAACACAAGCTTCGTAGTTTACCACGGAACTAGATGGCGCTGTGTGTAATGATGTCCCGACATATACAAATATCTATCTGTTATTTATTTATTTTTTTCAATATAACATTGTGATAACGATTGATTATTTTACGTTTATAAATATTGATACGTTAAAGACCTTATTCTCTTTCGTCTTTGTTTGCTGTAGAAATATAAATGTCAAAATAATATTCGTGTAAAGATTGATTCAAAGAAAGTACTATATCTTCGTGAAATACTTTCTTACGCAAACAATTTTAAATGTATGAACTTAAAGTAATATAAATGTGAAGTGTATCAACGATCTGGTCTCCATAACACAAGCTTTGTACACAAGCTTACCACTAACTAGATTTTGTGAGACTTGCTCTGTATGTTAATGTCCCACATATTATTTATTTATATTTATCTAAATGGAACTAATCTTTATTGTTTTTGAAGTGAAACTTCTTTAGAATCGTTGTGATTTCAAACTGGATGAAACGAAAAAATAAGTCCATAGTACCAGGCGCTCAGAGACGGGGAAGAGTTAGCCTTATTTTAAATTCAAGTTTTACTTCTGACATGTGTACTTTGTACACACGCACTTTTTTTATAGGATTCCGTACCCAAAGGGTAAAACGGGACCCTATTACAAAGAATCCGCCGTCCGTCTGTCACCAAGCTGTATCTAATGAACAGTGATAATTACAAAGCTGAAATTTTCACCGATGATGTATTTCCGTTGCGGTTACAACAACAAATACTTAACAACAATAAAATAAATATTTAAGAGGGCTCCCATACAAGCGACATTATTTTTTGCCGTTTTTATAGAGTACGGAACCCTTCGTGCGCGAGTCCGACTCGCACTTGGCCAGTTTTTTTATTTTTTTATATCATCTTCTTTTTGTTATAAAAGTATGAAATAACATTGCTTGGTAAAATATAATTCAGTCGTTTAAAACGACCATCCTTAGAATATTTGAGTAGCTCTAATTGAAACGGTAATGTTTTATTCAGATGTTCGAATGAAATTCAATAGATCTATAAAGGACATTGGCTATTTTAATATTATTTCCGTATTTTTATTACCCCTCGATTACATAATATATAAATATGTAAACCAATAATTTGGTTCAATAAAGAAAACTATACTAGTACAAGTCTACTACAAAAATACCGTTTTCGTTTATAAACGAGTAATAATCTCATATCGTTGCGAGTTATAGTAAAGCTCAGATTTTAGAGCATTCTTACCACATTTAGCTACTTAACAATTAAATTTAAGAATCGATTAATTAGAGATAATATTTCTTACCGTTCTATTACCAAGATCGTGGACTCTGCAGTTCAGCTGTGCTGTCTTCCCAACGAGAGCTGTGACATTTCTGGAGTAAGGAATATCGAAATGAGGTCCTCGTTGTGTCAGCCCTAAATCTACATCAGTGTACTCCAACTCCTGGACGCCGTCTGAGCTTAGACCATTTACATTATCTGTACAACCTGCAAAAAAATAACTAATTTTAATACTTTCTTATGTTTACGCGATAATTGGACATTATTTATGAAACTTTCTTTTCAGATTTTGTGATAATTGCTGTAAAGCATTCAAAACGTCGGGGATCAAAAATTAAAATAAATCCGCAACAAACTCTCAAAAGATAGTTTTAAACATTTATCAAATCAAATTAAATCAAAATATTTTATTCAGCATAAAACTTGTAACAATTTCTTACTGAACGTCATGAGTCTACTACTAATTCTGATAGAAGAGCCTCTGACCTGAGAAGAACTGGTAAAAGAAACTCAGCGAGACTAATATTTTTTTATTTGTAAAACTAACTTTAGCCAATTTTTTTTGCTTTATTTTAATATTTTATTCTTTCTTTCAGTAGAAATCGAACCCAAACTTATTCAATTCAATCCAGAAGAAAACATAAGCTATCTTATCCTTTTACCTATAGATATGTAAGTATACATAAATAGATGTGTGTATGTATGTGTGAATATATTTCCTGTTATTCTGAAAGGGCTGGAGCGATTTTAATGAAATTTTCAGACAATTTACAGATTAGTTGGTAGCGAACTAAAATGTAAACGCAAGTAAAGCCATGGGTTCATATACTATATATATTAAAATTGCTATCATAAATTAAAATACAAATCGCAAGAACGAAATGCAGCTCGTTTTAATCAGAACTTGCTGTTTTGTCCGCCATCTTGTTAAATCTTGAGAACAATTTCCATCGTATAAATTAACGTTGTATTTGGTCCAAGAATTATTTTACTGAGCATCGAACTGAGAATAAGATATTCGTGAAATTGTTAATTTGTTACTATTAAGTTTAAAAATTTTGTTATAAATATGAAAATTGATGAATAACAAAAATCTTTCATCGTCGATTGTTCACATTTTTTTTATCAGAATACATCATCGTCATCATTATCGTCAGCCCTTTTTGACGTCCCACTGCTGGGCACGGGCCTCCCTCAGTACGAGGGGGATCAGGCCATAGTCCACCGCGCTGGCCGTGCGTGTTGACGGACTCTCGCGTCTTTTAAAAACTTGCTAGGTTTCTCTCAGACATGCAGTTTTCCTGACGATGTTTTCCTTCACCGTAAGACAAGTGGTAATCATGATAGAAATGATTCGCACATGAAAATATCAGATCTGCGAGACCGGGATCAAATCCGACCCGCATCACTCGGTTATCCAAGCGAGCGCGGTACCGCTGGGCTACCAATTCCCTAACCCTTATCAGAATTATCTAATACAAAACAGAGTTTGTCGATCTGTGACTTCTTACGTAACAATCTATACATCTATATTCTATATACATATAAATAAAATTGAAGTATCTGTTTTTAATTTCAAATTAGCAGCTTTTGACTAAATGCATATGAAAATATATACTAATATAAAAAAATATTTTTTTTAAATTTTTGTCTGTCTGTATGTTTGTTCAGGCTTATCTCTGAAACGCCTGTACCAATTTTGACGGGACTTTCATTAGCAGATATCTTATGTTATAAGGAGTAACTTCGAATTCTTTTATTTTAGAAAATTTATTTATTTTAACTAGGGGAACCTAAGGCTCCGCGCGCGCTAAATCTTGGGTCTAAATGGGTATCTCGCTAAATCACTAGCCTCATATATAATGAAATTATGAGTAATTCGAATTATAACCGTGATACTACCCTCTATTCAGAGATTAATCACAGCATCTAAGATTAATATTAAGTAAACATCTTTTGAAAATGAGCTAACAAAGAAAATCGTTTAACTATGAACGGGGGTAATAAATAATTCTTCATATTAAAGATGAACAATCACTGACTTTGTCTCGACACTACATTATGGGCCATTCAAAGACCTCTATTGTGCTTTTGATTCATGATGTTATACATCTTGGGTGATAGGTTTCCTTTTAAAATATAATAGTTGCCGGTTGTATTGAAAGGGTAATCATTATTATTATTAAACTAGCGACTCACCCTCGCTTCGCTCGGGTTCCTCCCTAGGTTAAGCGTCAGCGAAGCCACGAGTTCCGCTAGTTAAAATAAATAAAATTTCTACCTATTCCTTTTTTGAAATCGGATAAAAAGTAGCTTAAGTTATGCCTTATAAAAGTCCCGTCGAAGTTGGTCTTGTTGTTTCAGAGAGTAACAGGAACAAACAGATAGACAAACAGACAGACAGGCCAAAATTTAAAAAGTAGTTTTTTTGATGCCAGTATCGTATATACTTTCATATGCATTTAGTGACAAGCTGTTAATTTGAAATTAAAAACAGACACTCCCATTTTATTTATATGTATAAATTTTGAAGGCAAAATCATTTAAAATTAATAATCTTCTAATTAAATTCATAGTTAAATTGCTATAAGTAGTCAAAAATGTTAGGTTTTTAAGAGATGCAT
Source organism: Boloria selene (assembly GCA_905231865.2). Taxonomy (NCBI): domain Eukaryota; kingdom Metazoa; phylum Arthropoda; class Insecta; order Lepidoptera; family Nymphalidae; genus Boloria; species Boloria selene. The sequence continues at coordinate 1,442,972 of HG993149.1, forward strand.
TCGAAATAGCATGAGCTTTAAAAAAACAACATTCGACAGTCCCGATTATACAAATTATATATAAGGAAAGAAAAAAAATATTATATAAAGTCCAAGTCTATAGTTTTTAGAACTTGTGTCCGTCTGTCTGTGAAAAATCACTATGACAGATTTTGATGAAATGTCATAATATGATAATTTTTAATACGGGAAAATATCTTATTTCTGAGATATATAAATTAACCACATAAACGTAGTATCACTACATAGTACAAAATAAAGTCGCTTTCTCTGTCCCTATATCCCTATGTATGCTTAAATCTTTAAAACTACGCAACGGATTTTGATGCGGTTTTTTTAATAGATAGAGTGATTCAAGAGGGAGGTTTATATGCATAACTAGCGGATCCTGCGGCTTTGCCTGTGCTAAATCTAGGGAAGAGCCCGAGCGAAGCGAGCGCGAGTCGCTAGTATATGAATATGTAAAGACATAAAAAAGGTATAGCAAAAATTACACTGGAGGTAATCGACCCGTCCATTGTAGAATTCTGCCAGACAGCTGTAATCGAGTACGTAGCTTCTGAATTCGTTAGGAAAAATACTTTAAGAATGGGATTGTATACGACAGGTTTCTTTTGAATAATCGAGTTAGTTCGCAGACAATTGCTTAGCGCTGTGGGTTATTTGGATAGACTAAGATAGAATGATAGTTGGTGCTAGTTCGATTTCCGTTATATTATTTTTATCTCTTGGCAGGTTTGTAGGGAAATTGTTGAGAAAAAACAAACATTTTTAACATCTTTATGTCACAAATTATGACGTCAATCCCTAACTGCGAAGAGTAGTGACTTGCATAATATAAATACAAATGAATGAAATATTTTCTATACATCAAGTTATTTGAAAAATATAATGTGTTTGAAAATTCATCTCAGAAGTACTAGTTGCATCATATATCGGTATTTTTATAAATGTACGCTTCTTTCTTTAGAAATATTTGGTAAAGCCTCCGAATACATAGTATTAAATAAAGAAAAAATATTTATTTCTAACCACAAACCAAACAAATACAATCTCGTAGAAAATATTTTCAAGATAAGCTGAGGGGTAGCATTTGGTTTTGGACGCCTGTGCTAGATAAAAGGCCATTTTTAGGACATTTAAGTATACACATTTGAGTATGACCTAGATTTACTAGCCCCAAAAAGTTTTTTATCTATCTCCTGGGTTCATAAAGAATGATAAATAATGTAAATCTATGTAACCTAAATAAAACACCCTTGCAAGATTGTTAATATGTCTCATTCCTATGCTGTTCACGTAGAAGTAAACTTCAAAGAAGATTCCTGCTGAGGCAGAGAATATAACAAGAATTAGAGTTATGCCTTAGCTATAATTATCTTCTTTATTTTGTCAAGAGATTCGGTAAGAGAGTTGAGAAGAGAAGAGAGAGAAGTAAATTTTCGGATCATTTAAATATTTAAATTTCAAATAGAATCTTATAAGATTTGTATATAATGTAAAAGAGACATAATATTATGTACATACAAATGATCTTATAAGGAATAAATTTTTGGTTTTTCTTATTTTTTTAATTTATAATTATGAAACCTACAATAAAGTCTGAATTAGTATTAAAAAATATTTTATATATGTATTTTAATAAAGTCACAGGAAGCGACTATATTCTATATTATAATTTCCCTCTTTCAAATTGTAAGAGCATTTTCACAGTCCCCAGATAATAAAACTCACAAACGAACGCTGTACATTACTAAGTATTTACATTACAATATTGGTATAATTTGTCAAAATCATTTACCTAAAAGCATTTTACTTTGTAATATCACATCGTTAAGATTTTTGCTTTTTTTAAATACAGAAAATACTCTATTTGGCGTAATTTTGTGGTAATGTTTAAATTTATCATAATAACGATTATCCTGTAGATATAATAATTAATAAAGACATTAATATGTTGAGACATTATTACACACAGCGCCATCTAATTCCATCGTAAGCTACAAAGGAAGCTTGTGTTACGGACACCAGATAATTGATTTGCTAAATATATAAGTTTAAATATATACATATTATGAATATAAGCACCCATGACTAGAGTACAAACATCCGAGTTTAACAAATGAATGCCCCCAGCGGGACTCGAATCCGCAACCGCTGGCGCAAGAAAGTAGGGTCACAAACTGCGCCAAACGTGTTGTCAAGATGACTGTAATCTACATAATTATAATAAAATTTTAATTTAGTCGAATCTGTACATTGAATATTCTTTGCAAATTCTTATGCTGCGGCCCCACTATCGCGATAACGCAAAGATTTGCGTTGTCGCGACTCGTCTGGCCAAAGAATTCGTCGTATCGCGAATCACCTTCGCGAATACACGGTGGCTTCGCGCCGCTGTCGGTAAATTGCCGTACATCAAAGGAAATGAATTATCGCGATGTTCTAGACTATCGCAACGTAGTGAATTTTTTTTGATGTGGCCAAGACCATTCGTCATGGATCGAATACGAATTTTTATCGCTGTACAACGCGACGACGAATCTTCGTTCAATATGTAGCCGTACAGTTATTGAAATATTCATTATTATCGACACAGAGGCTGAATCTTTGGTATGATGATAGCTGTTTATCCGGGCAGGATAAAGAATACTTTTACCTCTGGAAAATATCTAATTTCTGAGAAATCTCATGTAACCGTTAAAAACTGGCTGTAAAACATATGTTATGTTAAATCAAAGAAAATTATTTTCTGGTCTATAAAACGCAGGCGCAGCCGTGGGAAATGCTTGTTATTTTTTTATGCTAGTTATTACTATAAGATATATATAAAATTCTCGTGTCACAATTTTCGTTCCCATACTCCTCCGAAACGGCTTGACCGATTCTCATGAAATTTTGTGAGCATATTGAGTAGGTCTGAGAATCGGCCAACATCTATTTTTCATCCCCTTAAATGTTAAGGGTAAGGTCCACCTCTAAATTTTTTTTTTATTTTTTAGACAAAATTTTTAGTTTTATTTTTTTATGATACAACATACAAAAATACATACAATCCTAAATTTTCACCCTTCTACGATCAACCCCTATTTTTCCAACGCGATTTTTTTAGCAATTAAAAAAATGAACGCGGGCGAAGCCGCGGGTGCAGCTAGTATATTTATAAACTTATATTACAAGCAAACCAGCTTAGAGTATTTGTTTCTCAGGTTTTCTCTTTCTCCAAGATCGGAAACACTAGCAAAATATAAAAAACAAGAGACTCGCTTTCTATCTAGCTCAACAATTAGTAAGATTTAACAATTATTATAAACAAACAGACAAAAAGACAAAAAAATATTCAGATTGAACTAATTTACAATTTTATTATATGCATAGATAAGCTTTTATCATAAATTCGCGACAATTTCACAGACAACTATAACTCTACAGTAATTATTATAACAAAATATTATATTACATCCAGTCATCGCAAACAGCATACGAAAGCAGCGAACGTTTTGATTAATATTCGCGAGTGAACTGCTACAAAATCAATTATATCGAGTCTGAAAAAAACTATGAAAATATTCTCTACAGTTTTAATAAAAAACTGTTTAAGTCAAATAAAATTTACACAAAACTCCCTCAAAGAGAAAGGCAGATTATTTCGATATTTATTTTATAATACAACTTCATTTAAGATTTAGCGCGAGCAAATCCGCAGCTTTCGCTAGTTATACATATAATTTTTTCTCTTGAATCACTCTATCTATTAAAACAAAAACAAAAGAAAACAAAATTAAAAAAAAACAAACAAAAAAACGCATCATAATCCGTTGCGTAGTTTTAAAGATTTAAACATACATAGGGACAGACCGACAGCAAGAAGCGACTTTTTTTCATACTATGTACACATAGTGATGATACTGAGAAAAACGTAAGTAGTCGAAGTAATTTAATAATCGTTAAGGACATTTCAATTTATATAACAAAAATCAACTTCAATGTCTATTATCATAAAATTTTCGAGTACTTCTTTCTTATACTACATTCTCTTTTAAAATGAATGAAAACAAAGAAAGGGAAGATTTTTTTTCTTAAAATATAGGGGAAATAACAGTTAATAGAATCTCATCTTGATTAAAGTGGTCACGAATGTAATCCTATGGCTTTTACGGTTTTAAAGCTATCATTTTGCCCGAAAATTCGTTTCATTAAGTTGTTTTTAAATCTCAGCTATACTTTGTCTCGCTTACTTAAATAAAAAGCTCTAGTGATAGAGATTAGCTGAGCTTTTCTTTATTTTCTTTATGTAAAATCCTTCCTGTTTAATAATAACACAAGAAAGCTTAGATATGAAAGGATATTTATGTTTCGAATGAGGAAAATAAGTAGCATTAAATGTCGTATTTTCCGTTATATATTCATTGAAGACACATTTGGTTAAGTTTGTATCCCACCTGCTGCGCCAGCAGTCGCGGGTTCGAGTCCCGCTGGGGGCATTCCTTTGTTGAGCACGAATGTTTGTACCGTCATGGTAAACAACATAATATGTATTTGTTTAAAGTTATGTATGTAGCATATCAACTATCTGGTATCCGTAGCACAAGCCTCGTAGCTTACCATGGAATTAAATAGCGCCGTGTGTAATAATGTATTTATTTATATAAAAAAACATCTCATTATTTTGATTATATATTTAATATTAGCAACGTTTTTTTATTTTTTTTATCGTTTGTTTAGTTAATTATTCCAGTAGTATATCTACCTATATTTAATATTTGCCTTTCTTTGTATTGTATAAAAATCCACGCTTATTATTTCTGTACATATTTATACATGAAAACTGTAATAAGCGACAAAATATTGTGACTACCTGAACCCTGCCTAGGCCTAAGCCTAGGATTTCAGTTGCTTTGTTAAAAACTATACAGTTTTATAACAATCTACAATAACAATCTGGAAAAAAAGGGTTACACGATACAGTGTACACCCAGTATTCACTCACCCGTGCGACTGACGAGGGTGAGCACACCCAAAGCGGTGAACAGAAAAGTTATAGTCATGGCTAGATCACGCGCCCGTTCATAATCCCACTTTAACAGTCCACTACACCTTTATACTGCATCTGTGAACAAAAATATGCTTTATTACTTAACTATTAAGTTTTCTTTTAGATAGATTAAAAATTGAGCTATTTGAAGCATTTTTTTAATGGGTGCAACGTTTTGTTGCACGAAAAATTTTTTTTTATATATAAGAATATTCTATACGAACATTTTCCCTTAAATTTTAATAATAAAGATTATAATTGAATAACGAGAAATAATAAATATCAAAATATTATAAATGAAACTATCTTTTCGGATTTTGTCGCGGATTTATTATGATTTTTGGTTCCCGACGTTTCGACTGCTTTACAGCAATCATGATCACGGGAGAGACTAAGGTATTAGACGTCTCAGGGGGTTAAATACTTGTTACAGACAGTGCCTACCCACAATTTACAATATTCAAAATTGATATCAAAGTAGATTATAAAATTATACATTTTAATTCTAAACATTTAAGATTTTAAATTTTTAATTTACATTATAAATATGGCAATATTATTAACTTATTTTTAGCTACTATAATTATGATTATTATAATTTTATAATATTTGTTAAATAAATATTATGTAGTGTTGCTATTATTAAAATATGTATAATGTGTTATACTAAAATATAAATTATAAATTGTTGAAGCAATATTTAACTTTCATATATTATAATTTATTTTAATTAAGTAATTATTTGAATATAGAAATGAAGGAGTTAAAACAACTTGTATTTTGATTATTTTACAATTAAATATTTAAAGCAACACTACTGCAAACTAAAAAATTAAATTGAAAATATAATATTATGTATAATATATAATGAGACAGTAATTATACATACATATTTTATGTAAACACAAAATAACACAAAAAACTCAGCATTTCCGTACCGTCCGGTAATTACGTTCCTAATTACACGAAAATTATAAATTTCACATACTCTTAGCGTTTTTGTTTGGAAATGTGCAATTTTCTGAATATACTAAGCTTTAAAGGTAATTTACAATATTTTAAAGTTTAATAATAATTATTATTTAATACGATAAGAAGATTATAACGAATCAGTATTTCTCCATATTTTTTGGGTACAAAATGATATTAGAACTTAGCAATGACATTCAATTACGAGTATTACTTACAAGTGAAAACTTTATTGGCTAATGTAGAAAATATTTTGTATTTATAAATGCTGTTTCTTTCCCAATCTGTTAATAAATAAATAATTAAATGAACTTCGGAAACTACGTTTTTGTCATTTTATTTAAAAAAATAGAACATTTTCACAAGAGTAGAACATTTTCGTATATTAAGTATTACGCCAAAATATAATATCTTTCATTAATATTAAACATATAAAACAAAAATTTACAAGGACTTGTAATAAATAAAATTAAGAATAACAAGATTGTAAAGTTAACATAACTTGCATTCTGTTACGACATTGTCGCTACGACATTTAGAATCGAAACTAGGGATTGCAATCCGGCGTCATTTTCAATCCGGCCGGATCCGGCTGAATTTCCATTAATCCGGATTGACTGGATAGATATGATTTTCGCCTTTTTGGTTCAAAATGAACTGTTAGTAAGTTATTCAAGTATCATTGTACTTAATATAGGTAAGTAGTTTATAAAAAACTAGCGGAACTCGCGGCTTCGCTAACTAAAAGTACAAAAATATGTTTGGCTATACGCTTTTACTTATAATACACCAAAAATTGATTCTCCATTTACCATTTCATCCCTTTTGTTATGAGGTCTACTCTTTAAACCAGTTATTCGGTTATCTTGGCGTTGTTGTAGTAGTAGATAGACCTATGCCTACTATTACAAACTTTTTGTTGACTTTGTTAAGAAAAGTATTACGTTTTCAAACTAGTGCAAAAATAAACGGTTATTTAAATCAAAAGCACTAAGAAGTATTGATTTCATCTTTGACGTAAGTTATCCCCAAATTACTGTTTACCCCTTTTTAACCCTGTAAGGCAATGGGTTTCAATAAAATACGAAACACATTTTACATCAATTCTGCTAAAGTATCTTAATGCAAAATTTGAAGTAGATTGGAATCACACCATACAGACATTGCTTCCGTTTTTCACTCCCTTAGTCATAAAATCTCGGAAAATCCTTTCTATTCCGATAACTACGCCAAAAAGTTTCAGGTCTCTACGATTAGCAGTTTAGGCTGTGCGTTGATCCCTCAGTCATTCAGGATGGAGCATTTTCTAACCCAATGTTAAGATTAGGCAACGAGCAAACAATTAAAATATAGCGGTGGCTAGGTGTAGGCAACTAGGAAAAATTTTAACGTTGTAACGAGTAACTCAGTGTTCCTAGATGTCACTTTCACAAATAGATCAATTATTTTTTATTTATAAAATAACTTTATAAAATCTAATATTACTATTACCTTACTTTACTGAGATGAGGCCATTATAATTATTAAAGTATTCGATAATGCTAACAAAAGAGTCTTATATTTTTGTCAGACACCAACTCGCACGCATGAACACCACGCACTACGCATTTAAAGTACCAACTCATGCAAAAGCTCTATTATTTTGCCAAAAATTAGTAACACCGGATCCGGTCGCCGGATCCGGTGTTACTAATATATAGATAATCGCCGGATTACCGGATCCGGTTTTCCGGATTGCAATCCCTAATCGAAACAGTTATACATAAACACGCGATCGAAGCCGCGCTAAAAGCTAGTGACAATAATCTTGAGGCAAACGACTCGAAACGATTCGAATAAAAGGCAAAGACCCAATACTTTGAAATTCTCCATATTTTCTTCAACACAAGCCCTCATTTCTAATTCTAAAAATTCAGTAATTTAGCAGCTTTTTTCCGATGGCGTCAGAAATTCATATTATCACTCCATTTTTCGTATACGTATGGCTCCGTTCACTCCCCGACGCCGTGTCGTATTATAATGAAACATCCCATCGTGTAGATTAAAGTGGTTGAACATAAATGAATTTTTCCACTCCATATAATATATAGTATAATATATATTATACTCTTAACTTAATATATTCTTATGAAAGCCAGAATTTGACTCTTACCACTTTCTGTTGATTTTTTAGACAGCTTATTTATGATAGACATATCACATAAAGTATATATCTTTCGTAGGGATCAGTCAAAATTAATTTTTTTATGGCCTAGGGACTGAGCACAAGCCCCCTTCAGACGAAAACGTTAGGTTCTTCCATACATGCAAATTTCTTCTTCAATGAGTTCCTATCTAGTAAAGTAAAGTGCAGAAAATATTATTGAAAATCTAATAGGTACTACTTAGGGCTAAAACTCGCAACCCCTGGTATTCTAAGCAAGTACGTCACAATTCTGCTTACACTGTCTATTTTATAGTATTATAATGTAGTTAAATATTTTCAATTAAAAAAAAACACAAAAGCTAATCCCTATAGATCGTAACAATAGACTAGAATTGCGTCGAATTGAAAAAGTGTATTAAATTTTAAACCCAGCCTTGCTCTTTCTTTATATTTTATTTTTGCACGCTTCCAGAATTAATTGAATGCTACCTTCTATTGAGGTCAAGCAGGCTTTGATATAATAAATACGTTTTATATAAAACTGACTAAGTGTTGTAAGGTGTGTTCTAGGTTCGATTTTTTTTACTGACTGACTACAGACTATAGACTATGAAGTATAGTAAAACATAAGCTGATAGGTGCTAAGGTGCAACAAAGGAAGGATAAGTCACTTATAGACAAATCATTTTAATTAAAAAAAACTAAAAAACCCAACAGCTGTTCTGAGTTATTTGGAAATAAAAAAACGTAAAATTCGTTGTGTTCTGACTTAAAATTTATACCGGGTGTCACTTTCACAATTAAAACGAATCTAACAACACCTCTCTAGCTAAAATCTATCGATCCGTTCAGGCCGCAGAGCGTGCTAAACAATTATAAATACATAATCTCGAAAAACATAACCCTTCTTCTGGCGCAGTCGGGTAAAAATAACATCGATGTTAGTAAATTTTATATACAATTTACAAGTATTTTAAACAAACTTTCCTTCGCCACTTGTTTTTCGTTTGGATCGTAATCACTGAAGTTGCTATGGTTATAGAAAATCGGATATTCATTAAGGCCTTGAAGAAGACTTAGAACATCTTAGGTTTTTTATTGAATTGAAAGCGAAGATAAAGGCTTTAGATGTCGATTAGTGCTGAGCGCGTCCCTAGTGACTTACAATTCACTCATATTCCTTAAGAAAAATTTATTCTTCATGGATAAAAATCTATTATTATTTATGAACTTCATGTGGAAATAAAATTTATGATGTTTAGATATCTAAAAATAGCGTACATTGAATATTTTTTGGAAAAAATTTATTCTAATAGTACAGAGGTAAAATCTATTGTTTTTAGAAGTTTTGTCTTTCTGACTACATGTCAGTTTATCAGTCTGTCCATAACTGCATAACGACTCAACTACTAGGGAACTAACAGGGAAGGTAAATAGCTTTTATAATACTAGCATTTCCCGCGGCTTCGTACCCGTTCTAAAGACCGGAAACCAATTGTATTCTGAGTTTCGCGGTATGGTACCTCGCAGAACTAACGTCCGCCCTTTTGATTTTTGCAACATTTTTCATTGATTCTCATATAATATAGCTTACAGCCTTCCTCGATAAACAGACTATCCAAAACAAAAAAAAATTCTAATTCGGGCCAGTAGTCTCTGAGATTAACGCGTTCAACCAAACAAACAAACAAACTCTTCAGCTTTATAATAGAATTCGTATAGATAAAGTGAGAATTTAATAATGGTTTCACTAATAATCGAAAATTCCGATGAAAATTCATGAATCATGAGATAGGGAATGTCTTCCATAGGAAAAGGGGCATGATGATTTTGCACGTATTATTGTAACTATTAGAGAAGTTAAAAAAAAGATAAAAATATAAAATATAGGTTCAATTAAAAATTATACCTAACTCAATCTAACCACGGCACGTGCCAGATATGGCAGGATTTCTGATGATCTTTAAACAACTTTAAAAACATCGCAGTAATATCCCAGAGAGAGCTTTTATTTAGTGAAATTAGGTATTTCGTTGCTTTTCACTAAGCTTATAGGACAAGTTTTATGCAAGTTTTATAAAACTTTTTATTCGACTTTGAAGCTTTTCCATGTAAGCGAAGAAATAAGTATTACTTGTAAGTAAGGCGTGCTGAATTAAGCCTATTATGAAAGCTACCAACGTGTAATTTTAAGCTTTTAATTTTAAGATTTTTCTATGAGTAGATTTGTCTTTGTGCAGTGACCTAATTATGTGAAGAAGTAATTATTTAATTATGTATTTATAATCCTGAAGTACTAAAAGCTTAATTCATTTTAAGCGTGTTTTCATATTTAACGGTACTTTAAGCTCTATTTGTAGTTATCGTACTGGTTGCACAAGCGGTCGCGAGTTCGAATCTCGCTGGGGACATTAATTTGTGTAAAGAGCACTAATGTTTGTGCTCCTGTCATGGGTGTTTATATTTGGAGCATGTATGTTTTAAAAGTTATAAATATATAGTGTAGCAACTATGTGGTATCCGTAACACAAGCCTCGTAGCTTACTATGGAACTAGATTATGTTGTCATTTAATGTCCTAAAATATTTATTTGTATACAGATGTATAACACTACAAGTATATATTGATAAATGAATAACAATTGGTTGGAATTACTTTTATTTAACGAAGAATAATGACTCAGTCTTTTTTACGCCTCACTGTTGATTACAGGCGTCCTTTAATTTGAAGAATTTAATGCATAGTCGTTCACGTTGGTCAAATGTGGCGGTTATCACACTCCTTCTCAGCGTTTTACTCTCCCTATTAATAAGCGCTAAATTCGTTAAAAAGCATATTAGATCAATTAAGTCTGAGAGACTTACAAGACCAGAATGTTACAACCCAGTTTGCTAAAATTTCTAACTGAACGAATATCTAATAAATAAATAAATAAATATGTTGGAACATTATTAAACACAGCGCCATTATGTTCCGTGGTAAGCTACGTAGGAAGCTTGTGTTACGGATACCAGATAGTTGATATACTACATATATAAATTTAAATGAATACATATTATATATTTATAATAATAAACACCCATGACTGGAGTACAAACATTTGAGCTTAACAAATGAATGCCCTCAGCGGGACTCGAACCCGCGACCGCTGGCGCAAGAAAGTATAGTCACAACAAACTGCGCCAAACGTGTCGTCAAATGAAACGTAATAAAGTAAGTAAGAATATAACTTACTGTACAGATAATAGTTTGAAAAACAAACAGTTAAGTGAAGGTAGGGAGAGAGTGTCTTTGGAAGACATAATATTAGATATTATATTAATTTTTTATTAGAAAATATAACTTCTTTTAATATAAATAGCTATTTTAGCAGTAAGTACATTTATACATTTTGTACATGCAAGTACCTAATTAAGAATTACGTAAAACCAACTTTTCTAATCAAAACTTTGGCAACCTTCTGTCTGTCTTTAGTCTTATTATAGCTCGAGAACCGTTGGCCAAATATTTTTTTTACTATAGAGAATTCGTGCCTAGCAAGATTTCATCATTTGATTAGATAAACGATTGTTCTACATCAGTCAATTCTAGTAGCATGAAAATTCACCGGACTCTGCAGATTCATTAAGCACTCACAATGCTTTCATTTATCACTACGAGTAAATAAAACAAATAAGTTATTTTTTTTAATTTAGTCGAAGTAACAAAATCTATTTCTTTCCCATTTATAAGAAAGAAATTCTCAGTAAAAAAAATAGTATAACACGATTTTGTCTTTTGGGAATTAAACCCACGTCATTAATTCACTCAATTACTCCGTTAAAAACTGTACTATTGACAAGAAATGTAAAGGCCATACGCCTGAACGACCAAGAATTCGATACGTTGGGAAATTCTTAACCTCTATTAAAGGACTTCCGTTAAACTAGTTCGTAACTCCATCTGTACTCCACAGGAGTGTCAATATTCCTTGAATGCTTTGAGGTATTTGGTCTAGAATGTCGGCGACACTTAACTATTTAATACTAAAAATTCTTCTTTTATACCCTTTTACTGTACATCTTCGTAGTTAAAAGATTAATGTTGTAAGGTTGCTTCATAATACTAATAAATATTTTTTTAGACAGTGGTAGCCCAGCAACGCGCTCGCTTGGATAACCGAGTGATGCGGGTTCAAATCCGGGTCTCGCATCTCTGTCATTTAAATGTGCTTTCTTTTTTTGTAATTTCAATCATTATTGCCACTTGTCTTACGGTGGAGAAACACATCGTGAGGAAACCTGCATGTCTGAGAAAACCTAGCAAGTTTTCGAAAGACATGTGAAGTCCGCACTCGGCCAGCGCGGTGGACTATGGCCTGATCCCCTCGTACTGAGGAAGGCCCGTGCCCAGCAGTGGGACGTTATAAAGTGCAGATGATGATGATGATGATGATAAATAAAAATGTTATATTATTTTTGTTGGTATCCCAATCGAAAGAGTGCAAGTTCAGTAAGCTATCTTAATCATGTTTTTCATATTTTTAAGCATGGCAAGCACTGGAAACACTGTTGTATTGTAAATGGTGTTTGAAAAGTTAGTTTTATTTAATTAATAGTTTAACTAACTTTGAGATTATTACATATAGTACACTTCTTGTTAAGTTATTTTTTAAGCTAATAAGTAAATAAGTTAAGTTCATAAAGGATTTGAACTCGCTTGACCTTTTTTCTGACAAACAAATCAAAATTGTATATCGAAATAGAATTTGTAAGATATACTGAAACTATATGAGATCGAACTCACGTTCTATGATTTATTGGGTAAATCTATACTTTCGTTATCTACGTATTCAGATATTCACTTTCCCAAGGGAAATTTTCCATTATAAGTTACTTGCAATGTTGATTCGAATTTTAAGTAGAAGTAGTAATCGTAGAAACAAAAATATATCATTTTATTTATCCTTATCCTTACTGATATTATAAAAGCGAAAATAATCCTTTCTGTCTATCTGTCGCGCTTTCACGCTAAAAGTACTGAACCGATTTAAATGAAATTTGGTACACAGATAGTCTAGAGCTTGAGAAAGGAAATAAATACTTTTCAATGCTTATAAAGGGCTGTAAGGAGTTGAAATAAGGGATGAAAGTTTGTATGGAAATAACGTCATTTTTAAAGCTAGAAGCTAAAAACTTATTTTTAAAGCTTTTGATTAGATATAAATAACTAAGACATTCAAAGTTTGTAAAAAATGTATCCTAAAGGTGGTATCTAAAGGAACGAAGCAAGGGTGAGTTTATAGTCTTACTAAAAATCTATATACAAATATAAATAAGAAAGGATAAAACTATTCAGAGTCTTTTGTTTACGGTTTGTCAACTTTTTTTGCTATTGACGAGGGTTATTTATACTTAGGTGAATTCCATTTATAGATGTTTTCCTCAAGTTTTCAATACCGATTATTGTTGAATTTCAACCAATGAACTTATCCTAGTTATTATAAAAGAATAAAAAATATTATAGCCACTCCAGTTATGGGTCTTTATATTTATAATATGTATGTATTTAAACTTATATAATATGTAGTATATCAAATATCTGGTATCCGTAACACAAGCTTCGTAGCTTACCTGGGAAATAGATGGCGCTGTGTTTAATATACCTATTATTGTCCCAACATATTTATTTATTTATTTATACATTAGCAAAATTCAACGATTTTAGGTTCTATATTCTATACTACTTTGTATGTCATCATTGAGAGTATTAAAATTTTATTGAAGACATTCTTACAGAGGGCATTGACAAAAGCGCAATCCAAAAACCATATTAGATCAACGTGAAGAAACGTATAAGAAATGTTGAAGCAAACATCTTACTATTGCATTCCACGTAATGTACTAGAACGAAGAATTTCTTCTCTTTTTGCTAACCAATTTCAAGATGAAACCGAGTATTTGGTACAGTATTTGTACAGAAGCATTTACCGACTATTCTCCGCAGAGTAAATAATATGTATAACGTACGATATCACGTTACCTTCCTTAGAATGTTATTAGGTTTTTGCGATTAGTAAACATTTCAAATGAAAGGGCTTTTTAGTAGATTCTATTTTATTCCACACGTTTTGCTGTTTGTAGTGATCATTTACTGTGCCAGGTTGCAGGTTCCCTCCCTCAACGTGCGTTCATGGTAACCCCCGGGGGGTTAGGTTAGGTTAGGTTCAGTAACGGAAATCCGGCAATCCGGCCCCATTAAGATGGAAAAAGTCTGTTAAGTTTTAGAGTGTAGTACTGGCTTTCCTAACCGGTAAGGTTACAATAATAATAAAAAGGTCGCGGGTTCAAATAAAAAATCACACAATTTATAATATAGCTCCTTTTAGACATTCATAAACTTACCTTATTGCATTTTAAAGCGCTATTCACGCAGCACAATCACGGACTTTCGAACTTAGCTTAGAGCTTAAAATCTTTCAATAGACGATAAGAGCTTTCTTAGAAGAGGATTTACTTGCCACGTTTCGTGTGAACTAACCTTTAGATACTTTAGTAAAAGAAATTTCTCGAGTCCTTGCTTATTACATTCTTTATATGGAACTTTATAATCTATGAAATTTTCATTAACAGCTTTATGAAAGCTCAATTCGCATAGAAATACCTTCAGAGTTCAGGTTAAACTTTTAATAGAAAAAGTTTGGTAAGTTGTTTCATAATTTTTATAACTGTTAGGTACTTTAGGTGAGCAAAAGCGTACTCGGTGGTGGCGAGAAATATTTTGTTGTTGAATTGCTTTTAAATTGGCTAGAATCGTCGCAACACTTGGTATTTTCTATTGGTCTTGAAACTATTTCTTACTCATAATACTTTTTTAAGATTTATTTCCCATATTCGTGATATTGGACTTTTAAAGAAAAGTTATATATAAAAATATCATGTCAAAGTGTTTGTCGCTCTCATTCAAAACGGTTCGACCGATTTTAATGTCTTTTTTGTATATAGTGTAGGTGTGCGAACAGGTCTTAAAATATTTTTTTACTATTTTGCCCCCACCCCCTTATTATAAATGAAAGAACTGTCAAAATCAGTCCAGCCGTTTCAAAGATTAGCCGGAACAAACAGACGGACAGACAGACAAAAAATTATAAATTGGATTTTTGTTGCTAGTATCGTACCTATATACTTTCATATGCATTTAGTGAAAACCCGATAATTTGAAATTAAAAACAGACACTCGAATTTTATTTATATTTATATATAGATTACAAAGTAACGAGAATAAAATGATACTTTTTATTCATTTATTTATTTATTTAGAAACTTATCTATAAGTACACTATAATTAATATTGCAATATACAGTTCAGTATGATACGCCTTTACAGTGTATACAGCATTTACTTAAATTAAGGGAGTAACTATTACATAATTACATAATCATGTGTTAAAAATAGTTGAGAAAAACTATAATTAGAGTACGACATGCAAGGACAAAGCATATGATGATCTATATATCTTTATAAACTTATATAAAGATATATAGATATACTTATATAAAGATAAATAGATCATCATATAGATCTGTGAATTCACCCAGATAGTTGTGATCTATAGCAAGTATGAATAAAATCATAATACAATACAGCATCAATTGACGAAGTTTCTTCAGATCGAAGTGCCCAACTTTCTATATCCCAATCAATATGTGCATCCTGCTCTATAGAACTAGTTTAGAGGATCCAATTAGAATGAGATTGTGTTGGACAAGTTCCTACTAGTTGTACCTCGGTATTGATATTAGATTTTACTACAGGAAATGCCGTTAGATCGTAAAGATTTTACCTTTAAGCAAATTAGTGTATGCATCATATAAATATAATATTTTATATCAGACATATGCACAAAATGAATAACATATTTTCACTAAATGCATATTATGAAAGTATATAAGGTAGTAACATCAAAAACAATTTTTAACATTTTTGTCTGTCTGTCTGTTTGTTCCAGCTTATCTCTGAATCGGCTAGAACTATTTTGACGGGACTTTCACTCGCTGATAGCTAATGTTATAAGGAGTAACTTAGCCTACTTTTATTTTTAAAATTATGAAAATCGTTTAATTTATTTAAACTTACGCCCAGCGAATAGAGGTAAAGTATCTCGGTGAAAAATAATAAAATGTACTTTATTAGTACATCTTAAATTCTTTATAAATTTCTCAACTTTATACTTTTAGGACAATGGACATCAGAAATTTACCAAGTCTCCTTTTAATCGCATCTTGTATATAACTTATAACAGGCTTGGTTAAAATAACAACTTATAATGAATTATTTACTACCTTCAAGTTATTCCTCCATTAATTGGCATTACATAAGTCATAAATTACTAATTGAAGGTAACAAGTTTGATTCTCTCTCATTGTAATATATACATAGTAAAAGTTATGTAGCAAATTCGTGAACACAGTTAATTTATTTCTTCGTACGCGTGATAATTAAGCGCAATTTACGTCGCAAAAGTCACGTACGTAGAAGACAAGACGAACTTTACATGAAGGTGCCTTTAAAAATGTCAAATGACAAAAGATATTTTTAAGTACAAAAAGTTTAGTAAAAATACAATAGCAAAAGCAAAATTCTTAGATTTTATTTCTTTGATTCTATTTTCAACTCAAAGTTTTTACACCTATCTTTATTATAAAAATCTACTTTTACTTTACTTATTTTACAATAACTAACAGAACTGAAGAATAAAATAAATCCGTAAAGATAGTTTCATTTATAATGTCAAATATTCGAGTAAATCTAAGTATTAGAGCTGAATAAATAAAGACTTTTCAAATAATTATCATACTACTAACTATCTAACTACTATTACTACCCTTTATACATAACTAAATATTTGTAGTAGGTAACAAATATGGTTGGTTCATGCCATGGTCGGTTCAAATATAAAATAGGGAATAACTAAAATTAAACAACAGCTGGAAAATTGAAAAGTTCAGAAATGTACTAATATTTTGTAAGGACGAACCTCAGCCAATCCCGGGTGAGTTACTTATAATTACAAAGTTAAAATTATCAACCACATAAGTTAACGAAAACAGCCCGAAAAAAGCCCGGATAAGCACTTTCTAATATCTATGAAGAACCGATAACAGATGGAGTAAAAGAGTTTTAGAGTGGAGACCACGGCTAAGCAAACGTAGTGTAGGATGTCCTTCAGCTAGATGGAACAACTATATACCTATGTTAAGTGGCTGGCAGTGTATGTATGTAGAACTAAATTATGCTTCCATTCTTACTCATACG
Organism: Boloria selene; assembly: GCA_905231865.2. NCBI lineage: Eukaryota > Metazoa > Arthropoda > Insecta > Lepidoptera > Nymphalidae > Boloria > Boloria selene. The sequence continues at coordinate 1,460,416 of HG993149.1, forward strand.
ATTCGTGCGTCTGGGGGATATTTTTTTTATAGACCGTATTTCCTCTGATATTATGGTCAGAGCCCTTTTTTGCAATTTTTAACTATTTATTGAAGAACCTTGAAGGTTATGGATATTTATACAATTTTTAACTGCTTATATTGTTACATTTACATATGTCTTTAATGTTCTGGGGGGATGTTTGACCCATTCGATTGGTCTCATCATTTCTCATTTATCTGATGAAGCATTCATAATACACTATAATTCAGTTCTGTGGTGGGCACGGTAGAAGCCATATTATTGTACAGGATAGTGCATAGCACAGGTATAAAATAGCTTTAAGCAAATTCGTTGAGCACCCAACTCAAATAATATTATCTCTCTCGAACTTCGGACAGTTTTGCAAATTGACAGATACGACATTTAATGATTAATTGTTCCTGTCGTGGACTTAAGGAAATGCTAGGTAGTCTTCAAGTTGAATTATTGAATTAGCTATGGAATAAAATTAAATATTGAATTTCTATGGTTTGAATTACATTTACTTACTGCTTTATAATTTTTCGATGGAACAAATTATGAAAAATGAAAAAGAATATAAAATTCCCGTCTCATGATGAACTCTGAAACTACTTATCAGATTTTAGCGACTTTTTTAAATGTTTTATTTGTTCGAAGATCCTGCTTATTTGTTTTACTAATGGGGAAATAACACCTGGATTACAGTGAGAGAATCTGGTAAACAGGTAGTCGTTTTCAAACTACAAATTATAAGTCCAGTGTTACTGTTATTAGTTTTAAATAATTTATTGGTATTGTATATTATTTATTATTTAAAATTACTTTTTGTGTAGTTAATATTGACGTTAATAAATCAAAACGCTGAAGATTTTCGCCAGCGAGGGAGATTGGTCAATGCCAATAAATTTTTCCCGAAAAAGAATCTTCATCTTCATCTTCGTTCTTGACGAAACACAGACAAAATCAGGCTGATACATTTTCTGGTATTGTGTTGAGTTTAAGTGCTTAAGATAAAAGCAGTAAACTTTTGTGATTTAGTTATAAAAAGGGTTAAATTTTGCTGACAAGGTTATCTTTTAGTACCTTCGTTAAGATTAAGTTTATGAAACTGACTAAGGTTGGGTCTAGCAGACGGTAGGCTATAAATAATAATAAATAATATAAAACTCTATGCAACATTGTGTAAATTGTACCTAAATGGTACTTCTATGATAGTTATACAAATATTATAAAGACGTTAAGTATATAAGTTTGTTTGTAATAAATAAACTAATAATCCGCACAACCGATTTGAAGATAGAGTAAGAGTTTTACTCCGAAAAATGCCTTAGAGGGAAGAAAATGGAGAATCAACCATTTTTCAAGTAGGAGATACTAATACACATATTATTATAGTTTATAGTTTCTATGTAATAATAAGGTAAGGCAACCAGTGAGCAGCTCTTGTATAAAATTAATGTATATATTAATGTGGTATTAAAAAAATGTGTCAAGAGAAAAATTAACTTATCGCAATTTTTTAACGTCAATGATTTCGGTTGCTAATTGCTACATGAATATATATGAGAGTTGTAATAAATAGCGCTTTATGTTTCATGTAATTAACGTAATTTACAACATTCGTTGGGCTTACGACTGCATTTTTTAACATATTGCTCTAAATAATGTACTCCTGCCCGATTTTGGTCACTTTGACTAATCTCACTGAGACTACTAGAAGCAGAAGACATTATTACTAAATTACAGTACAAGTTAGTACAGTACGCGCAGATACAAGTGCATTGTGAATTCCTCTCACTCTCGTAGGTACTCCAAAGTGACAATACTCCGACATAAGGTGAAAGATCAGGCGTAGGACAACGGCTTTACGACTCGGTACGGCAAAACATCGTATAAAAGTCAAACCTAGGACTACGGAATCTGTAGTAGTACATGCCTATCATATTATAAGCGAGAAAAACCATAAACTCAAAATAGTTTGATAAAAAACATACGAATAAGTAGCAAATTTTCAAATTTTCAATAGTAGTTTTTAACCCTATTTGTCTATCATTATTCTCGGACAAGTCGCTGTTTGCAAAAGTAGGCGAAATTTTAAAAATTCAAGCTACATTGTAAAATGCCGAAGGCTGTTCCTACATGAATTGGCTGAATCATCCCAGTTTGAGTTCTGTTATATTTTTATGAAACAACTCTTCAACTAGAAATCAATATGCCAGAGTTAAAAAAAATCTTTTATTCGGCATATAACTAGGAGGTATATTTACGAAAATTAAAAAAAATAAATTAGGATCTATATAATAATAATCGAATTCCTGTAAAAATTGTTGAATTTTATACATAATTTTACCTCAAATCATATACTTCGCCGAACTTCTTAACAGTGACGAAGTTGTTTTTAAAATTCCGCACAATTTTTCCTTCCGGCGTCTTAAACCGAAGTGGAATACAAATTTGCTAACTTATAACAATAAATAAGATAAATCAGAGTAGGAACCTACTGTTACAGTTATTCAAAGTTTTATGACAAAGTAGAAGATTTATCTTTCTTGGCTTTACGATTTGTCTAAAAGTATTATTTTATTAGATTGTAGACGATGATACGAGCTTTGTTAGATTTACATAAAAACTATTTTATTCCATTTTTTACAGGTTCATTCAAATTATTGGTTATCGATATTTCGATAATTTAAAAGGCTTGACTGGTTTTGATGGGGTTTTACTGGCAGGTAGCTATTTTTTTTATTTTTTTTATATCGTTCTGAATTAGTGCTTGACTACGTTCCACCTGATGGTAAGTGGTAACGCAGTTGGAGATGGTAAGTCGCACTAATTCAGTAGCCACCTATTCACTCTTACCTTGAAGACACCCATATTGTAATCGGACGGAATGACTGACGCAGGCAGGTTGTTCCAATCCTTAGCCGCACGTATTATTATAAGAAGAGACTTATAATGATTGGTTCTGTTCAAACAAGTTTAAAGTAATTAAAGTAGAGACGAACCCGAGCAAAGCAAGGGAGCTCGCTAGTATAGAATAATAGTAATAATAATAAATGATAAAATTGCCATTTATTATTAAAAAACTGAACGAATTTCCGTCAACATATACTTATACTTCAGAATTACATAAAACACGTTACAGCTAACTTTTAGAGGCCGTTATCGGAAAATTTTAACATTTAATTAAGTTTTTGATTAGAAAGTACTCAATGCGAGGTATATTTTCTTTTGCGTGGATCACGTGATTGGTTTAATATTTATATTAAAGTTGAATGAGTAATATAGATCACACAGTAGTAGCTCAGTTGTATTGAGCTCGCTTGGGTAATTGAGTGAAGCAGATTCAGTCCCGGGTCTGTCACCTCTGATATTTTCATGTGCAAATTGAAGATTAGATGATTCACCCTCGCTTCGGGAACTAAAATACTTAAAAAGTATCTTATATGGTAACGAAAACCAGCTATAATGCAAAGTTTTGTCAAACTATGCCAGTGGTTTTCTATGTACAGACAGACACCAATCTAAAAACTATAGATTTAGTAATAACTATTTCAATAACATTTTCAAAAAAATATTTATTGTACAAATCTGACTCCAAATCTGATTTAAAGTATAGATTTTATTCACACTACACAAAATCTTGGTTTCTCAGACATGAAAAGAGCAAAAATGAGCTAAGCTGGCTTAAATGAAATACTAAAACATTCTTTATAGCTTGTTAGTTATTAACAGTTAAAGCTAATAAATAGTTGATAAATTGCACAACTTTTATAAGTTGGATATAAAAATTATACCACAAACATCAATAAAATTAAGTTTTGAAATCATTAAATCAATTGAGAAAATCTCTCACGTAAGAACTTACTGAACGCTTCCCGATGGTCTTATTTGTTTTAACACTTTTCCAAACGACTAGAACATTTTAAATGAGTTTTAAAAATGTAGTATTGAATTTATATGTTATCTACTGGACTTCAACTGTCCGGCTTGAGATTCCGTTTAATATTAATAACCTGTTTTTCGTAGGAAATGTATAAATAAATAAATAAATAAATATGTTGGGGCAGTGTAATAACACTGCGTAGCTACGAAGGATGCTTGTGTTACGGATACCAGTTGATATACTACATATATAAGTTTAAATATTATAAGAAACACCCATGACTGGAGTACAGACATTCGAGTTTAACAAACGAATGCCCCCAGCGGGACTCGAACCCGCGACCGCTGGCGCTAGAAAGTATGGTCACTACAAACTGCGCCAAATGTGTCATATGTATGTAGTAAAACTTTCAACGATCATGACTTTCATACAAATGAAAATAAGTATCATACATTTTAATCAATGTCGATAGTCAAATATACGAAAGTGTTAGATAATCTTAATACATAAAATCTAATGATCATTGAGCACGAAAATGATGCGAAAACCGCTTGAAAAAAGATCTTTGGCAGGGAGGTAGTTTATAGTTTATATATAGAACGGATTTTTCAACACGCTGGACTAAGGATGTGTAAGGGCTCTCGAAAGTTTATATGAAGGTCCTTTATTGTTTGTGGTAAAAACTTTAAATTTGGCAGGCACCTAGGGACGTACCCGAGCGAAGTGAGGGTGATTCGCTAGTCCAAAATAACTTTATTTATGTATCGGTACCCTTATTGAGTAACAAAATTTCATATTTTAATTTTTAAACTTATATCTTTATTAATACTAATTTTGTTTGTAATCAAAATCTATGAAGTAAAGCATACAAATAAACATTTATTTCTAGAACCTAGGGACTAAAGGAAGCGAAGCGAGGGTGAATAACTAGTTAAAATAAAATAAAAAAATTATATTCTTTATAGCAGTAAATTATTATTTATGTATTATTAGCATTTTCCGCGGCTTCGCATGCGTTCTAATGACCGGAAACCAAATTTTGTCTCAGTCGCGCAGTATGGTGCTTCATAGGACTAACGCCCGTCCTTCCCGATTTTGCAACATTTTTCATTGATTGTCCGCTCCTATTGGTCTTAGCGTGATGAAATATAGCCTATAGCCTTTCTCGATAAACGGACTATCCAACATAAGAAGAATTTTTCAATTCGGACCAGTAGTTCCTGAGATTAGCGCGTTCAAACAAACAAACAAACTCTTCAGCTTTATAATATTAGTATAGATTTAGGTAACATAAATACAAAACATAGGTTGTAGAGACATTATTATTTATTAAAAATATGTGATGAATTAGCAAATTATAAGCTAACGTCGCATTGCAGTCAGACGCTCAATGCCCGCGATTCTGCGCGTCTAATGAAGACGTTCATTGTCTTTCACCTTACAATCGAATGGTGTAATTACTAGAAAGTGTCATCTTAAATACCTTTGAGAATTTTGCATCTAAATTGTACTCTTTGTAGTCTAGTAATATAATAGTGTCTGGAAATAAGATGAGCAATATTTATATAATTTACTTTCTCTTAATTAATTCTTGATTCAATTTTATAGCCTTAGGTTTTTTAATAAAATTTTGAAAAACTTTTTAATTTTATTAAAATCTATTCAGAAATCAAGCTTAAAAAAGTAAGAAACACGCATATATACAAAAAGGGGACTACATTTTTTTCGGATTTTGTTGCGGTTTTCATGACAAGTTTACTTAAAAAACAAAAGTTTATTTTTTTAACGTTTTTATATATATCACATTAAATTCTACTTTTAAACAATAGCATTATATTCTAATAATAAAAATTCAATTGCAATAATCGTGCTAATTCACATTATGAACTAAAAATTATTCTAACCAACTTCTATTTAATGTAACGCTTTCTCGTGGCTCCACACAAATAAACGTTTTCTCTAACATTCAACTACTATAAGTACACAGATAGCCTTACTCAATAAATAACCTATAAAAGCCAAAATTGTATCAGTATTTCCAGAGATAAGCGCGTTCAAACGAAGAAAGAAATTATTGACATATATATTATGTAATTACATCTTTATATAATTACACTAGCGGCACGCTATGATGGCCGGTTTGACACATTACAATAGTGATGTGGAATGTCAATTTATTCTCGAACAAAAAACAATTAAGTTTTGTTTTTGTACCTGATTAAATAGGTTTAATAAAACAAAAATGTATATGTTTATTTAATTTATTTGAACGAACTGAATATTTGAATGAAAATGAATATACATACTTTATATGCACACAGGAAACATATGAATACAAAAGATACCAAAAAAGGTGCCACAAAAGGCCATAATTAATCAGATTCGTCCATACTACTATTTTCACTGTCGTCACTGCTATCATCACCTACATTAATAATTATATGTTCGTTTTCTATAATATTATCTATTTTCACATCTCTTTCATAATCTTCCCTTATTAATTTAACAGTTCTATTCACAACCTTTTCCCAGTCTCCTTTAGTCACATGTTCACAAGCTTCTTCTAATAATTTTAGCATTTTTTTTGTGGTAAATGGGGGTTCTGTATTGTGTCTTGCAGCATATCCCTTAATTTGAGCCCACACCAACTCAATCGCATTATACTCACAATGGTAAGGCGGTAACCGTATAACTCTGTGCCCATGTTCTAATGCTATTTCGTCAATGACGTATCGGATCTTGGTTGGTTTGTTTTCTTTTAAAAGACGTACTAATTCCGCTTTTAACATATTCATGTTTGCATCTACGCCATTTTTACGAAGCCATGCGACGATATCAGCTTTCTTTTGGGATTGGGCAGGTGGCTTGTCAATTTGCATCGAGTGGTATGGGGCGTTGTCCATAATTATAATAGATGGTTCAGGGAGGCTACACAACATTGAGGTAAACCATTCAGTAAACTTTTCTCCATTCATGTCTTCATGATAGTCTCCAGTGGTTTTTGACGCAAAAGCCATGAGAGAACCTTCGACAAACCCGTTGATGGTTCCGGCGTGACAAATTATAAGTCGCGATCCTTTTCCTACAGGAACTTTGGAAGTAGATGCTGCTGTGTCATCGTTCCAAGAACGGCCTACAGTATGGTTAGCATTAAGCCATGTTTCATCCAAGAACACAACATTTTGCCAATTTTTGATTTCTTTCACTTGCCGTAAAAAAGTATACCTTGCCATCGCTATATCAAATCTTTCCATCAATATTTTGCGTTTGTTACATTTTTTGTATCGAAATCCAATGGTCTTCAAAATCTTCGTTAAAGAACTTTCCCCACCGAAGAATAATCCAGCTTCCTTCAGTGAATGCACCAACTTTTTTCTTGTTGGATACTCCTTCTGTAAATAGTAGCCGTAAACATGTCTTCGGATAGCATCGGCATCAAAGCTATCGATGCCTACGACTGGTTTTGCTCGTTTTCTCTTTTTTGGTGTGTGAAGTTTATTTTCTTCTGTGCCAGTCTCGCCATATTTTTTTTTAGTTATCCGTCTAACAGTTCGTTGTCCAATATTAAGCGCATCAGCTACGCGTTCAACCACTGACGTTATAGGTAAAATTGGCCCTCCATTTTGAGCTTCACGATCGAAATAGTTACGAAGGCGTATTACGAACTCACGTGTCTGACTATTTAGAACAGTTCTCTGCGTACGTTCGGTCATATCGACGAAATCCACAACAAAGGGCTTGAACAGAGTCCAAATTAACGAGCAAGGGTCAACAGTAATGCAGTATCAATATTTGAAATCCAAAGCCAGGTCAAAACTATATCACAATCGCATTGCACTGACAGTTTATACTTTTCGAAGCAACGTCAATTCGAAACTGCTTTGTTTTGCATTGAGCATTGACGCGAGTTTGCCGGAGGTAGTAGTTGTGCTAGCCAGCGATCCTATGTGACGATCGTATTAGATTCCATTTTTAAAAATTTTCAATTTAGAAAACCAAATGCCGAGTTGTGGTATATATCATATAAAAATAAAAATTTTACCTTTTGTATGAAACAGCTGATATTTTTTTGCGATTTCAGAGGTTTGTCCACATAGTGAAAATTGTTCATATTCACAAGTACATTCACCCCTTAAATGGTGCAAACTGATTTTTCTACACTTGTATACATTTTAGAAATCAATTTAATAAATAAATTTTGAGTCCTAAACCTAAAACTACATTCGATAAAATTTATGAATCTCTGCACAATACTATCGTCAATAAAGTAATACAATTATTTCCTTCAAAGTCGTTATCAATTAATACGGAACTTCATGAGCGGACAAACGTCAAACCGGCCATCATAGCGTGCCGCTAGTATAGTATAGACTTTTTTACTTATAACAAACGTTTTTTTTTCTATAGTTTTAAATCGATTAATCGTCAAAAATCCACTTACTTCTTGTTATCAGTTTAAATTATGTTGGGACATATATGTTGGGACATTTTTACAACAGCGCCATCTAGTTCCATGGTAAGATACGAGGCTTGTGTTACGGATACCAGCTAGTTGATATACTACACATATAAATTTTTAAATACATACATAATATAAAAATTAATAATAGTTCAGGCCTAATTAACATCCCACTACTGGGTACGGTTCTTCCCTCAATGCAAGAGAGATCAGACCATACTGCATTTGACTAATTAAACCTCTGGACAAATGCGGGCTAACAAACTGTAATTCTAATTAAGCTATCAGATATCAAGTTTCCTCACGATTTTTTCTTCAATCTTCGCAAGTGGTTGCCAAATATTGACATGTCCCTAATACCTAGTGTCCACAAAAATCCCTAGATGATAAGAGTGTTAATAACAATGTGAGATAAAAGAAACTATCTCTAGAATTCCTATTTTAAGATATCATTCTTATTCAGAAAAGTTTTGTCGCTATTTATTCGAGCTATTAAAATATAGAATTGCCTGAAAACTTTTTTAAAAGCACTTGTTGCATAAGTATTATATTACAATGAAGATTTTATGTTTTATTTATATATTATATTCTTTATTGCACTTAAATTACAAAAAATATATAGAAAGTGAAGTGGACATATTTATTGTACTTTTATTATTATTTTAACTACCTTTTTAGAAAAAGAATCGTAAATATTGGAAAAAGCAAATTATAAGTTATTTTTTCTTTATATAAATATTCTAATAGATAATAAATGCAACCATAACAAATAAACATAATTTTGTTACTTAAAAAACATGAAAAGAGCAATGAAAAGGTCTAATTATTTTCGTTTCTTTTAAATTCAATGAAATCTAGGAATTTCCTATTCGATTGCACTAAAATTATTGATCTAAAATGGAAATCACACAACCTTACTTACTAATACTACTTTCACACAACTGTACTTCACTACATAGTATAAAACAAAATCGATTCCCGCTGTCTATCTGTCCCTATAAATGCTTAGATCTTTAAAACTACGCAACGGATTTTGATGCAGTTTTTTAATAGATAGAGTGATTCAAGACAAAGGTCTTAGTATATAATTTGTCAAGTTTATGTATACATTTACTAGAGTAACCTTCGACTTCGCTCGCGCTAAATCTAAATATATTATCACTAGTACCTACTAAATATTATATTTGTATATAAAAATAACTTAATTGTAAAATTTAGAAACATTAGCTGAATTAAGAAGAGTGTCTTAAACAAAGTTGTAAGCCACAGCTCAAAACATTTAATATACTTTAAAGAACAACTATTTTAAAACTATTCCTACCTACAATGTCCCATAAAAGCTTAGTTTGCTATTCCTCTAAGAATAGTAAAATGCTTGGCAGTATTCTTTCAAACATTTATCGTAAATCACTGCAAACGTTCTAAATGTACTAAAATTGGTTCCAGAGGTCTTATAAAAATATTTATTGTCCCCAAAACTTTACTGAATTTAATTTTAAGACTATTTTTAGGAGGTATTACAAGTGATAGATATTTTGGATAACCTTTTTTGAATTACTGTTCGGTTATAATGTTTAATATTCAATTTTAGATGCCAAAAATCACTGTTTTTAACCCACTTCAAAAAAGGAGGAGGTAATTTGTAAATTTTGTTCTAGAGGGAAACCAAAATGCTGAAAATTTTAAATTATGTATAAATTATTGAAGTAAAACCAATTTAATTGCCTCGATTTCAGTAGTCAAGAGTAAATGTATAATTTCATTACAGATTAAGACCACTGGCCTAATTTTGATGAAGATTGGTATGATGATAGGCTTCGCTGACGCTAAACGGGTGAACCTGAGCGAAGAGAGGGTAAGTCACTAGAAGAATATAAATAATGTTCACAGCATACGAGAACGAATCGAATGCTTTACAGCAATCATGGTCACGGGAGAGCAATCATGGTCACGGGATGGGTGTGCATTCGAAACGTCGGGAACCAAAAATCATAATAAATCCGCGACAAAATCCGAAAAGATAGTTTCATTTATAATGTCAAGACGTATTCGCGTAAACCTAAGAAAGTACTAAGCATACGAGAACCTTAGTTCTTAATATCATCCTTATATGCTCAAAGAAGTAAAAGTGGGCTTGAAGTACAAGTCTCAAAATATTAAGTAAAAAATTAATATGCAAATCAAAAGAAACTATTAAAGAGCGAACAAAGCTAGAGTCAAAAGTCAATTTGCAAAAGTTGACACGTAAATAACAATTTTAATTATCATTTACGAACCCATTATATTAGTTAATAGAAATTAAATTATTATGTTTTGTCGTAAACTATTAGCAAAAGCTTCTCCGGTCTCCCAAACTTTTCAACTTTGTGGAACTCGTTTGGCTCAGTTGGTAGTGACCCTGCCTTCTGCGCCAGCGGTCGCGGGTTCGAGTCCCGCTGGGGGCATTCATTTGTTGAGCACGAATGTTTGACTCCAGTCATGGGTGTTTATATTTATATTATGTATGTATTTAAACTTATATATGTAGTATATCAACTATCTGGTATCTGTAATACAAGCCTCGTAGCTTACCACGGAACTAGATGGCGCTGTTGTAAAAATTGTCCCAACATATTTATTTATTTATTATATTTACTATACCTAAGTGACTGTTGACTGTTGTGACTATAAAGAAAAAAATCGACTTTATATCGTACTAGCATTTCCCGCGGCTACGCACGCGTTTTAAAGATCGGAAACCAAATTCTTTCTGAGACGCACGGTATGATACCGCACAGAACTAACGCCCGCTCTTCCCGTTTTTGCAACATTTTTCATTGATGCTCTGCTCCTATTAGTCATAGCGTGATATAATATAGCCTATAGCCTTTCTCGATAAACGGACTATCCAACACAAAAATAAATTTTAAATCAAACTAGTACTTCTTGAATTAGCGCGTTCAACCAAACAAACAAACAAACTCTTCAGCTTTATAATATTAGTATAGATTGGTTCTTATCTTAAGAACGTTATAACTAACAATGCCATTTTTGTCATTCTTGGTGAAATTTAGTACATAATATGTATGACCATTGTGTACTAAAAACTAAATAAAGCTGTTAAAGCTTAAAGGCGTAACATTCATAAACACTTGCGTTTATAATGTTAAATGTTAATTAATTCTATTTCTTTTAAATTATTAATATCTTTGTTATCCCTCAATTTATAAAATAATAATGCATGTGATTACCTATAAGAAGAAATACAATTATATTTATAATATATTATGTAAATTCATTAAAGTTATTGTAATTTCTGTTGGTTATCCAAACAAATAAATAAATATTTGTAAGAAAAACTAAACAAAATAATACTAAAATTGTGTAAAGTTGAAATATTCAAGTCACAAAACCCATCATGTGAGAACGCTCCGCATTATACGTAACTGCGCCACGTAACCACGCAACGATTGCTTTTTCTATGTTTATCTTATTCAAATTCAATACTGTCATTGAATCACAGTACGACACGAATTTCTTAGTAACGGTTAAGCATATTTCAGTTACTATGTATAAATATTTCATTTTTCACACAAAATTTTAACTTAGTTGGAAATATAACTTAACTCATATAGGGCATTCGTTTGTTAAAACTCGGATGTTTGATATTTGTACTCCAGTCATGGGTGTTTATATGTAAACTTATATATGTAGTATATCAACTATCTGGTATCCGTAACACAAGCTTCGTAGCTTACCACGGAACTAGATGGCGCTGTGTGTAATAATGTCCCAACATATATAAAGCCCCAAATATTATAAAAAAATATTTAACATAACCAAATTTTCTTCTTTGTTCCAGAGTCATGAAGTATGCATAGTATAAATATGTATATTATGTACAAACATTGTATAATATATAACAATTGAAAACCATATTAAGTGTTCAAGTAGAAATTGAAATATAAGTATGAGTAACAATTTTTTTTTAATTGCAAGTATCGAACCCACTATATTTAGAGAAGATCGGATGATGTATTATCCTTTAGAAGAGGCCTATTAGTATATTTGACGACAAGTTTGGCTCAATGGGAAGTGCCCTACTTTCTGCGCCAGCGGTCGCGGGTTAGAGTCTCGCTGGGGGCATTCATTTGATAAACTCTGATGTTTGTTTTCCAGTCTTGGGTGTTTATATTTATAATATGTATGTAAACTTATATACATAATATGTAGTATATCAACTCTCTGGTATGCGTAACACAAGCCTCGTAGCTTATTACGGAACTAGATGGCGCTGTGTGTAATAATGTCCCAACATATTTATTTTATTTATTTTATCTTATGACCACAAAAAAATTACATCAAAATTCATCATTGATATTTAAATTTAACTCGCAATCTCTGTAAAAACGAGTCCCTTAATGTAAAATCGATATAGAAAAAACGATATAATGTACTTACACGTTCAAAGCAAATAATATTTTGAGGCAAGATTTCCATACAGCTAATGTATGATACATATAATAGGGGACCAAGGATCGCTCCTTGTGAGACCCTTTTAGGAGAGAGCAATAAATCAGACCTTAATGGAGTGTGGGTTCTTGGTAGGCCTATATGTAATATTTCTAAATTCCAGACTGACCGGGGTCGTGTCTGAAACTAAATGACGTGAATATTGAGTAAGTTGAATGCTGACACGGTTTTAAGCTTTCTATGACATAATGATTAGATATAAGTCGGAAATTACATATTATTTTATTTGTTAAACAATTTGTTAATTTAAATGTTTCATTTTCAATTTTTCATTTTTTGTTCTCTTTTACCATACTTAGGAAATACTTTCTATGTAAAAGGTCACGCGTTCGAGTCCCGCCAGTGGTATTCGTTTGTGTGATAAACGCGAATATTTATAATATTGATGTACGTATGTTTTGATATTTATAATATTTATATACGTAATCATATTATGTATAATGTATCAAATATCTAGTAACGATAACACAAGTCTAGTTCACCACGGAACTAGATGCTAATGCTAAATGCTAGATGTGATAATTTCCCAACACATAGGTATTTATATATTTACACTATCATTGGCGAGGAAGATAATGCATAAAATACACAAAAAACCATACATTCGAAGTGTTCACTTTTCCTTTTGAGGTCTTTCATGTAGTAAATTTATTTATGAAATGGGGTAAAACTTGTATTATCCACATAATATATACCAAGACAAAGGGTATTGTTATGAAATGATTCATAATATTATGTTTAGAACAATGTGTATTAACATTACATAAAGGCACAGATCACATAATGCTGTACTTGAAAAGAGAGTGAGTACGTTAGGTATTTACTGTGTGTTTATTTTAAACTAGTGACTCGCCCTGGTTCCGCTTGGATTCTTATAAGAAAAGGATATGAATAAGTTGGGCTATTTTTACAACAGCGCCATCTAGTTCCATGGTAAGCTACGAGGCTTGTGTTACGGATACCAGATAGCTGATATACTACACATGTAAATTTTAAGTACATATTATAAATATTAACACCCATGACTGGAGAACAAACATTTAACATTGTTTAACAAATAAATGCCTCTAGCAGGACTCGAACCCGCGACTGCTGGTGCACAAAGTAGGGTCTCTACCGACTGAGCCAAACGTGTCGTAAGTCGTCACAGATACGCATAATATATTACTTGCCAAAAGCTGAGCTTTGTGAGTGTTCGCGTAGTTTTTGTAACGGGTAATAATTTTTTAAAAGTTGATAATGTTTATTTTTTAATGGTTATATAATTATAGTTTTTTCATCTAGATATAAAGTTAAATGACTATGTTAAAGCATAAATATATAGGCGTTACAGTTTTTCAGTAAAGTGTACAACAAAATTCCCAAGTTGCGGGATAGTGTTACCAAGCGAAACCTTCCTTTTGAATCACTCATCTATTGATAAGATCCGCATTCAAATCCATCGCGTAGTTTTAAAGATACAAGCGTAAAATGACGAGAAGCGACTGCTTTATATTATGTAAGATACTCGTAGCTCATCATGAGTTTTCGCTTTCTTCTATTTCAAGTTTAAATTATGTTTATTTCTAATTTAAGAGAAACCTAATACAACTTAGAAAAAACATAAAACTTTCATAATAAATTGGACTCCTTCAATAAAAAAGCTTATCAAAACTTTCCAGAAGAAATTCATATTGCTTAAGAATTATAAAAAAATGGAAATGAAAGAACGTCTTAACTTATAACCAATATTTGATATTTTAAACAAGACAATCTTATATTTTCTGAAATGTTGTGTAAAATAAAAATAAATGTTGCTAAACGGAAAACTCGAGAATGGCACGACCACAGAAGGTTTTCATAAAGATAAGATAGTTTGTAAAAAACTTATACTAAAGGGGGATTGCTAGTTTTAAATAAAACTATCTTTCCGGACTTTTTCGCAGATTTATCGGCGAACTAAAAATCTAAATAAATCCGGCAAAATCACTAAAATATTATTTAAACGTATACATACATATAATGTACGTCGTGTACACTGTTCTTAAAACTTTATATGATACAAAATTAAAGTATGGGTTGTATTTTTAAGAAAATTTACATATTTTATAAACAGTAAATACCTATTCAACAAATTTTCATACACTTGCAGTTATAGAAGAATATACACCAATTTTATTTTCATGTATGATATTATGCTCTATGTGCTAACACTTATTGTTATGTGGATAAAAGCTTGTAGTTATATAGTACAGAAAAATATAAAGGCAGTGGTAGCCCAGTGGTAACGAGATTGCTTGAAAAATCGAGTGAAGCGGGTTGCAATCTTCTGATATTTTCGTGTGCGAATCATCACTACATAGTATAAAACAAAGTCGCTTTCTCTGTCCCTATATCCTTTTGTACGCTTAAATCTTTAAAACTACGCAACGGATTTTGATGCGGTTTTTTTTAATAGATAGAGTGATTCAAGAGGAAGGTTTATATGCATAACTAGCGAATCCCGCGGGTTTGCCTGTGCTAAATCTAGGAAAAAGCCCAAGCGAAGCGAGGGCGAGTACAATAATAATATGATTACAACTTATCTTACAGTGAAGTGAAAACATCGTTAAGAACTGGATGTCTAAGAGAACTATTCAAGTTTTCGAAAGACATATATACTTTGTAGTGTGCCAAGCTTCACTTGGTAAGCGTAAAATACTATAGCCTGATCCCCCTCATATTGAAGCCTACGCCTGGCAGTGGGATGCTAAAGGTCTAAATAGATAAAAAAATAGAAAGAAAAAATAAAAAAATGTTAAGCCCCGTTTACATTCATCACTTCTGTATAAAAAATAATAAAAACTTAAAAAGTCTTAAACTACTAAAGGGAAGTCTTCAAATAAAGCGAATGTTCATTCATAAAATGAAAAGTTTCACACTTAAAAGCGAAAGAACTCTCAAAAGTGTCTTTACAAGAGACGGTAATGAAAACGATTTGGAAAAATATATGCCATTTTTAAACCTTTATTATTTTGTTGTCTTAACACGTAAAATTATGACAAGACTAGTGACTCACTGTCGCTTTGCTCGGGTCCCTTTCCTATTTCCTAAGTTTGAAATAGTTGAACCATATAACAAGCTATCAACGTCACGTTTGGCGTAATTTTTAGTGATCCTACTAGCCCCAGCGGTCGCGGGTTTGAGTCCCACTGGGGGCATTCATTTGTTAAACTCGGATGTCTGTATCCAGTCATGGGTGTTTATATTTATAATATGTATGTATTTAAACTTATATATAATATATGTAGTATATCAACTATCTGGTATCTGTAACACAAGCTTCGTTACTTACCAGGGAACTAGATGGCGCTGTGTATAATAACGTCCCAACAAGCTATAAATTTATCAAAATCTGTCTAGTAGTTTTCTCGTATTAGGATTTCCGAGAACCGGATTTGTACCCGCATCATGCGGTTATCTCTATGCTACTAATATACTTATATATAAAGTAAAAAATGAGTCCATATTAATTTAAAATATACATTTTGTAGTGGACCGAATTGTGAATCTAAACAATTACCGAATGCACTCGAACACACACAAAACATTTCATGAAAATCTGTCCATCCGTTTATGAGTTTAATTACATACATACTCACAGAAGTTTTTTATATATAGATATATAAAATATTTCAAGATTTTTTTACCTAATTTATTCTTTCAATGAAAGATAATATGAATGTTATAAAAATATTTGACATTACTGTTTTCCTTATTAAAGAAAGGTATGATATGATGAAAACAGGAAAACAGATAAATTCACGTCCGCCTTCGTAAGGTTGTTATTTCGAATGCTAGAATTTACCTTTAGAATGAAATTTATTACACAGAAGAATTATTTTTGTCAAAATATTATAAAATGTACGCCTTTTTATGTAAAATATTAAATTTCTGGCTTAGATCTCAATTGAACTTGAGGTTAGGGTTGAGGTTAGATAGATTCTGATTAACCCCTTAACCTTACAAGGCTCTACTAACTTCTTATCACTTCAATATATTTAGATATTTTTATTTATTCCAAATACAAAGGTGATAAGAAATCAAATAATTCCGAAAAGATAGTTATTTAGAACGCTTTGAATTTATTAATAGTAAAAATAAGCTTATCTAAAACTTTTTATTAACAGGTAAAGTAAAGGGAGGTTTTATATTATATCATCAGCCCTTTTTTTTAACGTCCCACTCCTGGGCACAGGCCTTCCTTAGTACGAGGGGGCCATAGTCCACCGCGCTGGCCCAGTGCGTGTTGGCGGACTTCACATATCTTTCGAAAACTTGCTAGGTTTTCTCAGACATGCTGGTTTCCTCACGATGTTTTTCCTTCACCGTGAGACAAGTGTTAGTCATGATATAAATGAACACATGAAATATCAGAGGTGCGAGACCCGGATTTGAACCTGCATCACTTGGTTATCCAAGCGAGCGCGTTACCGCTGGGCTACCACTGCCTTTTGGCGTTTTATATAATATACATTATACATATTCTATAGTTAGCAACTAGTTTTGATTCAAGAAGGTTAAAGATGTCCAATGACCACTAAACTAAATTTGCAAAGCTTATCTCAAAAACCAACAAGGGTCAAATGATTTACATGAAGCGGTTTTCCAAAGGATCTTTAGATTCTATTGCCTATAGTTATATAATACGTCCTACCTATACTATTTTATAAGCTAGGCACGTTCTTAGCCCGATTGGGAAATAATCTTTACTAAAATTACAAAGTTGAAGAGTTTATTTGGTTGAACGCACTAATCTCAGGAACTACTGGTTCGAATTAAAAAAAATGTGTTAGATAGTCCGTTTTTTGAGGAAGACTATAGGCTATATTACATCACGCTACGACCAATAGGAGCAAAGATGAAATTGAAAAAATGAAAAAATTTTGCAAATACGGGAAGGGCGGTCGTTCTGTGAAGTACCATACTGCGCGACTTAGAAAGAATTTGGTTTCCGGTCTTTAGAACGCGTGCGAAACCGCGGGAAATGTTAGTGCTTAATAATAAACAAATTAAAGATTTTATGTAAAGATGAAAGAATACTGAATATATCAACTATCTGAAATCCGTAACACAAGCTTCGTATCTTACCACGGAACTTGATGGCGGTGTTGTAATAATGTCCCAACATATTTGTTTATTTATTTTATTGATCCGCGACAAAATTCATAAAGATAGTAACCTAAGGAAGTATTATGTTATAGCCAGTTTTATAAATACGCCTAATTTCGATTAATTTTATAATCATCATAGTTATTGTTTTAAGTATGACAATAGCAGCATAGCAAGAAAAAAAATGGTTCTGTAATAGATAAAAAAAGACATTCTGTAAAGATTGTTTACTGTTTATCAAACACCAACCATTTTACTATTAGACGAAAAAAAATTATATAAACTTTGTACTTTAACGGTTTGAACGTCGTAAAAGCAATGTGTTTCGTTTATTTACTTCCAGATGTATAACAGATTTCGTATGCAGATTTGAAAAGGTTGTTAAAAACAAACACAAAGTTTGTTTTAGGCGCAAGATGGAAGACATGATTCATTCATGCCATTTAGCTTTCGCAAACCAAGCGAAGATATTTAGCTTTTCAACTTGTATAAATATTACATATTCAAGTACAAGGGTTTTCCTTATTTTTGTTAAGAACAGCCTTTATTGGCCTGTTGCTAACTTTACTTAATTTTTCTATTAATAATAATTAAACTGAACTAGCAACCCACTCTCGCTCCGCTCAAGGCAAGCATATGAATAAAATTGAAGTGTCTATTTTTAATTTCGATTTAACAGCTTCTCACTAAATGGATATGAAAATATATTCAGTACTTACATCAACAAAACAATTTTTATTTTTTTTTGTGTGTCTGTTCCTTAAACTTCTGGAACTTGAGCCCTAAATACGTTTTGAAGGTAGAGTACGTATATATTTCTGAGACAAGTTATATTTTCCCACGGTAAAAAGTATACTATAAGTTGACTTAAAACAGGTACCATTGTACTAAATTTCATCAAAATCTATCCAAAGGTTTTCTCGTAATACGTTTCCAGACAGACAGACCTAGAGACTAAAAATTATAGATGCGGCCTATATATTATTGATACTACTATTTTAATAAGATTTCCCAATAATCTTGTAAATATAATTTTACATACTAAAGTTAACAGTTATCACCCATAGTATTTATTCTTTCTTCGTATTCAGTAGGCGTTATTGATGTAAAGAATTTTTTAAACCAAATCAACGGCATTTGTGGTAGTACAGACAGACGTTGTCAATCTACTAAATTACGTTAAAAAACATTCTTACCTCAACATTATATTTAAACAATTTTAAGTAACAATCAAAAGACTAATTAATATAAATTACTTTCTTAATTTTAAATACGAGTATCACTCAAACACATAAAATTCCAAAAAGACATACAAATTTTCATTAAAACCTGAGCCACCATTCAGTTAGAGAGCTGAAATGGAAACTCAGTGGTTCTATATTAATTTGTGTGCTACCAGAAAATAGTCGGTAAGTCTAAAAAGCGTATAACTTGACTTCTATCAAAAGTACATTTAAGAAGGGTTCTCTGATCTAGTTTACGACGGTTTATTCGCAAGCGAAATTGGATATTTCATTTTTTGTATGAAAATTCAATTTATTTTGTTATGTAAAGCCAAAAAATTATTGTGAGGGACTGAAACTTAGAGTCTTTGACTGCTGAAGGTTAAAATTATTGCCAGTTAATAATATACAATTGCAGTGATAAGAAAATAGATGAATTACCTCATTCTTTCTACAAGTTATAGTAACTACAATTTATATTATGTCGTATTTCTGAACTAGCCTTATCGTATAGTGAATAGGTTTTTTGAGAACAGATTCTTGAAAATGCATCATCTTTTTCAACCAAAACACTTACGGGCAGTCAGATATGCACTTTTTTCCTTCTACTCTTGTACTTCGGTGGGAAAGACAATTAGCAACAAACAGTAAGAGATCAGAACTCTATGTTCTTTACAAAATACTGCAAGTAAAATAAGACAAACTTCCTAACTCAAAGCTGTTACTGAGTATTTCTTAACAAAAAACAAAATGATGTATTTTGGCTCGACCTGGGACTCAAACTCAGGACCTCGAATCTGCTACCCTGCATGCAAGCAAGACTACATAGGTGGTCGTTACGTTTTTATAATAATTAGATTTATATTATTTGTTAGTGATATCTATATTTAACATGAAAATTATTATATATCATATCATATTAAAATAAAAACTTTTAAATAAACAAACTTTCATTTTAGCTTTCAAATGATATAACATGTATCAA
Source organism: Boloria selene (assembly GCA_905231865.2). Classification (NCBI taxonomy): domain Eukaryota; kingdom Metazoa; phylum Arthropoda; class Insecta; order Lepidoptera; family Nymphalidae; genus Boloria; species Boloria selene. The sequence continues at coordinate 1,480,614 of HG993149.1, forward strand.
AACCATCCATATTAATTTATTTGACGGGATAAAGCTTTATAAATAGTTAACTTTCGAATTTATTTTATAAAAGTTTCCTAATAAATTAATTTTTCAACGAAAAATTATTGATATATCAGCAAACGGTGGCTTTGAAAAATTACTACATACTATAATCTCTTTTAATTAAAAAAAATGTATGAAAATGACGTATATATAAAAGGTTATCAATCACAGTGACTATGATGTATGGTATTTACGTACATAAGATTATATTAATGAACTAGCGAATCGCCCTCGCTTCGCTCGGGTTTGTCCCTAGGTTCTGCTAGTAAACAAAAAAATATAACCTCCTTCTTTTTTGAAATCGGTTAAAAGTAGTCTAAGTTACGCCTTATAATATTAGTTATCTGCAAGTGAAAGTATCGTCAAAATCGGTCCAGCTGTTCCAGAGATTAGCCGGAACAAACAGACAGACAGATAAAAATTTATAAAATTGATTTTTCGATGCTAATATCGTATATAGTAGTTTCATACTAATTGAGTGAAAAGCTGTTCATTTGAAATTAAAAACAGACAAACGGTTTTCACTAATAGATAGATTGTGTCATGAAGTAAGAATGAAGAATTGTGTAAATTGACTGATACGATGTTGGTTAAAGATTACGTACCTAATGATGCTAACTTTGAGGTGTTCGGCGTGCGTTAGATGAAAACAATGTATGACTGTCAAACGAATGAAGCGAAGATAAGCCATAGAATGATGTACTCCCGACCGATAACGGCCACAGCGGCCAATCTGCACTGGCAATTTTATATTGCACAAGTGTATCATATTCTGATGGGACGCATTCTCGACATGACTAGTGAGAGTTAAGGCGCAGGACCGACGGCTTTACGTGCTCTCCGAGGCACGGGGGTGACTCACCGCCAACTTCCCAACTCCGGGCTGTTACTGAGGCTTACTAAACAGAAAGACTCAATAATTAAACTTGGCCCAACCCAGGAATCGAACCTAGGACCTCTCGATGTATGATCGTACATGCTAACCACTACACCACCGAGGCAGTTACAATTTGAATATCGTTAATATATACAATATTCAAGCGTCCATATCTGAATTCATAAACGGATGAATATTAAGAGAGTTTCAAAGGTTTTAATGATTTAAATCAGTCTCTCGTCAAACATCAAAGCGGACTTTCGATTTGTAAAACGTTTGTTTTATTTATATTCTGTCAGTATTTGTATATATTGTGACCGATTCTAGTACAGGCTAAGTGCGATCTGTTCAGCTTTTATTCTAAGTTTAATAAATTATAATAGCAACAGCTTTTATATTTAGTACTAGTGGAACCCCGGCTTCGCTCGCGCCAAATCTAGGGACGAACCAATAAGTTTAATTATTTAGTCTTTCTGTTAAGTAAGTTTCAGTAACAGCCCGGGGTTGGTAAGCTGGCGGTGTGTCACCCCCTGTCGTGTCGAACAGTCCCACCGGAGTATGATAGTGATAGGAATAGAGAGTGCACTTGTGTCTGCGCGTACACTTGTGCACTATAATGTCTCCTGCGCAGTTGGCCAGTCTCAATGAGATTGGCCGCCGTGGCCGGAATCGGTCGGAAAACATTATTATTATTTTAATTCTGCATTTTACATAATTGCCATGAATAGGCTTTTAAAAAAGAGTAAGGCTATTATAGTTCTTATAATAACAGTTAGGATGTAAGAAATAAAATTACCTAAATAGTCTTGATGAAAATTGATACGATGATAATTAGTTATAGGAGTCAACATACAACCTGTACTTATACTGTGGCAAAGCATCTCATCTTTAAGGGCCTATATTACGAATATAAACCTACTCGCATAACGTTCAAATGTAGGTACCTCGCAACGAACTAAAAGGTTATCTTTTCGGATCCTTATTAAAACGATTACTAAATACATAAATTCTATTTACTACTTCTTATATAAAACTTAAATTGAGTTATGTAATTTCATGTTATAAGACAATAGCTAATACCATTGATTACCATTAAATTTATGATATTTTGGTAAAATGAAAGTACCAAGTTACGAAAACTTTCATGGCGTCATAAGTCAAAAACTATTCTCAGCAATGTCTATAAAAGCTGTAAAAGTAGTTTCCGGGTAAAGCCATGTTCGTGTGCCCAATCCCATTGAGAAATTGTATGATTGGCAGCCTTCATAAAATGAAATGACGCGTCTATTCGACAATTTGAGGATTTTCATTGGATTTACTAAATTTACTTTTAAAAGCTTTCTAATTCTATATAAATATTGTATTGTTTATATTTTATATAAAAATGAAATAAGCAAAATGTTGAGAGTAAAGTGAAATTATCAAAATTATAGTAATATTATGATAACTAAGAAAGTTTTAATCTAGATTTGCTGCTACTCTATCACGCTGAAGCGTCTGGACGGACTGTCTTACTTATTACAATAAATTTATGAATAACATAAACTAATGATCTATATATAAATAAACTAACTATACCTATAAAACTTTGTAGATTTACACGAATATTTGATATTATAATTGAAACTATGTTTTCGGAATATTCGCGGACCATATTGCATAAACATGCTGAAAATGCTTTACACATAAAAAAATAAAGTTGCAAGGCTCGGAATTCGAACTCTCTTCATTCATGTTCCCAAAAGAGCAAACCCACTAGACCACCACTAGCATTTATGAGTAATTATTTTCATTATTTCATTACTCTTATAAGCAAAAACTAAAACAATACAACGTCGACGAACAAAATAAAGAAAAATGCAAAGGACATAATATTATGAATATATAACGCTTAATAAATTGATTATTATTTTAATATAATTTTGAAAACTCCTAACGGTAAACGATAGTAGACTGACGTCTTGTCTAATTTCACGATGCGTGTTACATGAAAATATAAACCAGCAAAGTATAATTAAAGTCACATAGTGTCTATATACATAATATATTTTGTGGCTTCATGAATAAGAAGACGTTCATGTAGATGTGTAGGTATAATAAGAAATTCTCTTCAGCATTAATCAAAGTGATAAGAATTCTCAAATTGTTTTACTTTTTAAATTCCGATTGTAAACTTATAGGTCACTGGTTCGATGTTAGTCAAATATCTTTCTCATTCGGCCCACTATGACAGTTACTGTGCCCATCTACAGGTCTGCCATTAAAGAATAAAAAGAGTCAATAGAGGACTATAGCCCACCATGTTGGCCACGAACGGGCTTATAGATTTCACATGTCCTTCTAATATAGGTTTCTTCACTATGTTTTCGTTCACCGTAAGACAATTTGTAGTCATGTTGGAATTTATTCGCATATATTATAATACATACATACATAATAAAGTAAAGGCACCTAACTCCGAGGGGTTCTAAAAATGGCACCATATTCCGAGGTATTTAAACAAACAGTGATTTCAAGTAATTTACAAGTTCTTTTTGTGTGTAAGATACCATATTGAATTCATAATTTATCTGTTCGTGTTTATATAAGTAAAAGAGTGTGTTAATGTGTGTATATTTTAAAATAATGCGTAAATTTTGCGCTAGCAGCTGACTTGAACGCACGCTCCATACATTTTGGACCTTACGCACGTAAGTACTATGTTTTACTAAATAGTGTTTTAGATGATAATTTAATGCTATATGAGTACATTTTTAGATTAAAATAGTAGAAGAGTTATATTTTTTATTTAAAACACGTAACATTTGTGTATTTTTCTTAACAATTTAAGAGTAAATAAAGTTTAAAAATACCACGGCATTAGGTGCCAAATATTTTAGTTGGTTCCTAATGCCGATGTATACCACGGAATTGCGATTTTATAGACGTTTTCTTTTCTTTAAATTTTGATGGTAATTTTATAATTACAAAATTTACTGTTTTGGTTTTGATTAATTAAATGGCCAATACATATAAAAATCTATTTCTGATGTATGTTTTGGCGTCAAACTCACTAATTATACATGATCAAAGATTATCTATTTAGGTACTTTATTAATTTATTATATGGAAAGACTAATAACATTAAACTGTATTATTAATGTATTTGATATATTTCTGTTTGTGTTCTATGTATTTTTTCGAAGATATTGCAATTAAAGATTCATTTATTTATAAAATATTGAAAAATCTCTTGGTTTTTAATAATCGGAGTTAAAAAATGTGATATGGTATTATAAAACGCTATTCCGATGTATGTAAGTCGGAATAAGGTTCTATGAGCACCTAATTTCGTGGTATTGACACAAGTAAAATACAGTGTGTTAATTATTAAAAAGTTCAGAAGAGTTTCCAGAAAACAATATTCAACAGTTAACAATCTCATTTATTGCTCTCTCAAATGTTTGTATTATAGTTCTTAGTACTCGAATCGCTGCCTATTTAACAAATTAAAAATCAATTATCATGACACATTGAAAAACTGCCTGTTACATTATCTTACGCAGCTTTTATAGAAATTCATAAGGTATGGGCTCATAGTATTTTAAATATTGATATTATTATTTTTTTTGTTGTAGGATAATGAAGCCAAAAGAACACACGGAAGAAGATCTCTGAAATGCAATCAATGAGGGTAGTAGTGTATCTATTTGTAATAATATGAAGAAAACAAAAAATACTGTTAACGAATTAATTATATATAGTTACTAGTTACTCCTATGTTTTTTTCATCTTTACTTAGAATAATATTATTAATCTAAATAAATTACATGTTGTGGTGTCATTTTACCATAAAAGACTGAAGACTGATTTAAAGACCTGAGTAAATAAATAGACTTGATTTTTGAATGTATTATTCTCCCCACCTCCATTTCTTTGTATTTTGAACACTCGGAATTAGGAACCAAATACATCGGAATTAGGATTTTTACATCGCAATTAGGTGCTCTCGACTTCTTCACATTTTTAATTAATTAAAGATAATATAAAATTTTCTATTGCTAAACTGTAAGTGTATTTCAAGAGTTAGATAAATATTATCTTCTGATAAAAATAGCGAATTCTGCAGAAAGATATAGTAAATGCTTAATATATAAAGTTCTTTCTAGTTTAGGTGAAAATACCGCGGAATTAGGTGCCTTTACCTTATATACAAATAAACAAACAAAATATTAGTCCCGCTGAGTTTCTGTCGCCAGTTCTTTTCAGGTCAGAGGTTTCTTCTTTCCGAACTGGTGGTAGACTCATGACGTTCAGTAAGAAATTGTAACAATTTTTATGTTGAATAAAATATTTTGATCTGATTTGATTTGAAACAAACTTATAATATAATAAGAAAATTATGTACTTCGAAGGAACATTTATACATCTAAAAATGGATCGCTGAAGAGGAATACAGTAATCATTACTTTGTACCAACCGGCGTACAAATCTGGGTCGAACAGCTCCTCATAAATGTCAAAAACCTTTGAACCCGCGGTATGTAAATCTAGCGAATGAACAAGTCAAATTAGCATATAATATGGACGGGGGATGTAATCGAGCAGTTTTTACGTCTTGTTTCTGCAAGGTTACATCCAAAATTAATATTTTCGGTGGTAGCCTCGTGATAGGGAGCTCGCTTGGATAACCGAGTGATGCGGGTTCGAATCCGGATATATTATTGTAACGTATTGTAGCTGGTTAGTATTAAAAGAATAGTGTAACTAATTTTAGTAGTTTTGGTAATAGTTTTAAATTAAAGCATATCATGGTTTTTCTGATTTGATTATGAGAAATAAATGTAGCTTAATTTATTCTTTATAGCATTAGCTATCTGCGAGTGAAGTCCCGTCAAAATAGTTCCAGCTGTTTCAAAGATCAGCCGGAGCAAATAAACAGACGGGCAATTAAAATTTGTTTTTTTTAATGTAAGTACCGTATATTATATACTTTGACATGCATTTAGTAAGAAGCTGTTAATTTAAAAAAATAAAAACAGACATTCTAATTTTATTTATATGTACTGATTTCAAATATTCGAGAAATTAGAAAATCTAAGATACCTTTATAAATGTTATTAAGAGAATTTACATATTTTTTTATACATCATGCTAGTCGTACTTAACTTTATGTGTAACATATAGCTTTATAAGCAGCGCTTAGGTAATTGCCTTCTACGTGAGTATAGACCCGAAAAATAGAGATCCTGTAGTATACCTATAACATACAAATTAATGGCTACGATATTTTAAAGATATACATTCGCCATATTATATGTCATCACTCCACCATGACAGTAATTGATGGGTTGGTATCTTACTTTTTCTGTTTTTGAGATTACACATTTGATAATTTATAGTAGCATTTTTTAAAAGTTTTCAGTCAAAATCAAATTTATTTAGTATGAACTTTAACCTAAATCTATTTACATGAAAAAAAAAATTAACTGAAATTTTAACATCATATTTGTATTTTTTCGATTGCTTTCATTAATCGCGTGGTTGATGATTTGTTTTATTCATACTCCAAATTTTCGCTTTTTAATATCAACATAAAAATAAATTGAAAATATTTAAGGCTGATCACACACCCGAATTCTTATTTCGATTGTTGAATATGAAATTCATGCGGTCTAGCTTCTATAGCGAGCTTAATTTAACTACTGGTTAACGGTTTTCATCAAAATTTAAAAGCACATACACTATGATATAAAATTTACTACAATACAATTTAGCTACTGGAATATAGAAAAAAATCGGGCAAAAAAATTGTATGTAAAGCCTTAACAAAGCTAGCATATTCCGTTTAAAATAAACAAGGACGAAGTAAATAAGGAGTAATTACAAACAAATTGTTCAAAACCCGACTATCTATCCCAAAAATACGCGAACAGTAATTGAACGAGAAAAAAGAAAGTTTTAAAACTCCAATCACATTTTGGGAAGTTTTGAAGCGTGTACTGAATTTCAATTAATCACAGAGGGGCCGCTACTTGATAACTTTGATTGAAAAGTTACCGTACATGTTACGTTCATTATAATTTTTACTGTTTTCACCTCTTTTCATACACTCATGTTGTGAAAACGGTGAGAATAATTAATGCTATTCGTTATAAGTCACTGGAATGACTGTATTCGTTGTTTAATTATTCCTATAGGTGTCCAGTGGTAGCTCAGCGGTAACGCGGTCGCTTGGATAACCGAGTGATGCAGGTTCAAATCCGGGTCTCGCACCTCTGATCTCATGTGCGACTCATTTATATCATTATTACCACTTGTCTTACGATGAAGGAAAACATCGTGAGGAAACCTGCATGTTTGAGAAAACCTATCAAGTTTTCGAAAGGCATGTGAAGTCCGCCAACACGCACTAGACCAGCGCGTACTGAGGGAGGCCCGTGACCAGCAGTGGGGACGCTAAAAAGGGCTGATGATGATGATGATGATGATAGGGTTGGCATGATCCCCCAACGTGCGTTCAACTTGTCGTGGTGGGGGGCTTAGTAGCGTCCGACAGCTGGCCGGCGAAGCTAAGAAACGCGCAAGAGGGGCCCACTGAGGTGGGCGGTGTCATGCAGGTTGCTCCTGGCTGGTACTTACTGTGGATAGTAAAGTGGACTATGGAGCACCCCTCTTGGCTGTGTGGTCTGCTTCAGTAGACCTGCTGGTCCGTCGGGTCGTAGTTGCATTCGCAAGCGATCCTGCGACGCCCCATTAAGACGGGTGAGGGCAGTTGGGCTTTAGTGGGTAGTACTGGCTCTAGGCCAGTAAGTCCCACATAACCACCTGTTTTCTACAGGTGGTATGCGTTAACGCATTTCCCAACCATAAAAAAAAGTTGGCATGATCACTTTATGACCAAAACATTTAAAAAAAAAGAATATAATATGTTTTTGAGAAATAACTAGCGACTCATCCACTCAAACTACCTCTACCTTGTTGGATAGAGAATGGTTGATTCCCTATACAAAGTTTAACCCCCTTTTTCATCTCCTTAAAGGATGATTTTCAGGATAAAAACTTTAATCCATCCATAGTCTCTTAAAATTTTATCTTCATCAAACATGCAAGTATTCAATTTTTTTTTATAATACTTGTGTCTCGTATGGCTGGGTTCATAAAAATAATTCAGTTATCGACTTTTGGGATGTCAATAACCTTGCTCTCTATTATAAATAATATGTTGTTAAAAACAAAAAATGAAAATGCATCGGCGACAAATTTTGAGCAAAACACTTACTGAATTAGAGTTGGTATGTGAATTTTTGTATACATATTGGGGTAGAAACAATTTTAATCGATTTTCATTATTATTAATAAACATGCTACAAGTTATATCCAGAATATGTCAAGGATAGGCCGTAATAGAATTAAAATTGAACACAGAACACTTATTTTCAAAGTAATTATAAGTTCTACTGTAATAGTCTTATCATACTAATAATACCTACTAGAAATGTTAAAGTTTGTAATAATGTATGGATGGATATTTGTCATAATTACACGTAAAAACTACTGAATAGATTTTGATAAAACTTTTCTGTGATATAGCCTATACTTCAGAATACCAATTGACTTTAATTGATTAAGATATTCGTAATTGAAATATACAGACAGATTCAATGGAAAATGTTACTTGTAAACTAATTATTTAGAGTAATGTGATTCGGATTTCTCATACACAAGTGCACTTTCTATTCCTAACTTATATAAACTTACTACTAAGTGCTTTACTTGCTCTCTGAAGTACGGGGTTGAAACACAAATGAACAATCTGGGCTGTTACTGATTTTTTTTTCACAAAAAATATCAATAAAAATATGACTAAACCTGGGACTCGAACCTATGAACTCCATATCTGAGATCGAACATGCTAACCACTAAACTACCGAGGCAGATAAATTATACGCAGGGTATAATAGCCATTAATTTAAATGGCCTAGGTTTATTTATTCTTAAAAAATGCTGCTAAGTTATTAAGAACAATCTTTTTTATAATCGGATGATATACTTTTTCTTGGAATAATCTCATTAGTGTAATATTTCAATTAGTCCAAGGCAAGACGATATAATTAAACTAAAAACTAGAATAAGAAAAGAAATTTAATTCTCAAAATGAGGGATTAAAAGTGAATATTTTTAAGAGAATCACAACAAGTTAAAAGAAAATTCCATTTTATTAATTTTGTTTGCTCTTAGGTATATTATCTATTCTGTGTTCTTAGTAAAACTTTAGTTTGTAATGAATTAAATTAAGCTTATGTAAGTAAATATCACCAACCAATACCAACAATATGCTTATTCATTGGTAAGTAAGTTTCTTCCCATAACTAATCGATTTAGAAAACAAACTGTAAAGTAAATACTAAGTATTATTTTTATTTAATTTTCTTTTGTTAATCTATAATAATATTATAAAGCTGAAGAGTTTGTTTGTTTGTTTGTTTATTTGGTTGAACGCGCTACAAACTATGGTCCGATTTAAAAAATTCTTGTTGTGTTGATAGTCTGTGTATCAAGGAAGGCTATAGGCTACATTACATTACGCTCCAACCAATAGGAGCGGAGAATCAGTAAAAAATGTTGCAAAAACGGGAGAAAAATATTTCTTTTGATTTTCAGCCTTAAGATCGCGAACGAAGCCGCGGAAAAGGCTATTATTTTATAAAAGAAAAGCCTTTCATAGGATTATATTAAAACACTACCCTCCTTTTTCCTTATTGAAGTCAAGTAAAAAAACTAATAATGAAGCTACTTATACAAAGAGGATTTCTAGTTACGTGGAAAATAGGTAATGCGATTAATATAAAAAGTTTCAAGTCCTTTCTCCATACTAACCATCCTGGGATTTCATAAACTTTCCTAATAACGTCTCTTAAATTCTACACCGTACGATCCACTGGGAGGATTTTATAATAACATTAATTAAACATCAAAACGAGCACCCACTTAATATATATTATGAATTTTTAATTTCTTTTTCAATAAGAACAATGCTAAAAATTTCACAAAATATCAGTGCGTAGCACAATAATTATGTAATACGGAACGTTTGGCTCAGTTTGTAGTGGCTCTACCTACTGCGCCTTCGGTCGCGTGTTCGAGTTCCGCTGGGGGCATTGATTTCAGCATGGATGTTTGTACTCCAGTCAAGGGTTTAATAACTAGCGACTTACCCTCGTTTCGCTCGGGTTTAGTTAGTATAAGTTCTTTACAAACTTCGATTTTTTTATTATCTATCAAAGAAATTCCAAATTTCAAAGAAAAAAATAGCCGAATTGGTTGAGCCATTCATTTTTATTTATATAGATAGAAGAAGAAAAAGAAGATATTTTTGTATTTAACCTTCTTATATATGTGTAGTGTATCAACTATACTATAACGAGGCTTGTGCTCCGAATGTCTTATTACTATTTACAGTTTACATATTATGCTTACAATGTCCAAAATATGTACTTACTTCAAAGTAGATTTTTAAACAAGCAATAACAAAGCTATATATTAATAAACACAAATTATATATTATAGACAGTGGTATCCCAGTGGTAACGCGCTCGCTTGGATATCCGAGTGATGCGGGTTCAAACCCGAGTCTCGCACCTCTAATTCTCATGAGCAAAATAATTTCCAACATGATTAGTACCCCACGTATTGAAGGGGGCCCACCCCCAGCGTGGGCATCCCCACGTATTGAAGGGGAAGGAAGGGGGCATAAGAGCCGAATACTGAGTACTTAAAATCTAGAATAGGTTCATAAATATTGAGAAAGTGATTCTGTAAAATACACAAAAACAATGTTTTGTGAGAGGATACTTAAATATTACATAAGTTGTTAAAATTTTCGGTATAAAAGCCCTATTCCGTTAGAACTTTTATGTAGTTGTATGAAGTATAATCTCGGATTCAGCTATCGAGTTACAAAAACCCAGTTACAAAATAAGACTACAGGTTCTAGTAATGATTTTTTAGCAGTTTTGCTAACATTATAGCAAATAAATCTATAGTAATATTATAAAGTTGAAGAGTTTGTTTGTTTGTTTGGTTAGTTGAACGCTCTGATCTCAGGAACTACTGGTTAGATTTGAAAAATTAGTTTTTTGTTGGATAGTCCGTTTATCGAGGAAGGTTATAGACTATATTATATCACGCTAGGACTAATAGGAGCGGAGCATCAATGAAAAATGTTGCAAAAACGGGAAGGGCGGGCTTCAGTCAGGTATCATATCGAGCAACTCAGAAAGAAACTGGTTTCCGGTTTTTAGAACGCGTGCTAAGCCGCGGGAAATGCTAGTAATTAAATAAATAATAAAACATTCATAACAGCTTTTTCTTTAAAGCACATGTAATATTTTTGACTGTAGCTAAAAGAAAAACAAAATTATAAAGAATTTTTTCTTTGTTTCTTTCTACTAATTTTAACGGCTGGATAGATTTTGATGGTACTTTTTTTGCAGATAGTTGATAATATAAGGAGTAACTTCAGCCACTAATTTCAAAGTTAGAGAACATATAGTAATAAATAACCATAACTAGATTAAACTATCATAAAAACAAATTAATTAATAATATGCTTCGTGATATTTAATTAAATAATTTTGAAATTTCATTCAAAGGCCTCTCAAAGCTTCATTAGAATTGGATAGCTTCAATTGAAATTAGTATAAAGATAAATATTTAAACATTTATTTAATAGAGAAAACTTGTGGTCTTATTTAACGGTTTTAATCTGTTATAGACATTTTCTGTTTAAAAAAGGTAAATTAAAAGGCTGACATTCAAATTTTTAAATTCAAGAATCTTTTCTATTAATTTATGTTTATAAAATAAATAATTATAAAGAATTATAGAAATAGTAGCTGACCTGGCATTTTTTTCTGTCATATAAAAAGGATGTAGGGGTAGAAAGGTGAAAAATATTTTACGAAATATACTCGTACCTACCAAAACACAAAAAAAATCATTAAAATCGATGAAGTCGTTTCGGAGGTTTGACCACAAAAATTGTGACACGATATTTTTACAAATATGTCTCTCTCAAAATAAAATCAAAGATTTAGATAAAATTTGATGAAACTATAGACAGACTCGACCGGAGCGAGAGGGCGCAGCTAGTACGTATTAAACACAATTTATTTCTTTCGTACAGGAAAGAGAATGCAACGTTTGGTTATGTTTTTTATATACATACTAACGACTCCCCCTCGTTTCGCTCGGGTTCGTCCCTATTATAGGTCATCCCCAATTAGAGATCCTGGATAACCTAACTCAATTCGAATCAATAAACTAAGAGATGTTCCAAATTCCAAAAATAACATTAAAAGTAGCGACATCGCTATGATCTAGCGCGAGCGTAGCCGCGGGTTCCGCTAGTGTATTATACACCCTCCTCTTAAGTAGCTCTATTAAGAAAAAATGCATCAAAGAAATTTCTGAATAATCATATTATTTTTATATTCAACATAAAATTATTGGTACCTATTTAACTAAAATCCAATGTATTAAAGATGCAAGTCTTGTTAGAATAAAATTCAACTCCCTCCTTAAATGACTTGTTACTCACCAAAGCTATAAAGGTTTTGAAGTAATAAAAACGTGATAAGTGAAGACTTCTTCGAAATTATGTATCAAAAATTCAAATAAATTGCTTGGAAGAAGTGCTGGGTCATCTTATCCCTAGATTCAGTACCTAAACGTTGGTATCCCATAAAAACGTGGCTATCATTATTTTGATTTATCACCCGAATTGAGTCCGTCCCTTGTCTTCAGAGTAGTTGAGCAGATTAATGGATGCTGTAAGTTTCCTGACGTCAAAATCTAACTGTCGCTAGGGTTTTAAGACATCTATATTATAATTTTAGGTCAGATTCGCCATTTTGTTTTCAAATCACATTTCACATTTGATAAATTTTAAGGCAGATAGGTATATTTCAGTGCTTATTTTTTTAAATGGCTAATTTTCAGAAAACGTATTGGATTTGATGCCATTTCTTATTATATAAAGTACCAATTTTCAATTCATAAAGCGAAAAATTTAATCTTACAAATAGAGCTTTGGTATTAAAATAGTAGAAACATTATATAATAAAAGTATCGGGAGTTTTAGCAAATAAGAACTATCGTGACGATAAGTATAATATTAGATAGAGAAAAATAGAGAATGACAGATATTTTTAAACAAAGGCATTTTTAGCAATGATTTCTGAATTTGCCGCGTAGCGTAAAATAAATCTCGTAGATGATTCAAAGAACAATATTAAACTTATACATTTCGAAACTACAAAAGAAACCTAAACTAACGGTGTTAAAGTATTATACTTACATTTATATATTTTAACCAATTTTCCAATAAGAAGTATTATTTAGGATACAAAAAACATTCTTGTTCTCTGTCACAACCAATCTCTTTCTTGCTCTCTAAATAGTGTAATAAATGACTTAAATAGACTGTTTTAGTACATTTTAACTTAATAAGTGAATATCCTTTGTTCTACTGTCTTCTGTTTTTATTTAAGTTGATTTACAAGCTCCAGACATTCATTAGATAACGCTGTAATGGAAAACAATAAAAACAAGGCCAAAGAATATTGTTAGAAAATTGTGTAAATGATACTACTTTTCGCCTACGTTCTTCTTGCTTCGTATATCTACGAGTATGTACATATATACTCAATTACTATAAATAAATAGCATATATATCGCTTGGATAACCGAGAGATACGAGTTCAAATCCGGGTCTCGCACCTCTGATATTTTCATGTACGAATCATATCTAACATGATTACCACTTGTCTTACGGTAAAGGAAAACATCGTTAAGAAACGTGCATGCCTGAGAAAACCTAGCAAGTTTTCGAAAAGCTTGTGAAGTCTGCCATCACGCACTAGGCCAGCGTGATGGACTATGGCTTGATCCACATTGTACTGAGGGAGGCCCGTGCCCAGTAGTGAGACGTTAAAAAAGGCTAAAGAAAAATAATTTATATTTCAAATAAAAATGATGATTTTGTTTGTTTATTTGTTTGTTTGATTGTTTGTTTGTATGTTTGTTTGTTTGAATGAGCTTACATTGGCATTTACTAGTTCGATTTGGAAAATACTTTTAACGTTTTATAGCTTACTTAATAAGAATAAGAAAAACACACAGGCTTTCTTTCGTCACACTATGACATTAAACGACGCTGGTAGGGTCGCAAATTTAATTTAACATATTAAATTCTCAGCTTTTTACGGTCCGTTTTATATCAAATAGCCTACGGCTTTTCTAAATAATCAGGTTGTATTGATGGACAAAGAAAAAAATGCATGTATATATAGAAAAAGCACAGCTTATATACACGTATAAAGCCGTATACTAAAATTAATTTTAAAACAATATAAATCTTACTAAATTACTTTAAGTTATACCACATTTATTTCTCAAGTCTTTATACAAGATGAAATTTGTTTTGAGCCTTAGGGACCTCTCCGTAAATTTTAATTGGCATTCAGAATTTCACATAAATCGTTATTTAGACTTCAGATAATGAAAGGTCGATTGTTATATTTCTTACATTATTATTAGAGATCTGATAATAAAGAAGAGCTTTTATCATTAAAATAATTATTTCTATTGGAAAAGTTGTGAAAAGCTTTTAAGTATTGATTTTCTACTAATAAGAAATCTTTAGAGAATATTTTTAAACAAGATTACTAACTAGCGACATGCCCTTGCTTTGCTCGGGTTCGTCTTTAGATGCACCCTGCTAAATCAAAAGTGTGTAGCAAAAAAATAAAGGACTTTCATACAATCTTGCAAGAGCCCTTAGACTTCCTTAATTCAGCCTTGTCGCAATATCATTCTTAGCGGACGTCTACTAACTATAAAATACTCCCCTGCCAAATTTCATGTTTATTCTTCAAGCGATTTTGGATACTTCGTGATGAGTGAGTTCACTTTTATATATTTAAATTTTGAATTATTTACCTTTAATTACACATTAAAAGCGTTGTCTGTCTATCTGTTTACCTGAATGTGTTAAATACAAGAACTACGGAACCAGATTTTCCTATGATTTTCTCTAATGGACAGAATGAATCATAAGAGAAGTTTAGTTGTATAATTGAGTAAGAAATTTCTTTAATAAAAATATCGAATTAAAGAAAAATTCATAAGAGTACCTTTCGAAGTCTGCTATAAAATCCAAATATACGCAAATGGTACGCCTATACCTGATAAAACTGAAATATTCTGTAGAATATTTGTAAAAATATATTTTTGGAAGATACTTCTGATATAATAGAAGCCAATTTATTTCGAAAATGTTTAGGAGAAGTCAAGAACTGTAGAGGACCTTGCAAAGTTAGATTTTCAATAGTATTGTTTTACGTTGTTCACTCAAAAACAAAGCTTCATTATAATTCAAACAAAAACTAAAGCCTTATAAATTTCAAACAAGTTAATATCTGCTTGTAATGAATATTATTTAGGTTACAATTTATTTATACATAAGCGACTTACCCAACTCCGCTTAGGTTCTTCCCGTCGTACAATTTAACGTTTAATATAATACATTTGCCTACATTAGGCAGTGCCCCGTGGTAACGCTTGCTCGGATAACACTACTGATATTTTTATATACGAATCATTTACCAAACCTACCAGTAACTTTTATTACGGAACCCTGTAAGATATAAAATATTATGAAAATATAGTCTTTACCAATGGTTCTAACAGACGTTGTCTATTCCGATTGCTGGCCTTTGACTGATAAGATTGATTTTGTCAATAGGTACAGATCAAGATATACGAAAAAATATGTTTGGCAGGGACGTAGTTTATACATAGCTAAGAACGGATTTTGCGACAGGGCTGGATTAAGAAAGCTTAAGTGTGCTGAGTTTCTTTCGCCAGTTCTTCTCACGTCTCAGGTCACACGTTTCTTCTTTCCGAACTGGTAGTAGATTCGTGACGTTCAGTATAAAATTGTAACAATTTTTATGCTGAATAAAAAATATTTTGATTTGATTTAAGGGCTGTCGCAAGGTTATATGATAGTCCTTGGTTTTTTCGTGCTACAAACTTTAAAGGCAGGGAGTATCTAGAAACGATATCGAGCTTAGTGAGGGAGGTCGTTTATATAAAAATATAAGAGACCTATTAAACTGCACAGCAATTCACTTAATATCAGAATTATTGAATCAAATACCGTACAGCCTCATGAATAGTTTGAACCTTTGTTGTTGCTCAGCACAATGTCTAACTCAGTTTCAGTTGAAAATCAATTGAGTATGATTGTAGTTAAGTAAATTTTGGTATTTCAGCTCCATATATATAACTCGTATGTATACATTTGAAGTTAAATGGAATAATATTTTAAATATTATTTTCATTTATTATATTTAAAAATTATTTTTTGAATAAAATCTACTGTTTGAGTAGTATGAATGTTAAAATTGAATTTCTCTATTTGCTGTAGAGTTAGTTTCTTGGAATCAGAGCAAACTCTATAAAAACAAATTTAGTTTTATTGAGACTATTTAAATAAAAAATAAGATTACCATGTTATACAATACTCATACATATTTGAATATTATATACTTTTAACGAATATTTAACTAGCTTTTTGACACAAATGCTTTCTGAAGACGATGAGGCTTCATCGTCAATGGTTCGATTCTTGCCTGAGGGAATATTTGAAATGTTACGATTATTAAGTCTTTCCGGAGTATTAAGTCTTTTCTTTAAGGAGAGAAAAAGACTAAAACAAAAGGAATAACTCAATTGTCATAAAAAACGTATATTACTATTAGTTTTTAAAGCGAATTCTGTTAAATTAACTTTAAAATAATTCAGGTAAAACACGTTTTAAGCCTAAATAAACCCCACATCTGCATATCTCTGGCGGTAGCGCTCGTGCGACAGTAATTTGATCACATGGAAACAATGTACCTAACTTAATTTAATTGTACCCTCATTTGCTTAGACATAGTGTGTGACTGTGTGACCTTAACCTTTGATTGTACAACCTTTGTGATAAGACAGTATAATCACTATATATTATAAAAAAAAAGTCCTCAGCCGCGTCTGTCTGTCTGTTCGCGATAAACTTAAAATCTACTGCACCGATTTTCATGATGTTTTCACCGATTGATAGAGTGGTTCTTGAAGAAGGTTTTAGTAGATAATTTGTCAAGTTTTTGTATACATTTACTAGTGTAACCTTCGGCTTCGCTCATGTCTAACTAAAGTATCTTGATTATTCAGTACAGAATAAGTACTAGACTTATTCTTGTTTTGCTCGGTTACGTCCTTAGAGACTACCCATACCATGGAGTCATTTGCTATATATTTTATTGATTTATGATGTTTTATGTAGGCATGTCAATGAAGCAACTCATTTACTCGTATTCTGCTGATATCATTAGAAACTATTCAGCGAACCCATTTTATTCGAAAACGTAAGCAAAAACGTAGCTTTAGTTAGTAAAATGAAAGAACTTTAAAAATCAAATCAGTTGTTTTAGACATTGCTGTTTACACAACAAGTAACATTTAATTTCTATAATAATATAAGTGTTCGTTGTACATTGAAAAACAAAGTATCAAATTCAAAATAAGAGATCATTTGTTACAATTTATGAAAATACAAGCGATTCGCCCTTGCTTCGTTCGGGGTCGTCCCTAGTTTAAGCGCGAGTGAAGCCGCGAGTTCTGCTAGTGATATACATATTATAAAACCTTCCTCTTAAATCACTCTATCTATTAAAAAAACCGCATCAAAATCCGTTGCGTAGTTTTAAAGATCTAAGCATATTGACAGACAGACAACGGGAAGCGACTTTGTTTTAAACTACTACTTTCTGAGCTAGCGGTCGTGGGTTCGAGTCCCGCTGGGGGTATTCATTTATTAAACTCGAATGTTTGTTCTCCAGTCATGGGTGTTTATATTTATAATATGTAATTAAGGTAAAGGCACCTAATTCCGCGGTATTTTCACCTAAACTAGAAAGAACTTTAAATATTAAGCATTCACTATATCTTTCTGCAGAATTCGCTATTTTTATCGGAAGTATTATTTATCTAACTCTTGAAATACACTTACAGTTTAGCAATAGAAAATTTTACATTATCTTTAATTAATTAAAAATGTGAAGAAGTCGAGAGCACCTAATTGCGATGTAAAAATCCTAATTCCGATGTATTTGGTTCCTAATTCCGAGTGTTCAAAATACAAAGAAATGGAGGTGGGGATAATAATACATGGTGTTCAAATATCAAGTCTATTTATTTACTCTGGTCTTTAAATCAGTCTTCAGTCTTTTATGATAATATGTTTTCTTCATAATATTACAAATAGATACACTACTACCCTCATTGATTGCTGTAATAGCATTTCGTAGATCTTCTTTCGTGTATTTTTTTGGCTTCATTATCCTACAACAAAAAAATTATAATATCAATATTATATACCTTATGAATTTCTATAAAAGCTGCGTAAGATAATGTAACAGTTTTTCAATGTGTCATGATAATTGATTTTTAATTTGTCAAATAGGCAGCGATTCGAGTACTAAGAACTATAATACAAACATTTGAGAGAGCAATAAATGAGATTGTTAACTGTTGAATATTGTTTTCTGGAAACTCTTCTAATTTTTAAATAATTAACACACTGTATTTTTCTTGTGTCAACACCACGAAATTAGGTGCTCATAGAACCTTATTCCGACTTACATACATCGGAATAGCGTTTTATAATACCATATCACATTTTTTAACTCCGATTATTAAAAACCAAGAGATTTTTCAATATTTTATAAATAAATGAATCTTTAATTGCAATATCTTCGAAAAAATACATAGAACACAAACAGAAATATATCAAATACTTTAATAATACAGTTTAATGTTATTAGTCTTTCCATATAATAAATTAATAAAGTACCTAAATAGATAATCTTTGATCATGTATAATTAGTGAGTTTGACGCCAAAACATACATCGGAAATAGATTTTTATATTTATTGGCCATTTAATTAATCAAAACCAAAACAGTAAATTTTGTAATTATAAAATTTCCATCAAAATTAAAAAAAAAAGAAAACGTCTATGAAATCGCAATTCCGTGGTATACATCGGCATTAGGAACCAACTAAAATATTTGGCACCTAATGCCGTGGTATTTTTAAACTTTATTTACTCTTAAATTGTTAAGAAAAATACACAAATGTTACGTGTTTTAAATAAAAAATATAACTCTTCTACTATTTTAACCTAAACATGTACTCATATAGCATTAAAATATCATTCAAAACACTATTTAGTAAAACATAGTACTTACGTGCGTAAGGTCCAAAATGTATGGAGCGTGCGATCAAGTCAGCTGCTAGCGCAAAAGTTACGCATTATTTAAAAATGTACACACACTAACACACTCTTTTACTCATATAAACACGAACAGATAAATTATGAATTCAATATGGTATCTTACACACAAAAAGAACTTGTAAATCACTTGAAATCACTGTTTGTTTAAATACCTCGGAATATGGTGCCATTTTTAGAACCCCTCGGAGTTAGGTGCCTTTACCTTATATATGTGGTATATCAACTATCTGGTATCCGTAATTCCAGCCTCGTAGCTTACCACGGAACTAGATCGTGCTGTTGTAAAAAATGTCCCAACATATTTATATATTTATGTCCCAACATATGTAGTGACAAACTTATTTTACTAATGCCAAAAGCGTTTAGGCCTATCTATCACAAGGGTCAGAGTTATATCAGTTTCCGGATAAACCAAATGCATTAGCTTGACCTCATTTCCCTCAGACGTTAGGTCCAGAGCGCGTCCTAAATAACTTTTCCCATAATATAGAGATATGACATCCCTCTGGAACGTCTAGATCGGAATAAAATGTAACCTATATTAATACTTTCTAAGGCTTACGCGAATATTTGAAATTATAAATGAAACTATCTATTCGGATTTTGTCGCGGATTTATTGTGATTTTTGGTTCCCTCCCGTGACCATGATTGCTGTAAAGCATTCGAAACGTCGGGAACCAAAAATCATAATAAATTCGCGACAAAATCCGAAAAGATAGTTTCATTTGTAACCTATATTACTTCGTGACCTTTAACATTTCTATCATCAGTTTCTGTCTTAATATATATCACAAGAAAAAACTTTTTTGTTTTTTTTTGTACGAAACAATAAAAAAACCATTTCTTTTGGATTTTCCCACCACTTCCTGCGCTTACCTTTTTATTGGTAAAAAATATTTTTATTTATAAATTTAGTAGGTATTGACTTCAAAATCACTTAAAGACAGACAAATCGTTTTCAATAAAATTACGAAAACCGTTTACAGTTTGCGAAAATATCGCCTTACATATATAAATATATGTTGGGACATTATTAGACACAGCGCCATCTAGTTCTGTGGTAAGCTACGAAGTTTGTGTTACGGGTATCAAATAGTTGAAATACTACATATATAAGTTTAAATACATACATATTATAAATATAAACACCCATGACGCGTAAAAACATCTGAGCTTAACAAATGAATGCCCCCAGCGGGATTCGCACCCGCGACCGCTGGCGCAAGAAAGTAGGGTCACTACAAACTGCGCTAAACACGACACGTTTGAACAGAAAAATGTTTTCTTTTGTGTTGTGAACTTGATGTACATGTAGATTAGATAATTCGAGAATTATTTTAATTGTGGGCAGTTCCAAAGATCATACAAAAACTTATTTTTACCTCCATATAAAATTGAAGGTTAAATATATAAATTTCATAGCAGTAAAACCGAAACCCTTATAAAACGAAACGCCTAAATATCCCATATCTTTTATGACTACGTTTTGGAACGGAGCAACTCAAAATACCGGTGATAGATAAAAAGCCGATTTACCAATAAATTGTAATGAACGTTGAATAACATGACGTCTATTTGTTTGGAAAAATAAATTCCTATTGGCTCCACTGCTTACTCAGGGTGATTCGAATAATCGATTCAGTACACAACCGTCCTCCCATCTAGGTCGTTTGTCGTCTAACGTTTTTGTACCCTACGCCTTTATTGCACAAAAAGTTTAGATACACCTGTTGCTGTTATCGATTTACTTTAATAGCTTTTTACTTTGTTATTGCTTCGATAATAATTGCTGAAAAAGAGTTGAACATTTATTCATTTTCAGGTGCTTTCTTGTAGTTTTTTGTAGGGACTTATTTAGTTATGTTCCTTTTGTCCAATAATGAATGGTATATTTAAAGAGCTTAAGAATTACTTATTGAAGACAATGAATAAAATTAATAATAATAATAATAATAAAATCTTTATTGGAAAACATTTGTTACAATAAGCAAATTATGTACGATAGTGGCTACATTAGTTATAAACTGTGTCGTAGCCACTAACGCCCACTTCCGGATTATGTATACATTTTTCCAAATACAAAGGTTTTAAAACATAAACATATTAATATAACTTAAAATAATGTGTGTGTGTGTGTGTGCGTGTATGTGTGGTGTATGTGTGGTGTATGTGTGGTGTATGTGTGTGTGATGTATGTGTGTGTGGTGTATGTGTGTGTATCAGCCATATAATATTATAATTATTATGTATTTATTTTAATAAGTTTTCTGTTTCATCATATGTCAAATCTAACAGCCAAGCTATAACTTTCTTTTTGCATACATGTAATGTTAGAGGATATATATTAAGAACTTTGTTTATTTTATTATATAAATGTGGGGAAATAAAATCATAGTGTTGTTTTGCCAAAGCCAATCTAACACGTATTGTTGTGCAGACTATGTCCGATCTACGCTTAGACATTAAGTGGTCATTATAAGGTGTTTGCGAGTGCTTACGTAGTATAATTTGGAGTAAGAATAATTTTCTAACAGAAAGTATTTTAGACATATTATATAAATCCACCGTAGGAAAATATAAAGGTTTATAGTGCATAGTTTTAAGTATAGTTCTTTGGGCCCTTTCTATGCGCAACAATTTAGTTTTTCCCATGCCTCCCCAGGCAGTAATGCAATATGATATAATCGATTGTGCGAGAGCATAATAAACATTATTAAGTGTGGGCAAGTCAACGATATTTCTTATTTTTTTAAAGACAAATATTAATTTTCGTAGCCTATTGCAAGTAACTTTAATATGTTCGTCCCATGACAGGGTACTATCTATGTGTATGCCTTAATACTTGGTATGGTTAGAATTTTTAATATGCTTGCACGTACAATTCATACTTTTATTTCTATTGCAACTTTGATCATGAACATTAATTTTGACGGAGGATGATGGGAGAGAATTTCTGTTCGGAGCGAAAGTTATAAAATTTGTTTTCTCTAAATTTAGAGTCAAAGTATTTTTACAAAACCAGTTATTGACAGCAGTTAATGCAGATTCAGCGTATTTTGTAACTTCAGGCCAATTTCTTCCACTTACTAGTAGGATTGTATCATCGGCATATGAGATTAGTTTACAATTTTTTAGTTTCAGTTTGCACAATTCATTTACATAAATGAGAAATAGCGTTGGCCCAAGGACACTACCTTGAGGTACTCCAAAATCTAAAATTTCCTCAGCACTTATAACACCGTCGATTACAACACATTGTGAACGATTACTGAGGTAGCTCTTAAAAATATCATTTGCTACTCCTCGTACGCCCAACTGGTGTAGTTTTTGTAGAAGGTTAGGGATGGAAACAGTGTCAAATGCTTTAGTAAGATCCAAAAATATACCAATAGTTTTTTCTTTTTTAGTGAAATTTGTAACTTTAATTAATTAATCTTTTCGATACACTTGTTACTCAATCGAAGAATGTTTATTTGACATATTTAATATTGTCATTCAAATTTTACACACCACTTACTAAGCCACATATATTTTTTGTGCTAGCTAAATTAAATTTGCCATTTTTAAGTATGCCTCAAAATAATAGACAAAATAAATTTTTACTTTTTTAATTTTCCAATTATTAAACTGAATTACCTAGCTTGAAATACGAGTATTTCCTACATATTTATTCTAGCAACTTAAGGCTGGCACCTAGTAACTTAATCTATACTAATATTATAAAGCTTAAAGAGTTTGTTTGTTTGAACGCGCTAATCTCAGGAACTACTGGTCCGAATGGAAAAATTCTATTGAGTTGGATAGTCCGTTTATCGAGGAAAGCTATAAGCTATATTACATCACGCTACGACCAATAAGAGCAGAGTTTAATGAAAAATGTTTCAAAAACTGGGAGGGCGGGCGTTAGTTTTGTGATCATACCGTGCGAATCAGAAAAAAAATCGTTTCTGGTCTTTAGAACGCGTGGGAAGCCGTGGGAAATTCCAGTTATAGCATAATGTACGTACTAAAAACTTACTCATTAATGTTTTCAAACAAACATTAAACTTTTCTAACTCCATTAAGGCTATCAGACCCTGAATTTTGAAGATTTCTATTCGACTTCTACGCTATAAGAATTGTGACAATCCCTTAACGTTCCTGCTAATTTATAAACTGAGATGAAGATGGCAATTCGTTGTTTGTTCAGATGTTTAAGTTACTAACTTTATGTAAATATTTATTGCAATACCTTGTTCTGAATCTCGTCCCCCTAACTTTGGATTGTAAAGTTTACGATTTCATGACTTACTTATTTTGTTTAGGTAAATCTTATGAAGGATAATTTGAGAACATTCTTTCTAAACTATTAATAAATACCTTTTAGCGGATGGATTATGGATATAGATCTCAAATTGTTAGTTTTAAAAATATAAAATACTAGTTTTGGTCAGATTTTGTCAGGGAGTGGTCAAAAAAATTTTAATGAACCCAAAAATCTAAGGCATCTGCAAAGTTTGAATAGAACTGTATTACTAACTAAGGACTAAAAAGCGGATATATAAGCATACTTCCGGAATTTCGACTACCTATAAACATAATGAGTTAGATTCTCACTTGATTTAAATTTATATTAGTTATAGAATGTTTATGTGAAAATTATTTTTAACAATACTTATATGTAGGGTAAGATTTCATTAAGAATACATAAACATTAATGAACAACATTTTTTGTTATTTTAATATTACTAAACTAATTTTAGTAAAAATTTTGATCTTACAATGTTCAAATATAAGCAAAAGCAGTAGAAAGAACAACATTGCAAAATCTAACTACGCCGAAAATGTGGGTTGACTCAATCAACTAGCATTAGTGGATGTAAACACGGCTATAAGCCATTGAAATAAGTGAGGTTATTAGAACACAGGTACATTATATAGCTTTACTCGCCATCCAGCTATTATACGGGCAGATTACTATTGACGATTATTCAAGATTATACGACAGGTATATCTACACATGCTGTTTCTACATACAACTTCATCTACAGGTGCATTTATACAAGTAATATCATGATACACTACAAGTAAACTGTTTTTTTTGTCTTTACTAGCGACTTATTCTCATTATGCGAGTTTATAAAAAGTGCTTATATAGTCTAAGATCCGAACCTAAATCGACCTTAACCGAGTTGATAATATAATAAAACTATCATACTAAATTTATTATAAAATAATTAGTATAACCCATTTTAAACATATTTTCTAATATACTAAATTCAATTTTCAATAACAACGCCACTATACACTTTCAATCTATACTTTTCTGGTAATATTAACGAGATTAAACTTATTGAATAGTAAAAATTTTATCAAAGTTGGTCAAGCATAAATATGTTGGGACATTATTACACGCAGCGTCATTTAGTTCCGTGGTAAGCTACTAAGGAAGCTTGTGTTACGGATACCAGATAGTTGTTGTTGATGTATGTATTTAAACTTATATTTATGTGGTATACATATAAAAGAGCGGGACTGGAACCCGCGACCGCTGGCGCTAGAAAGTAGGGTCACTACAAAGTACATGTAGATATCATATAGATAGACAATAATATGCCACTTATATACAACATAACATGATACTTTATAGATTAGGTATAGTTGTAGGAAACCGCAAATTGCGGCCGGACATACCTTTAACAACCAGATCAAGAACAAAATTTACATGTGTAGGTATATCTTGGAATCCTAATTTATAGGTATATAATATTTCTTCTCCATCTTTCTATTTATTTATAGAGAAATAATTATTAATAGTATATACAAAACCAATATATGTTTTTTTAATCAATAATTATTTATCCATAAAACTAAAGAGTTTGATTGTTTGTTTGAAGTCTAATATTTGCAACTACTATTATTATATAAATTATTTTTTTTCTTTCATTTTTTTATTTATTTTTTATATATTATGTAAATTGTCTATGTTTCTATTTTTTTATCAACTCGTTCGTAGACTATTGAGACTATTTATCATTGCTTATTCCGCCATGGTCTTTGTCGAAAATGATGATGAATGTCGAGGGATAACCTGTCTATTTTTATTAGTCTAGTCTTTAGTTTAGAACCTAAATGACGTCTAACAATGGACGTGAAATGGCATGAGACAGTGAACTTTTTATGTAAAAATTTAATATACTCGTACAATAAAACCGGATAACTTAATGACTGACCCTAAGTACTCTATAAAACTGAAGAATTTGTTGTTTTATTTGGTTTCATCATACTAATCTTTAGCCTCTTACTGCCTCGGTGGTACAGTGGCATGCTTGCCATACATCGAGAGGTCCTGGGTTCGAATGTCGGGTCGGGCCAAATTTAATTATTGAGTTTTTCTGTTTAGTAAGTCTCAGTATCAGCCTGGGGTTGGGAAGTTGGCGATGTCTCACCACCGTGCCTGGAAGAGCAGTTAAGGCCGTCGGTCCTGCGCATTAGCTCTCACTGATCGTGTCGAACAGTCGTCCCACCAGAGTATGAGTGTGATAGGAATAGAGAGTGCATTTGTGTATGCGCGTACACTTTTCCATTATAATATCTCCTGCGCAGTTAGCCAGTCTTAATAAGATTGACCGCCATAGCCGGAATCGGTCGGGAACGTTGTTTGGGATTATTTGTTTAAGGAAATTTTATATTTTATTTTTTGTGAAAGACAAATAGGCTATCATAATACGATTCATAGAATGGAAACAATGCTTTATAAATAAACTACGCGGGTAAAGTTACTGCCTATATTAATTTAAAGTACCTACTTCATAGATCTTTTGCAAATGGCACTTAAACTAAACAAGTTGAAATAACGGGAACGAAAACAAAAGATGATTGTTACTAACGATACATCAACTTATTGGATAGATAAAAGGAAAACACAACAAAAGCACTGCCTTTGAAGAAATAAATATTAGAATTTGTTATTGTAAAGGTAAGTAAAAAGATTGCGGGGAAGAAGGTATCTTTAAATTTACGGGATATTTCCTTTTCCCGTTATTGCTTAAATAGAATAAAAAACATATTCATTTCAGTATTGCAAGCCATTTTGTTTGTAATTTTCACAAAAGTAAAAACTGTATTCTGTTGGGACCACTTCAAAAAATGAATGTATGTTACGCCGAAGTTATAAATTTTTGAACAAACTGTCAAGTTTTTTCATAAGCTTTCTCACAAAGCTTTTTTTCAAAAGTGATTCTTTGAGCATGTCATATTGCCTTAGCGATTTCTATCATATCTCTCTCTCTATTTTTCTTTCTTTCTCTCTCTCGCTCTCTGTCCCTCTTTTTCTCTGATTTTACAACTATAATTAGTGAGAGGTGTAATCCTGTAATAATAATTATTAAATAAACGTTTCCTTCACAAGTAATCTTAAGCAGTTCATTTTATCATTTTACGATAAAAATATACGATAACACTTGCTACAAATTCGGTAATGTAGACTTTATCCTCGACTCGTGTCCGTCAAAAAACTTGTGCAATTGTTCGTAAAATAATATTGCCAGTTCAGTTGTCTACATAAAATGTTACAACGTATCATAAAACTCAACGGTTTGGTCCAAAGCTATAGTTAATATGAAGAATGGAAGGTCTAAATTTTGGTCTGGATTTCTAAATTCTATATTTCCTAGGAAATTGAATTTTCAGTTATAAACGATGTATGATGGTACGTGTTTATGTTGAAGTCCTACCTACAAATATGGTTTTAGGCAAACGCTATGAAAAGACGTGATTTTATATCGCTTTAATTTCTCCAAAAAAATCGATATTTTCACATATAAAATTTTGACGACATGTTTGCTATAGTGAGCGGTCGCGGGTTTGAGTTCCCCTGGGGGTATTCATTTGTTAGAACGAGTCACTTGTTATTTTTTCTTATATTATATGTGTAGTGTATTAATCAGTGTTATCCGTAACACAAGCCTATTTGTAATATGTCCCAACATATATTTTAAATTCATAAATAACACATCTAATTAAGTAGTATTATAAAACAATATTCATAATAAATTGTTATAATTTATCTTTTTCCATAAGTCTTTTGGTCATTAAAAAGGTCTTTGTAAATAAAGCTCTTACTGTCCACTTCACGCGTTCGGAATATAAAGCTGGGATACTTGAAAAGCAAATTATACTTTATTTTCTGTACATCTTATATAGAAACAAGGACTGTTCATTTTTTACGTTGGATGTTTTGAATCTATGAATTTACTTATTATTTATGAGTCGAATCATTAGATTAAATATTTTATAGAAAATTTTTGCGAAATAGTTATTATTATTATCGATACAGTGGCTGTATCTATAGTTTTTAAAATGTTTGTAAGTCTGTTTGTGGTCTGCATCACGAAAAACCACTAGACAGTTAAAATATATCGATAAAATGTACGTAGTGATGAACCCAAACAAAGACAGGGTGAGCCACTAGTATTATTATGTATATATTATCTATTAAAAGTATACAATATTCAAAAACAGCAGATACAAAAATAAAAACGCATACAGCTTTTAAAGTAAGTTCAAATGGAGAATCCAGAGCTTTTACTTTTTGAGGTCGTTCCCAAATACAGCACAAAAGTAGCTTTGTAGCTTTCAAAGATATGTATGGACAATGCTGAAATAAACTGTATATGCATGTATGTTGAAGCAGCCAGGTTTATGAATAAAATCCGCAGATGTTGCATAATAAAGTCTATATTTTTATGATAATTTTACCTTAGTCATAAATACATAATATACCAATATAAGCCAAGAACGGTTTCACTATATATAATATATATGAATAAAAATAAATGTTTGTATGTTGGTCCGCTTTCAGTTTCTAAATAGTAGAAAGTAATAACCCCAAAAACAATATTTTTCTTTAGACGATCTTCTTATATGAATTCAATTAAAACGCTAGTAAGCTATAAAAATACGTAAGTAAGTGCTTTGACACAATTTTACGCATAAGAATAGTGTAACTCTGTAAAAAAATGACTTACGGGGAGAAACGCTGTTCTTTTTAGAGCGTCCCTAATTATTTAATAGTCTATATATGTACTAAATTTTATCCAAATTCGTTCAGCAATTTCAATGTAAATGGACCATACATAACAATTTTAGCATTTACAACAATAGCAAAATATATGAATTCATTTAAAAAAATTAATCAGTTGAACGTAATAAATGAAACTACCTTCTCGGATTTTGTCGCGGATTTATTATTTATAATATAGGATTTATTATTAAATAGTTAGCGGACACCAGTCTCTCCCGTGACCATGATTGCTGTAAAGCATTCGAAACTTCGGGAACTAAAAATCCAAATAAATCCGCGACAAAAATCCGAAAAGGTAGTTTCATTTATAATTCCAAATATTCGCGTAAACCTAAGAAAGTATTAGTTAAACATAACATAATAATTAACAAATATTCCATAGACATTAAGCACAAACCCATACGTAAAGGCTAGTCTAGTTGATCATTAGCCCTAAATAAGTAGGACTACAGACGTAGTCGTTTTTGTCGACAGTTGCTTTAGAACAAAAAATATAAAAGTTTCTAAATGGAAGTTTGAGTTTCAAAGCTATCGACTCGGATGCTATCGTATTCTGTATGCGCATCTCGTCACAAAATTCCTTTTTTTTCGCTTCTATCAATACTCAATATCTATTGTACGAATGTTGCCGTATTGTTAACTTTAAAGGCTATGAGAAGCCTATTTACAATTTATATCACACTAGTTTTTACCTGTCTGTCTGTTTAAATATAAATAGAAAAAAATAAAATGTATAGAAAGTCGTGGAAAGTGATCATAATATAAGGCAAGCCAAGTGAAAGTGAAATTTGACTTCTTTTCTTTAAAAAAATAGTTACGTTTTCTTAAATCTCATCAATTATTATCTATTCCATTATAATAATATCATAAAAACTATTGAGTGATTTTTATATTACATAAATAATGTATTACACATTATAATAATTACATAAGTTTTACGATTTTTGAGTAAATTTGTGTTATTTGAGTGAGATTTGCCAACTTTATAATAAGCTTTACAAAAAGCTTCAAATTCTTTTCAAGTTTTTGATCTAAAAATTAATATTTAACAATAACTTTATACAGAATCAAACTTAGAACTTTGCTGCATAGTCGAATAAACAACTATAAGTGACAAGGCAGGTAAAAATATACGCACGAGAAATTCATAAAAGAAATCCCTTTACTATTCAGAACAAAAAAGGCTCTAATCAAAATGCCATCAAGTGTAATGTATCCGATACACCAATACAAGATAAAACCCCGAATTTATCACTGCGTATTTATGTCCCATACATAGCTTCTTCCATCTGTTATCAGATCCAAGAACAAATACCGCTTCGGAAATGGCGAAATATGACTTCGAAGCGATATTTCGTGTACTACAATACTGTTTGTGTCAAATCGCAAAAATATTACGAGACTCGTAAAGGTAATTGATTTTGATTTGTTAAACTTGTATTTATTTACAAAATTTGTTTGATTTTTGTTTGTGGATAGCTGTTGTTTTATGGAATTTAATGAAGGCTTGTTGAATATATTTTATGGAAGCTTAGATTTAGGTGAATGAAGCATTCATTCACCGGTATGTATTCACCAATCGGTATGACGATTTTGTCATTTAATAGCGTTTTCTTTAGACAACTGTAATATAAGGTACATATATATAAAGAAATATGTTAGCAACTGTCTTCGCATAGTGATTATTATAATACGGTAGCTAACTATAATATCCATGAGGTAAAAACGGAACATAAGTAATACTAACATAAAAATACAGAGGTTGTTAACGACTTCGCATAATTAATTGTAACTTGTAAGGAGTACATTCACAAAGAAAGTAGAATTGCATCAAAATGAGTTTAGCGATTAGGCTAAAATATAACAGAATGACAAGAAAAGCTTTAATTGAGAAGGAAAACATTTAAATGTGTTAATTGTATTTGCATTTTAAACTGCCTGTAACAGTTCCATAAAAAATTCAATTAAAAAAATATTTTTAGGGATAAAATATTTGCTTTAAATGTATTATGTTATCTTCATCCTTACAGTAATAAAGTAATAAAGACTGTGGTTCTGTTTATTATGTTTGTTACAAAAAACTAATGTGCATGAACTTTAAAAAAATTACACATGAAAAACAGAGGTATGAGCTCTAGGATTTACCCACTTTAATACTTTATTAGGTTTACGCGAATATTTCACATTATAAATGAAATTATCTTTTCGAATTTTGACTGCTGTAAAGCATTCGAAACGTCGGAAACCAAAAATCCAAATAAATCCGCGACAAAATCCTAAAAGATAACTTAATTTATAATTGCCCACATTAATTGATTTTTCAAGCAACTCCACTAATTTACTACTCTTTACAAATATCAACTAGTTGTAATTATTATTAAAAAAATTATGTAACATTTCTAGAACGTTGGTCCCTTGCTTTGCAAAGATACAATCCGTTACGAGGAAACAGTACTGAAATGTGGGGAGGAAGAATTTATGACCATGAATAATGCAAAAAAGTTCGTAACGCGACGAAAGAAAACTTGTTATTTTATGTTGGAGCGGATTTTATTTCTGCTGACGCTTTAAAAAAATCCTTAAGTTACACAAAGGCTTGGGGGGCTTTATGGAATGGCTAAACCTACTTTTCTTCAATCTGTTTCGCCGAATATTGACATATTCTAAAATTACTTGTTCATAAATTTTACTAATATTATCTTATATTATACGTGCGATTCTTGTAGATAGATAGACGACAATAGATAGAGGATAGATATGTATATAAAATTTATTTCATATATTTTTGAACCGGTTTAAACGATTAAGCCAAAATATATACTAAAAATCAAAAATCAAAATCAAAATATTTTATTCAGCATAAAAATTGTTACAATTTCATACTGAACGGCATGAGTCTACCACTAATTCGGAAAGAAGAAACCTCTGACCTGAGAAAAACTGGCGAAAGAAACTCAGCGGGACTAATATTTTTTTATCTCTCTTTTGCAAATTAAATTGCGAATTAACAATAATTATATATATGTTGAAATAGCCTGGCGACGGTCACATCTTTCCCTAGGTGTACTGTACAAGGCGTTCTAAAAAATCGTTAGTCGAATATAAGCTATATAAGCACAAAAATAAGCTTTTAATTTTAAATTTAATTTCACCTATACATGATTTTTCTTAAAAACTCAATTTGTATGACTTTACCGAAAAACACCGAGCTAAGTTCGGTCCAGGCGTACTAAAAATACTATAATGTACATTGTACATGGCTAAATATACCGGGACAAGTATATGAATTGTCAAAGAATTAAACACTCTATAGCAATGAATGGCCGATTATGTAAAATATTTTCGCCGATAATTTAATAATTTTGTCAATAGTTATTTATTATTATCGTCTTTCAATCTTTATTCAAACAATAACACAAACTCAACTTTAATTATATTAGTTTAAAAAATTATAACTAAAACTTGTATTCTTACAGTCTTATCATGTATTTGAAGTTCATTATTTATTATTTATGTTACAGACTTACATGAGCAAAGATGAAGCTTTCGCATATATTACCTGTAAAGTAAAAAAAAGCAAAATTATATATTTGAGCTATTATCTAGAATAAAAGTAATATTAAATAACCTCTTTTTTGAAGTCGGTTAAGAAGAAAACCGTTTTGATTCAGTCTTTTTAACATCCCACTGCTATGTAAAGTCCTTTCCACTACATCGCTAATTGAATCTCTTCACAATTTTATACAATTCTTGGGACCCAGTATTTGTCGCTTCGTTTAGGATCTTCCCAAGCTAGGTATGTTTTATTTTATGCTTTAAACAGTTCTGAATTTCAGACTTTTCAGCTGTCATTTTAAATTTTCCTTATTTTTTATACGTAATCCACTCCTGATACTACATTATAATAAAATTGAAATGTCGGTTTTTTATTTCAAAATAACAGCTTTTCACGTAATGCATATGAAAGTATATACGGCACTTACATCAAAAAATCATTTTTTTATAATTTATTGTCTGTCTGTCTGTTTGTTCCGGCTAATCTCTGAAATGGTCGGACCGATTTTGACGAGACTTCCACTCGCAGATAGCTGATGTTATAAGGAGTAACTTAGTCTAATTTTATATTAGAAAATTATGAAAATCATTTTATTTATTTTATCTTACTCCCAGCGAAGCGGACTTGGTTGTTGTCTATCTAAAATATGTTTTAATTAACAAAAAATAATTAATAAAAAGGAATGTTATTAGTTTCTTTTTTAAAATGTCGATCGATCAATTTCATAATTTTTTTGAACATATTTCTAATATTCTAAATAATCT
This sequence comes from Boloria selene, assembly GCA_905231865.2. Lineage (NCBI taxonomy): Eukaryota > Metazoa > Arthropoda > Insecta > Lepidoptera > Nymphalidae > Boloria > Boloria selene. Next base: position 1,513,307 of record HG993149.1, read on the forward strand.
TTTTAATACAATTAAAAGTTACGATTGGTTTTTAGGCCCTATTAATTCTTTCTAATTGTTTTTGTACGTTATTTGTCAACGTTATTCTTACCACATAATTATACAAACAAAGAAATGAGTGGCGTCAAGGCGTTGTGAGGAGGGAAAGCAATTATTTCGCCCTACTTCGAGACCCTTTGCGAATTTTCGTAGCCAAACTGTACATTTTATTGTGGGATAGATTACATTTGACTTCTCTTGAATAATCATGTGAATTCAACACATTTATAGGATTCCGTAAGTAACAAGGTCTTTTTTCACATTTATTTTATTTCAATACTAGCGATTTACCTTTCTTCGGTCGGGTTTTTCCATAGATTTAGCGCAAAGCCGCGGGTTCCGTGAGTATATCTTTATAAATTATAGCCTTTGTGTAAGCTATATTATTGCAAAGTTTCATCTAAATCCATTCAGTAGTTTTTGCGTGAAAGAGTAACAAACATACATCCATATATTCTTACAAACGTCGATCGCGTTTATAATATTAGTAGGTAGCAGTTGTGGACTTAAGTAAAATGGATGATTTTAATTTTAGGTTATTTTTTGTCATAAATTACTAGTAGATAAAAATAGAGCTTAAAAGTTGCATGGAAGCTGTGTCAATTTTACAAATCTTATTAATATTATCTCGACTTGCCTGACAGTAGCTTATATTATGTTACTCCAAATCAATAGTCTATTTTTAAATAAATGTCATCCAAATTAGAACAGGCGTTTTAGCGCGAAGGAGTATAACACAAATGCATGGACGTTTGAAATTGTGATAAAATAAATAAATTTAAAGCTTATTTAAATTATCGATTTATCGCGGATAGATGCCTAACAGTACTCCAATCCAAAACCTATTATAAATGAACAAGTATTTAACCCCCTGAGACGTCTAATACCTTAGTCTCTACCGTGACCATGTTTCCTGTAAAGCATTCGAAACGTCGGAAACCAAAAATCATAATAAAACCGCGACAAAATCTGAAAAGATAGTTTCATTTATAATGTCAAGTATTCGCGAAAACCTAAGAAAGTATTACCGAAACCTATTTTTGAACTAAATTTCAACCAAACTTGTACATACCTTTCAGCATGAAGAAGTAGTAAGTATACCTACGAACTTTCACATTAAATGGACTGACAGGTAATTCGACCCAATTCTTGTCTAAGCATAAAAACGTCTCAATCACAATCATTCCAATCGATGTTCTAACATCGACTAAATGTGCTAATGTAATCAAATTCCTCCCTTACCTCATTACCCTACCCCTATCTAGCCGAGACCGTAAAGGAAATGGCGTGTGTAAGGTCACTCGTTCTGTAAGTTATTAAGATAGCTGTACGAATCGGAAAGTCCTTCGAAAACATATATTATAGTACTCTGATTGAAAATGATAGATTTATTAGAGTTAGTATGATTTTATTCGACTTAACGTAAAAAGAAAGCCCTTAAAAATAACGTGAAATTTAAATTTATAATAAATATTTTGGGACATTATACGTAATCGTAGCATCTGTTTAATTTGACGACACGTTTGCAGTTTGTAGTGACCCTACGTTCTTGCGCCAGCGGTCGCGGGTTCGAGTCCCGCTGGGGGCACTCATTTGTTAAACTCGGATGTTTTTACTCCAGTCATGAGTCTTTATATTTATAATATGTATGTATTTAAACTTATATATGTAGTATATCAACTATCTGGTATCCATAACACAAGCTTCGTAGCTTACCACAGAACTAGATAATATCCCAACATATCCCAACAATTTAACTTAAAGGAAGTTGCACTAAAATCAGGGTTAAGAAACGTCAAAATAATGACTCATTTCAACAGAATGGCTTACTTCCGTCTTCGTCAAACACGATATGAATATATAATGTAATGTATAACGTAGCCTACATTATGGCCTTTTGTGTTTGATACTAAAATTATTTCTTTTATCACATACCTATTTTAGTTTAATGTTAATATTCTTTATTACATCCAATAAAGAACAAAATAAAAAAAAGGAATAAGTATGAGAATGACTAAAAGAGTTATCTCTTCGCAAAAAAAATCGATATTTTTGACTGACCTATTTAAAGAATTTTTTATATGGCTGCGAAGCGTGGCCCGTGCTTGAGCGACACAAGCAAGAATTGCGTGTCACGGAGATGAAGATGCTGCGATGGATGTGTGGGGTCACGCGGAAAAACCGCGTGCGTAATTCCCGCATCCGTGGTAGCCTTCATGTCCGTGACATAACAGACACATTGCAGGAATGTCGCTTACGTTGGTACGGCCACGTGACGCGTAGACCGGCAAGCTACGTGGGTAATAGATGTCTAGCCATGGCACCCCCGCCGGGACCTCGAAAGAGGGACAGGCCCAAGAAGTGCTGGCTTGACGTCGTAATGGCTGACATGCGTGCCAATGGACTAACCCACATGGAAGCGCAAGATCGGCCGAAGTGGAGGCGGATGACTAGTAAAGCGGACCCCGGGCTCTGATGGTGAAAGCCACGGCAGCAACCGGGACAAACGCTCGGATGATGATTATGATTATATAAATCTGAGTTGAATCGAATGAAATATTCATTATTAATGAAAAAGAGGCTGAATTTATATTTTTTTTCTACTTTTGCTTTTCTGTCTGTCTGGAAATATTTTTTTTTTCATGGTAAAATGGGGGCAAACGGGCAGAAGGCTCACCTGATGGGAAGTGATCACCTCCGCCCATGGACATCTGCAAGCCTGAAAGGGAGGGATGGAGGAGGGAGGGAAGTGGGAGAGAGGGGGAACGAAGGCGGAGGATGAAGGGAAGAGGGAGGGGGGAAGGAGAGTGGGCCTCCCGGACTCTCACTCACCGGACGAAACGCGACAGCATAGCTGCCACTTCACGCCGGTCTTCTGTGAGAGAGTGGTACTAATGAACTATACGGGGCGTGCCGGCCCATTCGACATAATATTTTGATGTTTGGTATGATGATAGCTGATTATCGTGTTCAAGATAAAGAATAGTTTTTACTGCGAGATAATATTTTCTCTCTGATCTATAGAAAAACCAAGTAGAACCGGGACGCTTCGTTAGTATAATATATAATAACAATAAATAATAGTTTTCTTTTTGTGGCTTGAGTTTAATTTTTGGCTCCCAATCACTCCGATTATTAAGAGAATACTAGTTTAATTAGTAGATACCTTAACAATTTTATACGAGTCTGGAGAAAATATCTCACTCCAATGGAAGAAGTAATTACTTAATAAAAAGAAGTGATTCGGGCCTTATATACGAGTTTTTCGTTAAAAACTTTTTATATAAGGCGGCTACTAACAACACTGGCTTTTTAAGTGCCTTGCATAATGAAGACATTACGAAATTATAATATACATAAGTTAGGATTCACTTTGCTTAGGCTTGCTTACTCGAGTACATAAGAAATAGATTTTTACGCATAAATTATGAAATATTATTAATTAATGTGTTTTATAGAATAAATTTTCATGTTACTATGCATGGGATTTTTTATTTCACATTTAAAACACCTAAACCTAAATCTGAACTTTTTGAAAAATCGAATTGTAATAGTCATTATATACATACATATTATAAATATTATATTTATAATATATATGTATTTAAACTTATATATGTAGTATATCAACTATCTGGTATCCGTAACACAAACTTCCTCATAGCTTACCACGGAACTAGATGGCGCTGTGTGCAGCAATGTCCCAACATAATTATTTATTTATTTAAAATGATACAAAGGTCGAATCTAACGAGAAAACCATTGGACAGGTTTTGAAGAAATTTTTACGTTATAGAATACTTTTTACGGCGAGAAAATATAACTCCTCTGAGAAATCTACACTTATCGTTACATCGTAGGTACCTAGGTAACTAAGCGGAGCTAGTCTTAGCTAGTTATCATAAATTTTATAATATGTTTCGGCTTATATCTGAAACGGCTGGACCGATTTTGAGAGGACTTTCACTCGCAGATAGCTTATTTTATAAGGAGTAAAAAAATATAAAAACCGTTTAATATTATTATTATTATACAAACCTTGTCCCGAAAACGCAATAGTGCAATCGACTTTTGTTTCTATCCACACTTAATGATATAATTTCCTCAGCGCTGATATTCAGATAGAATTAAAATAACGTTTCCTCGAGACGTGCCACATTATCTTTTAAGGCTTATAGCGCAGTAAAGGGCAAAGCTAAGCGCTGTAACGATGATTTCACGCAGAATACGCGTGTAAATTTTGATTTTCTTGATAATGTTTGTCGTGGAATGATATTGTGTATTTTTATTTTATTAGGATATTTGCTGAAGCAGAAGACAGTTTGAAGGTCATGGATTGAATCTTCTTGGGACAAATATGTTATTTATTTTAAAAAAAAGTACTTTTTTATCCTTTCTGAAACATGGCAATCTGTCCTAGGATAATAAGCCACTAGGCTGACCAACTTCTAGTCTATTAGGCTACGTCCGCACAGACAGGCGGCTTGCTTAGCGCCTAGAGCCTAACGAGTCACCTAACACCTAGCTAGTAGCTTACTAAAACGAACGTTCTAAAATGTTCGCGGCCGACCGCACTGCATGCTTAGCGCCTAGCTAGTTGCTAAGCGTGTATCTAAGTAAACAAACATGTTGGTTTTTTGACACTCGGCGCGCGGCATTTTATTCAAGAAATAATTTTTAAGTTTTTTTTTGAAAGTGACATCTCGTCAACGTGCCGACAAGCAACCACGCAAGCCTCCTGCAGTGCGGCCACTGTGTATTTACCATGTTGTCAAAGCGCAATCCACTTGGCTCTAGGCGCTAAGCAAGCTGCCTGTCTGTGCGGACGAAGCCTTAGGGTTAATTTAATTATTATGAGAGTTTACATATGTAACTATAAATATTATATTATATATAAATATAAGAACTAAAAATGCTTCTTTTATAATTTTAATTAATACTGTTATCAAAACTAGTGTTAGCTCAATGGTCGGAATTCGACCGTAATCGTGTCTAGAAATTCAAAGAAACATATATTCAGGCAGAATGTCTTACATAATGTTATTGTCTTACATATATATTAAATACAATTTACCTTTCTATTTATCTGTAGTACATAAAAAAATCTTTTCAGTATATATTAGTGGTAGTACTAAAGCTCAATGGCTACTAAATCAAAAAAAAATCGGGTGAACTGAACTGTGAACTATGACTTTGCCTATTTATATTAACAAATAATTACAATGTTATATTCCTAAGCACTTTCTTAAGTTTAACTAAATTTTAGTTAAGCATCTTATACTTAGTGTGCTTTCGTCTTAACAGATTCGTTGTACGTTCCAACGTTACCGCTTTAGTGGGAAGCTACTGAATATGTATGTAGATTCAGGACATAATACTTGGGTTGTTCTTGAACTGGCATCTTTCTAATTGTACTACAGTTAATTATCTCATCAATGCATAAATTACATTTGAATTTGAATTTTGTGTGTCATGAATAATAAAACAACGAAAATATAAAAATTAATGAAAAATAAGGCGAAACGTTTGGTTTGTAGTGCTGTGCCAGCGATCGCGGGTTTGAATCCCGTTGGGGGCATTCATTTGTGAGCGAAAAATTTGTAGTCTAGTCATGTGTGTTAATATTTACAATATGTATATTATATGTATTTTAAGTTATATGTATTATATAAACTGTCTGGTACCCAGGGGGTGTCACACCGCTAGCTTCCCAACTTTGGACTGTTACTGAGGCTTCCTAAGCACAAAGATTCAATAACTAAACTTGGCCCGACCCGGGACTAGAACCCAGAACCTTTCGATGTAGTACCGTACATGCTAGCCACTACACCACTAAGGCAGTTATTAAAAAACATTACTCTCTTTTTGGATAGTTAAGTAGAAACACATAATATAAAAGATTAATAAAATACTCAGTGAATATTACTAGAAATTATTTTTGCTTTGATCAATCATTCGGAGGCAAATCTTTTTTGACTTGACAATATCAGATACAATACGATACTCTCAACAGGCTTTGTGAGATCTCATTCTATTGAAATAGTCCACGAAGCGATCAATTATTTCAATGTAGCCTAATATAATTAGTATTTGATTATGTGCCTTCTGATGTCATTGTAAACTTGAAGAAGAAAAATATATAACATAAATACATCTACTAATTCCGCTGTTTTTCTTTCATTGAATTGCCTCTATATGGAATATGCATATTCACTGAGTCGATGATAAATATTAACCTCTTGAATCATTCTATCTATTAAAAGAAACCGCATCAAAATCCGTTGCGTAGTTTTAAAGATCTAAGCGTACATAGGGTCAAACAGACAGCGGGAAGCGACTTTGTTTTATACTATGTAGTGATAAAATATCTTTTCGTTTTGGTAAATATATATTATACTTGCAAGCCCGGCTCGTTTCGCTGGACGTAAAATAAATTAAACGGTTTTTATAATTTTCTAATAAAATAAAATTAGCCTAAGTTACTCCTTACAACAATAACTTTCTGTGAGTGAAAGTCCCATAATAATCTATCTAGCCGTTTCAGAGATTAGCCGGAGCAAACAGACAGACAAAAATTTTAAAATTGATTTTTTGATGTAAGTATCACATATACATTTACTTACTTACTCATGTCTTATAATTATTAGTTAGAAAAACTACGGGAGCCTTCACAAAGCTCAAGTTTTTTGCTAGTATTATGTATAAATAAGATTATTTTTTTATTTCAAAGTCGTTTCGATTTCTAACTAAGGCGAATGTTAATATAAAAAAGACTTAAAGCTTTCAAGTCTAGCACCACTCCATATTTTTCTAATAACTTTTCATATTAATCAAAAGCTGTCTCGTATAAAATTCCTTGCTCGAATGCAACTCTTCAAGAGATCTTGAACTTTCATTTCATTCAGTCTGTGATCAAAGGGAATAGCTTTTTGTGAAGCCACGTTTAATTAGCTGTTCTTCCTAACTAAGTCACATTTGTTTCTGAATATCCTGCCTTGTATCTATTGATTGAAACTTATTGAGAAGCAAGTTGAATGGCAAAAGGACTGTACTGTACTTTGAGGATGTTTGAGCGTAGAGCTTTTTGATGCTATTGGTCTCATTCAAATCAAGGCTTTTCAGAATTTCAGAACAATGATGTATGAGCTTGTTAATTATTACACACCTTGTAAGCAACATGAAATAAATAAATTTTGTATATATTCTGAACAGTATACAGTATACAACAGTACAGTAATAGTATTTTTTTATTATATAAAAATCTTCTATATACATAAACACACGCCATCTAATTCTATAGTAAGCTACGAAGGAAGCTTGTGTTACGGGTACCGGATAGTTGATGTACTACATATATAAGTTCAAATACATACATATATTATAAATAAAAACACCCATGACTGGAGTACAAACATCCGAGTTTAACAAATGAATGCCCCCAGCGGGACTCGAACCCGCGACCACTGGCGTAAGAAAGAAGAGTGCGCCAAACGTGCCATTGAAGTATAATTTCTAATACAAAACATTTGTTCTAATTTTGAGACAACTATTACATGCCTATTTTTTACCTTTAATATCTTTTTATATTATAATATCTATCTATAAAAAAATAAAGATAATGTACCCGTTAACCTACAACGTTTACAATTTTATTTTTAAATATCCAATATAAACGCAAAGTTTCACGCGGCGTAAAGTACGCGCCTTTGTTGAATGAACCATTTATAATTTTGTGCTGTAAATAAGAAAATAGGCGTAATCTGTTTACTTTGCCCATAGAACTAAAACACCTGAGGTAAATTAATCTATACAGTGAGGAACACAAGGTGGATAGATGCTAAATATTGAATTTTCAGCGCTTTTTAGGCCATTTTTAAAGTTAGAATTTACAAGAGCCATTTTAGCAGGTAGAAAAGGCTACAGGCTGCTACGGAATATGTCCGACCGATAAATGGCATCTGGTATGGCTTAACGAGCTATCAATTGATAATGGCGATAAAAAAAACTGAATTAAGAAAAAAATACGTTTCTATCTCATATATATTATGATAAATAGGGTTGATCTATGATCAATGAAAAAAAAAAAATAACTAAAGTTGTCTCTGTCCGAGTACTACAAACACATAGTTTTCAAAATGACACCAAAGTACCTTACAACATTATTCAAATCAAATAAAAAAACAATATATTTAAAAAAAATATTACATTTTTTTACTGCAGAATATCATGAGTGTCCTACAACTTTGGCAAGAAGAACTGGCGAAAGAAACTCAGGACTAATATTATTTTTTTATCTTAGTCTGTATCTTTTTCAAATTAAATTGAAAATTAACAATTATTCTATATATTGAAAATTATATTGATTTCAATTCTAAATTTTTAAAATAATTTTGCTTCTGAGAGTCTAGTCCCTTGTTACAGTAATAACCAATTTGGAAGTAATAACCACACTGGATACGTCTACTGCCGGTTCACATCTCAATGCAATTTGTATATGTAAAAACCTACATTTCTGAATTCTAAGTCATCATCTAGAAATGATGTTTTTTATCTTTGAGTAATTGATAAGAGTAATTTGACGACACGTTTGGCTCAGTTGGTAGTGAACCTACCTTCTGCGCCAGCGGTCGCGGGTTCGAGTCCCGCTGGGGGCATTCATTTGTTGAGCACGAATGTTTGTTCTCCAGTCATGGGTGTTAATATTTATATTATATATGTATTTAAAAATTTATATGTGTAGTATATCAACTATCTGGTATCCGTAACACAAGCCTCGTAGCTTACCATGTAACTAGATGATGCTGTGTGTAATAATGTCCCAACAAAAAAAATTATATACTATCTATAGATATTATAATATATTAGATATTATAATATATTAGTATACGAAATATTTTTATAATTAAACGCGTCTATTGACGACACGTTTGGCGCAGTTTGTAGTGACTCTACTTCATTGCGCCAGCATCGCGGGTTCGAATCCCGCTGTTATAAATTTGTTAAAATCGAATGTATGTATTAAAAATGTACATACATATGTGTAGTATATTAAGTATCTGGTATTCATAACACAAGCCTCGTAGTTTACCACGGAACTAGATGGTGCTGTGTGTAATAAAGTCCCAACATAAAAAAAATTTAATAATAATATAAATAAAAATTTAAGCGAAGCCAAAGTTAGTAGTGTAAGTAATAATATGAAAAATATACTGTACGCATCGTTAAACCAGTAAGAGTCTGAGTCGTTGAAGATAACATGCACTAAGCTTTGTAGCTTCTAAAACTCTGTATAATATTTAATCCTTACCACTTATGAGTAATTCAAATATACATATAAAAATATTTAACTTAGTTGTTGTATCTGTATATGAAATATTTTTGACATTAAAAATCTTATTAAAATAGTTTTGCTGTCCGTCTGTCTAGAAATACCTTCTATACAAACAGAGATGCCTGTTGAGACCCGAGCGAAACTAGGGAACGTCACATGTTGGTATGGTATGGTATGGTAAAACCGCAACTCCGCAACTCGACGACTTTGCGCCTATTTTGCGTGTGTGGGAATATTCCTTAGTTATTCCTGCCACCCCAGCTCTTCGAGGAACTTCAGAAGCTTCTTTGGCTTCTTCAATACCTCTGGAAGTGCCCTTGGCGTGCCAAGGTGTTGTTCCCGGTATGCCGCTACACCTGGACAGTTCAAGAGTACGTGTGCAGCCGTTTTCTCTGTTCCCATGCAGGCTCTGCACAGGGGACTGTCAGTAATACCTAAATTAAATAGATGTTTATTATATGGCCTATGACCGGTCAAGGCCGCCGTTATTAGTCTGAGTTGACGTCTGTAAAAAACGTCACATGTTAAATATACAAGTATAATATATGTTACTGCTAATATTTTTTTATATTTTAAGACCTTTAGCAAGAAAAAAAACTTATTCATATGTAATCCTAGAATCCTTTGGTTCTTAGAAGGGTCTTAGAAGCTCTAGAAACAAACAGACTTCCACATGTACAATATTAAGTATAGTTAATTTGCATTTGATTACTAATATTAGTTATCGTATAAATAAATCAAGCAATAATTACACAATATGTTCACATTAGGTCATACATTAGCATAACTATCGAATCATTGTACTACTGATGTAATAGATCACGACGACGGTCGTATAAGTCACATGGGAATTGATGGTATAGGAAATGAGTTATGGTAGTATAAACATTATAACGCATTATTTGAACTATAAAGTAATATCGAATCATAGTTATACAACTATTAAAGATTTTGTATCTAGAAACTGAAATCTTTTCACAATTATTAACAAAAACATTAAAAATTTATATATTATTAAAAAAAACCCCGCTAACGTGAAAAGTGATCGCGATAGAAACGTGACGTAGGAACATAGTTGTATATATGCATTTTCATATAATACGAAAAAGGGTCATAATATCGTTCCCCTTCCTCCGAACACGAGAAGAGAAGAGAAGAAGATCGTTCCCTCCGATGTCTCCTGTGACCTAACTTAGTGGGCGATGCACTATATTGTTAGGTACTTCCGGTACTTCCCTCAAATACGATTAATTCATTTCACAACGTAAAAAAAACGTATTATATTGTTAACACTTAACCAATATTACTGTACTGCGGCAATAGAGTTCCTCTGTGAGTTTTAGTGTAAGAGTCTCACAGTCCCCTTCCCATTGATCGCTGGCCCATAACAGGTTTCCCCAGCAGAAATAAAAGTAACATAGTTTGATGACGTTTAACTCAGTTGATCTTGATGTCGAGATGTCGCGGGTTCAAGTCCCGCTGGAGACATTCATTTAGTACGATAGTTTGTATGCTTCTGGGTGCTTTTATGTATATATGAATGTATTTACAGTATCACTTAAATGTATCAACTATCTGGTATCCGTGGCACAAGCTCGTAGATTACCATGGAACTAAGTATGGTGTGTGCTAATGTCCCACATATTTATGTGAGCCATGGAAATGTTTCTATCATTTATGCCAAATAAGATATTCACTTTGTGCCTTATTCGAATTCGTTTGGCGTATGAAAACGTGCCAACAAAAACCATCCAAATATATTTATTGAACGTAAAAATATTTGACTGTTTCTAACATTCCAAACAATTTTCACCCATCACAAATTAATTATTCCGATGATAATTATTTTGGCTAACAGATTATTATTTTATATATAGCAATATACACCTATATGATTTTCAATTTTTATTTTATAACTAGCATTTCCCGCTTCTTTGCACGCGTTCTAAATACTGGAACCAAATTTCTGTGGTATGATACCTCGCAGAACTAACGCCCTTCCCGTTTTGCAACATTTTTCATTGATGCTCCGCTGCTATTGGTCGTAGCGTGATATAAATTAGCCTATAGCCTTCCTCGATAAACTAACTATCCAACACAAAAAGAATTTTTCAAATCGGACTAGTAGTTCCTGAGATAAGCGCGTTCAACCAAACAAACAAAAACGTACAAACAAACTCATCTGCTTTATAATATTAGTATAGATATCTGACGCCGTTATCAGCGTCGTGTAAGTATGTTCACACTAAATAAACTTTGAAAACCCAAAAATAAACTGTAAGCTCTTCAGGTAAAAACTTTTACTGAGCAGTTTTCGATAAAATTTAGTAAGGATATAGATTGCGTATGAAGCGATTTAGACCCTTAAGGTCTACTTCGCTTATTACGCGAATGAAGCCACGGGCAAAAACTTTTTATTTTAATAATACAAACAAATAATCAAAAGATTCAATAATATAACCAAACTTTACCTCGTTATACTTTTTCAATGAAGCCTTCTTAAACCCATTACACAATATATTCATCTATTGTGTAAAGTTACTTAAGGACGCCAGAGAAATGAGGTTGTACAGACTAGCTTTTGCCCACAGTTCCGCTCTAGTTAGGTTTATATAATTATAGCTCCGATCTTAAAAAGCTTATATAGGCAAAGGCAAAAAAAACTGTTCAGAAATGGTATATGGCTAATAAATAAATAAATGGCTATCAAATACAAAAAAATAATAAAACCTAACTCATATATCCAGACATTAGCAAGTACAAACAAAACCCCAAACATTATAATATTACAAAATAAATAAGACATATTAAGTAAGGTCAAAATGACCCAACATAAACTATTCTGCAAGAGACTCGCCTATCAATATAGCGCGTATAATAAAAGCCGTCGTTAATCCTTATCGTAGTTTATTATAAGCACTTTTATATTCGAAGCACGTCCCGCGTAGTTATTGAAGGAAAGTATTGTGTCCCGGTTATTTTTCCATCTCATGAATGAATGCTGTTTCCGTGAGCTTTGGCCTGAATTTTTTGCTGTGTTGGGTCTAAAATTTAATAAGTGTTTCTCATGAATTTACTCGTTGTATATAGAATGTTGGAATATTTTCTCGCATTTGTTGGTTAAAATGATATAAATTGAATAATGTCTATATTATGTTTATATTCGCGAGTAATTATCTATCTATACTAATATTATAAAGCTAAAGAGTTTGTTTGTTTGGTTGAATACGCTAATCTCAGGCACTACTGGTCCGAATTAAAAAAAATGTGTTGGATAGCCCGCTTATTGAGGAAGACTATAGACAATATTAAATTACGCTACGACCAATAGGAGAGCATCAATGAAAAATGTGGAAAAAATGGGAAGGGCGGGCGTTAGTTCTGCGAGGTATCATACCGGTCTTTAGAACGCGTGCGAAGCCGCGGGAAATGCTAGTATATTATAAAGATAAGCATGTTATATACTTTTTTACTCATTATATATTAAAAATCTATATATTCATTTATTATTTATTAGGTACATTACTTCTAGAAGTGTCTTCAATATTTCTTTATAACTATATTTGGTAAATTTTATTACCATGGGCCTATGTATTACTTCTTGTCATAGTTTTATGTGCTAATGTTCAACTAGCAGACTTACACACAGATTATATTTTATAGTCTAAAGCTTTTCAACTTGGAATATCCTAATAGAAGCGATCTGAAAGATAAATTATATAAATTTTAGCTTTGTTTGGTTTAAAAAAAATAAATGAGTAACAATTACACGCATAAACTTTGACGTTAATAACGTATTGCAAGTTTTTTTTAAATTAATGTTCTCGCTTCGCTCAAGTCCGTAAGTACTGAAAGGCCTTAGTTTATAGCCTTAGCCTTATCTGTTATTTCAGGTCATAGTCGATCCGTCCCTTTCAATCAAAGGAGTGACCAACAAACTTACGATACAAACTTTAATATTTATGATAATAGACTCGTAGTCATATACATCTACGAGTATACATATAAATAAAATTCAAGTCTCTATTATTATTTTTAAAGTCTGTTACTTTTCGCTAAATGCATATGAAAGTATATACTCGTACGATACTAACAACAAAAAAACATTTTTTTAAATTTTGTCTGTCGGTCTGTTTGACTATCTGTCAGTCTGCCTGTTTGTTCCAGATAATCTCTGAAACCGCTCGACCGATTTTGACGGGACTTTAACTTGCAGATAGCTAATGTAATAAGGCGTAACTTAGGCTATTTATTACCCTGACTCCAAAAACCGAGGAGGTATTAATTTTATCTATTTTATGTAGCGGGACCCGTGGGTTCACTGACAATTTGAACTGAACAATGAATTTATCCTAAAAAGTTGACACAGTTACCGATAAAAATCTACTATAACAAGTATGATAATATGTAAGCTTGTTAGGGCGGCGTACCCCAGGGGCCTGTTGTAGGCCCAATTGAATATATTATGTTTTACAATGGCATCAAAATATAATGAGCAAGCGTCTATGTCTTTTACGTTCATACATCTTTAAAATACCTCCCTGGTGTCAGTAGAAAAAATAAACTGGCTATAGCAAGGGAAGTTATTATTCTACGATGAAAAGCTTTTCGTATGATATTGTGAAATCATGAAAATATTATATGTATAGTGTATACTTTTGAAATCTCCGCATATATTTGTCAAAGTGTTCACGCTTTCGTTGACTTCGTTCGTTAGTATAAAATGTACGAAGCTGTTATTTCAAAACTTGAAAGTGATATTTAATTGGCGTTACGTCGTGTATTTTATAATGAGTAAGGTTTTATATTAAAATATTAAGTTGTTGTTTAAGTTTTATTAGAATAGAATATTCAATATATGACTATATAGGTTAGACTAGATTACTTATTTATTTTTATATGTCAACATCATATTATGTACATACAATAAATTATATTATAGATATGAAATATGAAAACTTCAATTTAAAGAGAAGTTCTGAATCTGATAGCTTAAACTTAAATTAATTTTCTGAATTTTAATAATTATAGCTTAATGATTTGTTTCATTTGGATTTGTTAATAAAGATAGTATATTTTAATGAATACAACCAATTCTCATGGCTTCGTCCGTATTCAAGGTATTAATCGGAAGATTGCTTGAAAATCTTATCAAAAACGCTCCACGCGTTTAAAAATTCATAGTGAACATACACACATCGATTTTAATATGATGATGATGATATCCTCCCGGCTGATTACGGCGGCCAATCTCATTGACGCTAGCCATTTACGAGGGGTAATATTATAGTGCACAACTGTATGCGCAGACACAAGTGCACTCTCTATTCCTTATGACTCTCACATTCCAGTGGGACGACTGTTCGACACGACCAGTGAGAGTTCAGATGCAGGACCGACGGCTTTACGTGCTCTCCGAAGCACGGGGGTAAACACCGCCAACTTACCAACTCCGGGCTGTTAATGAGGCTTACGAATCAGAAAGACTCAATAACTAAACTTGGTCTGAACCGGGACTCGAACCCAGGACCTCTCGGTGTGCGACCATACATGCTAGCCACGACACAGCCCAGTTTGTAGTGACCCAACTTGCAGCGCTAGCGGTCGCGGGTTTGGGTCCCGCTGGGGGCATACATTTGTTGAGCACGAATGTTTGTACGCCAGTCATGACTATTTATATTTATATTATGTATTTATTTAAAGTCATATATATGTAGTATATCAATCAAACTGGTATCCGTAACACAAGCCTCGTAGCATACCACGGAACTAGATAGCACTGTGTGTAATATTGTCCCCCCATATTTATTTATTTATTTATTTATTTACTACACCACCGATGTTTAGTTATTTTAATATATTATAAAGATAGCAGCTACTATAATTTCCGCACAATCCGTTATTAAATAAGCGGATTAAATTCTGAAACTTCTCTAATATTCAGGGCTTATCGTATGTATAATCGAGTTGCTTAATCACTCGTATGATACTGAATGTATAATTATTCATTTCATGATTTATTTTCAAATTGCCCGCACTTTGAATATTCTAACTCATATTATGTGAGTTATCAGTTAGACCATTATTTTTTTAAGCTATAAAAATTTAATTTATATAATGTAAAGTAAAACATTGATTACTTCTACTACTTATTAATTTTCCAAACTGTGATAAATCCTATAGGACTTTTTCCAGACTTCAATGAATATTTGCAAAAAAATATTAGCCGAATTGATCCAGCCATATTCAAGTTTTAAGCTAGCATTTAGTCATTCATTTTTATATTATGTTCAAGTCAAATTTTTTGTCTTTGAATTTTGAAATTTGAAAATTTTGAGGCACATCTGATAATCGGGTTTTATATCGTATTTTGATATTTCTCAAATAAAGACAAAAATTAAATTAAATAACTAGTAGCCCCTAAACTACTAAAAATGGTACACTCTTTTATATCTCACATAGAATATACACTAGAATTTAAAGCATATTCTCATGTCCTATTTAAATAAATTATTACATGTAAGTTCCGTCATCTCGACCTAAAATATTTACTCCTCAAATATACGACACTGAGTGAAAATCCATTGCATTCGCAACTAAAAATATTAACATTTTCGTAACATAAGCCTTCAAAACTTCATTCTTCTAGATGTAAAAAGCATAAAAGAGAACCAAAGTCTTTTTAAAAGCTTACCTTGAGTAATTTTCTGTAAACGTTACATTGAGCTTTGAGCTAAGAAACCTGCCCCATATTACAGGGCACAATTAACAAAGCGGTTTGTAATTATGTTGTATGCTAAAAAAGGTATAAAGCAACCGTGAAGACATATATTGAAAAAGTGCAGCTCTTATATGATAAAAAATAGGGGTTATTTTCCATTGTGTTCAAAGTTGATGGCACAAAGGCCTCGACGTCGGTCTAATTTAAACGTCAAATTATAGCTTCAGCTGAGAGAAATTGAAGCATATGGCACGTTTGATATTTTAGGGTAATTTTCTATATTATCAAATAAAAGCTTAGGGTTAGTTGTAGTGATATAGTAATACTATGTAGAGTTAGTAGCTCTAGAGCTCTAGATTATTATTTAACGATAGTTTTGGCACAGTGAACATAATGTGCATATATAAATCTCATGCTTGGAGAAGGAAAACTGCCAATTTACTAACTCTCAGTAACTACTAACTAGATTTGATCCAACTCAGGATTTGAACTCAGGACTTTCGGCTCCAACAATAACTAAGTAATTAAAATATTTTTCTTTTTCTTTTTAGTTTCGATTTGTAACGTTTTGAAGTCGGTTTTCATTTTTGTTATATGTACTATGTAGTTACTGTATTAGGCACGAGATGTTTGAACAAAAATGAAAGCAAATCGCTCTAACGAAATATCTATAATGAAACACACGTACTATATTAACGATCATGTCTATTTAATGACTAACATAAAGGATTTACGTCCTTACGAGACGAAGCTTGTACATATAATTAAGTAATCTTAAAATCCATTAATTCTGAACCAGTAACAATAGAGTGTAAGGAAAGGTTCAAAATAAACCTTTTTATGCCTTCGAAAACAATATTGTGAATTTGTAAACGAAAATACATTTGCCTCGAATGTTTGCGCGACCCCAAAAATCTACATAATATTCTAAAGGATTGTTCCGTACTTTAAACTTATTGTGCGAAATTCGACTTTAAATTATATTGTATAAGGGTTAAATTCGAGCTGGTTGATATTTAACAAATAGTCCTTTAACATATTTTATGTGGGTTTTTAAACTAAACGTCTTGGGAACGTGGTTATGTGAACGTAACGTGGTTCAGGAGAATAAATTAATTCTAACAATCTGCTAAATGTTTCGTTTTAAGTGTAATGTTAAAGAAAAACACGTAAATATTTTTATATATAATACTAGCCTTTCCCGCGGCTACGCTCGCGTTCTAAAGGCTAAAAATCAAAATAAATATCCCGTTTTTGCATCATTTTTCATTGATGCTCCTCTCTTATAGGTAGCGTAATGTAATAAAGCTTATAACCTCTCTCGATAGACGGAATATCCAACACAAAAAGAATTTTTCAATTCGGACCAGTAGTTCCTGAGATTAGCGCATTCAACCAAACAAACAAACTCTTCAGCTTTATAATATTGGTGTAGATGTAAAAATGTCATGTATTATTGTCACTATACATATAGTATATATACATTTCTAATTTATTCGAATATACAGATTCGAATTATTCATTATATATTTTTTGGTATGTCTGATGAGTATAGTCATTAATATCGCATTTAGAAATTTGTCTGTCTGTTTGTCACTGCATCACGAGAAAACTATTGCTCAGATTTTAGTGAAATTTGGTACGATGATAGCTGGTTATTCGGCGCACAATAAAACTTAACCCTAAACAGAACTTGAACCCAGGACTTCTCTACATCCGTAAATATTTGTTCATAAACAAGTCTCACGTAAGGTAGTAATTAGCATAATAAATATTATATTGTTCATAAATTAATTACACCGTCTTTCTTATTCCTTATTGTAATTAAGTTAATTAACAGGGTTCGGCTAAATATAACTATTTAGTTTTGGTAAAAAGGAAGTTAATATTGATTTTGATTGCGAATTATTACTGCTATTAATTTTACTCGACTGCGGAGAAGCCCGAAGGAGGGTTTTGTGCTTAACATGTTTTGTATGTTTTATGTATGTATGTATGTCTGACCCTATGTTCCCTTATAATTACTAAACGGCTTTACCAATTTTGATGAATACGTCATGCGAATAGTCGTGATAACGAGAGTGTCATAGAATAAATATAAAATAATGAATTTTATGTATAAACTTGTGTGCCTTGAAGAAATAACTTCGCCTTATCAATCGAATGGGATAATCAATGTATATAGGTTTTATTTAAATTGTTCGACAAAATTAATAATATATAACTAACCAAAACATGTTTATTTATACGTTATTTCATCCTCCTTACACAGTGATGCATGGATCGGATATGATTTCTCGCATACACCTAGTTTTCGGGCCATACATTAGCCTTTTATCCTCATAGGTACATTAGCAGATTACGATTGAATATAAGTATAGTATAGTAGTTTTGCGATTTGAGACCAAAATGTATTGAAATTAAGGATATTTCATTTCTCTATCCTTCATAAAATTCAATAGAATTTTATATACCTTTTATAGAATATACGTACCTATGCATAAGTGATGCTAAATTTTTGCCTTGTAATAACATTATTTCACTTATTATGTTGTAAATTAGGTTAATACATTTACAAATAAATTTATTATTATTTTATTATAAGCTGATTAAATAACAGATGTTCCAAAATATCCATTTAAATTGAGTATTCTTTGAACAAGATATTATCTTACAAACTTGACCAACTTGAAAGCGTACACATAAATCACCTTAAATACAAGTTATAAACGACTTAATAGCCGAATGAAAGGTAAAATTATTTATTACTACAATCTATGCCATTAATTTAGGATTACGTTTAAAATGACAGATCTTTAATTAAGTTTCAGCTAACAGTTTCAAGGGCTGCTGATGAATGGCTGTAAATTATTTGATTGATTATCTAATTTATTTGAATTATAGAATTAAAACGCATAGTGGTCGAAATTTGACTACAATCGTAACAAAACGTTTGATGGTAATGAACCTACATGATGTGCCAGCGTCGCAAGTTTGATTCCCGCTGGGGGAGTGTCAAGAACACGAATATTTATACCCCAGTCATATAGGGTTTCATATTTAAACTTTGCATGTGTATAACTCTCTGGAATTCATAACACAGGTTTCATAGCCAATAATGGAACTAGAAATTCGGAGTCATTATCCTAACATTAAATTACCTATATTTAAAAAATACATATTAGAAGGAAAAATATAATATATGAACAGAAAGTAGAACCGATCTATATAAAAGCTAACTTTAAAAAAATGTATTATTTATTTTATTTATTGCATATATATAAATTTAAGTTCGTCATTTCTTGTTGAGTAACTAGAAACAAAATTCGATGAAAACAAATGAGGAAAACCCTTTGTCTATTTATACTTATTATATACATGCTTAGATCTACGCGACTATTTAGCACTAGCGACTCACTCTCGTTTCACTTATCTTCGTCTAGATTAACGTTGAGTTACATTATTGAAGTTTTAGTAAGGATCCCTAATTTTTTTGAAAATATAATATAGCCTGACATAGGCTCGGGGATAGTTTAGCTTTACATCAATGAAAGAATTTTACAAATCGGTATCAGTACTTTCCTAGCCTATACAAACAAGCAAACAAACAGTCAAATATTTCCTCTTTATAATATAAGTATAGATTACAAATGAAACTAACTTGGTAAATCCGAAATAATAGTTTCATATTTTATACTGCCAAATATTCGCATAAGTCCAATTCTTTTCATTAGCAAATAATACCATAAGGCCTATTCTTCTCTATAAGGCCTTCTTTCTGCGTCAAAAACGTTATTTAATTCTTAAATCTAAACCAGAGTTGGGAAAACAAAGAATTCTAAATTGCCAAAGTAATTTGTGTCTTGATTAAAATTTATTGTTTTGCGTCTGTCTATTTTTGTCGCTTGATGAGTTTTTTAGGAAAGTATAAATTTGGGATAAGCTATGCGCTTTGTTAGGGACCCAAATTAGAAGCTTGCTGTTTATTTACGTTCAAATTACAATTTAACTAATAATAATTAGTTGCTCTGGACGGGTGTAAAGAGAAATTCCGAAAATTTATTCATTTCGAAACGTTTTCATTTAACGCACTTCAAAGTAAATTGTGGGAGAGTTATACGATTATTTTGTATGCCAAAATGAAATAGGTATAGAATAACTTTGAAGTGTCTGTTTGTGATAGCTTTAGATTGAGCTCAAACGATTAATTTCAATGACACCAAAGTTTAAACAACCATCGAAATATTTATCTTGCTGTTTCAAAAATCTTTTTGGGTGCAAATACTTGGAGGCAGAAAATATCCTTTTAAATAAATTATAACTGATTTGATACAGAATTTCTTAAGTAACTACTGAAGCAATAAATTAAATAATAAGGGCATGGAAACTAAAACCTTGAAAATCTCAATGGATGATTAAAATTGACTCAACCAAGATCGAACCCATGAAGATCACTTGAAACTGAAATCATTTCAATATATGCTATAAGTAAAAAAACCTATATCTAATAAACTAACGATGATGACTGATGAACACTTTATGCAAAGAAACTGTTTGAATATATATACTAGTATGTAAGTACGAGTATGTTTGTAACGAATTGGCTCAAAAAGTACTGGACCGATTTTAAAAATTCTTTCACCATTTGAATGCTACATTTAGTGATAATGTAGCATAGGCTATTTTAATTGCAAGAAAAAAATAAAGATCCCTTCTAAAACTACAATAACAGGACAGGAGGAGGAGTGCACGCCGCACATAATATATGAAATAGGTAGCGGCTCAGGAGTACATTAAAACTGGAGTAATTTTGGAGAATTTTCAACCCAGTGAGTGATCGAATGAAGTTCAGTAGCGATTAAAAAAATAAACGCGGGCGAAGCCGCGCGTATTGCTAGTATGCAATATACATACAACAAAATTCAAAGATTTTTCTTGTTTCATTTTAAATTAAATATTAGTGTCACTTTGTGAAGCTTCCAACAACTAAGCAGGAAAAACTACTAAGAAATCTAGAGAGAAATCTCAATAGCTCTAAAATATAATTAGCTTTGCGTAATATTCTCATGTCAAATACAAGTGAAACTTTTATTACTTTCAATGAAATTCAATCTTGTTCTTTTAAAACATTAAAAAAGATTCAAACTAACACATTTGTGATATGAAATTGAACATAAATACTGTATTTGAATAAAAAATCCCGTTCAAAATATTATACTTAAGGCTTTTTTCTATTTTTTCTGTCCATTACGACCTAAATTCCGCAGAAATTATGGCTCATCAACTTCTCTTTTATATTCGCGTTTTATTACACTTACATTGGCATTAGGTTTATCTCTGGAGAAACGTTCCTGTTTTTTATAACTTAGAAATAGTCCACTTAGTTTGGAAAAATTGAATGCAATTTTGAGTCTTATATGTTGAGTGTTCTGAAGAACTTTTCTTTTATTATTATTTTATATTTCTAAGAATTTCTATTAAAATATTATATTTGCAACTAAAATAACATATTTTTTTAAAGGAAAATAAAAATTCAGATACATAAAATATATAGTAAAACAAAGCTTAGTTCATCTTCTTATTAAATTTTCCGACTAGCCTAAACAATTACAAAATGTTTTAATCTTAAATAATGACATTAATAATTTGAAATAAAGACTTTGAAAAGCGCAATTAAATATGTATATATAATAAGCAGTTTTATCGGCGTTCAATTATTTGAACGCGGAACACTAAAACTACGCGAAAATCCTGAAAAATTGAAGTAATCTTCATAAATGTGGGTGGGTTTCATCCTAATGAGGATGCTGTATATTATGAATGATCCAATCTATAATAGCCCTTATAAATAATAAAATAGGGTATATATTATATTAGCATTAAAATAAAAAGTTTAATTTAAAAAAGACAATAGTTCGAAGAGAATAATTTACGTGAAATTTTAGAAAGTCTAAAAGCTTTCATGTAAGTGAAGTTTTTATATAAGTCTATACATATATATTTTGATAACATTTGGTATGATGAGAATTACACCCTCTTTCATCCTCTATATAAAGAGCAGTAGAAGAGAGAGAAGGAGAAGAAAAGGAAAATATGTATATGTATGTATGTATTTATGTATGTATGTATTTATGTATGTATGTATTTATGTATGTATATATGTATGTAAGTTTGTGTGTATGACTATTTACCTGTGTATACATTATTTTTATTTATACAAATATACTCTATTAAACTCTGTATTGCACCCCTCCCCTTTTTACTCTTTCTCTCTACCCAAAGGTTGCCTGGAAGAGATCGCTCTCTTAGCAATAAGGCTGCCTATTGTGCTATTTCTACTTAATTTTCATGTAAGTTTGGTGTGCAATAAAGAATATTTTTATTTGATTTTTAACATTAAAAGCAGTGAAGGATTTTGTAGAATTAATGTACCCTACACGGGAATCGAAGTCCAAATCTCAGCTGCAGAACACTGTTACTTAACAATACAATTAATTATTCTATATCTAAAAATGTTATTTTTCTTTTGTTAGAAACATATTTTAGTTTTAAATACAACAGTGAATTCATATTTCGACGTCTTGTTTATTTGACAGCAATTAAAAATACAAGTACATCTCTAAATCTAAGACTCACCTTTTTCATAACGTTGTTTGAAATGTCAATGATCTGTAAATAGAAAAATAAATTAGTTTTTGTACGTGCTTTAATTTATGTAGAAGTTAATTTATTCAAGAAATTCATATAATACTAGTTGTAAAAGGTTGGTTTAAGTGGACTCTTGTACTGTCTAGGTGGTTTATTTTTATATTTAATATAAAGCAGTTACTTAAACCTTTTGAGTTTTTTTTCTTTAAATAAATTATTACGAGTTAAACTAGTAGATGGTTAATAATTTAAAGCTTATATTTTAGGATAGGCTTTGCATGTGGTTTGGATTAAGTCGAATGTACATTAAATATATTTTGGAAATCTTATCCATTTATTATCAACTAGCATTTCCTGCGGCTTCGCTCGCGTTCTAAAGGCTGAAAATCAAAAGAAATATTTTTCTCCCGTTTTTTGTCAACATTTTTCATTGATGCTCCGCTCCTATTGGTCGTAGCGTGCTGTAATATAGCCTATAGCCTTCCTCGATAAATGGACAATCCAATACAAAAATAATTTTTCAATACGGAGCAGCAGTTCCTGAGATTAATGTTCAACCAACCAAACAAACAAACAAACTCTCCAGCTTTACAATATTAGTATAGATATAAATCAATAGATTTTAGTATTTTTGTCTGTTTGTCTGTCTGTTTGTTCCATATATCGTATCAAACTATTGTATGACTAGACTTTGGTTGAAGAGTATATTATTACTAATGATTACTAACAAGATTAATCAAAGTTACTCTTAATAAAGTGAAGCCAAATTATTCTCAAAGGTAAAACAAGCTATAATAAAATTTGCATTACACCGCGATATGATTAAAATTTTATTAAAAATGCCATTTTTCACGCTCAGTACACTCGAGCATGATATAAAAATTCGCTGACATAATACGTGTGCTTTAATATGGGAGGGTGAATAATCGTACATACTTTATTTGTATGGTTCACATAAATGTACCTATAATTTGTAATGTATTGTCGCATAGTATAAAACGCTTTACAAAATAAATTAATAATGAATATTTTTGATTACTTATTTTGAATTATGAATAGACGACACGTTTGGCTAAGTTGGTAGTGACCATACTTTCTGCGCCAGCGGTCGCGGGTTCGAGACCCGCATTCATTTGTTGAGCACGAATGTTTGTACTCCAGTTATGGATGTTTATAGAAATTTAGTCTAAATCCCATGAATTGATAGTAAACCTTTTTAATAATTGAACTAATGATAGTTGAGATGTATACATTGAGATGTATACATTGAAATTCATTAAGTATCGTTTACATACTACAATTATTTTCATTTTCACAAGTATTTTCATCTTTTGTCTTTGCCATTAAAAATATCGGAGAGCATTTTCATCAGAACAATGCACCATATTTTTTTACTTTAAACAGTTTTCTTTGTCACTAAAGTTGTTCTTCTGACATTGCTGATGTTGTCATATGCAAAGCTTCTCAATGTTTGCACAGGACATTTACTTTGTTTCTGAACTTCTTATAAAATAAACGATATATTAAAGTATGTAATAAAATATGAGTATTTTATTTCTTTTGTCATACCCATGACGAAACGTTTTGCTTAGTTTGTAGTGACTTCACTTACTGTGCCAGCGGTAGCGGGTTCGAGTTGTGAATGTTTGGACTCCAGTCACGTGTTTATATTTATTTATAATATTTTTATAGCATTTAAAAGTTATCACAACTATCTGGTATCCGTAACACAAGCCTTGTAGCTTACTACAGAACTAAAGATGGTGATGCGCGTAATAATGTCCCAACATATTTATTTATTTATATTTGTTATTTTCTAGCAACTAACCCTCGTTCCACTCGAGTACGTCATGAGGATCGTTGTAACTTATTCTTATGTATTGTATCACTACATAGTATAAAACAAAGTCGCCTTTTCTGTCCCTATATCCCTATGTGCGCTTAAATCTTTAAAACTACGCAACGGATTTTGATGCGGTTTTTTTTAATAGATAGGGTGATTCAAGAGGAAGGTTTATATGCATAACTAGCAGATCCCGCGGCTTTACCTGTGCTAAATCTAGGGAAGAGCCCGAGCGAAGCGAGGGCGAGTCGCTAGTTCCAGAATAAAGCTTAAGTATATTCTCAGACTATAGTTTCATTTAGCGTTTCACTTAAATTCTTTCATTCGATTTGATTCTTTTCTGTTCTGAAATTTGCCTTTTGAGTACCATTTATTTCAACAATGTCGCGTAGAATGGATAAAACGAGTTCAATAAACAAATTCTTTACAGGGTGATGAAGTAGTAAACATATGTATAGCTAGCAAACCCCGCCCCCGTCATTGAGCGTAAGTTAAAATAAATAAAACGATTTTTATAATTTTCAAATGAAATAAAATTAGCCCCAGTTATTACTTATTGTATTAGCTCTCTGCGAGTGAAAGCCCCGTCAAAATCAGTCCATTCATTTCAGAGATTGCCGGAACTAGCCGACAGACTGATAACAATTTTTAACAATTTATTTTTTCATGTACTGTATATATATATATACTTTTATACGCATTTAATGAAAAGCTGTTAATTTGAAATTAATAACAGGCACTTCAATTTTATTTAAATATACCTACTGATATACATACACTCTGACACACATACTAGTATGTACGAAGGACACTCATTTAAAATATTTCAATTATATTTCATTATAAATAATAAATTAATAAAAATGTTGGGACATTATTACACACAGTGCTATCTAGTTCCGTGCTAAGCTACGAGGCTTGTGTTACGGATACCAGATAGTTGATATACTACATATATAACTTTAAATAAATACATGATATAAATATAAACACACATGACTGGAGTACAAACATTCGTGCTCAAACAAATGTATGCCCCAGCGGGACTCGAACCCGCGACTGCTGGCGCAGCAAGTAGGGTCACTACAAACTAAGCCAAAAGTCCTACGGAATATATCTACCCAAAATAAAATTAATCTGATTTGTATACAGTGTTTTAATTGGTTTTGGATATAAGTCCCGTTTTCATAATTAAGCTTTTTATAATAAAATTTGTTAAATAAATTTATATAAGGTCGGCTCAGTAATTACTTTTGTTCTTAAAAGTTTGAAAACATTACAAGACTTCACATGTTATATGAATAAGAATTATACGATAACTTATCACAGATTGCTTAAATCTAATAATAATTTTATTCAATGTAATGAAAAAGTACATGTACTATTACACGCTTCTATCTTTAATTACTTAAATTAAATATTATAAAGTTAATTAAATATTATAAAATTTAATTAAATATTATAAAGTGCAATAATTGATATCACTACATAGTATAAAACAAAGTCGCTTTCTCTGTCCCTATATTTCTTTGTACGCTTAAATCTTTAAAACTACGCAACGGATTTTGATGCGGTTTTTTTTTAATAGATAGAGTGATTCAAGAGGAAGATTTGTATGCATAACTAGCGGATCCCGCGGCTTTGCCTGTGCTAAATCTAGGAAAAAGCCCAAGCGAAGCGAGGGCGAGTCGCTAGTTGTTTATAAATAGAACTTAGAAGGTGACTCCACTCCCTCAATCTCGGGTCACTTGCTCTTCTTTATCCCCTTTTTCCTTTTCAACCCTCAAATGTCGTATAAGTATTGCATATTTACAACATACTAAAAGTGTGAGAGTAGATTTTTTGTAAAATAAACTATAGCTTTCAGCGACGTGCTTGTACGAGTATATGCAATGATGCACAAAGAACCAGTAGAACACTTTTAACGGCATATTCCATATCAAAATCGCGCTGAAAACGTTTGATCAATCCCTTTTGTAGAAACAAAAAAAAATAGGTTTAATTACCTAATACTTAATGAAATAACTAGTTTTCATAATAAAATTGTTGATGACTTCTGATGGACTAGTTCACTAGTGCCTTGTACCTAAACTATGAAAGTTGATCTAATTATTGTCATATTGATTAAAAACGTTGTGTGTTAATTCTGGATAGTCTAAATATGTATAAGCGAAGTTTCACTCACTCACTCATTCATCACGAAATACCGAAAACTGACGTATAAATGGTCTAAGAGCCGGTGGAAGATCGACCTTCACCGACCTGATAACCAGATGAGACATATTTTTTATTAAATATAATTATTTATAAACAAATATGCCTATAATTACTTGCCTATCTGAAAGTGCTCATGGCTTGAGCACTGAGCACTTTCAGATAGGCAAGTAATTATAGGCATATTTGTTTATAAATTATATACGATAAAAAATATGTCTCATCTGGTTATCAGATCGGTGAAGGTCGATCTTCCACGGTCTCCTCTACTAAAAGGTATAAATTTTGATTCTTTCTGCTACAAACTTGGCAGGGAGCACCCAGTCGCTAGTAATAACAACTGCATGATTCAATTGAAAAGATCTGGATGGAACAAAATGATGAATTGTGAAATTTTACAACATATTACATAATACTACTTTCAATGTTTTTCTTAATCAATTCATTATAGGCCAGTAAATAAAGCATTTAATTTAATTGACATAAAAAAAAGTTTTAAACAAAAGTTGTAGAGAATAATGTGATCTTAAAAAATCTTATTAACTATATAATTATTATAGGTATACCTACTTTTAATTTTTAAGCTTATATAAGCTTTTCAAAAGTTAAATTTAACAAAGCTTTTTAGATATTCTAAACTCGTCTTGAGCACTCTATGAAGGCAATGTTGATGTTTCTGATTAATACATCACGAAATATATTGCATTTTATAGCAACTTACACTTGTTTTGCTTGGGTTCGTGTCTCTCTCTCTCTCTCTCTCTCTCTCTCTCTCTCTCTCTCTCTCTCACACACACACACACACACACACACACACACACACACACACACACACACAAAATATAAGCTAGTGAAAAACATAATAGAGTACCTATAATCATTTACTACTATATTCATATTGTAGTGTTTGCACTATTTAAATTGTTATTTAGTACAAATCCGAACTTCGTTCCAAATGTAGATTTAACAGACATTCAAATAAAGCACTAAAATAGGAATGAAAAGGATTTAACGAATCAGTTTGGCGGTTCACCAGGGAACAGCGAGCGTTACTCCCGACCGGGGACTATCTAGGGAAAACTATTTAGCCTAGATTCGATAAAAGTACTAAGCTAAGTGTAAATAATAATTGATATACTTAATTTTTTTTATTTATTTATTTATTTATTTATTTAATTCGTAATCAGACAAAATACAAACATACTCCTTAAACTAATAACAATTTTAATGTAACAAAACATAGGCAAATGGAGTGCTGAGATGCACTACACTTATCAATACATAAATATTATTATTATGTATTTTTTAATATGTATGTATTTAAACTTATATATATGTAGTATATCAACTACTGGTATCCGTAACACAAGCTTCGTTCGTAGCTTACCACGGAACAAGATGGCGCTGTATGTAATAATGTCCCAATATATTTATTTATTTATTTAATATAGACTTAAAAATTTTAGTGTTCCATAACCAAAAGTCAAATGAATGAAACCGTTTAGTTTCTGACGTCTTTAAACAAGTAACATGTCTCATGAGAATAATACAAAGTAGATAATACTGCAGTCGGATGAAAAAAAATAAAAAATGGATACTACAAGTCACTAAGGGATTACAAATAAAATTTGAGTTCATTTTAGAATGTTCGGTACAACACTGTATAGGTTCTTTTTTAAATTGCGATTGGTATTTCTAATTATTTTTTAAGTATTATGTAGCTTAACAAAATAAATCAATCAGCCATATTTGATTTAAAGTGACGTCTTATTGCTTATTTTGTCTCGCTGATCAAGCCCAATAATTTAAAAATATATGAATAAAATTGAATTATCTGTTTTTAATTTCAAATCAACAGCTTTTGACTAAATGCATATGAAAGTTTATTTTATAAGGTACTTACATCAAAGAACGATTTAAAAAAAAATCTGTCTGTCTGTATGTTCCGGCTAATCTCTGAAATGGCTGAACCTATTTTGAACGGACTTTCTCTCACAGATGTTGTAAAGAGTAATTTAAAATAATTTTATTTTATAAGAAAATTATAAAAACCGTGTAATTTATTTTAATTTACGAAGTGGGTTTGCTAGTGATCAATAAAAATGTCAACATTAAACATAAATAATAGTTTCTTGCAATCAATCTTAAAAAACTTGCAATTAATTATTGTAATCTAGGTATGTATTTTATTTAAAGGGTTGCGAGTGCCCTTTAACTATTTAGGATTCATGCGACCCTTTTCTCGATTCCATGAAAGATCATTGCCAGACAGATTCTTGATACGCACATCGAAATACATTAACTATAGTGACCATGATTTCAGTGATAGTGTAAAAATTTTCCACTTTGACTTCAAAATCATTTTAAAAGTTTCATCCTACACATAAAATTATATGGCTTTTGTATCAAACATTGAGATCAAATTTGAGTAAAAATCGAAGTATGAAAAAATCTAATATTTTTATTATTGAAAATTTTTAATTGGCTAAAATATTTATGCAAAAATTCTCTCTATTTTTGTACTTTACTTTAAAGGGTTTCACCCAATATTAAATCAAATTTAAATTTAACGCTGTTTCGTTAAATTTGTTCTATGAGCTGAATACGCACTGAAATAATGACTTGTGTATAATATAATACGTACGGGTGTAAAATACTTATCACAGAAGTCAGAAATCTCAGAATACAATTTGTTAGAAGAGAAAACTGTAATCGAACCCCTGACCTTCGTAATTACTACCAGGTTTCACTCAATTAAGAAAATAATTACAACTGTATAAATCATTATAATTAATTCTCTGTTACTCTTTCATTAAACCATCTTTTAATTATGTTAATTCATCTACACTAAATTTTATAAAGAATTAAACTATGTTAGTTTGTTATTGATATATAAAAAATTCACTGAAACGTTTTAAATGCAAAGTGGTATGAAGACAGTTTAATATGTTAAGAAAAGTATTAAAAGTAAAACCAACATAGTATTAAAAGTAGTTTTTTTTTTAAATTGTCTTCGTTAAAAATCTAGTCTAGATTTGTTGTTGTTTTTTTTTTTGAATATGATTAGTTAAATTTTGTTTTATTGTTTTTGCAAAAATTTGATCTAGTTTTTTTTTTTTTTTTAAATATAGGATTGTTCTTATTAACTTGTAGACGTCAACACTGTTCTGGTGCATGATGTGTTCTCCAGTAATTGGAGGTACATATTAAGCAGTGAAAATTTCAATCTCTATTTTTTGTATTCTTATGTTATGTACTTCTGTTGGAGATCCTTAATAAATAAATAAATAAATAAATAAATAAATAAAAAGCATAGGGTAGTTTTTTCACAGAAATAATCCTTTAAGGGGTGAAAATAAGGGTGAAAGGTTGCATTGAGAATCAATTATTTTTCAAGTTAGGGATACCTACCTACTAATTAATCACTATCATCATCACTACATAGTATAAAACAAAGTCGCTTTCTCTGTCCCTATATCCCTATGTATGCTTAAATCTTTAAAACTACGCAACGGATTTTGATGCGGTTTTTTCAATAGATAGAGTGATTCAAGAGGAAGGTTTATATGTATAATACATGCATAATATAGTAGAGAAACACCGATAATTTTAGAGGTTTCTAATGTGATGTCGTAATTAAACTCATTTTTTGCGCTTACATTGCGAACGCTGGCTAAAATTTACGAGATAGATTAAAATAATGTACTACAGTATTGTACACCTTAAAAAGTTCTACAAAAAAGTCCACGATGGTATATGTCTATCTCTTACGGATAACTCACAATAACCATTTTCTCGCTTCGCTTAGGCTAGATTTAGCGCGGGCGAATCCGCGGGTTCCACTAGTTTATTATATACTATTCCACACTAACCGTCAAAACGTGCCAAGGACAAACCCGAACGATTCACTAGTGATTCACTAGTATATAATGATGTAATATGACCTTAATTGTCCGCACCATTTGTGATGATTACAAATAACTAAAATAATTACGAAAATTCAATTTTAAAACAAGTTATAAATTCATGCTTCATTATTATGAATTGTATTTTTTTAAATTATGTATGGTAAAATAACTCTATGCATTTTAATTCAATTAAGGCTTTGTTAATAATAATAAAAAATGCTCTTACCATATCTCGTAAATTTTGCATTTTGAAACAATACACTTCACATACATATTATAAAGTCTTCAAAATATATAGGCATAAAAATTCATGTGAAAAGTTATAAAATTATGTACTTACTAAGTTAAGTACTACGTACTAAGCTAAGCTTGGTAATATGGTACTGAATAAATAAGTAACTTGAAAAAGATGATGTTAAAATAATTTTAATAAATATGAAATCATTTTAATGCTCTCTATACATAAAATATAAACCTTTCGTCAAAATGAATTAATAATTTTGCTAAAAATTATAAAGAGATATTTTATGTGCGAAAAATATCTACATGATTACCACTTGTCTTACGGTGAAGGAAAACATCGTGAGGAAACACGCTTGTTTGAAAGAACCTAGTAAGTTCTCAAAAACACGTGAATTCATTAAACCTGCATTTAGCCAACATAGTGGACAAGGGTATGGTTCCTCTTCTATTGAAGGCAGACCAGTTTCCAGCAATAGGACGTTAAAAAGGGATGAATACAACTTACAAGTATGAAAACCAAATAACTAAGTACTTTTTATATTTAAGTTGCTAAAATTGAAAATGAAGGATTGATTTAACTAGAAACATCCCCTCACTTCACTCGATTCCCCTAACATCTTTTAAGCAAGATATATCACAATACCTACTATGTACCTATTATCTTCAAAATATTTTAATTAAAAAAAAACGTAAAATTTGTATTTTTTTATTTATTTACAATAAAGGAAATTACAAGTAAACTTAACTATATATACAAAGCAAATGTTTCATTATTACTTGTGCCACAGACATACATACAAACATTCGAATTTATAATTATAAGAATCTGAAATATAAAAATTCTAGTGGGGAATTCCCACAAATTTTCTCGTGTTGTCACCTTACAAATAAAAACGAGGGTATTTTTTCTCATGACAAATGACGCAGATCACTCGGCTATTTGTCGTGTGTCCACACACAGACCACGTAGATGCCTTAATTTTTTATGATTTTTTTCCAAAACGAAATGTATTAGACCGCTTGTTCTCTTTTACCGGGGATTTATGCGAGCATTATATCTTCTGTGTAGACGTTTCAGGATTTTTGTAAAGCTATAGTTTGTTATTTATAGCCATATTGGCGACATCCTCGCTTCGTTCGGGTTCGTCTATGGGTAGATTTTAACGGTTAAATTGATTTCTCAGAGATGAGGTATTTACTCGCAGTAAAAGTATGTATATTTATACTAGCCTTTCCCGCGGCTCCGCTTGCGTTTTAAAGGCTAAAAATCAAAAGAAATATTTTTCTCCCGTTTTTGCTAAACTTTTCATTGATGCTCCGCTCCTTTTGGTCATAGCTTGATATAATAGAACCTAAAGCCTTTCTCTTTTTTTCAATTCGGACCAGTAGTTCCTGAGATTAGCGCGTTCAACCAAACAAACCAACTCTTCAGCTTTACAATATTAGTATAGATTTAGATTATCATCCAAAGCTATTATTATATCATATTTCATTAAAATTGGTCATGTTTTCTCGTTATGTATTCTGAGACAGACAGACAGACAAAAATTTCAAAAACTATAGATACGGTCTTTGAATCGATAACAATGACTATTCCAATAAAATTTTCCAGAAATATTTGATTTACAAATTCGACTAAGTTAGAATTTTATTATATATACGTACTAATAAGTAGATTGTGCTAAAAGAGTTTTGAACTTATCTAGTCTTCTCTGAATTTAGCCAAATGGGTCTGGATCGATAGAAGACTATTGGCGTTCGACCTTCCAGTAACACATTAAATTAACAAACTTAACGACCATCGTGACGTTCACATTGCTCTTGAAATTTGATATCTGGCTGATATAAATTATATTGTTTTACAGAGCGCTTTAGTACTTTTATTGCACTAGTGACTTATCCTTGCTCCACTCGGGTGCGTCCCTAGATATATCTTAACTGTTAGTATAGACTTCAGAAATGATATATTTTGATGCAGTAAAAAGTATTCTATATGTTGATATACAACTTTGATAGACGACACGTTTGGCACAGTTGGTAGTGACCCTGCTTTCTGCGCCAGCGGTCGCGGGTTCGAGTCCCGCTGGGGGCATTCATTTGTTAAGCACGAATGTTTGTTCTTTAGTCATGGGTGTTTATATTTATAATATGTATGTATTTAAAAGTTATATATGTAGTATATCAACTATCTGGTATCCGTAACACAAGCATAGTAGCTTACCACGGAACTAGATGGCGCTGTTGTAAGAATGTCCCAACATATTTATTTTTTATTATTATTTATAACTATGATATGAAATTTCTAAAGAATCTGTCCAGTAGTTATCTCGTGATGCGGTCACAGACAAACAGGTCACCATTCTAAAAACTATAGATTTGGATCTTTAATAATCACTATATCAATCATAGATTTTCAGAAACAAATCTATGTACAGTTTCGGCTAAGTTAGAATTTTATTATTCGTATAGAATTCATAATATTAGTTTTAAAAATTATTTGTACATAATATATATGTCAGTATTATTGTATTATAATGTGTAAGTAGATAAGAAATAATTTTAAATTGAAAGGTTCAAGTAATTACTAATTTTAAACGTACTCGTTTGGCAAAAAACATATGGCAGACCTTTCGCTACAACCTATTTATTAACAGAAAATTCGCAAGATAAAACCTAACAATTTAAAACGCTCCACATATTTCACGCACCCAAGTAAATATTTAAATATAATCGCATTGAGAACCTTCCTTTGAAGTCAGCTGAAAAGTTGCGATACGTTGGAACAAACATACTAAAAGTTTATTGTTACATACATTATTTGACTAAATATAAGTTACGGTCTCCCTTTATTTGTTCTGGGCTTTATTTATAAAGGCTATTTACTGAGTTCTAGCAACAATGACTTTAGTAACACAAAACAATGTCAAAAATAATTAATCAGGTCAATTCAACTCTTTTCAGTAAGTACTTTAAGTAATTTTTATGTCAAGACGTAAAAGTCGTTTTAAATTGAATGAAATTAACTTAATTTTTTTTAACATCCCAATGTTTACATTTATATGAAACGTATCAGGCCATAGTCCACCCACGCTGGACAAGTGCGTGTTGGCAGACATCACATGTCTTTCGAAATCTTGCTAGGTTTTCTCAGACATGCAGGTTTTCTCACGATGTTTTCCTTCACCGTAAAACAAGTGGCAATCATGATAGAGATGATTCGCACATGAAAATATCAGAGGTGCGAAACCCGGATTTGAACCTGCATCACTCAGTTATACAAGCGAGTGCGTTACTATGCAACCACTGTTACTAACCAAAACTAACTATACGAATATGATATTTTAATTTTGTTAATCATTTCATAAAACAGCTCGTTTGTAGTTTATTTGTTTAATTTATAACTAGTTATAGTTAGTTTTTGGTGGTAATTTATACTTGATTATAATATGATTATCACTTTATATTACATCATTTATAATACGTGTATTATATTCGGCTCTTTTAACGTCCCACTGCTGGGCACGGGCCCTCCCTCAATACGAGGGGGATCAGGCCGTAGTCCACCGCACCAATAGGCCAGTCTATTGCGTGTTGACATACTTCACATGTCTTTCGAAAACTTGCTAGGTTTTCTCAGACATGCAGGTTTCCTCACGATGTTTTTCTTCGCCGTTAGACAAGTGGTATTCTTGTTAGTAATGACGTTAGTAAGCATGTGAAAATATCAGATGTGCGAGACCCGTATTTGAATCCGCTTCACTTGGTTATCCAAGCGAGCGTGTCACTGTGCAAGCGAGTTATACACCCATACAATTTTTGTATACAAAAAGTTATGTAATTTTTTCAATAATTGTATGTTTTCAGTACAAATCATATTTCTTAATCATTTGGTACTTTTCATCTAATATTTTCTTTTGCTGGTGATTGACAGCAGTTATTAACTTATATATATTCAGAATATTGAATACTATATTGCTTCAAAAACCTTTACAAATACTTTTTTTTATTTATTTTTGCGATTTTTCCACAACTCTCATATCTACACAGCTAATATAAATATCAATCTACAAACCTTTAATCTTTGACAAACGCTTTACCATATAGTAATGGTATCATATAACTACGTTTAATAAAAATCGAAAATAATGACTTTAGGTTTTTTTTCTTTAATTTATTATAGAATTATACATGGGTACAATATCGACGACACTTTTACCTCAGTTTGTAGTATAGTGCTTTTTTCGCCATAGGTCGCGGGTTCAAGTCCCACTGGGGACATTCATTTGTTGAGAACGAATGTTTTACTTTGTGTATATATTTATAATATGTAGGCATTTAAAAGTTATATATGTATATATCAACTGTGTCATGTGTGTAATAATGTCCCAACATATTATGTCCCAACATAATAATATGGGACGGTGTAACATACGAAAATATACTCCAAGTTGGCACTGGTATGACCGTTCGTTTGTAAAACCAATTAATACGAGTTGAAGCCTCGGATCTTGAACCTTTGATATTTTCATGTTAGAATCAACATGATTTCCACTCTCTTACGTAAAGGAAAAACATCTTAAGGAAACCCTTATGTCTGAAAGAGGCAAAGTTTTCAAAACAGCCCCGAACCCGCATTAGGCTATGGACTATGGCTTACTTACCGCAACCTTAAAATATTTTAGGGGAAGTTAAAAAGGGGCGGAATAAATGAAGCCATATAATATTTTTATAGAGTTACGTTAATATTATTATATTATTTATATTAATATAAACTATATTTGAGAAGTAAATTATTAACGTTTAATTTTATTGATTGTATTGCAATTTAAAACCACGAAACGTCGAGATCGAAAAGCTACAAATGTGAAAATTTTTTTTTAACAAAAAAGTGCGAAACAAAAGCTATTCGATACTAAACTAAAAAGTAAAAATAATATTAAAAGTATTAATTAGTTATTTTTGGAGTCGATGACAGCCGAGATGTTAGTTAGTCAGTTAGTTGCCGGTGCCTGCCAGTTTTATCCTGCCTTTGCAATGAAATTTCGAACAATACTCGTATTTTGATTATGTTTACAAATTGATCAAATATGTGTGTAATAAGGTTAATTTGCTTTGGCTCTTCCTTTTTGGAGTCGGTTAAAAATAGTTTTATATAGAAAAAAATATTATACTTTATAATACACAATGTCAATTTACATAATACATATCTTTATATTACTATAATTATGACATCAAAATTTAAGTAACACGAAATATAAGCATTATGATACTTAATAAGGCCTTTTATATCGCAATATTCACAATACGATTGATCAAACAATATGACAGCAGAAAACTAAATATTTGTGTAGATAATGATGTTATTTTCCGTTCGTGTTCCACTTTCCTATTTAGGCTTTGTGTCTAATACAAAGGACAATAATTATAGTGTATACTCAAAAATGCCATGATTGAAGCTTATTATTATATATTATATATATTACTGAGCCAGAGGCCCAAGCGAAAGTAGCCCAAGTAACCCCTTATAATATGAGGTATCTGCGAGTGAAAGTCCCGTCAAAATTAGTACCACTCTCTCACAGAAGACCGGCGTGAAGTGGCAGCTATGCTGTCGCGTTTCGTCCGGTGAGTGAGAGTCCGGGAGGCCCACTCTCCTTCCTCCCTCCCTCTTCCCTTAATCGTCCGCCTTCATTAATCCCCTCCCTCCCACTTCCCTCCCTCCTGCATCCCTCCCTTCCCTGAAAGGCCGGCAACGCATCTGCAAGCCTGGCTTGCAGATGTCCATGGGCGGAGGTGATCACTTTCCATCAGGTGAGCCTCCTGCCCGTTTGCCCCCTTTTTACCATAAAAAAAAAAAAAAAATAAATAAAATAAACCAGCAGTTTCAGAGATTAACCGGAACAAACAGACAGACCGACAAAAATTTTTAAAAATATTTTTTGATGCTAGTACCTTACATACTTTCATATGCATTTAGTTAAAAACTGTTAATTTTAAATTAAAATCACACTTCAATTTAATTTATATGTATAGATTTATTCATATTAAAAATATTGTAAGTTGATATGTGTGTAGTGTATCAACTGGTATCCTGTATCAATAAAAAAATCCCAATGCTTAATGTCCCAACATATTTACTTATTATTATTATTTATTATAGCAATTTGTAGACATAATATTTTTTTCGCTTGTAAATAATTAATAATTAATATATCTTTCGCCCGCTCGTTAAGTTAATTTATGTATTTTAGTAATAACTGTTCCGCTTTTAAGGGCCTTTTTAATATAAAGTGCCTACACCCTTCTGTAATAAATAGGCTATAAAATAAAAAAGATCTTTCAAATAGGGTTATGCATTATGCAATCTAATAGGTAATTATGGTGATGGTTTTAGCCTTAATTTCTTCTAGGCGTGTCTCTAGAACTAAGTTGTGAAAATGAGACCAAATTACATAAGCTAAAAGCTTCATTTTCAGTTCAAATATTTTATAGTGAGATACTTTTAAAAAAGATTAATATTATGAAGAAAAAATAAATAAATATTACAAAGCCTTAATACATTACGTAGTCTAAACATCATTTCCTTAATTTAAATACAAGCAGAAATATTTGCTTAAGCCAAAAAATGGATATTTCGATTTTAGAAATATTAAAAATATTATAAATATTTAGGCATAATTTTATCAAACATACAAATAACATAGTATTATTTGTATTTCATCTATACTAATATTATAAAGGGGAAAGATTATAAGTTTGGGAGTTTAATTGTAGTAGGTAGATAAACTAAAAATCCGCAGTACCAAATTAGATGAATTATGGTACAAAGATAGATTGAAATCTTGGAAAAGCCAAAAGGTAGGAAAACATTCTTTAATGGGGTGATGAGAGTGATGAGAGTGTGTATGAAAAGTAAATAATTTTTAAGTAAGAAATACTAATATACATATTATATTCTATGGATTCTATTCAATACTGGCTGTTTAAATCTACCTAGAATACTAGCTGAGCCGCTATCAATATTCATAAAGTACACATCATCGTCATCATCATCAGCCCTTTTCAACGCCGTATATTAACTATCTGGTATCCGTTACACAAGCCTCGTAGCTTACCATGGAACTAGATGGCACTGTTGTAAAGATGTCCCAACATATTTAATATTATTATTATCAGCATCAATGTAGTTATTAGCGATACAATACTTAAGAGGAGGCTCTATTCAAGTTTCGAGCACCACCTGTTGTTGATTGACAGTTATCATTATAAACTGCGGAGATAAGATAAGATATCAATTTCCCAACAGGGACTTAGTGTCATACACATTTAGTAACAACCATTTGTTTTCGAAAGCTTTTCTAATGGATGCCAATTTTTGTTAATATAGAAAAGTTCTTAATGTTTTCGTTTTTTGATTTCATTTATAATAGACAATTTTTTAGTGTTGTTTCATATTAGAATTTTTTATATGGAATCGTTTAAAATAATTTATAATATAATGTAGATATGTGTTTTCAGCCTTTTTTAACGTTCCACTGCTAGACAAGATCTCTCTTCCATTGAAAGGGCCAAGCAAGGCAAGTTAGGTTATTTCAAGTTGATGTTATTACGTTTTTTCAGACAGGCAGATTATAGCCACGATATTTTCCTTTACAGTAAGACAAGTAGTAATCATTTTCGCATTTTTCTCATAATTTGAGAAAAAAAATTGAAAATTATTATTCATTTTCAAAATGAATAATTAAATCAGAAATATCACAAGTGCAAGACCCGGGATTTGAACCTGCTTCACCCAGTTTCCCTAGCGAGCGCAGTAAGCATATAAAATATATGTAGTAACGAAATTTAAATAATAGTAAAAATTAGAAAAAAATATGAACGCATTGATATTGTTAAGATACGATAAGCAGAGATACGCGCAAAGTGCTGAAAATATACATTTTATTATTAAATTTAAGCACCATTTTCTAATGGAGGATAAAATATAACAGCTCTACGTTTTATGTGAAGACAGAAATGTGAAATTCAACGTTAAAATTACACTTACATTTCGTCCAATCTTTCGTCCTTAAAATTAGGTATGTAACCTTTTAACCATCCCACTGTTGGGCGTGGGCATTTAATACGTGAGGCATCAAGTCATAGTCGCGCCAAGTGTCAGTTGGCGGACTGCACATGTCTTCCGCGAATTTGTTAAGTTCTCTCAGACATACAGCTTTCCTTGCTATCTATTCCTTTACCTTTATATTTTAGTGCGATGAAAGCACTGACTTTGAAATATTTCTCAATGTAAGTTTCAAGTTAATAAGTTATATTCCAAAGAAGAAGGCAAAAATAAGACAAAATAATGGTGTTTTATATCTCTTTTTTTTCGTATAAGAAAACTTAACAAATTAAGTTTCTGCTTTGGTAAGTTTGTTCAGACTGAAATGAAAAACTACGTAAAAGAGTATAAGAGTTCTAGCATTTTTATTTGAAAGGCAGTGTGATTTCAAAGATCTCGAAAATGTTGAATTTTTCGAGAGAGCAGCCTTAAGACCGGCAATGATATATGTGGTATATATGGCATATATTAACAATATTTGTCGCGAACGAGAGTTGAACCAACGACTGTACTTTATGAAAAAGACTTACATACGTCACCGTGCCAAGACACATTAAAATACATAGCTTTTACCTGTAAACTCGATTAGTTTATATACGTATAATAAATTCATCGCTCTTAAAGATCGCGGCATGAATATAAATAGAGTACATTCAAATCACATCAGCTGTTCCAAATATTACGTTGTAACAAACAAAAACTTGGCTAAAAACGTTGGGAAATGTAACTTTATACATTAAACATTAAATCAGAGCTTTTCCTAACATTTTACGTAGAAGGAAGTGTTAAATCTAAAATTAAAATTACATACATGATCGCGTGCCCATATGAATGTACAAAGTTTAAACGACCGCCGTTAAAGCATGCGAACTTGCTTTAATCTCTACCCGACTGCCAAGTAGCTACGATAAATATGCAGTTATTCAAATTTCTAACTAGGTTTATATCAAACCGTTTGCTTACATCTCTAGTAACTGCAACAATTAGCCATAAATTAACTCATATTAGTACAGTAAAGTTATAAATGCTGTGACTCAGTTATATCGCAGTTAACCACTTAACTTATTTAATATTTAAATTATGTAAGCATTGGTATATAAAGTATTAATTTTTGTAATATAAATAACACTATTTTTGTTTATTTTTCAAATTTTTTTAATAAAATTTTGTTTAAAGTTTGTATAGTAATTAAGAAAACCTTATTATGTTATTTACACGTAACAGCTTTTCAGCGTTTTTTAACGTCCCACTTTTGGGCCCATACCTCCCTTACTATTTAGGAATTAGGCAACACTGGCCAAGCGCAGGTTGGCGGATTTTACATGTTTTTTGAAATCTTACAAGAGTTTCTCAGACTTTTGGTGTTTTCTCAATGTTTTTCTTCACTGTAAGTCAAGTGAGAATATCAAAGGTACGAGACCTAACCTATTTCACTCTGTTTTTCAAGTTTCTATTCTACAAAAAATATTTCTAGTTGTTTTCTATACTAGAAAGAATAACATTTTTGATATAAACTACAGCTTACAAGGCACGACATTACAAGCTAAAGAAGGTTTTAGTTTAAGTGCACTAACATCTAATCTAAGCCGACAGTATTTTAAACGTTAGACTGTTAAAATTACATGATTTATTTAAAATTATTTAAACTTGAAAAGGTAACATTTTTACACTAAATAATAGTAGCAAACCTGGTCACATATTGCATTTTTTTCTTTAGGAAGGAGGTAGTTTAGGGTAGCCATTTCTCAGACTCTTTCTTCAAAACCAAATTCCGGATATGACAATCGTTGATTTAAAAATAAAAAATTATACAAAAAATATGAATAAAACTGTTTTATACTTTAAGTTGGGGCAAATAAGTTAAGATCGTATAAGTTTTGGAATTCATCGTGAACTTACATCTCACGGGAATTTTATATATTAAGATTACTATGAATTACATCGTTATAAAAGTACATTTAATCAAATATTTTATATTATGTATAATATCTAAATACCATTGTAAAAGTTATAATAAAATATAATATTTAGATATCATATAATAATAACAAACTTAAAACTTAATATTATATCTTTATATTAAAACTCAATGTCATGTTGAGTGTAATATCTAAGACTAAGCCATCTTAAGCCCCGTTTACGACGTCTCAGACCATTAACATCTACATAAACTAGAGCTGAAATAGACAAAGGTTTCCCGCCATTATTTACTTCCGCACAAAATGGCCGCTACACTGAAATGGCGGACTCGTCTGTCATATCCGAAACTCGGGTGGAATAAAACTAGGAAACTACATTACTTTGTGTGATATGCCTTCATAATTGAATGTAGTTTGTTTTGATGGTACTATGTATCAAGCAAGTATATATGAAAGTTTGACTTAGTGTATAGTGACCCCACTTGCTTTGCCGGTTGTAAGCATGTTAGTGTATCAACTATCTAGTATCCACAACACATTTGTACGGCAGATATGCACCGGAGTGAAACGTCAACTTCCCAACAACGGGCTGTTTTTGAGGCTTACGAAACAGAAAGACTCAATTACTAAACTTGACCCGACCCGGAATTCGAACCCTGGACCTCTCGGTGTGCGACCGTACATGCTAGCCACTACACCACGGAGGCAGTTAGACTTATATAATCTAGCAAGGTTAAATAATTAAGTTACGACCAAAGCAACCTTAGACAAAAATAAATAAAACGAAATCATCTGTAGTAGATTCATACAGTATTCACTCATTCATTTCGTTACAAATTCAACAGAGAGGAAACGCCATATTTATTTTTCTTTTAACTAACAGCTCGAAAGCCGTAAAAATGTAAAACGGAACGTAAAACTAAGTGGCAATACGTCGGTGCCGAGTTTTTGCTATAAAAAATTATGCAGATTCCCGTGTATTATAATAAATTCAAAATAGAAAGTTTCATGCCTTGCGACGTTCTCTCGTTTGATGTGTATTTTTAAGGAAACAAAAATAATATTTTTCTTATATCCTGCTACAAAATTGCTTACAATATTTTATGTGAAAGGAAGTATATTATTAGATTGTTATCACCCTGTAGGTGTGAAAGTTTGTAAGGTGTTTGTCTGTTATTGTCTTGTGTTTAAACGACTGAACAGATTTGGATCGAATTTTGAACATAGATAGATTATTCAAATCAAATCAAATCAAAATATTTTATTCAGCATAAAAATTGTTACAATGTCTTACTGAACGTCATGCCTACTACCAGTTTGGAAAGAAGAAACCTCTGATCTGAGAAGAACTGGCGAAAGAAACTCAGCGGAAAGAAATTACCTGGATGACATGGGTTAACAGTACAAAACATAAAGTAAATAGTTTAGTAGATTTTTTTTTCAAAAGATGACTTAAGGTGTACCTATATCTCTCTTATATCTTTTATATATAAAAATTGTACTATGTTACTATGTTTTTTATGCACTCTAAAACGGCTGGAGCGATTTTGATGATATTTTCAGGCAGCCAAAAAAATTAAGCAAAGCGAGGGTAATTCGTTTGTATATGTAACCATTATTTTGATTCTAACTTTATATCTAGTTCAAATTAAAATATTTTCTTGTATATTCTAAATATTCTAGCCTCTCAAGTAAATTTTCATTTACAGCCAATCTTGTAAAGACTACGCTATAGATGTCATAGTGTTCAAATTTATGTGCTTTCAAGGCGCAGGTGTACAATAGTACCAACTTTCTAGATCTAGAGTAGCTTTCTAATACCTGATAATTTACTTCCTCATGATGTTTTCCTTCACAGTAAGACAAGTGGTAATCATGATAGAAAATGATTCGCACGTGAAAATATCAGAGGTGCGAGACTCG
The DNA here is from genome assembly GCA_905231865.2 of Boloria selene. Taxonomy (NCBI): domain Eukaryota; kingdom Metazoa; phylum Arthropoda; class Insecta; order Lepidoptera; family Nymphalidae; genus Boloria; species Boloria selene. Next base: position 1,556,200 of record HG993149.1, read on the forward strand.
AATTTGAACCCGCATCACTCGGTTATTCAAGCGAGCGCGTTACCGCTGGGCTACCACTGTTTCATTTATAATATCAAATATTCGCGTAAACCTAAGAAAGTATTATAGAAAGTCTTTTTCAGGTTACGTTAAAAGGCAAATAGTGTTTAAAATGCTTTGAGTAATGCCTTGAACAAACACTGTTATAGAACATGTAAGAATCTATACTGAAATAGGATAAGGAAAAAAGAACATTAGAAGTGGGATCTGTCAAATGCCCTAACATTCGTAAATGACAGGGGTAAATATTGAGTTACATCAGGCATTTTTATTCTAGACATTAAAAATACATCTACGTTATTTGCCTTCACGAAGAAAATAAAATTTTGCTAAAATCTTCTACATTTTATCGAGAAGGAATAATATTAACATAATATTTTTTCAGCGAACCGCCGTTTCTAACCAACACTTTTTTCGATATTATAAGAAGTAATAGAGAGAGCGTATTTTCATTTATAATAGGTATACAGTAGCTTCATTCTTTACAATAAAATTAATAAAAAAATAGATATTTATTCTATTTCTTCACGTACCTAACTGTACATTTAAACCATGAACGAATAAACTAATCAGTTGGCTCCTTGATTTAAATAATGACCAAAAAGAAGAAATATTACCTAATTATATAATATAATACGTACAAAAAATACAAAAAACTTTTATTTTAAATCTTAAAATATATCCGTCGTATTTATTTTTATATAATATAAAAATATTAGTATTAGGATCTTGGAGTTTGGCATATTTTACACGATTCCGTACTTATGGTACGTCCGTACTTGTGGTATTATATATACTACCACAGACCTGAGGGATTTCTAAACTTTTTTATTAATATTAAAAGGTTTTATTTATTACTAGCGACTCGCCCTCGCGTCGCTCAGGCTCTTGCCTAGATTTAACAATATAAACCTTCCTCTTGAATTGCTCTATCTACTAAAAAAAACCGCATCAAAATCCGTTGCGTAGTTTTAAAGATTTAAGCATACATAGGGATATAGGGACAGAGAAACCGACTTTGTTTTATACTATGTAGTGATGAGTGATGGAATCAGAAACACTTTTTAATGGACAATCACATATTATTATGAGAGAAAATTAAGTGCAGCTCCATAGATAGTTAATACAACATATTATAAAATGCGTCGCGTCTGTCTGTCTGTTCGCGATAAACTCAATATCTACTGCACCGATTATTATGCTGATTTCAACAAAGGATAGAAAGTAAGGGGTAGTATTAGTTATTTAATTAGTATTTGTTTATTATTAGATAGTATTTATTAGACTACTGAACCAACTTGTTGAATTAAATTACCATTGAAAACAACACTGCAATATTTAAAAATAATACGTAAACGGCTAACGTAAAGACCTAATGACAAAAGTTAAATAAAAATTAAAGCCAACTAAAACATATTGAAGATATTTTAAAAGAAAAATGCTCGAAATGGCAACACCAAAACAAGATTAAGAGTAATAAATTAAAAACACGTACGTGGGATTTTATTTGAGGAAACATTGAACAAACTCCGTTCAAAGTTGCCCTTCAAGTGGGAAGCCTTACACGTTGGATTACAAGTTTGTAATGACGTTTGAAAAAGTCTGATGTAATCCCCTAAAGTTTGATTAGACGCGAAGAAATATTGGCAAGTACAATAAGATTATGTTAGTTTTTGTTACGAGGGCCTTCAGTTTGAAATTGATCTTTATTATTAACTAGCGACTGGCCCTCGCTTCGTTCGGGCTCTTCCCTATATTTAGCACAGGCAAAGCCGCGGGATCCGCTAGTTATGTATATAAACCTTCCTCTTGAATCACTCTATCTATTAAAAAAACCGCATCAAAATCCGTTGCGTAGTTTTAAAGATTTAAGCATACATAGGGACATAGGAACAGAGAAAGCGACTTTGCTTTATACTATGTAGTGATAAAACAATATCAAACTAAAGTTCATGAAACGTTTAGATAAGTTTGTAGGGACTGTACTTGCTACGCCAGCACAGGTTCGAGTCCCGCTGGGGGTATTCGAAAAAAAAGTAGTATGAAAGTATTTTTACTAGAGGTACTGTTTAACACAAGCTAAGAAACACACATGGAGGTGGCCCACTTCTGGAGTTTCTTTCGCCAGTTCTTCTCAGGTCAGAGGTTTCTTCTTTCCGAACTGGTGGTAGACTCATGACGTTCAGTAAGATTGTAATAATTTTTATGCTGAATAAAATAGTTTGATTTAATTGATCGGCGGGCGGTGTGCCATGTGGGTTGCTGTTCTGTTACTTCTCTGATAGTAGATTAGACTGTGGAGCAACTCCTTGGCAGTGTGGTCTGCTTCGGCAGAGCTGTGGGGCCTCAGCAGACCTGTCGAGGCAGTGTGGTTGATTGCTTAGGCGGTCCTGCGATACCCCCCTAATGGAGGGGTCCCGTCTTAATAGGAAGGAATGAAATGGATAGGAGGAAGGTTAAGGAAGTGGGTAGTACTGGCTTATTTTAAGCCGGTGAGACCAACATAACCTGTGGGACAGTACACCAACATAGTGTACTGCTGTTGTAGTTCCCCTTCACAATAATACGGACAATGAAGATTTTTCATTTTCAATAAATTATTCAACCCTAAAAATATTCCTTTGAGGACAATTTCGTAGAACGTTATATTAATGCTAATATTGCGTGAGTTAATCAATTGATATCTCTGGGAATTGACACTTGCCCATCCATCTAATGTAACTTAATCTATGTGCTTAAATTATAAGTATTAAATTATAGTAGTAAAGACAGTGGTAGCCCAGCGGTAACGCGTCGCTCGGATAACCGAGTGATGCGGGTTCAAATCCGGGTCTCGCACCTCTGATATTTTCATGTGCGAATCATTTATATCATGATTACCACTTGTCTTACGGTGAAGGAAAACATCGTGAGGAAACCTGCATGTCTGAGAAAACCTAACAAGTTTTCGAAAGGCATGTGAAGTCCGCCAACTCGCACTAGGCCAGCGCGGTGGACTATGGCCTGATCCCCCTCGTACTGAGGGAGGCCCGTGCCCAGCAGTGGGACGTTAAAAAGGGCTGATGATGATGATGATGATTCAGAATATTGAATACTATATTGCTTCAAAAACCTTTACAAATACTTTTTTTTATTTATTTTTGCGATTTTTCCACAACTCTCATATCTACACAGCTAATATAAATATCAATCTACAAACCTTTAATCTTTGACAAACGCTTTACCATATAGTAATGGTATCATATAACTACGTTTAATAAAAATCGAAAATAATGACTTTAGGTTTTTTTTCTTTAATTTATTATAGAATTATACATGGGTACAATATCGACGACACTTTTACCTCAGTTTGTAGTATAGTGCTTTTTTCGCCATAGGTCGCGGGTTCAAGTCCCACTGGGGACATTCATTTGTTGAGAACGAATGTTTTACTTTGTGTATATATTTATAATATGTAGGCATTTAAAAGTTATATATGTATATATCAACTGTGTCATGTGTGTAATAATGTCCCAACATATTATGTCCCAACATAATAATATGGGACGGTGTAACATACGAAAATATACTCCAAGTTGGCACTGGTATGACCGTTCGTTTGTAAAACCAATTAATACGAGTTGAAGCCTCGGATCTTGAACCTTTGATATTTTCATGTTAGAATCAACATGATTTCCACTCTCTTACGTAAAGGAAAAACATCTTAAGGAAACCCTTATGTCTGAAAGAGGCAAAGTTTTCAAAACAGCCCCGAACCCGCATTAGGCTATGGACTATGGCTTACTTACCGCAACCTTAAAATATTTTAGGGGAAGTTAAAAAGGGGCGGAATAAATGAAGCCATATAATATTTTTATAGAGTTACGTTAATATTATTATATTATTTATATTAATATAAACTATATTTGAGAAGTAAATTATTAACGTTTAATTTTATTGATTGTATTGCAATTTAAAACCACGAAACGTCGAGATCGAAAAGCTACAAATGTGAAAATTTTTTTTTAACAAAAAAGTGCGAAACAAAAGCTATTCGATACTAAACTAAAAAGTAAAAATAATATTAAAAGTATTAATTAGTTATTTTTGGAGTCGATGACAGCCGAGATGTTAGTTAGTCAGTTAGTTGCCGGTGCCTGCCAGTTTTATCCTGCCTTTGCAATGAAATTTCGAACAATACTCGTATTTTGATTATGTTTACAAATTGATCAAATATGTGTGTAATAAGGTTAATTTGCTTTGGCTCTTCCTTTTTGGAGTCGGTTAAAAATAGTTTTATATAGAAAAAAATATTATACTTTATAATACACAATGTCAATTTACATAATACATATCTTTATATTACTATAATTATGACATCAAAATTTAAGTAACACGAAATATAAGCATTATGATACTTAATAAGGCCTTTTATATCGCAATATTCACAATACGATTGATCAAACAATATGACAGCAGAAAACTAAATATTTGTGTAGATAATGATGTTATTTTCCGTTCGTGTTCCACTTTCCTATTTAGGCTTTGTGTCTAATACAAAGGACAATAATTATAGTGTATACTCAAAAATGCCATGATTGAAGCTTATTATTATATATTATATATATTACTGAGCCAGAGGCCCAAGCGAAAGTAGCCCAAGTAACCCCTTATAATATGAGGTATCTGCGAGTGAAAGTCCCGTCAAAATTAGTACCACTCTCTCACAGAAGACCGGCGTGAAGTGGCAGCTATGCTGTCGCGTTTCGTCCGGTGAGTGAGAGTCCGGGAGGCCCACTCTCCTTCCTCCCTCCCTCTTCCCTTAATCGTCCGCCTTCATTAATCCCCTCCCTCCCACTTCCCTCCCTCCTGCATCCCTCCCTTCCCTGAAAGGCCGGCAACGCATCTGCAAGCCTGGCTTGCAGATGTCCATGGGCGGAGGTGATCACTTTCCATCAGGTGAGCCTCCTGCCCGTTTGCCCCCTTTTTACCATAAAAAAAAAAAAAAAATAAATAAAATAAACCAGCAGTTTCAGAGATTAACCGGAACAAACAGACAGACCGACAAAAATTTTTAAAAATATTTTTTGATGCTAGTACCTTACATACTTTCATATGCATTTAGTTAAAAACTGTTAATTTTAAATTAAAATCACACTTCAATTTAATTTATATGTATAGATTTATTCATATTAAAAATATTGTAAGTTGATATGTGTGTAGTGTATCAACTGGTATCCTGTATCAATAAAAAAATCCCAATGCTTAATGTCCCAACATATTTACTTATTATTATTATTTATTATAGCAATTTGTAGACATAATATTTTTTTCGCTTGTAAATAATTAATAATTAATATATCTTTCGCCCGCTCGTTAAGTTAATTTATGTATTTTAGTAATAACTGTTCCGCTTTTAAGGGCCTTTTTAATATAAAGTGCCTACACCCTTCTGTAATAAATAGGCTATAAAATAAAAAAGATCTTTCAAATAGGGTTATGCATTATGCAATCTAATAGGTAATTATGGTGATGGTTTTAGCCTTAATTTCTTCTAGGCGTGTCTCTAGAACTAAGTTGTGAAAATGAGACCAAATTACATAAGCTAAAAGCTTCATTTTCAGTTCAAATATTTTATAGTGAGATACTTTTAAAAAAGATTAATATTATGAAGAAAAAATAAATAAATATTACAAAGCCTTAATACATTACGTAGTCTAAACATCATTTCCTTAATTTAAATACAAGCAGAAATATTTGCTTAAGCCAAAAAATGGATATTTCGATTTTAGAAATATTAAAAATATTATAAATATTTAGGCATAATTTTATCAAACATACAAATAACATAGTATTATTTGTATTTCATCTATACTAATATTATAAAGGGGAAAGATTATAAGTTTGGGAGTTTAATTGTAGTAGGTAGATAAACTAAAAATCCGCAGTACCAAATTAGATGAATTATGGTACAAAGATAGATTGAAATCTTGGAAAAGCCAAAAGGTAGGAAAACATTCTTTAATGGGGTGATGAGAGTGATGAGAGTGTGTATGAAAAGTAAATAATTTTTAAGTAAGAAATACTAATATACATATTATATTCTATGGATTCTATTCAATACTGGCTGTTTAAATCTACCTAGAATACTAGCTGAGCCGCTATCAATATTCATAAAGTACACATCATCGTCATCATCATCAGCCCTTTTCAACGCCGTATATTAACTATCTGGTATCCGTTACACAAGCCTCGTAGCTTACCATGGAACTAGATGGCACTGTTGTAAAGATGTCCCAACATATTTAATATTATTATTATCAGCATCAATGTAGTTATTAGCGATACAATACTTAAGAGGAGGCTCTATTCAAGTTTCGAGCACCACCTGTTGTTGATTGACAGTTATCATTATAAACTGCGGAGATAAGATAAGATATCAATTTCCCAACAGGGACTTAGTGTCATACACATTTAGTAACAACCATTTGTTTTCGAAAGCTTTTCTAATGGATGCCAATTTTTGTTAATATAGAAAAGTTCTTAATGTTTTCGTTTTTTGATTTCATTTATAATAGACAATTTTTTAGTGTTGTTTCATATTAGAATTTTTTATATGGAATCGTTTAAAATAATTTATAATATAATGTAGATATGTGTTTTCAGCCTTTTTTAACGTTCCACTGCTAGACAAGATCTCTCTTCCATTGAAAGGGCCAAGCAAGGCAAGTTAGGTTATTTCAAGTTGATGTTATTACGTTTTTTCAGACAGGCAGATTATAGCCACGATATTTTCCTTTACAGTAAGACAAGTAGTAATCATTTTCGCATTTTTCTCATAATTTGAGAAAAAAAATTGAAAATTATTATTCATTTTCAAAATGAATAATTAAATCAGAAATATCACAAGTGCAAGACCCGGGATTTGAACCTGCTTCACCCAGTTTCCCTAGCGAGCGCAGTAAGCATATAAAATATATGTAGTAACGAAATTTAAATAATAGTAAAAATTAGAAAAAAATATGAACGCATTGATATTGTTAAGATACGATAAGCAGAGATACGCGCAAAGTGCTGAAAATATACATTTTATTATTAAATTTAAGCACCATTTTCTAATGGAGGATAAAATATAACAGCTCTACGTTTTATGTGAAGACAGAAATGTGAAATTCAACGTTAAAATTACACTTACATTTCGTCCAATCTTTCGTCCTTAAAATTAGGTATGTAACCTTTTAACCATCCCACTGTTGGGCGTGGGCATTTAATACCTACGTGAGGCATGAAGCTATAGTCGCGCCAGCCAAGTGTCAGTTGGCGGACTGCACATGTCTTTCGCGAATTTGTTAAGTTCTCTCAGACATACAGCTTTCCTTGCTATCTATTCCTTTACCTTTATATTTTGGTGCGATGAAAGCACTGACTTTGAAATATTTTTCAATGTAAGTAGCAAGTTAATAAGTTATATTCCAAAGAAGAAGGCAAAAATAAGACAAAATAATGGTGTTTTATATCTCTTTTTTATCGTATATTATATCTTTTTTACTTAACAAATCAAGTTTCTGCTTTGGTAAGTTTGTTCAGACTGAAATGAAAAACTACGTAAAAGAGTATAAGAGTTCTAGCATTTTTATTTGAAAGGCAGTGTGATTTCAAAGATCTCGAAAATGTAGAATTTTTCGAGAGAGCAGCCTTAAGACCGGCAATGATATATGTGGTATATATGGCATATATTAACAATATTTGTCGCGAACGAGAGTCGAACCCACGACTTTACTTTATGAAAAAAGACTTACATACGTCACCGCGCCAAGACGTATTAAAATACATAACTTTTACCTGTAAACTCGCTTAGTTTATACGTATAATAAATTCATCGCTCTTAAAGATCGCGGCATGAATATAAATAGAGTACATTCAAATCACATCAGCTGTTCCAAATATTACGTTGAAACAAACAAAAACTTGGCTAAAAACGTTGGGAAATGTAACTTTATACATTAAACATTAAATCAGAGCTTTTCCTAACATTTTACGTAGAAGGAAGTGTTAAATCTAAAATTAAAATTACATACATGATCGCGTGCCCATATGAATGTACAAAGTTTAAACGACCGCCGTTAAAGCATGCGAACTTGCTTTAATCTCTACCCGACTGCCAAGTAGCTACGATAAATATGCAGTTATTTAAATTTCTAACTAGGTTTATATCAAACCGTTTGCTTACATCTCTAGTAACTGCAACAATTAGCCATAAATTAACTCATATTAGTACAGTAAAGTTATAAATGCTGTGACTCAGTTATATCGCAGTTAACCACTTAACTTATTTAATATTTAAATTATGTAAGCATTGGTATATAAAGTATTTATTTTTTTAATATAAATAACACTATTTGTGTTTATTTTTCAAGTTTTTTTAATAAAATTTTGTTTAAAGTTTGTATAGTAATTAAGAAAAACCTTATTATGTTATTTACACGTAACAGCTTTTCAGCGTTTTTTAACGTCCCACTTTTGGGCCCATACCTCCCTTACTATTTAGGAATTAGGCAACACTGGTCAAGCGCAGGTTGGCGGATTTTACATGTTTTTTGAAATCTTACAAGAGTTTCTCAGACTTTTGGTGTTTTCTCAATGTTTTTCTTCACTGTAAGTCAAGTGAGAATATCAAAGGTACGAGACCTAACCTACTTCACTCTGTTTTTCAAGTTTCTATTCTACAAAAATTATTTCTAGTTGTTTTCTATATTAGAAAGAGTAACATTTTTGATATACACTACAGCTTACAAGGCACGACCATTACAAGCTAAAGAAGGTTTTAGTGCATTAACGTCTAAACTAAGCCGACAGTATTTTAAACGTTAGACTGTTAAAATTACATGATTTATTTAAAAATATTTAAACTTGAAATGGTAACATTTTTACACTAAATAATAGTAGCAAACCTGGTCACATATTGCATTTTTTTCTTTAGGAAGGAGGTAGTTTAGGGTAGCCATTTCTCAGACTCTTTCTTCAAAACCAAATTCCGGATATGACAATCTTTGATATAAAAATAAAAAATTATACAAAAAATATGAATAAAAACTGTTTTATTCTTTAAGTTGGGGCAAATAAGTTAAGATCGTATAAGGAGTTTTGGAATTCATCGTGAACTTACATCTTACGGGAATTTTATATATTAAGATTACTATGAATTACATCGTTATAAAAGTACATTTAATCAAATATTTAATAGTATGTATAATATCTAAATATAATTTTAAAAGTCATAATAAAAGGTAATATTTGGATATTATATAATGATAACAAACTTAAAACTTAATATTATATCTTTATATTAAAACTCAATGTCATGTTGAGTGTAATATCTAAGACTAAGCCATCTTAAGCCCCGTTTACGACGTCTCAGACCATTAACATCTACATAAACTAGAGCTGAAATAGACAAAGATTTCCCGCCATTATTTACTTCCGCACAAAATGGCCGCTACACTGAAATGGCGGACTCGTCTGTCATATCCGAAACTCGGGTGGAATAAAACTAGGAAACTACATTACTTTGTGTGATATGTCTTCATAATTGAATGTAGTTTGTTTTGATGGTACTATGTATCAAGCAAGTATATATGAAAGTTTGACTTAGTGTATAGTGACCCCACTTGCTTTGCCGGTTGTAAGCATGTTAGTGTATCAACTATCTAGTATCCACAACACATTTGTACGGCAGATATGCACCGGAGTGAAACGTCAACTTCCCAACAACCGGCTGTTTTTGAGGCTTACGAAACAGAAAGACTCAATTACTAAACTTGACCCGACCCGGAATTCGAACCTAGGACCTCTCGGTGTGCGACCGTACATGCTAGCCACTACACCACCGAGGCAGTTAGACTTATATAATCTAGCAAGGTTAAATAATTATGTTACGACCTAAGCAACCCTATATATAAAATAAATAAAACGAAATCATCTGTAGTAGATTCATACAGTATTCACTCATTCATTTCGTTACAAATTCAACAGAGAGGAAACGCCATATGTATTTTTCTTTTAACTAACGGCTCGAAAGCCGTAAAAATGTAAAACGGAACGTAAAACTAAGTGGCAATACGTCGGTGCCGAGTTTTTGCTATAAAAAATTATGCAGATTCCCGTGTATTATAATAAATTCAAAATAGAAAGTTTCATGCCTTGCGACGTTCTCTCGTTTGATGTGTATTTTTAAGGAAACAAAAATAATATTTTTCTTATATCCTGCTACAAAATTGCTTACAATATTTTATGTGAAAGGAAATATATTATTAGATTGTTATCACCCTGTAGGTGTGAAAGTTTGTAAGGTGTTTGTCTGTTATTGTCTTGTGTTTAAACGACTGAACAGATTTGGATCGAATTTTGAACATAGATAGATTATTCAAATCAAATCAAATCAAAATATTTTATTCAGCATAAAAATTGTTACAATGTCTTACTGAACGTCATGCCTACTACCAGTTTGGAAAGAAGAAACCTCTGATCTGAGAAGAACTGGCGAAAGAAACTCAGCGGAAAGAAATTACCTGGATGACATGGGTTAACAGTACAAAACATAAAGTAAATAGTTTAGAAGATTTTTTTTTTCAAAAGGTGACTTTAAGTGACTAATCTATATCTCTCTTATATCTTTGATATAAAAAATGTACTGTGTTTGTATGTTTCTTATGCACTCTTAAACGGCTGGAGCGATTTTGATGATATTTTCAGGCAGGCAAAAAATACTTAAGCAAAGCGAGGGTAATTCGTTTGTATATGTAACAATTATTTTGTTTTCTAACTTTATATCTAGTTCAAATTAAAATATTTTCTTGTATATTCTAAATATTCTAGCCTCTCAAGTAAATTTTCATTTACAGCCAATCTTGTAAAGACTACGCTATAGATGTCATAGTGTTCAAATTTATGTGCTTTCAAGGCGCAGGTGTAGTACCAACTTTCTAGATCTAGAGTGATTTCTAATTCCTGATAATTTACTTCCTCACGATGTTTTCCTTCACCGTAAGAAAAGTGGTAATCATGATAGAAAATGATTCGCACATGAAAATATCAGAGGTGCGAGACCCGGATTTGAATCCGCATCACTCGGTTTTTCATGCGAGCGCATTACCGCTGGGCTACCACTGTTTCATTTTTAGTAATATTTGCGTAAATCTAAGAAAGTATTATAGAAAGTCTTTTTCAGGTTACGTTAAAAGGCAAATAGTGTTAAAATGCTTTGAGTAATGCCTTGAACAAACACTGTTATAGAATATGTAAGAGTCTATACTGAAAAAGGATAAGGAAAAAAGAACATTAGAAGTGGGATCTGTCAAATGCCCTAACATTCGTAAATGACAGGGGTAAATATTGAGTTACATCAGGCATTTTTATTCTAGACATTAAAAATACATCTACGTTATTTGCCTTCACGAAGAAAATAAAATTTTGCTAAAATCTTCTACATTTTATCGAGAAGAAATAATATTAACATAATATTTTTTCAGCGAACCGCCGTTTCTAACCAACACTTTTTTCGATATTATAAGAAGTAATAGAGAGAGCGTATTTTCATTTATAGTAGTTATATAGTATTAATTACTTTTATCCTAGCTTCATTCTTTACAATAAAATTAATAAAAAAATAGATATTTATTCTCTTTCTTCACGTACAGTTAGTACTTTTTAACTAATCAGTTGGCTCCTTGATTTAAATAATGACCAAAAAGAAGAAATATTACCTAACTATATAATACTAGCTGACCCGTGCCCACTTCGTTGGGCATAATGTTAATAATCCTTTTTTAGTACAGAGTGTTAAGCTCCACAACTTTTCTCTAGAACTCAAAAATATATCTTTCATAGTTAAGGCAGCGTTCGTAAGAAACGCTTTCATTCGCCCGTTTTTTCTCCGATTCACTTTGCAAAACGGACTACCACGTAAAAAAAAATTTTGTTTTTCGGTTTTTATATAACCTGTGACACTCAGCAATAATGTGGCTTTCTATTGGTGAAAGAATTTTTAAAATCGGTTCAGTAGATCCCGAGATTACCCCTTACAATTTAACAAATAAACAAACTTTACTTCTTTATAATATTAGTATAGATAATACGTACAAAAAATACAAAAAACTTTTATTAAAATCTTAAAATATATCCGTCGTATTTATTTTTATATAATATAAAAATATTAGTATTAGGATCTTGGAGTTTGGCATATTTTACACGAGTCCGTACTTATACAGACCTGAGGGATTTCTAAACTTTTTTATTAATATTAAAAGGTTTTATTTATTACTAGCGACTCGCCCTCGCGTCGCTCAGGCTCTTGCCTAGATTAAATACAGGCAAAGCCGCGGGATCTGCTAGTTATACATATAAACCTTCCTCTTGAATCGCTCTATCTATTAAAAAAACCGCATCAAAATCCGTTGCGTAGTTTTAAAGATTTAAGCATACATAGGGATATAGGGACACAGAAAGCGACTTTGTTTTATACTATGTAGTGATGAGTGATGGAATCAGAAACACTTTTTAATGGACAATCACATATTATTATGAGAGAAAATTAAGTGCAGCTCCATAGATAGTTAATACAACATATTATAAAATGCGTCGCGTCTGTCTGTCTGTTCGCGATAAACTCAATATCTACTGCACCGATTATTATGCTGATTTCAACAAAGGATAGAAAGTAAGGGGTAGTATTAGTTATTTAATAAGTATTTGTTTATTATTAGATAGTATTTATTAGACTACTGAACCAACTTGTTGAATTAAATTACCATTGAAAACAACACTGCAATATTTAAAAATAATACGTAAACGGCTAACGTAAAGAGCTAATGACAAAAGTTAAATAATAATAATTAAAGACGACTAAAACATATTGAAGATATTTTAAAAGAAAAATGCTCGAAATGGCAACACCAAAACAAGATTAAGAGTAATAAATTAAAAACACGTACGTGGGATTTTATTTGAGGAAACATTGAACAAACTCCGTTCAAAGTTACCCTTCAAGTGGGAAGCCTTACACGTTGGATTACAAGTTTGTAATGACGTTTGAAAAAGTCTGATGTAATCCCCTAAAGTTTGATTAGACGCGAAGAAATATTGGCAAGTACAATAAGGATATGTTAGTTTTTGTTACGAGGGCCTTCAGTTTGAAATTGATCTTTATTATTAACTATCGACTGGCCCTCGCTTCGCTCGGGCTCTTCCCTAGATTTAGCACAGGCAAAGCCGCGGGATCCGCTAGCTATGTATATAAACCTTCCTCTTGAATCACTCTATCTATTAATAAAAACCGCATCAAAATCCGTTGCGTAGTTTTAAAGATTTAAGCATACATATGGACATAGGGACAGAGAAAGCGACTTTGCTTTATACTATGTAGTGATAAAACAATATCAAACTAAAGTTGATGAAACGTTTAGATAAGTTTGTAGGGACTGTACTTGCTACGCCAGCACAGGTTCGAGTCCCGCTGGGGGTATTGGAAAAAAAAGTAGAATGAAAGTATTTTTACTAGAGGTACTGTTTAACACAAGCTAAGAAACGCACATGGAGGTGGCCCACATCTGGAGTTTCTTTCGCCAGTTCTTCTCAGGTCAGAGGTTTCTTCTTTCCGAACTGGTGGTAGACTCATGACGTTCAGTAAGAAATTGTAACAATTTTTATGCTGAATATAATATTTTGATTTGATTTGATCGGTGGGCGGTGTGCCATGTGGGTTGCTATCCTGTTACTTCTCTGATAGTAGATTAGACTGTGGAGCAACCTTTTGGCAGTGTGGTCTGCTTCGGCAGAGCTGTGGGGCCTCAGCAGACCTGTCGAGGCAGTGTGGTTGATTGCTTAGGCGGTCCTGCGACACCCCCTAATGGGGGGGTCCCGTCTTAATAGACGGAGGAAGATTTTGTTGGGTTTTAGTGGGTAGTACTGGCTTATTTTAAGCCGGTGAGACCAACGTAACCTGTGGGACAGTACACCAACATAGTGTACTGTTGTTGTAGTTCCCCTTCACAATAATACGGACAATGAAGATTTTTTACATTTTATAAGTAAGTTTCTAAGACTAGTTACATTGTAGAGCCGACTTGCTGATAGTTTCCTTTATATACTCCCTTAACTGAAGAAAGACGACGAAATTTTAATTCATTTTCAATAAATTATTCAACCCTAAAAATATTCCTTTGAGGACAATTTCGTAGATCGTTATATTAATGCTAATATTGCGTGAATTAATCAATTGATATCTCTGGGAATTGACACTTGCCCATCCATCTAATGTGACTTAATCTATGTGCTTAAATTATAAATATTTAATATAATTTTGTAAATGTTATGAATATGTAAATGTTTGTAACTTTCCAAAGTACATTCGATTTAAGTTAAATTCAAATAAAAGTCTTTAATTAATTATGTAGTAATCATATAGTATGTATATTGTATGTATATAAAATATTCGTTGGTAAATTCGTCTGCTTATGGCAAAGTGTAAATAATAGTTTAAAACAAATATTTTATGTTTAATTGTTGTGACGTATTTGTTTCTTCTGATTTTGTCTATTTCTTATTACATATGATTGCTGTAATGTATTGGAAACCAAGAAATTAAACTAAGTCACCAAAAAATTTGGAAAAAAATGGTGTTATTTATGACTAACGATTAACTGTTGCTTCGTTTGGATTCGTCCCTAAGTACTTTTTAACAGTCAGTATAGGTTTCCCAGAAATAATATGTTTTTCTTCTTCTTCTTCTTCTTCTGGCCTTTTCCCATCTTTATTTGGGGTCTGCTCTCCTAATCATTCCCCGCCATAAATGTCTTTCCTGGGTCGTCCTTGGACTTATATTGTTAGTCTCCATATCTTTATTAATTACCGACATCCATGTAAGTTTGGGCCTTCCGCGCTTTTTTTGCCCTGACCTGTTGTTAAGCACTTTCCTTGTCATGTGCTCTGCCGGTCTCCTCATAACATGTCCGTACCATCTCTAAATAACTAACTGAAGAAATAATATGTTTTCCCACGGTAAAATGTATCCTATTGATCCGGATAATTAGCTATCACTGTACCAAATTTCATCAAAATCTGTATAATAAATGTACGGTCAAATTGAGACCCTCCTCTTTATTGAATTCGGTTTAAAAGTGAAAACGTATAGACAAATGCACGATGCATTCGATTTGTTTTCGAACTCCAAACATTACCACACAATCAGAAAGAGTTTATTCATAAGGCTCCAGGATTTAGGATCAGTTCCTTAGAAGAAAAAAACTCAACTATGAATAGTTATCCAGACTCAGGGCTTGAATCTTGTAATTTGAACCTGAAGGAGTACTACTTACTAGCGCCACTAAACCAAAAGTAAAAAATAACAAACATGTTTTACAGAACAAAAGCAAACTTTACAATAGAATAACTTGGTTGTTGGCACAAAGGCGAAAACTTAGATGATATAAGATATTTCAATTACTTTTAACAATTACCGAAGTTTGAAAGACCTATTGTTCGAATTCCCAAAGATATCTATAATAGAGGCTAAGCTATAATCATAATTAATGGTTTTGACGCGTCCCAAAAGATTTAGTTCATCGCGAACAGAACAATTGTTTGTATTAGTATTATTCATATTATACGATATCTTTATTAAAATAGAATTTTTATATTTTTACTTTATGTTCCCAAACATAGGATATATATTAATAACTTAGTTGAACTGTTTTACTATTAAAATAACATATATTTATTTGAGGACAGAATATTATTTACTAGGTCTAGCCCGAGCGAAGCCGCGGGTTCCACTAGTTATACTCATAAACCTTCCTCTTGAATTCTATCTATTAAAAAAAACCGCATCAAAATCCGTTGCGTAGTTTTAAAGATCTAAGTATACATAGGGACATACAGACAGCGGAAGTGACTTTGTTTTATACTATTTAGTGATATAATCTATAATTTTGGACAAAATGCCAAAAACTTTTGACAAAAAATATTGATAATCCTTTATGTATATGTTACTTACATATTATTTATAAAAAATATTTATGTAGCTCTTTAAAATAACAGGTGTAAAAAAAAATTGTCCAGCACGGTAATCAAATCTGCTTAATTTCTGGTAAAATATAATGTAATAACGTATTAAAACAACATTCCTATCAAAAGTCATTCAAAGTTACGGCAAAGTTGAGGGAGTTGAATAATAAAACTTATAGCAAAAAATCCCATAAAAAGGGATGGATTTGGGGATCTCCAGTTGGGTTTGTAAGAAATTGGACACACATTTATTCTTATGTTGTTTCTATGAACTCTGAATATTACATTAGTAAGGTCTTTTTCTAATATTGATCTATTGGTTACATATTAGTATAAGTAATAGAGATAACATCGATAACTTTTGTGTTATAAGAAATGTAATAGAATTCGTATTATTTTAAGTTTAATATTTAACTAGTAATTAACGTGGCTTCGTCCGCGTTGGTAGAAGGATGAAAATTTAGGGTCAAAGTATTTTTTGATGCCATATCATAAGTAAATGAAAAATAAAAAATGAAAATCTGGAGAGGGCCACCCTTATCACCTAGGGGATAAAAATTTGCCTACCATTTATTCTTAGACCTACCAAATATAACTGTAAAAATAAATCATAAAAATCGGTCAAGCCGTTTCGGGGGAGTTTGATTAACTTACTACTACTACATGAATAGAAGACAGTGTTAACGCCCACTCCTCTTACGGTGAAGGAAAACATTGTGAAGAAACCTGCATGTCAAAGAGAACATAGCAAGTTTTCGAAAGTTATGGGAAATCCGCACACGTGTGGACTGGTTTTCCTCATATTGAAATGCCCGTGCCCAGCAGTGGGACGTTAAAACCTTGCCTATCTATATAATATTATAAGAACACTGTTTTTTTTTAATTGAGAATACCATAGATCATGTAGTATTATCCTACGCAACACTAACGTTCACCAAAAGCTACTTCAAAAAAAAAAGAAAATCGGTTGACAATCACCAAAGGTTCTCCTTTCCGTACTGTTTTTTGCCTACTTATATATAGATTTAACTGAAAAGGTCCATCAGGTCTTACCGTTTGCTTTAAACCCACAATCGCAAATAAATTATTTTAAGCCAGCTAAGCTGTAATTGCTCAGTTACAAAGGACCTAGTTTAACATAATACGGTTTACGCGAAAGTTAATAATACTATAAATAAGACAATAATATTGCAATATTTATGAATTATTTTCTTTATTAAAATTAAAATGGTTAGAATTAAAATAAATAAATTTATAAGATACTTTGGTGCCATTTTGTTTTTTTATAAATTATGGGTAGGCGCTGTCTGTAACAAGTATATAAACCTCTGAGACGTCAAAAATCTTAATTCTCCCGTGACCATGATTGCTGTAAAGCATTTGAAACGTTGGTAACCTACAATCATAGTAAATCCGCGAATCAAATCCGAAAACATAGTGTCATTTACATCAAGGTTAAAGTTAAATTTTGGAAAAATAGCTTGTATTTTTAAAATACTCTTACTATATTAAAATCGCGTCGTTTCAATTCTATATCATCTTCATGTAAATTCTATTACGAAATATC
Organism: Boloria selene; assembly: GCA_905231865.2. Classification (NCBI taxonomy): domain Eukaryota; kingdom Metazoa; phylum Arthropoda; class Insecta; order Lepidoptera; family Nymphalidae; genus Boloria; species Boloria selene. The sequence goes on from HG993149.1 coordinate 1,573,844, forward strand.
TGCGGTATCGACGCTGCACATGATCAAAATATTTACACACTCTTGAACGTTTCACTTGAAATCTGTTTATTTTTACCGATCTAGCCTTTCTTGTTTATTAATAAACTAACCTTTCCCGAGGCTCCACTCGCGTTCTAAGGGCTGAAAATCAAAAGAAATATTTTTCTCCCGTTTTTGCAACATTTTTCATTGATGCTCCTATTGGTCGTAACGAGATATAATATAGTCTATAGACTTTCTAGGTAAACGGACTATGCAATACAAAAAGATTTTTTAATTCAATCCAGTAGTTCCTGAGATTAGCGCCTTCAACCATACAAACAAACTCTTCAGCTTTATAATATTAGTATAGAAAATAATGATATTATTTTTATTTTACCACAGTAACTCATATTAAAAAATAAATCGATATATCATACATTGTGTGGTTATCAGTGGGCAAAAATTGACCTTAATTATAGAAAAATATATATTTGAAATATAACTTAAATATAAGGGAGAAAAAATACTTGTGTATTAATATTATAATTTAAGAAATATAACGTATATTTTAGGGTACAAAGATACTTAGAGCTTCATTTTATCATAACAACTGTGACATCATTAATTTCATATTTAAAATACATTATAAACGAGTAAGCCATTTTTAACCAAAATAAAGGCTAAGTGATCAATTTGAGAGTTAAAAGGGTTCAATATGTCTTTCAAGCAGGCATGTAATGAGGTTATTCCCAAACTCCGAGGTTTTTGCCAGATTTTTTATCTTATACGTAAGGCGCAGCTATCACGCGAAAAAGGCGCCATGGAACTTGATGTGCTTTTTATACCGCGATTCATATCATTTATCTTCGTTTTACTATTGTTTTTATAGGAACGGATAGAATGTTGGATTCTATAAGTTTTATAGAAGTTAGCAAGATTATTTTATGTACTAGCTTTTTACCCTAGCTTGTACATATATATTTTTAGAAGACAGCACGCCTTGGGAATGATGTGATCGCCGCCAGGCTATTTCAAAATATAGAATTATTGTTAATTTACAATTTGATTTAAAAAAGAGTGAGATCAAGATAAAAAAAAAAATTAGTCCTGCTGAGTTTCTTTCGCCAGTTCTTCTCAGGTCAGAGGTTTCTTTCCGAACTGGTGGTAGACTCATGACGTTCAATAAGAAATTGTAACAATTTTTATGCTGAATAAAATATTTTGATTTGATTTAATATACATACTAGCGACTCAACCTCGCTCTGAATGGGTCGTTCTTATAATATACATTTTAGCTGTTAGTTAATACTTTTCGGCAATGAAATATTTTCTCGATATTTTCTAGTTATAATCATACTAAATTTCATCAAAATCAGTGCAGACAAAAAAACTGACAAAAATTTTCTAAACCATAGAATTAGCTATTGTATCGATAGTAAATAATGTGTATTTCAACCATATCTTCTAAACAATATTTCTTAAACAGTTTCGACTCTTTTATTATATGCGTAGGTTAAGTTATATAAATATAACTTTTGGCAAATTTAACTATTACTTTTATTGCATTTATTAGTCCCTGTGTATACTAAATTAGCCTTTCCCACGACTCCGCTCGCGTTCTAAAAGTCAAAAGACATATTGTTCTCCCGTTTTTGCAATATTTTTTATTGTTGCTCTGCTCCTATTAGTTTTAGTGTTATGTAATATAGTTTATAGCCTTCCTTAATAAACGGACTATCCAACATAAAATATTTTTTTTAATTCAGACCAGTAGTTCCTTAGATTAGCGCATACAACTAAACAAACAAACTCTTCAGCTTTATAATATTAGTATAGATTTCATCAACATCCATCCATATAATAGTAGTTCGATTTCTAAAGGATTAAAAATATCAGTATAAGCTCTAAATAAAAGTTCGATAGCGCCAATTTATCTTGTCAACGTAACCTAAAGTTGTTTAGCGTTAAATTGAAAAACAATCCACCCTATTTCACGGTACAGTGGACTGGACTTAACCAGCCCGTTATACCTACGTCAAACGAAAACTCTAATACGTACTCAAGTAACACAGCTTTTATCAAGTTATCTCTCCATTTTGTACAACTTTTGGTACGATTCTAACCGGATTTCCTAAAGCAAATAGGGGAAGCCACGTAAAACTAATTATAATTAACTAGTTTGGAGCTAGGACCAGTCAATTTAGACCCTTGTTTCTATAGGATTAAATAGCGTAAAGAGTTCAAACTTTGACTTGAAAATCACCCAAGGGATTACAGTACATTTTAATGAAATGACTTCAATGAAATGAAATGTACTTTAAATCAGTTAATGTACTTGTACTCATATTATATAGGTTTATGATAATTTTTTTACAAAATTTGAATGTCTATTTACTTATGTCTAATCAAAAGCCTTAAAATAAGTTTCAAGCTTCTAGCATTAAACATGACGTAATTTCCATACAAAGTTTCATCCTTTGCAAAACCCTTTTTCCCCTTAAAAAGTAGTTCTTCATCAGGCTCTAGACTATCTGTGTATCAAATTTCATTTAAATTGGTTCAGTAGTTTTGGCGTGAAAGCGCGACAGACGTACAGAGAGAGTTACTTTAGTATTTATAATATTAAGAATTAAGTAAGGATTTAAAAAGCATGGTTCATAGTTGTCATGAGATTTTTGTATAGAGACAGTTTAGTCTAATTTATAAATGAAACTATCTGTTCGCATTTTGTCGTGGATATATTTTGATTTTTGAGAGACAAGTCTCTCCCGTGACCTTGATTGCTGTAAATCAAATCAAAATAAATTTGTCATTTATAATGTCAAATATTCGCGTAAACCGAAGAAAGTATTAAGAAAATATTATTAGATATTATATCAATCTAGTGCCGTGGAATAGTAGCAAAATAGTAGCGTAGTTTATAGACATTGCTCGGGATGTATCTAGGTTAGGTTAAAAGGGTAGCCTATAACTGTTTGAAGTAAATCATGAAACCTACATTTATGTGAACGGAATTCATATTTACGAACTTAACCATCCATAAGCAAAAATGACACAGTCTAAACAAAATGAAAAAAAAAACGTTTCGTAATTGAAATACCAGGGAACTAGAGCAGATGAAACATTCCAATGGGGTCATTGACCTGCTTGCTTTGGAAGCTTAGTGCGCATCATCTGGAACAAGTACTCATTCAATTTTACGTCTTGTTTCATGGAATAAAGCTGAGGTGTTAACCCAGCAGCTTTCTATTTAGCACAAACTTTATACACGCTTGTGAGAATGAAGTGCTAGGAGGTATGTCTGGGAATTGGTGACATAATTATAATACATAATAGTTGCTCTAGTTACGTCGAATCACGTCTGTAGAGAAAACTTTTTATTTAATACTAGCCTTTCCCACGGCTCCGCTCGCGTTTTAAAGGCTGAAAATCAAAAGATATATTTTTCTCCCGTTTTTGCAAGATTTTTCATTGACGCTCTGCTCCTATTGGTCGTAGCGTGATGTAATATAGTCTATAGTCTTCCTCAATAAATGGACTATCCAACAAAAAAAGAATTTTTCAAATCAAACCAGTTCAGGATCTACTGTTCCTGAGATTAGCGCGTTCAACCAACCAAACAAACAAACAAACAAACTCTGCTGCTTTATAATATTAGTATTTAATACTAGTGTTTCAGACGTCACTGTTGATCAAATTTGGGAAAGATGCCTGTCTGAGTCTGCTTTGGACTTAACTTCTACCAATGGATCGCAAATATTCTTTTCTCTCATGTCAATAACATTTTTTTTACTGCGATGGATGCTTTGTTAATCCGTCTATAATCTAAAACAAATCTTATTTCAAAATTCATAATATCAAATCAAATTATTCTATTCAGCATAAAAATTGTTACAATTTCTTACTGAACGTCATGAGTCTACCACCAGTTCGAAAAGAAGAAACCTGTGACCCAAGAAGAACTGGCGAAAGAAACTCAGCGGGACTAATATTTTTTTTATCTCTCATTTTCAAATTAAATTGCAAATTAACAATAATTCTATATGTTGAAATAGCCTGGCAGCAATCACATCATTCCCAAGGCGTACTGTCTTCTAAATGGAAGTCTGCAGAACCTTCAACGTTAGCTTGGTGCTATATATTACTTACTAGCTGTAGTATTTTTTGTTTTATTTCTAATTCGCAGTAGTATTCGTAGTAGATTATTTAGTATTGGTTGGAAAATTTGTAAAAAAATGAGATAATGCGTTTTTCCGGCATAAATACGACAAAAAGTCATATTTTTCAATACAGGAATAACTTTCGGTTGAACTCTGAATAGAAAATTACGGGTTATAAAATATTTTTTAATTAAATGTATTTTGAATAGGTAAATATTTTATTTTCCTTTCAATTTTACAAAAGTGTAAAAATAACACATACATTGTATTTATTTTTTTATTTTCGCATCTAACATAACTAACATAGCAATTGAGTGTTAACTTTAAAACTTTATTCAATCTAAAGCTATCTTTAAAAAATATATAGGGCACATAGAACTGTGAACCATTTTAGCGATGTTCACAGTTTTTACGTCAATATAGGGAAAGTGCGGAGCGTTGAATGCATAGGCTTTATCGAATTACTCGGGTACAAGTCACTCAGATAGATTGGATCTCCTGTTTTATAATACGTTATGGTTGGAAACGAAGAAATCGGTATACTTTTGTTTTGTACATCAATATTTTAAATGTATACAGCGATGTAAACCTTCTTTGTGACATAGCCTAAGTCGGTGGTGTAGTCGCTAGCATCTACGGTCACTCACCGAGAGGTCCTGGGTTCGAGTCCCGGGTAGGGCCAAGTATAGTTATTGAGAATTTCTGTTTCGTAAACCTCAGTAACAGCCCCGAGTTGAGAAGTTGGCGGTGTTCCACCCTCGTGCCAGAGAGCACGTAAGTCCTGCGCCTTAACTCTCACTGGTCGTGTCGAGCATTCGTCCCACCGGAATATGAGAGTGATAAGGAATAGAGAGTGCACTTGTGTCTGCGCATACACTTGAGAGATTGGCCGCTGTGGCCGCATCATCATTATCATCTTGACAGACTCTAAAAGAGAATTGGTACTCAAACTAAACATTTTATCTTTTCTTGAAGTCGGTCTTCTTCCAGACAAAACCCGAGTAAAAATCACTACATCATCGGAGTTAAAAGAATTAATAACACAATATCCAAAATGTTCCTCGGACTCGTCGAAAAATTAACATACATTTTGAAACAAATATTATGTTAAAATCACTGTGTGAATAACAAATTAACTTCACTTTTTTGTTCCTCTTTTACCATCTGTATTATAACTAACTTGTTACTTCAATGCACGGCATTACCTTTAATCTATTATGTATTTTATTGTTTGTTGTTTACATTTATTTTCTGCAATGCACGGTAGATATGTTTATTTATTTTTCTCTCACCGCCTGCTTTGATATCTTTAGATATTTTTACATGTAACTAATTTGACAACATTTATGTAACATGCATTTAACTTTAAATTTTTTTTATAACTTTCTGGTGCGTTAAATACCTTTGTAAATTTACAGTCATAGATTAAGTTTTGCAGTCAACTTATGCGCGAGGATAGTATTGGTTTCTAATCTTATCATATTAATATTAAATCTTTATTTTATATAATATATTTAATTTTATATTGTAACTATATATATATTTATATAATTATGTTAGATGATGATTATTATACTTGTTCTTCTGACGACTATGAAAGTATTGAAAGTAGCTGCAATAGCTCAATACCTGATTCCGATTTACTTGAAAATAAATTATCACGAGTTTTTGACAAGAAATCGAGCTCCCTCTCCTTGGTGCATATCAACGCGCAGAGCCTGATGGCTCACTACTCTGATCTTCTCACATCATTTAGTAGCAACACGATTGATTGTATTATGGTTTCTGAAACATGGTTAAAACCTTCAATTCCGTCCACCAGCTGTTCTATTCCAGGTTTTCAGCTGTTTCGTGCCGATCGCACTGACCGGGGTGGTGGTGGTGTTGGCATTTACCTTCGCAGTGGAATTCCCGGAAGTATTGTTTCAAACCTTAGCTCTCACTCGTCAGGAACTCTTGAGCACCTCTTTTTAGAAACAACTTTAAATCACAAAAAAGTACTCCTTGGTGCCCTATACTGTCCAAACGAAAAAATAAATTATTTTGATGTACTCGAAGGTATACTCGAGAACCTTGTTCCCAGCTATGATCACATTATCTGCATGGGTGATCTCAACACGTGTTTACTCAAAAATGACGTAAGGGCACAATCGTTAAGATCACTTATTTCGTCGGTCAATATGCAAATTCTTCCTCTGTCTTCTCCTACTCACTTCTTTCCTAACTGCAGACCTTCTCTCATTGACTTATCTTTTGTCTCTAACCCTGATCTTGCTATTTCATACGGTCAAATGACAGCTCCGTTTTCTCATCATGACTTACTCTATTTAGCTTATAAAGTGCGCCCTCCAAAGGTTAGAGGCAAAGTTGTTCTTCAGCGCAATTTTAAGCAAATTGATCTAGCACGATTGAGAGAGGATGTAAAAAAAATTAACTGGTCGTCTATATTCGCAGCAAACAATATTGATTTAATGGTAGAATCATTAACTACTGAGCTGATTAAGTTATACGATATACATGCACCAGCAAGACCTGTACGAATGAAACATGTTCCTGCTCCCTGGCTAACTCCTATCATAAAGAGGACTATGGTTAAACGCAATAAAGCTAAAGCAAAATATAAAAAACACCCAACATTGGAAAACCTAACAAATTATAAGAAACTGCGTAACATCTGCAACAGAATGTGTAGGGATGCTAAGCGTCGCTATATTCATTCTTCAATTCAGGATCGTTGCCAAGCGCAAGTTTGGCGATTTCTACGGTCACTAGGGGTTGGCAAATCCACGGAAACTAGTCAGTTTCCTGTGGATATCCAAAGTTTGAACCGTTATTTTTCTACTTCACCCATAACATTGGATTCTCCCACAAAAACCGCTACTCTTTCGCTTTTATCTACTTATACCCCACTGACCCTGCCTCAATTCTCTTTCAAAACAGTCTTGGATAATGATGTTAAGAAGTATGTCCGATCTATAACTACTAAGGCTATAGGTAGTGATAATATTAGCCTGGATATGATTCTTCCTGTGCTGGAAGACATTGCACCTGTGATCACACACATAATCAATTTTTCACTTTCATGTAATGTTTTTCCATCACTTTGGAAACAAGCCCTTGTCTTACCGGTTCCTAAAACTTCAAATCCCGCTAATCACACACAATATCGTCCAATATCCATTCTTCCTATACTATCCAAAGTCCTTGAATCCATTGTCCATAACCAACTTTACTCATATTTGGCCTCCTACAAGCTACTTTGCCCTTATCAATCTGGTTTTCGTTCATCTTACAGCACTGTCAGTGCACTGCTGAATGTAGCTGAGGATGTGCGGTGTGCTATGGATAATACCAAGCTTACTGCTATCGTTCTGCTGGATTTCAGCAGTGCTTTTAACTCTGTAGATTTTGACATACTTCTTGGCACTCTTCGTGCGGTTAACATTTCTCCAGAAGCTATAGACTGGTTTCATTCTTACCTCTTCGGGCGTCAGCAGTGCGTGAAATCCAATGATAATGCATCAGACTGGCTTGAACTCACTGCTGGCGTTCCACAAGGCGGCGTACTTTCACCATTATTGTTTTCGATTTTTATTAATAATATATCACGTGTCATCTCTTCTCCCTTCCATCTGTATGCAGATGACTTACAGCTATATCGACACTTTGAGCTGACTGAGTTACATGAGTCTGTTCAAGCCATGAATAACGATCTGGCTGCTATTCAGTTATGGGCGAAGTCCTTCGGCCTTCTTGTTAACCCTGCCAAATCGCAGGCCATTATCATTGGCAGCCCCCGGCTGAGAAACAGAATCGAGTGGAATTTAGTACCAGAAATTATTTACTCAGGAATTTCAATTCAGTACTGTGACAAAGTAAGGAACCTTGGTCTAATCATGGACTGCAACATGTCTTGGACAGCTCATGTTAACGAGGTCAGCAAACGAATTCACTACACCTTCCACTCTCTCAAACGTCTCCAATTTTTTCTCCCTTTCAAAACCAAAATAATGCTTGCGCAATCACTTCTCCTGCCAATCCTCGATTATGCTGATGTTTGCTATTTAGATGTGAGTGAGGTGCTTCTTAATAAATTAGAGCGCCTCCAAAATCTAGCCATACGCTTTATCTATAACTTACGCAAATATGATCACATATCTGAATTTCGCGCTGAACTTAAATGGCTTCCAATTCGCCTTCGCCGTGATATGCACATCCTGTCCACCCTCTATAATATTCTTCATGATCCTAGCGCCCCTCCTTACCTACGTTCCCGAATTAACCTGCTTCCCACTTCCACACGCACAAAGCGTTCTTGCATTACATCAACGCTCGATATACCAAAATGCAATTCGAATTTTGGGCTAAAATCATTCACAGTACGTGCTCCAATACTATGGAATAAGCTTCCTAAAACTATTCAAGACAGTCCCTCTATTGCATCGTTTAAACACCAAGTAAAAGATTATTTTCTATCTCAAGTTACTAATTAATCATCAACTCTATATTATCAAGTATTTATATGTATAGTATGTATGTAGTATGTATGTATGTATGTATGTATGTATGTATGTATGTATGTATGCATGTATAATATATATATTAAATAATATAATATATAAGATATACTCGTATATACATAAACATCTATATATTTTATATGAATATTTTGTCTTTTATGAATATCTTTTTTTTTTTTTTTTTGTATAATCTTGCACTTTTGTATGATCTTGTCTGCTAATTAACAATCTCTCTGACCCCATAGGTTGACTGGAAGAGATCTCTGTTAGAGATAAGTCCACCTTTGCCCTCAACTTCTCTATTATATGTATGTTTGTTTTTTTTCATGTGCAATAAAGAATATATACTTAATCTATACATATAAATAAAATTAAAGTGTCTGTTTTTAATTTGAAATTAACAGCTTTTCACTAAATGCATATGAAAGTATATACGGTACTAGCATCAAAATAGAAATTTTTAATTTTTTTGTCTCTTTGTCTGTTTGTTTGTTCCGGCTAATCTCTGAAATGGATGGACTGATTTTGACATGACTTTCAGTTGCAGATAGCTAATGTTACGAGAAGTAGTTTAGGCTAATTTTCAAAAAGGCGGATGATATATTTTAAAAATTTCATTTATTTTAATTAGTGGAACTCGTGGCTAGAACCAAAAGCTAGTTAGAAAATTAACTTTTTCTAAGTAGTTAAGACATTCCAGTTTTCAGACCAATTCCATGGTACTATGTTATAGTATTACCGCTACAAGTTACATAAGTTTGACAAATCGTAACTTAGTCGGATCGATGTGGACTTGAAAAATGGGTGAAATTCTTCACCGCAGATATAAATGCGGCTCACGAATCGTACAAGGTCTAATGTAAATCTTTGGTACATAATTTAATATGAATCATGTTACTTAAGCCCACGTCTCAGTCCATATATTAGGTGCGAGTACGTCGATAAAGTAAGCTTATGTGTTTAGTTATTAATTTAAGTTTAAGTTATCTCAGCTAAAGCTTAAAGCTATCTTAGCAAAAGCTTGCTATCCTGTTGTTACAAAACTATTAAGCCTTTACGTATTGTAGTGAAAAATCAAATCAAAATATTCTTTATTCAAATAGACTTTTACAAGCTCTTTTAAAACTTCATTTTTACATTACTAACAGAGATTCAAACTTACTGTATAGTGTTAAAGCTGCCACAGAATGGTCTTCCAATCAAATAACACTCTCAATAAAGTAAAACGTTAATCACTAAATAGTATAAAACTAAGTCGCTTCCCGCTGTCTGTCTGTCCATAGTATGATTTTTAGATCTTTAGAACTACGCAACCAATTTTGATGCGGTTTTTTAATAAATAGAGTGATTCAAGAGGAAGATTTATATGTATAACTAGCGAAATCCGCGGCTGCGCTCGCGCTAAATGTAGAGACAAGCCCGAGCGAAGCGAATAGCTAGTAGAATATAAATAGTCAATACCAGTATATATTACAATACAATATTAATTATTCATTAAATAAATAGTTTGGCGCAGTTTGTAGTGACCCTACTTTATTGCGAGAGCGGTCGCGGGTTCCAGTCCCGCTGGGGGCACTCATTTGTTAAACTCGGATGTTTGTACTCCAGTCATGGGTGTTTATATTTATAATATGTATATATTTAATATATCAACTATTATGTAATATATCAACTATTATGTAATATATCAACTATCTGGTATCCGTAACACAAGCAACCTTCGTAGCTTACCACGGAACTAGATGGCGCTGTGTGCAATAATGTCCCAACATATTAACATTTATTTATTATTTATTTAAGTTAACAATACTATTCGAATAATTAAAAACTCGGTTCCACTTACATAGAAAATGTGAAAATGAACGTAATCGCACAGACATGGCTTCTGAAAGCTCACATTACAGAAATAAATACGTGTTACAGTCTCATGAATCAACAAATTCAGCATTTGTTAGAAAGTTTAAATGGGGAAGGCAAATAAATGCTGACATGGTGTTGTTTGAAAGAACATTTACATTTATTCAAATTGATGCCCTTGTTATAGGAAGGTTTTAAGTTATTTCGAATCACTACATAGTATAAAACAAAGTCGCTTTCTCTGTCACTATATCCCTATGTACGCTTAAATCTTTAAAACTACGCAACGAATTTTGATGCGGTTTTTTTTAATAGATAGAGAGATTCAAAAGGAAGATTTATATGTACAATTAGCGGAACCCGCGGCCTTGCCTGTGCTAAATCTAGGGAAGAGCCCGAGCGAAGCGAGGGCGAGTCGCTAGTTATATATATATAAACAAGCGTCTCACCCAAGGTTGAATACAACAAACAAATTATGATGACAAATTGGACTACCAAGATTTGATACTTTTAATATTACGAGTATTAATACTATAAAGACCTCTGATATTTTCATGTGCAAATCATTTATACCATGATTACCACTTGTCTTACGGTGAAGGAAAACATCGTGAGGAAACCTGCATGACTGAGAAAACCTAACAAGTTTTCGAAATTAAAAAAAAAAAAAAAATGTCTTTATTGAAACACAAATACATTGGTACAATCTTACACAGCCCTAGCTCCTGAACTAGAAACCTGTGTTTCAGGAGCTAGTACCTTCCCTTATCAAAGAATTCACTTTCAATGTAACAAAGTAAAGAGAAAGAGAAACAATAAAAAAAAAAAAATTAAAAATAAAAAAGTTGTGCGTGTGTGTTCGTGTGTGTGTGTATGTGTGTGTATGTGTGTGCGGGTGTGTGTGTGCGTGCGCGCGCATGTGCGTTGTGTGTGTATTATTTATTCATTACTATAAGGTTTTCAGTTTCTTCGTACGTTAAATTAATGAGCCATTCTTTTAAAATTCCTTTTATTTTATAGTTACTTAGGTTTTTCACTGTATATAGGTCATTGAATTTATTATAAATGAACGGGGCAATTGATTCATAGTGTCTTTGGGCAAATACACTTTTGGTTTGTGGAAGCGGGCAGCGGTCTTGTCTTTTATAAATATTTTTAGGTAATAGAGGGACATTAATCTTGTGATATCTGCGTATGCATTGGTATATAAACAGTTTTCTAATAGTAAGTACATTAGCTATCTTATACAGTTCGGATGTTCGAAATCGGTAGGGTAGGAGAAGAGCTACTTTCAACAGTGATCGTTGAGCGCGTTCAAGGTTGAGTAGTTTAGTTTTAGATGCTCCACCCCATGCATTTATACAATAACTTAGGATTGATTCAGCCAGAGCCTTGTATGTTTGTATTATAATTCCAGTATCTGATAAAATTCTTATATTCTTAAAAATGAACATGAGTTTTCTAACACGACTAGCCAGTAGTAATATATGCTCCGTCCATGTTAATTTGTCATCAATGATTACACCCAGATATTTTATATTATTCTGTTTTGTGAGCATTTCACAATTACAATTAAGACTTCCAAAGGAAAAGCTACGGTTGCAGGGATGTGTGTGTATGCGAATCTGAAAGTTCAAAGGATGTCCACGACTAGTCTTGCTAAAGCATAGAAATTTTGTTTTACTCGTGTTGATTGAAAGTAGACTATCCTCAAGCCAAGCTGTTATGGTGCATAAGCCGGTTTCAGTGAGTTTACGAACTTCTTCCCAATTTTTGCCTCTAAACAAGATAACTGTATCGTCTGCATACATTAAAATATCAGAATTCTGTAATGTTACTCGGCAGAGTTCATTTATGTATATTAAAAATAAAGTAGGCCCCAACGTACTACCCTGCGGAACTCCATATGATACAGATTCAAAGTCACTAAAAATGTTATCAACGCGAACTCTCTGAATTCTATTGGTAAGGTAACTTCTAAACCATTCATAAGCATTACCCCTGACACCGATATTTTCAAGACGAGCTAACATTATGGGAATTGACACGGTGTCAAAAGCTTTTTGTAAATCTAAGAAAACAGCTAGACACTTGTCACCTTTATCAATATATTCTTTAATGAGTGTCGTTAGTTTTAGTACAGCATCCTCTGTAGACACTTTTGGTCGAAAGCCATATTGGTTATTACATAGTACATTGGCTTGATTCAGGTATTGAATGAGTCTATTATTAGTAGCTTTCTCTATTATTTTAGATACGACACTGAGCAAAGATATTGGTCTATAATTGGTTGGCATTTTTTTATCGCCACTTTTGTAGATTGGGCAAATAACAGCGGACTTGAGCAAACTGGGGAAAATACCATATTCATAGGTAAGGTTGCAGATGTAGGCTAATGGCTTGCACAAAGTCTCTCTAAATATTTTTAAGATTGACGGAGGAATATTGTCTATACCCGGGGATTTGTTGTTTTTTAGTCCTGCGATAATACTCATAACTTCGAATTCATCTGTATAATATAGACACATGAGACACAGAAAGGCATGTGAAGTCCGCCAACTCGCACTAGGTCAGCACAGTGAACTATGGCCTGATCCCCTCGTACTGAGTGATGCCCGTGCCCAGCAGTGGGACGTTAAAAAGGGCTGATACTAATATTATGTACATTAATTTTATCGATTACCACCAAAAATAAGCAGACACAAAGCAAAGTAGTAATACTTGGAATTTGCTAATATATCATATCAAAATTCAAAAGTCCAAAGTAACGTCAAAACAATTTTTTCGTTTCAAAACAAATACGCCACTGATTTATGACACGTTCAGAAATCAATGCCGGATAGGGAGTTCCCCGGGAATAATATAAAGGTGGCTACACACGTAACTGTATATAAAACGACTTTGCAAAGTATTTCATACATATATGCATGAGAAATGTTGAAGCGACATCATACCTGTCTTTGAAGATAAAAATGTTGCATTACAATCTTATATACACACCACATATTTTTTCAGATTTGCTGAATTTTCTCAAAATCTCAACTTGGAGATATATCAATAAAAGTAATTTTACAATTAATCATGCATTTTAAAACAAATCAGTAAAAATACATGGGTACAATACAATGCTATTTCGCACGTTTTTGTTTCAATATTGTTTGAAATCTCCCTTTTAAATGGTACATTGTCAATTCAAATCAATGTCATGCCTACAAACTACAAAACGTAAAATTTAAGAAGCAAATACTAACTTTACGGTACCCCCTTTACGATAAATTAATTACATACTTTGAATGTCTTATTATTTACATCTAATCAAAAGCCAAAAAAATTAGTTACAAGCCTCTAGCTTTAAAAATGATGTAATTTCGATACAACTTTCATCACCTTTTTCAACCCTTTACAGCTCTTTTTTCGCCTTGAAAAGTAGTCGATGTCCTTTCTAAGGCTCTAGACTACTCTACTGTGTACCAAATTTCATTTAAATAGGTTTAGTAGTTTTGGCGTGGAAGCGCGACAGACAGTCAGACAGAAAGACAGACATAATTACTTTCGCATTTATAATAATAGTAAAGATTGAATTAGTAATAACAAAATGGATACGAAGAAAAGTAGTCTAGGACTATTCTAAAATATGTACTCTATACTAATATTATGAAGCTGAAGAGTTTGTTTGTTTGTTTATTTGGTTGAACGCGCTAATCTCAGAAACTACTGGTCCGAATTGAATTTTTTTTTGTGTTAGATAGTCCGTTTATCGAGGAAGGCTATAGGCTATATTACAACACGTTACAACCAATAGGAGCGGAGCATCAATGAAAAATGTTGCAAAAACGGGAAGGGCGGGCGTTAGTTCTGCGAGGTACCGTGCCGCGCGACTCAGAAAGAATTTGGTTTTCGGTCCTTAAAACGCGTGCAAAGCCGTGGGAAATGCTAGTAATATTAATAAAGATTGAATTAGTAATAACAAAATGGATACAAATAAAAGTAGTCTACTCGTAGGACTATACTTCACACGTTGAATAAGACATATAGTGAAAATGTATGATATGACATTGATTAACGTTATGTCTGTAGCTGCCTTTAAGTTAACCCCGGGGAATCATTTTGACACGTCACAGTGAAAATGGCTTTGCAATTGGTCTTTTGAAACATTTCTTTTGTCACGTGCCTTCGCTTTCGGTAAAAGATGTTTAATGTATTATTTCCGCAATTTTATTTCATAATGACGATGACTTTGTCGAATTCGATATGTTATGTACGTACGTATTTTACAACTTATTTATTATTATCTTATATATAAAATTCTCGTGTCACAATTTTCGTTCCCATACTCCTCCGAAACGGCTTGACCGATTCTCATGAAATTTTGTGAGCATATTGAGTAGGTCAACCCAATGAGGCAATTAAAAAAATGAACACGGGCGAAGCCGCTGGTACAGCTAGTTTTAATATATATTTATTACTAATTCTTACTTCACTCGGATACATCATTACTGATGGTTTAGTAGTACTGACGACAAACATTCAAAAAAAAAATATTTTCAGGAGCAATTTCCTTCATTGTCAAGGGGTAGATTTATAAAGTTTGAACGTTATTCAGGATATAAGGTAAAAATATTTTTTTTAATAGAACCCTTAATTTATATTAACCTGTATATAATATAAACAAACAAACTCTTCAATTAAATTAGCAATGCATTTATTTATTAAACTCTTTTTAACGTCCCTACTCCCTACAATACTCTCCTAAACTAAATTTGTACTTGCATTACTGTTTATATTTTTATGTGCAATAAAGAATATAATATCTAAATTGTAGGGAGTAGGGATTAGGCCATAGTCCACCAGGCGGACTATTTATTTATATAAGCAACTTTATCTAAAATATTACTCACACGATACTGTTTTATAAACATTGTAAACATTGTTAGTAGTAGCATAATCAAAGCTAACAGAAACAAGGGTAAAATCAAGCTTTCTACATAAGCTTCAAAAACTTTAACTATCCCAAAGCTTATACTCTTCTGAGCTTACAATTTTGGGTATACCGTTTCCACTTCACTTATTTACACTTTAAGTTGATTTATTTTGAAAGGATGTTCTGCTCTTATTATATAGAGCCATATTTTAAAGTGTTTCTTGTACTTCATATTATTATTATTATTTATTGAATTATTGTTATTATTTTAACCAGTTAGTTAAGTAGTACTTAACCTAGTAGTTTTAGAACTAGATTCTACTAGGTCCTATCCAAGTTTACTTGTATCACTAAATTTATTTTACCAATAGGAATAAAACGTAGGTAGAACTATAAAAAAGGCCCATTCAATTTCGTCCAGCCATGCACAGGTAAAGAATTTAAACATTGATATCCTCAAAATACGAAATACAAAAAATATTTTTCGAACCAAAGTAAAAGCATCTGAATTTTGTTTGGTGTTTCGTTTGTTGGCTTATTTCAAAAGAAAAATATATCGATACACGTGGTTTTACTTAAAAATAATTGGATGTAGACTGACTTTTTATTCATACATATGTATTCACTCTTCTAATCTATACTAATATTAAATAGCTGAAGAGTTTGTTTGTTTGTTTGGTTAAACGCGCTAATCTCAGAAATTACTGGTCCAAATTGAAAAATTCTTTTCTTGTGGGATAGTCCGTTTATCGAGGAAGGCTATAGGTTATATTACATTACGCTACGACCAATAGTAGGTGAGCATCATTGAAAAATGTCTACAAAACGGGATAAAAATATTTATTTTCATTTTTAGCCTTTAGTACGTGAGTGGAGCCGCGGGAAAGGCTAGTGTAAAATAAAATAGTTTTAATTTTTTTATACCGGCCGTTTTGTAAATCTGGCACTCAAAATTATGAATATTGTTACAAAAATAAATAAAATTTAAATTAATATAAAAATAATGAAAGGACATAAGATGGGGGATTGATCGGCAAGGACTTGAAATGGTTGCAATGTTTATTGAAATTATAAACTAGAGTAAAGAAAATATAGAATTGTTAAAATAATTGTTTGATATTCAGTTGTAAATCTTGTTAATATATGTGTTTTGAAAGAATGACGCTGGCTGTTACTGAGGTCTCCCACATATACATAATACAGTTACTTATTAATAATACAGACAGACTTGAGTGCATTTGCGTACTTACTTATATGTAACTTCGTTCTCCTACCACCCACCTTCTGTAAAGACAGAGACTTGACATGAGAATGAAGAAGAAATCATAATTATATTATTTTATATATTTAACACTTTACAAAACTATAAAATAAATAAAAAATGTTCTCCGGACGATTCCGGTCATGGCGGCCAATCTCATTGAGACTGGCCAACTACGCAGGAGATATTATAGTGCACAAGTGCACGCGCAGACACAAGTGCACTCTCTATTCCTCTTACTCATACTCCGCTGGGAGGACTACTCGACACGACCGGTGAGAGCTAATAAGGCACAGTACCGACGGCTTTACGTGTTCTCCGAGGCAAGGGGGTTGACACACTGCCAAATTCCCGACTCCGGTCAGTCACTGAGACTTGTTAAGCAAAATGACTCAATAAATAAACTTGGCCCAACCCGAGACTCGAACCTAAGATCTCTGGATATGCAGCAGTACATGCTAAATAATACACTACCGAATTAGTTACGAAGAAAAGAAGAAATATATAAAATTGAAAAATTAGAAAACTAAGTTTTACTTAAATAATAAAATTGTTACTTAAATCAATTAAAAAAGATCAAATTTTCTTTCACAACAATCAACCCTCTAATCAACGATGGCTATTGGTCCGCTTTCGCTATACAGGATCCGTGCGGCAGACGTTTATACCCCAAATAGTGTTTTATGATAGAACGTTAGCAGTAAAATATTGGACTCTGTTTCAGGCATTGAAAGCTTTATAAACACTGTCGGCCATTAACCTATTTGAATTTGATTAGAATTGTTGGTTACATTTTGAAGCGGAATAGATATATAATAATAAAGTAAAGGTTCGATTCCTTGTGAAGGTAATTGTTATTTATTTATTTAGTTTAAAAGTTAATAGGCAAACTACTTTTTTCGTATTATAATAATGATATAAAAAAAAATAATATGCAAAATCTTTCTGTCTGTCTGTTTGTTGCCTTTTCACGTCTATTACGCTGAACCTATTTAAATAAAATTTGGCTGAGGTCCTGGCAAGGACATTTGATAGTTTTTATTCTGGAAATCGTGCCTTATAAAGGTAAAATTTGTGGTGGAAAAGTTTATGGGGAATTTATTTTTCAAGCAAAGGTATTAAACTGATCGTACTACCCTTTTTATTTTATTAATATTATAAAAGAATTGTATCCATTATATTATTTTCACGCTTAAACCGCTTATCAGATTTCGATAAAATTTAGCAAGTATATAAATTGCATCGTGAGAACGCACATACTACCTTTGATCCCCGCCCCACTTACCATAAGAGCGACGCCGAAAACAAAATCTAAAAAATATATAAGCAAACAATCGTAAAAACTGATATAATATACCTATAACTATGCTATTACTATGCTATTACTAACGTGACTAAATATTTCCTGACGAAATGTGGTAATAACATTTTCATACTATGCTCTGTACGATCGTTTGTTTCGAAATTTTCCTGTTTATCGTTCAAGCAGTTATGTGATGCGTTAAAACTTAATGACAAGTTCGGTTTTATTTTTCTCTCGCAAATATAATCTTTTTGAACAACTTACAAAAGAGCTGCTTGATCTATACAAAGATACGTGATTGTAACATTTTTCGTTTTATTAATATTATAATGCTGAAGAATTTGTTTGTTTGTTTGTTTGGTTGAACGCGATTATCTCAGGAACTACTAGTCCGAATTAAAAAACTCTTTTTGTGTTGTATAGTGCGTTTATTGAGGAAGGTATAGGCTTTATTTCATCACCCTACGACTAATAGGATCGGAGCATTAATGAAAAATGTTGCTTCTGTTGCGTGCGCTGCGTAAACAATTAAAGTTATGCATAAAATCATGTATGACGGAATTGTTCCCCTTTAGAAGTTTTAAAAAAAAGAACGGCCGGTGTAACCCCTTTTCCTCCAACGCGAGCGAAGCCGCGGGAAAGGCTTGTTAGTTATAAAAAATGACAAATATTCGTATGAATATTCGAAAATATTATGTTAATATCGTTATATACCCACCCTCAACTGATGTATTGAATAATAACTACTTTTAAAATGATTTACAACCCTATTGAATGAGAGATTTGAAAAAAAATATTACGTTATAAATGAAACCTAAGAAAGTATTAAAAATATTACGTTTTAGTCCGAAAATTTTACGCTTCAAGCGAATCTATAATCTCTTATTTTTTTAGTATCGTAGCTTTACACGGTTAAGCTCGAAGGATAAGCAGAAAAATACCTTATGTACTTGCTATTTAATTCTTCTTTACTTTATTCAATACTTTTTATTATATTATGTAATAGGTAAGAATTCTTTTCATACTTTAAATTAATATTTTAGTAACAGTTAATATTATATAAGAACTATATAATTCATTAGTTTTTTACGTAAGATTATATAGATATAAAGATTTTATTTTTTTATTTTTTATGAATTATAATTGGCCAAAAGCGTATTTGATACATATTATACTTTCCTAATTTAAGTTTCCTTATTATATTTTCGTATTTTTTCAGGAATTTATTTTGATTTTTGGTACCTCACATTCCATCCAAAGCTTGATAGGAATCTGGGTCACGAGGGAGAACGTTTTTTTTTTATTTTTGTTAACTTATAATAAAATTAATGTAATTCATTCGAGTAGGTTAGGTTAGGTTATTACACAAAATTTTGCAATTTAGGCAACATGGTCTAGAACAGTCGCGGGTTCGAGTCCCGCTGGGGGCATTCATTTGTTAAACTCGGATGTTTGTACTCCAGTCATGGGTGTTTATATTTATAATATGTTTGTATTTAAACTTATATAATATGTAGTCAACTATCTGGTATCCGTAACACAAGCTTCCTTCACAGCTTACCACGGAACCAGATAGCGCTGTTGTAATAATGTTCCAACATATTTATATTTATTTATAATATTAATTATACTTATATATAGATAAAAATAAAATGAATCCTAATAAATTACACAGTATCTCCTAAACACCATTGAGTGTTTGAGCGGATTTTGACCGATCTCTTTCATAATTTATCATCAGAATAAATTTCTGTTACCTCGAAGCGTATAATATAATTGATGGCCCAAACTCTATGTAATTACTGAAGTGGATAATACATTTATTTTCTTATATAATTTATTAGGTAAAATAAATCTACTCTACAAAGAGATATACTAGAAATATATTAATTACTAGTGGAACCCGCGGCTTCGCTCGCGCTAAATCTAGGGACGATCCCGAGCGAAGTGAGGGTGAGTCGCTTGTTAAGATAAACATTTCCATCATACATTACATATGTATAACTCTAGCGGTTTTGGCAGCGCACGCCAGAATAGCTCGCAGATGGTAGATTTTTTACTACTTACTTGATACTTATCGTCATATTTTGGACAATTCACACAATATCTTTATAAATTGTAGCCTATGTGATATTCTGATGTATAAGCTATATTATTGTAAAGTTTCATTAAAATCCATTCAGTAGTTATTACGTGAAAGAGTAACAAACATCCATACATTCATACATCCATACTTACAAACTTTCGCGTTTATAATATTAGTATAGATATAGATTGTTGTAGTACCTCTATGTTGTATATAGTGTATCAACAATTCTTATATATACATATTGTATTCTATATAACTATAGGCCTATTTAACGTCTAACTGATGAACACGGGTCCTTTAATACGAAGGAGATTAGGCCATAGCCTACCTCGCTGGACAATGTCTATTGAAAACTCTCTAGGTTCTCTCAGATATGCAGCTTTCCTCACGATGTTTTCCTTCATCTTCACTACATAGTATAAAACAAAGTCGCTTTCTCTGTCCCTATATCCCTTTGTACGCTTAAATCTTTAAAACTACGCAACGGATTTTGATGCGGTTTTTTTAATAGATAGAGTGATTCAAGAGAAAGGTTTATATGCATAACTAGCGGATCCCGCGGCTATGCCTGTGCTAAATCTAGGAAAAAGCCCAAGCGAAGCGAGGGCGAGTCGCTAGTAGGACAATAATTGTTAATCATGTTAGATATAATTTTCTTATGAAAATATCAGAGGTGCGAGACCCGGATTTGAATCCGTTTCACTTGGTTATGTAAGCGACGATCACTCACCACATGGTTACCACTGCAATTTATTTGGCTTCATACTAAACTTAGAATAATTTAAGTTAAATTAAATATCTGTATTAAATTGGTTTCTATTGTAATAAAAAGCACAATATAATTTATTAATTTATTTCGTCATCGAATTCACATCAAATTAGTTTCGATTTACTTGGAAAACTCAATTATCGCGGTTTTTGTTCTAACGCATGACCTTTGGTGACTTTTGAAGACCTTCAAGAACATTCGCCGAGTTAGTACGAAGATAAATGAAAGATTTAACGTACAGCCGATCTTATTAGTGTAAGAAATAGAAAAAACAAATAATTAAAAAGATACAATATTATTTATAATATAGGCAATATTAGAAGCTCTAATATCGAAAATAGCTGATTCGTAATATTTTTTTTGTATTATTAACTAAATGTAGTCTCTAGGTATAAGGATTGTTCACAATTTCATAGGTTTTACTTGTTTTGAGCGGAACCCTAATATTTTTTCCCAGTAAAAGTAGCTTTAGCTCATCCGAATCCGTTAGTGAAAGTCCAGTCATAATCGGTCCAGCCGTTTGGGAGAAAAGATTATATGTGCTATGTATTTTGCTAGTTCTTCATAAAAGGAGCCAAATTAAATATATCTTAGTGACACTGTCTGTTTTTTAATTATTCTTTTTAATCAACAATCCGTTATATATGAACGACGAACTTTTACAATACATTGTTTCGTATACAAATATCGAAATTTCAAGTGTAATTTCCATTCTTATTTTAATTTTCATGTTCAGTGTACACTGTACATTATAATGAAAACCCTCATTTTCTGTATATTTAGCATGAGTTGTCAAGCGGACAGCGCGTTTTATATTTTGCACTTATTATTATTTTGGAATTTATTCAAAAAATTCTTACAATATTATTTTCATATTATTTTTACATATTATTTTCGTAATATCGTAGTCGTTATCTATACTAATATTATAAAATTGAAGAGTTTGTTTGGTTTGTTTGTTTGTTTGTACTCGCTAATCTCAGGAACAACCGGTCCAAATTGAAAAAATCCTTTTGATAGTCCGTTTCTAGGCTATATTTCATCACGCTACGACACTACGACGAATTGTGTTAGATAAAGTACCTGGGAGACTAAGCTTCAGGGATTTTGTGTAAAATATTTAAATACATAGGCCGAACATGTCACACATGTCTGTCTGTCTGAGAAATCTACTGAACAGATAGATTTGCCTAGTTCAGACGGTAGTGTGCTTTAACAAAATTGTAAGTACTAATTATATAGTTATTTTAGAAAGTTTAATGTAACTCTTTTTGTTATTTGTCAATAAAGACATATTAAAGATAGATTTAGATAATTTTTTTGGTTTGATGACAGCTGGTTATCCGATTTAACATATTGAGTAGTTTTTACTGTCGGAAAACACATCATTTCTGAGAAAAAATTTCATTTCTAAGTATATACTAATCATAAAATATAAGAATCTGAACGAAGCAAGGTTAAGTCGCTAGTCATAATATAATATATGTTACTTTGAACTATGCTCAAGATGTAGCCCCTAAAAAAATATAAAAATACCGCCTAGATCGCCCAAGTAAGCCTGCCTGCCAAATAAGGCCGCTATGTTATAAAAATAATTACATAATACATTAAACAGGTGTATTTGCTGAATACATTACGGTTACTTTGTAAGCCATTTCGTTGTTCCGTTGAATTACGAAATGTATAAATTTTGTTGCGGTTCAAGCGATGCGTGTTTCAGTATGGTATATTCTAAAGGTATTACAGGAATGTTCCATTACATTTCTGAAATCAGGATTAAAAATATAATTATATGTGCGAATTCGTCGTTTTAATTGTAGAAATTTGGACCGTTATTGCTCTTTTGTGAGAATTATCTGTTATAATAGTTTTTTTTTATGGTAAAAAGGGGGCAAACGGGCAGGAGGCTCACCTGATGGTAATTGATCACCTCCGCCCATGGACATCTGCAAGCCAGGCTTGCAGATGAGTTGCCGGCCTTTCAGGAAAGGGAGGGAAGTAGGAGGGAGGGGGTACCGCAGGCGGAGGATGAAGGGAAGAGGTAGGGGGGAAGGAGAGTGGGCCTCCCGGACTCTCACTCACCGGACGAAACGCGACAGCATAGCTGCCTCTACACGCCGGTCTTCTGTGAGAGAGGTACTAATGAACTATACGGGGCGTGCCGGCCCATTCGGCTGCTACCCGAAGCTAACAAGCATGGCACTACCACTTTAAAGTTCGTTTCTTTTAACATTTATTAATTAGTTAAACTAACCTAAGTCTATTAATAGGAAAAACCGTAGTTAAGCGCTTGTTGAGGAAATCTGTAGAAGCGGGTTCAAATCCCGGGGAACTATTTGTTCGTTCGATTTACGTGTACAAATATTTTCCAACATGATTATCATTTGATTTTTGGTGAAGAAATTTTGGTGGGAAACATGAGGAAACCTGTATGTCTGAGAGAACCCCTACCAAGATTTCACATATATGCGAAATCATCATTATATTATTATAGCGCGTTTTTTAGTGATGTAAGACAAGATAACTCAAATAAACCTATTTTATAACATAAAACACTTATCAAAATAAAAAAAAAATTAAAGCACAAAGCCAAAGAGTATAGGTAAAGCTGATAGAAGAAAAATTTAAAAAAGTTATAAATGCAATGAAATGTCTATTTATTATTTTTAAGACTATAAATAAATTTATCAATATAATCGACAACATTTTGGTTTAAATAACAATCTGCCATTAGGTTTTACAGGACTACAAACAATAAATATATCCTTCATTTCGATGATACATAGAAATATGCAGGTGTTCAAATACTTTTGGACGGAGTGTATATGTTGGGACATATGTTGGGACATTATTACAAAAGCATTATCTTGTTCCATGGTAAGCTACGAGGCTTGTGTTACGGATACCAAATAGCTGATATACTACACACATGTAACTTTTAAATACATAGATATTTATATATAACTTTCCTCACGAACGCTCCATCTATTAGAGAAAACCAAATACAAATTCTTTCTTTCGTTTTTGCTTTTACTGAGAACTGACAGACAAACATTGGGATATATTTTATTATACGTAGTGATAATGGCAATGTAAAATTAATCAACAATACACTGTAGGTAGTAACAAATAAAAGCTTTTTCGTAGTTTTATAAAAAAGTGTAGCTTTAACACAAATGCTAGTCAATAAAAGTAATGTTGTATCAAATTGGGTGATAAAGATAACTTTCAGTTTTCCTTTTTCTCAATAAGATCGTGAGGCTTTAGGAGCAATGACGCTGTAAGTACCAAGCAATAAATCTTATAAAACTGTACTAAAATTTTTAAAAGTTAACTCAATAATTCCTATTATTTATAATAATAGTAATATGTAAGTATTTAAAGTTATATATGTGCATATCAACTATCTGGTATCCGTAACACAAGCCTCGTATCTCACTACGGCACTAGATGGCGCTGTGTATAATAATGTCCCAATATATTTATTTATTTATTATTGTAGTATTAAGAGTCTTAGTCACTCACGTTTATTATAGTAGTACATCTACATATAAATAACCAAGATATGTATTTATGGCTAACCTGCAGATAGCTAATGTGATAAGGAGTAACTTAGGCTACTACTATTTTACTAGAAAATTATAAAAAAAATATTTTAACTCTCGCTCAGTGAAGCCGGTTTGCTAGTCCTTCATCAATTTCTGTACTACAGTTTACTGTATGGGCCTCTGGAGTAGTGGGCGGTATTATCATGAGAGAGGATTGACTTCGATAACGTTAGATAAGAAGCTTATTCTTCTCGTTAGCTTTTAACCGACTTCCAAAAGGAGGAGGTTATCAATTCGATCGGATTTTTTTATCTATGTACACCGATTACTCTGTAATGTATGATCCGATTTACGTCATTCTTCTTTTGTTTGATGCGGAATAGTTGCCACTTGGTCCCATAAAAATTTAACACAGTTTGATTTAGAAGTTTTTATTTTATTTCAAATCCAAAACTCCTAATATCATAAGTATCACACATCGTTAGTAAAACCTAACCAAATGTACCAAAATCTGATGGCAATAGATCGAAACATAATCTACATTTTATAAATCCTTACATTTACCAACTCATGCTACAAAATCCTAAGATCCAGGTAAACCTAAGATTTACATTCATACGGGATTTTAGAGAAATACAGACGTGTCACAGAAGAAATATTCAAAGGGAAGAAATAAACATAAATAGACTTCAGAGAAACACAGGAGGTGACTTTATTGCTATACTAGCGACTCGCCCTCGCTTCGTTCGGGCTCTTATGCGCTTTAGCACAGGCAAAGCCGCGGGATCCGCTAGTTATGCATATAAACCTTCCTCTTGAATCACTCTATTTATTAAAAAAACCGCATCAAAATCCGTTGCGTAGTTTTAAAGATTTAAGCGTACATAGGGATATAGGGACAGAAAAAGCGACTTTGTTTTATACTATGTAGTGATAGTGAAGCGATATCTTCCAGGCAACTTTAACATGATTCTCGAGAACCATTGAATATTCTATTTGGATAGCAGGTACATAAAGGTATATAATGTGAGTGAAACGTATGGGACTTCGCGACAATAAGTGATTCTAATAATACGAGTTTAATTTCTATACAAGCCATATCGATAGTATAATTACAGCTTTTTGAATAAGATCTTTTTACATTTTTTCGTCAATTTATTACAGTATTATACACTAATCATGGTCATAGGTAATAGTCTTCCCTCATATTACCTATATTCGCGAAAATCTAAGAAAGTGTAATGGACCGAGATCCCAGACCCGCCAGACTTTTCTTATTTTCTCTTTAACCAAATCAATGAGATCAGGTAGTTTACCAGTATAATATGTTCGGAAATAATTACACGCAACGCTATCTAGTTCCGTGTTAAGCTACGAGGCTTGTGTTACGGATACCAGATTGTTGATATACTACATAATATACATATAAGTTTAAATAAATACAAAAACCCAAAAAATAAATATAAAAACCCATGACTGGAGTACAAGCATTCGAGCTGAACATATGAATGCCCCCAGCGGGACTCGAACCCGCGACCGCTGGCGCAGCAAGTAGGGTCACTACAAACTGAAAAAGTGTCGTCGTATATATGGTCTTTGACTACCATACCCGCTAGTTTTCGCCGACGGCCAATTATAAGGTATCCGGTAACTAGCTTGACTGATTCGTTAAGATTAATACTATTTTAGAGTAAAATTTAGCACCTGGTACCTCTTTATTGGCCGTCGGCGGAAACTTGCGGTTGCGCATAGAGTCAAATATCATGAACTACTTAAAACCGTACATTTGGGTAATGAGAAAATAAGAAAAGTCTGGCGGACCTAAGAGCTCGGGCTATAATGATATCGCCAACTTGTCGATATTATGGATTCCAAGGAATAATTGGATATCTATATAACATATTGACAACCTTTACACTAAAGGTTTTGACTAATCACCAAAGGTAGCGGATTCGATTCATTCAATCACCCATACATGTAAGTTTTCTTATTGAAATAACTTCGATTATATTTTTAAGTGTAGAAATATACAGAAATAATGGTATTAAAAAAATTACACGACCTTTAAATTAAGTCAAGAAGGGGCCAATTTACTTGGAAAGCCCCGTTTGCATTACCGAACGTAAAAGAAATATTAGTTCAATTTAGAACGGACATTATTAGAAAACTTTATCGCGAATATGGCGACTAGGGTTGCCGCTTTTTATGATTTATAAGTTATTTTTTAACAAAATATTTTTTTATTTAAAATAAAATGGCTATTTAGTACGTAATTTATTGGTTATTCGTATTTTTATAGCTTTAACGTGAAGTGATAAATTTTTCGGAGACTATCACAGTTATTCTAAAATAAGTTGAGATGAGATTCATATCATAAAGCAAATAATATCTCAGAAAGATCATAGAAACCCTTTTTATAGTATGATCATAAAAGAAACTAACAAATTTAATTCTTAGTAATCTATACGAATATAAGTGTGAATAGTTTGGTTCATTTTCAAGTTTTAATTGCTAAACCGATTTGAATTAAATTTGGCAAGAATTTAGATTACATTCTGGGATCAGACATATACGTTCACTGCCTTTGATACCCGCCCTGCTAATTCCGAGCGAAGCCGAAGCCGTAAAAAGAAGTTAAAAAATATTATAAATTTTGAGATTTTATACGTTTTCTGTAAGGCATATTAAATGGATTTTAATTATGGATAAATTCTGAAAAGATACTCGTAAATTAACTTAAAATGTCTTTCCATCCATTTATCTGTCCCGTCTAAAGTCTCTTGTTAAATATCATAAGCTACGAAGGTTTTATAAATTTTTAAATAAGTGATATAAGATCACTTATTTAAAAATGATATATATATGACTATGACATATATGACAACATAAAATAATATTCATATACATTATAAAATACTAGAGCGAGTAGATTTAGAGCGAGCGTAGCATAGTACATCGAAACCTTCCTCTTGAATCACTCTATGTATTCAAATCCGTTGCGTAGTTTTAAAGATCTAAGCATATAAGGACAGACGGACAGCGGGAAGCGACTTTATTATATACTATGTATGATAATCTATTCGAGTTTCCTCTCAATAGAGTATGATATTTAGTCCAGAATTTTACAAGAACGTCCTTTAAAGGGTAAATCTTTGAACTCCTTTAGGGGTTAAATTTTCAAAAACCTTTCTTAAGTACCTACTTTTGGTGTATCAAACGGAAACAGAGCTTTATAAAAAATATCACGCTTTTAGACGAATTTGTTTAGGTCATTCATTGTCGGTTAGAATGAATAAAGTCGATTTTTCTATAACATTCACTGAATTGTAGAAAAAAACTGGTATAAAGTAAATACCCTTCTTGTAAACTAACTGAATCTCGCTAGCCCTACCGGAAGGGAGTGTAATATCTTCAATATTGAGCTCACATTGTTCCCTAAATACGAAACAGCGTTATATTTGTACAAAAATTCAAATAAATGGTGGGTGGGTCGGCATACCCTTATATAACAGAATTTTTTATGTACATAGGGGAGAATGACAAATAAATAATATGAAAGTGTAAGAAAATTTCCCTAAGATAATATAGCAAAGAAATATTAAATATACTCATGTTTAACAGATTTTTACAAGGATTTTGCTACAGAAAATTGATTTACTGACTTAAGTTAGATCAATAATATTATAAGATGCATATAAATGTTTAATTACATTCATTATAATATACCTATTCAACGATTTTCACTTTTCTAATATTATAAATGTGTAGATGTTCATATGAATGTTTGTTACACATTAACGTAAAACCGGCTTAACGGATTTGGATGAAACTTCGCACAGGGATAGATTATAAGCTGGAATTATGGAATGTATAATTCCCGTGGTATAAAAAATAGTAGTCAAGTAGGGTGAATCCGCGGGCCTTCGCTAGTTTATCATATTATTGTTCAACAGTGGAATCCTATGGTAAGACGGTCGCTTGAAATCCAATATAAATGGGTTCGAGTCCCAGGTTTCGCAAGTCTGATATTTTTATGAGCCATTTGTGTCTCATTTCAATATGATTACTAAAACTGCTAAAGAAATATTTTTAAAGGAACCTGCTTAGTGCCTAATTTTTATTTTGGCCGAAATGTGTTGAAGGTGCTGAATTGTTTTTACTTATAATCTGTAAAATATTACTGTGATTCAAGAGAAGGGTTTATATGTATAATAAATAAATAATATATAAAATATGTTGAGTCATGATTACACACAGCGCCATCTAGTTCCGTAGTAAGCTACGGAGCTTGTGTTACAGATACCAGATAGTTGATATACTACATATATAAGTTTAAATATATATATATATATATATTATAAATATAAACACCCATGACTGGAGTACAAACATTCGAGCTTAACAAATGAATGCCTCCAGCGGGACTCGAACCCGCGACCGCTGGCGCAAGAAAGTAGGATCACTTCAAACTGCGCCAAACGTGTCGTCAAATAGCAAATTTAATAGAAAGATCACAATTCTAAGAAATCTATACTAAACGTTAAAACGTACGATTAGTAGAAAATATATGTAGGGACGACCCCAAGCGGAGTAAGGGCGAGTTACTAGTTCGCTATTGAAATAAAATTTCATTCTTTAATATTCAATCGTAATTCTAAAATGTAATACAAGGAAAGTATCCTTTGCGGTGTATTCAAATAGAAAAGGCTATTAATTTTAATTAATTATTTTTACAAGCAGGATTTTAATATTATTCAAATACTTCATTCAATACGCAATGTTTAAAGTAACGGTGAATTATTAAATTTTATTTGCCCTTTTTCAGCCGTTTGGAGCTCTCGCAAATCAGATTTTAACATTTTTTACGTTGTACAGTAATATATTTTTTTAAATTTGATTTTTTTCTGCTTTGATTTAGAAATTTATTCGCCATCTCGTTTTGAATTGCCAGTCGTTAGACTACGAGTTCGATATTTGTTTGATGTTGGTTGTAAACTTGGAAATAAGAACTATAAAGCTTCCTTTTTACTTCTTATTTCAAAATATATAATGTGTGAACTTTAATTTAAAACCATCTATGTAAATGTATACACAGTAGAATAAGCTACTAAATAAAAAGTAAAATACAAGCGGTAATCAAATGCGTGTTTTACAAGACTTATACAAGTTTTTTTTAACAGCATTCACACAAATGCTTAAAAGCCTTAAACGATATTTGTAGAATTACTTTTTATTTATTTATTACAAAGACATTTGTGATTTTTCCAATGCCAAGTATAGCGTAGAATATATAGTATGAAGGTTGCAATACGTTTCAAAGCCATTCATTTTCTTTTCCAACATAAATATTTATCTATTTCGAGTAACAACCTTCTTCATGAGCCGCAGGAAGCGTATCGAGATCTTGAATGTAGATACTACGAGGTCACCCGAGCTTTATACACTTGTGAATTTTGCCAAAAATATTATGCCACATTTAGAAAAGAAAGAATAATAAACTTGTAAAAGAAGACGTAAAAATTAAAAATTGAATTAACTTTTGTATGGAGTAAGTTTGAATTCCTGGGAAAGACATAGGATATTGTTTTTTTCCGGAACTCATCTTGCAAGGGAGTGAAAAATAGAGTGGAAGTTTGTATGAGTAATCAACCATTTCGTAAGTAAGGGATATAATACGTTTTTTTATTTATTTTAACTACTTATTTTTCTATACATAGGTACATATATATACAAATACAATATTTATAGCCTATACTATAATAACCATAAAAAAGTACCTGGGGATGAACACGAGCGAGGCTGAGTCAGCTATTAATTTAATATATTATCATATAAAAAAACAAGTTTGATTACATTCTTTCTATGCATTTGATTTTATTTTTATTTTCTTTTATACCCTTCAGACCTTTGTTCCGTCCCGTTTCATCATTGGGTAGATAAAAAATATTATAAAAAATAAATAATTTTTTCGCCGAAATAGTGTAGATAGGACACTTGGTGACCCGAATAATCATCCAACTCATCATCGTACCTTTCATCTAAATCAGTCCAATGGTTTTCTCGTGATACGGTCACAGACAGATGGACAAAAATTCTTAAAACTATAGAATCTATATATCGATAATAATGACTAATTCAAAAAGGTTTTGAATATAATATTCAATGTACAGA
This sequence comes from Boloria selene, assembly GCA_905231865.2. Classification (NCBI taxonomy): domain Eukaryota; kingdom Metazoa; phylum Arthropoda; class Insecta; order Lepidoptera; family Nymphalidae; genus Boloria; species Boloria selene. The sequence continues at coordinate 1,604,425 of HG993149.1, forward strand.
TTAAACCAATTTAGTATTTCATTTTATATGTAGATGTTACAATTAAAGTGGAGTGACAACTATTTTTATCTGAAAATCAAATATATCTGAGTGGTGGTAGTGGTGGTAAAGTGGTAAATTCTAGTTTTGACTAGTTATTTCTAGTTTTAACAAAGGCATTTAGTAAAAACTAGTTCTAACTAGGGAAAACGCGTTCTATCTAAAAACGGGTTTTAACTGTAACATAGATATACTCTATTCTATGTTACATATATTTTTGTTTAGTACAAATGTTTTTTCATACGGAAGTTATTTCAACCCTCTTCAATGCACATTTAAGTCGACCTTTCAGACGTAATTTCTGTTTTATTCAAATACATTCTATACGTTAAAATATTTATGTCAACGATGCTTTATTACATTTTGTTTGGTTTTTTTAAGTGTGGTAATAAATTTGTGCAAAAATGTTTTATGTATTATGTCGGAAATATATTTTTTATGAAAAAGTTTTTTGTTACTGACAAAAATACTCAAGTGGGCTTTATAATAATTGCTATAGAAACAGGAAAATTATAAGCTTAGAGATTTGTTGCCCAAATTGTCTAAAAATAACTTACAAAAAGTAAAAAGATAATTCTTTCTTAGGTTTACGCGAATATTTGATATTATAAATGAAACTATTTTTGGGTCATGGGAGAGACTCAACTCAAGAGTCTCTCCTGTGACCATGATTGCTGTAAAGCATTCAAAACGTCAGGAACTAAAAATCTGAATAAATCCGCGACAAAATCCGAAAAGATAGTTTCATTTGTGAAGTAAAAAGATGTTTGCTTTTAAGTTATTTCAGCTATGTTCAGCCACTATGTTCCCATGGGTACTACACTAGGTACAAGTTAGGCGGATTAAACATGTATTTCGGAAGCTTGCCTAGGTTCTGTCAGATATGTAGGTGTTGCTGCTCCTCACGATGTTTTCCTTCACTGTTAGAAAAGTGAAAATAATTTTGAAAATTATAGTTTGAAAATTGTAAAGGTCCCGCGATTATAGTATCCGCAGCAAACGCGCTACCACTGGTTTTGAACTATTTAGTCTGTAAATATAGTTATGATTTTCAAATACGGGTTGGAGACCCATCTTTGATTTTCTCAAGAATGATTGAGAAAAGTAGCATGATTACCATTTTTATTACGGTGAAGGAGAACATCATGAGGAAACCTGCATGTACGAGAGCAAGTTTTAGAAAGACGATTGAAGTCTAACCCGCACTTCGCCGGCGTGGTGGACTATGACATGATGCCCCTCCTATTAAAGGAAGACTTGCCCAACAGTGGGACATTATAAAGAGCTATATACATTGTGGCTTACCTAAAGTGTCTTAAAAACAAACGAAGTTACGTGCAAATGTTAGTAATCTTACTACGTAACAAGAAAGGCAGAGAAATTTAAAGTAAGCAATTCTTTTAGCTCATTCTTGGTTTCCGACACTTCGAGAGTCGATTTATCAACGAATTGAATTGTAAATAAAATGTATTTTCGTCCCTACATTTTTTTATCAGATAGGGTTTTGCTGAACAATATTGTAAATTGATAGCGACCTATTTTTTCTATGGCATACTTATTTTTTTATTTAGTGATCGATCCTCACTTGGTTTTGGATGTCTAAAAGTAACCTTTGTCTGCCATCTGTGACACAGGCTCGGCCTAGTACAGTCGGAAGTAACTTACCAAAGTACACGTAAGTATTTTTGAGTTGTATATATATTCTTTATTGCACAAGAAAAAAAATCAAACATAAATATAACAGAGAAGCTGAGGGCAAAGGTGGACTTATCTCTAACAGAGATCGCTTCCAGTCCAACCTATGGGGTCAGAGAGATTTTTAATTAGCATACCAAAAAGTGCAAGATCATACAAAAAAAGGTATATTATGATATATAAAAGACAAAATATTCATATAAATTGTAATTAGCTTATTAATATGTATTTAGCTTATTGGAAACAACCATACTGTAATAAAATGTAATTTTTGCTAATAAAGTTTATTAATTATTATTACTATTTGCAACTCCATCTTACACTTTATCTTTAAACCAAATTTCATACAAAAACGTGTTCGTTTTTGTATGTTTGTCAGTGATCTGTCATCAAAAAATAATCAATGGACAATTTTTTTATTTTTGATAAAATTTGAACAATAATAATACTATTATAAAATATAATTTTTGACGACGTGTTTGACTCAGTTGTTTGTAATGACCTTACTTGCTTTAGGAGTGTGTAAGAAAAACTCTACAATGGGAGCTTTATTCAATTACTTCTAAAAAACTTAGTTTTACGTTATTAGTTAACAGTAGCTTTAACTCGAGCTTATTCTTATCTATTCTTTAACATCTCTTCTGAAGTTCACTGTTCTTACTTCAAACTGACTACACTGTAACTGCACTTTGCTGATTCAAAAACTTTCATCTTTATAGCTTTTTTATCTATTTATAAGACTTTAACTAATTACTAATGGTCGCAGAAAAATGTTGTTAAAGTAACCCAAATCGAGTGGATAGTTTATTTTGTCTTGTTATTTATTAGTGAATTATATTACATTTAAAGTAAATTGATTTTATATGTTCGACGACACGTTTGGCTCAGTGGGTAGTGACCCTGCTTTCTGCGCCAGCGGTCGCGGGTTCGAGTCCCGCTGGGGGCATACATTTGTTGAGCACGAATGTTTGTTCTCCAGTAATGGGTGTTTATATTTATAATATGTATGTATTTAAACTTATATATGTGTAGTATATCAACCATCTAGTATCCATAACACAAGGCTCGTACCTTATCGTGGAACTAGATAGTGCTGTGTGTAAATGTCCCAACATATTTATATTTATTTATTTATTATGTAAAATCTTGTTTGTCAGGTTGTTCGTATTTGAAGGTTTGAAAGCTAACTTTTCTTTACTATTCCTTATACTCCAATGGTTAAATTTGTATGGTATACAGATGGTATACAGACAGACTGGAGTTATTACTCATAGGTATTCAGAAACAGGGGTGGCTTTTGTATTAAAATTAACAGAAAAGTTGTTTTTTTTTATATGAAAATCACTAACCGTTAAACGAACGACGAACATGAGCAAAGCTAGAGCGAGTTACTAGTTATGAAATAAATAAAAATAATATTAAAACAAGTTTTTATACAAGTATGAATTATTCAGTAACAAGAATGACCATTGTTATTACAGATATTCAGTTTACATTTTAAAATAAATTCTCTTGCATGTTAAGCTCCCTTTCAGATGCTTTTAAAAGCTTTGTAGCACAGAAAATCTTAATTAATTATTAAATATAAGTTAAAGTACTTAATGTAATATATACGGAGTGTATATGTACCTATAAAATAAAAAAAATATCCTTCAGTTTACCTAAGTTTCAACAATATTCATTAGCTCTTTTAGAAAAAAATGATTTTAATTTTATATTATTTTAACATTTTACTACCTACTACTAATTAAATAAATTAAACCTAAAAAGTTATAAACGAAACAGTTAGCTAAAAGCGCTCGCTTGGATAACCGAGTTGTAAGAGTCAGAATTATTCAGATTTCACACCTGTGATATTTTTATATGTGAATTATTTCTAACATGTTTTCTCAAGATATGTAGTCCGCCCGCTTGGCGAATGTGATAGACTATGGCCTAATCCCCATCGTATTGAAAGAAGGCCCTTGCCCAGCAGTAAGACGTTAAAAAGGTCTGAATTATATTCAATTACGATCCACTAAACATGCCACAAATCAAATCAAAATATTTTATGCAGCATAAAAATTGTTACAATTACTTACTGAACGTCATGAGTCTACCACCAGTTCGGAAAGAAGGAACCTCTGACCTGAGAAGAACTGGCGAAAGAAACTCAGCGGGACTAACATTATTTTTTTATCTTAATCTCACTCTTTTTTAAATTAAATTGCAAATTAACAATAATTCTATATGTTGAAATAGCCTGGCGGCGATCACATAATTCCCAAGGCATATGTCTTCTAAAAAATCATTAATCGAATAATAATAGCCTTTAGTGCACAAACATTCCTTGATTTTTTTTAAAACACAAAATAAATATACCTACAGTAAAATCATCGAACTCACTACCTTCTACGTACAGACCCGACCACTTCGCCAAGCGAACGTCAAACACCATTATAAAGAGATAAGAAGGGATGAAAGGGATGAAATTAAGCTTATGTCACTTTCCGGTTCACAAGCTATCTCTTTGTTGTAAATAAAGGATGACATGACATTTACAATAAAACAATATTAATAATTGCTATGTAATAAATATTATTATCATGGATGTTTGTACATTTGGATAAATTGACGACTCGTTTGGCTCAGTTGGTAGTGACCTTACTTTCTAAGCCAGGGGTTGTAGGTTCGAGTCCCGCTAGGGGCTTTCATTTGTTGAGCACAAATGTCTGTACTTCAGTCATGGGTGATAATATTTATAATATGTATGTATTTAAAACTTATATATGTAGTATATCAACTATCCAGTATCCGTAACATAAGCATCGTATTACCACGGAACTGGATGGCGCTGTTGTAAGAATGTCCCAACATATTTATATTAATTTTTGGATACTGAAGCGATTTTGATAAAATGTTGAACAACCTAGTGAAAACCTAGTGTCATGAACCTCACAAAATGGGTGAACCTAGGAATCCGAGAGAGGGAGGATGAGTGATGAGTGGTAGTCATTAGTGGTATTATAAATACAAAAGTGAAAAACAATTAGTACTATAAGGTACAGTTATATTTTAATACCTATGGACAGACCTCATATAATCTGTGGCATACTCTAGCATAAATGATAACTCTAGCCGCCAAGCATAGAGATACATGGCGTCGCATCACGAAAGAGCAAGATTCGACCGAAACACGACTTCGACCACTGTGTAAAGAGTGAACGTGTGAGAAGAAGAAAAAGCTGATTATGAGACGAAAAATGATACGTATCATGTATGTACAAAGTTTTTAAAACTACTAAACTAATTCTAAATTTTAGAACTATGCTATCTCTTTTTGCCGAGTAACATAGGTTATTTTATCGCCATTTTGGTTGTTCATGTAGCGAAAAAACCAAGTAAAAACGGTTTTATATCTCATATCCCATCAAATAGAAATCCGAGCTCAGTTGGCACACAAATAAATCCATTTTGAAATACTACTCCACAGAACGCTCAAATCTAATATTTTAACGTTCTCAAGCTTAGGTCATAATTTACGGCCCTGTTTTATTATGTACGTACATACATCTGCATGTATTTTACTCATGAGATTGTCATATAATAAATTACATTGTTGATTATACAGAGTATCTTCTCTACATACTGTTGAACGAAATTGGTTCTATTTAGACAATTTTTGATAACTTCGTTGTATTTAATAGAAGTCGTTATTTTTCAGGTTTGTTTATAATTTCGATAGTGAGCAGATATTTTTTATTATCTTGAACATTTCCATATAATAATAATAATTTTCTCCGACCGATTCCGACAATGGCGGCCAATCTCATTGAGGCTAGCCAATTGCGCAGGAGAAATAGTGCACGAGTGCACTCTCTGTTCCTATCACTCTCATATTCTGATTGGACGATTACTAGACACGACCAGTGAAAGCTAAGGCGCAGGACCGACGGCTTTACGTCTTCTCCGACACACCGCCAACTTCCCAACTCCGGTTTATTACTGAGTCTTAATAAACAGAAATACTCAATAATTAAACTTGGCTTTTATCAAATCAACCTTCATACATTACGTAATTATATACTTATCACTATACACATCGTATAAAAGTAAGTCGCTTCCCGCTGTCTGTCTATGTATGCTTAGATCTTTAAAACTACGCAACGGATTTTGATGCGGTTTTTTAATAAATAGAGTGATTCAAGAGGAAGGTTAATATGTATAACTGGCAGACAGCTTCGCTTGCGCTAAATCTAAAGACAAGCCCGAGCGAAGCGAAAGTGAATCGCTATTAACTTATAATAAAACAATAAAAATCCTTATTTAAGCGAAAGAAAATTTGACCGCATTTGCCTCGATTTATACATACAATAGTAAGATAAAAATATGAAACCGAACATTTAGAAGTATACGGGTTTCGAAGCAAATTACAAATACTGCGAGAAGCGGAGTCGTAAAATCTATTTCATGGAATTGGAAATTACTTCAGCTATTCACTGATATTTGGTTTCTTGAACGTTGGTAGATATCGTAAATACTTGTATTACACAACAATCGTATCTTCGTATTGAATAGAAATTGTAATTTAAAATTGTAAAAATTGTTCTAAAACTATTAATTTAAATATTTTTTAAAACATATTTGGTGTTGTAGATTTCCGCTATTTGGCATTTGTGGAATTATATCTTCTCAATCAGTTTGGTTTAGATTTTTTTAGATTTTTAGGTATCCTAGTAACTACAGAATATAGTTGAAGTACAGTTTACTCAGTTGTCGATAATCTCGAGCTATCTTTATACCAAAGTTTATTTACATACGTTCAGCAGTTTTTTGTTGTAACAAACAGTTGTAATCGAATATACCAAGAATTTTTTTTCTCTTTAAAATAGCATTCTTGTTTCTTTTATATTATTTCATTTATTAACAGTAAAGGCTCAATTGAAACATCAAGAAAGTTAAGTTAAGGCCTTATCCTTGAAGATTTTCGTGTACGCATCTCGTTCTCTATATAAATACAAAATATTTACATAGGTACATGTTGAAGGAAAATATCGTCCAATAAAACAAACTTATCATAAGTCAAGTACGAAAATCTCACACTATGAATTAAGCGACATTACCTTGCTTTAATCAGTTAATATATACAGGTTGTTATTCTTTAGCTGAATTTATAGTCCACTCCAGGTTCTGTCTGTCTGTGTACTATATTTAATATTTAATATTTTACTTAATTTGGTTTAGCAGTTTCAGCATCATGGACTAACTGACAAACACACAATGTAATCTTATTTATTCATCTTAGTAATGGAATTGTAGTGTCTTGAAGCCTTCATATTATTGCTATGTTTAGATAATAAATCGAACTGCCACTACATCATAACTACATAGTATAAAACAAAGTCGCTTTCTCTGTCCCTATATCCCTATGTATGCTTAAATCTTTAAAACTACGCAACGGATTTTGATGCGGTTTTTTTTATTAGATAGAGTGATTCAAGAGAAAGGTTTATACGCAAAACTAGCGGATGCCTGTGCTAAATCTAGGAAAAAGTCCAAGCGAAGCGAGGGCGAGTCGCTAGTCTAGTATATAGAACTAAAGCATTATCATGATTTTAAATCTACCCTCCTCGGTGAATGATTAATGACTTATCTTCTAAGTGTTGTTTACTCGATCGATTCTGTCCTCACCCCTCACAAACAAGAGATAAGTATGGAAGATGGGGTAGGAAATATAAGTAACACTTTCAGTGAATAGCAAAATTGCCCAAAATCGAGCTAGTCACGTACAAACTAGGGTGCAAATAGGATATCATATCACTATGTGTTTGGCGCACTATCTTTCAATTCATTCAAAGGTAGCCAAAATGATATACCAATTTAAGTTAAAATAAGCTACAATCTAAGTTTTTAAAAGTATTATTGGCAGTATGAATGGACTTAGGGAACGATGGGAATGGCATTTAGCTCTGTGACTAAAAATCACTAAATAAAAGTAGAAAAAATCTATCTCTTTTTAAATTATTGTTTTTTTTCGTTTGTGATTTGAATCAAATCAAATCAAATCAAATAAAACGGCTGAAATTGAAAACGAAATTTAGTAAATAGGTAAACTATGAGTACTTCATAATATAGCTATTTATGACTAGATCTAACATATTAACTATACAGTTACTGATTGACTCCCAAGAATCCGAGCCAAGAGAGGCTTTCTATACATAAATGCCTATGCAAATAGAGACGGGTAAACGTAGTTTTCTATATAGAAGTTAGGAAAATGATTGTTTTCTTACGGAATATAAATATTGATTTATTCCCAAATTTTAGATGAACTATAAATCTGGCTGTAAAATTTCATTTCTTTTATCCAAGTTTCTCCTAAAACTTTATGGGTACCCTTGTTTGTAAGGTAAACAGGGATTGAGATAGAGGAATAGACTTACTTTACGATGTACGAATGTACGTAAATTTCACGTTGACGTTACATTGTTTAGAAGATTTTACTTCACTATAAAACTAGTAATAACTTCTGCGAAGTTTTAATATAAGATACTACTTTCTGAAAATATCTCGTAGTAATGTTTAGTTAAGAAAGTGCGTAACAATTTTTATGCATAAATATTCGTATACGATTTCGCACAGTTGAAGCATTTTTTTATTTTGTAAGAAATAGCTTAAATTAAGCTGGATTGTAAGTTTGAGCAGTGTTTAAGAAGATATCACGTAAAGTGAATAAAAAAGTCACTAAAGGGTGAACATTTTTAAACTTTTAAGTTCTTTTAAAGTCTGCGTTTCTTTTTTTAAAACATTAACCTTATTGGGCTGGCTGTTTATGATTGGGGCTACGACAAAACAGTTCAGTATCTTTTTTTCCTGTTTTTCAACAGATTTTCTATTACTTTTACTTTTTCTAATACTTATTTATTTATTAATACAGATCTCATAGAGTATTCATACATTACATTCTCAATTTACTTAAATGTAACATATTATTTTAATGTATAACCAATTATAGGAGAACACACCAATCGCTAAAAAAAATCTTAAATAAAATATAACTGAATACTAATAACTAATAACTAAAAATTATCATTAGTAGCTTTAGTGTCCTTAATAAAAAAAGACCAAAATGGAAACCAAATATTTTATATTAATTCTAATAACTAACATTGAAATATGATGAAATCTAAAAACTCTTATTTTGGCATTTATTAATAAAATATAATAAAACTGTCAGTACGAAATTAAATTTTAATATTAGCTTTTAAAAATTAGTAAGCTTTTGATCAAATGAAATAACGACCAGTCCTTTTATTGAAATGAATTTCAGCAAAGTTCCATCGCTCAAGAATCTACCTCTTACTGCAGCTCTATTATTAAGTAAGACTGATTATATCACATTGTTGAATTTTCAAATCAGATACAATGTCTCGTGACATGATTCTTAATATGTGGATCACGAAAGAAAATACATTATATTATGTATATATAAAAGTCAAATAATTTCGTCAAAATCCATATATTATAAATCGGTAAAGGAACTGTCTATCTCTCTATCTGTTAGTATTTCGCCAATAGTTTCCTGAATCAATATAGAAGAAATTTGCTATGACTACTACTTGGTATAGTTTAAATTTTCAAATAACATAATGTAGTTTTATCCCAGAAATTATATTTATTGCTTAAGGTAAAAAGGTAAAAAGGTAGTTTATATGAGTAATCAATAATAATTTCTCAAGAAAGAAATTTAATTTGTTTAATTGTAAAAGTATGGTCAATACTTTAAAAACAAAACATAATAATATGTTCATGGCGAAATTAAATAACAGCCTAAAAATTAAATGTATCTAAAACAACTCAGTTTCAGAGGTACACAAATCACAATTAAGTCAGTGATAACATCAAATCTTTTTTTTATTACACACTGTGCCATCTAGTTCTGTGGTAAGCTACGAAGGAAGTTTGTGTTACGGATACCAGATAGGTAGTTGATATACTACATACATAAGTTTATTTTAAATACATACATATATATTATACATATTATAAATATAAACACCCATTACTGGAGTACAAACATCCGAGTTTAACAAATTAATGCTCCCAGCGGAACTCGAACCCGCGACCGCTGGCGCAAGAAAGTAGGATCACTACAAACTGCGCCAAAAGTGTCATCGTTGTTTTGAATAAAAGAAGAGCGAAAAGGTGCATTCATCTCATACAGATGATTAGATTAAAGTTGCTGGGAACGTCATGAGATGTATGAAGAAAATACGAAAAATCTACTTCAAATATTCTCGGTGATACTGAAGGCGGTTAGCACGTGTCATTGGGCAGGTTTCCAAATATTTGCAATTCGCGTTGATTCGACCAAGTTTTTGCGAAATAAAATTCACTATGAGATACGTCGATTAATTTTTATTTACTTTTTCCTCGCCAGAGTGTAATTGAAATGTATAGTAGAGTAATATATTGTAAAAACTAAAAGTAATTTTTGTACTAATATTTTAATTTATATAATCTTATTTCTTATAAATGTACCTGCTATCTATCAGTGGAAGTCCTTTCAAAATCTGTTTAGAGGTTTTAGAAGAAGAAACGTAGCGGCAACAAATAGACAAACCGACAGACCATTTTTTATTTGTGGTTCCTTTATTAGTACCGTATAGAATTACAATATATACTTTTAGTAAATTACTGTTATGTTGATGTTACAAGCTAACTTTTCAAATTAATTTATCATACAGTTATAATATTACCTAAAAATGAAATTTAAAAATCGTAAAGGCTTTTATTATAAAGATAATTAATTTGCTTTATTCAATGAATATTCAAATAAGTAAAAGTGAACCACTTGCTAATCAATCATAATACATCACATTTAACCTTTTTTTTAACAATTTATAAAAAAACCTCGGAAAATATACCAGCTAGTACTCTACTAGCATTTCCCGCGGCGATGCCCGCGTTCTAAAAACCAGAAACCAAATTTTTAGATTTGACATAATATTATACAATAATTGACTGATGTTTTAATATAGCCTATAGCCTTTTTTGATAAATAAGAGATCCAAATTATTTCACCGTAGTTCTTGAAATTCACGCATTCAACTAAACAAACTCTTCAGCTTTATACATATAAATACCTGTATTTTATTACAATATAAGCACTAATCCAAAACTTCTTAATAAATCGCATGAGAAACAACTAAAAATAACCAAATTGATCAATTTGTCGACGTGTAGCAAAAATATCGATACACAAGATGTCTTTTGACTTTGAAAGTGAATATAAACCTGAAGAAATAGCTCGTTCATTTAGCTAGTTACTAAACTAATTTTAAACTCTCCTTGGCTCATACAAAAATGCCTTCTTATAATAATATTATTATGAGCTACTAGCTGCGCCCCGCGGTTTCACCCACGTAGTTGCCGTTCCCGTGGGATTACAGGGATAAAAAGTAGCCTATGTCCTTTCTGAAGGTCTTCTCTATCTGTGTACCAAATTTCATCGAATTCGGTTCAGCGGTTTATGCGTGAAAGCGTAACAGACAGACAGACAGACAGAGTTACTTTCGCATTTATAATATTAGTTAGGATGACGTAGAAAGAGGAAACTAAGTGGTACAGTTCCGGTACCGTTATTTTTTTTAATGGATTCATAATATTTAATGTAGCTAAGAACATTCTTGATTGGTCACAGGTTCAAATCTCTTACAAGGTCAATGTTTGTAGTAACTAATTTTATCCAGTCCATTCATATATTAGATAGATACATCAATAAAAAGTAACAACATAGAGATACATTTTTTAAATACTGTATTCCTTATAAGTATATTTATATAATATGCCATTCTATATTACATAGTATGACATACCTTCCTCTTAAATCACTTTATCTATTAAAAAAACGCATCAAAATCCGTTACGTAGTTTTAAATATCTAGCCATACATAGGAACAGACAGACAGCGGAAAGCGACTTCGTTTCATACTATATAGTGATGTATTTAGTAAAAAGCTGTTATTTTGATATTAAAAGAGAGAAAAAATATATTTATTTGTATAGATTTAGATAATATGGAAAGAAACTGTTGAAAGTTATTTTTATTTACATTTTTAGCATAAGCTAGTGTAGGTAATATTTTTATGAAAACAGTGTACCAACCGAAAAATTACAGCACAAGTCTACGATTTTAACACATTTAACTCTATCTCTACTGCAAACGTATTCTAATGAACCACTGCTCTTAACGCTAGTTTTTTTACCTCCTTAAAATTCTTAAATATATTAAAATATATCTATCTAACAATCACATTCATAAAATTAATAAAACTCAAGTCCAAAAATATAATAATCGTATGGTTGAAAGAAAAAATATATATAGCTTAGAAAGATAAGGTAGTGTGAATACGTAAGTGGATGACATGGTAATGCAGAGGAGATTTTAACCTCTAGAGTAGCACTCAATTACTAAAACGGGGTCAAGGTTAACTTCCAGACCTCTATGATACATAGTGAGTTGGCATTTTGTGTTACCATAATATCTGAATAAGTTAGTGAGTTAGTTTGTTGGTCTTCTTAAGCTATAACGACTAAACCAATTTTAGTGTAATTCGGAAATAGCTTATATCTTGGATTATAGGCGAAGGTTTATCTTTTGAGTATGACGAAACATTTGACTCAGTTTGAAGTTTCTACTTGCTGTAGTAAGGATCGCGGGTTCGAATTCCGCGGGGGACTTTTCGTTTACTTTCAAAAGAGGTTGTAAAAAATAATAATTTGATTGATTCAATTATATATAAGGTTATATATGTGTATAAGGAATACATTAAAAAACAGTAAAGTTAATTTAATAGCAAAATAAATAGAATCTATCATTCTGTATTATGACACCGAAGTTTGATAGTAAAGTCATTAAAGTGATTCTAGAGGAAATTCGCGTTGTGTCGGCAAACGACTACTAATGGGCAAAGTTTATCGTAAAATAAATCATTTTTATGGACAGACAGAAGTGTGTCTATTATGTAGTATTAAGTCCTCAAATTCTTTAGTACTTTATAATGGAGAGATTGGTATTTTTATTGGCTTATATATAAAACTTTTTAAACGTATTGTTTCATTAATAGCAGATGGTACATAATTTTTTAAATTATCATACATTTTCATCTTGGAAACTTTCAATTTTGCTTTATATTAGTATAGAAAGGAGTGAGTGAGAGTCCGGGAGGCCCACTCTCCTTCCCCCCTCCCTCTTCCCTTCATCCTCCGCCTTCGTTCCCCCCTCCCTCCCACTTCCCTCCCTCCTCCATCCCTCCCTTTAATGAAAGGCCGGCAACGCATCTGCAAGCCTGACTTGCAGATGTCCATGGGCGGAGGTGATCACTTCCCATCAGGTGAGCCCCCTGCCCGTTTGCCCCCTTTTTACCATAAAAAAAAAAACAATTAAAATTATGTTTGTATATAACGTATTACATTACGATTTCTAATAACTAGACCTAGACTTATTACGCCACTATTATATTATTTTGTATGTAAGTTTATATGCTAATGTTCTTAACGGCTGGATAGATTTTGATGAAATTTACTATACTAGGATATACTATGCATTACTACTACTACTACTGTTATTTGTTCAGGCTCTAGAAACTCACCCTTTAGTAAAGTATAATATAGTTCAAAAAAGGCAACATTAACCAATTTCCAATAGAAAAATGAGTAGAAAAGGAAAAAAAGAGACTAGAGCTATTTATAAAATGTTTGATCCCTTTCATATAACGGTGAAAACATTAAAAATAAAAGAAATATTTTAATAAATGTGCAAGTAATACGAATAAAGTCGCAAAAGCAATTAATCTTGCAACTCAACATCGTCACGGCACAAAAACGCCAAGCCATCATTAATAAGACTTACATTTTAATAGTTTAATAAACGAAACGACATTTCAATCAAATCTAAACGATATGGTTTAGAACATAATTAAAGTGTTGAAATGTCAGAAAAGCTCTTTAAAGCTTTCTTAATAACGTATCTTAAGGCTCAGGTCATACTTGCTGTGCCAAAGGTTGCTGGTTCGAGTCCTGCTGGGGGCATTGTGTGATGAGCGTTCTAGTTTAAGGCGTTTAATGCTTATATTTATAAAACGTAGTTATATAAAAGTTATAATAATATATGTTATGTATCAAGATCTGTTGTCTAACGCAAACCTCGTAGCTTATTCGTTATTTATGCATTTTTTAAGCTTTATTCCATCAAAGATATCGGTTGAAGTAAGCCAATGTCATTCAAGATCGATAAGGCTAAAAGCTATCTATCACATAAAAACGTTATATAATGTTGGTGCATATTCTTTAATGCCTACAACCGTTAATAAAAGCTATTATTTCAAATGGTCAAAAAGTTTTTGTTTTTGATCGACAAGTGGATGTCAAAAATTAATTTTAAAGGTCAATTGAGTCAGATCATATATGAGAAATGCGCTATTTGCCAATGAAATAAACCTGAGTAAAATTTATTTTTTATAGTCAATGTTTAGTTTGCCTTATTAACATATTAGGATTTTTAGATACGTTCTAGCAACTTCTTACTCATCTCGATTCAAATCTTCCGATCTGCAGTCAAACATGCTAGCCACTAGACTAACGTAAATAAGTAAGCTTATTAAGAAATCGAACCCATGACTAAACACCACAAAGGTTTAACTTACATTTCCAACTCACAATTCAATATAAAAAGCCTTCATAACCAAAATCTTAATATAACATAAAACAAGCTATCCAGATTTGTAGAGAAAATAGAAGGATAATCTGAAAAATTTAGGTCGTTGGTAACCAAGGTCACGAGATACAAGTTATTTATATATTAAACCCTTAAATAAGGGTGGAAGCCTCTTGATGAGCGGTGGCGAGATGAACTTATTAGAGCGTATATAAGAAAATTTTAACTTTTCTGTCTCTACCCGTTAGTATAATTCGAATGAAAAATATTTTTATACGTTTACTTATTATGACTATGTTAGCAACCTATGTAATAAATCTATATAAATAAAATGATAGAGGTCTGCAGTTGTGCGCATCACGGAAAAACTACTGGATAGATTTGAATGAAACTTTCTAAGTTTTATTTCTTAGCCACTGGGCCCTTATCAAAAAAAATATTGCGATATCTTCATTTAATAAAAATTTATTAAAGTTTCAAGAAACAACGATTTGTGTATGCACTGCGTGTTCAGTGATGTATGTTTCCTTCTCGCGGAGTAGTGGGGCAAGCGGCGTAACGCGCATGGGGAAAACTTTGTTAATATTTCAAGCAACGCGGACGAAGTCGCTGGTATCAGCTAGTAAATAAATAAATAAATGACATGTTTGGCTCAGTTTGATTCTACTTGCTGTGCTTGTGATCATGGGTTCGAGCCCCGGTGGCATTAATTGGTGTGATGAGAAACGATGTTTAATTCCAGTCATAATGTTTTTAATTTATTATATTAATTTTATCTACTAAAAACTAAAGTTATTTACTCGTAAGTATAGTGTGTCAAATGTGTATGTGTATACAGAACGAGGCACGTTTGGCGCAGTTTGTAGTGACCCTACTTTCTTGCGTCAGCGGTCGCGGGTTCGAGACCCGCTGGGGGCATTCATTTGTTAAACTCGGATGTCTGTACTCCAGTCATGGGTGTTTATATTTATAATATGTATATATTTAATTATATATGTAGTATATGAACTATCTGGTATCCGTAACTCAAGCTTCCTTCGTAGCTTACCACGGAACTGGAGGGCGCTGTGTGAAGAACGTCAGTCATTATTATTCATCATTATACAGTCATTCCTAAGCTAGCAAGTAGTTTGATTTTATTGAAATAAAATAATAATATAACAATATGTACAAACAAACTTTTGATTTTTTTATACGGATTCTAGACATTCTAGAGATATTTTGTTTGCAATAATAAATTACATGGCATTCAGTAACACAAAGTTAATCAATTCAGTGGAATAGTACGAAAGTTTTTATACGCTATTATATTTTTTTGTGTTAGAACTATTTTCATTATAATGTTAAATACAGATTTTTCTGAACTATAAAAATATAAAAAGAAGCAAAATTTTATTTGAATAATATTTCTCTAAGCAAAGGCAAACTTAGTTCCATTTTAATGACAAAATATTTATATACAGGTGCAAACTACAATCTAACATAGTTTTTTTATTATATTTGTGTGTATTCACTATATACTCAAACCAAATATATGTGTAGTACATATTATTATAATATGTACTTATTGTATGTATGATTTGTTATAAATAAAAAATATTTACAATATCACTACATAGTATAAAACAAAGTCGCTTTCTCTGTCCCTATATCCCTTTGTACGCTTAAATCTTTAAAACTACGCAACGGATTTTGATGCGGTTTTTTTAATAGATAGAGTGATTCAAGAGGAACGTTTATATGCATAACTAGCGGATCCCGCGGCTTTGCCTGTGCTAAATCTAGGAAAAAGCCCAAGCGAAGCAAGGGAGAGTCGCTAGTTTTACAATATAACAACTAATATCTTAGAATTTGTTATAAATACTCCCATATACATTTTATTTTACTATCTAAATCCCATTTATTTAGATAAAAAAAAACAAAAAATAACATAAAAGTAAAAAAAAGAGATGTATTCGTGCCTTTATTAAAATCAATTAAAACATTCATTATATTTCCATACATACAAACCCCATACCATATTACAACCATGCAACAATTAGATAATTTTCACATAATATTCATTAGGATTTTCCACTGGTATATTTTACAGCTACGCTTTTCATTACATACTTGACCTAAAAGTCCTTTGAGACCGATTAGTCGAAATGCGGGCACATATCAGTATCATAAAAGACGTTTATTTATGGCGAGAAAGTACGATAAGGACGTCTAAAACGAATTTTCTTTCTTAATGTAAATTAGTTCTTCTAAGAAGGACGGTAGACGCTGTTTAGCTTGTTCCAAAGTCGGTGTTCCGCTTAGCTTTGTAGATTTACACCTTAGATACTAATGTGCTTTATATCTTGTAAGAATTTACATTTTTTATGGTAAAAGGTGTCTTGTTTTTACCTCGCAGGAAAATAACTGTAATTTGTTTTTTTTGATGGAATTAAAAGTGTTACGTTAAAGTTCTTTCAAAATTGATTCAGTAAAATAATTTATTTAATGAAATTAGTACTTTGCAAATTAAAATATAAACTATATTAATAAAAAGATGAAGAGTTTGTTTGTTTGTTTGGTTGAACGCGCTAATCTCAGAAACTACTGGTCCGAATTGAAAAATTCTATTTGTGTTGGATAATCTGTTTATTGAGGAAGGCTATATAACATCACGCTACAACCAAAAGGAGTGGAGCATCAAAGAAAAATGTTGCAAAACGGAAGAAAAATATTTCTTTAGATTTTCAGCCTTTAGAACGCGAGCGGAGCCGTGGGAAAGACTATTCATTATATAAACATCGAATCGAATTATTTTGAAAATTTGATAAGAACTTACGTCGAACCCAGGACCTCCACAGTGCACTCTTTAATGCCACTGCACCACTGACTAAGTTAAAAAGAAAATAGGCTTCTACTAGTGATATTTTTTTTTAAACGGTAGTACAAAACTATACACGTAAATGTAAGTATTAACTAATCGAATACTAATAATACAAAATATAGTCAGTTAGTTTCTTTATTCGATTGTTATTAAAAACACTGTGTAATAGTTATTAGAACTCGAGAAACATTCTCGTACAAGTGTCCATACATTTGTAAGGCTTATTTGCATTTATCGATACAAAGCAGTACTTAGCAGAACGTTGCCACTATTCATTGCTTAATTCGAAACTACGTAAAAGCTATTCATAGTTGTCCTAAGCTTTTTCAGATACACCATTATATTGTGTACGATGTAAGATGTTATGAAAAGCTCTTTTATTCTGGATATCTTATTAAGCTCTTTATATACGAACTATTAAAAATAAAATGTTTTTAAAAATAAGCTTTTTGAAATCCTTAAAAACCATGAAGATTGACGTAATATTCTCTTAGCTAACGAAAATATAACTTACTAGACGTAATATAAAATAACATACTTTGTAATCAATATGAATTGAATGAATAGTTTATTGAGCTAGCTCAAGCGAAGTCGCGGGTTCCGCTAGTTATACATATAAACCTTCCTCTTAAATCACTCTATCTATTGAAAAAACCGCATCAAAATACGTTGCGTAGTTTTAAAGATCTCTACATATATAGGGACAGACAGACCGCGGGAAGCGACTTTGTTTTTCAGAACATTTGCCAACGTAACAGAAAAATGACTTTATCATAGAAAGAGCATCAGAGATTTCAAATTGAGAGATACTATTTTTTTACATATTTACTATACCTATAATATTAAAAAAAACTAACTTTATTATTCAAAACAAATCAAAAAATATATATGAAAATCATTTTTAGTTTTACATAATGCTTATAACATACAAATATTCTTGAAAGGGTGAAAAGGGTTAGAACCTCTTAAGGGATGAAATACTTTTTAAATGTAATATTTTTGGGGTTCTACAACGCAAGTTTCTAATACATTATATAACGTTCTACTGAACCAATAAGATTTTGAACGCCTTCCTTTGTTTCTACACCCAAATCGACAGGATCCCGCCATTCGATAAGATATATCTGCCTAAACGCGGTAATTAAAAAACTTCGTTCATATTAAAAAAGTTCCTTGGCGCGTATTGTGCGAGATATTAACTTTATTATAATGAAAAATCGTGTAATTATGTCTATTATTATTACATTGCTAAGTCCTAACAACATTTTCAATATTTTTTCGTTTAGCCTGTAATCTCGAAATTTAATTAACTTCTGGTGTTATCTAAGACTAAAAACTAAGTCATCACTACATAGTATAAAACAAAGTCGCTTTCTCTGTCCCTATTTCCCTATGTACGCTTAAATCTTTAAAAAACTGAAAAATTACCGGACAAAAGAAAATTGTATTTAATTGTAATTAATTGTGAATTTGTTCCTAATATACGAGTACTTTGACGGAAAAATATATTATATACTAGCTGTACCCGCGGCTTCGCCCGCGTTCATTTTTTTAATTGCTAATCAACCTCATTGGGTTGATCTGTAGGAAAAAAAAAATTGTCTAAAAAATAAAAAATAAAAATTTAGGGGTGGACTACCCTTAACATTTAGGGGGATGAAAAATAGATGTTGGCCGATTCTCAGACCTACTCAATATGCTCACAAAATTTCAGGAGAATCGGTCAAGCCGTTTCGGAGGAGTTCAAGTTCGAACTCCGTGACACGAGAATTTTATATATTAGATAAGGCGAAACAAATTTAACAGTTATATAAAAATAATTATAGTATATAGAAAAACGTATAGAAATTTAAAATTATGTAAACACGATGCTAATTTAGATTGTTGACAATATTATCACTATACTAGCGGCACGCTATGATGGCCGGTTTGACGTTTGTCCGCTCATGAAGTTCCGTATTAATTGATAACGACTTTGAAGGAAATAATTGTATTACTTTATTGACGATAGTATTGTGCAGAGATTCATAAATTTTATCGAATGTAGTTTTAGGTTTAGGACTCAAAATTTATTTATTAAATTGATTTCTAAAATGTATACAAGTGTAGAAAAATCAGTTTGCACCATTTAAGGGGTGAATGTACTTGTGAATATGAACAATTTTCACTATGTGGACAAACCTCTGAAATCGCAAAAAAATATCAGCTGTTTCATACAAAAGGTAAAATTTTTATTTTTATATGATATATACCACAACTCGGCATTTGGTTTTCTAAATTGAAAATTTTTAAAAATGGAATCTAATACGATCGTCACATAGGATCGCTGGCTAGCACAACTACTACCTCCGGCAAACTCGCGTCAATGCTCAATGCAAAACAAAGCAGTTTCGAATTGACGTTGCTTCGAAAAGTATAAACTGTCAGTGCAATGCGATTGTGATATAGTTTTGACCTGGCTTTGGATTTCAAATATTGATACTGCATTACTGTTGACCCTTGCTCGTTAATTTGGACTCTGTTCAAGCCCTTTGTTGTGGATTTCGTCGATATGACCGAACGTACGCAGAGAACTGTTCTAAATAGTCAGACACGTGAGTTCGTAATACGCCTTCGTAACTATTTCGATCGTGAAGCTCAAAATGGAGGGCCAATTTTACCTATAACGTCAGTGGTTGAACGCGTAGCTGATGCGCTTAATATTGGACAACGAACTGTTAGACGGATAACTAAAAAAAAATATGGCGAGACTGGCACAGAAGAAAATAAACTTCACACACCAAAAAAGAGAAAACGAGCAAAACCAGTCGTAGGCATCGATAGCTTTGATGCCGATGCTATCCGAAGACATGTTTACGGCTACTATTTACAGAAGGAGTATCCAACAAGAAAAAAGTTGGTGCATTCACTGAAGGAAGCTGGATTATTCTTCGGTGGGGAAAGTTCTTTAACGAAGATTTTGAAGACCATTGGATTTCGATACAAAAAATGTAACAAACGCAAAATATTGATGGAAAGATTTGATATAGCGATGGCAAGGTATACTTTTTTACGGCAAGTGAAAGAAATCAAAAATTGGCAAAATGTTGTGTTCTTGGATGAAACATGGCTTAATGCTAACCATACTGTAGGCCGTTCTTGGAACGATGACACAGCAGCATCTACTTCCAAAGTTCCTGTAGGAAAAGGATCGCGACTTATAATTTGTCACGCCGGAACCATCAACGGGTTTGTCGAAGGTTCTCTCATGGCTTTTGCGTCAAAAACCACTGGAGACTATCATGAAGACATGAATGGAGAAAAGTTTACTGAATGGTTTACCTCAATGTTGTGTAGCCTCCCTGAACCATCTATTATAATTATGGACAACGCCCCATACCACTCGATGCAAATTGACAAGCCACCTGCCCAATCCCAAAAGAAAGCTGATATCGTCGCATGGCTTCGTAAAAATGGCGTAGATGCAAACATGAATATGTTAAAAGCGGAATTAGTACGTCTTTTAAAAGAAAACAAACCAACCAAGATCCGATACGTCATTGACGAAATAGCATTAGAACATGGGCACAGAGTTATACGGTTACCGCCTTACCATTGTGAGTATAATGCGATTGAGTTGGTGTGGGCTCAAATTAAGGGATATGCTGCAAGACACAATACAGAACCCCCATTTACCACAAAAAAAATGCTAAAATTATTAGAAGAAGCTTGTGAACATGTGACTAAAGGAGACTGGGAAAAGGTTGTGAATAGAACTGTTAAATTAATAAGGGAAGATTATGAAAGAGATGTGAAAATAGATAATATTATAGAAAACGAACATATAATTATTAATGTAGGTGATGATAGCAGTGACGACAGTGAAAATAGTAGTATGGACGAATCTGATTAATTATGGCCTTTTGTGGCACCTTTTTTGGTATCTTTTGTATTCATATGTTTCCTGTGTGCATATAAAGTATGTATATTCATTTTCATTCAAATATTCAGTTCGTTCAAATAAATTAAATAAACATATACATTTTTGTTTTATTAAACCTATTTAATCAGGTACAAAAACAAAACTTAATTGTTTTTTGTTCGAGAATAAATTGACATTCCACATCACTATTGTAATGTGTCAAACCGGCCATCATAGCGTGCCGCTAGTGTACATAGTACAAAACAAAGTCGCTTCCTGTATCTGTCTGTCCCCATGTATGCTTAGATCTTTAAAACTACGCGACGAATTTTGATGCGGTTTTTTCAATAGATAGAGTGATTCAAGAGAAAGCTTTATATGCATAACGAGTGGCTAGTAACAGGATAAACTATAAAATTTACGTACACTAGTACGAGAAAAACCCAGCCATCCTTTGCGATGGCGCTTATAATTAAATTCTTCTTTAGCTTACCTAGGTAGTCTAAGCTATCCCCATAGTGTAGTTTAGAGTCTACTCGGAATCCTTATCCAAATAAGAAAATCGTTTATTTTCCATTAAAAATGATACAACCAGTATTATAATTTTAAATTGTACAATCGCACATGTAGAAAAAAATACGTTAAGATCGAATAAGTTTAGTGGATTTTTCTAAATAAGGTAAATTGTAGACGATAATAGAAGCATTTTCATTAGTTTACCCTTTTTTGTATTTTTATTTTTACTAAATATTTTTTGATTTACGTCGATTCCGACATTTTATTTTTAGTTACCGATGTTTCGAATGCTTTACAGCAATCATGGTCACCGGCGAAACAATAAAATAATTTTATTGAACATTGTTGTTCAATAGCGATTGACGAGCTTTATTGTTATCAAAAATTGAAACTAGTTTTTTTATATACTCAATTTGTAAATTCTATTCATTTCTGTATGTTTTCTACAAATCGTTCTCATTTAGAAATGTGTAATGACACTTTTAGTGTGATTAATTAAAAAATATATATAAAAATCATCGTTTTTGAAAAGTCGGTCAGAAAGCTTTAGACAAATTATTAATAGAATGTTCAGATATAAGATGATAAGATCAAAAAACAGAGATTAACGTCTGGCGGCTACATGAAAGACATAAACTTTCGCCTTATCTATACTAATATTATAAAGAGGAAAGATTTGTATGTAAGTATGTTTGTAACGAATTGGCTCAAAAAGTACTGGATCGATTTTAAAAATTCTTTCACCATTTGAATGCTACATTATCACTGATTAATATAATTTATTTTAATTGCAAGAAAAAAATAAGGATCCCTACAAAAACTACAATAACAGGAGAGGAGGAGGAGTGCACGCCGCACATAATACATGAAATAGGTAGCCGCGCGGCTCAGGAGTATATTAAAGTTGGAGTAATTTTGAAGAATTTTCAACCCAGCGAGTGATCGAATGAAGTTTAGTAGCGATTAAAAATGAACGCGGGTGAAGCCGCGCGTATATATGTATTTAGCTTTATTTAACGTCCCACTACTGGGCACGGACTCCCCTAATATCAGGCCATAGTCAACAATGCTGACCAAGTGAGGGTTGGCGGACTTTACATACTGGTTTCCTAATGATGTTTTCCTTCACCATAATTCAAGTGGTAATAATATTGTAAAATGATTCGAACAGGAAAATATTAAAGGAAGGTCCAAGGTTTGAACTCGCTTCACTCGTTTTCCCAGTAGAGCGCGTTACCATTATACATACTATAAATATTATGTATAAATAGATAATGCGCTTATAATTATGCGTTGTTGTAAAAAATGTCCCAACATATATAAAAAAAATAACAGCTTTTCACTAAATGCATATGAAACATACGGTATCAAAACATCGTTTATATAAAATGAATCAAAATAATAATTTAAAAAGCATTATATTATGGTTGCTTTATTATAACATTATGTTAAGACACTTAAGTTTCCTTACACTTGTCGTAGAAAAAGTGAATAAGCTTTTTCTTTCAATGTAAACTAAATTACCATACTGAATTTCATTTTTTGTTAACACCTGAGCTATCTATTACAATCTTGCCTGAAAAGAATCTTCAATAAAATAATTTCCTTCATTTTTCAATAATGATTTCTACAAAGAGATCTGTCGAATGAAAGAATTTTCTGTAATAATTTTCAACGTTTTCTATATCGTAAATTCATTATTTATGTATAATTGATTATAAAACATACAAGAGCTTACTCTATTTATAGTATAACTAAAAATAACACAAAATAAATTTAAATAATTTGTTATAATAAAGGACTTTTTAAAATGGAATCCCTAAAAATTTATAAATATCACGAATTTACTGAGGTATAATGCAGAAGTATTCTATAAAAACGAATGCTATATAAGAATATTATCGTAATAACTTCGAATAATTTCACTAGAAATAAAAACTTTAGCACTTTCAATTCGCAAGCTTTTTTTTCATTTATCTTAAATTTTTAAATAAGTCCATTCTATCTAAACCTAATAAATAAATGTTGATGTCAATTTAATACTATATTACGTTTTTTATATAAAATAATGAATAATGATAATTTTTCATTTATTACTGTCGAATATTTGTAATAAAACCCACATATTATATTACTAAAAGTAGAGCAGATAAATTGAATACTATACAAATTGGAGTCTGAGATATAAATAGAGCTGAAAATCGTATATAACATTTTTTTAAATACACACAATAAATAGAAAAAATTTTACTTGTAAAAATTTGTCAAAATTTCCTACACAACAAAAATGTATATTAAAAAAATATAAAAATAACTTACATTATGATATTCCGATCACACCGAACACTTGCCTCAACGAACTGTTTACTTGCTAATATAAAATTTAATTATTATATTATAAATTAAGGAAAATTTTGAAATTTTCCATATATAATGTAATATTATATATAACTTATATCATAATATTCCGAACACTGCACTAACACACCACAAATTCCACATACACGAGCGCGTCTCAGAACGGCGCGCGGGTGACTGTCGAAGACTGCGACAATAGCGCCACTAGCCGTCAGCTTTTCCGAAACTACTATGTTATTATGAAATGTAAAAGCTCTCTAGTTTTCTCTATAATATACATATTTAATAAATATTTAAGTCCATAATTAATGGTTATGTTTGTATTGTATGTTATGTAACATTGTTATGATAACGTATTCACTTACATTTTATTCCTTTCTTTATCAAAAGAACTGGCTGTAATTTATTAATACGGCTTTGGAAAGAAATAAAAAAATCTCAATGGCGTTAAATCGTTTAATATGTAATGATTCTAATTTGAAAAAAAAATAAACTTATTTTGAAGAAATTCCGTAAAATGTAAAAATAATGAAAATTGTGAAGGAACGTTTGTGTACTGAAAGATATTATTCAATTACAGTATTTTAGAAGACAGTACGCTTCGGGAATGCAGTGATCGCCGCCAGGCTATTTCACCATATAGAATTATTTTGAATTTGCAACTTAATTAGAAAAAGAGAGAGATTCAGATAAAAAATAATATTAATCCCGCTGAGTTTATTTCGCCAGTTCTTCTCAGGTTAGAGGTTTCTTCTTTCCGAACTAGTGGAAGATTAATGGCGTTCAGTAAGAAATTGTAAAATTTTTATGCTGAATAAAATATTTTGATTCGATTTGATTTGATGAAAATATCTCATTTCTAAGTAATGTATACTAGCCATAATAATGTTATTATGTACTATTTTTTAAGTACACTCCTAGTTACGAGTACATAGCTGAATGAAACGAAAGAAATTTCTAGATTTATAAATAAAAATATATCTTTACACGCTATTGAGGTTATGTGATCACACGTTTGTAATTATTATGTTAATAAAAGGAAAATCTTATATTGGATTTCTTTATTATCTTTTATTAGAACACCAGACGATTGGTTGATATTAAGACATATATTAGTTATGATATTGAAACTGTGATTTTTCTAGCATTAGGAATACTTAGATTACCATATAAGTTTAATTAACTACGTAATTAATATATTATATCGTATAAAGGCAGTAGTAGTCAGTCAGATAGGTAATGTGCTTAAAAATGAGAAAAGTGGGTTCAAATATGGGTCTTACTTGTGATATTTTCAAGTGCGATTCATTTCAACGTGATTATTACTTGTCATGCGGTGATAGATAACTTCTTGAGAAAACCTGCATGTCTGAGAGAATTTAGCAAGTTTTGGAAAGACATGTATTGACCGTCAACACAAGTCTTCGTAACAGAGTCAAGCCCGTACCCAACAGTGTGGCGTTAATAAAAGATTAGATAAGTAGTATGTACATCTTTATATATGTATACATACATAATATATATCATACACATATACAAATATATGTATATAATGTGGCTTTTAGAACAAGACGATCTAATACCTAGTTTAAACTATTACTAATATGGTATGTTTACTAATACACTTAGCTTCACTGCCTTGATGATCTAGAGTTCAAGCCCTGGGTTAGCCAAATATTGTAATTCTGTTAAGAAATTCTTAGTAACAGATCGGAATTAGAAAGTTGGTGGTGTTGTGTACATACATGTAATGTAAAGCTGTCGGTCCTTCATCTAATCTCTCGCTGGATCAAACGGACCGACAAATAATTTCTCATGCTTTAATTAGTTTTACTTTATGTTAACTATGTAAACAATTTTGAGGATTAAATACTTACCTACTATTATTAATACATACTAGGCCTCGCTACGCTTCGTCCCTGGATAAGTTTCAAAAGTTAGTGCAGATTTATCAGAAATTAGATAAAATAAATAAATATGTTGAGACATTCTTACAACAGCACCATCCAGATGTCGAGGTTCGAGTTCCGCTGGGGGCATTCGTTTGTTAAACTCGGATGTTTGTACTCCATTCATGGTTGTTTATATTTTTAATATGTATGTATTTAAACTTATATATGTCATAAGCACCCTAGAGGAGCTACCGCGGGGGGGTCACCCTTAGACTCCCCTGCACGTCATCGAGGCGGTCGGGATGCCCTGTGAACAGAGGGCATCCTGATTCAGGCGAGGTGGCCCGCGTGGTTCGGGCCGTCCGCAGGGACGTTACGGTAGAATGCGAAAGCGATCCCGTAACGTCCCATTGCACTGCGGCGAAGTGTTCCGCTGGAGGTTTTAGTGAGTAGGAGTCTCACAGTCCCCACTGGCTGACGGGCCGGTGGGCCCTCATGATGAGTTTCCTCCAGCGACAACAAAAAAAAAAAAAAAAAAAAGGGTGTTTTGCATAAGGACCAGTGAGGGCGCGAACAACCCTTAAATCTGTCCGCAGGGCGTAGGGTACTGCATAATACAAAATATGGTGTAATGCTTCAGAAATGAGCTAGCACTTAGCTACGTGTTTATAATTAAAGTTTTTAAGTATGTTAAACTAGCGACTCGCCCTCGCTTCGCTCGGGCTCTTCCCTAGATTTAGCACAGACAAAGCCGCGGGATCCGCTAGTTATGCATATAAACCTTCCTCTTGAATCACTCTATCTATTAAAAAAACCGCATCAAAATCCGTTGCGTAGTTTTAAAGTTTTAAGCATACATAGGGATATAGGGACAGAGAAAGCGACTTTGTTTTATACTATGTAGTGATGATTTGTATAATATACTGTATTTTATAATTGGCACGCCTTACATCAAAAGTGATACGTGTTCTAATAATATTAATTAAAATTATTTATACTAAAAATATTATTATTTTGTGGGGGTGTTTTGATTAAAAGAATATTAATAGAATTATAGAAAATAAAAAGTATATCAACAATAGTACTGAAAAGAAAAGTCTATTACATAATTTTATTGCCATAAATTCCTATTTTTTTTTATTTTGTCCTCAATTTCATCTTTTCGAGCTATGATTTGGCACATTCAGACCTTAAGCTGTTATTTTTTGATTTTTCAAACTTAATTTGCGAACAATACTTTCTTAGGTTTACGCGAATACTATTGATCGATTTAAATTTTTGGTTAGCGACGTTTCGAATGCTTTACAGCATTCATGGTCACGGGTCTCTCCCGTCACCCTCCCTAAGAAAGTATTATGTGAACGGTAAGAAGATCTGAAGACAAAGCGTTAATTTGGAAATATTTTTAAGACTGATTTCTCTTTAAAATTAAAACAAAATAGCTTTTCGTTAGAAGTAGTGTAGTTT
Source organism: Boloria selene (assembly GCA_905231865.2). Taxonomy (NCBI): domain Eukaryota; kingdom Metazoa; phylum Arthropoda; class Insecta; order Lepidoptera; family Nymphalidae; genus Boloria; species Boloria selene. The sequence continues at coordinate 1,631,853 of HG993149.1, forward strand.
ACAATTAGTAAACATATTTTTAGAATCGGTCCAGTAGCACCGGAAACTACCCCCTACGGCTTACATACAAAGTTAACCCCTTCGATATATCAATAAACATGAGTAGGCCATTTTTTGTACAAAATATATAGTTATCAATACATTCTAAAAGACATATATCAATATTTTATCAAACAAAACTTCCTCTTACATAACACGCCTTTCCTTATCTTCCCTCACGTAGTAAAACCACCAGCTGTCAAACCGTAAACTTTTTATAGTACTGCGTATATTCAAAGCGGATATACCCCGTATATAAACAATGGGAAAATCTATTGGTTAAATTTACTTTTAAATAAAAGTACTTAAACTCATGGGTTCACTGTGGTTTGAATTAGGAAAAGTATGTAGACAAGATGTTATCATCACATTTCGTATTCGTGTGATGGGCAAAATTTTTCCCCATGTAGTATAGTTACAGTTCAAAGGTCATCAATATTAATTCAACGTGGAAACAATGTAGGTTGTAATAGTATTTAAGCCTATCCTTTATCTAAGAAAGCCAAGATGTTTTATAAATTAGTTAAATTAGTAATTAGGCTTAGAAGTAAGTAGTTTAGTCATTTATATTTTAAGCTACACTATATTGTATGTACAAATATAAATTTATTTCGTATGACTCGGTTATAACGATTAATATTGAAATTCGTTTTTACTCGTAGATACTAGGTTTTGCTTTTTACGTTTGTATATTTGTAAAATAATGAAGGCATATATAATTACTGTTATTTACGCTCGAGTGTTTCTGATAGAGATTTCTTAAAAGGAAGTGATCCCTTGTACACAATATTTCTAGTGTATAATTTTTTGTTTGATAAATAAAAAGAACTGAGAAAAGCTCAGCAAAGTCTAATTCTAGATAATAGGAAAGTCTCTGCTACGAAAGAATCTAAAAAGAAGTATATTGAAATCATTATTTTAATAACGCAAAATAAAACCCATATAGAATAGCAGTCACTAAAACTTATGTAGGTAAATGTTAGCAGAATTTGTCTTCACGAATGATTGAATAAGACACCTGTCCTAAATCTAAAGAGGGTAGAATCATAATGTATTTCTCTGAATAATTCCTAATGTTATGAATATAATATATATCGTATGATGAAACTGTGTAATATATTATAACGGAATTGAATTTAGTACTTAATTTACTTTTGAAACAGTAACCCTGGTAACGCGCCCGCTTAGACAACCTAGTGATGCAGGTTCAAATCCAGGGCCTCAAGTCTGCTATTTTACATGAATTGTCATTATAGAACAATGCAATTTTAATTCAATTACCATTAGTCAAAAATTTCGTAGTCTACTAAATTCACAATGGTCGATCAATGGTCTTGTCATTTTGACAATTTTGTCAATTGTAAAAGCGTTCGTAAAACGTTTATTTAGGCTAAGTTCGATTATATATGGTATCAATATATGTTTTAAAGACTAAGCATTATGTAAAAGATCATACAAAGCCAAAAAGATAGATTAACAGACTACGCAATACGTTTGATCATTGACTTGTCATTACGTACGGGACTACCAATTATTTGCAAAGTGTCATTGAAGTGTCAGTGATACACCATCGGAAGACCATTGAATTAGTAGACTACCAAAATTGCAAAAAGTAGCAATTACGATGTCATTGATAGACAATTGTAACACAATTGCAATAGCAGACTTGAGACCCTGGTCTCGAACCTCTGTCATATATTACTAGCATTTCCCGCGGCTTCACACGCGTTCTAATGACCGAAAACCAAATTCTTTCTGAGTCACGCGGTGTGTTACCTCGCAGAACTAACGCCCGCCTTTCCCGTTTTTGCAACATTTTTCATTGATGATCCATGCCTATTGGTCGTAGCGTGATGTAATATAGCCTATAGCCTTCCTCGATAAAACGACTATCCAATATAAAAAGAATTTTTCAATTCGGACCGGTAGTTCCTGAGATTAGCGTGACAAACAAACAAACAAATAAACAAATAAACAAACCAACTCTTCAGCTTTATAATATTAGTATAGATTATCATCAGTCTTAAGGTGAAGGAAAAACATCGTAAAAAAACCTGCGTGTCTAAGAGAACCTAGCAAGTTTTTGAAAGACATGTGAAGTCCACCAACACGCACTAGGCCAGTGCGGTGGCCTATGGCCTGATCCCCCTCGTATTAAAGTAGTATCCCGTGCCCAGCAGTGGGACTTTAAGGAGGACTGAATATTATTATTTATATATAATAATTATGATCGTTTTTTTATTAATATTACCTATAAATGCTTGTTCACTCATAGTTAAATTTATACTAGTAATATAACTATCAAATCAATATTAATTACCTACTTTATAAACAAATAAATAAGTTTCACAGTAACATACGGTTTTTCAACATCTAGTTCTTTGGTAAGCTACAAGGCTTATGTTATGGATCTCAGATACACTACACATACATAACATTAAATACATACATGATACAATATATATAAAAATATATGACTGGAATATAAACCTACGTCCTTAATACACAAAATGACAGCCCCCAGCGGGTATCAAACCCGCGACCAAGCACGATAAGTAGGACACTCCAAAAGAACCTAATGTGTCGTTGAATGAATATCTACCGAATTTACTACTTTGTGAGGTTATTAGTTAAATATTATATGAAATCACTTATTTAAGGAGCTATATTTTAACTCATAAAGTAACGTTTACGTACGCAAGGATCCACTTGGGTTTGAAAAATGCTTGTCACAAGGCGAGATGGTATCTGGACATTGATATTATAATTTAAGAGGAAGGCGATGGGGAGAAGTTATTTTGCATACATATCATGGCCCATAGACTGAAGTAAGCTTTTTATCTAAGTGGGTACGTGAAGTGATTCTCATACTAATTAGGTTATACTGTCGACTCCCTCTTAATCGCTATGGCTCGTCTATACGTGCGTTTTAATGTTTAGAATATATTAGTATATATAATATAATACTTGTTGGCATTTATGCTCCACTTCCTTTGGTAGAAGTATGATAATATATTATGACCTATTTATAGCCTTCGTTAATAAATGGGCTAAGAAATTTAAAAATAATCAAATTAGTAGTTCCTGTGATTAGAGCATTTAAACAAACAGACAAACAAACAATTTATTAAGTTATTTTTGATAAATAGTTTTTTTAATATCTGTTTGACGATCGATTTTGTTAATTTTTTTATTTAATACCTATTAACAAGTATTAGTATTATAGAAAAATGAAATATCTTAATCATTTGGCAAATAGAGTTTTCGTATTAAAGGATTTTTGAAAACCCAACCTCTAATGAGAAAAAAGGGTTAGAATTTCGTTCAATCCGTTATTTTTAACTAAATATTTATATTTTGAAATAAAAATCTATTTAGTCGTACTTTTTTCATTGTATATTTGTTACAGCACTAATTATACAATAAACAAGCCTTATTTTCTCTCATGGCGTAATTTTTTTTCTATTTAAAATAATAAAACACAAAAATAATACTATAGCAAGCTGTTAGAGCTCATCGCCTATAATTTACATAATTTGAATTATTTATTACTTCACAGTAACTAAACTTCAATACGAATATATCTATCAATCGCTCTCCAAGCGCAGAGCTCATGAATAAAGGCTTGGGACCCTGAATTTAGATTTATAACCGTACTATCTCCCATCTAACAAGTTCCAATATTTACAACTCAGCCATCGATTGGAATTAACAGTCAGGCACTAAGGTCTGACCCATTTCATTGCTAACAAATTATATTTTCTAGAAGAGCCTTCAGATAGGTCACTAAAATCTTCAAGTTTACATAATCACTTCATATTATAATACAAAGTCCTCTCCCCGTCTGTCTGTCTGGCTGTCTGTTCGCGATAAACTCAAAAACCGGTTTTCATGCAGTTTTAACCAACGGATAGAGTGTTGTCGAGAAAACTTTTAGTATATAATTTGTCAAGTTTTGTATACATTGACTAGCGGAACCCGCGGCTTTACTCGTGCTAAATATAGGGACCTGATCGGAGCGACGGCGAGTCGCTAGTATAACTAAATAGAAAGAAATAATTTTAGTTTATCTATCTGTCTGGCTATGACCGCATCATGAGAAAAGCAATGAACAGATGTTGATGAAATTTGATATAATGATAGCAAGTTATCCGAGTCAATATGTAGTGAGTTTATTACGGAAAAATATCACATTTCTAGGAAATCTATATTAAAAAGTTAAAATGTATCTAGGGAGTAAATCGAGCAGAGCAAAGGTAAGTTGCTTGTCTAATAATGTTACACGAACTTCCTTCCTTCCTTCCTTCCTAATAAAAATATGAACTACCTTCACCAGAAACACTCGAAAAACAAAAATTGTTTGGTGACGGTTCATAAAATAAAATGTAATGTACCTTCAATTATTTATATTTCCCTGATACTATAGGATCGTTGGTAGTGCGCATTATAAAATAAATCACAAGCTCAAGACGACTCTTATTACAACGTTGAAAAGACGATTTTCGATCAACCCCAATCGCTAACACTTTATTTGAAGACAAAATTCTATTTTCTCATGGAATGAAATCTTTTGAATACGAAATAAGGGCTATTTTGGTCATCTTACAATTTCTTGAAATTATACATTTAAGGAGAAATTTGCTGTTTTCTAGATTTATAGTTTTAATAGTTGTTCAACAGATGGAATATGACGTATTTTTGATAGGTTATTCATATAATGCTGTTTAGACGATTTTCGAAGGTAAAAAGTTAGTTATAGCTTTAATTACTACTCAAGTATTTTAAGTATTTTTTGAGCGGAATCCTAATTCTTTCGAAAATAATAGCAACCTAAGTTACATATAACATGAGCTATTTGACAGTGAAAGTCACGTCGAAATCGGTTCAACCATTTCGGAGATTAGTAGAACAGCAGATATTTAGACACACAAAAAAAATATTAAATGCTGTTTTTGTTTTATAATTCCATATGCAAGAAAAAGCTTATATTTAGACATAACAAACAGAATCTTCAACTTATATGTAATCTGTATAGTTAATAGCTGGGCATTAACTCGTTAATCCGTTAATCGTTAATTAACGAAGTTAACATTTCGATTAACGATTAACTTGTAAGTTAACCTAAAAAAATGTTAACGGGATCGTTAACTTCCGTTACATTTTCTCAAGTCCGTTAATCGTTAATCCAGTACTCACTATATACCATAGTCACCATAAAAGACACCGTACGATATGCGTAATTGGGCCCTGTTCGGGGCGGGGAGGGCGTCGATCCAAACGGAGGCAACTCCTCGAAATGCTGAGAAGCTTTTAAGTTCCAAAACCCAAGCCAACACATTTTATAAGTAGATAGGTTATTAGCGCAATGATGTAAAATATATAATTTTAATCACGTGTTAACGGATTAACGATTAACGTTAACTTGCATTAAATCTTCCGAAATGTAACGCTTTAACGTTTAACGAAGTTAACTTTTTAAAGTAACGGATTAGCGATTAACGAGTTAATTATTCGTTCAACGATGCACAGTCAGTATAGATTACAATCGTAACCGTAATAAGCTAAATTTTTATCTGGAAATCGTTAAGAATATTTTCTTCAGACAATAATAATTATTATTACATATTATAAAACCTATGGATAAAAAACATTTTTTTTAAATATTGATATATCTGTAAAGCTCGTCAACAGCCTACTAAATGAAAATAATGGCAATCACTAACAGAGGAAAAAAAAGTTTAGATACTTGCCACTTACTTTTTCAATATTAAGGATAATTGTTCCTGGAGTAAACATTATCCTCAACATAAAGTCTGTACAGTAATAATTGTCTCGTGATTAGAGGATTCGATCCCGGTTGATATTTCTAATCCCGGGATTTCGGGATTATCTACCGTCAATCTCGGGATCCCGGGATAGTCCCGGGATTATACTGTTAATGGAAAGTGGTAACAAAAAGACAGTAAAACATATCAAAATCTTTTTTTTATTCATCTTTTAGTTTTGTGAGGACATAGAATATAATTTAAGTTTTAAATCTTCAAAAAGGCGGTTAAACAAAATTATACTTTCTTCTTCTATACTATCTATATCTATACTTAATATTATAAAGAGGAAAGATTAGATTAGAGATGTTACGATTTAACTCAAAAACTACTGAACCGATTTTAAAATTCTTTCACTATTAGAAAGCTACATCCTTACTGAGTAACATAGGCTATAATATATTTTCCAAAAAATATAAATCTCTACATAAAATGGAATAATGTAACTCAATGTATCACAATTTTGTCTATAAAAGTCATTATTCTGCGTACGCTGCGAAAACTGTTGACGATATATAAAATAATGTTCTATATAAGTATTAATAGAACTCATGATTGCTCAGAAAAAAGTCCGCGATAGCATAGATTTAACTATTATAGTTATGCTACAATAACAGTTTTAGTTTGAAATGTTTAGTTTAAATACGGGTGGAATCGAATAGCGGTGATATTTGTATCATGATATTAATCCTTATAATTTTAAATGGTTCGATAAATAAGGTAAATTATATATGTGTTAATTACACTTTAAATAACGAGGATTGACTTTTCGTTTAGAAGTTATGACGGATATAAAAAATCTCTAGGTAAGAAAAAAGTCGCGGTTTGAACAAACTGTCCTCACGTTCAATCTATTAACAAATAGCTACTAATTTTCGTATTTACGTTTAAAAAAAACTTTTAAGTTTTATATATTAAACTTTACTCATTAATTATATATTTTTTATATTATTAAAAAGGCTTTATTAAGTAAAATACAGTGGCAAAGTCTACCAAACGCCGCCGTGTCGCGCCGTGTGGCCTGCAATCACGAAAAATGGGTATGAAGAAGGTGGGTGGAGAAGTGTGTAAAGCCGAAGATTTATCATTTGTAGAACCGCAAGTAAAATTAAAAAATATAAAGTGAAATATTCTTCAAAATACTCCATTTCAAATTTGTACATTATTTTTTTCTAAAAGCAATTACACACTTTTACGCATAATCCGGTACCGGTCGGTACCAAAAACAAATGAAATCAGCTGTGTAAACAAAATGGCTGTCAAAACGTCTCATCAAGTTAGTGCGTTTCGTTTCACGCACATTTTTATTGACTTATTTAAAAAATGTATCAATCCCGAAAATCCCGGGATTTAATGAATTTGATCCCGAAAATTTCGGGACTAAAATATGACCGGGATCCCGGGATCCCGAGATCCGGGATCCCGGGATCGAATCCTCTACTCGTGATGCTTTCTCAGACAAATAGAATAATAAAAAACAAATAAATAAATATGTTGGGTCATTATTACACACAACGCCATCAGCTAGTTCCGTGGTAAGCTACGAAGCTTATGTTACGGATACCAGATAGTTGATATACTACATATATAAGTTAAAATACATACATATTATAAATATAAACACCCATGACTGGAGTACAAACATCCGAGTTGAGTTTCAAATTTCAAAACCCACAACTATTCAATAAGATTTTCCAAATAGTGTTTAATGTACAGATTTAACTTATAATTTTATATTACTAAAGGAAAGGCTCAGTTCAAACAAGAATAACGTTTAAAATGTAATTTTGCGAACAAAATCGATCAAATAATTAACAATTTCGTAGAAAATCCGTAATTAACTCATCGCGCGAACTTTCCTAATCTAATTTATCTTCAATTGAACTGGTCGTAAATATAAGACTAAATAAATACATTAATATAAAATAAATGGAAGTGTCTTTTTGTGTTAAATTTATAGAATTAAAAACATTTTCGCGTCTGTTTGTGCGTTTAATTCTTTATAACAAATGATTTGTCATTTTGAATATGTTGGGACATTTTAACAACTACGCCATCTAGTTCCGTAGTAAGCTATGAGGCTTGTAATACGGATACCAGATAGTTAAAAATTGAAATACTACACATTAGAGTGGCGTAAAAAAACAACTACTTTTTTTTAGTCTTGTGTGAAAAAATGTTAGTTTTTGATGTTTTAAGAGCCCTCTCCAAAGTCCAAAAAAATATTTTTAATAGTTCGCTCCAAATTTTTTGAAGTTTTAAAACACACAACACATGTATATAAATGTTAACACCCATGACTGGAGGACAAACATTCGTGCTCAACAAAGAAATGCCCCCAGCGGGACTCAAACCCGCGACCTTTGGCGCAGAAAGTAGGGTCACTACTAACTGAGCCAAACGTGTCGTCAAAAGCAAAAAAAATTAGCAAGCATTATATTAAACGAAATCTTGTAGAAATAAATTAATCTCACATATAATTAAGTTTAACATCTAATTTTCTTTGTGTAAAATTTTAGTCGAATAAACATGTTGTAGATAGCTTACCTAAAAACTGATTGATGTTATAATCACTACAATCTAGACTTTAGTCTTTAGGTTGCTAATTACTTTAAAGCGAGCTTCAAAGCTTATATCAGTTTTGTTGGAACAAGTTTGATTACTAAATCAACCGTGGCTTCAAAAATTTCTAACCTAAAAATGTATCATAGAAACTTAGTAATAAAAATTTACTCGGTAATGTAATATTAGTTGTGGGTTCGATTCTCGAATGAAGAAGTTACCTAAATCTCAAAATTAAAAGAAATATTTTGATAATAAAATAAATAAATAATAATAATTAATTATAAATTATAATAATATGTTTAAATATTAAAATTAGCTCATATAGTGGTATTTCGTACGTAAGAATTAAATAATGTGTTTTTATGTCTTAACCATGTTTGCTGTAAATCATTCGTAACTTCAGAAACTAAAATGTATACAAATAAATTAAGCTGAAGTGTTTATTTGTGACGTTAAATTAAAAACTTCTTCCTTATTGTTATTTTTTTATTCTTAATACATGAACAATAAACGAGGTAAATAAAAGAATTTATAAATTTTATGTCTGTTCTTTCTGACTAATCTCAGACCGCCTGTATCAACTTTGATTGAACTAAATTAAATAAATAAAAAGATACAAGTTCCCTACTTATAAATGAAACTATCTTTTCGGATTTTGTCGCGGATTTATTATGATTTTTGGTTCCCGACTAAGGTATTAGACGTTTCAGGGGGTTATATACTTATTACAGACAGTGCCTACTCACAATTTACAAAATCGTTATAAGTCCGCGACAAAATCCGAAAAGATAGTTTCATTTATAATGTCAAATATTCGCGTAAACCTAAGAAAGTATTAAGTTCCCTACTTATTAAGGCTATTTACTAGTTTAAATAAAATTTATACAATAAAAGATTTCAAACTAGTTCAAAGGGTTCGCAGAATGGTCTACTTTCCATAAAAAGGTGTCAAGGGGCACATTCCATGAACTCTTCGGAACTGTCGGGAAGACACATTATGCTAAAACAAACTTTGTTAGGAATCTTATAAAATTGCAATACATAGTAATACAAAATATGTGACTATATCTTACAAATACATGCCCAAGCTAAAGAGGTTAATTTTGCGTGTCTGTTAGTTATATCGCTTATATTTGGAATTATTCGATTCGAATTTTTTTTGCATTTTATAGTGTACACCTAACTTTCTCTCAGCTCAGGTTATCTTCTATATAAATAAAATGATAGAGGTCTGCAGTTGTGCGCGCATCACGGTAAAACTACTGGATAGATTTCAATGAAACTTTCTAAGTTTTATTTCTTAGACACTTGGCCCTTATCAAAAAAAAATGATTGCGATATCTTCATTTAATAAAAAGTTATTAAAGTTACAAGAAACAACGATTTGTATATGCACTGCGTGTTCAGTGATGTATGTTTCCTTCTCGCGGAGTAGTGGGCAAGCGGCGTAGCGCGCATGCGGAAAACTTTGTTAATATTTCAAGCAACGCGGACGAAGTCGCGGGTATCAGCTAGTCCTATATAATGTTCCTATGAATTAACATCTAAGAATCGAACCCACATAGACCAGCTAGTAGTTCAAATTACAGAATCTGTAAGCAACAATGATCGTTTTATGGATTTTAGTAAGAATTTAATTTAAACGCTCATTTAGTTTCTTTATCACAACTGCAAAATTGAACATTTTTAAAGTATATTACTCACTAAGTCCATCGGGACGGCACGCTGTGTATTAAAACTGAGGCTTTGAAAATCACAATTAAAAATCACTTCAATGCTTTTATTTAATCATTATACTTATTTCTTTATAAATTACTTAAATAAAAATGAGGTTATAAGTCACACTATTACAATTGTTTAGGACAGTTTATAGCTGCATTATTGTGCCAAAAGTATGAGGTTCGAATCCCGATGGAAATACTTATTTGGGTGATAAGCACGAATCAAATATTTGTACTCCAAATAGATGTTTATATTTACAATATGTATGTATGTACTTAAAGTTATATATTATGTGTAGTATATCTACTATGTGGTATCCATAACACAAGCCTCTTAGCACCACGGAACTAAACGTTACTGAGTGTTATTGGCTTTCCATATTTATAGATTTAGCGGGAGCGAAGCCGCGGGTTCACTCTAGTTAAAATAAATAACACTTGTAAAATGAAAGTAGCCTAAGTTACTCCTTATAATATTAGCTATCTGCGAAAAAAAGTCCCGTCAAAATCGATCTAGCCTTTCCAGAGGTTAGCTGGAACAAACAAACAAACAAACAAACAGATACACAGACAGACAAAAATGTAAAAAAAAGATTTTTTTATGTAAGTACCGTATAAACCTATAAACTTTCATATTCATTTAGTGAAAAGCTGTTAACTTGAATTGACTTACTTCAATTTTATTTATATTATGTAAAGAATATTAATGAAATATCAAGAAATTATTAAGACATTGGCTATAACTGTAACCAGTTTTGTAGTTCATCCAGATTTAGAGTTATAGATAGATCCCGGCCACTACGACACAATATGAAACAAATTGTAATCTCTTAAGGGGCCTTTTCATCTTCGACCTGTCCCTGCATAAGCCTTTCATATGACTGGGCTAGTTGTGAGACCGTGAAATCCAATAAATACAAGTAAAAATTTGACAGCATCCTTCTATTTCTTAGCAATAAGTATATTTAATAGTAGTAGCTACTTACAATTATTCTCGGCTCTGTCCCCGATCAAATCACTATAAAAAATTGGGATTGGTGGTAGAAGGATAAAAATTTTGAGTTATAAATATTGTTTGATGCCAAATTATAAAAAAATTGGTTTAAAAATAAAACATGAAAAATCGGGAGAGAGCCAGAAATAAAAATAGCCTACGACCTATTCCCAGACCCTACAAATATACACAAAAGTCATAAAAATCGGTCAAGCCGTTTCGGAAGAGTTTGATAACAAACACTGTGACACGAGATTTTTATATACATATATTAGAAGATATAGTAATATAGTAATATATATACAGTATGCACTACATAAGCCCTTATATAATATTGTAGTCATCTTCAAGGTTCACAGGATTTATATCAACATTAACCATTAAAGTTTGCTTCGTATATTATATGAATAATAATATTATTATGAGAACATACTGACAAATTTTAATCTAGACATTTTATGTAATGTCATATCACAATATGGTGGATCATAACTTTATAATGATATGAATATAAGTTTGAATGGACTTAGTATATGGATATTTATTTACATTATAACTCTATTACACTATAACTGTTTATTAATCATCATCACTACATAGTATAAAACAAAGTCGCTTTCTCTGTCCCTATATCCCTATGTATGCTTAAATCTTTAAAACTGCGCAACGGATTTTGATACGGTTTTTTTTAATAGATAGAGTGATTCAAGAGGTAGGTTTATATGCATAACTAGCAGATCCCGCGGCTTCGCCTGTGCTAAAACTAAGGAAGAGCTCGAGCGAAGCGAGGGCGAGTCGCTAGTAAACAATAAAAGTAAAATGTTTCTTATTATGTTTGTTTCATCAACTTTGTTGTTAGAGTTTCTAGGAATCTTTCATCATCATCACATATCTATATTTATTAATATATACTAGTACAATTATTAATTTAAGATTACGAGTAGATTTTAATTTAAATGTATTTAATTTGTGCGAAAAACACAAAACAACACACACACTTAGCGCATTCTAATAGATAAATTTTCTTTTTCGAATTTTTCGCTGATTTATTTTAATTTTAGGTTCCTGATTCTGAAGTTATATATTATGTATTATGTAAGGAAATGACATCATCATCATCATCATCATCATCAGCCCTTTTTAACGTACCACTGCTGGGCACGGGCCTCCCTCAGTACGAGGGGGATCAGGCTATAGTCCACCGCGCTGGCCTAGTGCGTGTTGGCGGACTTCACATGTCTTTCGAAAACTTGTTAGGTTTTCTCAGACATGCAGGTTTCCTCACGATGTTTTCCTTCACCGTAAGACAAGTGGTAATCATGATATAAATGATTCGCACATGAAAATATCAGAGGTGCGAGACCTGGATTTGAACCCGCTTCACTCGGTTATCCAAGCGACGCGTTACCGCTGGGCTACCACTGTCTGTAGGAAATGTGACATATGAATATCTAAACTTTATGACGAAAAATTGACAGTCTGTTTCCATTTTATTTTACTTAATTACTACTCTTCAAGACGTTACTTATGTATAAACTAGCGACTCGCCCTCGCTTTGCTTGAACTTTTTCCTAGATTTAGCACAGGCACAGCCACAGGATCCGCTAGTTATGCATTTAAACTTTCCTCTTGAATCACTCTATCTAATAAAAAACCGCATCAAAATCCGTTGCGTAGTTTTAAAGATTTAATCGTACAAAGGGATATAGGGACAGAGAAAGCGACTTTGTTTTATACTATGTAGTGATGAAAAATCATAGTAAGGTTATGTTTTCCAACAAATAGGCTACCTTACAAGCAACCAATTCCGTTAACACATTCAACAAACAAAGTAATCCCTTACGGCGAAAACTCGAAGCAAAATAAACGTTTAGTTTGGTTTGGGACCATCTGCCTCGTATGTTGACGTTAGAGCTTACTTACCTTCCTTACTCGAGTTATTTCTAGTAGTTTCTCATATTACCAAAATGATTTTTGGCTTTTGTTGCACATTTTTTTATCGTAAGTAGATGATGCTGAAAGAATTATTTTTTAATTTGGTTAAACAGACCATAGTCCTATATTCTACCGCCTTGACGATACAATAGTCTATAGATCCGAAGTTCTTGGGTTCGAGGCAGTTTGGGTCACGAAATGCTTAGTTTAAGGTTTTTTTTTGTTTATACAAATTTTCTGCAATAATCCATTCCGTGTTTTATATAATTTAGTAAAGGTGATCCTTTTACAGTGAGTCCTAAACTTGATCTTGATACTTTGTCATCTTTTCTATATATAAAGTAATAGAGAGTACACTTGTGTTTGCGTAGTAAATATATGTACAGTACGTTTACGCCGTAATACTTGTGTAAAATATCTTCTGCACTATTAGCTTCAGTGATCATTGTGCCAGAAATCTTCAAGGGTATTATATCATATGTTAATAAGATAATCTCATTAATGTATTGCAGGCATACATAACATAGATTATTACTTGGGTAAATCATACACCGATTTAGTACATCTACAGTACACATAACCAGTTCTTTGCTAGGCTCTGCCGCTGCCAGCTCTTGCGATCGACGATAAAAACTAATTCAATAAAACTTTAAAAAAGTATACAAAAAATAAAACTTTAAAAGAATGTACAAATTTGACTTAGTATTATCATTATATGTATAGCCTGCCTCCTGGTCCTGGGTTCGAGTCCCGGGTTGGGTCGAGTTTAGTTATTGAGTCTTTCTGTTTAGTAAGCCTCAGTAACAGCCCGGAGTAGCGAAGTTGGCGGTGTGTCACCCCCGTGCCTCGGAGGGCACGTAAAGCCGTCGGTCCTGCGCCTTAGCTCTCACTGGTCGTGGCGAACAGTCATCCCACCGGAGTATGAGAGTGATAGGAATAGAGAGTGCACTTGTGTCTGCGCGTAAACTTGTACACTATAATATCTCCTGCGCAGTTGGCCAGTCTCAATAAGATTTGTCGCCATGGCCGGAATCGGTCGGAGAACATTATAATATGTGTAGATGTCAAATATTATAACTATCTACATTCTACATGATAAATTTTACTAACCTGTCAATGCCGGCGTATTTACCACTAGTACTTACCACTGTAATTTACATCCTTACTATTTCATAAGCAAGACTACTTAAAATACAAGCTACTCACTATATTTATTACAATATGTCATCTGTAAAACCCAAGCCAATATTATTTCAAGGATATTTCACATTTCCCTTCCATACTGACAATATTCTTAACAAGCTCCCGCACCAGCGAGACGACTATAATAATTATGAACAAATAATTCAAAAAGATGATTGTTCTCCATTTTAATTAAATTCAATCGTAAAGTGTGCGGCGGTGGAAGATTTATAGCGCAATCTCGCTTATGAAAATAAAACGAAGTGTATTAAAGTCACTGCCTTTGTTTGTTTTACTACTATATATTTCGGCTTTAATCGACTTTTACACTTAACCTAGTGATTTACTTCAAGAATTTAATAGAGTTTCGAAATATTGCCTTTGCAACACGGGTAGTGATGATTTCATTTTTACCTTAGCCTCGTTAGATATAAAATTGATCATAGGCACATCGCTAATATAACTGAACAAGTCTTAGCTTGTACTTGTCTTCCCTTCTTTCTTGAAAACTCAAAGCTATATCTTTATACATTTTCAAAAATTTTAAGTATATTTCTAAGTATAGTCTCTACAGCGACCATAATTATTGTAAAACATTCGAAACGTCGGGGACGAGAAATCAAAATAAATTCTCGACAAAATCCGAAAAGATAGTTCGTTAAAATATTCGCTTAAACCTAAGAAAGTATTATGTATATGATGTATATAAGATGTAAGATTGAATTTATTCATTTCACTACGTATTATAAAATAAAAACTTCCGCCGCGTCTGTCTGTCTGTTCGCGATAAACTCAAAAACTAGTGCACCGATATTCATGCTATTTTCACCAATAGATGCGTTCTCGAGGAAGGTTTATGTATATATAATTTGTCAAGTTTTTAAATACATTTACTAGCGGAACCCGCGTCTTCGCTTCGACGAACCCGAGCGAAGCAAGGGTGAATCGCTAGTTGTATTATACATAAATGGAACAGGCTATAACGTTATTTTAGAAATACTAGATATCTTAAAAAGTAATGGTTGTTATACATTGATTTTAGACTTTTTAGGCCTTTATGGGTTAAATTACCCGTGAATCTATAAAACATGTGATTCGATGTAACTTATGTTATCTTACCGTAAGCCATGTAAGCATCTTAAAAGCTTTTTTACGACTTGATTACAAAAGATTGAGACTTTTATAGCTATTTCCTTACCTTTTTAGGTACATTTATTTGAAATATAATTTTATTAGGGAATCATCATCAAAGTTAGTGTAGCTTATGAGAAATAGTTAACAAACAGACAAACGTGCTCTTAGTTTGTAGTATTTGAATAATGGAAAGGTTTTTATTCTAGTCTTTGATAGCTTTGTTTAATTTTAGTATCATATTTATTTGGTTTCACTTAACAAAGCGTTTTTTTAATATAAAGGTAAATTTAATGTAGAGTCCAATATATATAACCTGGTAGAATGAATACGTTTAATTAAAACTTTAACTAATCATTCAAGGGGTTGAGAAAAGATATTGTCCTACAATAGTTAAAAAACAAAAAAAAGTGTTTTAATGACTGTAGAACGTCATCTTTGCATACAGTAAAATAATGACATAGCGTAATGTGTACATTAAATAATTTAAAAAGAGACTAATTGATTCGTATTTTGTGTTGAATATATACCCCAAACAAAATGTTATTAAAATATTATATGTTTTTCTGTATGTTCCTATACCTGCGTGCATTTCATGCAAAAAAATATTTCAAACGTACCCAAGGAACGAAGGCAAGACTCGAGCGAGGTCGCTAGTCGTCAATGAGTTCATTCCTTCAGTTTGACAATTGCAAGTGTAAAGGACTTTATTCTATTTTATGGGGCTTAACGTCATTATAATAAATGGCCCGAAATAACCTGAGACATTTCAGCTAAAATATGAAACGGTTAGAAAGAAGTTTATAACCTGTTATTAGATTTTACATTAATTTTACGTTATACGAGTATGATGATTTTTACGAATTTGACATAAAAATACTTCGTTGCATTAATCTATTTTTTATACTAATATAACCCGAAGTAAAACGAGTCGCAAATGGAACAATCTAACAATATAAAACAATTAAAAGCAAAACAAAGCTACAAAAAGTTAGGAAAAACATTAATTGTGCAAAACAGGAGTGTCATAAATCAAAGAGAATATAAGAAAATATTTTTACAAGCCACTAACGGTTCAGATTCTTCTCTCAATAGAAATGTTTACGTTTATCCCTGCAGTGTAAAAACTTTGACTCATTTATTTATAGGGAACTGAATGGCGTGTCATGGGACGCCATATTGGATGGTGTATTCAGTGTACGAGATTGGCGCTGTGAATAGCCCGAGGCCATAGAAGTAGCGTTTTAGTCAACTTTGTGTGGAAATATCAGTTTTTAACCGACTTCAAAAAAGAGGAGTTTTTATGTGTGATTACATGTTATGTAAAATAAAATAGTTACTTCACTAAAGTATATGTTAGGTTACTTGTGTGGCTTTTTTAATGTCAAATTCCTTACTATATTATTATTATGTAATTAATGATTATACATAATTTGTACTGATCTAATCAAACTACTGTCATAAAATATGAAAAATAGTATACCGTACATAATATTATAGTTTCAGGTAGAGAATACTGCATTAACCAAAGACTGTTAGTAAAGTATTTAACAAAATGTCAGGGAGTATTTATATATAAGTACTTGTGTGCTTGAAAGTGGTCGAAACTCGACCATACTCATTACATTTAAGGAAAACATACATAATACATATATAAATGAAATGTATCTATATGTATACAAAGTAAACAATGATATTTTTTTTAGCTAATAACAATAATAAAAAATTGGTTTAGAGTTTAGAGAAGAAAGGGTATTGAAAATTAAAAAAAAATACATTATTAAAATTATAATTTGCAGTCAATAAAAATATCAATATTAAAACGTGTATTTTAGTACATAAAAGGCAAAAATAATCAAAAAAATAATTTTCTATAACATAACAAAAAAACATAAAAAAAGTTATATAAACGCTGTTTTAATAACCGTAGTGTTAGGTCTACGTTCACAGTATCACTTGATTTCTTACTTTAGTGCTGGCATTGTAAAATCTATTCCATCAAGTATTCTATTGTAGGGTTTATTGCAATAACTCCACAATAGCTTATAGCATTTTCGTAACAATTTTGTAAGTTTGTAAAGAAATTTAGAACATCAACTGACGCAATCTTTTTAGTGCCAGACTGGCTTGTCAAACTTTCTGAGGACTTAATACTTTGTAGTTTGAATAAAGAATTGATATAATTTATTTTTTGACATGTAGTATAAAAGAAAATCGCTTCTCTTAAGCTTTCTTTAAGCTTTTTTAACCGTTTTACTCTTAGATCTCTTAAACTACGCAACGAATACTAATACAGTTTACATTAATACTATAGACAGAGTGATTCAATAATAAGGTTTCAATGCAAACTATAGTAGAAAAAACCGAAAAATATATATGAGTAGTTTCTAAGAAATATATGGTAATCGTTAAAAGGTATCTAAAAACAAAGACAAACGGAGTAAGGGTAAGTCGCTAGTGAATATTATAAACATAATTTAAACACACATTTTAAGCTTTTCTAAGTAATTCAATTTAGTCATGATGATCAGAAAGGTTGAATTTATCTCTTAGTTGAAATGACACAATATTAATTTTATACCGTCTTATAATATATAGCTATACTTCTAGTTTAACTAAATATGGGACATTATCATTGTTATATTATAACATATGTAATATGTGATTTATTGAAACAAAAACTCAAGTTGTTGCTCTGTAAAGAGTAATTTATTTTTTTAAAATCATACATCACTTTGATGAATTTGAGAACATTAATTACACTTAATTAACTTATAATTATTATTTACTAACCTGTAAAGAGAAACAACATTAAAAGCTATTGCTTCAAACACTATTCCTCCAAATCCAAAATATTTCCTTTACTTTAGTGTCGCTATCAACCTTAAGCGTGCCAGAGTGAACTTTCTCCCATCATAGACCACACACAAGTAGATCAGTGTGGCCACCACAGATAACACTTAGATAGATGACAACTCCAATCCAATGAAGAGCCAACAGAACTTCATTTACACATATACCGCCATATAGGCTTTAATCCTTGGCAAGAAAAAATATATTGTTGGAGAGATAACCTACACCCCACCCAGACACTTATTTAACGTTGCTCCTATTACGAGTATAACCGTAATATTAATGTCAAGTTCTGTATCTACTACGTATATTTCTTTTTTACGAGTTTAAAATATACATAAGCTAGCAACTCGCCCTCGCCTCGCTCGGGTTCGTCCCTAAATTTAGCACGAGCAAAGCCACGAGTTTCGCTTATACATATAAACCTTCCTCTTGAATCACTCTATCTATTAAAAAAACAAAGTAGTTTTAAAGATCTAAGCATACATAGAGACAGACAGACAGCGGAAAGCGACTTTATTTTATACTATGTAGTGATATTTACTATTCTAAAACCCCACTAAATTAGAAGTACATACAAAAACAAATTATATATAATAAAATGGAATTAAATTATTTTGTGTATAACAGACACGTTGTAGAAAAAGCTTTAGTTTTACTGAATAGTCTTTTCACAGAACTAGTGTCAAGTGTGTGACGGCGGCACTTACATTTTGAATATGAATTTAATTCGTTAGGTTTCCATTTTGTCTTTTGAAGATGCAATTCAGCTTTTCATATTGAAAAAAGCTCTTTAAATTAATCGCCCTTGTAATATACTATACTTTAATTAAGCTTTCAGCTTCAACTAATTCTTCGTAATTAGTTATGTATGTATCATCACTACATAGTATAAAACAAAGTCGCTTCCCGCTGTCTGTCTGTCCATTTGTATGCTTAGATCTTTAAAACTACGCAACGGATTTTGATGCGGTCTTTTTTAATAAATAGAGTAATTCAAGGGCAAGTTTTTAGTTTATCATTTGTGAAGTTTATGTATATATTTACTAGCGGAAACAGCGGCTTCTCTCGCGCTAACTTATGTATATAGTAGCGACGTATTCTACGATTCTACTATTCTACTACTACAACTACTACTATTCTAGAAAGTTTGTTTTCAATTCGTTTGTAAATCAATTTTTGAAATGTACAACCCTATTTCCTGAAGACATCACGCTGTGATTGCTCATTATCTTTGTTCATAAAGAAACTACGCTAGCAGAAATGAAGCAAAATGTATAAAAACAAGTTAATTACTGATGTAAAAAAGTTAAAAGTGCTGGCGATAGTAATAATAATTATTTATATTGTTAGTGTGATCTATATATTAATTATTTATACATAACAGATTTGAATTATTCGTGTGTTATTTAATATGTATGTGTGTCGAGGGAGGTTCAAGTATAAGAAAAGGATAGGAGAAAAAAACAGCTAAAAATCCTAAAGGTCAGAACCGTTACTTTTGTATGTTAAATTACTAACCGTTAAATCTAAGGATGAATTTGGGCGAAGCAAAGGTGAGTGGCAAGTAAGTAATGAAATTACATAATATTTGACTAAAAAGGGAGGTATAAAAACAAAACTAAGAGGGTAGTCAGTAAAAAGTGTGCTTGTTTATAAACAAGTAGCCTTTCCCGAGGCTTCGCTCGCGTTCTAAAGGCTGAAAATCAAAAGAAATAATTTTATTTCATTTTTGCAACATTTCTCATTGATGCTCCGCTCCTATTGGTCGTAGCGTGATGTCGTAGCCTTCCTCGATAAACGGACTATCCAACACAAATATAATTTTTCAAATCGGACCAGTAGTTCCTAAGATTAGCGCGTTCAACCAAACAAACAAACTCTTCAGCTTTATAATATTATTTAGTATAGACTATATTACGAAAACCAAATTCATCAATATTTTGCTACCTCTACTTTTAAATTATAAACGTGTGGACTTTAGAAGGTATGTAAGCTAACTATTACCAGGTAAACCTTTTAATGTGATCATAACTCACGGCGAGTTCAGGTATCTCGCACTCTACGTAGTAACGCCTATATTCACCAGTTAGTCCACAGCCTATAAATCATAACAGTGGACACAGCACGTATGTTACATATATGTATATGTAAATATTACTCCATAATTCGCTAAGCTGTATAAATTAGTTATAAAATATGTTGGGGGACATTATTATGTTGGGACATTATTACACACAGCGCCATCTAGTTCCGTGTTAAGCTACGAAGGAACCTTGTGTTACGGATACCATATAGTTGATATACTGCATATATGTATAAGTTTAAATACATACATAATATTATAAATATAAACACCCATGACTGGAGTACAAACATCAAAGTTTAACAAATGAATGACCCCAGCGGGACTCGAACTCGCGACCGCTGGCGCAAGAAAGCAAGACTGCGCCAAACGTGACGTCAAATAGAGTTTATAAAGTTAATGAGTGAGTGACCTTTTGCTTTTATAATATATGTATATAAATAAAGTTGAAGTGTCTGTTTGTAATTTCCAAATAACAGTATAATACTAAGTGCATATTGAATTACCTGTTTGGTATCTATAAGAAATACTTATTTTAATGTCTGTCTGATCCATTTGTTTGTTCCGGTTACCTTTAAACCGATTGGACAGATTTTAAAGGGACTTTCACTGAGAGATAGCTGATTTTATAATGTATAACATAGCCTACTTTCATTTTAGAAAAGGAATTAGGGTTTCTCAAAGTATTTAACGTACTACTTAAATGAATTTTGAATAAATCATTTATTGGATTATTTCCGCAGATTTATTTCTATTTTTAAAATTTGTTGAAAATATTTAAAAAAGTAAGCATAGTCTTTAATTCTCTCTGCAATATTGTGTTTGGATTCTTTACAGATCTAAAAGCATCGTTTAGGGTATTTCCACTTAACTGAATATCATCAAGCGAAACGTGATGCTAGAATTAGGCCAATTTTACACTACACTGGAATTTTGTGGTTATTGCGAAGTTTGATCTAAAACTAGAAATATGTATGTATGACGTATGTATGTATGTATGTATGTGTGTGTATGTATGTATGTATGTATATATGTATGTATGTATGTATGTATGTATGTATGTATGTATGTATGTATGTATGTATGTATGTATGTATGTTTGTATGTATGTATGTATGTATGTATGTATGTATTTATGTAATTTACTTTCTAGTAAGCTCGTTTATATGCTACCTGTCTTGCAAATTTATAATACTGGAAACAGATGAGAAAGCTAATGAATTTAAAGGCAACATAATAAACGTCTCATCGACTATTAAAAGCACGTATAAAGCTAAATAAAGCAACCAAAGTACATTATATACATTATACATTATACTTAAACTATAAAATATTTATAAATATAAGTATCTTTTCGGATTTTGTCGCGGATTTATTTGGATTTTTGGTTCCCGACGTTTCAAATGCTTTACAGCAAAAATGTCACGGGAGATACATATTTATTAACGTCAGGAACCAAAAATCCAAATAAATCCGCGACAAAATCCGAAAAGATAGTTTCATTTATAATGTCAAATATTCGCGTAAACCTAAGAAAGTATTATACAATACAATTTTTATTTATTAATTTACATACTAAAAATAAACATTTTAAGATAAACTTGCGTTTAATGCACCGTATTTTATATTATTTTTACAGTAAAAATTTCAAGATATCTCGGCTAACAGTGTCACTGCGGTTAGGTCAAGTGCTCTACGAGTAATAGAGTTTCATGTTTTCAATATTTTTAATAACATTTGGTTTACTGTACTATAATGTCAAGAGACTTCGAGCTGTCTGAGTAATGAATCCCTAACTATTCAGATGAAATTATTTTTATTACTGCAAAGTAAAAGAAGAGCCTTTCAATTACATACTAAAAAGTTCAGGTTTCAGTTTATTAAATTTTTAAGTATATTTGTAATAAAAATATATACAGTACAGTAGTATATCTTTTTCATAATTAAAAAAATCTTCATTTATTTCTTATTCTTAATTCGTTAGGCCTGCTTAAACTGTAAGACAGCTGGATCAATGTGTATAATATTTTTTTTTGGAAGTTTAAATAAATGAAAAAAATATTTTTTGTATTTATTATTTATAGTTAATATAGCTTATACTTTAGGATTTTCATGGAAACTTAAGATAGATTTTAGACTATTTGTGCAGCTAAATCTAGATAATAGGTCAAGTAGTTTTCATGTTTTATATAGAATTGATTTTGATTCATTAAAATTATCATATAAATCTTATTGAGAAATATAAGCTATCTAATATCAGCTAAGGTATTTAGGGTGAGGACATTAATACAGTAATAAACCACGATAGTATTTACATAATATGTCAATATATATTGTGGCTTTCTAGCCATTTGGTCTTAATAAAGCAGGGGATACCGCAGTCTTATATAAAGTAATCAGTTGTAAACCAATTTGTGAGGAATCTCTTATTCTATAGGACATAGAAAGATAAATGATCAAAACATTTATCTATACACTAGCGACTCGCCCTCGCTTTGCTCGGGCTCTTCCCTAGATTAAGCACAGGCAAAGCCGCGGGATCTGCTAGTTATGCATATAAACCTTCCTCTTGAATCACTCTTTCTATTAAAAAAACCGCATCAAAATCCGTTGCTTAGTTTTAAAGATTTAAGCGTACATAGGGATATAGGGACAGAAAAAGCGACTTTGTTTTATACTATGTAGTGATACAATAAAATTCTAATTTTCTAACTTAGTAGAATTTTTATATTGAATAATCATTTAAATAGTCATTGTTATCCAAACAAAAGCCGAATCTTTAGTTTTTAGCATTTTTGTATGTCTGTCTGTCGGTCAATATAACCATAACCAGAAAACCATTGGACAGATTTGGATAATGATGAACTGGTTGTGGTTATCCAGGTCAACTTTATACTTATTACTGTGGGGAAAATATCTAATTTCTGAGAAATCTACGGGTTATTAAAACCTAATAAGTTAACATATAAAAGGGTTTCTCATTTTGACTTAAGCAGTAAGATTTTCATTAAATATACCTACAAATATACATACTGTGTCTTAAAAATAACTTTCATCACGTATTTAGTTCATCAGACTATAATCCACTTACTAAAGCACTTAATCACGCTGCTTGAAGTGAAAATGTTAAAAAACCTAGATTCCTCCATAACGAGACAGCGTCGTGTCTCTGGTCTCATTTTACTTGACAAATTGCAGACTACACGAACGGCTTTGAAAATTGAATTTTCATCAATAACGTGGAGCTACGAAGCTATGTGATGTGGTTGTTTGAATATAATTTTATTTTATGAAAAGTCAATGTTCTTTTCAGAAGATCCATATTGGAAAATTGGTTTTATAAAATAATTTAGTCCACTTGCTCGCATTTGGTTTACAAAGTGGGACTTATTTGGATGTAATTTAGTGCAGATCAACCTAGAAAATAATAGTTGCAACGCGCTCAGTTAAATAGCCAAGTGATTAAGGTTAGGTTTACATCTGGATCTCGCACCTCTGATATTTTTATGCGAATCAGTTATGCAAACCAGAACCAACCCACAATGGTGGTTACATTGACTTAAGTACACAGATAGGTCCACAATTGCATGATTTATTAATGCTAAAAAGATCAAAGCTATCTACATATTCTATAAAATTATAAAGGTATTTTGGGAAAGAGGTTTATACAAACTTTGTATACAGTTTTTATGAAAATCGATCATATCAGATCACAGAATGACTTTTTTCGTTCTGTGGGTTGGTTCTGGTTTGCATAACTATGTCCCATTTATAATATGACTACCATTTGTCTTACGGTGAAGAAAAAACATTGTAAGGTGGGCTAAGAAAACCTAGCAAGTGTTCGAAATATATGAGTGTAGTCCACCAAGCCACAGTTGGTCAAAGTGGTGGACTACGATAATCTTCTACGTATTTAAGGTTGGCCCGTACCCAGCAGCAGGCTGGCCCAAGATCACAGACAGCATTTAGACCTCGTACACATAATATTTGATTATAAATGTACCATATCAAATATATCGAAATCCATGGATGTTCCGAGAAAGGAATTTTCATAGAAATATCTCGCTGCTATCAGTAGTAATCATGTCGAGTTACATGATAATCTAACAGGAAATTTTCGTATGGTATTTGAATTCTTGATGTATCGTATCTTACGAACATCTTTGTTCTTTGTGACTGCACAAGGTTATCCTAAGTCTAAAAGTAGGGTTTAGTGAATAAAAATGTAAGAAAACTTTAATGTATAATTACATTATTCCGCTGGAAATTTGTCTTCAATCCGAAAGGACGTTTTATTTTTTTAGCTACGTATTACCACTTCTACTTGAAATTGTATGAGTATCGGTTAAGTAATTTTGGAAAAGGGATTAGTGAAAAGTTAAAGATTAGGAAAACATACGTATAATATCATTTACTTCATTTTAATTAAAATTTAAGGAACTATAAACTGACTTTCTCAAGATCCCAATTGAAATATCAAACTTCTTATCAGAAAGATCCTGAATTCAGGGAACATAATAAGTATTTCCAGCTTTATAGACAGCTTCGCACATTGAATAATAATTAGTGTCATTTGTAAGCAAACCCGTACAACAGTCGAGTATACTTTATGAAGTACCGAATATCTTAGACTACAATTAATCATGCTGAGGAAGGAGATAAAAAGCTAAGGAAGAGATAACAAATTAGTATAATGTCTTAAAGAAGACGTCGCTTCACTAAATGTAAATGCAACTGGACGTGACCCCGAAAATTGAATTTTGTGGCAAGATGCTTGCAAATTTAATAGAATCTTCGCTGACGTAGACTGTACTTAAGTATTAGTTCTATCATACTCATATTATTAATATAATATATCATATCTTCTTAAAATATTTCTTACAAGTCTATTTAAGTAGTTAAATTATTATCGAAATCCGTCCAGCAGTTTTTACCGTTTTAAAACTCGTAAAATAGTAGAAATGTTTAAAGTAAATTGTCTGCGTTGGTTGAATTTGATCAGGAGGTATGAAACTTGTAACGAAGGTAGATGAAGAGGAATAGAAAACATTGGCAGATTGTGTGAGACAGGATATGAAAGAGAAAGGGGTGAATGAAGTAAAGGGGAGAGTCGAAGATTTCCTTTAGATTTAGAGAGAGACAAGCGCACTCTCTATTTCTATCACTCTCTTTCTCCGGTGGGACGACTGTTCGACTCGACTAAGAGAGACTCGACTAAGTGGCGCGCCTTGGGGGAGGCCTATGTCCAGCAGTGGACTGCAAAAGGCTGTTGATGATGTTGATGATGAAGAGAGAGTGAGAGCTAAGGCGCAGGACCGACGGCTTTACGTGCTCTCCGAGGCACGGGAGTGGCGCACCACCTACTTCTCGACTCCAGGCTATTACTGAAGCTTACTGAACAGAAAAACTCAATAGTTAATAATGAAATTTGGCCCGACCCGGGACTTGAACCCAGGACCTCTCGATGTATAGTGTACAGTACATGCTAGCCACTACACAACCGCGTCAGTTAGTCTTAACTCAATCACTCTAGTCGGTTTTATAATTTGGGCTTCGTGCTCGAAATATATATTATACATATACCTACATATACTTAACTAATGAAAATAAACAATACCCTTATTTTAACATGGAAAGCACGTAAAACAAAAAGTTTAACTGGGTATGTAGTCGAGTTAGACTCTAACATTGAACTACTATTGAAAATTACAAAGTTTGTAGGTGTATGTTTGTTTTTCACGTTAACACAGTTAAGCTAATTTTGATTAAATTTAGTTTAAATTTCATCAAATAAGGAAAGGCTTACTAACTACGCAGTAACATACACGAGTTCATTCAGGAGTAACTTATTCATAACTATTTTTAATAGACAGACGGACAAACATTATTTCTATTGGTTTGGCATAATACATTGTTGGTGAAATAAAATATACGCGTATCTTTACTAATATTATAAAGCTGAGGAGTTTGTTTGTTTGTTTGGTTAAACGCGTTAATATCAGCAACTACTGGTCCGAATTGAAAAGTTCTTTTTGTGTTGGATAGTCTGTTTATCGAGGTAATAGGCTCGTCACATCACGCTACGAACAATTGGAGCGGAGCATCAATTAAAAATTTTGCGAAACCGCGAAAAAAATATTTCTTTTGAATTTCAGCCTTTAGGACGCGAGTGGAGCCACGGGAAAAGCTAGTTATGATATAAATCAACATAATATTTGGAGGGATTATTAACATATTGAACATGTGAGTGTGTAAAAAAATCTGTTAACTTAATATAATATTTCGATACAAAATAGCATTAAATTGGATCGGACTTAGGCAACCTTTGATCTTCACCCCCATTTCCCAAGCGAGTGAAGCCGCAAGCAAAACCTAGACATAAATATGATATAACTTTAAAATTCTTGCTAAGGTTCGAGTTCTCATTTTAATTAAAGTCACGTCTCTTTAACGCTTCGCAATTTATTTTGCATAGTTCATTTTAATCTGTAATTAAAATTTATAAGATTATTTTCTTAGATACTAAC
Organism: Boloria selene; assembly: GCA_905231865.2. NCBI lineage: Eukaryota > Metazoa > Arthropoda > Insecta > Lepidoptera > Nymphalidae > Boloria > Boloria selene. The sequence continues at coordinate 1,658,714 of HG993149.1, forward strand.
GACTCACTCTCATTTTGCTCGACTTCGTCACGTTTTTTCTCGTCACGATTTTCTCGTGATGCGATCACAGACATATAGACAGACAGAGAAAAACGAAAACTATAGACTTGAAGGTCGATAAAAATGATTACTTAAATAATATTTTTCAAAGAATATTTAATGTACAGATGTTGACTGAGGACTTTATATTATGTACGAGTATAGATTAGTGTTGCTTAACTTTATCGCTTGATTGATCGATCGAGCTCATTTTGAACGAAGTGTGTAACAGCCCCTTGCCCTGCAGTTGGACGTTTGAAGAGTTCTGAATATTCTATAACTTAAACAAACGTAAAAGCAATATGTATAGTTTACAATAATTAAAGAACAAAAAATATGAACGTCTAATTAACTAGTTTAAGCCGTCTTTTCCTATCGCTTTTGATTTTGACGAAAAAATCACTGGCAATTAGCTATTATTATGAGGAATTACTAAAGCGGTTTTATTTTATGTTTTTCCATTCAATTTTGATATAATTCGTCTAATGCAAAAGAATTCTCTTTTGCATATATTATTTAGTGGTAGTGCCATGCTTGTTACCTTCGGGTAGCAACCGAATGGGCCGGCACGCCCCGTATAGTTCATTAGTACCACTCTCTCACAGAAGACCGGCGTGAAGTGGCAGCTACGCTGTCGCGTTTCGTCCGGTGAGTGAGAGTCCGGGAGGCCCACTCTCCTTCCCCCTCCCTCTTCCCTTCATCCTCCGCCTTCGTTCCCCCCTCCCTCCCACTTCCCTCCCTCCTCCATCCCTCCCTTTCCTGAAAGGCCGGCAACGCATCTGCAAGCCTGGCTTGCAGATGTCCATGGGCGGAGGTGATCACTTCCCATCAGGTAAGCCTCCTGCCCGTTTGCCCCCTTAGTACCATAAAAAAAAAAAAAAAAAATAATGCGTTTAGGGTTCGAGTGACCTAATTTATGTAACGAAATAGCTCGTAGATATCAAAATTGTTAAGATTGTTTTATTAAGAAATGGTGTATTGATCTAACAGTAATATCTATGTATATTGCATATTAAGTGTTAAATAATACCTACGTAATCATTTTAAATATTAAAAATATCACCTACTTAAAGTAGCTAGAAAAACATAATAAATTAAAATCTAAGCTATAACTTATTATTTTTATAATAAATTCTATAAGCTCGTTAAAAAGAGCACGTTCTCTTTAAATTGCATTTTATGATCAAAAACATGAAAATTAGCAATCTACGTAGTGAAAACCTACTTGTTAACAAATTGCCTTAGTAAGCTTCAAACATGTTCAAGATTTTTTAATAAGCACATGATAATTCACATGGTATATGTTGAAACAAGTGTAGGCGCATAAAATATACTCAGCTCGGACTCATGGCACGTGATGCTGTATACATCTATTTTAAGGCCAAGTAGATACACATTTTTTTCCTCTATCAACGTACATTGCTGGTTTTTCACAAAAAGAGGTAGAGAAATTAAATGTAAACGCGTAATGTATGCGAAAATTATGACATTTTCTTGCTAGTATACGGGCTGTAAACGTAATAGTGTAGATATTGCTCCCACAAGCTAAGTGTCAAGTCTTACAGACCGTGCCTGGAATAATAAACACGGGTTCTTTACAATTTCGTACCGTACGGCTTTGTTGAACAAGCGGCAAACCGTAATTTCAATCCTATCGCGTTTTAGACCTTGCTCGAAGAATTTTCTATCTATTCAATGGTTATGAGAACTTCTATGACGGCATTTGTTTTTATTTTTTGATTCTTAAACCGATCCGTTTATATAATTTTATTTTTTTAATACTTGTAAAAATATTTGACTTATATGTACACATTTTTTATTTTATTTAGACTCTTATATTATACAACGAAGGGGTTGCTCCCGCGGCCTACCCTGCTATAAGAGAATTACCAGTAGCCTTCATGGCACACTGACGTAAGGTAGCAAAAAGATCGAGTGATAAGTAGCCTGAGTCATAGAAATTCTATAAAGCCATACCATATATTTTTTCTCATTTTATTTCTTGTATCGTTGGAATTGAATGATGATGTAAAAATTTCGAATAATTTCGTATGTATACGAATTAATCGTAATTAATAATAGGATAGGAAACTTGTCTTGTGATATTTTTAGTAAGTAAGTTATTTAGTAATCAATGGTGAAGCTTAAGAGAATGTACGTGTTTCGTCACAAATTTCGCCCCTTTCGAAGTAGAAGAGTAAATAACCACACAACTTTGCAATCTGCTATCTTACACAAATATAGAAAATAATCCCCATCACTGATAGAAAAATCTGCTGCTGTAAATAAATAAAAAACCATAAACAACAATAAAGAGGTTTCAACCCTTATATTTTTTATACGTACAATTACTTTCATAGCATCACAATAGTTACCAAGTTTGAGTAGTAATTCCCAAGCATTTATTCTCTACTTCTATACAATTGTTTCGCTTCGTTGAATGGAAAAACGCCCTTCGTAATAAAAGCATTGGCGGTGTATAAAATATTATATGTAAATAGTTTTTGTTCTTATAAAAGTATATCATAAAATGCTTTAACACGTGGTTAAAGTCTTATATCTGATAGATACTGGTTAGTACACCCTCCAGGGGTGGGTACACCCTCTGGGGGAAAATTTAAATCATATCTTAAGTAATAAATTAACACAAGGATAATTTATTATCAGTAATACTTTCTTAAGTTTACACGAATATTTCACATTATAAATGTGGGGAACCAAAAACCAAATAAATGTAAATAAATCCGCGACAAAATCCGAAAAGATAGTTAGTTTCATTTATATTATCAGTACTTACCACGCGAGTGGAGCCGCGGGACAACTTAGTTACATAATATATGCTTTTAACTCATAACAAATAATTTTATAGAAAGATAAAAAAATATATAGTAAATAATAATAGACTGAGTACACATAACCCTCCTTCTGGCGCTGTCGGGTAAAGAGCAAACTATCATGAAGAGCGTTAAGTTGACATACTCACGCTATAAGTAAATAAGGCACCTCGTATCCGTCATTTTGTTTTTAATGATATCTATATTCTATTACACTATCAAAATTGGTTAAGCCATTTAGTAGTTGCGAGAGAACATACATTCTGACATACGAATACATAACTCTCCTTTGGGCTTAGCCGTAGTCGTGTAATATTTTTTTATGGTAAAAAGGGGGCAAACAGGCAGGAGGCTCACTTGATGGGAAGTGATTACTTCCGCCCATGGACATCTACAAGCCAGGCTTGCAGATGCGTTGCCGGCCTTTCAGGAAAGGGAGGGAGCGAGGAGGGAGGGAAGGAGTAGGGAAGAGGGAGGGGCAATGAAAACGGAGGATGAAGGGAAGAGAGAGGGAGGGAGGGAGAGGGAGGAGGGAAGGAGAGTGGGCCTCCCGGACTCTCACTCACCGGACGAAACGCGACAGCATAGCTGCCACTTCACGCCGGTCTTCTGTGAGAGAGTGGTACTATACGGGGCGTGCCGGCCCATTCGGCTGCTACCCGAAGGTAACAATCATGGCACTACCACTTCAAAAAATATTAGCTTTATAAATTAGTTACGAGTTAAATTTTACTAAATGTATTGGTAGATACGTATATAAAAAATCTGTGTGTATGGCAATCTAGCATTGAACTAATTTATTTAAGGTTTCAAATATTTTTTGGTTGTTTATATCACAAATTCCACTCCACACCGCACTTACTACCCGCCACAAAGCGAACCAACTTTTTAATTACGTTTTACTTACATTTAAATGAAAAGTATACCATTCGCTTAAAGTTCAACGGCTGTCTGGCGTGATACGTCTATATTTTAACTATACTACCTAGTACCTAGCCTACCTACTAGACCTTGTTAAGTGCTTACAGCTTAATGGCAAGGTGTAGTTATAGCAAGTATGTATAGCTACACATATATTACGGATTCGAGTCTTTGGTCAGTTTAATTTAGTTGTCAAGATTTATATAGTAAGTTGGCGTTTGTATTCACCCCAATGCCTGGGAAAGTACGTAAAACCATCGGCCCCTACACCTTAAATCTCATTGGTTGTGTCGACTAGTTGTCTCACCAGAGAATGAGAGTGATAGGAATAAAAAATGCACTTGTGTCTACTTGTACACTTATGCACTACTTTAAATTGACCGCCAATGGTCTGAATCAATCGGGAGGACATTACTATTATTACAGCTGGAGATTTAGGTTTAAAAATATTAAATGGTCAGGCCAAATATTGCAAATCTGTGTTCGTTTAAAAGTTGTACTGAACCTTCGTAGATGGTGACACAATATTATATTATTATGAAATAATAATACAATTTATACATTTGTAAATGATAAAAAGTTAAAAGTTACGGATTTATCCCTAGTTTCTCTTAAAATAAATCCACTTTTCAAACATTCTCTTGTAATTTAATTATAAAGGGAAAAACAATTTGTTTTGTAAAACATGAAGGAGCAATGTATTCACGGCTAGAATACACTTCAATGCCGGACGACTCCGCGATCGAGCTTTTAAAGCTAAACGCTATTGTGAAATACACACAGATGTCAAGAACTAAATAATAAATTATTACAATATTTCTTGCAGTGGTAGCTCAGTGGCAACGCGTTTCCTTGGGAAATCGAGTGAAGCGGGTTTAAAACCTAGGTCAAAAATCACGAATTGAATCACTTTAGTTACCTAATTACCACTTGTCTTCCAGTGAAGGAAAACATCGTGAGGAAATCTGCACGTCTGAGAGAACCTAGCTTCGAAAAACATATGTAGTCTGTCAACCTGAATTTGGCCAGCACATTTGACCCCCTCGGAGCTATACCCTACCGAACAAAAGAAAAATTTTTGAAATCGGCCCACAGACGGCGGAGAAATCGGTGAACATACATAAAAAAATATATATTATATACAACGGAACATATAACCTCCTCCTTTTTTAAAGTCGGTTAAAAACGGTTGAGTACATACACATACGTACACTTTAGTAATTTTATTAGTAGATTTTCTTTAAAGCTTAAGAAGTTCTTTAAAGCTGTGTGTTTCGGTGGTTTTGTTAAGCGACTAAGCGCTCGCCGTGTATTGCACTCGTAAATGTAGCGTAGCATTATGTAAATGAAATACAAGATAAGGCGTACATCCAGATACTGGCGGTTGTCTCAGTCCCTTTCATTGTGGAATAACTTTGCTACCAAGAATAATGTATTATAAATCAAATGCTAAGTGCGAGTTAAAAAGCAATTACATTAACTTTAGTTTATATCTATACATTGGCGTTTACATTTTTTTTGTAGATTTAAATAATAGTTTACTTCTTCTCGATCTTTTAATGAAGATTTTAATTAATTGACTACTTGATAAATTATCGCTCGTTTAAGACGTAATTAAAAGAATCTCATTCAAAATATACATAAGTATTATTAGAACTTGAACAATCTTTCAATATCACACAAAGTTTAATTTTTGGAAAATGTTTTTTTTAAGACATAGATCTCTCCTATTATCTGTCCCTATTGTAGTAACAAAACATCATACATTCTATTCAAGTATGAATTTAATAAAAACCTCCTTTTCTCTCTGACTCTCGCTCTTACTCACTTTCTTTATTGAAGTATAACTTACTTCATTGTCTGATTCAACATAATACTTTCTTAGGTTTACGTGTATATGTTACATTATAAAAGAAACTATCTTTTCGGATTTTGTTACGGATTCAAATTTTTTTTCATCAAAACTTCGGAAACTAAAAATCAAAATAAATCCGCGACAAAATCCGAAAAGATAGTTTCATTTATGTCTGATTCAAATTAAATTATTAAAACAGTGCCTGTTAAGCGGTGACTCTTAAAGCCACATCTTAGCTAGACCGCATGTATGACCTCAAGTTCAATATAAACTATTGTTATAAACTATAGTTGAGCTGCAATACGAAGGATATTCCACTCGCTTCAACCGCATCCAAGAGATGCAAGATTAAATTATTCAATGTACATAGTAGTAAGTTCGTAATATTTCGAAGAAAACCATCATATATTTTAAGGATTTATTTGGATTTTTGGCAATTATGCTCATTGGATATGTCGTTCATTCGTAGCGACAATGTATCGTTATAGCAGATAAGTCTTTCTTTCAAATGTTTACAATTCTAAATAATAGAAAATCTTACAATGTTTTAAATCTTGATTTTATTTTTTTTTATAAGAGATCTAAGAAAGTACTTTATTCTGTTGATGTGTTTGGCTAAGTTTATGGGTACTTGCTATGCCAGTGGTCTCGGGTTCGAGTCCCGCTCGCGGCCTTCATGTGTGTAATGTGGCCTCGGCGTTAACTATGGTAAAGATGGCGGTGTGTGTTAATTTCGCATATTTATTTATTTGTTTGTTTATAATAATTATATAATTTTGTTGCATTAGAAATCATTATGCCTTTATCTTACAAATGTACTACATGAGTTTACGAGCTCTTAATTTTTTTTATTTCTAATTTTTAAGGGACTTTTGTTCTTCTAGGATATGTCAGTCCCATCGTATCTTAATCTAAAAGAGCTCTTAAATGCTTCGTAGTGTTCTACGGAACTATAGATTCAATGAACGATAATATGCCTTTAATTCTTCAAAAGAATGTACAAGCACTAAAACTAAATAGAGAAGTTATAAACGTGAGAACTCGTTAAAATAATTCGATTACAATCTTCACTCGAGTGGAACGCTTGTTGGGTTCATACTAAAAGATCGAAATCAAATGAAAAACAGAGTGTACACTTGCGTTATTTTTGGCAACAATTTAAATATTAAATTTGTGTATCAATTCTTATATATATCTTATCTTTACATAACATTCAATTTTTCCAGTAAAAATTGTAAAACAACTGAAAACCCAACTTTCCCACTCTCTTGTAAATGTTGGAGATATTGTTAAATCTTCCTTCTTCCAAACTTCGAAAAATTGATTTTCCACACGATGTTTTCCCTCACTGTAAGACAAGTGATAATCATGTTAGAAATTATTCGCACATATTTCTGAGGTACGAGACCCAGATATGAACCAAGTTATCCACTAGGTACTACACCATTATCTCAAAAACTAAATTAAATAAACTATTCAAATAAAATATAAAGCTTAATCGTATAACATTTATAAAGTAACAAATTAAGTGTGCACACGCTCTAATTGGCAAAAACAATTTTTAAATAAAGCTGCAGTTATCGGAATCTTAATTAATCCGCACTTTGCATGCGAGGCAATTTTACAGTGCAATCTTCTGAGATATAAAAATGAAAACAAAATGCCAATACAGATACAACTTTTGTAATTAAAACATAGGTTTTTTATAGGAAGCTTTAAATTATTGTTTAAGGAAAAAATCGTTTAGTTATTTTAGTAGATTTTCATTGTTATAATTGTACTATTATTATAATGGAAAATACAGTTCTTTTTTTTATGGTAAAAAGGGGGCAAACGGGCTGGAGGCTCACCTGATGGGAAGTGATCACCTCCGCCCATGGACATCTGCAAGCCAGGCTTGCAGATGCGTTGCCGGCCTTTCAGGAAAGGGAGGGATGGAGGAGGGAGGGAAGTGGGAGGGAGGGGGGAACGAAGGCGGAGGATGAAGGGAAGAGGGAGGGGGGAACGAAGGCGGAGGATGAAGGGAAGAGGGAGGGGGGAAGGAGAGTGGGACTCCCGGACTCTCTCTCACCGGACGAAACGCGACAGCATAGCTGCCACTTCACGCCGGTCTTCTGTGAGAGAGTGGTACTAATGAACTATACGGGGCGTGCTAATTTTGCTAATGCCAGCATTATGCGCCAGTTTGACTATTATAATTCTGTATTACCAAATATCGACTTAATAGGTAGCCATGGTATTTTCATTGAGAGTACGAGTCAATTTCTTTTGATCTATTAACTGTAGGTTCTTTGTTATTGTTTTAAATAAGTGTAGACAGTTAATGATTAGACAGCTTTTTTGTAAAATTCATGTGCTCGGCACGGACTTCCCTTCAATTCCAAATTAATTGGGTTAACATCTTTTACTCTGGTCATGTAAGGGACTAGATCAGACTGACACTAAAGCTTTCAAACAGGATGATTTCCTTAATCAAGAGAAACAAGAGTTGATAAACATTTAAAAAATAAATAAATAAATGTTGGGACATTATTACACACAGCGCCATCTAGTTCTGTGGTAAGCTATGAAGGAAGCTTGTGTTACGGACCAGTTTGTTGATATACTACATAATAAATAATAATAATCAATAATAAATAAGCCTTTATTGCTGTCAATTGTCACAATACAATACATGGGTGGGTAATTTTTCCAACAACAGCTTGTCCTTCGATATAGGCCTCCTCAAAAAACTTCCATCTATCTCTGTCTTTTGCAATTCTAATCCATTTTGGATTCTCTTTTGAAGTCATCTTCCCAGCGCTTCATTTGTCAGCCCTTCTTTTGCCATCCCTGGGGGTACCCACAGGGATATACTACATATATAAGTTTAAATACATACATATTATAAATATAAACACCCATGACTAGATTACAAACATTCAAGTTTAACAAATGAATGCCCTCAGCGGAACTCGAACCGGCGACCGCTGACGCAAGAATGTAGGGTCTCTACAAACTGCGCCAAACGTGTCGTCAAATTGGTCGACATGTCTTAGAATACCCTGAGTTTGAACCCGCTTCTCTAAGCGTTAGCAATTGGCTACGTTTAGATTATTTGGCTGTATAAATTAATTTTAAGATTGTATTTCACGAGTCGATTCACAGTAACAAAGACAAAGATGTCACACAAAATTCATTAATTTGAGTGAGACAGACGCCTTCATATTAAAAATCGTTTACAAAACTGTTTTTTCGAGTGAGACAAATTTCTATTTGTTGTTTTAATGAAAATATCTCTGGAACTACTAGTATTATTAGTTAAATTATATATTTTTATATTAATTATGTTATGTTTATGACTAGTAGACTATTTAACTTTAAACTGCAGTTTGAAAGTTACGAGTTTAAGGTTTCAGTAGAGAAGTGTGTGTTATTACACTAACAATAATAACCCATAAAACTTGTTTTAGGCATCTTTTATGCAACACTAGCTGACCCGGCGAACTCTGTTCCGCCAGAATACAAATTACTGATTATTGATTACTTAACCATAGACAAAATTACGTTTAACTGTCATTTCCGTTTTGTTATTCCATGTCAGATGCTTTTTTGTTATACCACATTTTATAGTGACTTGTATTCTCTTTGACGTTTTATGTCGCGTCACAAGGGAACGCAGTCGAACGGGATAAAAAGTATCCTATGTCCTTTGTCTTTGTCTATGTCTTTGGGTTCTAAGCTACCTCCCCACCAATTTTCAGCCAAATCGTCTCAGCTGTTCTTGAGTTATAAATAGTGTAACTAACACGACTTTCTTTTATGTATATCTAGATATCTAGATACTAGATAACATAGTTGTTAACGAATGACAACTTATGGTAATAGGGTGAAATGGTTCTCTGCCATATATTAAGCCGTGAGTGAAAGAGGAGGAAAACATTTTCCAGAAATATTGAGGATTACTTCATATTGTTTGAATGTCATTTGTTTATATTTTTTTCAGTTAAATTTCAAAGGTAAATAAAGGTTAAGAAGAAATACGGCAAAGTAAAGAAAAGTGGGGTAAGTTCTCAGTGTATGTGCATCTAGTAGAGTTCTCAGAAACTGAATTAAGATAAAACTATTCGGTACTGCATATGTTAGTGAACTGCCAAAAGAGAATTTCGTGAACCAAAATCACATCTGCTGAAGCGTACTTTGAATTATAATAATTCTACAGCTCATATACGTAAAACTCTTATCTTATTATTAATATAATAAATAAAATTTTGGATGCAAATGTATTTTTTGTTACTTAATCATGAAAGGATGTTTAGTCGTTTCTGGATGACATTTGCACAGATAGATTATAGTCTATAATAGCACATAGAGAAATTCTATCCCTGAAATATTTACGGAACCCATGGGATAGAAATGTTTTTTATGGGAATGAACCATGCTTTTTGTATTTCTGGTATTTAGTTAATCAGTGTACAATACTTCATCCAAATAAGTTCATCCGTTTCAGATTAAAGGAGGAACCAGCTTAACTACAAATTTTCATGATTATAGTAGTGAATCAAATAAATCATAACGAAGGAAAAAATGAAAGATAATTCAAAAGTCTAATATTATTTTATAATACCAAATACAGTTAATATGTTCATATTTTATTAGTATTACTATCGATACTTTCGTAAATATCCTACTTAAAGTTAGAATAGTCCCTCTTTATCGTAAATACTATCTGGCTTAAAGAATTTTGCTATCCCTATAAAGATATGATGTAATAGAATTGCTTGGTTTTATCAAAAACTAAATCTCTATTCATTTCAAATATTTTATATTATTGTATTCGCAAATAATTTTGTTGATTTTCTTATATCAGATTTGGAGATTATAAATGAAACTATGTTTTCGAATACAAAACTAATTTTACGGATAAAAAATTTTCGTCGCTGTACAATTGCACTAAAGTAGGTTCCTACCTTATAAAATTACATATTTTTGGAAAATTATGGGTAGACTCTGACTTTAACAAGTGGGTAAATAAACCTCTAAAACGTCAAAAACCTATGTCTCTCTCGCAACCATCTTTGCTGTAAAATATCAAAATAAATCTGTGACAAAAACTAAAAAGATAGTTTCATTTATAATGTCTAATATTTCGTACACATAAGAAAGTATCATTTGGGAAGTGAAGTTAATATTCAGTTCTTCACACTGGTAAGACAAAAATTAGATAGTACGCATGAAATTTATAGGATGGACTGTTTGAGGCACAGGAGATGAAGCGCTACTAGCTCCCTAAATCTTCTTACTATCGAAAATTGATACAATAATCCACTCATACTTGGCCCGACCTAGGGCTCGAACCTAGGACTCAGGTTTTGCAGCTGTCTAATACATAATTCGACATCCAGTAGTACAGAAAGCCAGTCAATGGCATTAAAAAAATAATGAATAGTCAGCCTGTTAAGTCCAGTGCTTTAACGCAAGTCATTCTATAAAATAAAGAGTGGAAAAAATATATAATATTTTTAGCATACATTAGTATAATTCTAAATAATAGTTACGTTATACTTTTTCCTGGATTATTACGATTTGGTTGATTTTAAACATCCTGTATAATATACGTATTGACATTTTATCGATGTACTGTATTTACTAGGTAAATGGAACCATGGGCTTAAAAAAGCTTATTATGGATTGAAAAAGCGGCTATTGAATATATTTTATGGAATAAATTTACAATTGATGTCGTACCGCAAAGATCGCGACTTGTTAACAATCTCCACATATAGTCAGCGTTTTAGCTCAATATTCCGCATTGTATTCTTCGAGCTATTCATATTTAAATACAAGATTGTGCTAGCTCACAATTTCAAGCAGTGTTGGACCAAAATTGTCAAGGCTATCTTATGCTAGGTATTGAAAATTTATGTTTAAAATGTCTACCTATAAATATTTTAGTATGTATGTAGTTATATAATATTTTAGTGTAGCTTCCTTAGATTTAGCTGTTTTTGTGGGATTAGAAAGTAAAACATGTAACGGCAAATGATAAATTTCACATAATGCATTAATAAAAACTAAATAAAAACATAACTATTCTATTTAGCCGTTTTTATAAAGTCTCACAGGGTATCTACCATATCAGTCCATGGAGAATCAAGCCGTTATCCACCATGCTAACTAATACCTAGCAAACCTTCTCTCAAACATGCAGGTTTCCTCACGATGTTTTCCTTCACCGTAAGACAAGCGGTTATCTTATTAAATGTGAATATAGCAGGAAAATTATATCATAGGTGCCCGACCTGGGATAAAATTCCGTAAGTAACGATTGCCATTTTCTCAGGGATCAAACAATTTGTAGAGTTCCTACTTTCTTGCGCCAGCGGTCGCGGGTTCGAGTCCCGCTGGGGGCAATTATTTGTTAAACTCGGATGTTTGAACTCCAGTCATGGATGTATATATTTATAATATGTATGTATTTAAACTTGTATATGTAGTATACCAGCTATCTGGTATCCATAACATAAGCTTCGTAGCTTATCACGGAACTACATGGCGCTGTGTGTAATAATGTCTCCAACATGTCCCAACAATTGATTATGTTTAAGCTATAATGAGTTAAAATAAGTATAGTATAATGTCCATAACATAATATATAATTTCATTCTACATGGTCTACAGAAACACAAAGACAGTCACTCTCATTCATTCATATTGTAATTTTACGGCTTCGTCTCAACAGAATGATTAACATCACGCCTTTATTGTCCATGGACGCGTTAACATAAAAATAATAAATGTATGAAGACTATGGAGATTTCATTTAATTTTATTTTTCGTTCAAATATCTGAATTGGGAAATTTTAACACTAAATAATTCTCAGAAATAAGATATTTTACTACAGTAAAAAATACCCTATATTTTTACCTGAATAGATAGCGTCATACAAAGTTTTATTAAAATATGTTCAATGGTTTTCTCATAATGTGGTCATAGACTAGGCCTCTATTTTGTAATAAAGACTATTTAAATAAAATTTTCCACATAATTCACGTACAAATTCGATTTAGTAACCATTTTAATGTTTTTGGATGTGCTGACTAACTAGTTATGTAAAAGGTGGTGATATGTTATTCTAAGCGATCGCTTGTATTACCGAGTGATAAGGGTTCAAATACGTTCCCTTCTATTTCTAATATTTTCATATGTTGGGACATTATTACACACAGCGCCATCTGGTTCCGTGGTAAGCTACGAAAGAAGCTTATGTTACGGATATCAGATAGTTGATATACTACATATATAAGTTTAAATACATACATATTATAAATACAAACACCAATGACAGTATGTAAATCATTTCTAACATGATTACCACTTGTCTTGCGGTGAAGGAAAACATCGTGAGGAAACCTGCAAGTTTCGGATATGTGAAGTCCGCCAACCTACGCTTGGCCGGCGTGGTAGACAGTGGCCCAGCAGTGGGACGTAAAAAAGGGCTAATAAATTCAACTCCTTAACCAGCTGATATGAACAACCTTACTTAAAAACTATCACATTAATAATTGTAGCCCACTTATAATATGTAAGTAGATAATTCTTCCTTAGGTTTACGCGAATATTTGACATTATAAATGAAACTATCTTTTCGGATTTTGTCGTGTAAAGTATTCGAAACGTCGGGAACCAAAAATCAAAATAAATCTACGACAAAATCCGAAAAATATAAAGATAGATTCATTTATAATAGATCATTCTTATTTTTCGTGATTGGAAAAAAGTTTTTTGACTTTTTTGTTCTAACTTTTCTGATAACTTTCAAAGTCTAGTACATAAATAAATTAGGTGTGATAGCTACTTCTTAAGTAGGATTGTGATCTTCAATAATAAATTATACCTCGCTGGAAGCTCTCAAAACTTTTAATACGTCTATCCCTAGGCAGCAATAGAGTTCTATGTATAGGTATAATAAAAACTAAACTGCCTAATTTAATTAAATGCTTTGAAAACTTATTTTTTTATGTTTTAAGATAAACGAAATGAAATTTACTTGAAAAATAGTTATTTTCATGTGTATAATCATTATTTGCACATCAAATAGAAACAACTAGTATATATTTACAATACATACCTATATTATGAAAGACTTACAGTCGTCTTACGTCTTTCGGATAAACCGATAAGATCTTAAAGTGAATTCAATGAATTGAAATAATTTAATTGTTTTTATAGAACCAATAAACACTTTAGAATTTAGTACTGGATAATTAAACTTGGTATTTCGATCGCATATATTTACTTAACTACTTGTTATCTATATACATAGTCTTTATTAGATTTACACGACATCTATACAGTAGATACAATATAAGAAAATTCTGAAGCGAATGTTTACATTAAATATTTTTTGAAAAGTCAAATTCTATGGTTTTTAGTATTTTTGTCTGTTTTTCTGTCTGTGACCGCATCATGAGAAAACCACTGAATAGATTTTGATAAAATTTAGTATAATTGTAGCTGGTTAAGAATATAAGTGGCTATTTTTGGTTCTCGGTGGTAGTGTAGCTTTTTAAAAGTAAAACAATTTTTAGAAACGGATCAGTAGTTCTAGAGATACAAACTCACAAAACTTTACCTCTAAAACATTAATTGATGATACGTTTGACTCAGTTTTTAGTGACCCTACTTTCTGCACCAGCGGTCGCGGGTTCGAGTCCCGCTGGGGGCATTCATCTGTTGAGCACTCCAGTCATGAGTGTTTATATTTATAATATGTAGGTATTTAAAATTAATATGTGTAGTAGGTATATCAACTATCTACTATCTGTAACACAAGCCTCATAGCCTACCAAGGAACTAGATGGTGCTGTTGTAATATTGTCCCAACATATTTAAAAAAATATTATAAATGAAGATTGTTTATTGTATTTATAATACCTATCACGTATCCTAAAAGTGTAATACCTTTAAAGGTACCATTTGCTTAAGTATAACTGACATAACTATTGAAAAAAAATAACTTATGTAACATTAATATGTAGTGTGAAAGTATCAACATTTTATTCAACTGAATAAAGCAAATTAAGTATTTGATGTCAATGCTTTTACTTTTACAAAAGCTGCGACTGATATATTACATCCAAATCTTGAAAAGTAATTACTTCTACTAAATAAAATTAAAGTTCTAGCTTTTAAACTTTAAACTAATTTTAATTGGACTAATTATAAAAACTAGGGTAAGGAGTGAAATATAATTGAAATAGCTCTACAGTACGCAGACAGGGGTGGACGTGTCATAAATAACCAAGGTGTTCGTCTTACCGCCAGTTTCTATAACCTATCTACCGATAGACCGGTAGTTACTTTCATATTATTTTGACACATTAAAAGTTACAACCTGTCAAAATAGTATGAAAGTATCTACCGGTCTATCGGTAGATAGGTTATAGAAACTGGCAGTTAGAAAGCTGAAGTTTATATAATATGACTTTTAAGTACATTATAAAACTAAAGATTCGACCTCGCTTCGCTCAGAGTCGTCCCTAGTTTTAGCGCGAGCGAAGCTGCGGGTTCCGCTAGTAAAAGTACAAACGCGTAGCAACCGGTAACCGGTTGGCGCGAAGCTAAAAAACGCGCAAGAAGGCCTACTTCGGTGGGACGCCCTATTAAAACGGGTGTAGTACTGGCTTTTTTTTAACTGGTGAGTCTCACATAATCACCTGGTAGTACGCGTTAATGCATTTCCAAACGGAAAAGGAAAAAAAGTTACTGAATCAAGAAATTCTCAATCAAGGGAAAGGAAAAGAGAGTGCATTATGTTTTCACTCATACTATAACAATATGATATATCTTAATGCTCACAATATTGATATTGTTAAGAAGAACATTTATTTTGATAAATAATATTATATGAAATATGAATATAAGATCTTTATGAAGCAATATGTTTTAGTTGGGAGACTGGTAGCCCAGTGCTAACGCGCTCGCTTGGATAACTTAGTGATGCGGGTTCAAATCCGGGTTTCGCACCTCTAATATTTTCATGTGCAAATCATTGTGATCAAGGCACAGGGCCAAACCTACAAAGAGGTCATCATCGTGCGGACGAAGACCAAAAGGCTCCGCATTCACGATAGTGTGTCACATGCTGTCGTCGCTGTGACAAGGCACACCAAGACCTGTGTCTATTACTCTGACGATGGCGACGACGCAATTGGCAAATTTATTCGTCGAGCGGAGGGAGCCTCAGCGAAGACCATCCTAGAGCACAGCCTCAAAATGTCCATTCTTAAACGCGACAAAAAAATCACAGAGGCTGTGCTTGCCCAACTGCGGGATGGGGCGGGGTTCTAGGGTCCTAAAAATCGACTGAAAAAAAAAAATAAAGTCAGTGTCGGCCCACGTTACATGCTAATGCATTTATCGCTAGTTTTAAGTCTAAAAATGTAAAACGCCAAAAGGCACGGGCGCTTAACGCCTGTGGATGAGAACATCTACATAAAAAAAAAAAATCATTGTGATCATGATTAACACTTGTCTTATGGTAAAGGAAAACATCGTGAGGAAACCTGCATGTCTGAGAGAAAACTAGCAAGTTTTCAAAAGACATGTAGAGTCTGCCAACACGCACTAGGCCAGCGCGGTGGACAATGGCCTGATCCCTTTCGTACTAAGGGAGGCCCGTGCCCAGCAGTAGGACGTTAAAAAGGGCTGATGATGACGATGATGATCATGCTTTAGTTATGACTTAAAAATAGTTGATGTTAATGTGAGTCTCAAAAAAACTATCTAAAATATCTTTGTCAAATAATAAAATTATTTCATAAAATGTATTATTTTGTAAAGCAAATTATAATATAATGAATGTATAAAATAAACTTCAGTTTTATTTGTACTTTCTGTACGTGTCGCTTTCATCTGTTCTTCAAGACAGATTTTATTCATAATTAAAGACTGGCACTTGAGAGATGTGTTCTGCTTAAAGCGGATAAGGATCTGATATATGTATATGAAGATATAAAATGCTATTTTGGTTTGAAGTAAGTACCTAATAATAATATTCTTACTGATTTATACTAATATTATTATAAAGCCGAAGAGTTTCTTTGTTTGGTTGAACGCGCTAATCTCTGGAACTACTGGTCCGAATAGATTTTTGTGTTTTGGATAGTCCGTTTATCGAGGAAGGCTAGATTACATCACGCTATGACGAATAGGAGCGGATCATTAGTGAAAAATGTTACAGAAACAGAAAAGGCGGACGTTAGTTCTTTGAGGTACAAGTACCATATGCGCCAGCGGTCGCGGGCATTCATTTGTTAAGCACGAATGTTTGTTCTCCAGTCATGGGTGTTTATATTTATAATATAATATATTTGTATTTAAACTTATATAATATGTAGTATATCAACTGTCTGGTGTCCGTAACACAAGCTTCCTAGCTTACCACGGAACTAGATGGCGCAGTGTGTAACAATGTCCCAACATATTATTAAGACAAAGCTTTAAAAGATTATATCCTCTACGCAAGTTGCAGTTATTATTATCGTTATTAGTATTATATAAAATAAATAACTGTTTCATAAACTTATTTATCAACTTTATATAAAATTCATACATAAATCTTATCCTAAAGGTACAATATAAGAAAAGCAACGCTCTTTGAGCGCCCAATCCACGGGTTTTGGCAAAAGTGAAGCACTTACATATCTTAGGAGTCGAATGCGAGAGACGTATAGGGTCAAGTAGTAGATGAGTGGGTTAAAACCATCTAAGGATTATATATTATAATAGAAAGAATAGTCTAAGATCTTCTATATAATTATCGTGTCTCATTTTGAATCGATATAAATAATATAAATGAAAATGATATAAATGACAAAACAAAGTAAATTTACTTTGTTTTTTTTTCATTTATATCACGATTTGAGTATGATTATGTATATTTTAAAGGTCTTCTTACATTACTAGCGACTTACCCTCGCTTCGCTTAGAGTCGTCCCTGGATTTAGCGCGAGCGCAGCCGTAGTTTACGCTGTTTATACATAAATAAACCTTCCTCTTGAATCACTCTATTAAAAATACCGCATCAAAATCCGTTGCGTAGTTTTAAAGATCTAAGCATATGGACAGACAGTGGGATGACTTTGTTTTATACTATGTATTAATAGATAATAAAAGTCTTTAAAAGATTTGTTGAAATAATACCTTTATTGTCAATAAAGAGGCAGAATCTTTAGTTTTATAATTTTGATCGTAAGTCTTTGACCGCATCACAAGAAAATTACTGTACAGATTTTGATGGCATATAGGATACTTTTTAATGCTGACAAATATCTCTGAGAAATCTATGCCAACTTAAAACGAATATAACTTGATTTCTTCCTACCCAGAGACAAACACGAGTGAAGATAGGGCGAGTCACTAGTATAGAATTAATTGTGGTAGATTTTAAAAGCACTGACTTACAAATTATATTAAAACACGCTTTCAAGGCAACTTACAACTTTATTTAGTCTACAAATTAAGAGTTTCTTAATGATTGAAAAGGTATCATCACTTCAAAAACGTTTAAGATCTTTAGATATAGAAGTATGAATTATATAAGGTATATATTTGTAAGGAATTGGCACGCTTTGAAGCCATTAACAAGAGAATTGAATTGAATATTTATAAGGAAAATACATTTTTTTAAATATTTGTCTGTCTATTTGTTTGTTCAGGCTAATCTCCGAAATAGCTGGACCGATTTAGATTGGAATTTTACTAATAGATAGCTGAAAAAACATTGAAATAATGTCCAAAAGTATATTTTTAATGTAAAGCTTTATCATATATTTAAAAAATATATATCAGGTATCTTTATATATTATTATTATGTCTTCTTCTTCAGCCATTTTAAATGTCCCACTGCTGAGCACGGGCCTCTCTCAGTACGAGGGGATCATATTGCACCGCGCTGGCCTAGTACGTGTTGGCGGACTTAACATGTCTTTCGCAAACTTCCTAGGTTTTCTCAAACATGCAGGTTTCTTCACGATATTTTCCTTCGCTGTAAGACAAGTGGTAATCAAGATAGATATGATTTGCACATGAAAATATCATAGGTGTAGGGCCCGGATTTGAACCCGCATCACTCGGTTGTCCAAGCGAGCGTGTTACCGCTGGGCTACTACGAAGCTAATTATTTATTATGATTTATGTAAACAACATTTTTATTAAATAAAACTTGCAGTTGCATATTTTTTTGCTTTTCATAAAATCTAACACAATGCTAGAAATAAATACAATTAATAGTCTCAAAGGCAAACAAAATTCTTCAATTGAAGGAAAAATCCACAAATTTGAAATTTAGCTAAGTTTTTTCAAAGACTCCTGGACGAGAGAATGTAGTGACATAGTTTACTGCCTAATTACACTAAAGCCTCTGAGCGAGCATGTGACATGTTTTACACTTAGCTGTCAGTGCCAACGTGTTTATTTAGGTACATATTATTATGTTATCCTTACTATAAACTTTACTAGAATAAAGTAACTAAATAACCGTCTTTATGTGGAATAAATTGATTCTTGACTTCTCACATCATAATATAAAAAATAAATAAATATTTAATTATTATTTTTCTTTGAAGAAACACACCTAAATTGTATGTTTTTGAAAACTTTTTAGCCTAGATAAAAAAATGCAAAAATCAATTATTTGGACCTTTAATAAAATTCTAACTGGATACATTATTTAATATTTTTTTTTGAAAATCTTAATTTTAAAATCATGACCATCATGATCATTTAAAACATAAAAGTACTCGTAAAACACTTATTTTCACTTTTAAGACCTAAATTAAACTATTATTTAGTATATTTTTTAATTTTTATCATTATTTTGCTTGTGAGATATGCAAATATTTTTAGTTAAAGTTAACTAACTGAGATAATACATGAACTGAAATTATAATGAAAAGCCAGCTTTAATTTTCATCGGACGTACGAGTACGTCGTACAATATACAGCATAACACTAAGCTTAGTACGACATAATTACTCTAAACACTATAAGAGATAGAGCTAATGTTTATACACTTGACACTTCGTACTATATTATAATATTTACTGTTTAATTTAACATACTACTTTGCTTCACAGTTTCGTAACATATACACAAGAAAAATATTGTCCACTTTACGTCTAAGGGTGGATTTTTTGGATCTTATTTCACCACTTTATCAGCGTAAACAATATGTACATAGTACTCATGTCAAACTATAGCTTTCTAGTAAAAAGTTTTTCTAAGATAAGTTGCGAATAGACAGACAAGTTCGTTATACAAAAAAGAAAAGATGAGATGTGAAATCAACCCCTTATACTTCAAGCTATTAGTATACTAAATTTCGTCCGAATCCGTCCAGTCTTTTTAACGATAAGGAGGAATATATATTACACTAGCTGATACCCGCGACTTCGTCCGCGTTGCTTGAAATATTAACAAGGTTTCCGCATGCGCGCTACGCCGCTTGCCCCACTACTCCGCGAGAAGGAAACATACATCACTGAACACGCAGTGCATATACAAATCGTTGTTAATTGAAACTTTAATAACTTTTTATTAAATGAAGATTAGACTTGCGCGTAATAGTTCGCGACTGGGAGCGGTCAATTTAGTTCGCAGGTCCTTAGCGAACTAGGTCGTTCTTTTAGTTCGTTAGTTCCTTTCTCAAATCCGAGACAGATCGTTCGCCCGATCCGGATTCCGGCATGGCTCAATTTATGAATGAGAGTTTTCTTAAAGTGTCACGTCTTTACAACCGAATGTATGCACACATACAGCCAAATAGATTCGAACCTCGAAATGTATTAGTGTAAATAAGTAAAATAAAAAATAAATAAAATAAATACTTTTATTTCAGGCGTTTACAAAAAAATTAATATGTAATATTATTTTAAAAGTATTTATTAATAAAACCATATCATATCTAGTAAAAATAATAATATAAGATCTAATATACATATATGTATGTATATAAATATAAATAAGAATAATAAATAAGAAATAAATAAAAAAGTAACAAAAGTGTAGGTATATAAAATAATATATATATTATAATAAAATAAAATATAATATTTTTACTATTATAGCTGAAACCTTTTTTATCGTAATGGGATTTGATTTCGTTCGTTTCGTTCGTTAATCGTTTGTGAAGTACTTGACAGCTGACAGTCTTCGAATTCGAAAAAGGATCCATAGTAATGAACTAAAGAACTAAGGAGCGAGGGATCTGAGAACTAGTTCGCGTAGTTCGTCTGTGGGATCGCTCTTTCGAACTAGTTCGTTCGCGAACTACACAAGTCTAGAAGATATCGCAATTATTATTATTTTTTTGATAAGGGCCAAGTGTCTAAGAAATAAAACTTAGAAAGTTTCATTGAAAGCTATCCAGTAGTTTTTCCGTGATGCGCGTATAACTGCAGACCTCTATCATTTTATTTATATAGATTTACATTATTTTTAATTCATATTAAAAAAGTGTTATAAGATAACTAATGAGTGAAACTTGAACCAACGATACACGTCATAAATGTATAGTCCGACCACTTTCGCCTCGCCTCGGCGATCGATGATCAAACGGAAGAGGCCCACTTAATACCAGTGAACTATAATTATAAGGGACGAAGGGAAGCCTTTAATATCACTTCAAGATTCAAAGGCTTTTGTTTTATTTACATCATACTTTAAAATATACAAGTGCATAGAAATAATAAATTTCTTACTAGAATCTTTGCTTTATAATATATATAAATATTTAAAATTTTGGAAATGATCAAGGCTAAAATGCTAATTATTAAATAAATAGATTTATACTGAAAATGATTCCTTAAGACGGTAAAAAGAGGAATGAACTTTGAACGGGGAATCAATATTATCTCAAGTAAACTATACTATTACTTTTTCAATACTATTTGTTTTTCAATAAAGACATACTAATCAGCATATAATAGTTTAAATATTCGTATTTACTAGGCAAGAAGCTGAACTAGTAAATATTACATAGTGTACGCAAACAAAATATGACAATTACTATATTGAATTAGATTTTAATCTATGTTCTCCCTCACACCTCTGATCCTCACCACTGTAAGGATTTGCAACATGATGACCACTTGTCTTAAGCTGAAGGGAATCGAAATCTGTAATCGTGAGGAAGCATGCATGTCTGAGGGAACTTAGAAAACTTTCGAGAGTCACGTAAAGTCCGCCAATACGTACTTGTCCAGTGTGGACAATGTCCTGATCCCCCTAGTATTGAAGACCCGTGCTTTGTACGTTAAAGAGGACTGACTATTACTAATTTATACGGTTTCGAATTGCGCTAAACTTCGCCTTAAAATTCGTGTTTTCCTTATAATATGTTACACTGGTTAATATATTTTTATGCCTATTAATGATGTAAAAAGTTATTTCAAGATAATAATAAATTATTGTTCCCCTAATTCATTATAAATAATAATAACAATAAATACTAATGAACCATGAATAAAATGTTATACATAAAAATCTCGCGTCACAGTGTATGTTATCGAACTCCTCCGAAACGGCTTGACCGATTTTTATGATTTTTTGTGTATATTTGGTAGGTCTGAGAATTGATAGTAGACTATGGGTATGGTCCTGTCCAAATTTTCATATTTTATTTTTTTATGATTTCACCAATCCCTATTAATATTCATTAGAACGCGAGCGGAGCCGCGGTAATTAGTAGTTTTATTATGAGTATGTATCATTTAAATTGAAAATATTGAAAAAAATTAAATTCATATGAATTCCTTTTATCATCAAATCTTGCATTATGCACAGTTTTCAATGGAACAGCAAAATCGCTTGCTGTTCGCTGGAAGCACTAACGAGCGGGGCTTATCAGTTGCTAAATTTTGGGGCGTCATTAGGATGTGATATACAAGCCCTATTTAAATATATATGGATTTTTCATCTATCTGTGGGTTTTCTTCGCATAATTATCAAAAAGGCTGGACCGGTTTTGATAGAACTTTCGATTGTAGATATCATTAATAAATTAATAAGCGGTACATTTTAACAATCTCACCCGTAGTTTTCTTTTTATGAGTGAAAATGCCGTTAAAAGAACACTATGGGCGAGATACATTCCATAGTTATTTTTCATTTGGGAAACAAAAAGTACAATAATACAATAATTATAAATAATGATAATATAGCACGTACACAGAATATTTACATTTACATTTTTCATTTTTTATTCTATACGTTACATGAACGATATAAAAAAGTAAAAGCGATATAAGAAAGTAGTTAGATAGTAAACCTGATTACCTTTTATTAAAATTTCATCATGTTTATATAGTAATGTATTTTCTTTTGTTTATAATATATTGTAACTCTTGTTGGTAATTCTAATCACGACATAGTATAAAACAAAGTCGCTTTCTCTGTCCCTATATCCCTATGTATTCTTAAATTTTTAAAATTACGAAACGGATTTTGATGCGGTTTTTTTAATAGATAGAGTGATTCAAGAGGCAGTTTTATATGCATAACTAGCGGATCCCGCGGCTTTGCCTGTGCTAAATCTAGGGAAGAGCCCGAGCGAAGCAAGGGCGAGTCGCTGGTAAATAAATAAATAAACTTGTTAGGTTAATAACTACAACTAATACCGCTAGTATTCATCTTTTCAGTCCGCTTTTTCAGTGTAATATATTAATATGTATCCAAATCCGATCCACAAAAGAGCCTGTGTAAACACCCCTTTATAGCACTTATCATAATTATAGTTATCATAACATACTACAGGTGTGAACATACCTTTATCTTAAACTAGCACTCGGAGCATATTATTTTATCTTGCACAAAGCTTGAGTTTTAAGCTTTAACCAATATTTAGTTCTGGTATTATGGAATAAAGTAAAAATTGTGTCGTCTAACTATTTAACAATTTCTTTTAATCTATACTAACTCGTTTACGAAAATTTTTGTTAAAATTAACTTGATGTTATTTTCAACATATTACTTATATACAATTTGACGACACGTTTGGCTCAATGGGTAGTGCCCCTGCTTTCTGCGCCAGCGGTCGCGGGTTCGAGTCCCGCTGGGGGCATTCATTTGTTAAACTCGGATGTTTGTACTCCAGTCATGGGTGTCTATATTTATAATATGTATGTATTTAAACTCTTATATGTAGTACTAGCGACTAGCCCTCCCTTCGCTTGGGCTCTTCCCTAGATTTAGAACACGCAAAGCCGCGGGTTCCGCTAGTTATGCATATAAACCTTCCTCTTGAATCACTCAATTAATTAAAAAAATCGCATCAAAATCCGTTGCGTAGTTCTAAAGATTTAAGCATACATAGGGACAGAGAAAGCGACTTTGCTTTATACTATGTAGTGATATCAAATATCTGGTATCCGTAACACAAGCTTTGTAGCTTTTTACGGAACTAGATGGCGCTGTCTGTAATAATGTCCCAACATATTTATTACTACATTACGGTACGAACCCGAGCAAAACGAGGGTGACTCACTAGTTATATATAAAGGATAATATTATTATTTTAGACGCATATTGTTACTTACAAAACCTCACAATATTTTATCACTCAATAATTTAGTCTATAGCTACTATATTATGGGCTAAAAAGGCTTATTTTTACTACCAGAATATTTTTTCACAATAAAAATAACAGTAAAATAAAAATGGTTTTAGTATCGTTATTTCGATTGTTTTTAACGTTTATTCGCAAAAAAAGGATAGTTGCGAAAATTTTTTAATACATTTTTATACAGTAAGTAGTAACTTTCGAGACCATTTCTTACTCTACTTCTTTATAATTTTACTGCAATTCAAGTTCTGAATCAATAGGCTTTAACTAGATTTTGTTAGATTTTGTACTCTTGAAATAGAAAAACATGTATTCAGGTCTTTTTATTTTTAAACTTCCCAGAGCTGGGCATGGGCCTCCCTACAACATGAACAGAATAAGCCCATAGTCCAACACGCAAGTGCGGGTTGACCAACTTCTCTTTCAAAATTTTTCATGAATACAATAATGTTACTAATTTTCATCACTACATAGTTTAAAACAAAGTCTTCCCACTGTCTGTCTGTCCCTATGTATGCTTAGATCTTTCAAACTACGCGACGGATTTTGATGCGGTTTTTTTAATACAAGTAGATAGAGTTATTCAGGAGGAAGATTTATATGTTTAATACACTAGCGGATACAAAGCGCGGGTATGTCTCTAGTTAATTATAATTTTTAATTTTGAAATCTCTTCAATAAGTATTAAATAGTAAAACAAAAATGAAGCAGAGGAGTCATTCGTTAGTTCCCCGAATTTTTATATTATCTATTGGGATCAACTACAAATTAAGTAATGCGGTTTAAACGTATATTTACAGTTTTCTTTCTATATCCATGATTATTCCCTAACCAAGATTTTGCTAGCGTGTAATTTTCTACTGAGCTTTTCTCGAGGATCCGCCCACTTGGTGATAAATTGAAATGTAATTAAATTTTATTCAATTAGACCTATTACAAGCACTTTTGAATTGTCAAGTCTTTTGATTCTCCGTTTTATTTAATTTAAAGTCTGCCTACAGTCCATGAGTTCTGCTGAATAGAGCCGGCGAGAAACTCAACGGTTATTGTGTGTAAATAGTCATAGTTAAGGGCAGTAAAAAGTTTGCTCGATTTTATTATAGCTTATAAGCTATTACAATTTAAAATTTTAGTCAGTTTTTGAGTTATAGATTGAATTAGCATAAAGCTCAAGCTGCAATTTTCTTGCATGCTCATTTGATATATATTGAATAAAGTTTAATAAATGTTACTTAAGTAACACCACATTTTGTAATATGTATATTTAGTGTGTTTTCGTATTATATAATTTAAATGTAGCCAAATTAACTATACATATTATAATCGCCAGCTATATTTTAAGCTTAAACAGTCCAGCATAGTGCAGCCTGTTACTGAAAACTGCCATATTTCACGACTCGGCTTTAACGTTATTAAATTTCCGCTTTGCGCACGATAACGTCCTTTGGTGGAAAACAAAAATTTCATACGTCAATTTAAATGGGACATTTTTGAGAACATCTACCCTGTGCGTGATAAATCATATAATATAGTAACACTGCACAGTGTTAAAGGATTAAAAATCTATGGAGTGTAGATATTATTTATTATATTTTAAATTAAAAAAATATGTATTAACGACTACCCCCTTTCTTAATGTTGAGAAATGCTGCTGAACTCAGGTTATGTGGGACTCACCGGTTTGTAGAAAAGCCAACATTACTCACATAAATCCAAAAACCCCCCTACGTCATAATGGAGCGTGGCAAGATTTTTTGCCCATTCAACTACTTAACCCCGACGGCAGGTCTGCCGAAGCAGATCACACTGCTTCTTTTTCGTCTGATACAACATACACCGAAGTAACATCTTCTAGTCCTAGTGCGTTTCTTAGCTTAGCGGTCGGCTGGGTGCTCCTTGGTAATAAATTGATTGATGGGATTTTTGACCATGGTGGCTATTCTCATTGAGACTAGCCATTTTTGCAGGAGATATTAAAGTTCAGCGCGTATGCATAAACCAAAGTGCACTCTCTAGACTGTTATACTCTACTAGGACGACTACTCGATACGAGGTCGTGAGAGTCATTGCTCTGTGGATCGACGCTTTTCATGCACTCCGAGGTATGGGAGTGAAACACCGCCAACTTCCAAACTAAGCGTGGTCTAACTGGGAATCGAACTTATTATCTCCGGATGTGTCCTTGCTTATTTTAGCCGCTACATCAATAATAATGTATGAAGTAAAAATTAAACTGTAACAAAGGAAAATAAAGTAAACACAAACCCAACAAGTGTTTAATGTGTATATTGATTCATATTCATATTTAGTTCGATAAAAGCATATCATTTCCATGAATAATCGTCTAAAACCTATTTCATAACACGAATATCCATAATACATACAAAGCACCACAAATCTATTTATTATCGCTATCTGGTCAGTTA
This sequence comes from Boloria selene, assembly GCA_905231865.2. NCBI lineage: Eukaryota > Metazoa > Arthropoda > Insecta > Lepidoptera > Nymphalidae > Boloria > Boloria selene. The sequence continues at coordinate 1,685,394 of HG993149.1, forward strand.
ATGTTACATACTCATGAATAAATGTAGCCTGTAATTTTTATCATCCCTTCTCATAAACGTGTGATATCAGGAATAAGCTTATTGAGATATATATTGCCATATACACTAGCGCATGGTTCTGCTTGCTATCTCTGTTTTAAATACTGTTCGTCCAGTTCGAGGAGGAGAGAAAGAGAGTGTCATAGAGGGAGAAACGAAATAGAGCATGTAAAAACTCGTTTTTCATCGTTTATTTACATGAAAAAAAATGGTTGAGGAGAATTAGTTATGGGGTTTTGTTTAAGGCTTAGTATATGTAAATAAAACATGTCTAATTAAAATTATCAGTAGCATGTACGCGTACTTTAAATAAAAAAGTTTTATTTCAAGGTATTATTGGGCTGTCATTAAAAGAATATAAGTCCTGTACACTGAAGTGGTTAGATTTGGATGGACGTTGCCAACTAACTAAGATAATATTATGTTTGTTTAGTATGTAGTAACTATGAATGCTATGCAAAGCGAGGATAAATAACTAGTATATTATACAAATTAATAATAATATATTTTTGTAAAAGGTATAAATACCAAGAAAACTTACACGTACCGTAGTATATTCCACCTTACAGATAGCATTCAACTTCAAATATTATATAAATCATCATATTATGCTCATTTTACGTACATAAATTAGAACATTAGTTACTAACATTTATTTACATAAATGTAAATAAATGTTATATAAATAAACATAAATGTACATAAATGTAAATAAATGTTAGTGACTGACAATTTAAAAAAAAGAATAATATAAGTAATCATATTTCCTTTATATCACAAGTAGAAGCAAATGAAAACGTTAAAAATGAAGCAATGTTCTATACTACATCAGCTCGCTTTATCAAGTTCAATCGTGACTTGCGTTTTAATAAAAGCGTACGATGTGAATCCTTTTAAATAAAATATGAAATTCAATTGGTTATTGAAATAAATGTATGCATATTTTTATGAACGTGATATTCTCTTGATTTTTTATAAGTTTAAAGTTAGGGAAATACAGATTTTAAAAGAAGATGAATTATAGAAATGAGATACACTATTTCGCATACTGCAAGTAAGTGGACAATCACGAAAACCGAGGGGCTTCTTCCACAGTCAGCTTTGCTATCAAAGAAGTACCAACCCATGACGTCCACTGATGAGGGAATCCCAGTGACTCTTGGAGTTACGGATGATGATGAATGGACGGATGATGAAGTGTTTTCTCATCTAGAAGGGGTTTACTACTTAAACTTCCTTGGTTTGTATTGTAATCTCAGTAATATTGTTTTTATAGCTGATAACTTAACTACTCTCTCTCTCTAACTCTAATTTCACCATACAGAGAATCGCTTAACACGACTTTATTATCTATACATATATCTAAAATCTATCTCAGTCGAATCTGTACCTTGATTATTTTTGGGAAAATCTTATTAAAATAATATTTTTTATCAATACTAATAATTTTTTGACTGTCTGTGACACACATCACGAGAAAACTACTAAACTTTTTACTGCTGAAAAATATATCATTTTCGAGGAATCTTAAATAACCGTCAAAAACTGGAACAAATCACTCTAAGTGATAAGGCCGCCTTTACATCAAAACTTTTTTTTCTATGATATATTTATACTGTATCTTTTTTTATTCATTTGGTGTAATAAATGATTTATAAATAAATAAATTAAAACTGGCTATAAAACATCACACTGTATAATAATAAGTGAATTCTAAGAACTTGATTTCCGGTCCTTATAACGCAGGCGGAGTCGCGGGACTTACAAGTTATATTATAATAAAATTTTATTAATATCTCCAAATTAATTTAACTCGTGTAACAAATTGCCCAATTAAAATTTTCTACCTATAACTGTATTATAAATTTTGATTCTAGCGTCAATACATTAAATAATTACTGTGACGTCAATAGAGGGTGAATTACAGGCTATAACTCAGTCCGCAATACTGACCACATTTGGTACGTGGTATTTCGTATGGGGTCATTTATCTCCGCACTTAGCGTTCTTAAGTGATTGATTGGATCTAGGTCTAACTTTTAGGATGAAACTTTTTATATTGATTGAATATCTTGCTACATTACTAGCATTTCCCGCGGCTTTACACGCGTTCTAAGGACCGAACATTCTTTCTGAGTCGCGCGGTATAATACCTCGCAGAACTAATGCCCGCCCTTCTCGTTTTCGCAACATTTTTCATTGACACTCCGCTCCTATTGGTTGTAGCGTGATATAATATAGCTTTTAGCCGATAAACGGGCTATCCAACACAAGAAGAGTTTTTCAAATCGAACCAGTAGTTCTTGAGATTAGCGCGTTCAACCAACCAACTAAACAAACAAACAAACTCTTCAGCTTTATAATATTAGTATAGATACTGTAGTAAAGTCACGTGTACACAGTAATAAATTAGTTTATGTACGTTGAGAAAAAAATAGATATTACAGTTATATCCTTATGATTAAATTGTTCAACTACCGAGAAAACTTACGAAATCAGTCAAAATAAATTTAATTGGTTTTTAAAGTCTTCTAAGGAAAAGGGTCTTTAGTGATCGAGATAGTTTCATTAAAAATTTTAAGAACGAGAGTGAATTTACAAGAGCTTTTGAAGTAGCTGTGCTTTTTGAGATCAACAAGATACACAATAATTTATTTCTTCCATAACTTACCTCGTTATTTCATACAAATAAAATACAATTTCTTAATTAAATTTCATAAGAATTTCAATTAAAAGTAACTAATTTACTATGAATTTAGCCCAATACAGGTAGTATTATATATAATACAGGTAGTATATATATAATATATCATAATAAATTATAGTTGAACATTAAATTGATAAAGTAAACAAAATTTCTCTTAAAATACTAAAGAGACCAAACCAAAGACAACAAAGTATAATTAAAAAAAAAACATATTAAAATCTTTTTGATTCGGTTTTACTTAGTATTCTTATGGCAAATAATTATCATCACATTAAGTAAGGGTGAGTCCGAAGCTATAACTCAGATCGCAACATTGACCACGTCCGCGGTCTGATATAACGTGAGATCATTTATCTCAGCACTCCGCTTGACCAGTTTCGCACGATTGATTAGACTAAGATGAGATATGTTCGCCATAAGTTAAACCTACCACATATTTTCGTACTAAAATATAACATTTTATCATAAAATTTGAAATTTTTGCCAATTTTTAGAGGCGATAGATAGTTCGGTAAAATTAGATCATTAAACAATACTATAGTTAAGTATACCAAGTGTGAAAAAGAGACTGTAAATGGTTACTCAAATTACTCGTTAATAAATTCCTATCAGAAACAAAACCTATCAGATGTACACAAATTTCATTGCCAATGTCATATTAAATGGAGATTATACGAAGAAGATAGTAAATCTTACTAATATTATAAATGTGAAAGATGTTTGGTTGGACGTTTGTTACACAATCACGCTATCACGCCTGAACCGTTATGGATAAAGTTTGACGTAGAGATAGATTGTAATCTAGAACAGCATATGAACATTTGATCCCAGAAAAATGTACGATTCCTGTAGAATAGATTTGTTTTTGATCTTAACTAGGGACTAACCCGAGCAAAGGTCTATCAATATTGAAGCGCTATTCTGTCTGTGTCAATATATAGGATACATTATACAACAGAAAATATGTAATTACAAAAGTTAGAACATATCTAAGGAAGAGCCCGAGTAGAGCGAGGGTGAGTCACTAGTCTTCTATAATCATCGTGGGATCAGCTGTCGAGTTACATTTGAATTCTCATAATATTGCGGTATTGGAACATATCAAAATTGTTACTGAGTGAGGTTAGGGTTGGCTGTCACGATTTACTCAGTAGCTGGGAATTAGTAATGCGATATGTAACACCCTTGGAGAGTCCTATGTCTTATTTCCCTTATATTATGTCAAGTTGTCATCCCACCAAAATATAAAATAATATAAATTATAAAAGAATAGAGTGTGCACTTGAGTCTCAATAATCTTAGTGATATTGACCGACGTAACCGAAATCGCCTATATATTATCATTATTATTAATTTATTTTATTAGTATGTTTATCTATTGCAATGAACTCAAAATATAAAAATAAATAAATTAATTAAGTAATAATTTCATTTAATTATTCAACTTTACAGCAAGAATCAATTAAAATTAAAAACAAAACAAAAAAAGATAAGTGTCAATTGACACATTGTTTTCTTTTACTGAAAACTATAGATGTAATATCTCGAAATTAAGTTAGTATTAATATTTCACATGATCTTACCTCAGAAAAATGCTGAAAAATTATGAAAACTGTGTAGAGCGTATTCAAAGCATATATGAACTAACCCGGTAAAACTAGTAGCAAAACATTACCTGTAATCGGTTTACGAGTGTTAATATGCTTATTCAATTATTTTAGGCAAATATACATTAATTATCGATAATTAAGCTACTAAATGTCAGCAGTCAAACAATAAACAGGTGTTTATTCATAGTGAAATTTAATGCAGATAGTAAAGCTAGGCCATTTTTACGTGCCTATTTTTAATGCATTCAGTGGTCATGGGTTCGAGTCCCGGATCTGATTAAGTTTAATTATAGTATTTTTGATATAGAAAATCTCGGGAACAGCTTAGAGTTGGGAAGTTGGCGGTGTTTCATACCCACGTCTCGGACAACACGTAGGCCCTTTACTACCAGTAACAGGAATAGCGACTTAATCAACTTTAGTGACTAAAAAATATTTATCATGAGTGTATTTTGTGTTATGATTGTGTCTCGTACACAACCTCTATTTATTCCCTTTCATTATTATTTCGCGTCTCTTTTATATTAATATTTCTTTACTAAATTCTTCAACAACTTTGATAATATTAACGTAACAATGTAACAGACATACATATTATACTTTCACATTTATAATATTAGTTAATATTTTGGTAAATTTTAGTTAGATTCAGATAATTGGAAAGCTAACAAAAAGAGCTTTAAGCAACTAATGCAACCGCACATTCAAAGTCGCAAACACCAACTCTTCTGGCAACGGTAGCTTATTGCAGCGGCGAAACAACTTTATATGGTAGAACTGTTTTGTTAATGTCTTTTGTTTTATTTATGTAGAGATTTGGCATTTATATTATAACAGTGTATGCAATTTTGCTTTATAATGCATGTGAACTTTGTATAACGTTTATATGGGATCTCTTATCTATACTAATATTATAAAGCTGAAGTGTTTGTTTGTTTGTTTGGTTGAACGCGCTAATCTCAGGAACTACTGATTGAAATCGAAAAATTATTTTTGTGTTGGATAGTCCGTTTATCGAGGAAGGCTATAGGCTATATTGATTACGCTACGACCACTAGGAGCAGAGCATCAATGAAATATGTTGCAAAAACGGGAGAAAATATTTCTTTTAATTTTCAGCCTTTAGAACGCAAGCGGGAAAGACTAGTGTTAGGATATTTATACACAGCACCACCTAGTTTCATAGTAAGCTATGAAGTTAGTATTATTGCTATGAGATAGTTGATACAATAGAAATAACTTTATATACCTACATACATATTATATTGTCGCGGAATAGAGTGCGAACCCGTCATAATAGCACGCTTGTACCATGCCTTACAACAGCTAATGTCAATTTATAACTTTTGACAATTAGATAACAAGAACAGTTTATTGCAAATTTTAATGTGTCAGAGAGAGAGAAAGCATTTTCAAGAAAGATTTGGAAGTTACTAGAAACATTTTGAATTTTCGATACTAGAATGTTCTATATTTACGCATATAAAAAGGCCGGCAGTGTGTCGAGAGATCAGTTGATGTTCGGAGTTAAGTGAAGATTACGAAGCGATACGAAATAGTGGAAAAGTGAAGAAGAGTATAGTAAATTATTAAAAGTGGTGAATTATAGTGCTCATAGACCTTAATAAGCTAGTGTTGTGTACAGACTGCGCGTGTATATACAGAAGAAATAAAACATCTATAGTGCGAGAACGCTTTTAATTTCCGATCCCGAACCGTAGTACGTAACAATTGGTGTCAGAAGTGGGATCGGAAATGCCGTTAGTACCGAGGCACGAGAAGGAAGGAGTCACTACACGCGCAATGGCGGAACAGCAAAGGGAAGATTCTGGCCCTAGTACATCGAGTGGAGAGTCCGCGGCTCAACAGAGTACCACCCCAGACATGAACGCCCTTTTGCAACAAATGGCGTTCATGATGCAAGAACAAACGCGCCGCGAGGAAGAACGTGCACGCCGCCAGGAGGAACAGCTGCGCGCACTCCAAGAAGAGCAGGCTCGCCGCCAAGAGGAGCAGACTCGCCGCGAGGAAGAACGTGTACGCCGCCAGGAGGAACAGCTGCGCGCACTCCAAGAAGAGCAGGCTCGCCGCCAAGAGGAGCAGACTCGCCGCGAGGAAGAACGTGTACGCCGCCAGGAGGAACAGCTGCGCGCACTCCAAGATGAGCAGGCTCGCCGCCAGGATGAACAGCTACGCGCACTTCAAGAGGGCATTCACAGAGATGTCATAGCCGTTCTTCAACAGAATACGGAAAGGGTGGAAGCCGTTGAAAGAGAAGTTGAGGGAATGAAGATGACACTCGTCACACACGGTGAAGCTTTAGAGGAGTACGACTCAAAACTCTCTATAATGGAGAAAAGGATGGATTACTTGGAAACTCACAAATTACCGCGTAGTGCCGACATTAGCTCATCATCAACAAAGAGCTTTAAAGCCCCTTACTTCGACGGCAAATCTTCTTGGGCTGCTTTTAAGATCCAGTTTGAGACTGTCAAGGAGACGAGTGGATGGACAGATGATGAAGCCCGATCTGCCCTTACCGTCGCACTTAGAGAAGAGGCTCTGAATGTATTGGAGGCGCTTTGTGCTAGTGACCCTGGCAGGAAGACCACATACACTGAGCTACTTAACGCTTTAGAGTCGCGGTATGGTGATAGTCATCTAGAGCACGTGTACAGGGCCCAAATTAAAGATCGTACACAACGAGCCAATGAAACCCTGCAGCAGTGGTCCATAGAGATTGAGAGGCTTGTACGTAAGGCATATCAATCCTCGCCATCCACCATAGAAACTATTCTTCTGCAGGCTTTTGTGGACGGAATTCGCGACTCGGAGGTACGCGCCGCTGTACGCCTAAGACACCATACGAGTCTCAAGGAAGCTGTCGCTCATGCTTTGGAGGTTGAAGCTGTGCGTCATGACACAAGAGCTTGGAAGGTGAGGGAGGTGGTCACTACGGAAGGATATTCCACCCGGAGACGTATTTTTAACCCAAGATGCTACGAGTGCGGCGAGCGGGGCCATCTCAGAAGTAACTGCCCTAAACTATCGAACGTTCGGAGACAGTCAGATGTGGCTGTGTCGACTTCTGACCAGCCGCAGGAAAACTAATTCCAGCCAGAGCTGCGGGGTGGGCGCTGGCCGGGGAATCTTCAACCCCACAAATAGAAGTAAAGCAGACAGTGGATGGAAACACCTTAGTAATACATGGCGCAATTAATGGAGTTTCTTGTAAGCTGACGCTGGATACCGGAGCATCACGAACCATCATTAATAACCGAAAGCTGAAACACATTGCAGACAATAAGTTGCAAGACAAAAAGGATATCACTCTCATGACAGCCACCGGCCAGCGCGTACCTGTTTGGGGGGAAAGAAAAATTGCTATCAAAATTGGGGACAACATTTATTGGCATAAAGCAATAGTTGCAGATATCGTCGATGATTGCATCATTGGATTGGACTTTCTTCAAAATTACCAGTGTACGATTGACATGAAATATGGAGTTTTAAAGTGTAGAAATAGAGAAGTACCGATAAGTGGTGAAGTTCAGGGGAAAGTTTGTTGCTTAAGAGACACCGCTCTTCCACCGAGATCACAGACTCTAGTACCTGTCGCTTTACCTTATAACAAGTCAGGTAGTCAATGGTGCTGCGCTATCATAGAGAAGTGTGAAGATGAGAGGTCGTGGATCCCAGCAAGAGTTATAGTAGGTAAAACTTCGACATCCATGGTTCCAGTGCTGAATACCAGTGACGCTACGCAAACTATTCAGAGAGGGGAAGTTGTGGGGACTTGCGAAGAGATAGCCTGGTTAAACAGATGTCAACCAAACGAGAAGGTGTTGAACAAGGATAGAGATCAAGCGATGAAACTTTTCGAAGACTGTAAAGAAAATCTCACAAGTTCACAGAAAACAGAAGCTGAAAATTTACTGTACCGATATTCAGATTTGTTTTCCAAACATAAGAGCGATATAGGAAGAACCGGCTTAGTAAAGCACAAAATCAATACAGGTGATGTTGCGCCTATCCGACAGCGACCTAGACGAATTCCATGGGCCAGGGAAAAGGAAGTGGACGACATGATTCAAGACATGAGAGAGAACAACATCATCGAACACTCCACTAGCCCTTGGTGTTCTCCGGTAGTACTAGTAAGGAAGAAGGATGGTTCTACAAGGTTTTGCATCGATTACCGCAGACTCAATGATGTGACCAAGAAGGATAGTTATCCCCTGCCTCGAATCGACGACACCTTAGACACTCTTAGTGGCATGAAATGGTTTTCAACCCTCGATTTAAAGAGTGGCTATTGGCAAGTGGACATGGACCCCGCGGATAAGGAGAAAACTGCGTTTTCTACTGGAAAAGGGTTGTGGCAGTTTAAGGTTATGCCGTTCGGGTTATGTAATGCACCGGCTACATTCGAGAGGTTGATGGAACGCATCCTCGCCGGACTACTAGGAGAAGCCTGCCTTGTTTACCTAGATGACATAATTATTGTGGGGCGTGATTTCAAAGACCATCTTAAGAAACTCGAAGCAGTATTCGATAAACTAAGGGAAGCTAATTTAAAGTTAAGTCCAAAGAAGTGCTTATTCTTCAGAAAACAAGTGAATTACCTTGGACACGTAGTTTCGGAAAACGGAGTAGAAACGGATCCTGGGAAAATCACAGCTGTGAAAGATTGGCCGACCCCTAAGGACAAGACGCAAGTGAGAGCATTTCTAGGATTGTGCTCTTACTATCGACGGTTTGTGAAAGGGTTTTCTGACATCGCCAAACCACTTCATAAACTAACCGAGGCGAAGAGACTTTTCGTATGGGACAATAATTGCGAATCGGCCTTCAAAGAATTAAAGAAACACCTTTGCCAAACACCGATCCTCGGGTATCCAGACACGAAGGGAGAGTTTATTGTCGACACTGATGCCAGCAATATTGGTATAGGAGGTGTATTGTCCCAGCGGAAGGATGGTCAAGAAGTGGTTATCGCATACTTTAGTAAGTCACTATCTAAACCGGAGAAGAACTACTGTGTAACACGAAGAGAACTACTTGCTGTAGTGAAAACTTTACAGCACTTCAAGAAGTATTTATTAGGTCGTAAGTTTTTGATAAGAACTGATCACGCTGCCCTGAAATGGTTATTGGAGTTCAAGGATCCCGAAGGACAGGTGGCACGATGGATTGAACAACTTCAGGAATTCCAGTTTGATATAGAACATCGAGGGGGTAAAAATCACAGCAACGCCGATGCTCTATCTAGAAGACCCTGTGAAGAAGACTGCAAGCATTGTCAGAGACAAGAGGCGAAGGAATTAGAATCAATTAAAATTATTAGAACAGACTCGGTAGATGAACGTTGGAGTGATGAAGCCATGAAGAGAGCTCAAGAAAAAGACCGAGATATACGACCTATCATGGAATGGTTAAGTAGTGGTAGACCAAAACCTAAGTGGACTGACATAGCACAGTACAGTACCGCTACGAAAAGTTTGTGGGCACAATGGGACAGTTTGTTGTTACACAATGGAGTGTTGTGCCGCAAATGGGAGAAGACACGTGGGAATGATAGCCATCTCCAACTAGTGGTACCTAAAATAAAAGTATCAGAGGTACTTAGAGCCTACCATGATGGTTCTTCTGGTGGACATTTAGGGGTAAGAAGAACGTTAACCAAGATCAAGGAGCGATTTTACTGGTTGCATTGTCGAGATGATGTCGAGGACTGGTGTCGGAAATGTGTACAATGTGCCTCTGTCAAAGGCCCGCAAACCAGAAGCCGAGGAGCAATGAAATTATACAACGTTGGGGCACCTTGGGAGAGAATCACATTAGACGTAGCAGGACCATTTCCGATTACTAACTCTGGGAACCGATATATTCTAGTTGTGATGGACTATTTTACAAAATGGCCTGAGGCATTCGCTATCCCGAACCAAGAAGCTAGTTACATCGCAAATATTTTGGTAAAAGATGTATTTTGCAGATTCGGCGTTCCGCTAGAAATGCACAGTGATCAAGGGAGAAACTTTGAATCGCATATATTTCAGGAAGTATGTAAAATCATGGGGGTGCACAAGACTCGAACCACACCACATCATCCGCATTCAGATGGAATGGTTGAAAGGTTTAACCAGACTTTGGAACGCCATCTAGCTAAGGTTGTGGATAAACATCAAAAGGATTGGGACGAGTATTTATCATTGTTCCTGCTATCTTACCGGACTGCTGTACACGAAAGCATTAGCATAACACCTGCTTTTGCAAATTTTGGAAGAGAATTACGGTTACCAGCGGATCTATTAAGTGGTTGCCCGCCAGGTACCCCAAGTTGCATCACCGAATATGCCAGTGAACTAAGAGCGAAGATGATTGGTGTTCATGAGCAGATACGAGATGCAGGCCTACAAGCAAGTGAACGCATGAAAACTCGTTATGACCGGAAGGCAACAGGAACGAACTTCGAGGAAGGCTCATTGGTATGGCTACATAACCTGGTGAGACGAAAGGGTAAATCGCCAAAGCTACAACCCAGTTGGGAGGGGCCTTATAAGGTAATAACGAAAATTAACGACGTCACTTTCCGAATTCAACGTACATCCAGAAGCCCGGCTAAAATCGTGCATGTGGACCGATTGGCCAAGTATCACGGCAACAACGATGCTCGAGACGAGCATGTCTTAGGAGGGGGTAGTGTCGCGGAATAGAGTGCGAACCCGTCATAATAGCACGCTTGTACCATGCCTTACAACAGCTAATGTCAATTTATAACTTTTGACAATTAGATAACAAGAACAGTTTATTGCAAATTTTAATGTGTCAGAGAGAGAGAAAGCATTTTCAAGAAAGATTTGGAAGTTACTAGAAACATTTTGAATTTTCGATACTAGAATGTTCTATATTTACGCATATAAAAAGGCCGGCAGTGTGTCGAGAGATCAGTTGATGTTCGGAGTTAAGTGAAGATTACGAAGCGATACGAAATAGTGGAAAAGTGAAGAAGAGTATAGTAAATTATTAAAAGTGGTGAATTATAGTGCTCATAGACCTTAATAAGCTAGTGTTGTGTACAGACTGCGCGTGTATATACAGAAGAAATAAAACATCTATAGTGCGAGAACGCTTTTAATTTCCGATCCCGAACCGTAGTACGTAACAATATTATGATTGCAGTAAAGTATTAAACATTTGTGCTTAGCTCAGTAATGAATACTCCCAGCAGGACTCGAACTCAAGACCACTAGCATAGTAAGTAGAGTCACTACAAACTGAGCCAAACGTATCCTCAAGTGAACATTATAAGTAAAATATAATGGAAAGGTATATAGGTGCCATAAATCGTATGAATGAATTCTAACTCGATTGATGAGATTCATTTTTTTCAAGTGGTTTTAGTGTAATATTTCATTTAAAATATTACTTTATTGTACACATTACATTCAAATAGACACTATACGACACATTATAATTATAATATAGGTTTCTACTTAATAATTTTACTCTAAGCACCTCCGAAGTGTGTACAGATTAACTTTGTTTAAAAAGAATATCTTGCCAAAAACTGCTTGGCCCAGCCCGGGACTTAAACCCAGGACCCCATTAGTAGCCACTGCTTACTCTTTAGAGAGCTACGAGCTCCATAACCACAAAATGGTAACATACAGTCTTACATATTATGTAAGACAATGATAACTGGTTTCTCTATTTTCTCTATATCCACACTGCTAGGGCAAATGGCGTGAAGCTATAAAAAATAATGTGCGTTTTATTATTCATACTGTTTCATCACTATAGCGCTTTAGAGCAAGAAATAATTTCGGGGATCGTGTCAAACGTTTTTAAAGATATTTTGAAACAATCACAAATACATCTTTAACTATTTCTAGCGACCCTTACATGTACAATAATTTGTAAGTTCTCAAAGGCACGATATTCTAAATATTGTATTCAGTCGTTTTTAACTTACCGTTAAAAAGGGCTGATGAAATAGTCAAACTGCCTCTTTATAATATTATTAATTAACTATTTATGTTATAATTATTATTACTCGGGCTCATCCCTAGACTTTCCACGGGTTCCGCTAGTAAATGTATACAAAAACTCGATAAATTATATAAGTACTAAAACCTTCCTCGAGAACCACTCTATCCATTGGTGAAAACAGCATGAAAATCGGTGCAGTAGTTTTTGAGTTTATCGCGAACAGACAGACAGTAGTGATATAGATAATAATTAATAGAAGTTTATTGATGAAAGTTTATAACTACTTTTACTATTATTCAGTTAAAACCATCACAACCGAGAATCGAACTCGTGTCCAATACAATTAAGAGTAGGTTCATGTAATGAAAAGTTCTGCTTCCCTAGCAGGTGAATACTCAGATGATTAACTGATGCTAATACATCAGTGTCAGAACAACTTGCCCCTTTGATGGATTGTTGAAATATATTCTCCAAGGTGTACGTTTTCATGTCATTGGCTTATTTGAACCCTCTTTTACTATTTAGAAGTAGTTTTATTTTATACTATCCATGCACCTTCGCTTCGCTCGGGTTCATCCCTAGGTTTAGCGTCAGCGACGCCACGGTTTGTTTGTTTGTTTGGTTGAACGCGCTAATCTCAGGAACTACTGGTCCGAATTGAAAAAATATTTTTGTGTTGGATAGTCCGTTTATCGAGGAAGGCTATAGGCTATATTACATCACGCTACGACCAATAGGAGCGGAGCATCAATGAAAAATGTTGCAAAAACGGAATAAAAATATTTCCTTTAGAACGCGAGCGGAGCTGCGAGAAAGGCTAGTCTAATATATAATAAGAAACAATACCTGTCTTACAATGTTAATTGATCCCAACACGTATAATCCATTCCGACTGAAATCATTATCGTATATGTATAAAATAGGACTTCTGTCATGATGTACATTACGTTTAATAGGTAACATGCTACGCTACGTACTTAATTTTGACACCTTTCGCATTAGCTCAACTACTTGCTGTGCCAGTGGTCGCAAGGTCGAGTCCTGCCTAGGGTATTTATTTGTGTGATAAATAATATGTATGTATTTTAAGCTTTATTATTATTTATATTATGTTTATTAAATTACATTAATTATACTTCGAAACGTATATTACTTTTTAAAAACTATCCAAAATCACAAAATTTCCTGAAAAGTTTATGCTAACGAATGAAAGCTCGCAACAAACTAGATGTTCCTCGTAGCTGCAGCTTCTGAACTTTATGTATCAAAACCCGTTTTCACTAATGTGTTTTGTTTTTAACTTACGTGGCCTTAATTTCGTTTGAACGTCAATCATGTTGTAATAAAAATAGTATGGTGCAGTGGTAACAGATATCTCTCTTTTCTTGGAACATACTAAAGTTGATTTATGTTTTTATAATTTAGTGTCACAGTAATAATACATATATTTCAGAAGCTAGCGGGAACGAACTGACAGACAGGCAGATTATTTCTACGATATAGATTATTAGGGGTATTCAAATTATTTCGGAAATGTTATATTTACTGAGATACATTTCAGGAAACAATTTTTTTTATATAATATCACAAAATATCGAAAGAAACTCGGTCATATCAGAAATAATAACTTTCTATAAACGATTTTTATGTCCTTAAACTATGCACCTTACATCAAAAATCAAAAAACGATTTTCGACAAAAAAATATTAAAATAACTTAACAATTATGATAATCGTCGTAACAAAATAAACGAGTTAAAGTCATTATAATATTATTTAAATTATTTTCCTTTTTCGTTACAAGCATAACCAAATTTAAAATATTCATCAAATTTCAAACTAAAAGTTCACGTGCCTGATTGATTGCAAGGTCGAGAGGATCTACTATCTTATCAATCACTGTAACTCCTTTGAGAAATTTGCAAGACATTAGTAAACAACGTAATGAAGACACTTAGAAATTTGAAGCCAATTTTAGATGAGAACCTCTGTTTACACCATATTTTCATAGATTTATGTGAATATTTGACATTTTAAATCATACTATTTTGTTCGAATTTTTATTTATATATTTTTGTGTTTACTACGTTTCGAATGCTTTACAGCACTTATATCACTGGAGAGAATAAGGTGTTAAAAGTATGAAAGATTGAGAACCAAATATTAGAATAAGTCCAAAAGAAAATCAGAAATAAAGTTTTAAGTAAAACAACAAGTTAAGTGTTTTTTTTATTTTCAATTTAACGCATCGGTCTACATGTATTAAATTTTCTTACATAATGATAAGCGTTAATCCTTATCAAATTTCCAATTAGATTTAATATTAGATACATATTTTGAATTTATTTACTGTATGAATGTATTAATTTTGCTTTGTTATAAACGTTTTTATAATAGGATAATAATGATAATAATCCAAAACTTAATTCACATGTATTTTTTTAATCTTTTTACTTTTTTTAAAGATCGTGTTGGGAGAAATAGTAATATATCAATATTTTGCCCCTAAATTATTGTCTCTATAATTTCTAAGACGATTTCATTGATTTAAATTTAATAAAATTACTCAGTAAATTCTGATTTTAAGCTAATTAATATTTTAGTATTTTGTAAGAGCGTAAGGTGAAAAAACCTGCATGTGTGAGAACATCTAAGAAGTTTTCGAAATCGAAGCTCGTCAATCTTTATTTGGACATTAAGCTTTGATCAGATGTAGAACGTAATAAAAGGGTTCTATGAGATTAGATAAGTAAAAGTAAAGTCTGTCAGATATCTCTCCTAATTATCACTATTATTAGATAATTTAATCAAAAATTAAAGTACTGAAGATATTTACATTAGAAACGATAGCATAATTGAATTTTGCCGACTTCTAACTGTTACAATGAGAAATGAAAGTTAAATTGCTGAGTAATTGACTGGAAAGTCTTCATTAGGTTGGATGTTACGCGATTCAACAATGATAAAGGGGTGTTTCAATAATGTTATATATTTTAGACTTGAATTTTTAATGTTCGTATACTTCGAGTATAATATAAAGGAAATAAATTATAATAAACGTCTTTGAGGATATTTGTAGAAAATGTTGCGACTTTATGTAATACTTTGCAAAGTTAATATTTAAAGCTCGTGTACGAAATTTTACAAATACAAAGATTCATAAAATACAAGGTATATTTTAGATAATAAAACAGCAATACGAATGATTTTTGGTAGCTGGAACTAGATCCGCGACCACCCTTCTATGGCAGAATTTCAATCTAAAACGGCTAAAGGCTGTATTTTGGTAAAACTAATAAACAGGCTGAATTGACATGACTTTAAACTTGTAAAACTTGGTTTCACGTGTGGACGCTTCTTTGGGTCAGAACGTAGACAGACATACACACACAAGCACTTATACACACGATCACCTACACACACATATATAAAAGGAATTAAATATAAAAATAATAATAATACTAATAATAAGAAAATTGTCTATTGCCATGAAAAACAGTAAAGAAAGTTAACATATACAAGGTGGCTTAATTAAATCAATGGCAAAGGATCATAACTCAACTGATGCTGCTGAGGCCAGAGTCTTGGACAGCGCTGATTTTCAGTAATACCCAGCTCCCAGGTGTTGAGTGGGAGTATGGCAGTAAAAAAGGACTATTCCTCCAGTTAACCATTCCATTCCATAAAAGTCCGTTGAATAAAAATCAATTTTGCCATACCTTACCTATAACTTACCTATACCTTAGTCGTCAGATCCTTAGACCTGAGAAAGCAAGGAAGAGAATGGTTGGTTGGCATAATACTAGATTTAATGTAATTAATAAAGTTTTAACTAGAAAAGTTTAGTTCAATAGGAAAATACAATGACATGCACAAAAATGTATACTTTACGGATTAACAAGCCTCAACAATCCATCAAAGTGACACACGAACTTGCGCTGACAGTGATGTATTAGCTAATTTGATCATAACCTGTTTGTTCACCTGAATGAGGAATGCCTTAAACTTTTAATATTTTAATTAGATTCAAAATAATATCATCTTAGTTAAGCAATATCTCGCTAAGGCTAATAAAACCGGCCAAGTGCGAGTCGGACTCGTGCACAGAGGATTCCGTGCCATTATCTATAAAAACTGAAAAAAAAATCGTGTCTGTTGCATGGAAACCCCCTTAAATATGTGTTTTATTCTATTTTTTTTAAGTAATTGTTGTTATAGCCGCATAGAAATATATCATATGTGAAATTTTCAATTGGCTAACTATTACGATTCATGAGATACAGCCAGGTGACAGACGCACAGACAGGCAGACAGACGTACAGCGGTGTTTTAGTAATAGGGTCCCGTTTTACTCTTTCACTACGGAACCCTAAAAATCAATCCTATCATATCTTTTAAGAATATTAGTTATATTTGGCGTAATAGGTGTTTAATATAATTTAATTTATATTATTGAATTAAAATAATATTGGGATCTCACAATAGTAATTGATTGAAAAAACGTTGGTAGTACATTCAGTTTCACATTATAAAGTAAATTGTAATACTATTGCAAATTTAACAAGTGGTAAATGCAGTTTTTAATTATTAATAAATTTTAAATAATTAAATGAAATTAATAATTTCAACTATCGTTATTTTTAACCATCACTACATAGTATATAACAAAGTCGCTTCCCGCTGTCTGTCCCTATGTATGCTTAGATCTTTAAAACTACTACTATGTTTTTTAATAGATAGAGTGATTCAAGAGGAAGGTTTATATGTATAAGCGGAACCCGCGGATTCACTCGTACTAAATCTAGTTTTCCAATAAGCAATTATTCTTTAATTTGATTACTATCAATATATTTACTATCAAAAATTTTCCATCCACTACGTATTTAAGTACTCATTATCTAAAATAAAGTGTATATTAAACTTTGCGATAAAATAAAATAGACGATTTCAACGAGTCACAAAATTGGTTACATCAAACGTTATCAAAAACTCATCAACATAAAAGTATGAAATTGCTAAATTTTATCAGTTTTCAAAACAATGTCGGATATAAGTCATTATACATAATATGTCTGAAACTGAACATATTGTAATAAACGGAAATTAAATTCAAGAGTTAATAAAATAACATCTTCATTTGAATTTTATTTACGGTTTATACACGCTTATTTTATTATTTATCGAAGATATTGTATTTTCCCGCAGTAAAAAGGTGTCATATATATCGATCCCAATAAACATCTATCATCATAGCAAATTTCTTCAAATCATCAAAATCTATTCAGTAGTTTTCTCGTAACACCACTACAAACGAACAGACAGACAATTTTAAGACCTATAGATTCCTCAATATCTATAAAAATTACTCTTTCAATAAGTTTTTCCAAAAAATATCTACCTACGTATTTCATTTTCAATGTATAGAGGATTATTTAACATGCATTATTTTTAGATTTATTTACCTAAGTATGTTTAAAATCAGTAGACATTTTACTATGTATGTAAATATGGGACATTTACTTCAAGTAATTTTGTATTATTCGCATCGGCGCTTTGTCATAAGCTACCAAAAGCTTATTTCACATGTCTTTTTATCTTTTTGCGTTTTTCTAGTTATATATTATTCCCCTAAATATTTTCCCCTAAATTCTTGTATCTATAATTTCTAAGAAAAGTTCAATAGTTGTACATTTTCATTGATATAAATTTAATAAAATTACACACTAAATGCTGCTTTTAAGCTTATTGATTCTGTTATAACTTCTTTTAAAGTTGGTAATTCAACCTTCAAGAATGGGTAAAATATCTCCAACTATCTACTACTTGAAAACCGTCAAAAGCACAGCTGTAACTTATGATATTTTGAACAGCTCCTTAGAATATTCAATTTATTTATTCAAATATTAAAACTAGAGCCTAAAGCTCAAACGACGGTTATTTTAACAACATCAAGCCAGAAGTACAGATCTAGGTTATTTCTACTTCTTACAATATAAACAAAGATGGCGACGCATAAACTATTTTGAAGTAAATTAAAAAAAGATATAAATATCGATTACCTTATTTATATATAAAAGTCTTCAGTGCGTGTGTATATAATTGAACTCCTCTTGAACGGCTGGACCCATTTTGATGAAATACTTTGTGTGTTCGAGTGGATTCGAGAATAGTTTAAATTCGTAATTCGGTTCACTACAACGTTTATAGTGAAATACATACAGTGTTCAAATAGAATATAGCATTCAACCTCGAAAGACAATGGGTTTCAAGTTTGAAGCTTGTAACTGGAAACTTATCTTACATTCTGTGACATCGCAGTTACCAAAGGGACGGATCGATTTCAATATTTTATTGTTCGGAAACTAGTTCAAACTTGGATAAAAACTTTTGGTAAAGGCCTTAATGATTTGATGACGACCACTTTTTTGATTAAAAGGTTTTTTTTTTTATTTTATTATCATAATGTTAATTGCTAACAGTAGTGATAGCCAAGTGGTAACAAGCTCGTTTACGAATTCGAATGAAGCAGGTTCAAATCCCGGGCCTCGCATCTCTATCAATTTATCAGCCTATCGCTGTTCACTGCTGAACAAAGGCCTGTCCAATGAGCGCCAACCATTCCGGTCTTGGGCAGTCCGCATTCACTATATATGGCCTGATTTCTCTCGTATTCGAGAGACCCATTAGTGAAACGTTAAAAATGGCTGAAGACATACAAAATAAATTACTTCTAACGTAATTAAAATGTATACTATATTAAAAAAGTTATTTAACAATACAACTTTAAAATTTTCTTTATTTTACAAATATCAAATACTTAGACTTAAATCTTAAAATTTTATTGAATCGGAAACTACTCGTAGGTATAAGGAATCCTCTTACACACAGCCCGACTCGCACTTGACCATTCTTAAATATATTCAGATTCTATGTTAATTAATATTTTAATTTCTAAACTAACTCTGTTTTAGTTATAAGCATGTTATTGATAGTTAACTTGACTAAGTGGTTGATTCGGTACGCGATATCTTGTATAATTGTTAGTAAGCGCAATGATGTGAACATTGTCAATTTATTGAGGGCCCATAATTGTTTTGGGATGGCTTTAATAGATGTTAACGGTTTGTTTCGATAAGCGTTAACCTTCTATAAACGTCTAATGTAGGAATTAATTGAGCATTTATTATTACCCCGTGTTTATGAAATAATGTATAAATTAAATTAATGTTTTAGCGCCTACTATTAATTTAGAGCAATAGCAAATAGTAATAACTACCGCTAATTATTTTTATGCCTACCGACCCTACACACACTCTCTCTCTCTCTGTAACCAGCTAGCAATAAAGTAATACGTGTCTGCATCTTACGCCTTTTTAATCACCTTAAATCTACTAATTCCCGAACATGGTCCTTCGAGCCGGATATAAAAGTTAAGAATAACCGGCGTAAATAGAGGAACTGGATTTGGCTGTGGAAAAATAAGTGAAATCACAAGTTGTTCTGGGGTATCATATCAAGGACAAGGCGTGGCTTATGAAAATTCAGTATTTAGCTATTTCAATGCTTAATTTCCACCCAGTACTCTAATTCAGGTAGTATTTAAGGTGTTTTTCAATGTATAAAGGTTAGTAAAGTTATATATAAATAATATTTCTATAATTTCACATCTAATTGTATAAATTTCCTCCATATTACGTAACAGTATACACATATTTTATTGTCTTATCTTTAAAAATATAATAGTTATTATTATTGTAATACGTACTTTAGTGGTGGGTGGTGTGTGGTGATGATGATGGTGCGGCAGGAAAATAATACGCAACACTCCACACTGATATTGAGTTTATTCACTATCCACACCACGTAATGAATACTACAGAATATACAAAAATAGCTCGTAACAATAAGCGTATTAGGTACAATTTCGTATGGCAGAGAGTTCTCAGAGATGTGATACGTAAGATGCGAACGCAAGGTGTTGGTGCGAGAGACCGACTGGCGCCGGAGCCGCGGAGCTGTGAATACATCGCGGGGCGCGGCGCGCGGGCGCGGGCGCGGGGTCTATACCTGCGCTGGAGTTTGCATGACGCATAGCAACTACTTGATATTTGAATTATTGTAATGTTAGTATGAACGTTTGTTTGATGATTGCGTGTAAAATATGTAAATGAAAGAAATGTGTGGACTTTAATAGATATTATATAATATGTATATATATGTATGTAAATGTATATATGTATGTATGTATGTGTGTGTATGTATGTATGTGTGTGTATGTATATATGTATGTGTGTGTGTTCCCACATCACTCCCCCCCAGAGACCTGATTAGGGGCGAAAATAGTCTGGAAATCTGACACGTCTACCGGAGCGGGTTGTCTTCGGTAACGCAGGTGCACTCTGTGATTCTGCAGGTTGTGTCTTCGTGGGAACAATCGCTTGCGGTGTTGAGCTGACCGGGTCCTGTGCGTCATTCAGCTCGTATGCAGGCTTTAACCGATTAACGGTGACAGTGACTGGTTTACCTTTTATAAGGAGCTTAAAAACTTTGTCACCTCGCTCCAGTACTTTGTAAGGGCCTGTATAGGCTGCCTGGAATGGAGTGCGCGAAGCGTCTTCACGAAGGAAGACGTTTTCGGTTGTTGCAAGATCTTTAAAAACAAAAATGCTGCGTTTTCCATGGTCGGAAGTAGGAACTGGCTTCAGTCTCTCCGCGAAGGAGTGTAAACGCCCTGTAAAATCGGACAAATCTGAAGTGCAGGGTGTGCCAGGGTTGAAAAATTCCCCGGGGAGTCTGAGTGGTTCTCCATACAAAAGTTCAGCTGACGATGACTGTAAGTCCTTCTTGAAAGAACTTCGTATGCCAAGAAGTACGAAGGGCAAGACTTCTGTCCATGACGCGTCAGCATGGCACGTTATAGAGGCTTTGAGCTGCCTATGAAAACGTTCCACGAGACCGTTGCATGCTGGATGGTATGCAGTGGTGCGTTTATGCTGGAATCCAGTTGTTTTCGACAGGTATTGAAACAGCGCGGACTCAAATTGCCGACCGCGGTCTGTTACAATATCTGTGGGGATACCGAATCTGGAGAACCAGCCAGAAATTAGCGCTTTGGCCACTGTTTCTGCAGTGATATCAGGTATCGGTATAACTTCAGGCCATCGAGTGAAGCGATCTATGGCAGTCAAACAATACCTGAACCCCTGCGAAACAGGAAGGGGACCAATAAGGTCAATGTGAATGTGCCTAAAACGTTCGCGTGGTAGGTCGAAAGTTCCCAAAGGCGTGGAAACATGTCGACTGACCTTTGCACGTTGACAAGGCAAACAGGTTCTGGCCCACTCTCTGCAGTCCTTTCTAACTCCTGGCCACACAAAACGTTCTGCTACCAACTTAGCAGTTGCGGCTGCGCCAGGGTGACTTAGAGAGTGTAGGCTTTGGAAAACTTGCCTTCGAAAGTTCTTCGTAACAAAGGGCCTGGGAGTCGGTGTACTCATATCGCAGTACAATGGTAGTCGACTTCCAGGATGATTCATCTTCACGAGGCGAAGAGATGAGCTGTCGCTCAGGTAAAGAGCTAGCTCAGTGTCACCATCCTGTGCTTTAGCAAGATCAGTCAGGCATATTGGAGTCTCAAGTTCTTCGACGCGAGATAAGGTATCGGCCACGACATTGTTTTTGCCAGAAATATGCCTTATGTCGGTCGTGAACTGTGAGATGTAATCCAAATGCCTGAATTGCCTGGGCGAACAGTTACGCTTGTGTTCCTGAAAGGCGTAACAAATTGGTTTATGGTCTGTGTAGACCGTGAAATGTCTGGCTTCGAGCATATGCCGGAAGTACTTAATTGATTCATAAATCGCAAGAAGCTCCCGGTCATATGGTGAGTACTTCTGTTGAGAAGGACTTAATTTCCGAGAAAAGTATGCTAGTGGCTGCCATTCTCCTTTATGAAGCTGCTGTAACACCGATCCTATCCCGGAATCTGATGCGTCTGTAACCAAAGCAAACTTAGCATGGCAATCTGGGTGTGCCAGAAGAGCTGCATTGGAGAGGCTTTCCTTGGTCTTGGAGAAAGCCTCCAGAGCATCGCCGGTTAGGTTGACTGGTGCTGAGCCTTTAACTGCTCCCGTAAGAAGAGCATTGAGAGGTGCTTGGATGTGGGCGGCATTGGGCAGGAAACGCCTATAAAAATTTGCCATCCCTAGAAATCTCCTAAGCTCTCTGACTGTTTTGGGAGGAGGAAAATCACGAATGGCCTTTACCTTCTCGTCCAGTGGCTCGGTTCCGCTCTCCGAAATACGGTAACCCAAGAAGGTTACCTCGGGAGCCCCGAAGATGCACTTGGACGGGTTGATCACCATGCCATAGTCGCGGAGTCTGGTAAAAACTTGTTTGAGGTGACTTTCGTGCTCAGCTACATTTTTACTGAAAACAAGAAAATCATCCAAATAACAAAAGACAAAGTCTAGCCCACGCATCATCTCGTCGACAAACCTTTGGAATGTTTGACCGGCGTTAAGAAGTCCAAATGACATGAACGGGAATTCAAACATTCCAAATGGTGTCGTTATAGCTGTCTTGCTTATATCCTCAGCACAGACGGGTATTTGGTTGTACGCCTTTACAAGGTCAATAGTGCTGAAGACGCTGCAACCAAAAATGCTATGTGTGAAGTCATGTATATGACGAATAGGATACCTGTCTGGGATTGTTCGAGCATTCAGCTGCCTGTAATCGCCGCAAGGGCGCCAACCATTGTCCTTCTTCGGCGCCAAGTGTAGTGGAGATGACCATGAGCTCTCCGATGGCCTTGCTGTGCCATTAGCGAGCATGGTCTCGAACTCTTGCCTTGCGATCTTCAGCTTGTCTGGAGCTAAACGCCTAGGGGAGGATGTGACAGGGGGACCAGGTGTAGTTCGTATATGGTGTAATGTGTTGTGAGTAATGTTACGATGTGTACCGGCTGGTCGTGTGATATCAACAAATTCGCGCATGAGCATGCTATGGTACCGTGTATCGCCAGTCGGAATCTTTACAGAAAGCACATTGTACCTGTCATTATAAAATACAGCGTTTACAGAAAGTGTTGTAGTGTTATCTATTAATTTTTTATTTTTACAATCAACGACAAGGTTATAGTGACACAAGAAATCTATTCCTATGATAGGTTTAGTTACGTCAGCAACAATAAACTGCCATGAAAATGTACGGCGCAAACCTAGGTCCACGACGAGGTGTGCATAGCCGTAGGTGGCTATAGTTGTCCCGTTGGCTGCTGTTAATTGGTAGCTCGTGGATGCTCGGCGCTCCTGAAGCTGGGACCGGGGGAAAACACAGAGGTCGCTACCGGTGTCGACCAAAAACTGCGTTTTAGTGGTGCGGTCCGTCACGAAGAGGCGACCAGGGGAGGCAGGGCAATCGGTTGTCGCCATTATCGACTGCCGGCTGCGTTTCCCGACTTCTGGTAGTCACAGGGTTTTTGACACTTGTGCGCCTTCGAACCAAATTTCATATGGAACCAACAAATGGGGTACCTGCGGTATGATGATCGGGATCTACTTCGCGAAGAAAAATTTCTTCGAGATCTAGAACGTTCTGATGATCGCGCTGGTCGCGTACGTTCGTCAATTTTCAGCGCGAGGTGCTCAACCATCTTCCTTAATTCTGCAATCTCGCTGGGAGCATGACTGGACATTCCAGATGAAGAGGCTGCCATAATGTTGACTGGCGCAGAGATCTCCTGGATGCGGTCTGCTAAGTCAGCCAGCTGTTCCAGGGAATGAGTCGGTTGGGATGCTAGCACCGTTTGGATACCTTGGGGTAGGCGATTGCTCCAGATCGTACGTATGAACTCCTCGGGAACATTCGGTCCTGCCAGGTCTTGCAAATGTCGGAGAAAATGCGAGGGTTTCCGCTCACCAAGCTGTTCGTGTGTCAGGAGCTGCCTGACCTTCTTCTCGTGAGATGCTGTGAGACGCTTAATTAACTCGCTCTTAATTTTGTCGTAGCGGTTCCTGCTAGGCGGGCACACAATCACATCCTTAACTACCTTGGCGTGAGAAATGTCAAGGTTAGTGATGACGTTGTTAAATTTTATAGCGTCCTCTGTGATGCCAAAATTGTCAAATTGACCCTCTAGCAAAGCGAACCATATCTCTGGGTCCTCCGGTGAAAATGTAGGCACTTTCAAATTAAATTTGCGTAAATCCGCGGACTCTCCACGTTCATGCTGGGTGGAAACACGCATCTTTTTTGTCCGCAAGGTTACGCCGCCATTACGTGATCCAGCGGTTTTTGCGGATTCGCTACTATCACTCATCGTTATGCGTTATGCGTACCTTTTTTATTGATATCCGTGTCCTCAGGGGTCACCAGTTTAGTGGTGGGTGGTGTGTGGTGATGATGATGGTGCGGCAGGAAAATAATACGCAACACTCCACACTGATATTGAGTTTATTCACTATCCACACCACGTAATGAATACTACAGAATATACAAAAATAGCTCGTAACAATAAGCGTATTAGGTACAATTTCGTATGGCAGAGAGTTCTCAGAGATGTGATACGTAAGATGCGAACGCAAGGTGTTGGTGCGAGAGACCGACTGGCGCCGGAGCCGCGGAGCTGTGAATACATCGCGGGGCGCGGCGCGCGGGCGCGGGCGCGGGGTCTATACCTGCGCTGGAGTTTGCATGACGCATAGCAACTACTTGATATTTGAATTATTGTAATGTTAGTATGAACGTTTGTTTGATGATTGCGTGTAAAATATGTAAATGAAAGAAATGTGTGGACTTTAATAGATATTATATAATATGTATATATATGTATGTAAATGTATATATGTATGTATGTATGTGTGTGTATGTATGTATGTGTGTGTATGTATATATGTATGTGTGTGTGTTCCCACAGTACTATTAATTATTATAAATAAGTTATACCTATTTTGCATCCAAATAAATTTTACTTAGTCAAATTTATCTTCAAATATTTATAAGTAGTAAAATAAAGTAAAGATAAATATATTTACATATTACATAATAGTATTAAAAGGATTAAATTTATTATATTTCTTTAAATAATAACAAAAATTGTTAATTTGATTCTGTATAGGTAGATATAATATAAAGTGTGTATTACATTTCTGTTTAGTTCAGTAAATTAATATATTTTATACTTTAAAGCTGTTTAGTACTTGATCATATAGCTGTTATATGTAGGTACATTGTAGTTTAATTTTTATTTGTATAACGTTCCAGGCTTTGATACTTGTTTCCCACAATGACTGACCGAGAGGAAAGGGAGTTAATTAAAAAACGTGCAAGCTTCAAAGGTCGTCTTACATTGTTTGGTAATTATTTAAGTAACATAGAAGGATCAGTCAGCCAGTCTCAGGTAAATGAACTTCAATTACGTGTTAATAAAATGATCAATATTTTTGAACAATATGATGAAATACAGTTTAAAATAGAGTGTATAACAGAGGACACGGAAAGTCAATTAGTTGAAAGAAATGATTTTGAGTCTCAATATTATAAATTAATAGCACAAGCTCAGGGTATTATTTCGCGCTTTTCTAAATCGAGTGATGCGAATTCAGACAGTGATAACAGTTCGACACGAGCTATTAAAAACAATAATCTCGTTAAATTACCCACTATACAATTGCCAAAGTTTAGCGGTTCCTACGATAATTGGTTAGAATTCCATGACACCTTTTCTAGTCTTATCCACTGCAATGAAGATATTGACAATATAAATAAGTTTCACTATCTAAGAGCGTCATTAGAAGGCAGCGCTGCTGTCGTTATACAGTCCATTGAATTTTCAGCGAAAACTTATCCTATAGCTTGGAAGATTCTTTGTGAGCGTTTTGATAACAAGCGTTTGTTAATTCAGAATCATGTGACTGCTTTATTTAACATTGATTCAATCAGTAAGGAATCTTCTATGTCTATCAAACGTATGATTGATCAATTAAATAAAAATTTAAGAGCTTTAGATTCCTTAGGCGAGCCAACGAAGCACTGGGACACACTTCTTATCCATATCATTACTCAAAAACTAGATAGTAAGACATATCGTGAGTGGGAGGAATTTAAAGGTCTACTTAATAGGGATGAACCCTTAACTTTAGATGTGTTTTTAAAATTCTTACGTAACCGTGCAGATCTATTAGAGACATTAGAATTACCACGCTGTAATAATTATTTTAATCAATCTGGAAAACTTAATACTAAGTATAAAAGTATGGTTTCTGTCACAAGTTCACCTCAGGTAGGAGATAATAGATCTCCATTAGGTTCTTCAAACCCCAAACCCTGCCCAAAATGTAAACGTGAACATTTACTTAAAAATTGTACACAATTTTTAGGTCTTACAAATGAACAGCGTTTAAAACTTTTACCTAAGTATAAAATTTGTTATAATTGTTTACATGTAGGACATTATGCTAATCAATGTAAGAAACCAGATTGTAGAATATGTAAACGTAAACATAATACACTTATCCACGTTACCAATCTGCAATCTCAGTCACCAGTTAATAGTGGATCATTACGCATTGAAAATAAAGCTGTATCTGATGATAGTCCTACCTCTAACGTAACCTTTTCGGCATGTTTAAATAATCCAACGACAAGCAATCATGATGTACTGTTATCGACTGCCCTTATCAAGTTGTATGATTCTCACAACCGGGAATATATTGCTCGTGCGTTGCTTGATAGTGGAAGTACATCATGTCTTATTACCGAAAATATGTGTCATAAATTAAGCTTGCCAGTTGACAATGTCGAGAAGTCGGTATTAGGTATAAACAACTGTACCTTACCTATTGGTAAAATGTGTCGCGTGCAAATGAAATCTTTAGATGATTGTTATTCTGCACATCTTAATTGTTATGTTTTACCATCGTTAACAAGCAAGGTACCTCATAGCCAGGTAGATATTTCAAAGTTAAATTTAAAATCTAATATTATTTTAGCTGATCCTTACTTTTATACACCAGGTGATATAGACTTAATTATAGGTGCGGATATTTTCTGGGATTTGATAGGATCACAAATTATTAAATTAGGTACCGGTAAACCGATACTTTTTGAAACTAGACTAGGATGGATAGTTTCAGGACCCGCACCAGGCGGTCATGTGTCGATTCGGTCACCGTCACATGTTAAATGTAATTTGGCGCAAGTTGAGTCGATAGATTCAGTTAGTTCTAATGAAATTATTCAAGATCATTTATCAAAGTTTTGGCAGCTAGAAGAGATTAACGATAAATCTTCATATTATACTGAAGAAGAAAAAATGTGTGAAGAGCACTTTGTAAAGAATGTGTCACGTCTTTTAGATGGCCGTTTCTGCGTTAGGATTCCTTTAAAACAGAACGTAGATCTCTTAGGTGAATCTTATGAGCGCGCTAAAAAATGTTTTTTATCTCTCGAGCGTCGACTTGATATTCAGCCTTTACTTAAAATTAAATATCATGATTTTATGTCAGAATATATTGCTCTAGGACATATGTCAAAATCTGATTTAAAATCTAATGAATTTCCTTACCTGATTCCACATCATGGAGTGTGGCGTGATAGTAGTTCAACAACCAAGTTAAGGGTTGTGTTTAATGCTAGCAGTCCTACTACCACAGGTATTTCATTAAATGAAATTCAAATGATCGGTCCCACTGTACAGGACGATTTATTAAGCATACTTCTGCGATTTAGACAGCATAAATATATTTTATCGGCAGACGTAGAAAAAATGTATAGGCAGATTGCTGTACACCCAGATGATAGGCATCTTCAACAAATTCTATGGCGCAGTAGTAAAAATGATTCGTTAGAGGTATATAAGTTAAATACTGTCACGTATGGCACAGCAAGTGCACCTTTTCTAGCGGTACGTTGTTTAAAACAAATTGGTCTTGACTGTGCAGATGATAAAATAAGTGAAATTATTATACATGACTTTTATATGGATGACCTACTCACTGGAGCTGATACTATTGATGAACTTTCTTATATTAAACAAAATATTACTAACGCTTTAAATTCAGCTCAAATGCCACTTAGAAAGTGGAAGTCAAACGTGTTAGATTGATATTGATGAAACATCTTTGGATTTAAATATTGGATCTGATAATCCTAATATGAAGTTAGTTTTAGGCTTAGGTTGGCAATCAGATTCTGATGAGCTTTGTTTTAATATAAATAACAAAATTTCCAATGTCACGACTAAACGTAGTATACTTTCTGTAATATCACAAATTTTTGATCCCTTAGGCCTTCTCGCCCCTTGTGTTATTAGTATGAAATGCTTAATACAGAAATTATGGTTGTTAAAATTATCATGGGACGATCCTTTACCATCAGATATATTAAGATCTTGGAATGAATTTATAATTAATTTACCCGTATTAAATGATCTGCGCATTGAGCGTAAAGTTTTAGTTGATTCTTATACATATATAGATCTTCATATTTTCTGTGATGCTTCACAATATGCTTATGGAGCATGTTTATATGTTTGTAGCGGAAATGATAACGGTGAGACTTTAGTTCGTTTGCTCATGGCAAAAAGCCGAGTTGCCCCGATCAAGCCTACTACCATACCGAGGCTGGAACTATGCGGAGCGCTTGTGGCGTTACGGCTTTATGAAAAAGCGACTAAGGCACTCCGAGTCAAGGTAAGACGTACATTTTTCTGGACTGACTCCTCTATCATATTAGGGTGGCTTAAAATGATACCTAGTAGATTGCAACCATTTGTACGCAACAGGGTTGCCGAAATTTTAGAAAAGTCTCCTAACTGCATTTGGAAACACGTTCCCACTCATGATAATCCCGCTGATCATATTTCCCGTGGAGTTGATGCTAAAACTATTATGTCACTAGATATTTGGTGGTCAGGACCAACGTTTTTGAAACGTGATATGTCTCATTGGCCTACACATTCCAATATTATTGGGCCACTTCCGGAATTACGTTCTGTTATAGCAGTAAATGTAGCAATTGAAAATAATCGTGATGATGATTTTATAAACTTTAGTAAATTTTCTAATTTTTCCAAGCTTAAACGCACAGTAGCATATGTTTTACGTTTTGTTCGAAGTTGTAAAAAGGACTTTATCAAAGACAAATTTTTAACTGTAGATGAATTGGATAATGCATTAAATATTTTAATTAGATTATCTCAAAAACAGTCCATTCCAGAATATGAATTAATGATACATAATAAAAAATTACCTAATAAAAGTCAATTAATTAAATTAAACCCTTTCATGGATGAATTTAATATTATACGTATTGGAGGACGTTTAGAAAATAGTGATTTTCCTTATAATAAGAAACATACAATATTAATCCATGCCAAACATCCTTTTGCAAAATTATTATTTAATTCTGAACATAAACGCTTGCTACATGCTGGTCCCCAGTTATTATTAAGTACTATTAAAGAAACGTTTTGGCCAATAGGAGGAAGAAATTTAGCCAAATTATGTTACCGGCAATGTCTTCGTTGTGCGCGAGCTAGGGCTAAAATAGCTACTCCTATTATGGGAAATTTGCCATTAAATCGTGTATCTGTAAGTTTCCCTTTCGAAAACGTAGGGATAGATTATGCAGGGCCTGTTATGATTGTAAGCCGTCAAGGTCGTGGATCTAGACTAGTTAAGGCATATATAGCGGTTTTCGTGTGTTTTTCCACAAAGGCTATGCACTTAGAATTAGTGAGTGATTTAACGAGTAATTGTTTTTTGTTAGCGTTGCGTAGATTCATGTCCCGTAGAGGTAAACCAAAAAATATATATTCAGATAATGGTACGTCATTTGTTGGCGCGTGTAATGATATTGCAAATTTTCTTAAAAATAATTCTTTTACTTTATCTGAGACTGCTGCTGATGACGGGATAAAATTTCATTTTACTCCAGCATATTCACCTCATTTCGGAGGTCTGTGGGAAGCAGGCGTCAAATCCACAAAATATCATTTATTAAGAGTACTGGGCAATTGTAATCTTACTTATGAGGAGCTATATACTGTACTAGCACAAATTGAAGCTGTGTTGAACTCCCGCCCACTGACTCATCTATCTACGGAACCTGCGGATTTGACACCATTAACCCCAGGACATTTTCTTATTGGTCGATCACTTTCGTCCCTCCCGACACCTGACTACGAAGACGAAAAGGTTCACAGTCTGACTCGTTATCAGCGGATAGAACAATTGCGCCAACATTTCTGGAAGCGGTGGAGTAAAGACTACATATCTGAACTACAAACAAGAGTTAAATGGCAAAAGTCTGAAGTCCATTTAAAACCAAATAGTCTTGTTCTTGTTAAAGATGATAATCTACCACCACTTGAATGGAGACTTGGTCGAATAACGAACGTTCATCCAGGAACCGATGGTGTAATTAGAGTGGCAGATATCAAGACTTCAAATGGAATCATCCGAAGGGCTTTCAGCAAAATCTGTCCCTTGCCGCAACCTGAAGTTTGTTGAAAGTGATACTTTCAACGCCTGGGGGCATGTTTATGAAATAATGTATAAATTAAATTAATGTTTTAGCGCCTACTATTAATTTAGAGCAATAGCAAATAGTAATAACTACCGCTAATTATTTTTATGCCTACCGACCCTACACACACTCTCTCTCTCTGTAACCAGCTAGCAATAAAATAATACGTGTCTGCATCTTACGCCTTTTTAATCACCTTAAATCTACTAATTCCCGAACACCCCGTGTATCTCAAATACTTTTATTTTATTAGAATTATTAGAATCGATTTCGGCTCAAAAACGACCCATACATTTATTATTTTCACCTCTTTTGGGCATGTTTCTTAAATACCAAATATTGTATTGTTTAAACATATTTTTTAGTTGATTTACAATATTTAGGATGTTGCAAATACTATGACTGATATATTATTCATTATACATAATATTAACAATATTATGAATGACTACACTAATATTACAAAATCTAATACTAGTTCTAGTATACTAAAAACAGATTTTGGTGCTACCATCTCTACAATTCTATCAGAAAGAAATATTTTGTATGATTCTAAATGATGCTCATAATAACATTTATTTTATTCTCATACAAATCGTTCATAATAGTAGTAACATTAAAAATAAGTTCGTGGTTCACATTCGTTCGTTCGTTATTCTCATAAGTATTTGTTTTATAGTAGAGAGTGTAGAATACTCGTATTTGCAACAAAACAACATGCCTGCGCTATTAGGAATAAATAAAACCCTTAATATTTACTTGAATTTCGAACTTTTAAATACTAGAATGTTTTTGTTTACGAATTGGAAGATCGACAAACAATACGAAAAGTGGAAGCGAGAAGTAAAGTGCACCTTTAATTAGTAAAACTAAAACTTAACTACTGTGTACCGTGACCGTGTATGAGCTTAAAAAAGCTCTTAGAGCTAAAGTAATTAACACCTATAGAGCAAAGTACTTCTAGAATTCTACGTTTCACCGATTGTTGAATGTCATCTGTGATGTATAATCTCTCACTTTACAATATTTTACTATGTCACCTATTAGACTCATTAAATGGCGGGATATTTAAAAAGATAGTTAATTAAAGTGATATAAAAATTAAAATATATACAGAAATAATCGACTAAAAATCCACTCTTGCTTCGATCGGTTTCATTCCTAATGAAAAACAAAGTCCAATCTATCCTATGAGAACCGTAAGTACATTTTTCGGATTAAGAAGTAGCCTATTTTAGCAATAGGCTACCTTTAGTCCTTTATCCCTAGTCCTTACCTTTTTATTGAATGTTGGGAAATACATTCATGCATACTAAAAGTGGTTATGTGGGACTCACTGGCCAGAAAAGCTAGTATTACAACCTAACATACTCGTACCTCAAGCGTCTTAATGAGGCGTCGAAAGATACCTCCATCCTTACCTTTATGCCAAATTTCATTAAGATCGATTCTGCTATTCTGACGTAATCTATACTAATATTATAAAGCTAAGGAGTTTGTTTGTTTCTTTGTTTGTTTATTTGTTTGTTTGTGTGGTTGGTTGGTTGGTTGAACGCGCTAATCTCAGGAACTACTGCGTTTATCGAGAAAGGCTATCGGCTATAATATATCACGCTACGACTAATAGGAGACAAGCATCAATAAAACATGTTGCAAAAAGGGGCGTTAGTTCTGCGAGGTATCATACCGCGCGACTCAGAAAGAATTTAGTTTCCGGTCTTTAAAACGCGTGTGAAGACGCGGTAAATACTAGTTGTGTATAAACATAAATCTACTCAATTTTTCGCATTTATACTTGTTCATGGGATCACGGATAATGGGATTTAGCGATATTTCAAGACCTTGGTTTTTTGTTTGGACATGTGTGGTCTACTTTAGAACGGCGCGTTCACCAAGTTTTGATTATAAGTGCGGCTTTATTTTACTACGGTACAAAGAGATTTTCTTTACCTTTCACCGCTAGCTTTTCCAACGAGTACATTTTCGAAATTAATCGTAGAAAATGTGTACTTTGTAAGAAACCTACATTTCTACAATTCCTAGGTATTGTTTTATAAACTTTTTAAGTATTTATTACAAACTTACAAACAAACTTACATGCTGAAATTTGAACATACTGATTTGGACAGTTGTATAACGCTTCTCTTAGCCAAGTTAATCTGTCACAAGCGATATGTATAAGGGTGAATATTTCATTTCATGCATATTTTACATTTTTTTTTGACGAATCAAATATTAAGCCTGATGGTGCTGTTTATTATTTTTTTGTACAATATATAATGAAAATAAACTAAATATGAAGGAGGTACAGTAATGTGACGTTTAGTATTGAAGATATAGGGCTTTGTTTTTTTTAATAAACGGTAATGAGATTAGCACGAACGGTAATTGATATTTAGCTAATGGTAATGAGATTTATTCAAATGGTGATTAGAAATATATTAAAAAGTATAACATC
This sequence comes from Boloria selene, assembly GCA_905231865.2. Lineage (NCBI taxonomy): Eukaryota > Metazoa > Arthropoda > Insecta > Lepidoptera > Nymphalidae > Boloria > Boloria selene. Next base: position 1,718,730 of record HG993149.1, read on the forward strand.
AGAGTACTTTAATCAGCATTTTATTCGTTAACAATTAAATATGATTTGTAATAAGTAACAAAGAGGAAACATAATTAGTATAAATAATCAAACGCGTATAATATAAACAATCATAAAAAAGGAATTTCAATTCAAAGTAAATAATAGTGATTGTCAATTTTTATTTGTAACAATAAACACTAATCGATTTATAATTTTCATGTACCACTGCAACTTGGTGTGTTAGCACTTTTACTCACCGTTACGTCAAGACAGAGCAAAAGTTTTCTTTGGTAATATTCATTACTGTTCCTGTGACATGTTTTGAATACATTTCTCCCCTACCACTGTGAAAGCTGCTCTTAAAATGTGAGTAACTCACCAATGCCCTCTACCACTAAAACTTGCCAGTATTGCTCTCTACTGGCTCGCGACCAGTTTCATATCGAACTTGATCGCTAAATGTCCCAGTCGCAGATATGTTCAAAGCCAGCACCTTTCCTAAATTCCGATGATCTCGGCGACCTCGGGATCGGTATTTAAGTGAAGTCATCGCTTCTGTTTAAGTGTGTCGTGTTGGCATGGAGTCCATGGAGACCTGATGAAACGCTCTACCGCTGGCCGCTCGTTTGTTTGTACACAGATCTATCCCCCATGCCAGCAAAATACACAGTTTGAGTGGTGCAGATATACACATACTGAATATTTTTATTTAACCCGAGTCCGCCGAAATCTCAGAATTCCTTTTTTCCCCCTTTTTGACACACTATGGTTGCAACAAACGTAAGAAAAATTTGCACAGCGGCTACCCCTTCCGCGTTTAATGTGGACTTTTGCAACAAAAAGGCACTCCATTCCAACCTCAATGCTGTCCATCACTATCTTGAAACAGATAAGCCGGTCTTACTTTTTTTAATGGAGACAGATATTGTCCTGCCGATACATCTTGCTTAAAATATCCTAGTTACAGCTTGGAACATGTCTTTCTGCCAAAAGTTGGGATTTGTACGTTCGTCAGGGATATCACTCTGTTGTCGCCACCCCGTCCTGATCTGTCAATTTTATGGTCACGTATAAAATATGGGAGACATACTCCAATATAGACGTGTATCTCATAGTGGAAACGCCGAAATAGACCGACCCTTCGGACATCCAAGAAGGGTCAGATTTCCTATTCCAGCTATATCCCTGCGTGGAAGTTGTGATCCTCGGAGATTTAATGCCATGTCCAGTTTACACGTCATTTGGAACAGAGAGCCAAATTGGCTTCCAAAACAATAGTAGTGCAAACGGAGCGAAACAGTATTTCAGTTCCTGTTCTTTATAAATCTCAGGTTCACCCTCTGATGGAATACTGTTATGATCTCTGGGCTGGCACTCCTCAATACCAACTTCTTCCATGTGTCAAGCCGTTCATATTGTTGATGATCCCATACTAACATACGACTTAGAACCCTTAAGCTTTCGGATAGATGTTGCTCTCTATGTGTATTCTTTCGTCTGTATAATGGAATGTTCTGACGAACTTTTTGATGTGATGCCACCGTCGCGTTTCTGTCACCGCTCTCTTCCCCGTCGGGTTGGATGTCATCCTTATATATTACATGCCTGGTATCCCAAAAATGAACATGCATCTCGCTCCTTTCTGCCCGCACATGCAAAATGTGCAATGATCATCCTCCTGGGGTTTTCTCTAAGCGCTATTATGTGAGGCACTCTCAACTCCTGTTATGTTGCAGGTGTCGAGGGGCAACAAACTTACCATCACCAGCTAACGCGGATTGTTAACTCGTTTTCCCCTTACTGTTAAAAAAATGGTCTCTCACCACTTTTTCTTTGCTGTCTTTTGCTTCTTGGAGTCATATCACCAATTGACAGAAAGGAACGCCTTTCATCTTATACATATATTTTTGGACTTCTTTTTCTTTTTCTAGAGCATGTAAGACTGGGTTCAATTTAATATCTTTATCTGTGTGTTATTTTAGCCCTTAATCTGTTTTTTTTTTGGTTTTTTAAAAACAATTAAAGTATGTGGGGGTCAAACAGACAAATAGAACCAAAATAAAAGCTTACTAATCTAATTTGCGAAAATGCGTCACTTAACATTAATTGTAAGTATAATTGTTAATTTATATGGTTAAGGTTTCATCAAATCTTAACATTAAAATCATTACCGTTACTTTCTTCTAATCATCATTCGGCTATAAACGAATGGTAAATAATGGTAATTAGAAGTTTGGTAATTAGATTCATCAATATATGCGGTTAAATATAGTTTTTTTAAAGAGTCATGAATTTATGCAGTCTATTGTTTAAAAGATATCCTATTGTTGGTTACATCTAGCTAAAATTAAATAAAAAATAACCAATATATTACCTTTTATAATCGAAACGGTATATAGAAATATTCCAAACCACACCAAATTTTAACCGGAGAAACTTATTTCACTTTGCCGGTAACAGTCTTTCATGCGTGTATCCGGCTCTATTGCAGAGTGTCGACTGATGCCGACCGTTTTGTGAGAATGAAGGTACATAGTGATGCGAAAGTATTAAAATATCGACACAAACATGTCGCTGAATGGTAATTATGAAGAAGTGTAAGGACATTTTTTAAAATAGTAAAAAGTTGCTTAAAACTGTTCTTTCATTAATAATAAAAAAATAAAACATAGATTATTTAGTCTTTTATCATAAATATATATGATAACTAATTCTTTAAGGACAGTTTTTTAGTAAAATATTTTGATTAGGTCAAATCTGGAAAAAGGACACAAATGGTAATTAGATTTTACGACTTTGTTAATTTTTTTTACACATACCTAATAATAATATACATATTCAACGAGTTGCGTCCATTAGAACCCGTAGCATATTAAAAATAAATATTATCATCTTCAAAATATTTTAACGTTTTATACATTCTTTATGGCCAGAACTGTAATATGCACCAAATGAAATATTCACCCATAACAAGAATAGTGGTAGTAACACTTAGGTTTTATATTTTTGATTCTGTCTCTAAAATTTACGTACTTATTATTAATATGAGATTATATTATAAAGAAAAAGAAAAATAAAATATGACAAATGCTTGAATATCTTTAGAAAATATATCAAAAACATAATCGGTGCCTATAAAATTTGAGAGTTGCCCCCGATTTCCCTGGGTTTCCATCATCAGATCCTGACTTGGTTACAATGGGGGTCCTCTCGGAACTATACTCTACCGAACATATCAAAAGTTTTTGAAATAGGCCCTCAGTTGGCGGAGAAATCGGTGAACATACATAAAAAATATATACAATGAAACATATAACCTCCTCCTTTTTTGAAGTCGGTTAAAAAGATACTTTTAAAATTAAGAGCCTATTCCATAACCCATATTCTTTTATTTGAGAAGTCAAATAAATTAATAAATGAAAATTTTTCAGCTGTAATTCATTAAAACTGTATAATATTCACCATATTGAATACGAAAATATATTGAGAAATATAAAATCAATGTTCATTTCATTGTTATAATGAGGATGTCATTAATTTAATAAACCTCAAATCTATACATTTTAAATACACACTCAAAAAATATTATTTCCCGAAGCGAAGCAAGTTTTTGCTTTATTTCCGAATTTCTGGTTGTTTCATAGTTACTTGCTTTATTTAGTTTCTTACAGTACAGTAAGTTCATAAGATCTTTGAATCTATTGGGTAGGGAAATATACATTTGATGTATAAACCAAGTTATAGGATTGCTTGTTAAAACTTTTTTTTATATACACGACTTACTTAAATAACTTTAATATTATAATATAAGAATTTTGATTAAGGTATAGGTCCCTATAAGAACAAGTTGGCACATTATTATCTCTATACAAAATTTACTATCTTTTAAGATGAAAATCTATGGGATTGCCCATAGATAATTTATTTATTTATTATATTTTGGAAGACAAACATACATACATAAAAAGAAAAAAATTAATACCTGATAGTTTTTTTGGGGTTTTTTTAATCTGTAAACGATACGTTATAGTATTTAATTGTTTTTAAAAATTACTTTAAGTTTAATAAATAAATATAAAAATCCAATTATATCGAGAGATACACCTTTCCTAATATGTACTTTAGAATATTCTAAGGCAGTGGTAGCTCAGTAACGTGATCGCTTGTATAATCGAGAGATGCAGATTCAAATCCGGATCTCGCAGCTGAATATCATTTTCATATACGAATCATTTCTAACATGATGTCCACTTGTCTTACGTTTAAGGAAGTCATCGTGAGGAAACCTTCATGTCTGGAAGAACCTAGCAGGTTTTTAAAAGAAATGTGCAGTCCAGCCATGGCCAGCGTCGTCGTTTGATCCCGCTCGTATTGAAGAAGGCTCGTCTCAGAAGTGGGACGTTAAAACAAGGGCTGAATAAAATTTATTCTTTTATGCTAACCGATAGTAAACTTTTTTAAATCGGAGCAATTCGTGGCCAAACACAAATTAAAAGCATACCATAAAATATTGTAAGATCAGACATTATCTTAACTTATATTGTAAGAGTTAACATAAATATATATTTTTTGGTGTAAAACTAACCACCCACAGCAATTCATCAAACCGACACACCAACTTGTTCTGACAGTGATGTATTAACTTGTTTAATCAAAGCTATTTATTCACCTGAATCGTAGAACTTAAAAAACTTTACTTATTCTAGTTTTAAAATTAACTTTCGTTTTTGTACTTTACTAAGAATGAAAGATTTTAAAGGATTTTACATATTATTTGGTAATGTAAAATTTTGTTTGCTTGCTTTTTCTGTCACATTAAAGAGGAGTGACAAAGTGTGGAGATAGTTAGAGGGCTACCATTGCATTATAGAATAAATAAATAATAATATGTTAGGACATTATTACAACAGCGGCATCTAACTCCGTGGTAAGCTACGAGGCTTGTGTTACGGATACCAGATAGTTTCTATACTATAGGTACATATATAAATTTTATGACTGACATGACTGGAGTACGAACATTCGTGCTCAACAAATGAATGCCCCCAGCGGGACTCGAACCCGCGACCGCTGGCGCAGAAAGCAGGGTCACCAACTGAGCCAAACGTGTCGTCGAAATATATTAGTCTATCTATTCCATACTAAGTTGTAATGCACGTATATGTACGAAACTAGGGTTAGTCGCTTGTTAAAATATAAAACTACTGCTATATTTTTACTTCCACTATGACCGTGACAGTTAAAGCTACTACAGTTTTCATACAAAAATGGCCATGACAATCTGACAGCTGACTATACAACATCTCACCATTTTTTTTCAGTACCATACTGTTGTTTTATATATTCTTAATTTTTATATACTTTTCACTTGTGTCCTTATATTTATTTGACGCTTAGAAGCTACAGAATAAATAAATATTTATTTGGCTTAGTAACTGGTTTAGCTAGCTGTTAACTGCTTAGTGACCACACAAAAAGAAAATTCTGGTTACTTAGGGAACTTTCTAGACTTTTATCGTAAACTCAGACGGCCTTGAAGTTTTAGCTCGGTTAACAATTAAACATTTATTAGATTTTTTTCGTGTTTTACAGTCAATAATGTACTAATAAGCTATTACGCTGTCTAATAATGTTTTATAACTAAGCTAGCAACTCTACGGACTTATACCACTCGATGCAAGATACAGATGGACAGACAACAATCTAAAACTTGATGTCGTCTTTAATACTGTTAATTATCTATAATAATGACAGTATCAATAACATTTTTATTTTTTGTTTATTTTCATTTTAAGGCTCTCCAACGAATAGATGTTTAAGCCATATACATTTTTTACCGAAAATGGAAAATATATGTATCTTGAATTGACGGATTTGCTCTAAAGTTAGTTAAGTACTTTCAACTAACTGTTTGAAAATCCATTAAACTACTACCAATGAAAATCGATTAAACTACTACCTAATTTTGTTATTTTTTAAATTATAGTTTTAAATAGAAAAAGACAGTACTGTGTATTCAAGGACTTTTTAATTTTTCTGCAAATAATATATGGCCACACTGCTGCATTTCGGTTGTAAACGGTTATTGTCTTTACGATTATTGTCAGTATTACCTACGTTTTCGATTTAATTTCAATATATCGATTCCAAACAAAATCGCCGATTTAAATGCATACATTGATGACATGATTTATTGTAAGAGATTTAGGATAACGCTTTGTTTATTTTAACTGTAGTTTTTACTATTATCAAAAAAAACTATTTTTTGTTTTTTTTCCTAATGTAAAATCTAGAATACGCTGCACCAATTTAGATGGAATTTTGTGCAAAGATAGCTTATGACCCTGAGAAGGACATTGTATAATTTTTATCCTGAAAACCATTTAGGTAGTAAGAAGAGATATGAAAATTAGTATATGGAATCAATCTCATTCTTAAGTAATAAATAAATAAATATCTTGGGACATTTTTTACAACATCGCCATCTAGTTCCATGGTAAGCTACTAGGCTTGTATTACGGATACCACATAGTTGATTTACTACACATATAAATTTTAAATACATACATAATATAAATATTACCACCCATGACTGGAGAACAAACATTCGTACTCAACAAATGAATGCCCCCAGCGGGACTCGAACCCGCGACCGCTGGCGCAGAAAGTAGGGTCACTGCCAACTGAGCCAAACGTGTCGTCAGTTAAAATGAGGCGTTAAAATGTTTGTAGAGACGAACCCGTGCCAAGCGAGGATAAGTCGCTAGTTATTTTTAGCTCCATCATGATATTGTACATAAAAGATAAAAATAATAGAAAAAACATGTTTCTTTCTTTACGCGAATACTACAAATATAAATAGAGCTATCTACATAATAATTATTATACTTCTTACAGAAAGTGCATGTCTACATTATTTATACAATACTATAAGTGTATGATAGTGATTTAATGACCTTTGAGACCTCTAAAACTTTGGTCTCTCTCGTGACCTTCATATTATATCATCATTATCATCAGTCCTTTTTAACCTCCCACTGCTTAGGCACGGGCCTCGTTAAGTACGAGGTAGAGTCCGCCGCGCTGGCCTAGTGCATGTTGGCGGACTTCACATGTCTTTCTTGCTTGCTAGGTTTATTCAGACATGCAGGTTTCCTCACGATGTTTTCCTTCACCGTAAGACTAGTGGTAATCATGATAGAAATGATTCGCACATGAAAATAGCGCAGGTGCGAGACCCGTATTTTAACCCGCATCGCTCGTTATCCAAGCAAGCGCGTTACCGCTGGGCTACCACTGTATATAAAAAACCGTGAAAAACCGAATTGATTTGATTTGATTCATTTATCACATCAAATATTTGCTTTAATATTAGAAATTGTTATGATGGCCCAGCATGTGAAGAAGTGTGGGTAAACACTTAGCAGCCTGATTCTCCTCTCATTCAGAGTAAGCATGTGGCAAATAGTGCGACATTGAAAATATCTACATTCACAAGAAAACTACTTTGAACGCCACTCTATGTAAAATACTGACAAGAATAGATTATTACGGAGTGAGATGCCACTATACTACAGTGGAAATAGTGAAAGAAAGTGTACAAAACTACGCAGAGCAATCTAAACTGTAAACGTGAATGCATCAATTAACTATACCAAGCAATGAACAAAAGATATCCGTCTTTGCCAACGACTTCGATACACTTCTCACTAATTTATTGGTACATTCTAACTTTTTTTTCGTCTTTCGAAACGGAACTTACGGAACATGTTAGGTTAATTTAGTCCACATTCATTCATAGGTAACGACGTAAAAAGAGAAGTTCTTACTTTACTCATAGATTATTTATAGATTAGTGCTATTTTATTGACAATAGTTTTGTGGTGATTTAGTTCATCTATATATAAATCGGTAAAGCCAAAATGTCCAATACTTTTTATCTGTTAGTCAATCGTCTTTCAGTGTTTATTTAGTAATTATGTAGAGTTTCACTACTACTGTTCTAGTTAATACAAAGACGAATGCGGGCAAATGTGGATTACAAGAGAACTTCACCAGCAAAAAAGTGAATTAAAAATGTTATTATTAAATTAAGATCACTAGACAAAAACCATAAATAATATTATATATTAACCTTATACTTTATACACATCAATCCAGCTTTAACAATGAAAAAAATATTTTTAAACTATTTGATGCCGACTAAAAGTATTAAAAATCGGTTATAATATAATGAAAATCGAACATGTCTACAAAAATCACTCATTTTGATATGAAAATAAGTAAATATATTATTTTTTTATGTATAAACTCGAACCCGAGACCGCTGGCACAGCGAACTGAGCCAAATATATCATCAATTTGACTAAACTAATAGAAATACGAACAAAAATAACTAATTACATCAATAAAAACTGTAAAGACAAAGCGAAAGTTTCATCCAACACAAATAAACCCAAAACTGCCAATAAAGCTAATGCACTCGGTTTCCAACAACGTAAATCTGGTGCACTAATACAGTGGACAGACAAATGCCGTCCATATATAAAGGAACAATTTAAATTCTTCCTGCGTCTCTTGGGATGTATCTCAAAGATATTTTTGGCTTAAGTCGTAGAATTTCTTAAGAAAATAAATTTCAAATTTAAGAACAAGTCTGGCGGTACATTATTCATTGTGAAAGGTAATTAAAGGTATTATATATCTTTTTCGAGTTTTGTATACAATGGTTTTGTATCGATAGTATTTCTAAACTTATACGTGTACTAGTGCCATTCTCTTGCTCCGCTCGGGTTCGGCTCTAAACGGTTAATAACTATTTCTTCTGTAAAACGTATTTCATATTATATTGTTTCAGATCATCTATCGAGCTATCATCTGCATACCATATTTCATTAAATATGCTGATGATTTGATGAAATCGACCTGATGATGAAGGCTGGAAGTGGTTAGTGTCAGTGGTTTTTGAATATGGGCTATAAATAGATATTAGATTATTAATTATAGAAATTTCTCATGATATATTAAAATAATTGATTTTAAGATTTGATTTTTCGTACAGATAATGTAGGAATGGCATATTAAGACCGCTAGTGAGTCTAAATAGAGTAGCATATAAAACTACAGGCTCTACGTAATATGTAAATTTAAATTAACATAATTTACTAATTATTTCACGCCCAATAAGCAGTTCTCGCTATGTCTATTATTATTTGACGGTTAGATACGCCTATTCAATTGGTTTTATATTTAATATAGTTGTAAATAGTAAGAGAGTCTTTCGATTAAAATAAATAAATCTTACACTCGCTTCCCTTGAGTTCATCGCTATGTACGCTTAATTTCTTGAGCAAAATTCTTATGCTTTTTCTAATAAAAGTAGCTTATGTTACTCCTTATAACATCAGCTCTCTGCAAGTAAAAGTTCCTTCAAAATCTTTCCAGCCGTATCGAAGGTTGACCCGAAAAAAGAGACAGACAGTCCGACAACTTATTACATTACCAAAACAAAGAAGGTACAAGAATATATAAATATTGTATACAGATTTTTAGATTTACCAATTTTATACAAACTATGCAGTGGTGGTATAACAGTGGTAGCCAAGCGGTAACGCGGTCGCTTGGATAACCGAGTGATGCGAGTTCAAATTCGGATCTCGCACCTCTGATATTTTTATGTGCGAATCATTTATATCATGATTACCACTTGTCTTACGGTGAAGGAAAACATCGTGAGGAAACCTGCATGTCTGAGAAAACCAAGCAAATTTTCGAAAGGCATGTGAAGTCCGCCAACTCCCACTAGGCCAGCGCGGTGGACTATGCCTGATCCCCCTCGTACTAAGGGAGGCCCGTGCCCAGCAGTGGGACGTTAAAAAGGACTAATGATGATGATAATGATGATGCAATACGTACTATATGATTTACACATAATTAGTATAATGTCGCCTGTAAAAAATATTTATCTTTAAGTAATATATGTACATATACTGAAAATTCAAAGTGATTTTAAACCTAATATAGGTCTAACTATATTACATTCATATCTAATCCATAAATGCCAGCCATGTAAAGATGATTTCGCCATATGACAGAGGCTGGCACTCCGCCCAAATTTTGTTAGCGCCGATAATGCATACTTACCGTTATAATTAAGAGTGAATAGCTTTGCCTAGAACAATTTACATTTATTATTCAAAGGGTTTCATATTAAATCCCATGTATAATAATCAAATTCATTCTACTCTGTTTGTGATTTTCACTTTGCTTTCTTTTCTCTATTTTTTCTCTTTCTAATATTGATGCTAGGGAAGTGCTTTAAAATTTGGTCCGTCTCTTCGACATGGTGTATGTCTTGAACGAGTATTTTCTTATACTGGAATCACAGTATTACTATAAATGAAAGTGATTTTGGTAGAGTTTGTTACATCTAAAAATCGGAATCTCAAAACCGCATTTATTTATTTATTTATTTATTTATTATTATTAAAATGTACATATTTTTTTAAATTAAATGTAACATTGTAAATCACTTAAGATTTGTATAATGTTACTTCCATAATTCATTATAATATATATTACATTATTAATATTAAATATATCATTATATATTATTATATACAATATTGTTACAATTTGGAACTAATATTTTATTTAATATTAAATATTAAATCATTTAATCTAATTAATTAAAGATAAGAAATAGTTTTTTAGTTTTTCCTTAATATTTTTACTGTTAATTTCATTAATTAACTTTGGGGGCAAACTATTCATAAGCCGTGGAGTAATGTGCATAGTTGTTCTTTCTCCGTATGTATTCATTGCCCTCTCAGTACACAAGCGATCTTGCGCCACCGCTCTGGTATACACAGCATGTTCTATTTTTTTCTGTAGTTTACGGTTGAAAAAATTTTCTTTTAGAATTGTATATTTATATTTTTCATGAATAGGTAGTACTTTGCAATGTTTGAAAAGACCCATCTCGTCACCATTAAAGGATAATTTGATTTTTTCTGATACAATGTTTTTTAGTATTTTGAATTGTAATTTATAAATTTGATTAATATAGCTTTTGTACGTGCGACCATAACTACTGAGGCCATATTGAATGTATGACTCAGCCAGTGAGTAATAAAGCATCATTTTCACTTTGTAAGGAATTCTATTTTTAAGTATAATAATATTAGCCAAAAAGAGCCGTAGCTTATCACATACGTGTTCAATGTGATTTCTCCAGGTGAATTTTGTGTCTATCAGCATACCGAGGTATTTTTGTGTTTTAACTATTTCTATAAATGGGCAATTGCATATGGGTTCAGTCCTACTATGTAAGCATGTGTGATCATGGGCAACTAACGTGTAAGATGTGTTGAGACGTTGGTGTGGGGATTTAATGATTAATAATTTAGTTTTATTTGAATTTAGTACTAATCCTGCGTCATGACACCATCTTAACAGAGTATTAAAATCTGACTGTAGTTTTGCAAGAGCCCTCTGGGGGTCTCGGTCCGCTACTATGATGCAAGTGTCGTCTGCAAACTGATAGCATGTACTATGTTTAATACATTTATGCATGTCATTTACATAAGTTAAAAAGTGTAATGGGCCCAAAACTGATCCTTGTGCTGTACCTTCGGTGATTGAGATTGGAGAACTAAATATATTATCAATTTTCACGGAAAACGTTCTATTTTTAAGGTAATTACTACACCAATTTGCATAAAATGCACTTCATCTGCAAACCTTTAAAAGCAAGGCTCTAAACTAGGTAGTAGTTTCTTAATATTAAATATATTGTAAGATACATTAGTGCCATTTCTTAAATGTATAATTTGAGTGTGAGATGTTGTGTCAAAAAACGAAAAATTTACCTTTGAAACGTCTAAAACTTTAGTCTTGCACGTCTGCTGAAAAGTATTCGAAATGTCACGAACCAATAATCAAAAAAAATTGTATTTAATCCAGTAACTAGGGGGAAATGTTAAGCTTAACATAGGGTATGTTAGAGTATATTATATCGCACCCTTTCATTCTACATTCACTTTATATTTGCGGGCAACGCTGTTATTTTAATGCGTAATCAAAACCGAGTAACGGGTTCTATTTAAACACTAGTGATAAGTATCGTATTCATATTAACGTTATCGCTGTAATAAGGGACGTGATAGAATAGTAAATGTCTTAAATAGGCGATATTCAGTTTAATTTTGTGCTTTAGATTCATTAAATATTTTGTACCCGAATACACTAGTAAGTTTTATTAGGCTTTGCCTGGCTTTTATTTTTTTCTGAGTTATATATCCTCAATTTCAGCTACGCCATCTTTTTTCCCTACATTACATACCTGTATAAATCATCTTACCATCTAAGTATTCTTCGCTCGAGACCCTAGGTCCCTTTAAATTACTCTAGCACATATTTTATATCTTATATACTACATTTAATCCAAGTCTGTTCAAACCTTTCCAGTGACAAACATACAAACATGGTGAATTTTACACACATATTATAATAATGTGATTAAACCTATTTAACTAAGTAAAAGGCGAACTAAAAAGATGTAGTTAACCTAGAAACACAGTATAAATCTAGCGTCGACGAACTAAATTTAAACGTGAATAAAATATATTTTGATGTAAAATCAATTAATTCAGAATAAATAAATCTTAAATCAATATCTAAATTCAATAAAATTAAAACATAATAATACAGTCAAAGTTATTTAAGAGCGTTGAAATACTAACGAAAATTATTACTAAAGGACTGTTTCTAAATCTTGCCTTTAAATACGTCCACGTCACTTTCTATGTATTTTTTTTCTTAATATTTCTTCTAAAATATTAAGAATTTTTTTATATAAATGGAAACACACAGACAGACAAAAGGTTTTCAAATAATACCTTTAAAAATATTAATATAATTAAACAAGAACCACTTGTATCGCGATGTTACAGCACTTGAGTCCGGAAAGATGAATTAGCAAAAGCGATTTTACCCTAAGAAGAGTAATTCCGACCGTTTGCGGAGATTTACACTTTAAACCAACTTTTTAGGTACTTTAATTATTATTTACGACTTTATTCAAAGATAAATGTTGAAAGCACCTGGTGTGCTTTAAGTGTCAAGTTCTTCTTTGTTAGGTAATATGGGGCAAGTACTGTTAAAATTTGGGAGGCACTGCGTAGTATACGGCTTGGTTTTTATATGGAAAATCCTTTATATTTATACTAGGTATAAATATAGTTAAAATTATGTAAGTTTATAATGTGTTGAAAGTAAAGTCGGGTAAAAGTGTGAAAGTGATGACAGAGTTCCTAAACTCTGCTGTACACATGCATATGCCCTTTCTGGGGAAACTTAAAATATTTTAATCGGTTAGGAATGCACGATTATGCACACTGAATAAAAAAATATTCTTCTTCGATTTTCATTTTTTAAATGGCGTTTGCGCCAATTTTCATTATGATATTCGTGATAAGGAGGTCAAAATATGTTGTAATACCAAATTTCAGATCGATCGAAGGTATGCGCTTTTCGGAAGCTTATCCAAATTTTGTTCCAAAATTCATTATAGATTTGTGCACTAATATACGTTTGCAATTAACTTCAAAATTCTTTAAAATATACTTTAAAACGGACTTTTACGAACACTAGTCCAAGTGCTAAATTTTAGTTTAAAAATTTTATGAAAAGTGTTTGTTTTGAAGCTATAATTAAAAATACTTATGTAATGTATCTGGACCGCCAGCCAACTGTGTCAAGGTTAAATTTCATATATTTAAGCAGTATTACTAGAAAAATTATTTACGACATGAAATCCTGTTTTTAATTTACTTCATTAAAAAGAAGAATATCTACTTTACCCTAATACGATAGTAAAGTAATAAAAGTCATGCGTCTTTGCTGATAATGTTGGAAAATGAAAATGCATACATTATAAACATAAAAATAGCCTTTCCCGCGGATTCGTTCGCGTTCTGAAGGCTGGAAACCAAATATCTCGCAGAGCTACCAGCTTCCCTCCCCCTTACGACCACTTTACTCCCGTTTTTGCAACATTTTTCATTGATGCTCCGCTCCCAGTAGTCGTAGCGTGATGTAATATAGCCTAAAACCTTCCCTATAAACAGACTATCCAACACAAAAAGAAATTTTAAATTTGGTTCAGTAGTTACTGATATTAGCGCATTCACACAAAGAAACAATCAAACAAACTCTTCAGCTTTATTATTATAGGACAGATTTTAGTGAGACTCACCGATTAGACAGACCATTTTTACCTTCTAAAACCTCTACCATATTAAATCGGCATCTGGCGTTCCATGATCATATTATACGTACTCAACTACGATGCCTGCCACAGCTGGCCTGCTGAGGCATACCACAATAACCATGAGGTTAATCTTACGATTCATTCTGTTATATTAAAATTGAGAAAATCAAAATTTTTAAGTTTAAGAACAAAATTCTTAAACGCCAATAAAATTCACAAAAAATAACTTTTCTTGTTCTGAGCTGCAACATTTAAAAATTGTAGCGATCCCCAGACACTTCATGATGACATTCATTCAGATCTTAAAAGTTAAATGTGCTGCATAAACGTAATATGTTGGCACCATTAACAGACCGCTAAGTGGTCTCATTACGACCCATGGCTTCACGTCTCATATAATTTTTAGGCTATTTCCTGTCATATTTATTAAAGTTTTCCATTCTTCTAGCAGATTCTTTTGTCCGACTATCGTTTCCTCAAACTTAAATGCTTTCTTTGGCGTTATAATAAACAAAAAAGGACCGGAAAGGTCTTTTGAATTTCACTTCGCCAAACAAAGAATGGGCACGTTTTGTTCGAAGGAAACCAGCCATTTAATCCCCTTTGAAATTTCTATACTAAAACAATTCTTTATTCTTGATTGCGCCCGCCCATTGTTTTCTATAAGGACGTTAATCAAAATATTGGGGTTTGAATTAAGGTTGCAAATTAAACACGCGACCAAAATTGTTCAGCCATTCCATTTGTTTACTCATCAGGTTGTAGGGAGTGCAAATTTGTATTTGTCGTTATATAGACTTCAATGATACTGATCATGGGGCTTAAACAAGATGTCATTATGCAGTCGTTAAGGAATATTAATCTAAAAACCATTATGGGAGATGTTATATGATTCTTTATCTTAGTGATTAATTTTTTCCCATAAAATATGTATATAAGTAGGTAAGTACTGCCCTCATTAGCGGTTCGCTGCAGGGCACCGGTCTTCCTTCAATGTGAAAGGAATCAGGCCGTTAACCATCACGGTGATTAAATGTGGGCTTGCGAACTTCACATGTCTTTCCAAAACTTACTAGATACTCGACATGCAGACTCCCGCACAATATTTTCCTCACCGTAACATAAGTAATTACGATGAAAATTAAATCAAACGTGATTTGTCATGTATTCTTCGATATTTAACATGTGGGGGCAAAGGTATTTTTAGAAATTATTTCACAATTGTTCTTTAAAACGTTAATTTTTTGTTGATTAAAATTTCTTCTTAGCTTCAGCTGAAAGTTTAAAATCTCTTCCTACCTACTAAGTCTTTACACGTAAAAGGTATACTCGAATATGTCACGTGCGTGTCACTTTCAGAACGTATCGAGTAGTTCCAAGGAATAGATCGCTTCATGCTATAATGTGACTGTCGATAAAATAGATATTACTTACTCCTTTAAATTCTTTATCATGACGACACGTATGGCTCAGTTCTTAGTGAACCTACTTGCTCTACCAGCGGTCGCGGGTTCGAGTCCCGCTGGGCATGAGTGGCTATATTTATAATATTTAGTATGTATTTAAGGTTATATATTATGTAGTATATCAACCATCTAGTATCCGTAACACAAGCCTCGTAGCTTAAACATGGAACTAGATAGCGCTATGAGTAATAATGTCCCAACATATTTATTTATTATCAGATAATATAATTAACTGTAATTTAGTGTCATACATTATACTAATTTATATTAGTCATATGAAGGACGTGTAATAAAAACAATGACATTAAAACTATTGACTTTATCGTAAAAATGTGACACTTTATAGCTTTTGCCCCGAAAAGTAGCCTTTGATGTAGTTTTATGATCCTAGAGGTACAATGAAAGTTTGGCGAAGAGCCACTGGGGCATATATTTCCAAACTTTCAACAATTATGATAAAATATTTAAATATTTTTATTAATGACGCATAATAAATTTACCAAAACAAAGATTTTCTTAGAAATTTCTAAATTCTTACTACTAATTCAAATATATTCAGACATAATTACCGCCTAGTTCCGTGCTAAGCTGCGAAGGAAGCTTGTGTTACGGATACCAGATAGTTGATATACCACATATATAAGTTTCAATACACATACATTATAAACACCCTCGACTGGAATACAAACATCGAGTTTAACAAATGAATGCCCCCAGCGGGACTTGAACCCGCGATCGCTAGCGCAAGAAAGTAGGATCACTACAAACTGCCAGACGTCATGATAATAAAGTCTTATATGCTTACAAAGTTTAATAAGGAAAATTTACATAGATAAATGAATTTTCAGATTTTAATAGTCTGCACTAGCGCTTCTTCTACTATTTTCCTTTACTTTGCTTTAGTAATTTAAGTAGATGTGAGGCATGTAGATGTAAATTAACATGTCCAAGTGTCAGAATTCATATAAATATATAAATAAAAATTGTGCTATCAATTGATGCAAAAAGATCTTAAAAAATGGACAAGTAATTCCATATAGATTAACTTCAACTAAGAAACTCTTTACCTTTTTATATAAGTTTCACTTTTTTTAAAATACAGAACAACTTATTAATTCTCTTGTGAATCCCTTTGAGACTACTCACGACATTATATTACCGATAATATGTTTTGCCAAAACCTTAAAAATGTCATTACTTTCATATCATTACTTTTATTAAAGAAAATAACTTATTTTATATGAATATTTGTGGTAACCCAGTAACATGCTAGCTTTAATTAGTCTTCTATAGCCATTTACAGTCCGATAAACCGCATTTGGTCATCATAGTGGACTATAACCTGATCTTCCTGATATTTATTTATTTATTTATACAGATCTCCAACAATTGCACATATTCTCTTACATAGAACTCATGCCTTACATCTACTTAAATTACTATATACTTCAAATTACAGAAGAACATATTATCATTGTAAAATGTGGTTAAAAAGGGTAAATTATACCGCATATTTTTTAATTCCATGATTATTCATTGTAAAAGTTCAACTCCATTAAGCTTATGCAAGTTCTAAATTGAAAGCTCTTAATCATAGACACAAAGTATCTGGCGTCAACCAAAGGATCAACAGATGAATCAAGCTCGACGTGCCTAACGCGAGCTGTACTCGAGCGATTTGTGGCGTTGCTAATTAATGGGTCACACCGATGCACCGTGCTTCTCAAAGTTACTTTAAAATTTGCTTATAACTCATGGGCTGTAGATATGTCATTCTACAGTACATGTATGAACTGATAAATGGCAAAAAAACTCAATATTATTTATAAATAATGTTTAGTACAAGAAAAAGAATAAATAATGTTGTGTAAGAAACAAACAAAAAAGTGGTCAAACTTACTAGACCATGGTCGCGTCTTTATTACAAATATATTAAAAATAACCAAAAAATATTCAACATTGAATATATTTACTATCTGCACTGCTTCAACCATAATATATATATTATGTATATCAGAAATAAAAAATATTATAATTTTGACAAAAAGTTTGAGAAGCTGTGAGCGATGTATTGATTAATTAGAACGAGCGTGCAACGTCCGCTTCACAGCGCGATTTGTGTCCCCTTAATGACAATGCTAAACAAATTGTTCTACAGATACTGTGTAATCTAAGTGAAATTACCATATTACTGCCGAGTTACTGGGAAAGGTTAAACTTTTTAAATAACATTTCCAACACGAAATATTGGTTCTACATAACTACGTTACTAATATTATCGTATTGGGGCTATATACTTACTCGACTGCGCGACGTAAAGGAGGGTAATGTGTTTATCAGCATATGAATGTGTGTTTGTTCCTTTGTAGCAGTTCAGACATCAACGTTTGGGCCAGTTCTGAAGATTTATACGTCTTAGATTCGTCTCAATCACACAAGGTTATATGAATGTGAATGTGTATGTATATATACAGAACGAAGTCTGAGAACTACTAATATATTATTTATCTTATCATATTATGCATACATACCTGTCATACGTATTGTTAGAGTTACGAGTAGTAGTAAAAACTAAGCTCAGCTAAAAGCTCGAGTTAATATAGTGTTCTATTCTTTAGAAATTATGATTAAATGCTTTTAATATAAATTTCCAAAATTATATCATAAGAAGTGTCAGGTCCCAAGATGCCTGAAAGTGTTATTTTAGGTTATTTATTGTCTGTCTGCGTACTATATTTTATTTCCAGCCGTTTGGGCTTTAAGTATAAGAAATATTCCCACACTTTCAATATAACAACCTTATAATGGTTTTTGTAATATTAAGTTCTTCGTCAAAGTTAGATCACGAATATTATTATTGAAAATTTTTATATTATGTATTCAGCCTTTATTAACTCCCCACTACTGGGCACGGGAGATCAATATGAGGCCATAGTCCACAACGCTGGCAAAGTGGAGCTCATATTGACTTGCTAGGTTCTCAGACATTCACGTTTCTTCACGACGTTTTCCTTCACCGTAAAATAAGTGGTAATCATGTTAAAAATAATTCGCAAATGAATATATCAAAGGTGCTAAACTCGAATTTGTATCCGCATCACTCGGCTATACAAGCGAGCGCGTTACCACTGGGCTACCACTGAACTAAATCTGCATAAAAATGGAGATGTTTTCAAAACTTTTTTACTGATAGCACTAAAGCTCTTCAATCGCTTTGACAAACGCGACCGAACTTTTTAAAACCGTTTGACAAATAGAGAAGAAATTGGTACTGAACTGTTTGTTTCTATTTTTTTGTAGATTGATACAAGCGATAAGTCGTTGCTTAAGCTGATATACTCAAGTATATAACTTACATAAATATTAAAAATAAAACTTTTATTTGAGTAGTAGTTTCCGAAAATAAATCCGCGACGAAATCTGAAACGATACTTATATTAAAAATGTAAAATATTCCCATAAATCTAGGAAGTATTGCAAAAACATGCTTAAACGCTTAAGCTTTAACTGTTATAAAGTTTTAACAAGACATCTTTAGTCTTTCAAGCCCCACTTGGCCAGAATGGTGGACTATAGCCTGATGTACTCATGTTAAAAGGAAGCCCGTGCCCAGCGTTTCCCTGACAAGCCTAGTCCAGTCCGTATGGACTATTACAAAAGGCTGAATACAAGATAAATACGAAAAACGATCATCATAATTAGCAAGAGTTATAAAACGAGAACAAAATATTTATCCAAACATAGTTCTTAGAACATTCTTTATTGCGACTGTACTGGATACTTCCGTTATTTTAGTCAATTTTCCTTTAATCGTTTGTACTGCAGCCAAAATATCTGATTCCATGGTAAATTTTCCCATTCAATTTTAGCGAAAACAAATATTGACATAGTAATACTACCACTCACGAAATGTCTTCAATATTTCGTAATAGATAGCGGGCTTTACACATAAAAATATTTGGTTAGTACCTATGTTTGTTTATTTTAGTTACGTAATGGTCATGTTTTTTTTTTAATTTACGGTTCCTGACGTTTTGAGTACTTTACGGGTTGATGATGGCTACAAGAGAGGCATTAGTGTTATACGTTAAAAAATGCGATATGCATAATTATGGTTATTTATATTATTTTATTGGTTATTCATGTTATTTATATTATTCTTACAGGATCGAAACAATTTCCAATATTATACGTATACATATTGTATAAATATAAATATTGTATTGTACTATCTACATACATTTTCTGGAACTTTTTATATAATACTATAAAAAGTATAAATTATACAATTTTACAATATACATATGTTTCAGATACTGAAAAGTTTCAGAAAGTTAAACGTCTTCATAATATAGAATTATTTTAGATTAAAGTAATTATAAATGAAACTTTCTTTTCAGATTTTGTCGCGGATTTATTTTAATTTTTGGTTCCCGACGTTTCGAATACTTTACAGCAATCATGGTCACGGGAGAGGCTAAGGTATTTGACGTCTCAGGGGTTTATATACTTGTTACAGACAGTGCCTACCCACAATTTACAAAAAATCAAAATGGCATCAACGTACCTTATAATAATTAAGAAAGTATAAGAATAGAGTAACTAAATTAGCTAAGCTCAGTGTCAATTTACGAAATAACATGAAAGATCACAAATTGTGATTTCGAAATGCATAACTTATTTACAGAAGGTATAAAATATCTATACACTTAATTAAACAAGATCGTGGATAAAACAAAGCAGCCGGCGCCAGGGGTTTAGTTATTATTGGCTTGTTACACACGGATGGACAAAATGATTCCATAAAAATTCAGTTTGTATATATATACCTATATATATTTTGCTTAAATCACCTTGACGCTGAAAAAGCTCGACGAATTTGATAAAGTTTAGGATTGTTATCACTACAAAGTATAAAAAAGTCGCTTCCCGCTATCCATCTGTCTTTACGTATGCTTAGATCTTTAAAACTACGCAACGGATTTTGATGCGGTTTTTTAATCGTTAGAGTGATTCAAGAGGAAGGTTTATTTGTATAACTAGTGGAACCCGAGACTTCATTCGTGCTAGATCTAGCTTATAATATTCGTGCCGCGTATTATTAAAACCGCATACAATACAAAAAAAAAGTGTATTTATTATAACAATATATAATTACTAAATCTATTGTGCTAGATCTTGTTTATAATATTCATGAGGCGTATTATTAAAACCGAAAAAAAAAGTTTATTCATTATAACAATATAATATAATTACTCAATCTATTTAAAAAAACATCAAAATCCATTGCGTAGTTTTAAAGATCTAAGCATACATAGGGACAGACAGATAGCGAGGTGACTTTATTTTATATAGTGATAATAAATTAAGGATCGAACTAACATTTATTTCAATTTATTCTGACAGAGTATCTATTTTAACCAATATGAAAAAAAAACATTAAACAAACTATTAAATTTGGTTGTAACTGATCTTTAAAGCAGTGAGTAGCAATGTTAATTTTATTTTCAATGACATCAAGACAGACTCGGCATGCTACGTATACGCCGTAGTACATTCCTACATTGCTCGAGCTATTTTGTCATCTTATAGTGTTCTAATAATAAATTACTCTGTCACTAATTTTGCCCTCATCCATCCGCTGGAAATAGTTTTAATTTGTTCGAGGTAGAATTATTTCTAATTTATTATAGTTACAGAATGCATAATGTTTCCATACCACTGCGATTTTAGTTATGAATTTATTTCTATACTAGTCACACTGGAGAATTCATTTAATGAATATAACCGACGACACGTTTGGCTCAGCTTGTAGTGGCCCTGCTGCGCCAGCGGTCACGGGTTCGTGTCCCGCTGGGAGCATTCATTTGTTAAACTCGGATGTTTGTTCTCCAGTCATGGGTGTTTATATTTATAATATGTATTTATATAAACTTATATATGTAGGTATCCGTAACAGAAGCTTCCTTCGTAGCTTACCACCTCACGACTTTTTTTTATGGTAAAAAGGGGGCAAACGGGCAGGAGGCTCACCTGATGGGAAGTGATCACCTCCGTCCAAGAACGGAAAGGGAGGGAGGGAGGAGAGAGGGAACGGGAGGGAAGAGGGATGGGAGAACAAAGATGGAGGGTGAAGGGAAGAGGGAGGGAGGGAGAGGGTGGAGGGAAGGAGAGTGGGCCTCCCGGACTCTCTCACAAACGCGACAGCATAGCTGCCACTTCACGCCGGTCTTCTGTGATAGAGTGGTACTATTCGGCTGAAATACTTTGTATCCCGGAAAAATGTACAGTTATCACTTATAGGATAGATTTATTTTTGTTTTTCAATTGTTTTTCTTACTTTTCACGCAAACCAAAACCAAGCTATTGTAAGTTGTTATTATTATCTTAATACTGTTTATGTTTGGTTAATGAGTAAGTGCTTTTGTTATTTTACAAGCTGTAATGGTTTAACGGATTTAAGTCTGAAATTCAGAGTCGAATTCGGAATTAAACGGAAAGGGAATTACTGAGTGATGTGCCAATATTGAACCGACTATAGCGTAAAGACCGTTTATTATGACTTATTGTTGAAGAATAAAGCTATCACTCCCTCTCTCTCACTCTTTAAATTATATACGTATCTATAATATGTAGGTAAATAATTATTCATATACACATAAATAATAAATATAAATAAATAAAATTGAAATGTCTGTTAGATCAATATATAACTGCTTTTAACTAAACGTAGGTATATGAACACACAACTGACCCGACTCGCTTCGTACCTCGACCCTGTCACCTTACGTTTATTCAACGATGTTTGGTAGCAAAGGCATAGTTTCCAGTTGTTTCTCTTAAATGAAATGATAAGATTCAGTGTCAGTAAATTACAAAATTTGAGGGCACATTTGCTACATATGCTTTTACTATTTGAAATAGGTCAATTATGCTTTTCCAATAAATAAAGTCATAAATTAAAAGAAAAAATAAAAGCCACATTTGTTCATTTGTGACCTTTTTACGTACTGTAAGTTGGATGTGCTCTTTTTCCGTACTAAAATACAAAAAATGGCTCAGTTGTGCCCTTTGAGCTTATGGTACTTTTGTTAATCGCGCATGTAAAATTACGAAAAAAAAATATAGGCAGATAGGCCTTCTTTTCCTGATTCCAAATATGTATAAAACTTAATTTCGAAAAAATGTTAGTTGTGCCCTTTTTCGTTATGACGGCAGTATAAATGAATGAAGCATGAGGTGTAACTCAGTCTAGACAAAACGAATATCTATATTTGACTTTGTTCGGGACTCGAACTCATAACCTCCTATTCATTCGTATGTACAAACAACTGGACTATCGAGGCAGTTAGCATGATTAATTTCGGATATAGCAATCCTTGTCACCATGGCTGCCACCTCTTTGATGTGCAAGACGCCTAAATCCTGTTAATTATCGCTCAAGTAATTAAATTACATTAATTTAATTAAGATTACATCATCCATGAACAGCGCGGATTTGATCTGGCATTTATTGGTTTAGCTCGCTATTGCCTACATGTCACATACAAACACAAATCAGACAAGTGCGAGTCGGACTTGCCCACAGATGGTAGCGTACAAATTTGAAAAATACATGGTTTTCAGTTTTTTCTCTTATTAAATTAGAACAGTTAAAAAAATCTACAAAAAGATTTGGTCACAATACAATTATGACCGCGCATACTGTTCTTCTTAAGTCAGAGGTTTCTTCTTTCCGAACTGGTGGTAGACTCATGACGTTCAGTAAGAATTTGTTACAATTTTTATGCTGAATAAAATATTTTGATTTGATTTGTTGCTTAACCTCGTTGATTAATTACGTATTTTAAATGGAGACTATATTCCTTACGATTTAATTACAATTTATAGTTTTCAGATTTTTCTCTGTACTTGTAGTATAATATCGTAATATTAATTTCCAAATTTCATAGTAATAGGTCAGCGAAAAGAACCGTATAAATTTTGATTCCCTTGAGAGCGTCGAAATACCTACATACATACCTATAGGTTTTTAGCGGCAATAATCTTTTTTCTGTTAACTATTAACTTAGTGATTTTTTCACAAATTAGATACAAAGATACTGTAGATCTGAGTATATAGCTTTAATTTTAACTCGATACCTTTACGCGTTCCCCATTTAAAAGGTCTTAGATAGACAAACAGAAATAGAGACGGACAACAAAGTCATCCTATGAGGGTTCCATTATTTCTTTTTGAGGTAGGGAACCCTAAAAACGTACATACAGACGAACGTAGAACCTCCTTCTTTAATTCAGGTCTAAGATGTTTATATATCATTTAAAAATAACTTTAAATAAATATGTTGGGACTTTATTACTAATAGCGCCATCTAGTTCCATGGTAAGCTACGAGCCTTGTGTTACGGATACCAGATAGTTGATACACTACACATACATGTTATACATATATTTAAAAACATCTTGTATAGATGTCTTACGCGAAAATAAACTTGGTTAGATCCTCTGATGTTATTTCTATTAAAGTTTCCAGAATAAGAGTTTTATAGCCTGTAATAAAGCGGGACAGCTGTCGAATTGTTTCATTACTTCGTATAGAATGCCATTAATATGACTATCGCTATACACAACGGCTTTTAGCAGTAATGTTAGTTGTAAAATATTGGGAATATAATAATTATCTTAATGAAAGTAAAAATGAAAATGTGCTTCTTAATTTGTCCCTATTTAACATAGTAAAGGCATTTTCCATAAAGAAATAGTTTATAGGCTAGAGAAAACCATATCTGTCATTTAATTGATATGATACTATAAGACAAGTGAAAAATGGAATAAGCAAAATACATATTATAGTTTGTCCATTTTGTTAATGGTTTTTTGACAGCTCGCCGACTGACAAGCTAAAGTGATGACAAAAGGACGTAATAATCGATATATTACATCACGCTACAACTAATAAGAGTGAATCAATGAAAAATGTTGCAAAAACGGGAAGGCGTTAGTTTTGCGAGCTACCATACCGTGTGGCTCAGAAAGAATTTGGTTACAGGTCCTTAGATCGCGTGCGATGCCGCGGGAAATGCTAGTTAGTTATGTAGTTGACTGTACTTACACACACTTCTCACTCCCACTCACCATCTCGTTATCTCGATAGATCGTATGAAGGACTAATACGCATGTGACTAAATTTGTATAAAATTTTACGCTCTACAACTTTTGTATTAACTTCAAAAGCCATTTTGAGCAAAGGAAACGTATATTTAACAAAAAGACAATTTTCGTAACCTTTGATCTCTGATACTTTATGTCGTGCTTACGAAATTATATAAAATACTAGCTTTTCCCGCAGCTTCGCACGTGTTCTCAAGGCTGGAAACCAAATATCTCCCGTTTTTGCAACAGGTTTCATTGATTCTCCACTCCTACTGGTCGTAATATGATGTAATATAGCCTATAGCCCTCCTCGATAAAAGTACTATTCAACTCAAAAAGAATGTTTCAATTCGAGCCGATCGTTCCTGAGATTAGCGCGTTCAACCAACCAAACAAACAAACTCTAAAGCTGAACTTTATAATATTAGTATAGATACTAGTTACTAAGACCAGCTTCGGTCGGGGTCGTTTCTAGTAGGTACGTTTTATTAACAGCTACAATAGATTGTCAATTAATATAGATGTATTATTATCAAGCCAGATTTTATCAAATTACTCAAGATGCGTTTCTAGACATACAGATAAACAGACTGACAAAAATTCTATTAACTCAAATAATAATTTTTCAAAAATAAATATTATATGTATAGATTTTAGAGAAAATACTTAGATATATTATAATCCTTAAATAAACGCATATACATATATTATGTGTCCTCCATCCCGAGGTGAAATTCCTATTTCATAGGACTATAAAACGTTTATTCCATCGAAATGATCGTTTCTAGGTGTTTATTGCCCCAATAGTAGTTCTTAAATTCGATTTATTAACAAATTTTATGTTTAACTTGTGACCTATTCTCGAAACACTCAATTTAGGTCGTACTGTACTACGTAATATAGTGTATAGGTCGTTGCCAGTACACTACATAGTACAAATCAGTCCATCAGTTTTAGCGTGAAAGACATACACACAAACCATGTGGTTATATAAACATTTTCAGCCCTTTTTAACGTCCCATTGCTGGGCACGGGCCTCCCTCAGAACGAAGGTGATCAGGCCATAGCCCACCGTGCTGGCTGACTTCACATGTATTTCGAAAACTTGCTAGGTTTTCTCAGACATGCAGGTTTCCTCACGATGTTTTCCTTCACCGTAAGACAAGTGGTAATTATGATACAAAATAATTCGCATATGAAAATACCAGAAGTGCGAGACCCGGATTTGAACCCGCATTATTCGGTTATCGAAGCGAGCCCGTTACCACTGGGCTACCACTATATATAAACATTAAAACATATTATTACAATCAGAATGGTAAAAAAGCTCTGTTTTTAAAGTCAGTTATATGATTCATTCGTTTGATGTTAAATAAAAATATACAAACGAGCGAAGCAGAAAATTTTAAATAAACTGTATAAAACATAATTGTACTGTCGTATTTTTTCACATTATAATGTTCAGCAGAATTCGTGTGTCCCGACTCCCGAGGCAGTTAACAAAATTGTTATTGCTTCTAATATGGCTAAAGTTGAAAAAAACTAATTTTAATACTCGCATCTTTTTTATTTTACTTTTCACGAATTTTATACAATATTATGTATAAGATATTATGTTTTTGTTGGTGTATCCGTTTCGACTAATCTCCGAAACTGCAGGACTGATTTAGAGGAATTTTCACTGACAGATAGCTGATATTAAAAGAAAAAGAATAAGGGTTCCTCTAAAAATAATTACAACATACCGAAAATCAAAATCAAAATGTTTCATTCAGCATAAAAATTGTTGAAATTGTCCAGTTCGGAAAGAAGAAATCTCTGACCTGAGAAGAACTGGCGAAAGAAACTCAGCGGGACTAACATATTTTTTATTATCTCTCTTTTTCAAATTAAATTGCGAATTTACAAAAATTCTATATGTTGAAATAGAAAGAAATTCTAAGTCGATTCAGTAGATTAAATGTTTGTTTGGAAAATCTTATTAAAGTTTATTATTATCAATACAGAGATCGAATCTAGTTATGCGTTTGTTGATATATAATATATAGAAATCACATCAAAATTCATTGAGTTATATGAAATTAAGAAAAACATTAAGCATAGAAACAGACAAAGTCAGTAACTTTGTTTTATAGTATTTGAAATACTCTGGTGTTACTGGTCATTTCATACGTAATAGAAAATATTAATAAATCTCGTAATATTCATTTGTCATTTCTTATTGTGAATTGGAGCACATATAAAAATCTAAAAGAGAATTTATTTTGATCGGGAGAAAGGGAAATAGTAAGTATTGAACTGATTTTATACTTCTGATTCTGAACATTTAATGGAAAGTAATGTTCTCCGTTCTCGATTCCGGCTAAGGCGGCCAATCTTATTGAGCGAGCTTTGAGCTTATCTGCGCGGGACATATTAAGGTGCACAAGTGTATGCGCAGACACAAGTGCACTCTCTATTCCTTATCACTCTCACATTCCGGTGAGACGACATGAGACACGACCAGTGAGAGTTAAAGCGCAGGACCGACGGCTTTACGTGCTCTCCGAGGCACGGGGGTAACTCACCGTCAACTTCCCAACTCCGGGCTGTTACTGAGGCTTACAAACAGTAAGACTCAATAATAAAAATTGCCCTAAGCCAGGACTTGAACCCAGGACCTCTATCTATGTATGTCCGTACTTGCTAGCCACTACACCACCGAGGCAGTTAATTGTAAGTATAAATTTCTTGGATATGAAATATTTTCTCGCAGTGAAAAGTATTTTAAATGTTGACCTATATACAATTTCATAAAAATCAGTCTTGCGGATTTCTTGTAATGCGGTCCCATATAAATAAAAAACACGTCAAAACATTTTTTTTCATGTCTATATAAAAAAATAGCAAGGCATATCAGATTGATGTACCTACTATACTGTAAAAACTGAATCCGAGAACGTTTTGTTTGATGTTGTATGATGTAATTGAGATGTCATGTTGCATCGAATGAAAGTTCTCATAAAAAAGTACTACTGTTCATATTATTTTAAAAGCTGAATACTGGATAGTACGCATATATCTGAATTATTTTAACATACATTAAAATGTGTGCAAAATATAAACAAATTATGCATTATATTAAAATTTTATTTGTTTTTTTATCTAGTTAGAACCTTATACTCTTTACCCCTAAAAGGAAATAAGCATCTCACGTAGTAGAAGGGTAAGGGTTTAAAATATGAGAATCGTCACCGCGGCAATAACTCTTTTGTTTTCTAATACATCGCAATACATTACTTCGAGACGTTTGCGACAAAGATAGTGTTGCGTAACGTTCGAATAAAATTATGTAATGGCATAATATAACAAGCTATACACTAGCGGCTCATCCTGGCTTCGCTTCGCTTTGTTAGCAATAAAAATATTTTTTTCCTGCGGGAACCTTACATTATTTTCAGGATAAAAACGAGTATATGTACTGTTTTAGACTATAGTAAACTATCTAAGTAGTAAATTTCATTCATATTTGTTCAGTCTGATCATTTCTAGCATGATCGAGTTATAGCCATCTAAGCCTTTCTAAGTTCAGCAAACAGACAGACTGTTATGCATAAATTATTTTTCTTAAAAGTAAATATCGTGTTTACTTTTATATGTGTTTAGTAAAAAATGTCATTTAACAATACAAAGAAATACTTCACTACATAATTATAAAACAAAGTCCTTCGCCGCGTCTGTCTGTCTGTTCGCGATAAACTCAACAACTACTAAATTTTTATGCTGTTTTTACCAACGGAAAGAGTGGTTCTAGAGAAATATTTTAGTATTTAATTTGTCAAGTTTTTGTATATATCTAGTATCTACTAGCGAAACCCGCGGCTTCGCTTGCGCTAAATCTAGGGACAAGTCCAAGCTGAGACAGGGCGAGTCACTAGTATAATATAATCACAATTAGGATTGCTATATAGTACTAAAAGTTATTAAAAATTAGTCAACAAAACTTTATGTTATAACTATTATTATTGTCGCGGAATATAGTGCGAACTCGTCATAATAGCACGCTTGTACCATGCCTTACAACAGCGAATGTCAATTTCTAACTTTTGACAATTAGATAACAAGAACAGTTTATTACAAATTTTAACGTGACAGAAAGAGATAACGCATTTTCAGGAACAATTTGGAAGTTACTAGAAACATTTTGAATTTTCGATACTAGAATGTTCTAAATTTACGCATATAAAAAGGCCGGCAGTGTGTCGAGAGTTCAGTTGAAGTTCGGAGTTGAGTGAAGATTGCGAAGAGATACGAAATAGTGGAAAGGTGAAGAAGAACATAGTGAATCATTAAAGTGGTGGTTTATAGTGCTCAGAGACTAAATTAAACTAGTGTTGTGTACAAACTGCGCGTGTGTATTAAGTGTAAATAAAACAACTTTAGTGCGAGATCGCTTTTAATTTCCGATCCCGAACCCGTAGTACGTAACAATTGGTGTCAGAAGTGGGATCGGAAATGCCGTTAGTACCGAGGCACGAGAAGGAAGGAGTCACTACACGCGCAATGGCAGAACAGCAAAGGGAAGATTCTGGCCCTAGCACATCGAGGGATGAGTCCGCGGCTCCACAGAGCACCACGCCAGACATGAACGCCCTTCTGCAATAAATGGCGTTCATGATGCAAGAGCAGGCTCGCCGACAGGAGGAACAGCTGCGCGCACTACAAGATGAGCAGGCTCGCCGCCAGGAGGAACAGCTGCGCACACTCCAAGAAGAGCAGGCTCGCCGCCAGGAGGAACAGCTGCGCGCACTCCAAGAAGAGCAGGCTCGCCGCCAAGAGGAGCAGGCTCGCCGCGAGGAAGAGCAGGCTCGCCGCGAAGAAGAACGTGCACGCCGCCAGGAGGAACAGCTGCGCGCACTCCAAGAGGGCATTCACAAGGATGTCATAGCCGCTCTTCAACAGAATACGGAAAGGGTGGAAGTCGTTGAAAGAGAAGTTGATGAACTAAAGACGACACTCGTCACACACGGTGAAGCTTTAGACGAGCACGACTCAAAACTCTCTAAAATTGAGAAGAGGATGGATTACTTGGAAACTCAGAAATTACCGCGTGGTGCCGACATTAGCTCATCATCAGCAAAGATTTTCAAAGTCCCCTACTTCGACGGCAAATCTTCTTGGGCCGCATTCAAGATCCAGCTTGAGACGATCAAGGAGACGAGTGGTTGGACGGATGACGAAGCCCGATCTGCCCTTACCGTCGCACTTAGAGATGAGGCTCTGAATGTATTGGAGGCGCTTTGTGCTAGCGACCCTGGCAGGAAGACCACATACAGTGAACTCCTTAACGCATTGGAGTCGCGGTATGGTGATAGTCATCTAGAGCACGTGTATAGGGCTCAAATTAAAGATCGTACACAACGAGCCAATGAAACCCTGCGGCAGTGGTCCATAGAGATTGAGAGGCTCGTACGGAAGGCATATCAATCCTCGCCATCCGCCATAGAAACCATTCTTCTGCAGGCTTTTGTGGACGGGATTCGCGACTCGGAGGTACGTGCTGCTGTACGCCTAAGACACCATACAAGTCTCAGGGAAGCTGTCGCTCATGCTCTAGAGATTGAAGCTGTGCGTCATGACTCTAGATCTTGGAGGGTGCAGGAAGCTACCACGGGAGGATTATCCGTCCGGAGACGTCTTTTTAACCCAAGGTGCTACGAGTGTGGTGAGCAGGGCCATCTTCGAAGTGACTGCCATACAAGGAAAAATGGTCGACTACAGGCAGATGTTGGTGTAGCATCCTACGATCAAGTCAGAGGAGAATTGATCTCGGACAGATCTAGGAGGTGGGCGCTGGCCGGGGGATCTACAACCCCACCGATAGAAGTAAAACAGGCAATAGATGGTGTGGCGACACGGACCTGCCGAGGGTCCGGTGACGACACTCTGGATCAGAACAGAATGTTCTGCCGATAATACGATAGGTTCAACGAGATTCAAATAAAACGTATAATGGCCTGGACAACAGCAAGTACTTACCGGTCGTACTGTGGCAATCCAAGCCGTGGTGCCTGGTTGAGGTTGACGCCGTATTTTCGGGGATGGCCGCGGAGCTATGCTGTGCAGCCTGGCAGTTCTTGTATGCTAGTATGTGCACTGTTCACAACTATGAAGTTCAAGTCGATTTTTGGTTTGTATAAAGTTCTCACGTTCTCCGAGAGCAGGAAGAAACACGAATGCCATTTCAAAAAAGGGGAACGAACTTTTTATAACGGCGCCGTACCGGTAACCATACGTCACCATTCATTCCAGCTCGGAGCCAATCACGATGCAGTACGATCGGTATGTTCTTTAAGTGAACCTTGACATTGGCCAGGCCTGTCGCGATACTTAAATATGATTGAACCTAACGTATATTGTATAACCTAATGGAGAATGAACATACCGCCCACCAAAATACAGCTGGTATTTTCCGAAAATAATAATAATAATAATAAATATGATTATCTAAGTAGAGTTAGACAGTAGATAAATAATAATATACATAATATAGAAAACGATATAGAGGTATGTGTTACGAATGTGACGTATTACGAATGATATATCTTATGGTCTAAAATTATATAACTATATTATAAACGTTATTTTATTATACATATATAGCTTAAGGTAATGTAAATTACGATTCGATAGGCAGAGGGCAGAGCTTTACAAGAGGTCGTTTAATCAAGTTATCTTTAGTTTTAACGGTTGCTATACGAACGATACCATCTGGACCGGGATGTAACTCCGTCACCCTTCCTAAAGACCATTGCAATGGAGCACGGTTGTCATCTTTTATCAATACAACAGCATTGACATCGAGTAGCTTAGATGTTTGTGTCCATTTAGCACGTAAGGTTAATGAGTGCAAATATTCGTTTTTCCAACGAATCCAAAAATTCTGAAGGAAAGACTGAATTAACTGCCAACGGGTTAATCTATTAAGTTTGATATTAGTATAATCTACATGTGGGACGGTTGTAAGAGGCTCTAAGGTCAAGAAATGACCTGGAGTCAGAACATTTAAGTCATTTGGATCGGTACTTAAAGCATAAAGAGGTCGTGAATTAAGCACCGCTTCAATTTGAACAAACAGCGTGGACAGTTCCTCGAAAGTTAAAACCTGATTACCTATTATCCGATAAAGATGAGATTTAGCCGCTTTGATATTTATTTCCCACACACCACCAAAGTGAGGGGCTGACGGAGGGTTAAATTCAAATTTGATTCGTTCCGTATGCGATGCATTCTTTAGCAAGGATAGATAATTGCTCACACCAATAAAATTAGTTCCACAATCTGCATGGATCACATTACATCGACCACGACGTCCAACAAAACGACGCAACGCTGCTAAAAACCCATCAGCTGACAACGATGATACGACTTCCAAATGGACTGCTTTTGTAGCTAAACATACGAATAAACATAGATAAGCCTTATCTATTTTGGCTCCACGATGAGTACCTAGTTTGATACGGAAAGGTCCGCCGAAGTCAACACCCACGATAGAAAATGGTTTCACTTGATTGACACGAAATGAAGGTAGATCGCTCATATATGGCTCTAACGATATAGGTTTTGTTCTGAAACATCGAATACATTTTGAAAGACAACGTCGTATTACACGTTTAGCCGATAATATCCAGAACCGCTGTAATATTAAGTAGTGCGTAGTATTATGCCCCGTATGACAATGTTGACGATGTATGGATTCGATGACCCTAAAGGTAAATTCATGGTCACCAGGTAAAAGAGCGGGATGCCGTTGTTCAAATTCAAGACCAGCACGGGATAACCGACCGCCCACCCTGAGAATACCATCCTCATCCAAAAAGAGGCTTAACTTACGCAACGGTTTCGGTAGTGGTTGCTTCGCTTGAAGCCGTTGTATTTCATTAGCGAATGACGAAGATTGAACAAACTTTACAATAAATAACAGCGAGTTATGATTTTCAGTTTCGGTTAGAACTGAACCTCTATTACGATCATGTGGATTTTTAACATTATGTATAAATCGACGAATATAAGAAACGATGTGCGTTATTTTTTCTAATGAGGAATATCGATTTATTAAGTTGAGGATAAGAGTGCCATACTCATCCTCTGAACGAGTAGCTAAGACAACTGTACGGCGCTCTTCAGCTCTTGCGATGTTTTCATCCTCAGAACTATAAGACTGAGGAGTTTGTTTATTAGTTGGCCATTGATCGGAGGGTTTTACCAACCACGATGGCCCTGACCACCATAAGGAATTATGGAATAGATCATAAGGAAGATTCCCACGTGAACAAATATCCGCAGGATTGTCTGATGACGCTACGTGATGCCATAACTCGGTAGAGAAAATATCCTGGATATGTCCCACACGATTAGCCACAAACGTGGTCCAGCGAGAGGAATGTGAACGAAGCCAAGATAGAACGACGGTTGAGTCAGACCATAGATAAATAGCGTTGAGCGTTAATTTTGATATGTACGTATCAAGCACAAATTTTGCTAAGTTAGTCAGCAACACTGCTGCACACAACTCTAATCGAGGCAAAGAGATTTTCTTGAGAGGAGCTACTCTAGCTTTGGCACATACTAATCGTGTTTGTGTAAATCCGTCTACTTCTGAAACTCGGAGATAAATAACTGCTCCATACGCAAGCTCCGAACTATCACAGAATCCATGTAATTCATAGGTTAAGGTGTTGCTAATAGTGATTCGACGTGGTATTCGCAGGTCTTTGAATATAGGCAGCTGATTGCAATAGGTTTCCCATACCCTAATTACATCCTCGGGTGGATCACTATCCCAATCAACACCAAGGAGCCACAGCCGTTGCAAGAGGCACTTCGCCTTGATGGTAAGAGGTGAAAGAAAACCTAAGGGGTCGAAGATCTTCGCAATCTCACTAAGAATGACCCGCTTTGTACAAGATCGGCTTGAAGATTTAACATCAAAGGAAAACGTATCTGTAGTTGGTTCTCACTGTAGACCAAGCACCTTTAAGCTACAAGATTCATGGCCGGTAAAAGTTTTAGAATTAACAAGACATTCTTCTTGAGGAATATCAGAAAGTAACTCTGGTACGTTACTGGCCCACTTCCTTAACTGGAAATGACCCAAGGCGAAAAGCTTTATGATTAGCGACTTTGCCTCCAGAGCTTCGTCCAGAGTCTCACAACCAGTTACAATATCGTCAACATAAATATCGCTATTCAAGATTTGTTTTGCTAGAGGAAATGCAGAACCTTCATCTTCAGCTAACTGTTTAATAGTTCTACATGCTAGAAACGGCGCAGAAGAGACTCCGTATGTGACAGTATTCAGCCTGTATTCTTGTAACACCTGACTCGGACTAGACCTCCAGAAAATCCGCTGATAATCTCTGTGCTTATCTGCTACAAGAATCTGTCTGTACATCTGACGTATGTCCGCTAAAAACACGACTACATGTGAACGAAAAAGGAGAAGAACCTGCACTATATCCCTCTGAAGCTTAGGGCCTGTCAGTAACGTGTCGTTTAACGATTTGCCGCTGGCATCTCGGGCCGATGCATCGAAGACAACGCGAAGTTTTGTGGTGCTACTGTCAGGTTTAACGATGCAGTGATGAGGTATATAATATTTACCTTCACCAAGCTGTTTCGTAGGTACAAGTGTCATATGTCCACTCTTCTCATAGTCATCCATGAACTCTGAATACTGCTTATATAACATCGGATCGCGAGAGAGACGGTTTTCTATAGCCTTAAATCGTCTTAAAGCAACACTACGTGAATCCTCAAACTTCGGATCTACACCACCTTTGAAAGGTAACTGAACTCCATATCTGCCCGCTGAATCACGATAATGTTCGGTGACATAAGCCTTTTCACATGCCATATCCAGCGGTGTGAGAATTGACGCTTGAGGAACATTATCAATCTCCCAGAGACGTTGAACCATAGAAGACAGCTCGTCGGATTTGGCTGTATATTGTAATAAGGACGAGGATGTGAGATGTGTTCTACCTAATAAAAGCCATCCAAAAACTGAGTTCATTGCAACAGGTTGATTAGACCGTCCTTTCATACATTGGTCCAAGAGAGACTCAGCGAATATATCGGCACCAAGCAAAATATCAATAGGCCCAGGGATATCGAAACCTGGATCTGCTAACGGTAACGATTGAATGTGAGACCAACCATTCGTATTTAGTTTAGCAATAGGCTGATCACCACAAATAGTTGGAATTACATGCATATGGACATCGAATAAAACCTTGTTGTTTGATGCGAGTGAACAACGAACCATATGGCTGATATCAGCAGACATTCCACCTAACCCGTTAATATTTGTGTCGCATGGTACTTGTTTAATATTTAAAATTCGAGCTGCGTCACGAGTAATCAAATTGTTTTGGCTGCCAGTATCGAATAGTGCCCGAAAAGAATGATAGCGACCCTTTTCGTCTAGTATCTGCACTATAGCGGTGGCAAGAAGAACGGTTGTGTTTATTGAAGATTTCGTACATAATTCGTAACCAGAAGTCTTAGCGATTAAGGACACAGAACGAGACGGGGTATCAGTTGATTGCTCTTTGTGAAGCAATGTGTGATGTTTATGTTTACATTTAAGGCATCGGAAAATCGACTTACAATCTTTTAATTGATGAGATGATTTGAGGCAATTGAAACACCATCTTTTTTCGTTTGCGACAGACATGCGTTCCTGAACCGATTTCGATAGAAATTGCTTACAATGAGAAATGGAATGAGTAGCATCCGCGCAAAAGGAGCATTTAGGCATAACCTTGAGGTTGTCATGCCGCATTTCTCCCGTTTTGAGTTGATCATCTGAATGATTAGCAACTAATGTGTGAGTAACAGAGCGACGTTTAAAAATGTTAGAAGAAGACTTAATTGAATCCTTTACAACATGAGAAGTGGCTTTTGTAGATTCAGAAAAATGATTATCCCGTATAAGCGCTTCACACTTTGAATGTAAAAATTCTTTTAAGCTAAGGTATTTTGGAAATTCAGAACTAGAACAACTTTCTTCGAAATCTCGACGCAGCTTTGATTCTAATTTCGATAACACATGATAAACGATTATAAATTCCCAATGCTCAACGGGTAAATTTAATTTTCTTAAAATACTCAAATTCTCATCAATACTGTCCAAGCTACGACGAAATTCATTTATATTTTGAATTTTTAAATTTACATTTAAAATATCCTTCCAACATGTATAAGCTAATTCACGATGATTCTGATAGCGCGCGATTAACGCGGCATACGCATCCGAATAATAGTCACCGGTTACTGGAAACACACGAATAAGTGTCAACGGATCGCCGCTTAAGGAAGAAGTTAAATAATGAAATTTCTCAACGTTCGTAAGGGAATGACAATTATGTATAAGAGCGTTAAATGTATCGATAAACTCAGGCCACTTCTTTATATTACCTGAAAAACTCGGTAACTGAATTTTCGGTAACCGTACATGGGATAACGGTGATTGGACATTAGTACCAGCCGACATATTAGACATATCAGATGAATTTAATTCACCTTTTGTTAAGCTACGAAGTATAGCCATAACCTGAAAATGTGCATCATCAAAACGCGCACGTATGTCATCATCATCACCGCTGCCATCACACGAGTCCAATAGCTCAAGTATGAAAAAATGCGCTTCTTCAAACTCAGCTACAAACTTTTTTGCCTGATCACAGTATGAGAAAAAAGGTCACAGTGTACGTCATCGCCTTTTGCTAACCTACCGATTTCCAACGCTTTTAACATACGATTTAATGCAATAGTACGTTTTCGTTTGAGAGATGGTAAATCATGAACAGTATAAGATTCTGTTTCCGACTGTTTTATCTTAGATTTACTAGAAGTATTAAGTTTACGGGTAGTACGTTTTGGATTAAACGACATTTTGTAAAAAAAATAAGATAAAAGTTAAGAAATAACTATAATAACAAAATATAATGTTATACGCGAATAATAGTTATAACTACGTATGAGTTGAACTTGAACTTGCAATCGCTAATTAGTTGTATGCGCCTCTCACTGCGCGACGGTAGTGTGTATGAGTATAACGTAGGTATATCTTACGAAGGAACAAATAGATTTAAATACGTTGATTAAGTTTCGTTATGTTACGGGTTAGTGAATATTAACTTGCTACAGCCGATTAAGATTATATAAACACCGAATAAATGTATAGATTGTTTATATTTGATCTGTAACTATCTAATATTCTACGTATAAGAAAGTGCACGAATCATCTGCGATATGTAGTTATGTGTATTTAAATAACTGTATGTAGATTGTAAACGTATAAAGAACGAAGTAAAGTGAGAATGTGAACGTTATAATTGGATGTGAATGATATTCAAAAGTTGCGAACAAGATCTCTCGAACAAGGTCTGTTAATGAGTAATCGTATTTCGGTATGTATGTCCGAAAGTAGTTATATATTTAAATCCTATTTGCTATAATACAAAAGGTATGCTTTGGTAATGTAGTTAAATACTGTATTGATGTATATTATATTAATAAAATATAATTATGAGTACTACTTTCGACAAAAATGGGTAGGTATATAATTTTACGGATGAAAAATACCAGCTATATTAGCGAATTAAATACGGCAAACGATATTACTAGGCACCTTAGATTCCCGGGTTTCGGCACCAAAAAGATGTGGCGACACGGACCTGCCGAGGGTCCGGTGACGACACTCTGGATCAGAACAGAATGTTCTGCCGATAATACGATAGGTTCAACGAGATTCAAATAAAACGTATAATGGCCTGGACAACAGCAAGTACTTACCGGTCGTACTGTGGCAATCCAAGCCGTGGTGCCTGGTTGAGGTTGACGCCGTATTTTCGGGGATGGCCGCGGAGCTATGCTGTGCAGCCTGGCAGTTCTTGTATGCTAGTATGTGCACTGTTCACAACTATGAAGTTCAAGTCGATTTTTGGTTTGTATAAAGTTCTCACGTTCTCCGAGAGCAGGAAGAAACACGAATGCCATTTCAAAAAAGGGGAACGAACTTTTTATAACGGCGCCGTACCGGTAACCATACGTCACCATTCATTCCAGCTCGGAGCCAATCACGATGCAGTACGATCGGTATGTTCTTTAAGTGAACCTTGACATTGGCCAGGCCTGTCGCGATACTTAAATATGATTGAACCTAACGTATATTGTATAACCTAATGGAGAATGAACAGATGGGAACACTTTGGTTATACAAGGCGCTATTAATGGAGTGACATGTAAACTGACACTGGATACCGGAGCTTCGCGAACTGTCATTAATAACCGAAAGCTGAAACACATTGCGGACAAAAATTTGCAAGATAGAAAGCACATCACCCTTATGACAGCCACCGGTCAGCGCATACCTGTTTGGGGGGAAAGAAAAATTGCTATAAAAATTGGAGACCACATCTATTGGCATAACGCAATAGTTGCAGATATCGTGGATGATTGCATCATTGGATTGGACTTTCTTCAAAATTACCAGTGTACGATTGACATGAAATATGGAGTTTTAAAGTGCAGAAATAGAGAAGTACCGATAAGTGGTGGAGTTCAGGGGAAAGTTTGTTGCTTAAGAGACACTGCTCTTCCACCAAGATCACAGACTCTAGTACCTGTCGCTTTACCTCAGAACAAGTCAGGTAGTCAATGGTGCTGCGCTATTATAGAGAAGTATGAAGATGAGAGCTCGTGGATCCCAGCAAGAATTGTAGTAGGTAAAACTTCGACATCCATGGTTCCAGTGCTGAACACCAGTGACGCTACGCAAACTATTCAGAGAGGGGAAGTTGTGGGGACTTGCGAAGAGATAGCCTGGTTAAGCAGATGTCAACAGAATGAGAAGGTGCTTAACAAGGATAAAGAGCAAGCAATGAAACTTTTAGAAGACTGCGAAGAACATCTCACAAGTTCACAGAAGACAAAAGCTAGAAATTTACTTTACCAATATTCAGATTTGTTCTCGAAACATGATGGCGATATTGGAAGAACCGGTTTGGTGAAGCACAAAATTAATACTGGTGACGTAGCGCCTATTCGACAACGACCAAGACGAATTCCATGGGCTAAGGAGAAAGAGGTTGACGACATGATCCAAGACATGAGAAAGAATAACATCATCGAACAATCTACTAGTCCTTGGTGTTCTCCAGTAGTACTTGTAAGGAAGAAGGATGGATCTACAAGTTTTTGCATCGATTACCGCAGACTCAATGATGTAACCAAAAAGGACAGTTATCCCCTGCCTCGAATCGACGACACCTTGGACACTCTCAGTGGTATGAAATGGTTTTCAACTCTCGATTTGAAGAGTGGCTATTGGCAAGTAGACATGGACCCCGTGGATAAGGGTTGTGGCAGTTTAAGGTTATGCCGTTCGGGTTATGCAATGCACCAGCAACATTCGAGAGGTTGATGGAACGTGTACTCGCTGGATTACTAGGAGCAGCCTGCCTTGTTTACCTAGATGACATAATTATAGTGGGACGTGACTTCGAAGACCATCTTAAGAAACTCGAAGCAGTATTTGATAAACTAAGGGAAGCAAATTTAAAGTTAAGCCCAAAGAAGTGCTCATTCTTTAGGAGACAAGTGAATTACCTTGGAAATGTAGTCTCGGAAAACGGAGTGGAAACGGACCCTAGCAAAATCACCGCTGTGAAAGATTGGCCGACCCCTAAGGACAAAACGCAAGTAAGAGCATTTCTGGGATTGTGCTCTTACTATAGAAGATTTGTAAAAGGCTTCTCTGACATCGCCAAACCACTTCATAAACTGACCGAAGAGAAGAGACCCTTCGTATGGGACAATAATTGTGAATCGGCCTTTCAAGAACTGAAGAAACATCTTTGCCAAACACCGGTCCTTGGGTATCCAGACACAAAGGGAGAGTTTATTGTCGACACTGATGCCAGCAATATTGGTATTGGAGGTGTATTGTCCCAGCGGAAGGGTGATCAGGAGGTGGTAATCGCATATTTCAGTAAGTCACTCTCTAAACCGGAAAAGAATTATTGCGTTACTCGAAGAGAGCTACTTGCTGTAGTGAAAACTTTACAACATTTTAAGAAATACTTGCTAGGACGCAAATTTTTGGTAAGAACCGATCACGCTGCCCTGAAATGGTTATTGGAATTCAAGGAACCCGAAGGACAGGTAGCACG
Source organism: Boloria selene (assembly GCA_905231865.2). NCBI lineage: Eukaryota > Metazoa > Arthropoda > Insecta > Lepidoptera > Nymphalidae > Boloria > Boloria selene. Next base: position 1,758,821 of record HG993149.1, read on the forward strand.
ATGGATTGAACAACTTCAAGAATTCCAGTTTGATATAGAACATCGAGGGGGTAAAAATCACAGCAACGCCGATGCTCTATCTAGAAGACCCTGTGAAGACGACTGCAAGCACTGTCAAAGACAAGAGGCGAAGGAATTAGAATCAATTAAAATTATTAGAACAGACTCGTTAGATGAACGTTGGAGTGATGAAGCCATGAAGAGAGCTCAAGAAGAAGACCGAGATATACGACCTATCATGGAATGGTTAAGTAGTGGTAGGCCAAAACCTAAGTGGACTGACATAGCACAGTACAGTACCGCTACGAAAAGTTTGTGGGCACAATGGGACAGTTTGTTGTTACACAACGGAGTATTGTGCCGCAAATGGGAGAGGACACGTGGAAATCATAGCCATCTCCAACTAGTGGTACCTAAAATAAAAGTATCCGAGGTACTTCGGGCCTACCATGATGGTTCTTCTGGTGGACACTTAGGGGTAAGGAGAATGTTAATCAAGATAAAGGAGCGATTTTACTGGCTGCATTGTCGAGATGATGTTGAGGACTGGTGTCGGAAATGCGTGCAATGTGCCTCTGTCAAAGGCCCGCAGACGAGAAGCCGAGGAGCAATGAAATTATACAACGTTGGGGCACCTTGGGAGAGAATCGCATTAGACGTAGCAGGACCATTCCCGATTACTAACTCCGGGAACCGATACATTTTAGTTGTGATGGACTATTTTACAAAATGGCCTGAGGCATTCGCCATTCCAAATCAAGAAGCAGTAACTATCGCAAATACTTTGGTAAAAGATGTATTTTGCAGATTCGGCGTTCCGTTAGAAATGCACAGTGATCAAGGAAGAAACTTTGAATCGCATATATTTCAGGAAGTATGTAAAATCATGGGGGTGCACAAGACTCGAACCACACCACATCATCCGCAGTCAGATGGAATGGTTGAAAGGTTTAACCAGACTTTGGAACGCCATCTAGCTAAGGTTGTGGATAAACATCAAAAGGATTGGGACGAGTTTTTATCACTGTTCCTGCTATCTTACCGGACTGCTGTACACGAAAGCATTACCATAACACCTGCTTTTGCAAATTTCGGAAGAGAATTACGGCTACCAGCGGATCTATTAAGTGGTTGCCCGCCGGATACTCCCAGTTGCATCACCGAATATGCCAGCGAACTAAGAGCGAAAATGACTAGTGTTTATGAGCAGATACGAGATGCAGGGCTACAAGCAAGTGAACGCATGAAAACTCGTTATGACCGGAAGGCGACAGGAACGAACTTCGAGGAAGGCTCATTGGTATGGCTGCATAACCCGGTGAGACGAAAGGGTAAATCGCCAAAGCTACAACCCAGTTGGGAGGGGCCTTACAAGGTTATAACGAAAATTAACGACGTCACTTTCCGAATTCAACGTACATCTAGAAGCCCGGCTAAAATCGTGCATGTGGACCGATTAGCCAAATATCACGGCAACAACGATGCTCGAGACGAGCATGTATTAGGAGGGGGTAGTGTCGCGGAATATAGTGCGAACTCGTCATAATAGCACGCTTGTACCATGCCTTACAACAGCGAATGTCAATTTCTAACTTTTGACAATTAGATAACAAGAACAGTTTATTACAAATTTTAACGTGACAGAAAGAGATAACGCATTTTCAGGAACAATTTGGAAGTTACTAGAAACATTTTGAATTTTCGATACTAGAATGTTCTAAATTTACGCATATAAAAAGGCCGGCAGTGTGTCGAGAGTTCAGTTGAAGTTCGGAGTTGAGTGAAGATTGCGAAGAGATACGAAATAGTGGAAAGGTGAAGAAGAACATAGTGAATCATTAAAGTGGTGGTTTATAGTGCTCAGAGACTAAATTAAACTAGTGTTGTGTACAAACTGCGCGTGTGTATTAAGTGTAAATAAAACAACTTTAGTGCGAGATCGCTTTTAATTTCCGATCCCGAACCCGTAGTACGTAACATTATTATGTGAAATAATTCATACAGTTGCAATAAACACAAATGGTACACCACATTTTTGGTTTTGAATTAAACCACGTACCCAGTTTGATAGCGAATGCTTTTTAGTATGCATCGCCTAATTAAATATGACATAATTAATCTGATAGTGGTTTCCGCTTAACGATTTCATTTTAATTTCAATTCTAGTTCGAATAGTTATTTCATAATAACTACATAATATATTAACATCCTGTTTTTATGTACTTGAAATTTTAATACTATTATGCGTTTTATATATTATTTCGTATTATATAGCAAGCACTTTTGAACTAACAATTTTTAGCACACTAATCAAAAATTTGAGGTAGTAATGACGCGGTCCCTTGGGAAACTGAGTGAAGCGGGTTCAAATCCGGATCACCTTTGATATATTCATGAATCAATTCGTGAATCATTTCTAACTTGATTACTTGTCTTACAGTGAAGAAAACATCGTGAGAAAATCTGCGTATCTGAGGAAACCTAGCAAGTTTTCTAAAGACATTTGCCCGATGAAAACTTATAAGGCTATAGGTGTCTAGATTTTCTCAGGACAATTACTTTCATTCCAAGACTAGTAAAACCTTGTTAAAATGATCAGCTCATGAGAATACCAGAATTATAAGACCATGGGATGGGCCCATTTAGTTTTTCAACTTCCTTACCAAATGTACCATTGTCCACAATATTACTCACCAATTACCATCATTGATTACAGTTTTACTATAACGTAGTTTAGTACTTATTTTACATCGTTTTTTTACTAACTTTATCAACCCAAACTTTTTATCTGCAAAGTAGTAGTATGTATAAATTTTAAACTAGAGGCTGTCGAAATGATAAACTAAATAATGAAAGTGAGAATTTATTTAACACTTAGTAATTTACATGTCACTTTCGAATTTCTAATTCAATGTAAAGATAATATGTAATTTATTTAACCAAATCATATTTTATTGGTGAGATAAGAAGGAAAATAGGTGAGAAAATAGGTTCTCATGGTAAATTGCGCTCAGTAGAGTTTGACAACCGAGGCGGATGTAACGTCAAAAAACATACTTTATGAGGATTTAATATGTCCCTAACATTAATTAATGAACCAAATTAAATTCAAAGGGTGAAAATTTTATTGGAACCAATCTTAATCATTCAAATAATGAAAATTCAATATCCGTCCACAATTGGCAAAGACCTTTAAAAAGTATAAAATTTATTACACTCTATTTTTAAAGTAACCAAAAAGCTTTAATAGTTAAATTAGTCTGTCTTTATCCAAACAGTGCTGAGCTAGTGAGTCTGAAAAAGACTATTCCATATACGACTATATATTAAAAAAAACGGTCAAGTGCGAGTCGGACACGCGCATTAAAGTTTCCATACCATCACTACATAGTATAAAACAAAGTCGCTTTCTCTGTCCCTATATCCCTATGTATGCTTAAATCTTTAAAACTACGCAACGGATTTTGATGCGGTTTTTTTAATAGATAGAGTGATTCAAGAGGAAGCTTAATTTGCATAACTAGCGGATCCCGCGGCTTTGCCTGTGCTAAATCTAGGGAAGAGCCCGAGCGAAGCGAGGGCGAGTCGATAGTTATCTATAAAAACGGAACAAAAATTATGTCAGTTGTATGGTAGCCCCCTTAAATATTTATTTAATCTACTTTTTAGTATTTGTTATTATAGCGGCATATGAAGCGGGAATAGAAGTGAAACACCTATCAATATTTTGTCTAACTTTTACGGTTCATTAGATACAGACACAACCATGATGATACCAATAATTGAAAAAAAATGAAAAAGATTTTTAAAGTAGCAAAATACCAGTTTTGTGAACACACCTTTATATATACGTTACAGACTCGAGGAATTCGTTATTGAGTCGTTTAGTTTGAAATAATTACGTAGAACCATTTTATGTCGGATTTAAGATCGCAGCTGAAGTTTAAATACCTTCTAAATATTTTACGTTTAGCTGAATCTTGATTAAGCCATTGTGCTTAGTATTTCGTACCAATTAAATAAATAAATTGCTTTTTAGAACGGAAATGTTTGTACTACATATGAACTTTACAGTAAAAATATTTGAATTACTATTTTTCCCAAACATGATTTGTATCCAGTACATCAGGCACATCGATTCATATCTACGATCTGGGCCTCAAGTCTGCTACTGTCACTATCAATGACATCGTAATTGCTACTTTTTGCAATTTTGGTAGTCTACTAATTCAATGGTCTTCCGATAGTGTATCACTGACACTTCAATGAAACTTTGATCAAACGTATTGCGTAGTCTGTTAACCCCTCAAGCAGCGCAGAGCCGACTTCGGCTCGGTCACGTGACGTCTAAAGAATTCCGCTCACAGTATCAGAGCCCATGTCGGCTCCGCCCGAGAATCCGACTTTGAATCCAATTTTCACTAAGACAGAGTCTACTTTTGTATGGAAAACTTGTGTTCATTAGGTTGACTATTAAATTTTACGTAATGGTAATACTGCTATATACGCGGCAACACAAAAATGACGCAATCCAACCAGTACATTGTGACAGTGCGGTTAGTGCTACAACTCGCTCGTGCGCTCCCGTTATTTCTCAAATATAATAAGGTAAGTGCTTTATTAATTAATAACTATTGTGATAATTGTATTCCTTGATAAATACAAAAGCTATTTATAAATTCAAACTTATCGTTTTAGTTGTATTTTTTACTATTTTCGTATTATATAGACGGTCAAATTTCTCGCCTTGTTCAAGTGATTTCCGTGTGAATGTAACTAAATATACGTATTTACAATTAAAACAAACCCATTTGTTATAAAATAATAAAGAATTCAAAGCTAAAACGAACAAAAATGTTAAATAAAGAAACTTTATATCCACGGCCGCCATCTTGTAGCGGACATTGAAAATTCAATTAGCAAAAGTAGTCTTTATGTGTAATGCCTAAGGCCTATAATAGCATCGCAGTCCATATTAGTGGTCAAAGTCATAGGAATGTGGCATCTATTACATCGTTTTTTATGCTCGATACTTTTATAGTGCAATCTATTTTTAGATTTTATGTTTATATAAAATATTGAATATACGAACTTTTTTTTAAATATATTTTTAAATCTTCTTTTTCTTTTTATATTAGTTAGTTATATTTATAATTTGTATAATAATATTTATATATAATATTTTTATGTATGTATGTAAATGAAATATTTTTATTTAGATTTTATTTTTGTATAATAATATTGAATACAAGAAGTAACCATACAATATTTAGCGAAAACAGTCATTTGTTCAATTTTAAATTCCGTTCCGCCGTATACTACGTGTTTCGCGCGGCTATGCTTATGGATTAAATTTATAACAATAAATATTATAGTGCAATCTATTTTTAGATTTTATGTTTATATTAGTATTTATAATTTGTATAATAATATTTATATATAATATTTTTATGTATGTATGTAAATGAAATATTTTTATTTAGATTTTATTTTTGTATAATAATATTGAATACAAGAAGTAACCATACAATATTTAGCGAAAACAGTCCTTTGTTATAACAAACAAAAGCGCGCGCCGTATACTACGTGTTTCGCGCGGCTATGCTTATGAATTAAATTTATATCAATAAATATTATGAACTTATAAATATAAGTAATTATATATTCGTGTGTGTAATTTGTTGTGTTATTTTTTCAGCTTCAAAATGTGGAATCCGGGAGTGGATTCCCCGCCAAGAACTTTCTTGGACATCCTAGAAGAGGAGGATGAGGAGGAGGAAGTTCCATTATCAGACGTCGATGAGGAGATGGAGGAGCTTTTTGAAGAGATCGAGGTATTTACCATATATTTAATTTGATGTACGATAGGTACATTTTGAACTCTCACTTAATGTCTTGCTTTCTTTTTTTAAAGGACCTATCAGTACAGCCCCTCGAAAGAGGTGATGAGGCGGCCCTGGTGAACTGTGATGAAGAGGTATGGACCATATTTTTGTAATTTGATGTACGATAAGTACATTACAATTTCAACTTTCTAGCTATCACGGTTCATGTGATCCACCCTGGTGACAGACAGACGGACAGCGGAGTCTTAGTAATAGGGTCCCGTTTTACCCTTTGATTGATTCATCTGTATCGTCAATGATAACTATTTCAATTTTCAGAAACATTTCAATATACAGAAATATTCGACTGTTTGAATTTTATTATATGTACAGATTTTACTAATAATAATAATAATATTGTAAATAATTATTTTTTTTCTTTTTATCTTTATTGTTGGATTTAATTGTAAGTAAAATTTTACACATCATCTGTGTAAATTTCAACTTTCTAGCTATCACGGTTCATGTGATCCACCCTGGTGACAGACAGACGGACAGCAGAGTCTTAGTAATAGGGTCCCGTTTTACCCTTTGATTGATTCATCTGTATCGTCAATGATAACTATTTCAATTTTCAAAATCTTTTCAATATACAGAAATATTCGACTGTTTGAATTTTATTATATGTACAGATTTTACTAATAATAATAATAATATTGTAAATAATTATTTTTTTTTCTTTTTATCTTTATTGTTAGATCTAATTGTAAATTAAACATTTTATGAACATAAACATTTTTTATTTATAAAACCTCAATACATGTATCATAAGAAATAAATATCGACACTTATCGACTTTGTTCAAATATATGGATGTCACGTCACTACGGCCAATCGTCTTTTTTAGGTAAAAACGCTTGTTTTAGAATTAGTTTGTTTTCCTTTTTTTTGTATTGAGCTGGAACAAAACTTTATATTATTATCATAAATAAACCTTTATAATCTTTATCTAGTAAAATTCAATATAAAATAAAGTAGATTTTATGGAAAAAAATGTCCCTAAAAAAGTGTCTAACTTTTTTTTGCGCTTTTCGCTTTTATTATTCTTACATTAGATATAGCTTTAAGTATTTTACATCTATAAATAGATAAACTATTAACCTAGAAATATCCGTTTACAGAACTAAGATAGGTAGTCTAGTTCTGTTTATATTAATCTTTTCCCGCCGCGCGGCATAAAGTCGCGTAAAACAGTAGCGCGGCGGGTGAGTTTATGAACTCTAATGTTATTAGTATAATTTTTTTCCGTTTCTTGAGGGGTTAATCTAACTTTTTGGCTTTGTATGATCATTTTACATAATGCTTAGTCTTTAAAACATAAATTGATAACATATGTAATCGAACTTAGCCTAAATAAACGTTTTACGAACGCTTTTACAATTGACAAATTGTCAAAATGACAAGACCATTGATCGACCATTGTAAATTTAGTAGACTACGAAATTTTTGACTAATGGTAATTGAATTAAAATTGCATTGTTCTATAATGACAATTCATGTAAAATAGCAGACTTGAGACCCTGATAGTAATTACTATATACTAACAGGTATTTATTATCTATACTAGATATTTACATACTACATGGTATATAGTAAGCCATACTTTTTCAAATTTGGACTATGTCCTTTCTTTTGAGTGTTCCGTGTTGTACTTTATTGTAATGAATTTTCTTTTTAACTTCTGGCAGTCCAGCTGGTCGCGAGTCCAAGCAATTCGTACTCGAAGGTAGCCACGTAATATATTAGTATGGTAGTTCCATGCGAAAGAGATCCTGCGACGCTTTATGGGATTCTGTTGGGTTTTAGTGAGTAGTACCGGCTTTTCAAGCTGGTGAGTCGAGAGGTAGGTATGCGTAAGTGCATTTTTCAATGTTGAAATGAAAGTATACATTCTGTTTAACGTACTACAATGTTTTTGTTTACCTGAATTTAGAACTATATAAGCACTTTAAAAATTGGAAAAAATCAATGTGCCAAAATAAAAAAGCTTTGCTAAATTGTTTTATTATTCCAGAATAATAATAAATTCAATTTAGTAAAGAAGTAAAATTAACGACAAAATATAAAACCAATTTACTAAAGTAAATTATTAGATAACTTATCAAAGAGAGCCGATTGTTTAGTTCTGTTCTTTGATAAAAAAATATTCTCCAAAATGAAACTTCATTTTATATTTCGTTCCTTAAACTTATAAATATTGCGATATAAAATAGAATTTTCTACTGATCGTTTAATTTTAAGTACTGCGCCAATTGTAGTCCACTTTTATTAAGTTTAAGTTTTTTCGCTTGAACTTTAGACTTTTTCATTTAACTCAAATTAGATTATTATTTAGAATATTTAAATCAAAAAAGCAGCTATATTCTAAAAGAAAATGCCAATATAACTTACATAGAGACAAAGAGTGTTAAAACACCATTTTTCACACTAAAATAATGGCCTAAATCCGTAGCCTAGTCTAGTATTAGCATAATTCATAGTAATAGATCAAGGTAAAAATGCTTTTAACGAGCGTTTGGTAACGAACTGCGCTCCAGGGAGCTCGCTCGACGAAAATACATGAGTTAGAATCTAGATAAGTTATGCATATGTATACTTAGTTAGAGCAGTGGACGCCCAGCGGTTTTTCGCTGGCTTGGATAACCGAGTGATGCGGGTTCAAATCCGGATCCCGCACCTCTTATATTTTCTTGTACTAATCATTTTCTAACATGATTACCACTTGTCTTACGGAAAACATGGTGAGGAAACCTGCATTAAAAACCTAGCAAGTTTTCTAAAGACATGTGAATTACAACCCGCACTACGCCAGCGCGGTGGACTATGGACTGATCGCCCTTGTGCTGAGGGAGGCCCGTGCCAGTGGGACGTTAAGATTATATTTTATGTTTTGGAAAATCGTATTGAAATAGACATTAGTTCGATAGAGAATATGAATATACAGTTTTTTAAATTTTTTGACTGTATGTTTGTCTGTGAATGCGTCACGACAAAACCACTCAACATAATATTTTGATGAAATTTGACACAATGAAAGCTACTTATCCGTGTAAAATCTAATATAGATACTTTTTACTGTGGTAAGATGTTTCATCTCTGAGAAATCTATACTGTTAAAACGTATGGGAATAATATAATTAGTAGCTAATAATATAAATATACGTATATATAATAGAAAAACTTGACTCGAACATTATAATAGAGTAATCAAATTAATAATTCAAAACTAATGATTTTCTGCCAAAGTTCATTATTCGAATAGTACTGGAGACTTAACGACCCTACGGCACGTTTTGCGACACTGATAATTTCAATGGAATCACTTAATGTAATTTTAATGTTATATAATAAATATAGCCTATTTTAGTATCTTGTCTTCTTCTTAACGTCGGGAAAAACATTTATGTATTCTACAAAACCATTCTATGGAAACTCCCCTTCCTTAATGCTTTGCAAGATCGCTTACGCACTGAACTACGACGTACCGATGGAGTCTTTAGGCTCAAAACTAAACTAATTATGACTATGCATATAATATTATGGCAGTGGTAGCCCAGCGGTAACGCGCTCGCTTGGATAACCGAGTGATGCGGGTTCGAACCCGGGTCTCGCACCTCTGATATTTTCATGTGCGAATCATTTCTACCATGATTACCACTTGTCTTACGGTGAAGGAAAACATCGTGAGGAAACTTGCATGTCTGAGAGAACCTAGCAAGTTCAAAAGATATGTGAAGTCCACCTACATGCACCAGACCAGCGCGGAGGACTATGGCCTAACCCCCTTGTACTGAGGGAGGCTCGTGACCAGCAGTGGGACGTTAAAATATGAATACTATGTAAAATATTAGTCATAAAAACTTAAACAAATCTATTATGACCAAATAAGTATTGTTTATTCAATAATGAATTGAGTTTTAAAGAGAGACGGGATTTTTTTGACATAACTTTTAGAGTAACTAAATATAAAAGTATAAATAAAGATGTTATATAATACAAATATTAGTTAAAATTTTCTAACATCTCGTCATCCTATTCCATTTTAATAATAATTAGTAATGGTCTAGTAAAATACCACATTTACACATACAATCGTATATACTTTTATAGTAACTAATATATTTATATGTTTTGTGTATATATGTATATAGTAAGTAAAATATACTGTAAATCGAATCTGTACTACCTAGCAATTATTTTTCTGCCAGGTAAACAGGATAATGCCCACGAGAGACAGTCATTAGTGGAGTAGGCCTAGCAAACTCATTAAGAAAAGTGTGAGATCAGAAGAAAAAAAATACTATGTATATCTTTATGTACGAATATTTTCTTTTATACCTAGTTGCATTTAAACCTCGCCTTAATTAGCTTAAATGTTAGATTCTTTACATAGATATCTTTCAAAGAAATTTAAATTTTCAGTAACGGACCTATTCATTATATTCAAGTAAATATTTTACCGTATTTTTAGCACTCAACCGTATCTTGATTATAACGAAAATCTGTTAAAATTAATCAAAGCTTAATTAAATTCATAAATCGTGAGCTGGGTCAGTGGGTTCGATTAATAATAGCACGAAAGGACATGAATAAGATGGCTCTGAATGCGCCAGATAGTTGCGGGTAAACGTTTTAAGCGAGATGAAATATAAGATACATACTGTGTAAAAGGAAAACGTCATTGTATATTAGACTAAACGATCCGCCCTGACTCCGCCCAGGAGTTATTTGATTATCTTTAAATAAATAAATAAATATGTTAGGATATTACACAGCGCTATCTAGTTCCGCGGTAAGCTACGAAGGAAGCTTGTGTTACGGATACCAGACAGTTGATATACTACATATATAAGTTTAAATACATAGGTACATATTATAATATTACCCATGACTGGAGTACAGAAATTCGAGTTTAACAATTGAATGGCCCGGGACTCGAACCCGCGACCGTTGGCGCAAGAAAGTAGGGTCACTACAAACTGCGCCAAACGTGTCGTCAACCACCTTTGAACCATTTATAGTATTATGTTAGAAACAATCGCAACTGTGGACCAAGAATTTGAAACAGTTTTATCGAATGGTAGATTTCGAACTTAGCGCATTAAAAAAAAATCTTTTTCACTGATATCTATATACTTTTTAGTTTTGCAAAAAAGAAAGATGAATGATTTGGATGTTTCTACCTATCTTAATACGAATATAAGACTTGAGAAAATTTCAATTTTCCAAATGACACGTAAAATAGAGAACAATAATGGTTTGAATAATATTTTTTATTTAAAGTTTACTTCAATTTAACTATTTACATACATTTAATAAAAAATATACGCAACCAAATTGTTTAACGAATTTTGACGACATTTATTTTTGGATACTATTCATATTTACCCAGAGGCGGTGAAACAATTTTTCTGGTTATGTATTTTCAATGAAAAATAAATCAAGCCAAAGTAATTTTATTGCTACAATACGTAGCTATCTAGTTACTTGGAATAATACAATTTTGGTAGTAATTTGTAATAATATACTCGTAGAAGTGGTACCTCATTGATACATCAAGAGAAGTGGGTTCAAACCCAGGTTACATCTCTCTGAATATTAAATAAATATGTTGGGACATTGTTACTCACAGCGCCATCTACTTCCGTGGTAAGCTACGTAGCTTGTGTCATGGATACCAGATAGTTGATATACTACATATTAAGTTTAAATACATACATATTATAAATATAAACACCCATGACTGGAGTACAAACATCCGTGTTTAACAAATGAATGCCCCCAGCGGGACTCGAACCCGCGATCGTTGGCGATAGACTGCGCTGCTCACTACAAACTGCGCCAAACGTGTCATTAAAAATATGATCATTTTGCTATAGAATAACACAAAGGTTGTTTTAGCAACAATTATTTATATGATTCTGTTGAAAATGAATGAAAATTTTATTTTATAAAAAATAATGTTCGTAGAATAATGAAATAAATTTTTCGTGAAGTGTTTGTTTTCTCTCTTTTGTAGACTTAGTTAAATCAACAAAGTCTGAAATTCCTACTAAGCCTCCTTTTTAATGCATCGGCGTAACTTCTTTTGCAAACTAATCAACTTTCTTCTAAACTTAAATTTGATTACAGACCAAATTGCTAAGTATTTTATAATGTCTTTTAAGTAACCTCAACTCATCCTCGCACCACTCCCTGAGTTCATTTTATTTATTTATTTATTAATTTAATCAGGTGCTAGTGGTTATTACATCACTACATAGTATAAAACAAAGTCGCTTTTTCTGTCCCTATATCCCTTTGTATGCTTAAATCTTTAAAACTACGCAACGTATTTTGATGCGGTTTTTTTTAATAGATAGAGTGATTCAAGAGGAAGGTTTATATGCATAACTAGCGGATCCCACGGCTCTGCCTGTGCTATTAATAATTTAAAATTAGATACTACAAAAAAATACAATTTTAACAGTTATTATACATTTCTCAGATACGAGATATCTTCCCGCAGTCTTTTTTTTTTATAGTAAAAAGGGGGCACACGGGCAGGAGGCTCACCTGATGGAAAGTGATCACCTCCGCCCATGGACATCTGCAAGCCAGGCTTGCAGATGCGTTGCCGGCCCTTCAGAAAAGGGAGGAATGGAGGAGGGAGGGAAGTGGGAGGTAGGGGGGAACGAAGGCGGAGGATGAAGGGAAGAGGGAGGGGGGAAGGAGAGTGGGCTTCCCGGACTCTCACTCACCGGACGAAACGCGACAGCATAGCTGCCACTTCACGCCGGTCTTCTGTGAGAGAGTGGTACTAATGAACTATACGGGGCGTGCCGGCCCATTCAGTTGCTACCCGAAGGTAACAAGCATGACATATGGTTATATGATATCACGAATAATCATCTACTATCGTGTTAGTTTTTTTCAAAATCTGTCAAAAGGTTTTGTCGATGCGGTCCAATAGACATACAAACAATAACCTAAAAGCAATAGATTCGGCCACGATATAGAAATGTTTACATATAAATGAAGTAAAGTCAAAGATACCAGAATTCTTAATTATCTTAACTTATTAATACTTGTAAATAGTTTTAAGATTCAGTTTTTGTTATATAACGTAAATATATTTGAAGGTGATAAAAATGACTCAATTTAATCAATTTTATTACATTTTTGGTATTATTTATTTATATATGACCGTATTTTTTGGTTTGAGGAGAAGCCCAACAGTGGGATGTTAATAAGGGCTTAACACATGTATATTTCTTTAAGAAGCTTTTCCCTACTTGTTTGACTTTCTTCCTTGAGCAAAAAAATGTTGAAAATTTAAACTTGCATCCCAAAACTTTTCTAGTCACCGTAGTGAAACACTATCTTTAATAAGATTATGAACTAAAATTTTATTCAATTACTTTTGCAGACCGTTCCACTTAAATCTATCGACAAATATTTTGAAACTTTAGCAAAGATAATAAATTATTCAATGTTGAACAATCTCAAGTAATAATATTTTGCTTTTAAATAAACTAGATAATAAAAAGACGCACGCACCTCTAATATTTTCAAGTATGAACCATTTCAACATTAGCCGTACGGTGAATGAAAACATCATAAGGTAACCTCTCTATGAGAGTTAAGCAAGTTTTTGAACCTACATAATATAACTAGCGTGAAGGACTATGGCTGGTTAGAAAGGACGTGCCTAGCAGTGGGACGTTAAAAGGGCTGAATACATCACATATATACATCATTAGTGGAACCCGCGGCTTCGCTCGCGCTAAATCTAGGGACGAACCCGAGCGAAGTGAGGGCGAGTCGCTTGTTTAAGGTAAACATTTCCATCATACATTACATATGGGTAACTCTAGCGGTTTTGGCAGCGCACGCCAGAATAGCTCGCAGATGGTAGATTTTTTACTACTTACTTGACACTTATTGTCATATTTTGGACAATTCACACAATATCTTTATACATTGTACGTCTATGTCTTATTCTGATGTATAAGCTATATTATTGTAAAGTTTCATTAAAATCCATTCTGTAGTTTTTACGTGAAAGAGTAACAAATATCCATCCATCCATACTTACAAACTTTCGCGTTTATAATATTATATATAAATATACTAGCTGATACCCGCGACTTCATCCGCGTTGCTTGAAATATTAACAAATTTTTCCGCATGCGCGCTACGCCGCTTGCCCCACTACTCCGCGAGAAGGAAACATACATCACTGAACACGCAGTGCATATACAAATCGTTGTTTCTTGAAACTTTAATAACTTTTTATTAAATGAAGATATCGCAATCATTTTGATAAGGGCCCAGTGTCTAAGAAATAAAACTTAGAAAGTTTTATTGAAATCTATCCAGTAGTTTTTCCGTGATGCGCGCACAACTGCAGACCTCTATTATTTTATTTATATAGATAATATGCATCATAGTGATCACTTGTAGATCAAACGCTAGCGTAGTGTATGGCGGTTAGAAATTTACTTCACTTCAGAAACCATAACCATATGTCATAAATAGGTGAGATTGCTTCGGAAAAATCATTCGTACAAAAAAGGTTTTATTTTTCTGTTACTGAATATCTGAATATTGTTCAAATGAAATAACTTTAACCGTTAAAGAAATATTCTATCTGTACTTGGTATATGGAGGATTGTTCAAAATAAACTGTCAAGCTGAGTGTTACTTATTAGGGGAAGCATAATTTTTGATTTACACTTTTTAAAAATGCATTTTTTCTCAATACATAAAATTTATATTATTTATATTATACGATATCTTAATTCATATGTAAATAAGTTAGACTTAACAACATAACTTAGGGAACTAAGCCCTCAACTTAATTATTATATTTTAGTGATAAGTTTAGATGTAAAATGAAGTTTCGCTTCTAAATTCAGCTTACAACTAAGACCTACACAAAGCAAAGGATAAGGTGGCAGTTCAATTTTCCAACTCATACCTAAAGTTTAGTTTAATATTTACTACGTCAATTAATTAAGAACCTAACTTAGGTGCAAGTAAATTACTACATAAGCTATAACGTTTCCTCTTTCCATTCAACAACAAAAACATATCTGAGTAGGAATAAATTAAATTAAAATAAGATTAACCTATTTGATCGTAATTAAATTTTATTTAGCCCTTTTTAATGTCCCACTGCGGGGCACGCGCCTACCTTTAATACGAGAGGGATCAGGCCATAGACCACCATTTGCATGGTGTGGTAAACTTCACAATTCACACATCTTTCGAAAACTTGAAATTAGAAACAAGAATACTTGTGGAATATTAGGTTTTAAAAATCTAGGAAACGAATTTAATTACTAACAGAACTTTTACTAAGTACTTTGGTTAAATATACTCGTAAATTATCTTTAGATTCTTATTACTGTTTTTTTGTTTAAGTTCCTTTTGAATGATTTACGGAAAATCCTGGTCGAGTCTGAAACGTGATTATAGAATTCTTACAAAGAGGTAAATTAAATGTGTACTGTTATTTTAGTAAAAATGGATACCAAAGACTAAAAATAACTAAATTGCGAAAAAATACGAAATACTTTGAATTATGGCAAGTATCTATATTGCATCTTAGATACGTATATAATAGGTTGAATGTTTTTGGACACTTATTACTATTGTATTCAATGAATCTGATTTAAAATAAAAAAAGGTAAATTTTATTTAATAAAATTGCATTGAACAAAGCCACAGCCACAGTGACGAAAAACTGAAATATTTTTCCAAGCCATTGCCCCTGACAAGAGGGATTTATAGCGAATTTTTGTGAGGAAAAAATTGTCCAGTTATAAGATACTATCTGAAAAATCAATTGATGTTCGTAATTTACTTTTATATTGGGTTTATAATATTTTATTACTCACATTTAATATCGACACGAACAGGACAATCGAGTTTGAGAGATAAAAAAACTTTACTGAAAAAAAAAATACATTGGTACAATCTTACATAGCCCTATCTCCAGAACTATAAGAAACCTGTATTTCAGGAGCTAGTACCTTCCCATATCAAGAATATCGCTTTCAATGTAACAAAAATAGAGAAAGAGAAACAAAAACTAATAAACTAAAAAAAAAGTGAATGTTGTGTGTGTGTGTGTGTGTGTGTGTGTGTGTGTGTGTGTGTGTGTGTGTGTGTTTGTGTGTGTGTGTGTGTGTGTGTATTATTTATTCATTACTATAAGGATTTCAGTTTATGATAGTTTTGGAGAAGCAAATTCTTATTTCAGATTAAATTATCCAGTACATTGCTTGTTATCAATCAATTTCATAGAGAAATCCGAGTTGAATACTGTAATTAAGAAGTAATCAAAACGGTAAAAATAAATTTCAATACTTTTGCATTTTACGAGTAGGTGTATACGAGTACAATGGAAAAATGCATTTCCTTTAAAAATAAATTACTATATATTATTTCTTAGAAAATTACTAAATATACATATGTATCATCATCATCAGCCCTTTTTAACGTCCCACTGCTGGGCACGGGCCTTCCTCAGTACGAGTGGGATCAGGCCATAGTCCACCGCGCTGGCCTAGTTCGTGTTGGCGGACTTCACATGTCTTTCGAAAACTTGCAGGTTTCCTCACGATGTTTTTCTTTACCGTAAGACAAGTGGTAATCATTTTAGAAATTATACGTTTATGAAATTATCAGATGTGAGAGAGCCGGATTTGAACCCGCATCACTCGGATTTCCGCGAGCGTGTTACCACTAGGCTACCACTGCATGTATGCATATGTATACATATTATGTATAAGTACATAAAAATATACCTAAAACATGTCTGTCTGATACGCATATCTTCACGCCTCACGCTCAGGGGCGCGTATCAGATTGAATGCAGTCATAAGCCGTATTGTTTTAGCAATGTAATAAATGATGTGTTACGAAATCTGATAATGTATGGGAAAATGCCCTCATTCCCATCACTTTTGTTAACTAGAGCAAAATTGTACTCAGACATGTTTTGTTTCAAATTAATTTTCATACATATGTATAAATAAAATAGAAATGTCCGTTTGTAATATCAATATAACAGCTTACTATTAAACGCATAATATGTAACTATACACGATACTCATAAGAAAAATACAAATACTAAGATATTTTAAGATATATTGGAAGATTTTATGTAGTATTTTTAAGAAACAAACTTTCTATTTGATGAAACTATTATTTTTATCATAAAAACTTCTTGTTTCGACTTTGCTGCTTAAAAAAAATTGCCACTACTGTAAGACATTCTTACTAACTAAATACTTTTACTTATATGGACTATACATAGTCATAATCGAATCCACCTTTACTTAACAATAATAACACCACTGAATCAAAAGGTTAGCAAATAATAATTTCGCGAAGAGCATTATACATCACAAAGATAGATTTAAGTCAACAAAAGATAGTTAAACAAACGAATGACTAATGAGCTTAGTTTATCTACAACACCAACAGTGAAAGTAAATAACAGCGAGCAAACGTTTCATGGAGTACAAGTGAAATTTTCACAGAATATGCTCTGTTTCAGAGAAATAATTACTTTTGTACTGATTTATATGTTTAATCTATGTATAAATAGGCAAAACAAAGGATCCTGTACATTATCATTTTATTAATTATTTTTTCTTTAGTAGCTTTTGGCAATAAAATATTATTAGGTATATGTAAGTTTTTTTATTAATATAAGTATATTAAGTCAAGATAAAAAAAATCAGAAATCATTCAATAGACATTGCTAGTGCAAAGAAAACGCTTGGAAAGTTGAGTGAAGCGGATTCAAAACACGGCAACAGGAACTCAGGAACTATTTATTAGATTAGAAAAAAACCGTTTTGCTTTAGTTATGCTAAGTATATTTATATATAATCTATCTTTTCCATACCAAGCTTTAATATAATATAATGTCCTCTCGACCGATTCCGGCCATGGAAACTAATCTCATTAAGACTAGCCATCTGTGTAGGAGATATTATAATGCACAAGTGTACGCGCAAACAGAAGTGCACTCTCTATTCTTTCTCACTCTCACATTCCGGTGGGACGACTACAAGACACGACCAGTGAGAGTTAAGGCGCAGGACCGACGGCTTTACGTGCTCTCCGAGGCACGGGGGTGAAACACCAACCAACTCCGGGCTGTTACTGAGGCTTACGAAACAGAAAGATTCAATAACTAAACTTGGCCCGACCCGGAAGAACCCAGTACCTCTCGGTGTGCGACAATACACGCTATCCACTACACCGCCGAGGCAAGTTAGTTAAAATTATATAATATTGTTAGGTAAACTATGCCTTACAATGTTAATTGGTGGTATGCTTCTGGGGAGTCGGTTAGAAATAACAGTTTACTTACCCAGTCAAGGATAAAAGATATATTGTGCTTATAGTATTTATTCTTAATGAAATAAGATTTCTAAACTAATTTATAACCGTAGAATATTACAAGGTATTATTTTAAACTAAACAGCAACATTTACTGGACATTAAACTAGGCCCTTCGTAATTAAGTAAATGTGAACCGCATTTCGCATCACAAAATCATTACGCTAGTGATGCCGGTTCTTTAATTAGTAATCACCTATCCCGAAAAGCCGGCATAAAACAAATCCCTAGATGTAATTATTCATGAAATCCTGTAATTATTCCGGGAGAGCCAAAGCAGAAAATGGTGATAAGCTTGGTAAAATTAAGAGGTCCTACACACGGAATGAAAAACGCTGTGATTTTTCTAAATATATTTTTATTTATATAATTTAATATCAGTTTTTATTCACATTTGCACTAACACAGTTCTGAAGTAAGCTTTTGTTTGTTACGTTTTTGTAAGTCTATTTTTGTAAAAGTTATTAACAAGTTTTAATGTATTAAGTAATCTTATAGAGTCCTTAGCATGGTGTAAGATGTGTCTTAATCTTTTTAACAAATCAATGCAAAAAGTGCTTTTAAGAGATAGGTATCTAGTTCTTTCTATTTCCATTATAATCGAAGACTATTCGCGATACACTGCTATTTGGTAAATAAATATCTCATGTGTTATAAGGACAAAATATAAATACGCGGAAAACTTCACATTTTTCATGTTAAACGCACCGTTTTAACTCAATTGTAAGCTCAGTTTTATCAAAAGGAGATCTTAAGATGAAAGTAAATTTCCAGGATGACTCATCGTTATAGTATAGCATTTCGGCAACGGCGCGTGAAACATCGATTACGGCTTAAAAAGCTCTTGAACTAGATTACTTAAGAGAATTTAAGTATATTGTGTATGTTACTCGTAAGTGTATTATAAAACATTCGACGACACGTTTGGGTCAGTGAGTAGTGAGTAGTAGTGAGCTTACTTTCTGCGCCAGCGGTCGCGGGTTCGAGTCGCGCTGGGGGCATTTGTACTCCAGTCGTGAGTGTTTATATTTATAATATGTATGTATTTATATATATGTGTATATCAACTATGTGGTATCCGTAACACAAGCCTCGTAGCCTACCACGGAACTAGATGGTGCTGTTGTAATAATGTCAACAAATTTATTATTATTTATTTAAAAAAAAGTTTGAACGTTGTGTACTATTATTAAAGTAACACTCAGGTAGGTAGTAAGTAGTTAATTTCGTAAGTACTCCGTTTCTGGAATAGGAAGTCTCCCAGTGAGTTTCTTGGCTTCGCGGCCAGCTGGATTGCTGGACGCTAAAAAGCTCAAAGCAACACGACATGACAAGGGACAAAGACTACAAGCATATTTTTATAGTTTAGTAATTAATATTGAGATAGAAACTAAAGCAAATCATTAAACAAACAATGTAAAATACATATTATTTAAATATCCTAAGTTTTAGTTTTTCTAATTTATTCACTAGTAATAAAAACGTTTGTTCTTATATATTATCTATTTATGTGTCACATACATAATACATATAAAAAAAGAAACATACATTATTTATTAATAAAAATTTGCTTGCGATAGTTTATATTTTCAATTATATTATTTTAAATACTAAATATTATGCACTAAATTCTAGACTTCATTCGTATTAACCGTCTAAATCTGAAATATTTTAAAGGTATAAATTAAATCAAAACTTATACTTAATTTATAATTTGAAGAACAATCCGAGATGTCTTACCAAGCATTTCACTTTGGTAACAATTAGCAAAATTTACTAAATTGTTTGTATAGCTTCACCCTCCTCCCTTTTGAAATTGATAGTGACACCCCTCATCACTCAAATTTTCGTTTATATCGAGAGAGTTCAGTGCTAACGTGCAAATCCATACCTATAATAATATTATAAAGAGGAAAGGTTTGTATGCAAGTATGTTTGTAACGAATTGGCTAAAAAGTACTGGACCGATTTTAAAAATTCTTTCACCATTTGAATGCTACATTATCACTGATTAATATAGGCTATTTTAATTGCAAGAAATATGAGGATCCCTACTAAAACTACAATAACAGGAGAGGAGGAGGAGTGCACGCCGCACATAATATAAGAAGTAGGTAACCGCGCGGCTCAGGAGTATATTAAAGCTGGAGTAATTTTGGAGAATTTTCAACCCAGCGAGTGATCTAATGAAGTTTAGTAACGATTAAAAAATTAACGCGGGTGAAGCCGCGCGTATTACTTGTTTCATTATACAAATACAGAATAAATATGAAAATTGTTTTCGTTCCAATTGCGTTCCCGTGCGACGTGATATAAAACGTCAGAGAGAATACAAGTCACTATAAAACATGGTACAACAAAAACGCATCTGACATGGAATATAAAAACGCAAATGATAGCTAAACGAATTATGAAACGTTATATGGTTGAGAATTTAATAATTATAATTTTTGTCAGAAATCAATAATCAGTAATAATCAGTAATTTGTGATCTGGTGGAACAGAGAGAGAGAGAGAGAGAGCTAGTATATTTTAAGAACGATACAAAGAATTTATTTTTAAAATTCAAGCAAATTGCACGAAAGCTTAAAGTTCACAAAGATATTGCGACGTCAGAGCGAGCGCAATTTTAGAAATTGTACTTAATTACGCGTAACAATGTTTCATGAAAGCTCGATCTCATTTAGTTTTGTGAAACATCATCTTGTTTTTAACCTGCGGTTTGATTGTTGAAGATGAAACTGAAATATTTTAATAGACTGTATATATGTACAAAAACCATGAAATATTTATTTCATAACTACACATAAGTACAACAACAAGTTTAACCGAAGTCAAAGTACGTACGCTTAACGTAAAAGCTAGTAAATGGTTATTTTGGTGATGGTCTTTCACTATTCTTATTTACTTTACCTTTTTGTATGAATTCCAAATCCCAACCCAAGGTAGTACGCAACTCGTATATGATAAAATTACCACAGAAGTCAGTACCGCTGCATATATAGGTATAATAAATAAATAAATATGTTAGGGCATTATTACACACAGCGCCATCTAGTTCCGTGGTACACTACGAAGGAAGCTTGTGTTACGGATACCAGATAGTTGATATACTACATATATCAGTTTAAATACATACCTACTGACTGTATATTGTATTATAATATTTATATTTTATGCTATCGACTCATACACGAGTACGATTTTTTATCTAAATATAAATATGTTAATATGTTAGGACATTCTTACAACAGCGCCATCCAGTTCCGTGGTAAGCTACGATGCTTGTGTTACGGATACCAGATAGTTGATATACTACATTACATTAGTCTCCAATTTAAATATGTTTAAAGGCTAATGTTTTACGTATATATAACTCATAAATATTTATATACCTAATAGTTTCGCACAGTAAATTAATAACTTTTAAACTTTCGCGTTTCATAACTATATCATATATAGTACAACGGGACTTAACGCGTGTATTAGTTAAATGTAAATTAAACCTTATTCCCAACGTTTCGGCAGGGTTCCATCAGCTGTGGTCACGGGGAGACTGTCTCAGTTGGTAGTGACCCTGCTCTCTGTGCCAGCGGTCGGAGGTTCGAGTCCCGCTGGGGGCAAACATTTGTTGAGCACGAATGTTTGTACTCTAGTCATGTGTGTTTATATTTATATTACGTATGTATTTCAAGTTATATATGTAGTATATCAACTATCTTGTATCCGTAACACAAGCCTCGTAGCTTAACACGGAACTAGATAGCGATATTATTATTATTATTATGTACTGATGTTATATCTCTCTATATATCTTAGTGAAACAGCAAGCTTTTATATCAAATGACAACGTGTAGAGTCTTTAACACATGCGTATTAAATTCCATTTGGTGAACAACTTTTTGTAATTAAAACGTACTTGTCTAGAGAGCTTGTTAAATAATTACGTAAAGCTTCAGTGTTATTACTTTACAGCGCCTTGAAATATTTTAAATTGTAATATAATGAGACAGAGGAAACTTAAAAGCTCATATGTCTGCTTCTTTTTTAAAGCTCTAAACAATATATTTAAATTGGGAGATTTTTCTGTGCTTTGAACTGTTTTATCAATTTGATACATTGTAATATGTAATTTAAAGATATATAAACCCTTAATGTTCTCCGACCGATTCCGGCCACGGCGGTCAATCTCATTGAGACTGGCCAACTGCGCAGGAGATATTATAGTGCAGTGAGTGTACGCGCAGACAAGTGTACTCTCTATTCCTATCACTCTCATACTCTGGTGGGACGATTACTAGACACGACTAGTTAGAGTTAAGGCGCAGGACCGACGGCTTTTCGTGCTCTCCGAAGCACGGGGGTGACACACCGCCAACTTCCCAACTCTGAGCGGTTACTGGGGCTTACTAAACAGAAAGACTCAATAACTAAACTTGGCCCGACCCGGGACTCGAGCCCAGGGACTCTCGATGTATGGCCGTACATGCTAGCCACTATCACTACATACCATAAACCATGATAAACCATCGTATGTATCTTAGTCGTCATCAAAATCTACTTCTAACACTGTTAAATATACTAAGATATATAGTATGTGTACTATCGATCTGATCTTATGGTGGATGCAAGAAGTAGGAAAATAGGAATGAATAATGGGCTATTATATTTTAATAGTTTCAACATCCATGATGATGGAGAAACTTTTGTTTCGTGTGTGAATGTATGTGACAATCTACCTAAGAGGCATCCTTTAAAAATACAAAAAGTTAATAAAATGTACATATATAATAGAAATAAATAAAAACTTATGTTGGGAAATTATTACACACAGTGCCATAAGTTACGAATACCAGATACACATGTATATTTGTTGGGACATTATGTATTGGGACATTATTACACACAGCGCCATCTATGTAGTTCTGTGGTAAGCTACGAAGGAAGCTTGTGTTACGGATACCAGATAGTTAATATACTACATATATAAGTTTAAATACATACATATTACAAATATAAACACCCATGATTGGAGTACAAACATCCAAGTGTAACAAATGATTGCCCCCAGCGGGACTCGAAGCCGCGACCGCTGGCGCAAGAAGAAGGGTCACTACAAACTGCGCCAAGCATGTCGTCAAACTGTATAACTTTTAGTTACATACCTGATACTTATAAATATAAACACCTATGACTGTAACTACAAACGTTCGATTCGTGCTCAATAAACGAATGCTCAGCAAGTCATTAAAAACTAAGCCAAACGGGTCGTCAAAAAAACTATAGAGAAAGAAAAAATAACATTGATAATATTATAACCGTACAAATTATATATAAACCTTCATTTGAACAGGCTTTATTTAATATATAATATACATATACCAAGCCACCTGCCAAGCACACGTTCTTTAGTGCCTTCCGTGCATTATAAATGTTAGTGTCACAAACTCGACACTCGTGGAACAATTGTACCTACAGTAGCTGTCCGGAACACGCTCTATTATATTCATACCCAGATAAAAATAGAATTTTTCTATAACTGCTTCTATTGTTATTAGCTTGTGTTTTCAGATGAAAAAAAAACTAGATGAATTGTAGATAAATTCTGAAAAATTACGAAGAAAAATTAAATGTTTACGTCAAAAAATAAGTTTATATACATGTTATGTTCTTTGGGGTTTACATATTATATCATTCATTTCAATATATAAAAGGCATGTTAAGTTACTGTCCGATTACTTTGTCTTTTCCACGCAACAGATTTTGATATGGTTTTCATTTATAAAAAGAACGCTAAAAAAGGAAAAGTTTTAGTATGTAACTGTTATCACGGAGCCTAAACGCTTTTTTTTTTTTTTTTTTATAGGACAAAGGGGGCAAACGGGCAGGAGGCTCACCTGATGGAAAGTGATCACCACCGCCCATGGACATCTGCAACACCGCAGGGCTTGCAGATGCGTTGCCGGCCTTTCAGGAAGGAATACGCTCTCTTCTTGAAGGTCGCCAGGTCGTAACGGTTTGGAAAGACCGCCGGCGGCAGCTGGTTCCACAGAGTGGTTGTGCGTGGCAGAAAATGTCTTAAAAATCGCACTGTTGTGGAACGCTGGACATCGAGGTGGTGTGGATGGAATTTGCGGTTTTGACGCGATGTCCGATGGTGAAATTCTGCGGCCGGGATCAGTCCAAACAATTCCTCGGAACACTCCCCGTGGTAAATGCGGTAGAAGATGCAGAGTGATCCAACATCTCTACGCAGAGCTAAAGGATCAAGCCGATCGGAGAGAGCTTGATCGTCGACAACTCGAGCCGCCCTACGTTGAATGCGGTCAAATGGAAGTAGCTGGTACTGGGGAGCTCCCGCCCAGAGATGAGAACAGTACTCCATGTGGGGCCGAATTTGCGCCTTATAAAGATTAAGACGCTGACCCGACGTGAAGTACTGTCTCGCCTTACTGAGCACACCAAGCTTCTTTGAGGCCAATTTGGCCTTGTCTTCCAATTGACCACGGAACTGGACGTTGCTCGAAATGTCGACGCCAAGTATTCCGATACTGGCTGTGGCAAGCAGGGGAGTGTCCTCAAATAGAGGAGTGACGACAAATGGCGACTTTTTAGCGGTGAACGCGCAAACTTGTGTCTTTTTGGGGTTAAATTGGACTAAGTTTAGTCGACCCCAATCCGAGACTTTGGTTAATGATGATTCGATTTCAGACACAAGTTTGTTCCGACACTCGTCGACGTATTCCCGAGAAATATTAGCGCGGCCAGTGTACAGGGCGTCCACAGTGCTGTCGTCTGCATAGCAATGAATGTTGCTGATTTCCAACATGTCATTGATATGCAGAAGGAACAGAGTAGGAGACAGTACACAGCCTTGTGGAACACCAGCATTGACGTATTGAGCCCATAGGAAGGTAGCTTCGAAAGAAGCGCTTTGTGCCATACCCGATCAAAGGCCTTCGCTATGTCCAGACTGGCTGCAAGCGCCTCCCCCTTGGTCTCAACTGCTTCTGCCCATCTATGTGTCAGGTAAACTAGAAGATCACCGGCTGAACGACCTTGACGAAAGCCGTACTGACGGTCGCTGATCAGCCGGTGCTCCTCCAGGTACCGCAGGAGCTGGCAGTTGATAAGGGACTCCATTATCTTGGAGAACAAGGAGGTAATGGCTATGGGCCTGTAATTGGACGGATTCGAGCGGTTACCCTTTTTTGGGATCGGGTGCACTAAAGCGGCCTTCCAAGATTTCGGGACTACGCCTAATGAGTAGGAGTGCCGGAAAAGACGCGTTAAGACCGGTGCCAGCTCCGGAGCACATGTCTTCAACACGATCGGAGGGATGCCATCGGGCCCACTCGACTTATGAATGTCCAAGGAAAGAAGTGCTTTGCGAACTGCACTTTGCCGGAATTGAACTTCCGGCATCGTAGTATCGCACCGCGGGATTGTCGGTGGTGAGTTTCCTTGGTCATCCAGAGTCGAGTTGGACGCGAAGAGAGAGCCCAAAAGATCAGCTTTCTCCTTCGCGGCATGGGCCAGCGAGCCATCCTCCGTGTGCAGAGGTGGAAAAGAAGGCTGACAGAAATTCCCTAAAATAGCCTTGGCGAGAGACCAGAACGCACGTGTTCCTGAAGGGAGACGTCCCAATCTCTCGCCAATTCTAGCAATGTGCTTCGACTTTGCATTAGCAATAGCACTTTTGAGGGACCTGGAGGCAAAGTTATACTCCTTTTTCAAAATGCTGGTGTTTGCATCACTAGACGACGACGCGATAGCCCAGGCTTGGTAGCATTCCAGCTTTCGGCGAGATGCCGTCTTGCAGGAGCGACCAAACCAAGGCTGGGATTTGCCTCCGATGGGCACTGCAGAGAACGGAATAAATAGTTCCATACCCTGAAGTACCACATCGGTGACAGAGTCAGCAACGACGTCTGGATCATCCGGCGAGAAGCATATCTCCCTCCATGGGTAGGATGCAAAGAATGACCGCATCCCGTCCCAATCCGCTGACCTATAGTGCCATACTCGGCGGCAACCCGCAAAGCGAGGCCTTGTTGAGAGCGTAACCTGCACTGTACTCCGGACAAGGCAGTGGTCCGACGAACCAAGAGGAGGGTCGACGGAGATCAGGTAGCCGTCCGGGTGAGAGGTCAACAGAAGGTCCAACAGGGAAGGCGTATGATCCTCCACATCAGGGATTCGCGTTGGCGAGGTAACAAGTTGTGTCAGATCATATGCTAATGCGAAATCGTAAACAGATCTCCCCGCATGATCGGTGGTGCGTGATCTAAGCCATTCGGCGTGATGGGCGTTAAAGTCGCCGAGAATCACGATCTCTGCGGATGGGATCTGTTGCAGCACGGAATCTGTAGCCATTTGCATGTGCTCAACGAGTCGGTCAGTTTCGGCATTACCGCTATGAGACCTATACAGGCACGCGTAGATTCGCGGATGATCATCGCAGTCTACACGTAGCCAGAGGATGGATAGGTCCTGCCCTTCAAGGCTGTCGAGGCGGCGGGAGCAGATATCCTCTCTGACGTACACGCACACCCCAGCCCGTGGTACAAAGGAATGCTCCAGTTTATACCCCGGGTAAGAGAGGAAAGAGGTGTCGGCCGGAGAAGATATCTGCGTCTCAGTAAGGAATAGCAAGGCCGGCTTCGTCGTCTCAAGGTGGAAGTGGACGGCGTTCAGGTTGGAGTTCAGCCCCCTTATATTGCAGAAATCCACGGCGAGCGTGAAAGGGGTAGCCTTATGCTGCCTGCTCCGTTTGCCCCGAACAGAAGACGAGAGCGCAAAATTGCCCCCCCCAGAATTCGGAGGGCAGCCTGGGCATCCACGCTCAGGTTTTGTACGACCTGAGCATGGATGTCCAGAGAGGGATTCTCCACTGCGATGTGCGCTGGTGGTACCCTCCTGGGGTAGATAAACCGAATTTCGCACTATCATGGGGAGGGATGGGAAATGGGCCTCCGAGACACTCACTCACCGGACGAAACGCGACAGCAAAGCTGCCACTTCACGCCGGTCTCCTGTGAGACAGTGGTACTTTACGGGGCGTGCCGGCCCATTCGGCTGCTACCCGAAGGTAACCAGCATGGCACTACCACTGGTTTTGTTTGACTGATTGCACTGGTGGAATAATCTCTGTCACTAGATTATCCCACCAGCGGGCGGTGGGTTCGTCACGTCCTACGCCGTAAAATAAGAGTTGTTTTTTGTCAAATAAGAGTTGTTTCCTTGCGATTACATGGCTAATTCGCCTATACTTTTAGAGATGCATGAATATAAAGTACTACAAAATTTTAAGTCGTTAAAAGGCCTATAAAAATAGCGTTCTATGACTATCTCTTAAGATAAATCAATCAAAATAAAGTTATAGAATAACACCTTGCCCCTGGCATTGCCACGATCAAGTACGAAACGGCAGGCGAACTTAATATTATGGACTAATTAATGTGGTCCAATGGAAAAAAGGTGCTATTTCAATCTACAATCTATCTTTGTATCAAATTTAATCCAAATCTGTTCAGTACTTCTAGTAAGAAAATCTATCCAACCATCCATGCTGTTATAAAATTAACATTTACAATATTAGTAGAATAAGTAGAATAATACAATAATTTTGGACATTTTTTACAATAAACATTTAAACGTTACATAATGGATTTATTAAAAATTATATTTTGTATATTATTTAATTTTACTATCCAAAAAATGGTCGCCAGTTTCACTCGACATTCGTCACTTGAATAAATAAAATATTGTTTCAAAAAGAAATTAAATCTGCAATGACGGTTCTTTGTGAAGGTCTAGTCGAAATTTTATTTAAAAACAACTGGCTTTCTGAAGTTGATTAAAAATTGAAAACATTATTCAATTTTCAGGCAACTGATATCTCTTGAATCTCTTAAACTATCTTCAAAACGAAATCTTTCCTGTCAATCCGTCTGCCTCTCACAGCCAAACCTCTAAAGCTAACTATTTTGAAATTTCCCGAATTTCTAGCTCTTCAATTTATTTTAGTTACAATATTTTTATACAATTTTAAATCTTTTTTAAGGTATTGTTTGGATTTTACTTTATTACGTCCCTAGATTTAGCGCAAACGAAGTCGCGGGTTCCGCTACTAAATGTATACAAAAACTTGACAAATTACATACTAAAACCTTCCTTTAGAACCACTCTGTCTATTACTGAAAACAGAATGAAAAACGGTGCAGTAGTTTTGGAGTTTATCGCGAACATACAGACAGACGCGGCGAAGGATGTTTTATAATATGTACTTAACTAACTTAAGTAGTTACTTAACTTTTAGTTCTCCAACCCTCTCAGTACTCCAACAATAAAAAACAACTGAAAATGTAATACATTTTCGATTCCACTATTCGTTATCATTACATAACCACAGATCAACGCTACAAAACCATTTATCACGCTTCAGAAACAATTTCGTTGGAATACTCCTTCTTTGTGAAATATTACCAGCGTAATTTCATATCATTTACTTTACAACTTTCTTACATTAATGTTTATATCTTTATCAAATACTGTTACAAGATTATAATATCTAAGTCAATAGCTAAATTGTTAAAGATAGCATGATAAAAGTTTGAATCTATATTTTTTAGATTTGAGCACATGGTTTAAAAATTACTTTTGACTGCCTCGATAGTGTAGTGGCTAGCATGTACGGTCGCACACTGAGGCCCTAGGTTCATGTCCCGGGTCGGACTAAGTTGAGTTATTGAGTATTTCTGTTTCGTAAGTCTCAGTAACAGCCCAGAGTTGGGAAGTTGGCGGTGTTTCACCCCCGTGCCTCGGAGAGCACGTAAAGGCGTCGGTCCTGCGCCTTAACTCTTACTGATCGTATCGAGTAGTCGTCCCACCGGAATATGAGAGTGATAAGGAATAGAGAGTGCACTTGTGTCTGCGCATACACACGTGCACTATAATATCTCCCACTCTCATCTCATCTCTCCGCAGATGGCTAGTCTTAATGAGATTTGTCGCCGTGACCGTAATCGGTCAGGAGTACATTATTATTTTTATTGTTTTAAAAATTTAATCACATGACAAATATAAAGACTTCAATCTTTCGCAAATGTAATAATACTTTGTATAAGCTATCTATCTAAATAGACAGTATTAGCCCAGTGGTAACACACGATCTTGGAAAACCAAGGTAAGCAGATTCAAATAATCGGTATAGAGCTCTGACATCTTCATATGTATACCAATCCCAACATTTCCCATAGCATTACAGTAAAAAAGCGTGAATAAGCCAGCCTGGCTGAGAGAACTCAACCTAATTTTCATAAGACATATGTCCGCCTTCCCGCACTTAGCCAGCACTGTCGCAATAAGCCTAGGACCTGTGCTCTGAAATAGGATGTTAAAAAAGACTGATTAATGTGAAAAATGTCAGCCCAAATTTCAGTTACAAGAAGATAAATTAAGCTTTAGGAGATTACGCGTAATCTATGAGTGATTTTACAGTACCGTTTCTTCGGACCATCGTATATGTAAAGTAGCTAAGTCGTTGTCTATTCACAATTGACAGTCTGACCTCGAAGGAAGGAAAGCAAACGGACATTTTTACACGAAATCGAATTTATACAATAGTTCTCTCGATATTTGCTTCAAGTATCATAAATAATATTATACATATTTATATTTTTAAAGTGACAAACTTATTTCCTTAACATAACATGATTTAAAATAAAAAATAAATCACTCGGGATTTGAAAAATATATATCCTGGGGTTCCCTAGCCAGAAGCCAAAAACGAATCCCTTAATCAAACTTTTCATTATTATAACTTTTTTTTCTACTTTTGCAAAACATCGTGATGGCAAAATCCGTACTTAACGTATGCATGTACTATATGCATTATAAGTAATTACAAAATGCAGTTTTGTAGTATTTAAGGATGTGAACAAAATACAGTAAATATTTGTAACACAAACAAAGCAAGGAAATTTTGCTAGTGTATGAAATACTAAATACACTAATAGTTTCATGTGGTGGTAATGTTACAGAACATTTGTCATCCTTGTCAAAGCCAAAATTCTACACAAGCTCGTATAGAAAATTATGTCATTAGATTAATTTGTTTCCTTAATAAATTACCACTTTCCATAATAATCAAGTATTAAGTTTAGACATACTTATATCTTCTAGGCTAAAATTCAAGCATTTAAAAAGAATCTATAATAATAAAGAAAACCCGGCAAATATCAGCACAAGAACAGTAAGCATCTTCAATAGAATACCTATAAAATATGCTCTAGTATTCGCCAAATAGTCAAAACTCTACTAAACTAAAGGCGAAAATTAAAATCAATGAAAAACATATGACGAAACTTGACGTATAAAGATAAAAAATTGACAGAGTGGTAGTTTTTGGTTAGCAGACGTCCGCTAAAACGGATTTTGCAACAGGGCCCTATTGAGGAGGTCTGAGGACCCTCGCAAGCTTGTACGAAAGTCGTTCATTTTTTGCACTAATAAGTTTAACCCGAGCGAAGCAAGAGTGAATCGCTAGTATTTTTATATTCTTCAGTATAATCATTTTCTTATTTACAATTTAAAAACATTTATAATGTTATAAATCCTCACTAAAAATGCTGTTATTTAGAACTATATCCCACGTTTCGATTACATCTTCCTAACAGTTAATTTATTCATGGCTTAGCTAAGGCACATAATCTGGCCAGTACAAGCTTTGTTGTCATAACAAATTGAATGCCACAAAGCCGTCTCAGAGACTTGTCTGGTTATTAGAAGTACTCTGTAGAAAAAGTTACCTATTTTATTCTACTTTATTTCATACTGTGCTACTTTTTATAAATAATACTACGTTTTTTTCTATATATTTTAATTTTTAAAGATATTTTAATCTAGCTTCTATTTCATTGTTGAAATTTTTTTGCAATTATCAGATTCTCCGTAATATTATATTATATATCCATAATATAATTTTCCGTCTTACAAATAAACTCTTTACAAACACAAACATTTAGAAAGTTATATTGCCTTTGTAGTCAATAAAGTTAGACATTCAACAGTCATGATATCGTATTTACAATTTTTATTTTGTTCCTGGCTCTTAGTAGGGAAGGCCAAGAGGTATCCGTAACGTAACGCGAACCTTATCTCTAGCATCAAAGACTCGACGCATCCTCAAACTGAAAATTGAATATAAGATAGTGACTCAGCTTGATGTGAACGGCCTGTCCGCACTGCGAAATTTAACCGCGCGAATTTTATTCGCGCGATTTATTTTCCGATATATAAATCTACTCTTTTCGACCCTTAAAGCAGCGCATTGTGTTCAATTTGCTTCAAATCACAGTTTTTTTTTCGTGCGAATTTTTATCCGCTAGTGTGTTACAGAATTACGCAAAGTATACAGTTCGGTACAGACATAATAAATGTAATAGTGACGTAGAAAAAATGTTGCTGAACTATGAGACAACTATACATCGGACTAGCCTTTAATGGTTGTCTAATTCTTTCTTAGGTTTACGCGAATATTTGACATTATAAATGAATCTTTTAGGATTTTGTCGTGGATTTATTTTGATTTTTGGTTCTCGACGTTTCGAATGCTTTACAGCAATCATGGTCACGGGAGAGACCAATCCGAAAAGATAGTTTTTCATTTGTCTGTAAAACTGAGTTCAAGATAGATAGAGTAACCGTTGCAAAAAAGAAATTATTTTTTGAAGTTTCATCCCTAAAGTGGTAACATTGGTAGTTTATAGGGAAAATATAATTTATGTGTTTTAAATAATACACAAATACACCCGTGGTGAGATAGTATTATATAGTCGTATTTTATAACTTCGAATTCAATAAGAAAACAATAATATAAATTTTAATCTTATATAAAACTAAATCAAATTCAACTTAAAAAATATTTTAATCATAAAAGTGAAATCATTTTCCTTCAACTAAATTTTATTTCTAACAAAATTGAACAATTTGTAAAGGCGAAAACACTCGCCACTATATTTTTGTATAGACAAATAAAAGATTCGAGGCTTATCTCAAAAAATCTGAAGTTTAATCCGATTTATATTTTTTTGTTTTTGGCATTTTTTACAGGAATCCAGTTATTTTAACTAGAAATTCTTATTCAAAATAAGGTAACACGTGTATGAGATTATTTGAAATTCATTTATTGGGAGGGTCTTAGTTCGACGATTTGACGACACGTTTGTCGCAGTTTGTAGTGACCCTACTTTCTTGCGCCAGCGGTCGCGGGTTTGAGCCCCGCTGGGGGCATTCATTTGTTGAACTCAGATGTTTGTACTCCAGTCATGGGTGTTTATATTTATAATTTATATGTATCCGTAACACAAGCTTCCTTCGTAGCTTACCACGGAACTAGATGGCGCTGTGTGTAATAATGTCCCAATATATATTTTTAATAATTTTGACGAATTAGCTTCTCGTCAAAATTTTATGTAGAAGTAAAGTTAGTCGAAGCCTTACATTTGATATTTTGTGAAAAATATAATTGAAATAGTCATTATTAACAATACAGAGGCCGAATATGTAATTTTTCAAATTTTGTCTGTCTATTTGTCATACTAGACACTACGGTATTGCGGTACTTTTTACTATAGGAAAATATTTAATTTCTGAGTAATCTATACTAATAGCTAAAACGTATAACGCTAACGTAAACGTAAAATAGCGGAGGAACTTAAGCGGAAAAAAATTGTAATAAAAGTTACATAGTCTCACTTGAATAAATAATCAAATTGAACTCTCATATGAAAAGTAAGGTAGACTGTATCCAATAAACTTATTCACCTAAATCAAACATTGAACCCATAATATCCTCTGTAATAGGCAAGTAAATTTGCCAGAAAGTCAACAAATAGAAAAACATATAAAATAAATAGTATAAAATCGAAAGTATAAGAAGAGAGATGTCCTCGGCTTTTTCAGATTCAGTCAGAAAGACGCCACATAGATAATAAAATAAACATTGCAAACATTGTTGCAGATTAATGTATCTAAGAATTGGACGATAACATGAAACTATGAAGAAAACTACTTATATTTGGAGAAACAAATATTTGTAAATAAATTTACTACTGTCGTAGATATTTTGATTTTTGAAAGCTTTTATTTAACTTGAAATTTTCTACGTGACACTGGCGAAATAATCTGTGCTCAACTGGCACGCTTTGAAGCCATTAACAAGATAATTGAATTGAATTGAACTTGAAATTGTTGTATATGTGTGTTTGTTGGGTATGGGAAAATGTATCGTTAGCTAAGTGACCACCTTCTTCATATGGATATCAAATGAAAGGGTTTGTTGAGAAGAATATGAATATATATCTAGAAGTAATAGTTCCAAGTTTCTGCTAATAACACAAACGAATTCCCCCAGCGGGATTCGAACCCATGACCACTGGGCACATAAAGTAGGGTCACTACAAACTGAACAAATAAAATTATTATTTATATGCCGCATCTAAACTAACATACGCATATATCTTGATCCATGTTCTTGTTCGAGGTTAGCACAAGATTTGTAGGCAAATCCTATTAAGTATTGGTCGTGAATAGTCATTTATAGTTTACGTAAATGTAAATTTGGAATATTTGTGTAATACTTATTTGAATGGAATACATTATGTTGTATTGAAAAGTTTAATTTAAATTACAATGTAGTAGTTACCTAGTTTTGTTTGTATGGAATAGTTCAAAACTAAAATATAACATACTATAACATAAAAAAAAGGCACTGGTAGCTCAGTTCAAATCCGGGGCACCTCTGATATTTTCATGTGCGAATCATTTCTATCATGATTACCACTTGTCTTACGGTGAAGGAAATCTGCATGTCTGAGAAAACCTTGCAAGTGTTCGAAAAACAGTGTACCTAGTAATAATATCTAATATATAAAAATCTTGTGTCAAAGTGTCTGTTATCAAACTCGATTTCAATGAATTTTTTTGCGTATATTTGGTAGGTCTGAGAATAGGTTGTAGGTAATTTTTTGTCCACCTAGGTGATAAGGGTGACCCATATTTTTTAATATTGGTCAGAACGCGGGCGGAGCCGCGATTATTGCTAGTAGTTCTATAAATATTTTTTCAAATTTCTCTCCAAATCCCTTTGTTATTTCTACTATAGAAAAATATACCGCATATATTTCCAAAACGTTTTAGAATGTAACTCGAACAATTTTACTCGTTATTTTCATGTGAAAACTTGTTACCAAACGTCTAACAAGATACGAGTAGAGGTTCAGACAAACCGTAACAGCATATGCACTAACAAGATTGAAACAGACTACCAGTAAAACGGCAATTTCAATATTTACCTTGTAGTTTTTATTAGTTTGCCCATGAACAGACCTAGCCTAGGTCTGAAACTGAGCTACACTAAGATGTAGTAAAATTACAGCAGGCATTTTATTCGTTAGTTTTTTTTAGTCATTTTATGAATAACGAAATTACAATAAAAGGTAGTAGTTGCTTATTTGTTACGTTGTAGCTTAGATACCAGATTGAAGTAGGTTCGAATCCCGTGCCTCGCAACTTTTATCTTTTTAACATTATTGTTACAATATTTACAACCAAGAAAAGCGTAAGGAAACCTTCAAGTATTAGTTAGATATTAATTTACAAAAATACTTTTCCACGTACTTAGCCAGTGTAGTGGATAGTAGCTAGATCCATCTCACATACTTTAATTTGAGATAAACGTTGAATAAGAAAATTATCATTTGGTGTATTACATTTAGTGGTATTAATCCTATTTTATCTAATACATATTATGTACCTATATATAATATAGTTTAGGCGAGTGAAATAATTAAGACCGAGTTCAACGTCGAGAAAGGTATTAAAGCTATAAACTTGTCTTTACCTTTGCTTTTGAATTCTATAATTTAGTTCAAAGACCTATATAATCTCATCCCCACATTAAAACAGATCAGAGACAGGTGTTAAAGGTAAAGAAAATAGGTTTTTGTAAGAATTTATTTAATCTTGTTTATTTTCTTTATACATGACTTTTTGATATCGTAACAGAACGTAACTAATAATATAAAAAAGATAAATAGTTTATGCGTACCGTTCTTTGTGAAATAATAATAAATAAATAAATAAATATGTTTGAACATTATATATTATATGATGATACACAGCGCCATCTAGTTCCGTGGTAAGCTACGAGGCTTGTATAACAAATACAAAATAGTTATTTATTTATTTTATTTATGTATATAACTTTAAATACATACATATCATAACTATGGACTTGAGTCCAAACATTCGTGCTCAATAAATAAATGCTGCTAGCGGGACTCGAACCCGCAACCGATGGCATAGCAAGTAGGTATTAAGTAAGGTCACTACAAACTAAGCCAAACAATAAAACATAGATAAGACTAAATTCATAGATAAAGGCAAATTCATTAACCCAAAATACTTTACTCGGTGATTTTAAGCCTGCTGCAAAAACGTCCAAGTCCCTACAAAAATAGGTTATTTTACAAGAGTTTCAAACGTTCACAATAGTCAGAAAACAGTGCAAAATGTCACAAAAGTCATCTCTTCTCAGATATTATAATAGGCAGTATACAAAGCTGAAATTAAAATAATAAAAAAGGGAAAACACCTCATACAAGAAACAATACAAACGGCAGCACTCCTCGGCGAGTCATAAAAATCGTACAAGTGTGGAACAAATCTTGCATGCAAAGGGATCAGTACACGTTTTATGAATAAGTACAAAACGATGTTCGTAAAAAGTTGAGAATCAAATTATTATTGTATTCGCTTTTGCCGGCGACTTTTTCTGCTTTTATGAGCATTTTATTTACATTCAACTAAACCCGGTCCAATTCGCTGGGCGTAAGGTAAAGTAAATTTAATGGTTTATATAATTTTCTAATAAATTAAAAGTAGCCTAAGTTACTCCTTATAACATTAACTATCTGCGAGTGAAAGTCCCGTAAAAATTGATCCGGCCGTTTCAGAGAATAGCCGGATCAAACAGACAGACAGGGAAATAATTTAAAAGCTGATAATTTGGTGTAAGTACCGTATATACTTTCATATTATGACGACACGTTTGGCTCAGCGCCAGCGGTTACGGGTTCGAGTCCCGCTGGGGCATTCATTTGTTAAGCACGAATGTTTGTACTCCAGTCATGGAACTTTATATTCATAATATGTATATGTATCTAAAGTTTTATATGTGCAGCTACCACGGAACTAGATGGCGCTGTTGTAATAATGTCCCAACATATATACTTTAAGTGGTAGTGCCATGCTTGTTACCTTCGGGTAGCAACCGAATGGGCCGGCACGCCCCGTATAGTTCATTAATACCACTATAATAATAATAATAATAATATCTTTATTCAAGAAATTGTAGTAACAATTATTTATGCTGAGACTTCCCAGTAAGTTATCAAAGATACTTGTAATGGGAATGACTCGCAACTTCCCAAATGGGTTACATAATTTCTAGATGTACAATATAGCTTTTAAGTAAGCAAAGGAAAATAATTAAATTAAAGTATGTTAGTCGTGTATGTGTGTGTGTGTATGTGTGTGTGTGTGTGTGTGTGTGTGTGTATGTGTGTGTGTGTATGTGTGTGTGTGTGTATGTGTGTGTGTGTGTGTGTGTGTGTGTGTGTGTGTGCGTGCGTGTGTGTGTGTGTGTGTGTGAGTATATGCGCGCATATTTGGGTATTACAACTGTGTGGTTACGTTATTCTAACTAATAGATTTTCGACATCATCAATTGTAGACTTTTTCAACCACTCAATCACAACCTTTTTACAATTATACAGTGTCATAGGGTACAATTTAAGGACATGATTTAATTTCCTATATACATACGAGGATTGGCTATCATATTGACGTCTGGCAAAAACAGTTTTAGTTGCATATGATGTAGGAACTGTGGCATACCTACGCTTGTTCTGGTTGAGCTGATCGTATGGCAAACTTTTGTGACGCTTTATGACAAGGCTGAGTATGTAAAGCTTTCTCACTGACAGTGACCCACAAATGTCATATAGCGTGCATGTAGGGAACCTGAGGGGTTTCGAATACATCACCTTTATGAGAGATCTTTGAGCTTTTTCAATACTCAGGAAGCTTGTCTTGTTAGCGCCGCCCCAGACTGTGATACAATAGTTAATAATAGATTGTGCCATGGCAACGTAGATTTTATTCAAAAGCTCAGACGACATGACGTGCTTTAGAGATTTAAACATCCAAGTAAGTTTTCTGATTCTGTTTGCAGTTGTTTCAATGTGTGAATGCCAACTCAGTCTTTGATCTACCATAACACCTAGGTATTTTGTAGAGGTCACTTTTGCAAAACATGGACAGTTGCAGGTAGTACGTGTTTCATGAACATTGGAACAACTGTGAATTCTAACACTAAAGCCCGGTCCCGGCTGTGAAGCATTATATGGGGTAAAGCATATATAGTTGGTTTTTAATATGTTTAGTGTCAGAAGATTATCATCTAGCCATTTAGATACAGTAGTTAACCCTTTCTCCGTCTTGGCTGAGACGTCCTCCCAAGACTTGCCAGTAAAAACGATAGCAGTGTCGTCGGCATAGGAAAAGATCCTTCCTCCAACGCTCTGTAAATTGCAGAGGTCATTTATATAGACTAGAAAAAGCGTTGGACCAAGGACACTCTCTCACAGAAGACCGGCGTGAAGTGGCAGCTATGCTGTCACGTTTCGTCCGGTGAGTGAGAGTCCGGGAGGCCCACTCTCCTTCCCCCCTCCCTCTTCCCTTCATCCTCCGCCTTCGTTCCCCCCCCTCCCACTTCCCTCCCTCCTCCATCCCTCCCTTTCCTGAAAGGCCGGCAACGCATCTGCAAGCCTGGCTTGCAGATGTCCATGGGCGGAGGTGATCACTTCCCATCAGGTCCTCCTGCCCGTTTGCCCCCTTTTTACCGTAAAAAAAAAATTATATTTATATTACGCATACTATTTTAGTGAAAAGCTGTTAATTTGACATTAAAAACAGACACTTCAATTTTATTTATTATGTACCTACTGATAAAATGACACTTTAAAAAACTAGTCAATACAACTTAGCAATAACAATAAAAAATAGATAAGAGTGGGTCTAGACAAAGCCATTTATGCATAATAATATATTATTATGCAGACATGCGTACATAAAGTCGATCGCTAAAAATAATAATCGTAAAATGAATCTGGTTAATGGGAAATAGAACCATTGCACTATTTTACCCGGTAATGGTGTTTATACCCCATGTATATTGTATCGCTTATTATATTTGGGGGGATTTATAGGATAATCAATGTTCTGTGAATAAATAGTTGTTTATAAAACAAATTAAATATGATTAATCAATTAATTCCCTATATGTAATTATTATTATTATATGGCTATAAATAAACAATGTTGTGAATAATAAAATTAAACAGATTTTTGTTTCTCAATTCTAAATTAAAAGTGATTTAATAACATAACCTAAAAACAAAATATTAGACTATGAATACATAACTACAGTTCCAGTTATTTCAATATATTTCTTTACTGTTCACTAAAACACGTTTGGCGCAGTTTGTAGTGACCCTACCTTCTTGCGCCAGCAGTTTTGGATTCGAGTCCCGCTGGGGGCATTCATTTGTTAAACTCGGATGTTTATACTCCAGTCATGGGTGTTTATATTTGTAATATTATGTATGATTTAAACTTATGTATGTAATATATCAACTATCTGGTATCCGTAACACAAGCTTCCTTGTAGCTTACCACGGAACTAGATGGCGCTGTGTGTAATAATGTCCCAACAACATATATTTTTTAATAAAGCTTTTTTATCAACTCTTATTTTGTAACTCATAAAACCAGCACACTGCTTCTAATACTACGTTCATAATTTCACTTTACACTGACTTAAAATCTATATCTTCATACATTATAAATCAAAAAAAAATCGAAAGATTGGCAATTATCTATACTAAAATATCGTCAATTTCCCCAAATCGAGTCTGTTTTTCTTACTTCAGATGAAAACAGAAACGCTTTCAGCTGAAATTACATACATTGCAAAGAAAACAAGGGTTCCTATTAAATATCGTATAACAATTCCCAAGTCCTTTATATCATAATATATAGCCGCATCAAACCGTCAAAGGCTTAGTGGAACTAAAAAGAACTGGTTGTCCCGTTTCTTATACTTCCGGGATAGATTTTGGAGATTTTGTTAAGAAATTGGCACGCTTTTGTTGCTTTCTTTATTGAGGTGTTATGAAAAGAAATATGACAAACAATTTCAAATTTAATTTATTTTATATCAGACCTTATTCAGCTTTAGGTGGTAAAGCTGAAGTTATTTGTTTTGTTACACTCGATGGTGTAACCGAGCGGTTGCGTGCCTAAAGACATTTTAACGTTTAGAATAGATATGTTCAGTGGTAATATCATCATTCGGTCACAGTTAGACAGACAGACATAAAAAACAAAAACTATAGATTTGGAATCTGTATTGATAATAATTCATTCAGAATTAGATTTTCCAAGAAATATTCAAATAACAGATTGGACAAGAAAGGATTTTATTATATGAAAAGATTAATCATTGACTGGAAAAAATGTTTTTCTAATAAAAGGCTTATTTCATGTTATTATACATTACTATGCCAATATTAAGTAACTTTATTGACCTATATAGGTTATTACTTAAGAAAAATATATCAATTTCTACCTTCAAGTCTATTCAAACCAGAAAAATCATACATACATGGAAACGACCTAATGAACTCATTGAAATACCTTGACTAGAGCATTTCATACAGTGTTTTAATGAAAATTATGTACATCTGAACTGTAATTTATAACCAATTATTGTAGAGGACTGGCAGCGTGCAGATTAATTAATAACCTGATCGATATGAGGTATCATCCACTTTGAACTCGTCAAAGCAAACTATGACACCAAATATTGCAAAATCTATTGTTATAAATGTTAGGAAACTGTACATTCGTGTGTTTGTTCAAACTAGTTTTTGCCTTGCGGTTGAAACTCAACAATTATTATTCAAAAATTATCTCTTTAGTTATTTTCATTAACATTCTTCGATAACTACTAAACAAAGAGAAAATTAGTTAACAAAAAGAAAAAAAAGAGATCGTGTTTCTGCTTATTTATAGGGGTGTGGACATTATTTATATTATATTAAGAATATTGTCAGTATAATTAAAGGAGAAGCATCATCATCATCATCATCATCAGCCCTTTTTGACGTCCCACTGCTGGGCACGGGCTTCTCTCAGTACGAGGGGGATCAGGCCATAGTCCACCGCGCTGGCCTATTGCGAGTTGGCGGACTTCACATGTCTTACGAAATCTTGTTAGGTTTTCACAGACATGCAGGTTTCCTCACGATGTTTTCCTTCACCGTAAGACTAGTGGATATCATGATATATAAATGATTCGCACATGAAAATATCTGAGGTGCGAGACCCGGATTCGAACCATCATCACTCGGTTATCCAAGCGACGCGTTACCGCTGGGCTACCACTGTTTTCTAACTACTATAATAACATTTCCTTAATTATGCTAAATTCAAAAATTACGGTAATTCTTATTATAATCCTACTAATATTACAGAAAGCGCAAGTTTGTAAGTATGTATGGATGGATGGACGTTTGTTACACTTTCACGTAAAAACATATAAATGGATTTTAATGAAACTTTACAATAATATAGCTCATACATCAGAATAAGACATAGGCTACAATTTATAAAGATAATATTGTGTGAATTGTCCAGAATATGACGATACGTGTCGAGTAAGAAAGCTACCATCTGCGAGCTATTAGGCGTGCGCTGCCAAAACCGCTAGAGTTACACATATGTAAAGTATGATGGAAGATTTAGCGCGAGCGAAGCTGCGGGTTCCTCTTGTACGAAAATAATTACATTAAAAGTATTTATCATCCGTATTCTTTTAGTAAATAATAAGTCCTCATTTTTTTATTTCATGTAGTTAAGAGCAAGTGGAACAAACCAATTTGACGCCAACGAACAGAGATTGGAGCTCGATGAAAGGCCGAGTGGTGATGCTCGATACACGCTGTTTCACTGCTAATGAAACTTCTATAGTAAGTGTATTGGATAGTTATTGGGAACTTAAGAATTATAGTTAATTTTAATTGAAAACCAATAAATACTTATCAATTATTACTGAAAATATTAATTACCGCTTTATAATATACCGATTTTGATAAAAATGTTAATAATTAGCGTCATGTAAATTATACAAATAAAAACCCGACTGCGTAAAACACGAACTAATGACATGAGATCACGTTGACAAAGAAATATGATATTACGCAGTCAGATAAATTACTTTATATTACTATATTTAGTATAAATTATTTACAAACTTATTTTTTTTTATTATTAAACCTTACGTTTTATTATTAAAACCTTACCTTGTCATACACACATTGTTGGTTATGCATACTTTTTTTATTTCATAAAATATATCGGAAATAAGGGTTGTTTTAGTCTTACTAGAATCGATACGGTCTTACTATAATAGAGTAGTAATAGACAGTGCTAAAAACCTAATTGATTAATTTAGATTCATGCGCATAGGCTTTCAATCAAATCAAACAAAATTGACATCACACAAGAATCAAACCTTTAACCCATATTCAAACCCACAAAATTATTTTATAACCCCATAAAATTATAAAGGAAATAAATAATATTTCCCAAGAAACTCCTCACTTTTGCTCGCAACGTTTGTTCTATCTTATCAGAGGTTTCCACAACATTGCTTCTTTGTAATTAGTGAATTTGTTGCTAAAAATAAATGATAAATTTAATTCTATAATAAATTGTAATGGAGGATATTCTTTAATATTAAGTTGTAAAATTATAGTATTAAAGCTTAGTTTCACGCTTTAAGGGATTGCCGTCATTATCAAAATCATCATATTATTATGATAATTCATAAATTATAAATAAACTAGCGACTCGCTCTCGCTTCGCTTGGGCTTTTTCCTAGATTTAGCACAAGCAAAGCCGCGGGATCCGCTAGTTATGCATATAAACCTTCCTCTTGAATCACTCTATCTATTAAAAAAAACCGCATCAAAATCCGTTGCGTAGTTTTAAAGATTTAAGCGTACAAAGGGATATAGGGACAGAGAAAGCGACTTTGTTTTATACTATGTAATGATATTTTAAGATATTAACACATCACTATTCACTTCCATGATAAGCTACGAGGCTTGTGT
Organism: Boloria selene; assembly: GCA_905231865.2. Lineage (NCBI taxonomy): Eukaryota > Metazoa > Arthropoda > Insecta > Lepidoptera > Nymphalidae > Boloria > Boloria selene. The sequence goes on from HG993149.1 coordinate 1,801,416, forward strand.
TATAAATACCAAAGAGTTGATACAATAAACTTAATACATACCTTAAAGACATAGATATTACAAAATATATAAACTATGGAGAAAAAACATTCGTGCAATTCACACAAACAAATGCCTACAGCGGAAATCGAACCCGCGACCACTGGCACAGCACATACTGGTCACTACTAACTGAGTCAAACATCATCTTTCTTTCTTACCAAAATTAAGTAATTCGTTGATATAATGGCTAACAAGTGGGACTGTTCTCGTAGCTTCAAGAGCCTGGCCGTGAAAGTATTGTGATAATCCCACTGTGAGAAAGGTTGCACTTGTCTGTGAGTTAAAGAATAAAATCGACTACTTTATTGTGGTACATTTTTTGCTTTTACTTATCTAATAATGGCTATGGCTTTTTCTAAGAGTATTGTCTTAGAAAAAGCCATATAAATGGAAATTTTAATAATAAATTGTTTCTTATCGAGCGATCTCAAGCATTCTTCTGAAGTACTAATATTATTTATTAGTCAACCTTGACTCTTATTTCTCTCTATACATGTAAAAACAATGGAGTTCTCTTTCTCTTTCTGTTTTCTCTTTTTGTTTTAAAAACCTTAATTATTTTTGCCCAAAAATATTCAGTTATTTTTAAAAAAAACAATATTAGACAAATATTCTCGCTGCGATCATCGAACCCATGACTTTCTGTCATGTCAATGGTGAATCTACATTTAACTTGAATTTACAGAGCTCTACAAAGCTAACAAAATTAAAACTTGAACCAAACTCTATTGAATAAGATCCATTTTTCACTTCTAAACCAGCCTCTCGAGAACGGCCTTTGAAATGTTTAGGCGCTTTCGTTATTTTAACGCCATTTTCTTCTATTTATTCATCCATCCATGATCTTACAAATGGAAGGTTTTAGATTAATGTTTTAGTTAAGTGCTTTAGATAAATAGTTTTAACTTAATTTGTTGGTTTTTACTAAAGTTATTCATATTTATACTTTTATTTTAAAATTTAAAACAAATTGTTTACTTTGTTTAATTGCGTTTCAATTTTACGAACTTTTATGTATATTTTTTAATTTTAAATGTCAGGAAAAAGCCTTAAACTGATTCCGAATAAGTAATAGTATAATAATGTAATACATTAGGTTAAGAAATGAAATAAACAATTACTTAGAATTCTATCAATAAAGTACGTTAAAATGCAATCTTAATTTTAGTATTAATATTAGTTATAATAAAGTTAGCCAGATGGTAATTATTTCATAGTAATGTAAAGAATATTTAAAAACAATGAGTAAATGAATTCTACAAGAACTGCACTCCTGAAGATGAAGGAAGAACTTTTGAAGGAATCCCTAAAGACAGTCAATTTTCTATGGATAGGGCTCCTTAAAGTTAGCCATCACCTGTCGCCTTTCTTATGTTTCTTTACCTTCGACTACAGGGTCATCCCTCGTTTCTTTTCCCTTAACGCTTTTCCATAACGTCACTCCCTTTTAGTTTTTACCCGGCCGATCTCCATTTTAATGCCAAATGTAAACCATCTGCAGCTCTGACCATTCTTCGCATTTTTGTAATTTTTTGCCAAAATATATTTTTTTGCTTGACTGACAATAAATTTTAAAAATTGAGTTTTTGTTAAGTAATGTATATCATTTCATATGTATCAAGCAAAAACCTGTAATTTTAACATAACAAACAGACACTTTAAGTTTATTTATCTGTATAAATATACACTAATACATGTGGATCTAAATGTGTAAATATACTGACAAATCAATTACAATAAAGGTAAAAAAGGATTTAAAAGGCCAGAGTTCGAAGTATACATTTCACTAAATTAAGCGAAGAAGAAAGTCTAAGTTACAAGGGCTAAAAGGTTCGAATTTCAAGCCAAGAATAAAACTAAAATTGGGGACGCCCTGTCAACTTTGGTGTTTACTAAATACATAGATTGGGCTTAAATGATAAGCTTTAAGAGAAAATTTAAATGGAATAAATAGTACATTTGTATATTCTGCTTTGAAAATTATTAAATTATTTTGGAAAATGCCAGGACTTTCATGTTTAATGATAACATCTCTGCGGTGAAAGGTTATTTTACTTCTACGGCAATTTAATCCTATCTTATTAACGCTATAAATAGACACGATTAAATTTTCAGCCATTTGTATATATAAAGTATTTAAAACACATAAATGACGTTCCGGCATAAATTACAATATCACTATCTATACTATCTTATTATTCTTGAAACATGAAAATTGAACCATAAGTACATAGTAATTTTGATAACGCATCACTTTAGAATACTTTCTCATAGTAAATGAACTCCTTCTCGAAAACAAGTCTGTATTTACTTTTTCCTTTATTCTCAAATTCCGAAGTGACCATCCATTATTCGGTAAGATACGAGTAGTTCGATAAGAGATATAGGACCCACGTAATGTCTTGATTTATCAATAGGTGTAAGACCTATTGATAAATATTATATTTAATGTATACAGCATAAGTTATGTCGGACTGCTTGAAAAGCTTGAAAAGCTTTTACGTATTAAAACCCAACGTAAAGCACAACGCTTTGGCGGCTAGCATACCAAAGCAGGCCACAACAACCATTTCGGAGGCAAAGAATAATACTACGAAAAGATGAATGAACATATTATGAGTACTACAGTACTCTACGGACCCTATTCAGTTGATTCAAAGGCAGTGGTAGGCCGTAGGAAACACGCTGGTTTGGATAACTGAGTCATGCGGATTCAAACCTCTGCACCTCTGATATTTTCGCGTGTGAATCATTTCTATCTTGATTACAACTTGTCTTACGGTGAAAGAAAACATCGTGAGGAAACAGAACCCAACAAGTTCGCACTAGGCCAGCGTCGTGAACCCATTCGTATTGAAGTAGACCCGTGCCCAGGACTTTAATAAGAACTGAATACATACATACATTCTGTTCCTTTATTAAAAAAAATATCGAAATAGTTACTCAACTTTGACGACACGTGTGGCGCAGTTTGTAGTGACTCTACTTGCTGCGCCAGCGGTCGCGGGTTCGAGTCCCGCTGGGGGCATACATTTGTTGAGCACGAATGTTTGTACTCCAGTCATGGTTGGTTATGTTTATAATATGTATCAACCATCTGGTATCCATAACACAAGGCTCGTACCTTACCGTGGAACTAGATAGAGCTGTGTCCCAACATATTTATTTATTTGTATTAAATTTATCGCGTACTGTTCGTCTCATGGACCGTATACCAGTATAAAGGCAGATTGGTCCGCGCGAACGCCTCTTTCAATCCATTAGACACGACGCTGTCAGCGTAAAGCGTTGTGATAGAAAAATAGATTGTTATAACAATTTTATGTATGTACCAATTTTATTTATATACACTGGTATGATATTGGAGTTATATTGAAAGTAATAGACTAAATTGTGATTTTATACCTAGCTATTAAAAATAATAATTTAATTTATCATTAATTTTTAATATTTAAGTCATCTCAGTCATTAAAGAAAAGTTTATTTGAGATACATCCAGACGACTTTACGTGATGTGCATGGGACGTGCATATGTTACCACTCACTGACTTACCATCACTTGTATAAATCACTTGACACCCTTGAGATTCGAATTCAGGACCATTCTAGCTTTTGCCTATAGACTATTGACTTTTTTAGCGATAGAAAGTAATATGTAAACGTATGGCCTATGTGTTTAAATATTATATAAATATTATTGTAAAAACATTTTAAATAACTTTTTAAACATTTTTACTTTGTATACATCTCTTAAAGTCACGAGTGCACGTTCACTAATGATCTATGCTTTACCATGATAAATTGCAACTATCAGTCAAAGTTTTAGGAACTATCTCAAGCTTGTAATATTATATCGTTTGTTTAATATTAAAGTTCATATAACATAACCAAAGCAATTCATATTTTACGCCTTTGTAATAATGTGGGATATAAACTAAAAGTAAACTTACATATTTTGCCTTTATAGAAGAACATGAGGTGATATTTTGTTTTAAATTTAAAATAATTTCAATTTCTCAGTACATTTAGATAATTTTGCAGGTTTGTTTAATGTAGGTATTAATAGGCTGAATACAAGTGCCAATTATAATGGATTCGTATCCCATCCTTATAATTCCATTAAATTAAATTGTATTACATCATATATTTATATATCTACTAATATTATAAAGCAGAAGAGTTTGTTTGTTTGTTTGTTTGTTTGTTTGTTTGGTTGAACGCGCTAATCTCAAGAACTACTGGTACGAATTGCAAAATTCTTTTTGTGTTGGATAGTCCGTTTATCGAGGAAGGCTATAGGCTATATTACATCACGCTACGACCAATAGGAGCGGGACAACAATGAAAAATGTTGTAAAAACGGGAAGGGCGTTAGTTTTGCGTGGTACCATACCGCACAATTTAGAAAGCTTTTGGTTTCCGGTCTTTATAAAGCGTGAAAAGCCGCGGAAAATGCTAGTTCTTACATATGACGAGTATACCGTAAATATCATATTGTAACTCGCACACTCTACAACGACTTCTAACTACAATTCATATGTTATTTGAATTTTAATAACAACTAAAACAATTGAACAATGTCCAAGTTTAAGTAATTTAGTTCAGTTCAAATACATTCAAAGTTAGAGTAGAAATCTTAGAACTCCCTACATTCTAGGAACGAAGTTTCAAGATTCCCTTCATTTGGTAAGAGCGTTATTGCTCCTTTAAGTGAAGCTTTATATGTATTATCCTCCAGGGAATTAGACGACTACTTAGTTAAAGTACCTACTTATATAATGAGAGGTCGCAGATTCGATGCTCTGGACAAATTTTTGTATTGTTTTTTCAGTCGCATTTTTGTATTCTTGCCTAATTACTTTGTTTTAATTTATAATCAATAAAAATATGTCTTCTTAATATATTTAAGTGTTTAATAAATCTTCATATGCCAGTAGCCATGGTGTATAGTGCGGAAATATTGGAAACTCATAAAAGTATATGAGAGACATATTAAATATTCCATTTAACAACGTTAACTTTTGTAGCTGTTAACTAACCTATGCCTAAATAACAATTTGTATTGTATCCAAAGCAATAAATATAAAGATATCTGATAGAGCTTGTGGGCTACCTATCACATCTCAATAATTATATATCGAAAATTTTATAATTACCTTTATTCATACAAAACATTTTTAGATTAACGCATATATTTAACATAAACATAACATCGTATAATTTTTGATCGAGATTAAAAAAATGTTTCGGATTGAATCTCTTAGTTATATAAAGTAAAATGCGACTGTCAGCTAAATTGATTATTAGTTTTCAACTACGAGTACCATTATGGGCTTCAAAGTAGTCTTACGCGTTAAGTGCTTAGCAAATAATTGAATTTAATAATATTACAATGTTATAATTATTAGATTTCCATTATAATAATAATAATGATTGTAGAATGACTTCTATATAAGACCGTATAGACACACATGATTGAAACGTAAGTTAACTATAAATGAAACTATCTTTTCGGATTTTGTCACGGATTTATTATTTTTGGTTCCCGACGTTTTGAATGCTAGAACTCCCGTAAACATGATTGCTGTAGAGCATTCTTAACGTCGGGAACCAAAATTCAAAATAAATCCGCGACAAAATCCGAAAAGATAGTTAATTCATTTATAATGTCAAATATTCGCGTAAACCTAAGCAAGTATATTATATAAGTTAACTATTTTATTTGGAAAAATAACGAAAACTCTGACCTCAATTCCTCTGAATCTGCTGATCGGCTTAGCAAAGCTTACAATGGTGAGAATTTTCTTCGATCCAAGCGATTTCAACAGAGTTGTTGATTTAGGACTTTCAGTTCGTAGTTTATTTACCTACAATGAGTAAGCTGGTTAGCTTGACAGTGCGCATGATAAAAGGTCCTTGGATTTTAATGTAGTTGAAAATAGTTAATTTTAATGTTATAAGTAAAACTTCTTGGTATTTATCCATCTTTTTTTTCCTTTTTACAATTAATAAATCTTTAAAACTACGCAACGGATTTTGATGCGGTTTTTTTAATAAATAGAGTGATTTAAAAGAAAGGTTTATATGCATAACTAGCAGATCCCGCGGCTTTGCCTGTGCTAAATCTAGGGAAGAGTCCGAGCGAAGCGAGGGCGAGTCGCTATATAATACTATAATAAAATCGCTATATAATACTATATATTATGTAGAATCATATACATTTATTGACAATCTAAAGCCAAATGATTGAGTGATGATTTTCCTATTAGGATGCAAGATACCCGAAATTGGTCTAACTGCATCTATCGCTTTGAGATCTTCGCAATTTAACACTTGAGATACTATGTACATCAAATCGGTTTAATAGGTACCATTTAGATATAAATTTGATAGTATTAGTTACATGCAAAGATAACGTGATAGGTTTCATCTATATACAATATACATAATACGTTTGGTTCAGTTGGCAGTGACCCTACTTTCTGTGCCAGCTGTCGCGGGTTCGAGTCCCGCTGGGGGCATTAATTTGTTGAGCACGGATGTTTGTTCTCCAGTCATGGGTGTTAATATTTATATTGTGTATGTATTTAAAATTTATATGTGTAGTATATCAACTATCTGGTATCCGTAATACAAGCCTCGTAGCTTACCACGGAACTAGATGGCGCTGTTGTAAAAATGTCCCAACATACATAATACAATATACATACATAATTACATACATATCTAACATCATAAATGCTTTGAAGGGGTTAAATTACCCTTATAAAATTTAATTTGAATCCCAAAGCTCGCTTAACCCCAATTTCTTTAAAACATCAACTTCTAAATCTAAATATACAAAAGCGAAAAGTTACTCACTAACTCACTCATTCATCACAAAATATCAAAAAATGCTTGACGTATCAATATAAAAGGCAGGCAGGTAATTTATACTTAGGAGACGTCCGCTAAGAACGGATTTTGCGACACGAACAGTTTAAGTTTTAAAATCTATTTAATCGGGAATCGAATCTCAATCATCAATTTCATTTACTATTCCAATTGTTAATATTAAAATATATTCTTTAAAATCTTTTAAAGTTTAATAACGAATTGTATAAAATCGTTTCGCAATATGGCACACGCCCGTCTAAAAGCGTCATAACTGAAAATGAAGCTAAGATTGCGGCGGAATTCCTTCGGGAGGGAAGGGAATTAAATTTTAAACTCATTGATCTTTGGATTTCCAACGATATTTTTCTTGTTACATGTAATATGGTCTGGTACTAGAAATATTTTAAAACACCACATCTTATTTCAAAGTACAAAACAAAATATTTACGATAACTAATATGAATTAGTAAAAAATACCGTTTTTTGGTCAACCCTGCACTGAATTTCCGATCCAATGTTTTTTATAAGGTTAAGGGTCACTTAATGAGTATAAAATCACAAAATGCTGTCAGATCCAGATTCAAGCGCCATCTTGAAACAAAATTTTTGGCTTATATCTCAGAAACACAACTAAGAGCAAAAGTTATTGAAATCATTATTATAGAGAATAAAATTTCTCATCTTTTATTTCATACTAGCGACTCGCCCTCGCTTCGCTCGGGTTCGTCTATAGATTTAGCGCGAGCGAAGCCATGGGTTACTCTAGTAAATGTATACATAAACTTGACAAATTATATACTAAAACCTTCCTCTTGAATCACTTTTTCTATTAAAAACCGCATCAAAATCTGTTGCGTAGTTTTAATGATCTAAGCATACATAGGGACAGACAGACAGCGGGAAGCGACTTTATTTTAGACTATAAATAGTGATAAGCTTTTTTGTAAAACTTACCTTTTACGATTTTTTAATATGCATTTTATTGATAAATCCAATATTTTGAAAGTTGTCAGACAGATTAACCGGTTTCTTAAATTGATCATAAGTCGTAAACGGTTTTCTATAGAAAATGAGACGATTGTATAAAATTTTGACATATTTTAAACTATTATTTTAATATGATGATAGAACAAACGCATCTGAATGAAACTTGAAAGCTTTGGTTCAAGTTTTGAAAACTTTCAAACATATCAAGCTTTGAATCATACGAATTCGACATGATTCGTAAAATAATATTCCCTCTATGTAGGGACTTTATTACACACAGCGCCATCTAGCTTCGTGGTAAGCTACAAAGGAAGCTTGTGTTACGGATACCAGATAGATGATATACTACATACATAAATTTAAATACATACATATTATAAATATAATCACCCATGATTGGAGTACAAACATCCGAGTTTAACAAATGAATGCCCCCAGCGGGACTCCTATAAGAGCAGAGTATCAATGAAAAATGTTGCGAAATCGGGAAGGACGGGCGTTAGTTCTGCGAGATACTATACCGCGCGAGTGAGAAAAAATTTCGTACAGTTCTCGAGGCGTAAGCTCAGCTATGCATTTGTGTGAGTGATAGCTAAAAGCCAATAGCCCCGCATCAAAAACCAGTTAAAACAGGTATAAACCAACTCGCAACGCGCTACGCCTTCGGTCGTGCCTATCCGTACACTACACTCACACAAATGCAAAGCTGAGCTTATGCCTCGAGAACTGTACCGGTCTTTAGATCGCGTGCGAAGCCGCGGGAAATGGTAGTCTTAAATAAAGGCTATTTTAATAAGATATCTAAAAAAATATTTATTGTAGGGATTCGTCTACGTTATAATGTTATTATATATTATGTATGTCTTCTGTCTATCGATGACGCATTTTATATAATAGTAATATATAAAGATAAATAGGTCTTACAGCAACAAAATGCCTATATAAGAGAATTAGAGCAATTCAATTTAGAGACGACTCACAATCCATGCCCTTCAAGAATCAAGTTGTAATATGAAGCGGACCGGAAGTTAAATTATATTGGCATAGTATTGTATTTATATTATTTGTACAAATTTAAGGAAATTGAAATGTAAAATAAATTTGTGAAGGAACGTTTGTGTACTAAATGATATTATTCGCCGCCAGGCTATTTCAACACATAGAATTATTGTTAATTTGCAATTTCATTTGCAAGAGAGAGAGAGAGAGAGAGAGAGATTAAGATAAAAAATAATATTAGTCCCGCTGAGTTCTTTCTCAGCTCAGAGGTTTCTTCTTTCCGAACTGGTAGTAGACTCATGGCGTTCAGTAAGAAATTGTAACAATTTTTATGCTGAACAAAGAATATTTTGATATGTTTTGATTTGAAAAAATATAAAACTGATTATTTCATGCATCTATCTCTTGCTTCATTTTTTTATATTTATCTCTCAAATTATTTCATTCTCAAACATTCATAAACATTATTACATGATGTTAGAAAATCCAATAAAATGAAATTCTAACTGGAAGTTCCAAAGATTAGTCGGATCAAACAAACATTCTCATAATGATGTTAAAATGACTCATTTTACAATAACTCTTTTCTCTTCCTTCTCTCTCTCACACACAGGCTCGCTCGCACACACGCACTCACGCACGTACGAACGCACGGTATTTAAGAGAACAACATCATGTTATTTAGGTAACATTTGCATAAAATAAGTTTTTGATGTGAAACTTCTTTAGAATCGTTGTGATTTCAAACTCGATGAAACGAAAAAATAAGTCCATAGTACCAGGCGCTCAGAGACGGGGAAGAGTTAGCCTTAGTTAGATCTCGCCCACCGCGAGTCAGTGACATTTCTAACTCTGTCTAACTCGTGGGTGTGACTTTCGCGCTATCTCCCTCTCTCAACGAGCTTAGACGGGATTATTTAGTATAAATATAAATGAGATTTAAAAATTAGTTTGCCAAAGAAGTTTTACTTCTGACATGACGTGTACTTTGAACACACTCACTTTTTTTTCTATCTAATATTTTTAGATGAACCGTTGGGACACTGCTGTATAGGTAAGTTTGGATGGTACAGATATACGTACGTAACATTTTAGTACATATTATACAGTAATTGTACCTAGTACTAGGTATGTGAAAATGAAGAATTATTTTTCAAAATATTTCAAGTTCATGTATTAAGACTAAATCTTTTAACTTGAACCCACGTTTTAAGACCTTTGGAAATAAAAATGAAATGTTGTTCAGTAAATTGAGAGGTTACGATTATCGTAAACGTAAAAGTAACTTGAATGACATCAAAAACGACCTTTATTTAAGTAGATAGAATTAACACAGGCTTAGACTATAGAACATTTTATTTTCGCTATGGCCACTAGAAAACTGAAATATATTAAGAAAATATTTATTTAATTGTTTTATAACATGACAATTTTTCACTTAGGTATATATTATGTACTTATATTTAAGCCTCTCTCACACTTTGGTTATAGGATGACAAATCGATATAACCAGTCAGATATCAGGCCCTGAACTTACGACTCTACGAGGCATAATGATCGAAAATCAGCAACTTCCCAACTCTGTGCTGTTGCAGCGACTTTTTGACTTGCACTCAGTAATTTGGCTCAGTTGGTAGTGACCCTGCTTTCTGCGCCAGCGGTCGCGAGTTCGAGTCACGCTGAGGGCATTCATTTGTTGAGCAATGTCTGTATTCCGGTTATGGGTGTTTTTATTTATAATATTTTTGTATTTAAAATTTATAGATGTGTAGTATATCAACTATCTGGTATCCGTAACACAAGCCTCGTAGCTTACCACGGAACTAGATGGCGCTGTTGAAATAATGTCCGAACATATTTATTTATTTAAACTAACCCCACTCAGGTCTCGAATTCACGACCTCCGGATCTGCAACTGTATATGATAGCGATTAGATAACCGAGGCAACTACGAAACACGGTACTATCCAGATGAAACGTCGTATCTAAGGTATTTTTGCACTTACGATTTTACGTTAGTAATTATATAAAGAACGCGCAATTTTATACATAGTTATTAGTTATGTAATAATCAAGCGTACATAGCGCTTGGTCACTAGAGGTACGACTTATGTTTGTTTGTAAACAAAACTACAAAATAAGAGGAATAGAATAGAAGATTTTGTCTTTTTTCTTCTCTTAAAAACTACTCTTAGCCTGTACTCGTAGTTTTAATGATTCAAACTCTTATTTCACTCGTTTTAAATTCTAAAACGACTTAAACTCTATAAGATCATAATTACCTCATCTGGTAACTGAACCTACTACTTATTATTACTCAACCAGAAGGTTATATGGAAAAATCAAAAGTTAAACAATAACTTTATTTCCCCAAAATCCACGGTCCGCCGGAAGCGCGGTTACTCGCATACAGTCGTCACATTGTTCTCTGAAATTGCTCGAAACATTCACTTTTAAAACATCGTTGGCCATTACACAAGTGAATAAATTTTACTGCCGTGTTCATTTTGAATGTATTCTTTTTAGAGTTAGTTGTATGTATGGATTATTATTTATAACTTAAGTATTATATTATATTATTCTCTAATTTAATGTATAAAAATTAAAATATTTATATTAATCTATATAAATAAAATGATAGAGGTCTGCAGTTGTGCGCGCATCACGGAAAAACTACTGGATAGATTTCAATGAAACTTTCTAAGTTTTATTTCTTAGACACTTGGCCCTTATCAAAAAAAAATGATTGCGATATCTTCATTTAATAAAGTTTCTAGAAACAACGATTTGTATATGCACTGCGTGCTCAGTGATGTATGTTTCCTTCTCGCGGAGTAGTGGGGCAAGCGGCGTAGCGCGCATGCGGAAAACTTTGTTAATATTTCAAGCAACGCGGACGAAGTCGCGGGTATCAGCTAGTATTAAATAATTCTATTTCTTTTAAATTATTAATATCAAGTTTCTAATATTATGCAATTAAATTCAATTTTTAAATCTTTTTATCCCTCAATTTATAAAATAATAATGCATGCTGTGATTACCTATAAAAAGAAATACAAATTATTATACTTATAATTTATTATGTAAACTATTATCATTAAAATTATTGTAATTTCTGTTGGTAATCCAAATAAATGAATAAATATATTTATTGTATAGTAGAGACATTTTCTATATTGCTGTGTCGTTTAGGGTTCCGTACCTCAAAAACAGGACAGAACCCTTATAAAATCACTTTTATGTGCGTTTGTCTGTCTGTCTATCTGTTTGGAATAGAAAAATCTGCTTAAGTTCCTATGATATTAACTAATGATACTCATTTGAAGTGAAATTATTATTGTTGCATTAAAGATGGGTAAACATACAAAAAAACTGGCTATTTATTATAGCTTTACAACAATCACGACGAATTTTACAATGACTTGATTTATAAGATTGAGATTGGTATAAGCTATTTGATATCATTTGGACTTAAAAATCTTTTGCCAAAGCCCAAAACAGTGTAATGTATAAATAAATAATAAATAATTGTTTGGGAAATTATTACAATAGCGCCATCTAGGTCAGTGGTACGAGGCTTGTGTTACGGATACCAGATAGTTGATATACACATATATAAATTTTAAATACATACATGTTATAAATTAAAACACGCATGACTGGAGTACAAACATTCGCGCTCAACAAATGAATGCACCCAGCGGGATTCGAACCCGCGACCGCTGGCACAGAAAGTAGCCCTACTTTGATACACTACCAACTGAGATTCTAACATATTGAAAAGATACGACAAATCCATTATTTATTACGACTTAGTTCGACAAGATATCTAAAAAACCTAACAGAAATTCATCTTCATAATAATAGCCGTCGCTTACTTGAGATATAAAGAAAATAAAACTATTCTTGCCCCAAGTGAGAGTATCGTTTATAGAAATTTTATTCCCTTAACCAATTTCAACTTCGTTTTATTTTAAAAGTGTTGTAATAGAAAGTTGCGAAATATATCTGAACATAATTTTATTATTCCATTTCATTGGTTAAATTAGATAATAATTAATAAAGATATGAAGACACTTTTCGCGCAGTTTGTAGTCAAATCATATTATGAAATCAAAATATTGTTTATTCAAATAGACATGTCACGGGTTCGAGTCCCGCTGGGGGCATTTATTTGTAAAGCTCAAATGTTTGTACTCCATGCATGGGTGTTTATATTTATAATATGTATCTATTTAAACTTATATATAATGTAGTATATCAAATATCTGGTATCCGTAACACAAGCTTTTTAGCTTATTACGGAAGTAGATGGCGCTGTGTGCATGTAATTTCCGAATATATACTAGATAATAATTAGGAAATTATAGCCTTTTAGTTTGTTTATGTTTGCTCTAGAGTTAGCTTAGGAAATAAATGTTCTATAATAGTTTTGAATTTACTATTTTGGCATTGAAAAATATCGCTGCACCTTTTGACGAAACTTCTAAAGCAGATGATATTAGCATTTGTTTATTTTGATACTTAATATTTTACAAACTTTTAGTTTAGAAAAAAACTATATTAAAGAAATCCATATAAAACTGGAATTATTGATGTTTCATACAGAAACGGCAGATATACAACCACTGGAACAGAAGTTTAATAAAATAAATAAATGTTGGGACATTGTGTTACGGATACCAGATAGTTGATATACTACAAATATAAATTTAAATACATACATATTATAAACATAAACACCCATGACTGGAGTTCAAACATCCGAGTTTAACAAATGAATGACCCCAGCGGGACTCGAACCCGCGACCGCTGGCGCAAGAAAGTAGGGTCACTACAAACTGCGCTAACCGTGTCGTTGAAGTTATATTTAAACTGTGTATTTTTCTATAAATATAGATCCTTATATATCCTGTAAAATAACTTCACCAAGCCTTTGATGAATCGACATTCTTTTGATTAAAATAACAAACATTTTCTTCACAAAACTCTCTCAAACGCCACAAAGCAAACATTTCTGTACGACCATTTAATTATCGGTATTGAAACAAAGCGAACAAAAATTGCCTTCAGCATCGAAGTTACATGGAAATGGCATGAATGGTAATAATTGAAGGAAAATATTTTTGGCTAAATGATGTACTTTATACAGTGTTTAAGGTTTTTCGTTTGTTTAGTTGAAAAGTAGAAGAGACACAAAGAGGACAAAGATATTTAAAAGAAAATTGTATTTAAATGAATAATTTGAAATGAAACCGCTGTAATTTGGTAAATTAAAATTAAAAGCAATAACAGTGCTAAAAAATTATTTTATATGACGATTATATACATATAGTTTACCGCTTTAAAGCTACCGCAGGAAAGAATTTTGTACGTACCCGAATAATAAGCTAACATAATACGAAATTTTATCAAAATCTATTAAATAGTTTCTAGTTATGTGGTCACAGACGGACTGACAAAATTTTTAAAAATTATACATTCTGCCTGTGTATCGATAATAATGAAAATTTCAATGTTCAAAAATGTTTAATATAAAATTTTGACTAAGAAATTTTATTATATACTAGAGCCTAGCCTTCGTCCGCTTGGGCTCATCCCTAGATTTAGCGCGAGCGAAGCCGAATGTTACGTTAGTAAAATGTATGCAAAAAACTTAAAAAAATATATATTAAAACCTTCCTCGAGAACCACTCTATCCATTGGGGAAAACACCATGAAAATCTTTGCAATAGTTTTAGAGTTTATCGAGGACAGACAGACATTTTTTTATAATATGTCTGTCTGTCCTCTAGTGATGATGATAGTTTTACTATTTTCGACACATCCCACTTCTATTTATAGAAACTCGGTTACGCAAAGCTTTGTCAATGAAAGTAGAAAATATACACGTAGTATATCCATGTTTACTCGCTTAATTGCTTGAAGGCGACTTCTTTTGAAGCAGAAAATCAGTCTAAAGAACCGTTTAGCCGTCACTTATTTGAAATCTTTTGGGGAGCTTTTACACAGAAAAGGATGTGTGAAAAGCTTTTACGGTCTACATTGGTGCATGATTCTAAGCTTTATTTAATATAGGGTTATATATATTTTTTATATTAATGTTATAATTGCGAATGTCTTCATAAACAGTATCATCTTTTAAGCTTCAATATAAGTGTTCATTGGTATCATTGATATAATAAAGGATCAATATTATTCTTTAATATATATAATGTATACACTATATATTATGTTTTGTGCTGAAAATTCACATATTTATTATTTTAGTAATAAATTTAAAAATTATATTGATTTTTACATTTTTATTAAAAAAAATATTTGGTACCGTGATAGTTTTTTTTATTACTACCTTAAGTGTTAGTTAAAGTTTATTTCCAGCTTATTCTGTAAAATTAATTAAAACTTTTTTTTTTTTACCAAAGTTTAACAGAGAGCAATAGAGCTAGGTCTTGACTACTAAACTAACTGACAACAGATATCCAAATAGAAGAATTGTTATTAAACCCTACCAAGAAAAAGTTTCCTTTTAAGCTTACGAATTTTGTATCCTAACTTATAGTGTCACATGTCAAAGCTCTTCTGTTTTAAACAAAATGCAAAAAGCAAAGCTAATGAAAGATCCGACTTAATTTTAGACGGAGATAATTTATAGAACGAAGCTTTTTATTTTTACATAATATAAGTAAAATAATAATATTATGTAGCGAAATCAGGGCGCGTCGTACCGTAAGGTCGCTTGGGAATGCATTGTGAAAGACATTCAAATCCCAGGTTACCCCTATGATATTCTCATGTACGGATAATTTTTTAACATGATTACCACTTGCATTATGGTGAAGGAAATCATCGTGAAAAAATCTATGTGACTGAGAAAAACTAGCAAGTTTACCACATAAAGTCCGCCAAGCCGCACTTGGGCCGCACGGTGGACTATGCCCATTGCAATAAGGCAGTGGGATGTTAAAAATAGGGACGAATAAAGAGCACATCGCTAGTTTTTTTTAGGGTTCCGTACCCAAAGGGTAAAATACCCTTTTCCTAAGACTCCGCTGTCCATCCGTCTGTTCGTCTGTCACCAGGCTGTATCTCATGAACCGTGATAGTATGATATTTGATGTATTTCTGTTGCCGCTATAACAACAAATACTACAAAACAGAATAAAAATGAAGAGGGCTCCCACACAACAAATATGATGTATTTTGTTTATAGATAATGGTATGGAACCCTTCTTGCGCGAGTCCGACTCACACTTGGCCGGTTTTTATAAATAGACCAATGAATGATAAAAATTTATGTTATTAGTGTAATATTCCAAAGAAGAATACCTCAAATAAATCCAAACGATAAAAAGAACGTGGCAGTTAGATAGATCCTACCCCTATCATTTGTCACAGTGACACCGCACCGCCGCGCCCTAACCATTATCAATTGAATTGAAATATGCACAATTCAATAATACTATCATTATAATGTATAAGTAATACGCGCGGCTTCACCCGCGTTTTTTTAATCGCTACCAAACTTCATTCGATCACTCGCTGCGTTGAAAATTCTCTAAAATTACTCCAGCTTTAATATACTCCTGAGCCGCGCGGCTACCTATTTCATATATTATGTGCAGCGTGCACTCCTCCTCCTCTCCTGTTATTGTTGATTCAGTAGGGATCCTTATTTGTTTCTTGCAATTAAAACAGCCTATATTAATAAGTGATAATGTAGCATTCAAATGGTGAAAGAATTTTTAAAATCGGTCCAGTACTTTTTGAGCCAATTCGTTACAAACATACTTACATACAAACCTTTCCTCTTTATAATATTAGTATAGATTACTTACGTCTTAGACAATAATGTATTGTTTTTAAGTATGTAATATTCACGTAATACCTATAGACATAATAAATATGGACATAGATCTGTATTAAATAAATAGACGTAATATACTAATAAAATTATAAGATGAATCTGTACATGAATTAGTCATTAATATCAGTATAAAGCCGAATTTAGTTCGCAGAAATCTGTCTGTCTCTCTAGAAATGCACGGGAAAACCACTGGACTGATTTTGATATTAGTTATTATGACAGCTGGTTGACCGGGTACTTCGGAGAAAAAGGTCGCGAAGCTAAGAAACGCCCACGGAGGTTCTATGAGTATATGGAATCAATCATTTTTAAAATGTGATAGGTATGTAAAACTCAACATCCCTACTAATATTATAAATGTGAATGTAAGTTTGTTTGTTACGCTTTCACGCGAAAACTACTCAACCAATCATCATTAAACTTTTCACACATATTATTGGAGGTATTAGAAGTAACATAGGATACTCTTTATTAAAAAAATGATCGGTTGAGTAGTTTTCTCTTCTTCTTTTAACAAAAATCTATACTAATATTACTTATTAATCTGATGAATTTGTTTGTATGGTTAACGCACTAATCTCAGGAACTATTGGTTCGATTTGAAAAAATATTTTTGTTGTGTTTGTGCTATATTATTAGTAGTTTATATTATTAGTTTTTTTTGTTGTGTTTGTGCTACTACGACCAACAAGAGCGGAGCATCAATGAAAAGTGTTTCAAATCGGGAAGGGCAGCTGCGAGGTATCATACCGAGACTCAGAAAGAATTTGATTTCCGGTCTTTAGAACGCGTGCGAAGCCGCGGGAAATGCTAGTTTTATATTTAAACAATACTTTTTCAAAGTAGTTACAGAATATTTATAAGTAGAAATAAAGCTTTAATGAATGAAATGAGTAATATAAAATAAAATATGATATATTGTACATTTTATTGCAAGTTTTGTAGTAGTATTATTGTATACGTAACTATTGTTCCAACCATCGACAACAGAGTACTGTTATCCAGTGTATAGAAATTGAGTGCGTGGTAGTTGATTGGTTTCGATTTTATTAGATTTTTCAGTTTCTTCAATGATTCTCGTATTTCTTTCGCTGAAAAGAATAATATAGCTTAAATAACAATACAAAAGCTTTTGTGAAATACGCTAAAGAATAGTGTATTCGGAACATTATATTTAAAAGCTCTTATTTCTTTAAATAGTATCTGTATTTCTTTTGGGTATTGATCCTGAAAAGTTCAAAGCAAAAATAAAATCTATTTTATTCTGCTATGAGTTAAACGTTTTTACTTCATTTTGATGCATTAAATAATTAAAAAGTTTTAATAAATTATAATGTATATACGATAGAAATCGCAAGCTTCGTCGTAGACGTCTGCTACGACCAACTTTTTCTAAGTTTAGTGAGGAAAAATTAAGCTTTATTGGAAAATTAAAAAAAAAAACATATTCAAATGCATCAAGTGGTAGGTATATAAAATCTATACAAGCATCAAAAATATTCTATATATTTCACTCTAACTCTAACTACTTAACTCTCAAATAAATTTTGAATAATATAAGAAAAAAACTTAAATGACCATTAAAAATTTCATCAAAATTAATTTATAATTAATAAAAATAAATAAACACATAATAAATACACACATATGAAGTTGATGTTGAATAATTAAATATTATTTATTTATAATAAATAAATAGGTGTACTTAAATAGTTAAATTACCAAAATATCTTACTTGTCTTTTTGTTAACCACCAAATTGTCTATTATTTGAATAATCCTTTCAACTTCTCTATACGTGTGGTTACAGTGACGAAGTCCATACAGAAGCGTCAAAGTTTCTATTACAGCCCTTATTAATGTGGACACTACTAAAAGACCGCTGGAATTGTAGCTAAAACCCTGTGGGGATAAAGAAAAAATTACAACTGCCAATAAATTTTTAATCAAATTTAACAGCTTTTTATTATAAAAAATGTTTTAGTCTTATTATGGGTCCTTGCCCAAATTTGTTTACCATTATACCATTTTTTGTAGTAGTGCCATGCTTGTTACCTTCGGGTAGCAGCCGAATGGGCCGGCACGCCCCGTATTGTACCACTCTCTCACAGAAGACCGGCGTGAAGTGGCAGCTATGCTGTCGCGTTTCGTCCGGTGAGTGAGAGTCCGGGAGGCCCATTCTCCTTCCCTCCCTCTTCCCTTTATCCTTAGTCTTCGTTCCCTCTTTCCTCCCCTTCCCTCCCTCCTCCCTCCCTCCCTTTCCTGAAAGGCCGGCAGCGCATCTGCAAGCCAGGCTTGCAGATGTCCATGGGCGGAGGTGATCACTTTCCATCAGGCGAGCCTCCTGCACGTTTGCCCCCTTTTTACCATAAAAAAAATATTAAAGCTTATTATTATTTTATTTCTAACAGCGACTCACACTCTCGCTGGGCTTCGTCTCAATTGAAAAATAATAGTAAGTCCATCCTCTACTAATCTACGTAGGTGCTATCTAATCTACTCGTATATCTGTGGCTAATTTCATGTACAGCCGTTCAGTTTTTCTGCCATGATTGAGCAACAAACATCCATCAAAAGTAAAATTCTTAGGTTTAAAGACATTTATTTCCCAAAAAAGAACAGTAGTTCACTTAATATAAGGAAAATTATATAATAAAAAAAACTTATGTAACTAATCAAACAAAAGTGCTATTAAAATTGATCTTTAGACAGTACGTGCTTCTTTAACTTTTTCTTTCTTAGGAACTCTTACTTAGGAAACCTATTGAAGTGGGTTCAAATCCCGTGTCTCGAATCTCTGATATTTTCATGTGCGAATAATTTACAACAAAACCACTTATCTTACGGTAAAGGAAAATATATACTAATTTACTATAAGCATTTTAATCAACATTCTCACCAATATTGTACCCATTGTGTAACGAATTATAAAATTTAACAAGAGTGTCATGTCCACTAAATACAAAATGTAGCTAAATAAAATCTGGAAAAAAGTAAATAATATAATTATAATAATAATTCATTTTCAAATATTCTGTTGCTCTTTGAGTGAATTCACAAAAAGTACTTTGTATATATTATCATTCAGATTATAGAGTATAAAATTAAAAATTAAGCTTTTTCCAGAATATGGTTAGTTAATGAAAAATGTTTATAATAGATTTTACGTTTAGGTCACTGTGCTGTTGCATTAGGTTATAACCTGTAAAAATAGCATAAGTTTGTTGAAATAAATACATAAATTTTCAAGATTCTATATAATACATTTCTTACGTGTATTCTGTATGAATTGATTGAATTTACAGAGTCTGGGTGAAGAAAAACGTTCAGCTTTGTAAATATCTATTATATCGATAAATCGCATAGTCTCTTACAATGCAGCAGGTATTTGTACCCTTTAATTTACAACAAAATTATAAGTTAAAGTACACACCTTAAGTATAATATGTGTAATAGCATTTTTTGCCGCTACGTACGCGTTCTAAGGACTGGAAACCAAATTCTTTCTGAGTCGCACGGTATGGTACCTTGCAGAACTAACGCCCTTCCCCCCTTCCCGTTTTTGTATCATTTTTCATTGATGCTTCGCTTGGTCACAGCGTGATGTAATATTACCTATAACCTTTCTCAATAAACGGACTATCCAACACAAAAATAATTTTTCAATTTGGATCAGTAGTTCCTGAGATTAGCCCATTCAACCAAACAAACAAGCAAACAAACTCTTCAGCTTTATAATATTAGTATAGATTACATACACACATACACCCATATACAAATACAAACTTTTTATAAGATTGTGCTGTTTAGAATGCAGAATATAAATGGAATAAAACGTAGTACGGTGCAGGAACATTAATTAGGGTCGCGTAGATTAATAGGGTACCGTTGCATTTTCTTTATTTTCATCATTTATTCTAATTAACTATTTTCAGACTAATATCCCTAGGGAACTACAGGACATAGCAAATAAAACTAGAATCTAATTATATGGCTATAAAAATCTTATAATCTATGCAAAAAATCACATTAGTTTATTCCTACTATATTGTATGAAACTATCAAACTGACAAACAATATAAGTAAAATCAAGTAATTACGAGTATCTTTCATTTTAAACATCTATTACAAGGCAAATGATTCGTTACTTACTCTAAATCCAAACATAGTGTTGATATGTTCGCACTGTTCATTCAGAAAAAGATAGCATCTGCTCAACCATAACACAACATTATGTCTATTAAAATTTATTAATTTTATTTTACTTTGCTTCAACTTGTTATCTCTATAAGAAATCCAAATTTTATCAAGATCTTCAACTACATCTGGTAAATCATCATCACAATAATATCCTTCAAGTAAATCTCCAATAGTTTTGATTCGATATTTGACTTGAATAATATTTGATACTAAATCCACATCAACGAGCATTCTAAGACCGAGATAAACATAATCAATTGAAAAAATCACGGAATAGGTCCATCCAAAAGTCATGGAATACGAGATGTATTCAATGGCAATATTTATGGAGATAAGGATACCGCAGCAGATGAAAATGTTCCTAACATGCTTTGTGATAGCTTCATAATGAGATATACCCAAGATTTGGTCAATAATTTCGTACACAGAAAAATAATGTATTCGAAGATTTCTGTGTTTGTAAACGAAAAATATATCACTGATATATTGGAAGTAACCGAGCAAGAAACCCAATTGGAAATAATCTTCAAAGTCGAAATTTAAGGTATTAACACTTAAAAGTTTGTCGTAAGCTACATAAACATTGGTAATGAAGAAGATTGTCACCAAAGTTACTATTTTCTTGATAGATTTTGATACTTTCAGATTCTTTCCATCTTTGTATATGCATGACAAACCAAATAGATTTAGAACAAAGTTAAAAGTTGACAGAGCTGAAAATGCGTCAGTTTTTGGACGACTTCTAATATCAGAGACCTTCATATTGTATATGAAAAGAGAACAGCTCGTATTAACGAAATGTGCAAGTTATCAGGGTATTCCATCTATTAAATAGAAATAAGTATTACAATTTGTGAAATTGTTTTCATTTCAATATTACGTAATGACTAATGATAAATGAAATAAAGCCTTTATTATGTTCAGTATTGCCTTTCATGTTTTACATTTATTGTTTTTATTATCCGATTGCAGTGAAACCCAGTGTAGTACCCAGGTGTAAGATTCTATTTCCTAAGGAACTATTGCTTATATTAAAAATGTACTTAGAGACGCACCCGATCAAAGTGTTAGTTGCTAGTACGATAATTACTAAACAACGTAATCGATTTAACTGACTTATACGTCCTTAAATTCGTCTTCATAACGTGACTATTTACCTTCGTAAGGTTTTTAAGAAGCGTCAAGCGATCGCAAAATATCTGTATCTTGTATTACAGTGTGTTTAAAATTGTTTTCAGATTGAAAGCAGTTGCGTAAAATTAACTAAAAGATGGGAACGTTGTAAAAAGAAAATAGTATTTTGCAGTAAAGAGCTATATTTTACTAAGATTAATACTTTCTTAGGTTTACGCGAATGTTTGACATTATAAATGAAACTATCTTTTCGGATCTTGTCGCGGATTTATTATGATTTTTGGTTCCCGACGTTTCGAATGCTTTACAGCAATCATGGTCACGGGAGAGACCATGATTGCTGTAAAGCATTCGAAACGTCGGGAACCAAAAATCATAATAAATCCGCGACAAAATCCGAAAAGATAGTTTCATTTATAATTACTAAGATTAAATTAACGGTGACTTGGCTTTAATTTCTTGTTCATCTACACGTAAAATTCAAGTTTTGCATATTAGAAAAGGTAATTCTTAGAGGAAAATCAAATGTGTTTCTGAATCTTTACCATAGCATAATTGTGTTTTTCGTAATAAGTAAGCCTAGCAGTAGTAAACATTTATTAAAAAGTCCTTATTAATTTAATCAAAGGCTAAAAATTTTTAGTTTGCTCAATAAAAAATAATCCATTTGATTAATAATAAATTTTAATTTATATATATTTATCATTAAATGAATTGAAAATATTAATTAATGAAACAACATTTTAGTTTGATGTAATGAAAAGTAAACATCCTGATACAAAAGCACTACAATATTGGCTTTTGTTAATTTGCCTCGATCGCTAGTGAACGGCGCTAATGGTGGCGGCATTATCGCTTATATCGCTATTATACACGCATGATAATTTATTTAATTCGTACTGGACTACTTAAATTAAGTTCTTTGAATTTAATCAACTGATTAGTATCTAATTGATTTTCTGTAGATCATGTTTAATTCAATCATTTTTAGCGACGAACAAAGTGACGAAATATCAAAAAATTGTTGAGTTAAATATTGCATGTTGAAACTTCATTACGTGTTTTTTAATCATGTTAAGGTCCACGGTACTGTTTGTATAGTATATAAATAATTATTACCCAGTATCTAAATATATATGGTGTTATATATTTAAGGTTCACCGATAAATATTCTACAAAACGGAAAATAACATTTTTCTGGATTAATTTATCCAAATATTTTAAAGATTATCACGTTTAAGGAAACGGGAGGTTAACGGTGTTAAGAGAGAGAGAGAAAAAAGAGAGAGAGCAAAGTCAACTTTCCTGCTCCTGATTTCCTAACGACTTGTCCCCATCAGATTTTGAGATTGATTGTTTGAAAGTGCATTTGTGTTTGTATAATTTATTTTGCACAATTGGATAGTCTCAGTAAAATTGGATGACATTTTCAATATTGCTGAAATGGACATTATAATTACTTTCATTCTTATATATTCCATTTTTAACCCAAAACTTATAGAGTAATAAAGTATTAGATGATAGTTACGTAACAATATCTTGAGTGAGTTGCACCGCATTGTTGGATGTGATCATTAAAATTGCATTAGAGACCTACTTTACAGGGCACGAGGCTGTAAGCCTTACTTGATACTAGATATTTTATGAAAGAGAAAAAGTGAAAACCGTAAATACTATGATAGCTAAGACCATTGTAACTAAATGCAGCAAAACGAAACTACTAAGAACTTGATGTCTGTTATATTTTTACTTCTGACTACGTTATTTATAACGTGAACTAAATTGGGTACTTGAATGGCAAAAAGATAACAAATGCTTACATCGAAAGTATACTAAAAGTACGAGAATCTTTTCTAAATAAAAATTTGCACTTCGGATGATAACTGCATAATAGTCATAAAACCCAGCCGACTGTACACAAAAAATGATACCTACGACGCGAACTTCAGTCATCAAATTACCGACCTCGATAAAACCACTTCGCGTAATATCAATTTAATACATGTTATGGAACAACTTTATATGAAATTACCACATGACATCAGTCATCGTTCAGAGCAACGAAAGGTCTGCACGATGAAAGTTTTTGTTGCAAATAAAACCTCCAAACTAGATGTACTTTCCACATTTTGGCTATTGAATACAGTTTTAAAAATTTTTGGTCTTTCCTGCATCACTCGTGATGGTTCTACTTTAAAATGGTCAATGCCACTTTGGAAAATATCTTTAATAATAATTATTGTTTCTGCGGTCAATATTACAATAATTTATTTCAAAATTAACCATTTCCATGGAAACCTTGCAACGGTTACATTTCAAGATACTTTACAATTAGTGTATGTAATTGGATATCAGCAATACATCATTGATGTTTGTTTAGTTTATAAGTTTGGGAGACAACGGTGTGTGAATTACTTGAAACTATACGAGCACATTGATCAGATTCTTGGTGTCAGATACTATAAAAATATTCGGAATTGCATTAGAAACTTTTGCTTATTCTGCGTTTTCATTTGGATGATCGAGTTTTTAGTAGATAACATTGTGTGGACCATTAATTTTGACACAATAATGCCTATGGCATATCTTGTGGACTACTTCTACGTCGGAATAAAAATGCTTAGCGTCATTGACATGATATCAAACTATATGCAAATGTGGTACCGGTTAAGAGCAATGGCAGATTTACTAGAAGATTATTATTTTCATTGCAAAAATAAACCGGGCGTGAAGAATGTCATAGAATATAGTGAATTTAAACGGAGACCTTTGAGTTGTTTTAAAATGATAAGATTCAGCCGAATCAACGATTTAATGGATTTACCCAGATGCTACTTACTCTTGTTAGAGCAGTGCGAATATTTAAATGTCAACTATGGCGTTCGAGTAAGACTATTTCTTTTGTTTTATGTAAATAGTATCTAAGAAGTAGGTATTGTGAGCGAAACTTATTGTTGGTAGTGGTGGTACCTACCCATTAGTATAAAAACGAGCACTCGCTATTGTACGGGTCATTTGCTGCTCAGTCGCCGGACAGTGAGTGTGTCGGTACCTACGCTACCTTGCAGTAAGTTCGTTCCATATTTTGTCTTATAGAGGTTTTTCGTTTTACTTCTGCTTCTTATTTTGAATATTAACGGTTGTTTGTGATTGCTCGAATTCTGATAATTAATTGAGATTATAATTAAAATTAAGTCTATTCTGAAATAAATTACTTTTAGATTGTTCAAAAGTGTCTTTTTTTATTTCTTTTCCCTTCTGATCTCTAAAATCAGAAGTGGGATAAAACTTATTTGCTCACAATTATTATTAGCCTTGATACCTACACAAACAGCCGTTGATTTCAATTAAGAATGCCACGTAAAAGGCTAGACAGAACGCCACCTCGCTCTGGGGTTAGGTGTGATAGCCGTCACAATGACAGTTCGTCGTCACGACGAGACCGTGTGCGTTGTTCACGATCGCCTCACTATAGAACTCGTTCGCGCCGTGATAAAACTCGTTCACGATCACGGCATAGTAGGAACAGTTCGCGTTCGCGTCGTGACAGAACTCGCTCGCGTTCACATAGTGACGAGAGTCATTCGCGGCTACGCCGCAGTCGCTCACATCGTCGCCGTAGTAGATCTCGGTCCCACCCTCACGATACGTCCGTAAAAAGTGTTTTAGGCACTATTATGTCGCGATTGACAGCAATTGAGGAGAACACCGCTAGTGGATCGCGTATTACGCCGTCAATTCGTGACACCACACCTCCGTTACATAAAAGTAATGTTTCCACCACGCAAGCGCTGGCTAATGCATTAGGAGCGTTGACAAAAAACAAGTCTAACAATTATTATGTTTCAAATTTTGATCCAGCTGTAAACAATTTTGAGGTGTGGTGTAATGAAGTGGACAGGGCTAGATATGCGAACCATTGGGATGATCTCGAGTGTTTCTCGCGCGTGGCTCATTGTTAAAAGGTGACGCAAAAACCTGGTTAAATGAGTGGGCTACAAATGATCGTTCATGGTCCAATTTCGTTAAGGAATTTAAGTCGTTGTGCCCGCAAAAAAATTAATCACACCCAAACACTTCAAGAGGTTATAAATACAACGTCCGACAAGTTTTCGTCATACGCAGAGTATGCTCGTCGTTCTTTATTGAGATTACGTTTAGTCAAAGGGTTAAGCAAAGAATTAATGGTTCAAACAGTTGTTCACGGTATTAGTGATATTCGAGTACGCGCAGCATCAATCAATGCTGACCTTACGACAGAAAACCTAGTTTCCTTTTTAGCTACTTATGTAAAGCCTATTCGTAAAGTTGATAATCGTAACCCTGATAAATCTTCGTCATCAAGTAATGCGACTAAAAGACGTAATTTTAACGGACCTAGAACTGATAACAAATGTTTTTATTGTAGTCAAACAGGGCATTATAAAAAGCAATGCCCCAAAAGGCGTAATATTAATGTTAAAGCTGATAGTAGTAATATTGCGCTTGAGGTAGATTTTGTTATAGTACCCGCGTCATGTATGAATACGCCTATTATTATTGGGACTGATGTACTAAACCGCGATGGCGTTACGTTTATTCGCACAAAATACGGACAGTACCCTAACTCATGCACCAGATAGTGAAACAAAAGTAAATGCTGTTGGGTTTAACGAGTCTGACAAAACAGATACGCCTCTCGGAGGTGCAGAACTCGTTAAGTTGTTGACTGCGATAGATGAATTCTCTCCGTTTTTAATATGCGGTACTGCTACCACTACTGTTAAAACTGGCAAAATGCACATTAAACTGACTAGTGACGTACCTGTGGCATACCATCCATATCGTTTGTCGTACCAAGAGAAACTTAAGGTTCGCGAGATATGCCAGGATCTCTTAGACAAAAATATTATTAGGGAGTCGAATTCCGAGTACGCAAGCCCGGTCATTTTTGTCAAGAAAAAGGATGGCTCAGACAGAATGTGCGTGGACTTTCGCGCATTAAATCTCATTACCGTCAAGGATAGATACCCCCTACCCTTGATCGATGACCACATCAATCGACTTGGGAGCTCGAAATACATCACGTTTTTAAACATGGCGTCAGGCTTCCACCAGATTCCTATTGATGAAAACTCAATCCATAAGACAGACTTTGTAACCACGGAAGCTCACTATGAGTACTTAAAAATGCCATATGGCTTATGTAATGCTCCCACTGTGTATCAGCGTATCATCAATAATACTTTGCGTAAATTTATAGAAGCAGGAAGTGTCTTAGTGTATAATGATGATGTGCTGATCCTTAGTTTAACAGTTGATAGTTGGCATCGCCTTGTTACGCGATGTTTTGAAGACTTTGACGGAAGCCGGGTTCTCAATTAAGGTGCGCAGGTGTTTCTTTCTTACTACGAAAGTAGAGTACCTAGGTCGCGTTATTAGCCATGGTCAGGTAAGGCCGAGTTCGCACAAAATTGAGGCACTAGTTAACGCACCTATCCCTAGTAATGTCAGACAAGTACGCCATTTCTTAGGGCTTGCAGGTTACTTTCGGCGTTATATCCAAGGTTACGTGACAAAAACCGCATGTATCTTGCGTCTCACAAAGAAGGACGTAAAATTTGAATGGGGACCTGGATCAAGATCAAGTCCGACAAGATCTTGTAAAGCGGTTAACCAGCGAGCACATACTTGCTATTTTTGACCCAAGCCTTCCTACAGAACTGCACACTGATGCTAGCCATGCAGGATATGGTGCTATACTTATGCAAGTACATGTCGACGGTGGTAAAAGGGTGGTAGCCTATTTTAGTAAGATCACTCAGGGAAGCTTGACTCGGGCATGAGGGGTCCGTACCGTGTAACTTAATTGTTACCAAATCATCGTTACGAGTTAAAATTATTAAGTGGAGCTAGAGGCAAGACAACTCAGGCCGCAGCTCAGTATATGGTACCCTGGAAAGGCGAGTGATGTCCTGAGAGTTGCGATGCATTTTTTTAAAGTAAGTTCAACCGGACCATTGTAAATTTTTTTTTATGTTCTAGTAGCACGAATGTTGTGTATGTTTGCGTGCGAGCGTGAGGCAGGTGCTTGCCTTACTGGTCTGGTGGTTGGTGCAGCCCAGATGCTCCCAAGGCTAGCCTCATGAAGTGCCTGGTTTTGGAAGATGCGTACTGTAAATGTGCGTCGGGTGTTGTCCCGGAAAAAGCATACTGTATACGCGCGTCGGGTGTTGTCCCGGAAGACGCATACTGTATACACGCGTCGGGTGTTGTCCCGGAAGACGCATACTGTATACGCGCGTCGGGTGTTGTCCCGGAAGATGCGCGCTGCACATGCGCGTCGGGTGTTGTCCCGGAAGACGCGTGTTGTGTAGGCGCATCGGGTATAGTCCCGGAAGTCGTGTTCTCTGAACACGCATCAGGTGTTGTCCTGGCAGGCGCAGTCCTGGTTGACACGTTTTAACGTATGAACTTGCACAAATTCAAATATGAGTATAACTGAGATTTGATGTGTGAAGATGTATCCATACTTCTGAAATCAAAGTGATTTAACGTGGGTTGTGAAAGTGTTTATGTTTGTATGAGGACCTTGTGTGCGTGATGAATGACAGAATAGGCAAAGGTGGATTCAATCAATCAATCAGCCTATTGCCGTCCACTGCTGAACGAAGACCTCCCCTAATGAGCGCCAACTATCCCGGTCCTGGACAGTTCGCATCAATCCGCTGCCCGCCACCTTCCTTAGATCATCGGTCCATCGTACTGCAGGGCGTCCTACACTACGCTTGCCTAAACGCGGTCTCCACTCTAACACGTGTCGGCTCCATCGACCATCGAAAGGTGGATTAGCCACGTCTAACTTTTTCCCCATACAGGTTGCAATGACGAAAACTCTGACGATGTGCTCTGCGAATCTGCTGGTCCTACTAGTGCTGTGAGTACGGAAGGGACTAAAAAAGACAAGAACGGCGATCAAACTGTCGCCACACCTCCTGCTGGTTTCGGTGAAGAAGTCCCAGGTGCCGCCGAGGACGGCGCACGTTCAGGAGTGGCCGTGTGAGCGAAACTTATTGTTGGTAGTGGTGGTACCTACCCATTAGTATAAAAACGAGCACTCGCTATTGTACGGGTCATTTGCTGCTCAGTCGCCGGACAGTGAGTGTGTCGGTACCTACGCTACCTTGCAGTAAGTTCGTTCCATATTTTGTCTTATAGAGGTTTTTCGTTTTACTTCTGCTTCTTATTTTGAATATTAACGGTTGTTTGTGATTGCTCGAATTCTGATAATTAATTGAGATTATAATTAAAATTAAGTCTATTCTGAAATAAATTACTTTTAGATTGTTCAAAAGTGTCTTTTTTTATTTCTTTTCCCTTCTGATCTCTAAAAGTATATAATTGATTAAAATTGCTTTAATAATATGGTTATTACAATTTAACTTCACAAGCGCGTCAGCTTTAAAATCAAAATAAATTTATTGTCTCCTTAAAGTTAATTTTGTTAAGTAGATTTTGATTCCACATAACTTAAATTATAATTTCTATATCTATATATAACTGTATACCCAGTATGTTTTAAAATAAACTATTTATTGCAGATTATTGTAGGAAATGTAACCTTCATACTTGACATGGTGATGAGTTTAAATTTGATAATCAGACTGCTTATGGAAACTATTGTAAGACCTTCTTTGTCATTTATTATAATAAGTTTATCATTTATTATAATCCCTTACTTAGTTAGATATGTAATTCAGTTTTAATTTTGTAGAATTGTTCTCGTAGCTCTGAAATTTAAAATATGTAAAAATGGATAAGACACGCTTTTTATTCTCAAATTATTCTTATTCCATCTTTTAAGACCTTTTGTCACCTTCGTTGACCTTACTCCTGCAAATTTTTCAAATACTAGTGATTTTTCTAATGTTTCAGGTACTATCAAAAGGTTCAAAATTTTTGTCTATTACATCGACTGTTATACGCATCATAGGTGGCATTCTGATAATTACTTGCGGGGCCCATCGCTGCGAACAGAACTATAGACAAAATGAAAGAATTAAACGATTGATTGACCATTTGGTACTAATGAAAATAATACGTAAGTAAAACTTATAACATACCTGATTTTAAATGTATTTAAAACTGGTGGACAAAACATTGGAACTTTGAATGTTTTGGTAATACATCTGAAGTATAATAATATTATACGATTTATTGCGAGCAAAGCCGCGAGTTCCGCTAGTGTATTTTGCATAGTATAAACCTTCCTCTTGAAAATCCCCCTTTAATAAAACTGCAGCAAAACCGCTGCGTAGGTTTAAAGATCTAAGCATACATAGGGACAGACAGACAGCGGGAAGCGACAATTTGTTTATATATACTTGCTATGCAGTGAATTGTATCTTAAGCCTCGACTCTAATTTTCCTGAATAAAGTATACTAAAATATTTTTTCCTATAAAAACCATTTTTAAACTACAATATCTCCAAATATCATCCATTTTAAATCAAGCAAACATTTGTTTGAAGTTTACTAAAGCATTTTCGATTAAGGATTTGATTTCCATTATTTTTTTCACATTTATTCATTCATCTCCTTATTGCAGCATATGATGTTCGCGACTCATTGATGGAATTGAAAGAATTGATTACAACAAGACCAGTTAAATACCATGCTATGAACTTCTACCAATTGGAATACGCTACCCTAGTTTCTATAAGTTCAGTTATTGTTACATACACTATAATACTGTTACAAAATATTAAATGAAAGGTTGTTACCAACAATAATAGTCACGTCACTTTAGCCTGAAACTCTATTGCTTTTCCTGACCATGAACAATCTATCCTCTTCTTGTAAGTCACTTCAGTCTAGATGGACAAATCGTGTTTATTGTCAATACGCCTTCTTACCAATCCTTGGTAAATTTTTGCATTAGAACGTCTTCTGTTGCTCTGACTTGGTCCGACCAAGTCATGCTATCTACCACGCATCCTAGCGCCGTTTTAATAATTCCTTTTTAGCCCTCGTTGATCATATGCGTCATATATCAATGCGTTACAAAAAGAAGCGAGGATTTGGGCCTGAATAATGGAAGAAATATGCTGTTAATGCGAAGCTATCTGTGGATTGAGATGTTACTCCTAAGTGCGGTATTCCCAGCTTTATTCTCCAGCACCACATCGAGCGTATCTTGGACACAGTAAAGAACTAGCAAGAACAAGCCTAAATGTAAAAATCTTAATATTAGCACTTATTAGATTTTTTAATTTAATTTATTTAGAATTAGCAACTATGAAGTAATATAAACTTTAAGTTTAACCTTTCAGTTTATTGTATCTAGGTTAACAAAAATTAATAATGAGATTTTAAAATTGTTAATAATATTAAAAACTTTTATTACATTTATATAAACAGTACGAACACAAGAATCTTTTTGAAATACTAAAAGGTCTTTAGATTAGCATAGTTTAATGCACTAACTCTAATCTCACTTAAGCTGAGCTAATTAAGCTGTGGAACGTTTTGTCAATGCATACAATTTTATTTTTGCAGAATTGTTTAACTTACGATTTATTTGTAATCTTAATAAAAAGATTTAAAGAAATAGTTCGAATATTTAATACCGTCTTTGTTTTACAACATATTTTTTCTAAACTTTTATATTTTATTAGCAACTTAATATATTCTACTTCCGCTCCTGTTCGTCGAAACGTTTTGACGGTTAGTAGGTATAGATTAAACTATTTCAGTTGTTTTATTTGTATGCCTTATACCAAGAAGAAAGTAAAATAACTGTACTGTAACTGTAACTGAATAATGTTAATATTTTAATTTATTGGTATCAATCTTAAAATTTTGTTGCCTTCCTGATTAAATAACATATTACACCTTATTTACATATTAGCATTTATTTCTGCCAATTATTTGTAATCTGTGGCACAATCGTAGTAATCGTTATGTGTAGCACATCAATAAGGGGGCGGTGCACGTCCATGAAGTACAATTTTATTTGTATGAAATTTTAACTTAACGGTTAAAAATTAAATATGAAACTTCATGGGTGTGAGCTGTTAATTAACCATTATTATAATATGGACAAACTATAGAAAAATGCTATTATATGTTGACCCGGATTACCAGTTACACACCAAATTACATCGAAATTTGTCCAGTGGTTTTCTTACGAGGCGGTCTCGGCTTTATACTAAACTAACCTTTCCCACGGCTTCGCGCGCTTTTTTAAGCTTTGAAACCAAATACCTTCCGTTTTTGCAATATTTTTCATTGACGCTCCGCTCGTATTGGTCGTAGCGTGATGTTATATAGCTTATAGCGTTCCTCGATAAACGGATTTTCCAACACAAAAAGAATTTTGCGATTCGGACCAAATTCAACCTAACATACAAAGAAACAAATTCTTCAGCTTTATAATATTAGTATAGATTAAATATTCTCAAATACAATAATTCTTATCTTTCCTATAAATCGTATCACATTGCAAGAATGAAGAATCTCCAAATAACTACACTTGTAATGCAAACTCCATATATTTGATAGCTACTCCTCATTTTATTTCCCTATAAGATAAAAAGGCTTTTTATTTATCAATCAAAGCCGTTTATAGCTTGGTATAAGTTACTAAGAAAATAAAGAAGCAAAGTGGAAAGTCAAGTGAATCGCGAATAAATCGCGTTGGTTTAAGTATTTTTAGCCGACTGCGGCGAAGCATAAAGGAGGGTTATGAGTTATGCAATTTAAAAAAATATATATTTTTTATTTTTATAATAATATCTGATTATTGTGAGACAGTGGTAGCCCAGCGGTAGCGTGTCGCTTGGAAAACCGAGTGATGCGGGTTCAAATCCGGGTCTCGCACCTCTGATATTTTCATGTGCGAATCATTTATATCATGATTACCACTTGTCTTACGGTGAAGGAAAACATCGTGAGGAAACCTGCATGTCTCAGAAAACCTAACAAGTTTTCGAAATATAAGAGAAGTCCACCATCCCGCCATCTTGGAGAACTATAGCTTATTCCTTTTTGTAGCTCGCTACCACTAAGCTACCACTACTTTTAATAAAGAGTCGTAATATAAAAATCCTCCTCATATATTCTCCATTATCGTTGAATATCATGTGCATGTTAAGTATTGAAATTTAATATCGGAGTGAAGCGCGCCTAAAAGTAATATACTGCAAGGTTCCAATAAATTCCGTCCTGCGGTTTGTATAAAATACGAACATCGCGACATTATCATTTATATGTAATATGTATATTCGTATTTTAATATTATTATCTTTACAACTATACATATTATCTATACTTACTAATATTATAAAGCTGAAGAGTTTGTTTGTTTGTTTTTTGTTTGATTGAACGCGCTAATCTCAGGAACTACTGGTTCGATTTGACAAATTCTTTTTGTGTTGGATAGTCCGTTTATCGAGGAAGGCTATAGGCTATATTACATCACGCTAAGACTAATAGGAGCAGAGTATCAATGAAAAATGTTGCAAAAACGGGAAGGACGGGCGTTAGATATGCGAGATAGTATTATACCGCGTGACTCAGTAACAATTTGGTTTCCGGTCTTTAGAACGCGTGCGAAGCCGCGGGCAATGTTAGTAATAAATAAAATTAAAGTGTCTGTTGTAATATTAACAGCCTTTTACTAAATGCAAATATTATAATTATGTGTTTGGCACTCAGTAAAAACAAAACACACAAGAAAAACACAATTTTAACATCTTTATCTGTCTGTTTGTTCCATTTAATCTCCGAAAAGGCTGGACCGATTTTGACAGGGCTTTCACTTCCAGATAGATGGTATTATAAAAGTAATTTAGGCAGATTTTACTTTAGTAAAAGTATAAGAGCTCTAAAATATACAACGTATCGCTGGTGTTATAACAAACGAAGGTAGTGATCATGTGACAAACTTTCAGTTCACGTGATTTTTAAACATATAGCTTAAAAATTATACCTTAATATAACATGAATGCCCACAGCGAGACTCGAACCCGTGACCGCTGGCACATCAAGTAGGGTCACAAACTGAGTCAACCGTATATTATAAGACTATGCCGACTGAAGTACAGAATTAATGCCGATTAAAATTAAAAACTGATGAGTGTTGAAAAGAAAAAAGAAAAGCGCTGAAAAGCTCTCATTATTTAAAAACCATCACTCTCCTAATCAATCAATAGAAAGGCCACACTAAAAATAAAATAGAAATCTACGTAACTGCTTTTTCAAGCGGGTTTTGTTTTGCGGAACGTCAAAATAAATATCACATTTCGTTTGTTCGGTCGTTGGAAAAACTATTAGAGTCCAACAATTTGTAATACTAACCCAGAATGGATAAAAAATATATAAAATATTACTTACTTGTTGGATATTTACTAAAAAATGTACAAAAATTCACTAAAAACATATCTGTGCGTATATTTGAGTCTTGGATAAATTAATCTATACTTAATATTATAAAGCTGAAGAGTTTGTTTGTTTGGTTGGTTGAAAGCGCTACTCTCTGGAACTATTGGTCCGAATTGAAAAATACTTTTTGTGTTGGTTAGTTTGTTTATTGAGAAAGGCTATAGGCTATTTTACATTACGCTACGATCAATAGGAGCCGATCATCAATGGAAAATGTTGCAAAAGGTTGGTAGGTACAGTCCTCGTGCCTTAAGCTCAGCTTTACATTTGTGTGCGTGCAATGTACGGATAGGTACAGCTGAAGACGTAGCGCGTTAAGCTCGGTTTAAACCAGTTTTAACTGGTTTTTGATGTGCGGCTATTGGCTTTTAGTTATCACTCACACAAATGCAAAGCTGAGCTTATGTCTCGAGAACTGAACCATATCGCAACTCAGAAAGAATTCAGTTTTCGGTCATTAAAACGCGTGCGAAGCCGCGGTAAATACTATTTTATTATAAAGACTGCGTGCAGAGGATACTCGTAATTATTGAAGCTTGAAATGCGTTAGAAGTTGTATACTTTTAATACGAGGGGTATCAGGCCATAGTCTACTACGTTGGCCTAGTGAAGACTGGCAGACTGCGCATGTTTTTTTGAGAACTTGCTAGGTCCTCTCAGACATTCAGGTTTCCTCACGATGCTTTACTGCTCCGTAAGACAAGCGGTAATCATGTAAGAAACTTAAAAAAAGAATTTCAATTAGTTAATTTTGAAAACTCCATTACATTTTCGGATAATAATTAGGAATACATTTTTTATGAGCAAACCTAGTAGGTATAGGTTTATAGGTACCTCCTGCATATATGACAGGTGCTATTGTAGAACTCCCTGGCCAAAGAATTACCTATTGAGTGTTTCTTCGTGGGCACTTAAACAATGTACCAAACTATTAATACTAAAGGAAACCTCCCATGAATAATAATAAAAATTAAAAACCCTAAAAAAATAAACTATTAAACTTTCCATGAAATGACTACGTTATGATACTTTTTCGTCTAGGTCTAAACAAGTCCACTGCTGGGCATAGGCCTCCCTCAAAGATTTCCACGACAATTGGTTGTGAATCCACGCTTCGCCTTACATTACGCAGCAGTCACTCAAGAACTGTTAGTTCCAATCGAGCATTATTTCTGTTAGCGATATGCCCCCCCACTGTCACTAAAGTTTCGATATTCGGTGAGATATTTTAATTTATATAATACTTATTTTATAATTCTAACTGCATCGGTGGTGTAGTGGCCAGCATGTACGGTCGTACATCGAGAGGTCCTGGGTTCGAGTCCTGGGTCAAATTATTAAGTATTTCTATTTAGTAAGCCTCAGTAACAGCCCGGAGTTGAGAAGTTGGCGGTGAGTCACCCCCGTGCCTCGGAGAGCACGTAAAGCCGTCGGTCCTGCGCCTTAACTCTCACTGGTCATGTCGAACAGTCGTCCCACCGGAGTATGAGAGTGATAGGAATAGAGAGTGCACTTACGTCTGCGCGAACACGCGCTGCACTATAATATAGCCAGTCTCAATGACATTGGCCGGTAAAAACGGTCGGAGAATATCATTATAATTCTTTCCAACTTCATTAAAGATAATAAAGTGTAATGTTTGATGTGAATAATAAATAATATTGGAATTTATCTAGGCTCTTGAGTCTAGAGCTAAAGATCATCCATTTTCTAAATGCGAAAGTTTTTCAAGATGTTTGCTACTGAACTAATCTGGATGTAATTTGGCACAGAGATAGATTATAGTATGGAATAGCATGAAGGTTCCTTTTTATCCCAGAAAAATCAACGTCTTCAATGGGACAAGATTTGTTTATATTCACTTGACATCAACTTAAGTGAAGTAGGCGAAGTAGAAGGATAATATCTAAATCAATAATTAAAAACTTAATGCATTTGCAAATTTAATTTATTCATTAATTACACTTACATCAAATTTTAAATGTAAAAAAATAACCAAAAATTCGAATACTAATAGACAAAAATATCTATTACAGAGAGAAGACATAGATTATACAATGCATTAACCATAAACACAATCATTATTTCCAGAGACACAATTTGCTTAAAATCACGTTCGAGTAAAGGTCTAGCAACAAATTTCCTCTTTATATATGACTTCTAGTTATTTATTAATGAATACTCCTTACTCTATGTCTTTAGGAAACCAAATCCATTGCAATAATAACCACTTTTGATATTTATCAAAGTTTTCATTGTGATGTGAATGATATCGATTAAACATCGAATCACCATTAAAAATTAAATTAAATCCTTCTAGTAAATCATATACTATTACATATAAGCGTGAAATTATGTTTATTCGTCTTTCTTCTTCTTCTTCTTCAGACGTGAACGTCGAAATAGCGAAATATTGGCGTGATTTTTTGGCTGGAGAGTAAAATAGATCATTTTTTATCAGGGGAAAATATCTCATTCCCACGGGAAACCTTCTCATTTCCATGGTAAAACAAGTTAAGCAATCCACAACTCATCTCTCGTCAACTACATTACAATTTAATTACACAAATTTATATTGCAAAAACATTATAACGTCCGTACAATGTTATACGTACGAATTTCGTTAAACATCAAAAGTGGTTTTAACACATATCTAATATAAGCTCTATAACTATACACTTAGAGTTCATATTTATTAGATAAATCCGTCATTTCAGTGTCGCTTAGGTTTTCCTCTGCTTTGCAATACGCCAAGAGGTTGCTTATTACTGAAAAATAAAAAAATAAATATTTTTATATATATTTTAATAAAATAAAAATACTACTTACTTAAATAATAATATACTATCCTTACAACATTTTAGCTAACGCGCCATCTATAATCTACAATTAGAAATACAGCGCCATCTACCGAATATCTGTGCAATTTAGATGCCAAACTGCCATCTATTAGGATTTTATAGAACTAACCGATAAATACACACTAAAGTCGTATAACAAACATTTAATTTGCTATCTCCCAAGTTAGACCAAATTACAGATGCTTACAAAATTTGATAAAAATTGGTTCAGTAGTTTCGGAGTTTTTCGTGAATATACATCGTGACACGAATTTTTTTATACATAGATAATGGTTTTAGACTTCGACTTATCGACTTAGTCAGTGTAAAATAAACATTAATTATCATATTCTAATATGACCTATATATCTGACCGCTAAGTCTTCTATTTTCGATCAAATAATTGAAGTGGTGTGCGAATGAAGGTGTTATTTCTAAGTTTCTTTGGTTATATACAGTCCTCTCCTTAAGCTCAGCTTTGCATTTGTGTGCGTGCAGTGTACGGATAGGCACGACTGAAGGAGTAGCGCGTTGCGAGTGGTTTAAACCCGTTTTAACTGGTTTTTGATGCGCAGCTATTGGCTTTTAGCTATCACTCACACAAATGCAAAGCTGAGCTTAAGTCTTGAGAACTGTACATATACGTCTTAGTATTATGTATAAATAGTTATAAATCTTAAAACCGACATATTTATGACTATTAGTTCACTTTACGCCACCTGACAGCCATTTTATTTTATACATTCCACAAACTAACTCAATTTCTTTGAAATTACAAATTTCCAACATACATACACATCTTCAATTGTTATAATTTAAATAAATTCTATTTAAAATAAAAGAGAAAGCAATAGACAATCAAACAAACACACGCACAAAAAACGGTCTACTCACACTTCTTATCCTCCGCTGTAAGGAACATTGCAAGTGTTGAGAACCGTCGGACCTTGGACAGACCCTTGAGGTACGCCGTGACAGTTCTGTTGCGAAACTTATCTTTGTTATTGTGTAAGGTCGCTATAACCTCTGAGAGGACATCACTTTCCAATGCATTCTCGAATATCGATGGTAGTCTCATGGGATTTATTGTCTGTGGACATTTTTTTAATATAAAAATCACATGTATAAATAAATACATAGATAGATAGATGGATGGATGGATAGATAGATAGATAGATAGATAGATAGATAGATAGATAGATAGATAGATAGATAGATAGATTACACAGTGTCATCTAGTTCTGTTGTAAGCTACGAGGCTTGTGTTACGGTTACCAGATAGTTGATAACACAACACATATACCTAACAATAATAAATCTATATTATAAATATTAACATACATGACTGAAGTAAAAACATTAGTGCTCAACAAATGAATGTTCCAAGCGGGACTCAAACCCGCGACCGCTGGCATAACAAGTAAGGTATCTAAAACGAATCTGAACCAAATTTTACATTTAATTTTTATTCAGAAATTAATACAAATGATTCTTATGATATAAAAATAGTCTTTTGGCAACAGTCATTACTATAAGAGTATACAGTGTCGCAATTTATTATATTTTTTGTTTGCCTGTGACTACATCACTAGACAAATTTTTATCTTTATTTTTTATTTATTTATTTATTTTATTTATTTACCACACAAAAGAAAGAGAAAAATACATAAATATAAAAATGAAGCGGAGACATTGTGTAAAACGGATGACTTATCTCTTTAACAGATTTCTTCCAGAAACCCTTGAGTGTGAGAAGGACATAGTAATCAAGATAAAGGTGCAGTGTTGGTACAAACTACAAACGTACATGTACGTCATATATACATACATACATACGCATACATACATACATACACATAACGTACATACATACATGCCTACATACATACATAGGTATATACAGACAAACAAACTCACATAGTATACAAAATATAATAAGAAAATTATATGACCCAGTTTTTCTTTTTTTTGAAATGAAACTTCTTTATCGACGTATGGGAGAAATTTTGTAGCAATGTAAAAATACAACAAGAGCAATGATATTATAATAAGAACAATGATAAAATAAATTACTCATTAATTGTATACATGTCTATAATAATAAAATAGCTTTAATTTAATACGGAAAAAAATGTTTTTCTTAAGGTTAAACCTTATCTACCCCATTTTAGTGAAGTTGCAAATAGTAGAAAAATGATATTATGTCGTAAAGAAGTTTCACTTCTTACCTGTGTACTCTGGTACACACATATTTTTTTGAACACATTATTTCAGTAAGTTTTTTTATAAAGCATGTATAATTCGCGTCATGTAAAAAGAACGCTGGCTGTCAAGTTGCGCAGAAGCGATTTATCGGCCAATTTGGTGGTAAGACGCGGGGCGCGGGACGTCAAGGCACGCACCGCATGCTTTCCGGCTCGCTATTGGTTTGTCAGTTCAAAATACCATCGTGTACATAAAAGTTATTAATTACGAAATGGTTTTATATAAAAAATATAGAAAAATATTTTTGACGTATATTGTTTTATGAAGAGAGAGTCTGTTAATAATGCAGTTAGAATATATATTAACCGAATTAATTTATTGTTTTGTAATTAGATTAAACATTCTTCATTGAATCTAACATATTTTATGAATTAATAGAATTCTATTTAATAACGTTCTATCTAATATGTTTCAACGTACCTAACAATGACCAATATACGTCGCGAGCGAAAGGCTAGTTCAAAAATAAAAGAATAGACTTAGTAATTTCGTGTGCGAATATACCCATGCGCAAACACCCCCCCCCCCCCCCACCACTTTCCTCCAGCGTTCTTTTTACGTGACGCAAACTGTATCTACCTATACATTAATTTAATCATTGTACTTTCTTTATAAGCTAATCATGATTATGGGAAGTCACTGTCACTCGACACATTACTAACGCTAGTTCGAGAGACAGGGATTACAAGTAATATATTGTAACAACATTTTTGAATAAAGAAACTATTATTATTATTATTAAAAAAACAAACAAACCAACGAACAAACAAACATTCTCTCACCCCAAACGCATATCGACTGTGAACTGGCAACCGGTCCTAATCTCAATTTTGACAACTTTACAGGATGAAGAAAAAACTTGTTTGAATCATTGATATAGCATCTAGTAAATTAAAAAAAATACGTTGTTTTTAAATATTTTTATTGCACTTGTTATTAAAAAGAAAACTAGCATTAAAATATGCTTCCTTCTAATATAAAAACGAGATAGGACAATATAAATCAACTTGGAACAAAAATTGAGATAGGACCGGTTGCCAGTTCACAGTCTAGGATTCTTTTTAGTGCAGAAAATATTTCATTTCTGAGAAATTATACTACCCGTTAAAACGTATCTAGGGAAAAGTGAAAATGCATTAAAAGCACATTACTTACACTTATATAATCACTTCGAGCATTTTCATTCCCTTTGAGATATTTCCAATCGTGCATAAACTGTACACTATTCATCGGTGGCATCATATTGTAGTTATTCATATTCACCACTCCCGTTTCATATGGCATTTCATAGTTTTTATAATCATCATTATCGTTATTATTAGTATCGTTATAGTTCTTCAATTCTAATAATCTCAATCGTTGTTTTTCTAATAATGTTCTGCCTAACGGGATTTCTTGTATCGTTACATGTTTTAGCGCTCTCTGTAACATAATGATTAAATAAATAAATATGTTGGGACATTTTTACAACAGCGCCATCTAGTTCCGTGGTAAGCTACGAGGCTTGTGTTACGGATACCAGATAGTTGATATACTACATATTATATAACTTTAAATAAATACATATTATAAATATGAATACCCATGACTAGAGTACAAACATCCGAGTTTAACAAATTATACCACTGTCATCTTAAATAAATCTAATTTAATTTTGACACAAAAAAAACGTTAATTTTTTAAGCTATGTTAAAAAAACATTACCTTAGATCTTAAATGTGGAGGTTTCTTCACGGGCTTTATAATAGTTATATTTTCGTTGACACCATTTTTCCACTTCTCGAAGGGACTCATTTCTTTTTTGAGCTCATCTTGTTTTTGTATGATCTTTGGCTGGCTTTTTGGTTCAGACGTTATGGTTTTAGACTCCATTATTGGTGTGGTGGATGGTGAAGACTTTGATTTAGACTGTGAAAAATAATATTTGTATTATTATTCATTATAATTAACTAGCAATACGCGCGGCTTCACCCGTTCATTTTTTTAATTGCTACTAAACTTCATTCGATCACTCGCTGGGTTGAAAATTCTCTAAAATTACTCCAGCTTTAATATACTCCTGAGCCGCGCGGCTACCTATTTCATATATTATGTGCGGCGTGCACTCCTCCTCCTCTCCTGTTATTGTAGTTTTAGTAGGGATACTTATTTTTTTCTTGCAATTAAAATAGCCTATATTAATCAGTGATAATGTAGCATTCAAATGGTGAAAGAATTTTTAAAATAGGTCCAGTACTTTTTGAGCCAATTCGTTACAAACATACTTACATACAAACCTTTCCTCTTTATAATATTAGTATAGATAACGTAAAATATATGGCATTTTAAAATTTTCGCTGTTTTGTTACTGATTTTGGAAACTGCTTGACGTATAAAGATTTGACAGGGAGGCAATTTATAGTAGACGTCAATTAAGAACGGATTTCGCGACAGGGCCGGATTAAGGAAGTCTAAGAACTCTCGTACGTTAGTATGAAACTCACTAATCTTTTGTGCTACAACTTTAAATTTTGCAGGGAGGTATTCAATAGTTAGTAAACGTCCGCTGAGAACAAATATTTGGACAGGACCGGATTAAGGAGGTCTATCAAACCCTAGCGCTAGTAAGCTATACGAGCAAAACCGTCGCAAAGCGCTAGTAAAACATAATGCTTACTCCTTTAGTCCCCATCCTAGCCCTAATGGCATCTAGTTGCTTCCTTGCAGCTGCATTATGGGGTTCTATTTTCAACACTTGTAACAGATCGTTTGAGGCCGCTCGAAGGGAACCTAGACGTTCTCTCGCAGTTGCCCTCCTTTGATACGCCTTTACATATGTTGGGTCTAGACGTATTGCTTCCGTACAGTCTGTATCTGTTTGGTGGAGGCTGAAAGGAATTGTAAATAGAAGTGTATGTATATTGGTCCTTTATATGTTTTAAGTCTTTGGTACAATTATGATTAAACTCTAGTCTGGTAGATAATAGAAAAAACTTGTCCAAAAAGTTTACAGAAAGGGTTTAAACAAGGTGCTTTTTATCATTCAGAGCCACCATATCTAAATTTCCATGTAGTATAGACCAAAAACCTTAATAAGAAGGTTATAAGATTAACAAATAATAATTAAACAATCGGTATATATGCAGGACACAGCACAGGTATGTATTTAAGAACTGGACGTAAAGCGAAGAAAAATGTGTATCATGCCAGTTGCTCCTGGTACTTTACAAAACAAAAATCCTAAAAGATCTTATTTATAACTAGACTTCCCGCGACTTTGCGCGCGTTTTAAAGGCTGGAAACAAAATACCTCCCGTTTTTGCAACATTTTTCATTGATGCTCCGCTCCTATTGGTCGTAGCGTGATGTAATATAGCCTATAGCCTTCCTCGATAACCGGACTATCTAACACAAAAAGAATTTTTCAAATCCGACCAGTAGTTCCTGAGATTAAGGCGTTCAACCAAACAAACAAACAAACTCTTCAGCTTTATTATATTAAGTATAGATCTACATACCTATCCTTCTTAAGATAACACAGCCCTCTATTAGCATAGTATATCGCGTCATCTTTCACCAACTCAATTGCCCGATTGTAGCATGATATTGCCTCATCCCACTTCCCTTGCTTCACAAAAGTGTTACCCTGCAAAATTAAAACATATCACTACATAGTATAAAACAAAGTCGCTTTCTCTGTCCCTATATCCCTATGTATGCTTAAATCTTTAAAACTACACAACGGATTTTGATGCGGTTTTTTTAATATATAGTGATTCAAGAGGAAGGTTTATATGCATAACTAGCAGATCCCGAGGCTTTGCCTGTGCTAAATCTAGGGAAGAGCACGAACAAAGCGCGGGCGAGTCGCTAATTTAATACTAAAATAAATTGCCAGCAAAGCCGTAGGTTCCGCTAGTAAATGTATACAAAAATTTGACAAATTATGTATTTACTATATATAAAACCTTCCCCCAAAAAACCAGTCATTGATGAAAACACCATGAAAATCAGTGCAGTACCTAGTTTTTAGGTTTATTGCAAACAGACAGACAGACGCGGTGGAGGAGTTTATTTTATAATATGTAGTGATGTACATATTTACCTGTAACCTACATCTTGATTATTTTTTTGATGATAGCTTAATATCCAGTTAAACTAAAAGAATACTTTTTACGTCCTAAATTTATAGGAAATTTTTTTTAAGAATTTTAATCAACAACAACATTGTTCTCTAATTCGGATATCTAAGCCAAATAAATTATATGCAACTCTATAGGTACTAATGTACCTAACAATAAAAATACACACTCTTTAATATTATATTATTAATGAAAA
Organism: Boloria selene; assembly: GCA_905231865.2. Lineage (NCBI taxonomy): Eukaryota > Metazoa > Arthropoda > Insecta > Lepidoptera > Nymphalidae > Boloria > Boloria selene. The sequence continues at coordinate 1,845,365 of HG993149.1, forward strand.
ATAATTATTAATTGTCAAATTATGGATTAATAATTGTAACTTATAAAATTAGTGATTAATAAACAAAATTCAAAGTGAGTCAGTTTTAAGTAATGCAAGAATTGAATGATTAAAAAACTGTATTAACCGTTTATGGTAATTCTATTTATAAAATTTTTTACTCGGTAGTAATTGCTGCCCCAACGGTCACAGGTTCAAGTCCAGTTGGGGCAAACATTTTTGTGATGAGCATGAATATTTTTCCAGTCTTCGATGCATATATTTAAAATACATACTATGTATTTACGTTATGTATATGTAGTGTCCCAATATGTTTATTTATTTTATTTATCCAAAAAATTTCGCAAAAGCATTAGTTTAATATAACTTTTAATCCAAAAAACAAAGTTGCTTAAAAATAAAAAGACTATAAAATATCTTAGTAAACTGTAGACATCTGAAGTTCAGTATGTAGTACAACTTGATGCTTTGATTACTCAACCCTAGTTGCTAAGACAAAAGAATGAGAATAAGAAAATTAATAAATTTAATAAAACAATATAATAATAACTAAATAAAAATCATATTTGTAATATGCACAGGACAATCTTAAGTTTTTTTAAGAAAAGAGAACACATAATAGCAAGATATCTCTAAAATCCAAAAAAGTTATCAAAAAGGTTGCAAAACTAACATCTATGAATTCAAACAAGTTTCATAATCGAACATCACATCTGCTTATAGTCAGGAAGACTGATCGCAGGATTAAACCAGAAAAAAAAAAAAAAGTTTCTAGGTATTAAAAAATGTAAAATAATATAACCACTTGCTTCTAGCTGTGGGACACACATGTAAACTGATGCAATAATTTTTAAAAGGATTATTCCATCTATCTATTAAAGATATCAGACTTTAGTAAGAATTCTCGCCCTGTTAAATAGAAAATAGATATTTTTCTCACTATGGCATAAAAATCATTGCTATATTCTACAAATACCGGTGACATTGCAGTAGTACCACTACCCCATTAGCATTGCATGTAAATTGTATATATGTCCATACCCTTTCTTTTTCATACTGAGCTTCCTCTCGCAACTTATCCGACTTCACCTGTTGACTTTTTTTACTGTCAAGGGACACTGGGCCCAGGTCTGCCATATCTACTTCTTCGCATGCTTTGTCCTATAACAGTACATTACATTATGGTAGAATTTCTTTTAGATATATTTTAATTTTTTTCTACTATACAATTTATTGACTATTAGAGCTTATTAATAGTATTACTATAAAAGTTTAAGAGACTTATAACAATCATATAAATTTCGTTTCATTTCAATAACAGTGATCAATAGAGACTACAGACACTTATATAGCAACAGGCTGTTGAATTATTGATCTAGACATGCATATTACATTTTTAACAAAAAAAAAGAATAAAATTTAATACTAGCTATTGTAGATATAAATAGCTTAAATTTTAAAATGTTTCTTAAATTTAAAAGAGATCGCCTCTTCATTTACATGTTCTGGAACAACACATACCACATCAAATTTTTCCCAAGCACTGTAATCAGAAGATGTTATTCGTTTCTCTTGCTTTTTCTTGTTTTGAACTGGTCTTTCTTTCCTCTTGCTCCTCACTGGTGGAAGTTCCTATCCCCAAAAGGTCTCAATATTAATATTCCGTAAATCTTCTAATAACGCCGCGAGGCAATAGAATAACAAAAGTAAAGCGCCGACACCGCTATGAAATAACATTAGCGATACAGATAATACTAAATACATATTGTTATACGTAATACGAGTTATACGACACTAAAAAAACACCACTGCTACTTGTTAGTACACTAAGTTGTTAATGTTATTTGGGTTTAAACCTGCTCAAATTCACCGTTAAGCGCGGCCTCTTTACGTTTCATTTCAATTTCCCAGTTTTGTAAATCAGTTAGATACGTTTGCAAAGTCTTCACATTTTCGCGAGCTTGCTTTTGTATCTCGAAAGCTTTGTCCATTTTATAAGCACGAAAAAAAAAGATTTTACCTGTAAAATCGATAGTAAGCGGTTGTCAACCTCAAGTGTTTCACGTTGTCATGGCGCCTATGCGTTCGGAAATTTATTTAATTATAGAAAATAAATTTATTTTTTGAATAATATTTACTAATAATTAAATTAAAATATATGTTACAGCGAAATGATATAAAACTTTATTTATAATTTTCTTATACTTTTTTTTCTTGGAATATAAATTTCGTTCATTGCCTCATATACAGATGTCGCTAGGTATTGAAATTTGAAATGAAAAAGAACATTTATAATAATTAATTATACTAATTGCCATCTGGTGAAATATTATCAAATATTATAATAAATGAATATAATTACCTACTTTTGTATCAGTCGTATTATAGAGTTCACAAACGAAGTATTACGCAAAATATTTAAAAGTGAACCGACATCAATCATTCTGTAAGTTAAAAGGCTTTCGTTTAAAACTTTATTCAGTAATCTAGACTTTTACTATACAACCTACACGAGGATTAACAAATCTTTTGTACTTTAATTTTATGGTATTTTATTTAATATGTAGGTAGGTAGATAAAATATTTCTAGCTTAATTTATATCTCTTATGTAGGTAGTTTTGTATTACATACCTACTTAATTTGTATCTCACAATTCAATATATAATTGAACCACAGATTACTAAATAGTTAATTGAACTAGGTACCTATTTGCATGTAAATTTTTTAACCTATGTGTTTTTCAATAAAAAAAATCTTCTAAGTTTAACGATTTTACGTCCAGGTCCCAGGAAACTACGAAGTAGTTCCATTGTAGGCTACTGTTCCTACTACGCTTATTACCAGTTAACACATATAATATAACTCTAAATACATAGGTATCCGTATAAGTATAATCACAGAAAAGATGTTCTTTTTTACCTGTTCCGTGGGTATAATCTTATAATTAACATTATGTACGAATGACTGAAGTAAAAAATATCATACTCATCAGATAAATTAATTTCTCAGCCGGACTCGTACCCGCATTATTAACACAGCAAGTACCTACATAAAAAAAATAAAAATCATATTTAGATATTTACTTATTTTTACCTTCACATGTCCACTCAATCAAATCTTTTCTTGATTAGTGTCCTTACCGTTGACTATAAGAGTTGATGAGCTTTTTTATAATAATAATTAGCGAGTCGTTGGGTTCGTGATGATGTAGAGGATCTACAAGTTATATACTAAAACCTTCCTAGAGAACCACTATCAATTGGTGAAAACAGCACGAAAGTCGGTGCTGAAGTTTTTGAGTTTATCGCGAACAGACAGACAGACAGACATGACGGAGCACTTTGTTTTATAATATGTAGTAACGATCGATCGTAAGTCTAACGAAATATTATAAAATTTAAAGTTAGATAGAACGACAGTGCATCTAGACGATTTAGTTGCACGACTCTAGAAATACCGTAATATAAAACTAGCAAAAGTTGAGCTTTGTAAATAATGTACATTTTGTTAATGGTTATAAAATTATATTTTTTTGACAAATAACACATCTAAATATAAAGTTAAATTACTATGTTAAAGCACAAACCTATAGGCGTAATAGTTTTTCAGTAAATTGTGCAAAATGTTCAGGTTGTGGGAATATAGTGTTATGACTCGCTTCGCTCACCCTAATCTAAACTAATATTATAAAGCTGTAGAGTTTGTTTGTTTGCTTGTTTGTTTGGTTGGTTGAACGCGCTAATCTCAGCAACTACTACTGGTCCGAATTGAAAAATTCTTTTTGTGTTGGATAGTCCATTTATCGAGGAAGGCTGTAGGCTATATTCCATCACGCTACGACCAGGAGGAACGGAGCTTCAATGAAAAATATTGCAAAAACGAGAGAACAAAACTTTATTACTTTTGTCTAATACACCACATACAATATAAGCAAAGTTGTAGGAAAAGTTATAGTCTATTTCTTAAATTTTCGAGAATATTTTACATAATTTTTATATAGAACTAAGTATCTTATTTAAAGATCAGTCTCTCCGGGACTATTATTTTTGTACGTAAAGCCGTCGGTCCCGCGCCTTAGCTCTCATTGGTCGTGTCGAGTAGTCGTCCCACCGGAGTATGAGAGTGATAGGAATAGAGAGTGCACTTGTGTCTGAAAAACTTGTGTCTAAAAATACGTTATTGAATAAAGCTTATTACACTATAGTGGAATACCTGGTAGATGTAAATGTGTGGGATTAGTGACTTGTTGTGTCTCACGTAGGATAAATAGATAAATTGTAATACAATATTGTTACCAAATATTTTTTTGAAAAGAGCAACTGTTGGGTTTCTCGCCGGTTCTCCTCAGCAGAACAGCTTTCCGAGCCGGTGGTAGTTTACTCACAGACTTACAGACTGACTTTTAATTTTGATAATGTAAAAATGACGATTCAAAAGAGCTTGTAAAAGTCTATTTGAATAAAGAATATTTTGATTTGATTTGATTTGAGTGCACTATAATATCTCCTGTGCTGTGTCCTGGTCGGAGAACATTATTATTATTATTATTATATTACAATCAATCCGTCGAAAAATCCGTAAAGATAGCTTTTAAGAGTATTAATCATACGATCACTTATAAACTTAAAGATGACCATTTATGACTATTATAGGTACACACCACTCAATTCACGGCCTCGGTATAATAGATCGATTTCTCTGATCGATCACGAACTCATCTCAGCTTTGTTAATTGTAGTCATTTTGAATAAAAATAGTGTATTTGCTTAATACTGGGCGGATCATAACACTGTTGATTATTTCGACATGTCTGTCTGTTTACTAGCGATTTATCCAGACTTTGCTTACAAAATGGCACATGTTTGGCTCAATTTTAAGTTATCTTACTCGTTGTGCGGTCGCGTGTTTGAGTCCCGCTAGAGCATTCATTTGTTGAGCACGAATGTTTGTACTCCAGTCATGAGTGTTTATATTTGTAATATGTATGTATTTAAAGTTACATATGTGTAGTATATTAACTATCTGGTATCCGTAACACTAGCCTCATAGCTTACCACGGAACTAGATAGCGCTGTACGTAATAATATCCCAACATACATAGTATAAAACAGTATCTATCTACCTCTGTTACTTCTCCTAAACCTCGTATAGGATTTTGATACGATTTTCATTAATAAAAAATAATCTAAGAAGGTTATGTATATAATTGGAATTTGGAATATACTATTTCGTACAAAATGACCTGTAACTTAATACTTTCTTAAATTTACGCGAATATTTGACATTATAAATGAAAGTATCATTTCGGACTTTGTCATGGATTTATTTTAATTTTTGGTTCCGACGTTTCGAATGCTTTTTGTGACCATGTTTGCTGTAAGTAAAGCATTCGAAACGTCGGGAATCAAAAATTAAAATAAATCCGCGACAAAATCCGAAAAAATAGTTTCATTTATAAAGACCTGTAACCTATAAGACTTAAAGCTACAAAATCAGTGACAATATAAAGAAAAATAGAATAATTATAATTTTCAAAGCATGTAGTTAAGTTTTAATAGATGGATAGATAGGAGTTACCCAGAAACTGATATTCAAAATAAGATCAACCTACTTAATAAAGCACGTACATTAAGTAAAAAATAAGCTCTTATTAAAGTTTCATCATGCGACATGTTAACGAGGGCTTTGGAAATTCGTTCCATTTAATTATAATTTTACTATGTATATCAAATTGCGAATATTTTTGCAATCTTAACGACGTATATTAGGTATAGTATTTTAAAACTATTAGATATTATACCTTGTGGCTTGAAAATAGGCCCACATTAAGATAAACTTTAAACGATGATGATCGCAATTATAAAAAAAATACAAATTAACGAGATTAGTGAGTCATACTTGCGTGTAACGTTGAATGCCAATAAATAGCATGATGAATCAATTATATCAATAAAATCATAGCTAAATATGGCATTGGCTAATCAGTATTTTTTTTAAATAGCGATGTATGTACATAAAATAAACCGCAACTGACGGACTGTTCTGTCAACGCATGGATTGGGTAAAATTATGTCACATAATGTGTAGTTATTAAAACAAAAAACGGACTTTTTAAAAATTCAACCCCTCTTAATAAGTAAAACTGAGATTCTACATTCTTTAAAATGATTCAAAAATTATTTTTGTGGGTAATATGGTAAATACTCGTAGACTAAGAATCAAACTAGTAGTCAGCCAAGTTGCGGACAAAAGCTATTCTAATCAATCATGAATAACAGAATAATAAATTAAAACTTAAGAAGAAAATCTCTTCCCCCATAGAAATTATTTTTTAAATATTATCACATCTCTCTCTCTCTGAGTCGGTCCCTCATATCTGAGGATCGTGGTCAGCATTAAGGTTGCATCTGGAGCGGATGATCTGCCTCCATCGGTTACTGTCCAGCGCGTCTCTTACAACCGCATAGAAATGTGTGGACGACAAATTTTTCACCTGATCGGTCCATCTTGTTGGTGAGCGACCGCTTGATCTTTTGCCTTCGGTGTTTCCAATCACAATTAATTTCTCCAAATTTCCGTCGCCTCTGCGCACGGTGTGGCCAAAATATGACAGAATGCGTTGTTGACATATTGTAGACAAGCGAGTTTTTATACGGAGTTGGGCAAGGATCGATACGTTGGTACGTTTTGCAGTCCAAGATATTCTCAGCATTCGTCTCCAGCACCACATTTCGAATGCATCTATTCTATTATCACATACACAACATAAAATATGCGTTCTCTATGCATTATCATATGTGTTATTATAACAAACTAGTATTACAGGGGTATCACGAGCTTACACGTTAAAGCCCTTTAATCAAGAGAGGCCGACACCTGAGGCATCGCTTTACGCATTAGAAGTGTCATTACTCAAATAAAACGTTAAGTCGTTTCAACACTAAATAATAATAGTAATGAACAATTCGAGGAAAATAACGCACTGCCATTTTGAGTAACTCACATACTACATACACATACTATGCTCGAAAATAGGTAGAGAAAAATAATATTACATCAGGGTATCAAAATATTGTATCTATACTAATATTATAAAGCTGAAGAGTTTGTTTGTTTGTTTGGTCGATCGCGCTAATCTCAGGTACTACTGGTCCGAATTGAAATATTCTTTTTGTGTTGGATAGTCCGTTAATCGAGGAAGGTTATAGGCTATATTACGTCACGCTGCAACCAATATGAGCGGAGCATCAATAAAACATGTTGCAAAAACGGGAGGTATAAAGGCTAATCCTTCATAAAAGGCATGTAATTTTGCCTTATGATCCTCTATAATGCGAGCCCATTGGTTTGTTTGTTGGTTGGTTTGTTTAAACTTGCTAAGATCTATCTAAAATTCAGGTTTCTTTAAGATGTTTTTTCCCAGAGTAACTCAAACCCTAGTGATGACAAAATGATTAGGTTCCATATGAGAATATCAGAAAAATCGCGAGATTTAAAATAAAATATGCTGGGACATTGTTCGACACAGCGCCATCTGGTTCCCTGGTAAGCTACGAAGCTTGTGTTACGGATACCAGTTAGTTGATATACTCATACATAACTATAAATACATACATATTATAAATATAAGCACCCATGATTGGAACACATCAAATGAACGAGTCCAGCGGGACTCGAACCCGTAAGTCCTAGGGTCACTACAAATTGCGCCGAACGTGTCGTAAAATCTGTTAGTACTAGATTTTGAACAAGCGAGCACACCCTAAACCGAACCTATCCTACTAAAGCTTAGCACCTATTAACGCAATAAAAAGGCGTTAAAGCTTACTGTGGTCCCACTATTACGGAAGTCGATCTCGACAAGGTCAGTTACCTATGACCTGACATTGAGTACATGATAAGCCACGCTGTTGCGTGATTTAGTGTTACCTTCTTACCTTAAACTGAATATATTTTATTATCTTTGACTACACGTTCGGCGCAGTTTGTAGTGACCCTACTTTCTTGCGCCAGCGGTCGCGGGTTCGAGTCCCGCCGGATGTTTGTACTCCAGTCATGGGTGTTTATATTGATAATATGTATGTATTTAAACTTATATATGTAGTTTGTCAACTATCTGGTATCCGTAACACAAGCTTCCTTCGTAGCTTACCACGCTGTGTATAATAATGTCCCAACAAATTTCATTTTCGGATTAAGTGATGATTTTTAACGTTAATAATTATTATATTAAAATTGCGTATGCTATTTCAAATAAGAAGAAACCCGCTGACAGAATCATTGCCCCATCTTTATAATGATAGACATGCGCGGACGCACTTCGTGATACCTTTTGCGTAATATTTCGGTACTATTACTTATGCTAATATAATTATTAACCTAGGGCTTCACCCTCGTTCCGTTCAGGATCATTCTCATATACGATTTTACTATTAATATAGATTTCACAGAGAAACATTTTTCTCGCAGTAAAAAGTATCATCTAAAGTCCAGTTAGCCGGAACCAACTATCATCATCATCAACTAAATTTCATCAAAATGAATCTAGGGGTTTTCTCTTGGTGCAGTCAGAGACAGACAGACAAACAAACAAAAAATATAAAAACTACAAATTTCGTATGTGTGTCGATGTTAATGGCTTTATTCATCTTTGCTCTGCAGTGGCGTATTTAAAAACGTACGTGTATAAGTAACTTAACTTTTATAGTAAAAAGTATCAAATCGGGAGAGAAAAATCCATTATTACGAGATAAGCTCAATAATTTTTGTATAGAAGCTGGGATGAACCATCTGTCACTATCTTAAGTTTTAAAAAAAACTAATATGTTGATAATTATTATAGACTAGTGGAACCCGCGGCTTTGCTCACGCTTAAGCTAAGGGATGAACCATTCAGTAGTTTTTACGTGAAAGAGTAACAAACATCCATCCATTCACACTTACAAACTTTCATATAGATTATTGATGATATTGAAAATATTTTCGAGTTATTTTGGTTATAGAAATATAATGTATCTAATAATATAACAGAAATAAGCCGTAATTTTATTTGTATCTATAATTGTAACACAAGGTTCCGTTAGAATAGATAACATTATTAATATGCTATAATTATAAATGTGTTGTCAAAGAGATAATAATCCAATACTTGTTTGTATTTAACCGTTTTAACGGTTTGAGAGACAATTAATTAGGTTCAATGACCGTTTAAGGCATAATAACCTACTGGTACAGTTTATAGTTGTTTTAAATTCGTTAACGTCCCTCATACTCCCGGTCGTGAGTTTGAATCCTACTCATTGGATTAATACATAAATATGTATTATCCATATACGAATAATCTACTTGTAATACATATAAAACTATATAATTTCAAAACAAAGCCATTAACAAGAAAATTTAATTGAATTATATTCATGATATGGGTAAATTACATTTTTCAAGTTCATGCCATGCATCAACTCTTGAACCCTAGTGAAAAACCAAAACTAACGATTTGCGGGAATCCGTCATTTTTCCAAAAAGTAACCTTTATGCTATGCTTTGTGCAAAATTTCATCAGTTCAGCCTATTTAGCGTCAAAGAATAAAATACATTTATCCATCCTCATAAACTTTCATCCAAAATTTTTTGTATATCATAAATAAGTACGATATAACGAAAAACGAAAAAATAAAATTAAGTTTTACGATGACAATTTCTACATTGTACTTACAAAGCAAGTGAATACTTTGAAAAAGAGATAGTTCTTGATTTTAACTGCAACATTTCATTAGATAATAAATAATAATAATAAATATGTTGGGACATTATTACAACAGTGCCATCTAGTTCCGTGGTAAGCTTTTCTTACGGATAAGTAACGTCCCGAACGGATAACAGATAGTTGGTATACTACATATTATATAACTTTAAATAAATACATATTATAAATATAAGCACCCATGACTGGAGTACAAACATTCGTGCTCAACTAATGAATGCCCCCAGCGGGACTCGAACCCGCGACCGCTGGCGCTGAAAGTAGGATCACTACCAACTGCGCCATACTTGTCGTCAAAATTAGAGACCTTCACATGTCTATCAGACAAAGATATTTTAAGTTCTATTCACTGCATTTGATTTCAATATTATTAAGTCCATGTACAATGAGACCTGACAATAGATAGATAGGGCTCTTATGTGGCAAGTGCTATAGTATTAAAATGAATGTATAGTTTATTAAGAGTACCAGTATTAGGTATTAGGAAATACTAACAAAAGCCTTAGGAAGCCTCACCAAAAAGGTGGAAGGTTTTAAGAGGAAAGTTTAAGTATATAATTTGTCTTGTTTATGTTTACATTTACTAGCGAAACCCGCGGCTTTACTCGTGCTAAGAGCCCGAGTAAAGCGAGGGCGAGTCGTTAGTTCTATTATGTTTTGATTCGGTGTTATTGACTTCTCTTGACCTTGCACTTTGAAGGAATTCTGATATACACCATTCCTAAGTTACCACTAACTTAGTTAAATACCGATGACTTTAGTAAAGTAAAAATAAATGGCATTGAAATTTGAAAGTTCATAAAAGCTTCGTCTAAAAAGAGAATAACATTAAATGTCAATTTAGTTACATTTATTAATATGCTATGCATAAGACATATAGGATATTTGATTTTAGTTATTACAGTTCGAAATTATAAGGATTTTTCTGTTTTTTTTCAAAGCGTAGGTTTTCTGATTTTTCGTTTTTTTTTAAGTTTTCGAATTCAATAAAATTTCGATGGATGGATTGTGTGATGGATGTTATTAACACATATCATCATCTTGTTCAATGGTAAACTACGAGGTTTGATATGAATACTTTATAAGTACTAGATTGTTGATACACTACACATATTATTATATTACTTAAATGTTAAATATATACGTACGTACGTATTATACATATGTAGTATATAATTATAATGCATCAAGCATGTACAGTTTCTAATTAAAGTGGTCTGGATTCGAGTCCCGGGTCTGGCTTAGCCCCTATTTATCTCGAAGTAATAATTAGTCTCAGTGACACTGACCTAAATCGGGAGGGAGAATTATTTAATGTTAATAATTTATTTGATTTGAACCCACATCACTCGGTTATTTAAGCGAGCGCGTTACCGCTGGGCTACCACTGTCCATGATGATGATGATGAATAAAATTTATATTTCAAACAAATGCAAAAATTTAATGTTGAGAATATATACAATAGTGAACAAAAAAATAATTTAGGAAACAAAGTTATCCGCGCGTTTCTCTGTCTGTCTGTTCGCGATAAACTCAAAAACTACTGCACCGATTTTCATGCTGTTTTCAAGAATAGAGTGTTTCTCAAGGAAGTTTTAGTATATATACTAGCGGAAACCGCGGCTTCGCTCGCGCTAAATTTCGTATAAAATATACGTACTAAACATAAAATATATGTTATACTTATGTACGTGGGCGAATGCAGCAGTTACAATTAAATAAGCTTAAAAAGCAATACAATTGACGCGTTCGTAAAAACAAGTTAAGATTGTAAAAGAATGTATAGTTCCGCCTTACTTGAAAATAAATTTTATTTATACAAGCTTCTTAATTTCGCGATATTATTACATGATATTCAATAAGGCTGTTAACAGAAAGACGATATATTTTCTCTCAGACTTTTTTTTTCACCATAAGATTTGATATAATTTAATGCACACTAAAAAAACTATGTACATGTAAATAAAATTGTAGTGTCTCCTGTCTGTTTTTAATGTCACATTACCACCTTTCACTTAATACATATGAAAATATATACGGTATTTACATCAAAAACTCTATTTTTTAAATTTTTGTCTGCCTGTCTGTTTGTTCCGGCTAATCTCTGAAACGGCTGGACCGATTTTGACAAGACATTCACTCGCAGAAAGCTAATGTTATAAGGAATAACTTAGGGTACTTTCAATTGAAGATAAAAACCGTTTAATTTATTTTATCTTATGCCCAGCGAAGCGGGCTGGATTTACTAGTATATAATAAACTAGTATGTAGTTTAAAATAAACTTTAAAAATTATGTGGTTTGAAATAGATTTAGTTAGTTGCACAGTTCGTATCAGTTCCTTATTATGATACAGAAAACCAAAGTATATTTCGCACAAATAGAATTAAAAAAGCTTTTATAAGTAAGCCTTTAAGCTCATATGTTCTAGCTTTAAGAGCTTTAATATACTTTTGAAAACAACTACTTGTGTACTGAGCCTAACTAAACTGGTATTTACACAAAAGTAAGAAGCCATACCCACGAATCTATTCTCGCAACTTGTATCTCATATTACTGGCTTTTATAGTTCGTACATTAACCATTATTGGTTTAAAAATACCTTTTTTTGCGAACTGTCTTGAGAAGGATGTTTTACTAAATTCCGATATATTAAGACTGGCGACTCGCTTCTTTTATTTTAACGGTTATAAGTATGGAATAGATATAAAATATGAATTGACATTTTTTTTTGACTTACAAAAACCCGAGAATGGCTAATTCGATTTGCCTAATTTTGATTATACTTGTAGATAAAAATAAAAAAACCAAAAAGTTTATGAATTTTTCACATAAATTTTGAGGTTATGTGAAAAAAGTGTAAATATAAAAGTTTTATATCTTTTTATCTACCCTACAACTTTACCATTTAACTTTTTCTATAACATTTTTAGTTTTGCCGGAAATCGAGAAAAACCGTTTTTTACCCTTAAAAACTCACCCCCTTCCCCTTTCCGACCTCAGATCGCCCGTAAATTATTTCTCCTTTCATTTTTATAATATTCTCCTCCTTTTCCAATCGGATTTATCCTAGATTTGTTTTGGTTTTATAAATTATCGACCCTGGTCTATAGTACAAGGAAGATAATAATAAATGTAAGAAAATTTTGCAAAAATTTATATCTACTAATTTTATAAAGAATTAAAGTTTGTATATTTGTTAAATTGTATGGGGTAATCTCGGGATCTACTGAACCGATTTTTAAAATTCTTTCACCAATAGAAAGCCACATTATTGCTGAGTGTCATAGGTTATATAGAAAACCGAAAAATAAAAAGGCTTTTACGTGGTAGTCTGTTTTGCAAAGTGAATCGGAGAAAAAACGGTCAAATGAAAGCGTTTCTTACGAACGCTGCCTTAACTATGAAAGATATATTTTTGAGTTCTAGAGAAAAGATGTGGAGCTTGAAAATGCCTACAAAAAAGTCAACGACAGCATATGTCTAACTTAAACACTCTGTACTAAAAAAGGATTATTAATATTATGCCCAACGAAGTGGGCACGGGTCAGCTAGTAATGGTATATTTTAAGTATCTAATTAGCCCGCTGATACGCATTAGATCGAAAGGAAAGTTGAAGTTAGAATCTTTTAGTAGGGTATATACGATAATTTGTAACCTATAAATTTGCATATTGAGCGAATTTAACCCATACGTAAATAAGTATGTCGGGACATTAACACAGCTAAGCTACAACAATTATTGTGTTATGAATACGACATGGTTGATACACTACACAAATAATATATAACTTTAACTACATACGAAATATCATCATCATCATCATCATCAGCCCTTTTTAACGTCCCACTGCTGGGCACGGGCCTCCCTCAGTACGAGGGGGATCAGGCCATAGTCCACCGCGCTGGCCTAGTGCGAGTTGGCGGACTTCACATGCCTTTCGAAAACTTGTTAGGTTTTCTCAGACATGCAGGTTTCCTCACAATGTTTTCCTTCACCGTAAGACAAGTGGTAATCATGATAGAAATGATTCGCACATGAAAATATCAGAGGTTTATACGAAATATAAATATAACTAAATATATAAATAAATTTAAAAAACTCCGTAACTGGAGTACAAACGTTTGTTCTAATCACACAAATGAATGCCCTCAGCAGGACTCGAACCTGATATCAAGACATCAAGCAGTCTATCCTGTGACCATGATTGCTGTAAAGCATTCGAAGTCGGGAACCAAAAGTCAAAATAAACGCGACAAAATCCGAAAAGATAGTTTCATTTATAATGTATTCTTCATTGTCAGTTATGTGGACTGTGGTCCCAGAGCTTTATACTTAAAAGCTCTATGACTAAGCTTTTAAACTTTAAATATTAAGTGCTCTTAAGATATCACGTAACTTTTAATAGAAATAATTTGTTTCCATACACACTTTTCAAATAAGACGGAACTGGCATGTTTTTACAACATGCTATTATTTTAACAAGCTTCTTTATATTTTTGAGTATAAATATTTATGGTGTATAGAATTAAATAATTAAAAATATGTTGTGCTCCTCAGTGTAAGGTTAACAATGTAAGTAATAAATAACGATTTAATCATATTGAATATCGATTGATGCTGACCCAATCGGTCTTCGGCTATTGACCTATGAATAACATTTCGAATTTTTAATTGAATACGATACAATGTATTACATTATATACTTTTATATATGTTTTCAGTTTTATTACTATTATTTTTTTCATAATATATGTTAGGACATTATTACACACAGCGCCATCTAGTTCCGTGGTTAGTTACGAAGGAAGCTTGTGTTACGGGTAGCAGATAGTTGATATACTACATATATAAGTTTAAATACATACATATTATAAGTATAAACACCCATGACTGGAGTACAATCCGAGTTTAACAAATGAATGTATCCAGCGGGACTCGAACCTGCGACCGCTGGCGCAAGAAAGTAGGGTTAGTACCTAGTGTAGGACGCGCACTACAAACTGCGCCAAACGTGTCGTCTACTACTACTATTACTATTTTTTTAATTATATTTTTAAACCAGCGAGAGACCCTCGCTCCGTACAGGTTCGTGGCGTTTTAACAATGAGTATGGATTTCTCAGAAATTACGTTTTCTTTTTTTATCTAAATTCTAACTAATATTATAAATGCGAAAGTAACTCTGTCTGTCTGTCTGTTACGCTTTCACGCCTAAACCGCTGAACCGAATTCGATGAAATTTGGTACACAGATAGAGAAGACCTTCAGAAAGGACATAGGCTACTTTTTATCCCTGTAATCCCACGGGAACGGTAACTACGTGGGTGAAACCACGGGGCGCAGCTAGTTAAATATAAATAAAATCTTTCTCGTGAATGGCACTGTCTATTGATGAAAACCATGTTAAAATCGGTTAGGTAAGTAGTTCAAAAGACCTAAGCGAACAGATGGCTTGTTGTACTCTCATAAGTCTATGGGAAATGCTTTTAAGTATACCATTATATACGGTTTCTTATGCGACGCATCGTCTTTAAAGTTACTTAGTTGATATTAATACTCATAAGAACCTTCTAAGTCCTATAGTGCGTATATTCTACTATGAGTTGATCTGCGAGGAGAGGGTCAAAGGTGAGGTCGAGATGAGTCACACCAAGACTAACGAGACTCGTCTACATAAAAAAATTAAAGACCTTAGAACAGTGACCGTGACGGAAACCCTCGAAACATCGAAAACCAACATCATAATAGGAAAAGATATTTAAGCCCGAGTAAAGCCACGGGTTCTGTTAGTTAAAAAAAACTAAAGTATAACCTCCTCCTTTTTTGATGTCGGTTAAAAAGTAGCTTAAGTCACGCCTTATAATATAAGCTATCTGCAAGTGAGTGTTTGGTCAAAATCGGTCCAGCCGTTTCAGAGATTACCCGGAACAAGCAGACAGTCGACAGACAAAAATTAATTAAATTTGTTTTTGTCATTAGTATCGTATATACTTTCGTATTTAGTGAAAAGCTATTAATTTGAAATTAAAAACAGACACTTCAATTTTATTTATATGTATAGATGTATAGACTATTGTCCCACACTCGCCCCGCTCGGGTACATCCCCACGTACATTTTACAGTTAGTATAGGTCTTTCACACGTGCTTAGGCATGAAAGATATCAACTTTTGCAACTCATTATGATGGGAAAAGTTGCCAGTAGGAGAAACGTTGGTCACAGAAAAAAGTCTTGGTTGCGCAACAGTCGAGAATGGACGGGAATCGCGAGTGCTGCCGACCTCTTTCGCCTCGCGAAATCAAGCTAGAGTATTCGAAGCTGACTGCCAACCTTCGCTAGTCGGAGAGGCACTTGAAGAAGAAGAAGATAGGTCTTTCAGAGATGTGAAATTTTCCTGCAGTAGAAAGTATATGACCCGAATAAATAACATAACCAATTTCATCACAATCTGCTTAGCATTTATCTCGTTATACGCTTACAGATAGACAAATAAACAGAAAAAAATATATAAAAACTATGGCTGAGTCTCAGTCTGTATATTGATAAAAATTACATTTTAATAAGATTTAGTTAGAACTTTATTATATGTATCACTACATAGTATAAAACAAAGTCGCTTTCTCTGTCCCTATATCCCTATGTATGCTTAAATCTTTAAAACTATGCAACGGATTTTGATGCGGTTTTTTTTAATAGATAGAGTGATTCAAGAGAAAGGTTTATATGTATAACTAGCAGATCCCGCGGCGTTGCCTGTGCTGAATCTAGGGAAGAGTCCGAGCGTAGCGAGGGCGAGTTGCAATATACATGTTAATAACAAATATTAGCAGACATTGAATAGTGTAATTCTCTAGAATTTAATGTCACGTTAGGAAATCGAACCTGTGAGCGCTAAAGCGAATATCACTACAAACTGAGCCAGACGTATATCTATAAATAAAATAAATTCAATTGAAAGAAGACAAAATCCTATCATTAGGTAATTGATTCTGTTACATCCTGCATATTTTCTATGAGGCCTAAATCGGAACTTCGACTTTGTGATATATCCCTCCATACATATGAATACGATAATAGGAAATAGAAAGTTGTACACATTTTTGACACTGGAAGCAATAGACGGATTGAAGTAATAAATGATCTGACAAAATTGAGTGGTCGCTGAATGAAAAAGCTTATTCAATTTGTACCATGTAAAGCCAAATTTGTCATGATTATTTGTTATAACTTATGCCTATGACTTTACTTACGTATTATGTAACTGATTATTTATTTTGGTGAATAAATCTATATCTATACACTACATATTATAAAACAGTTCTCCGCAGTATCTGTCTGTCTGCCTGTTCGCGATAAACTCAAAAACTACTTTTGTTTTGTTGTTTCACGAACGGATAAAGTGGTGCTCGAAAAAGGTTTTAGTATATAATTTGTGAAATATTTGTATACTAGCGACTCGCCCTCGCTTCGCTCGGGCTATTCCATAGATTTATCATGCATATAAACCTTCCTAATGAATCACTCTATCTATTAAAAAAACCGCATCAAAATCCGTTGCGTAGTTTTAAAGATTTAAGCATACATAGGGATATAGGGACAGAGAAAGCGACTTTGTTTTATACTATGTAGTGATATTTACTAGTGGAACCCGCGGCTTCGTTCGCGCTACATCAAAGGACGAACCAGAGTGTAGCGAGCGTGTCTCTAGTATGAAATATTATTAATGAAATTATAGTGCGAGAATATTTGAGATGAATTAATGATCTACAATTTATTGATTTTTAGTATTTTAAATTACTTATCTGTCTGTTTGTGCTTTAATTGCCCTTTTTTATTTAAGGAAAAATACGTACTTACAATTAAAAAAATGCAAATTTATATTATTTCATTAATTATTATACTTAACATATAAATTCTTTTCAACGGATTGATAAAACGAAATAAACAAACGAATGTTTCGTACCCTGTAAGGAAATCGAACCCTGTCTTAATTCGAAGACGGCTTAGTTATATATTTATCATGCCACATGTATATAATCTTTAATTCATACATCATCAAGAAAAGGTTACAAATGGGATTCCCCTAGATGTCCCATAAAAGTTCAGTTATAATTGGTCTTCTTCATATTCGCTTAAAATAGCATTTTCTACTGGCATAGCAATAAATTTGTCTTAAAAGCTTGAATTAAAAATAGTGCATGCAACTTTAGTGCAGAGGCAGTGTTAAAATCAAACTTTAACAAGATGCAACTAAACTTAAAATGTATGCGAATGGATTTCTAAAGGAACATTTCATATTAGGACTTTAGTTTATTATCTCTATACTTATATTATGTACAAATAGTCAGTTTCTTATCTTAATCTACCTTGTTTGTCAACAATTTTTTTTTTGATGTTTCGTAGCCACGAGTTTCACCATCGCCTCCCTAGGTTAAGCACCAATCTACTCTATTTTTTTTTCTAAAATAAAAATACCCTATGTTACTTCTTATTACGCTATTTACCAATTAAAACTTCTCCAAAATCTAGCTGTAATCTAAGATTTCAGAGATTAATTGGAACAAACAGAGAGCTAAACATGTAAATTGAATTATTCTTATAAGTTCCATTAAGTAAAATAAATAATAATAATAATAAATATGTAGGAACATTATTACAACAGCACGATCTAGTTCCGTGGAAAGCTACGAGGCTTGTGTTACGGATACCAGATAGTTGATATACTACACATATATAAATTTTAAATACATACATATTATAAATATAAACACCCATGACTGGAGTACAAACATTCGAGTTTAACAAATGAATGCCCCCAGCGGGACTCGAACCCGCGACCGCTGGCGCAGAAAGTAGGGTCACTACCAACTGAGCCAAACCTGATTTGTTGATGTTACAAACAGACACTTCAATTTTATTTATCTGTTTATACGTAGATAAATAGATCAACGAACGTTATAAAAAAATGAAACAGTCTCCAGCTTTGATTTTTGGTTGGTTGGCTTTATTTCTGATATCATCAATGATTGTTGAATTTCAACTAGACGATCACAATTATAATTAGGTTAGAATTCAAAATATTTTGTTAAGATGACACTTAAATCTTATAGTTAAAATTAAATGGTTACTTAAAATGATAATCATTAGAGATAGTTCGTCCTAATTGGTACTTATACAATAAATATTATACGACTAAAGATATGTCCTCAAATTAAAATACTTTTCAAGTTGGCATATAATCGAAAATGTCAAATTTATTAATAAATTTTAAAAACATTAATTGCAACACTAATAAATACATAAAAATATATTATTTTAAATATGCACAATTTAAAACAAATACCTTGATATAAACTGCCCTTAAACAATCACGAATCAATAAACTTTGATGAGTTTACCTGCCTTAATTAAAATATTATATTTAAATCGAATTTTTGTGCTTGAACTTGAGTCGATGCGTGCATCCCAGTCCATCTAGCGCCTATTATAGACGAGATTTCAAAATCTCAACCTTATTACAACGTGTTAAGGAAAAAATATGGATAATTTGATTTTCTACGGACGTAAATTCATCTCGGCTAGATGTCCTGAGCACGTTTTTTAGATGAGTATTGTATCGGTATAAAAAGCAAAAGTGTAATCTCGAAAGTATCAGTACGGGTGATTCCATCAGTGTAGCAACTTCCTTATCCTGGTCATACAATGAATCTGGTAATTTCTTTGTTAACTTTAAACTAGAAATCTAATTTTATAGCCTTTTTGTGCAATGAAGGATTTTTTTTAGATTATAGAGATAAATTTAAAGCCTTAATTTGTTTACTTGTGAATATTTTTAATACGTTATGTTATCATATTAATAAACGATAAATATTAATTTAATTTTAATAAGAATAATATTCATGTAATATAAAACACATTTTATTCATACATATGTAGTTAATATTATTTTTACGGTTGTAAGGTCTATTAATTAACTGACGTGGTTATTTTGCAGATCATTTTCGCCGCTTTAATAGCGGCGGGTGGGGGCGCTAAGTTGGACCGTTCGTACCTACCGCCAGCTTCCGCTGCAACCGCTGGAGGTGGTGCTGGGAACCTACAACTACCATTCTCGAGGTCAAACCAAGTTTCTCAAGGAGTGCCAGTTGGAGGATTTGTTAATGATGATGAAGGAGTTGTAGTTGATGCTGCACCAACTATAGCAGGAGTTAGAGCCTCTAACCAGCAAAGCGGCTTAGGAGGCGATAGGACCTCGTATGGATCCACTGCATCCAAAGTAGGAGAGGCTGCATTTAAAGTGACTGCCCAAAATCAAGGATTTTTAAATGAATTTGGAGAACCAGATTTATCAGCTTATCATAAACCACCTTCATCTTCTTCATCATCAGGAAATTCACAGATAATAAGAGACCCATCTCAAACACTGAATTACCAAAATGATATAGGCATAGATAATTTTAATTATGCTTTCGAAACAAATAACGGAATAAAAGTGGCACAAAATGGGATTGACATGAATGGTATACAATCACAAGGTGCATTCTCATATTTTGGTGATGATGGAAAACAATACAGTGTGTCTTTTACTGCGGATAAAAATGGATATAGGCCTCAAGGAAGTCATTTGCCAACCCCACCTCCGATTCCTCCAGAAATTTTGTTAGCCTTGGAAAGGAATGCTAAGGATGAAGCAGCTGGTATTTTTGATAATGGTAAGTTTTTACTTTAAATGTAACTAATAGTTTTTACCTGTGGCCACACTCTTGGCTTTTTCTTTTATCATTCTCAACGTTCCTTGACAATGCTATCTCTTGATAAGTTTGAAGATAATTCTAGTAAAAAATATTTAAATTGAACTTTTAGAAATATATATTTAATAAGTGCTAAGGCGACTTACGTGATAATATATTTTCCTTTTTATTACTTTAAGCCTATTTATGGGTATCAAAATACGCATAATACAAAATATTTATTTTTTAAACTTCTTTTATCACATTATTAGTAATAGGTTTTTCTTAGGTTAGACTTTTAACTACATTTATCACTTGGGCAAAGCTATCTTTTGACCCGCGGCTTTTCTCGCGTAATCGATAAAATATGACTATTACTACTACTACGAGTACTAATCGAAATAACACATATTGAAGTTGGAATAATCAAAGTATCTTTACTTTGCGCATGGGATATAATATAATTTTACAATAGTAAACTATTCAAATCAATTGTTCAAAAATACATGTTTATTATACACTAGCGACTTACCCTCGCTTCCTTCCTTCCGTCCTTATCTTAAATACTCTAGAATGAGTTTATTAAATAATCGTTAAATTTCTTCATCCATATTTGATTTCAATACCGCCGCCACATTCACGATATCAACATTAGAATACACCATATCGTTATAAAATCGTTTATCGTCTTTAAAATCTTTGCTTTAAATGCTTCGATTAAGATAAAATTTATATATGTATAACAGTTGAAATGTATGTTTGAAAATAACTAATATTTTGGATATTTTGTGCATTTTTTTGGTTTTCGTTTTCGACGTTGTAATTGCTTTACAACAATCTTGTTATTATTAATAGTTACGGGAGAGATGTTTACGTTTATGAGTAAGGTTTTAGAGGTCTCAAAAGTCACAATAGTTGTTATAATACTTGTACTAGTAGAAGTTGTATAGACAGCACTTATCCGCAAAATTACACAGTTGTATATAATTAAAACACCAGAAGTAATTTTTTTAATAAGTTTTATACTTGAATGTAAAATTTAATATTAATTATTAAAATTCAGTTGCAATCAATAAAATTACAAATGATTAATTAATAATAATATTAAATATAATATATTATTAATTAAAAATAATATTAATTAATAATCATACTTAGTGTTCAGTGGTTAAGAGAATCGAATATTAAACGATATTATTGCTTTTGTTAAAAAAATAAATTAATTTATATTTTTTTATTAAATTAAATTATTAAACAAATAAAATGAATGTTAACAAACTTAGCAATAAAAGATGTAGAAGCAAAGTAGAATCTTTGTACCAGTTAATTGAAATGACAAATTTTAGATTATTTTATTACAAAATCAGTCATATAGACTCGCCTGCAAAAAATCATACTTAAAGCACTGTTGCCCAGCTAAAAATAGCCATGAGCACTTTCAGATAGGCAAGTAATTATAGGCATATTTGTTTATAAATTATATTTAATAAAATATATGTCTCATCTGGTTATCAGGTCGGTGAAGGTCGATCTTCCACCGGCTCTTAGACCATAAGCTTTACGTTTTTTTTTCGATTTAACTTTTGGTTTAATTTAATCTTTTACTTTCTAAAGAAAAAGAAAAACGGTTGACATTCGGAGAAGAAAAAAGCCTTTGCGTGTAATATAAATATTAGTAGTTAATATAAACACTGTACGGTATTTTGTCGTAATTGATATTTCATATTATTTGTAGATACTTAGATAGTTATTAATCGCCGTGGAGTGTCGTTTAATTCGTCATACAAATTTTCAAGTTAACTTTCTTGTTAGTCTGAAAACGTTGCCTAAATAATTATAAAATAAGTTAGTTCTTAGTTTTCGTGTAATTTTAGATTTCGCTGTAATTGATTAACAGGAATTTGTATCAGAATTTTAAATTGTTATTTTTGTTTTTGTTTTAACCTAATATTGTTATAGTCTTTAAATATACATAGTTAGAAGCGAAGTTATTCAGCGTAAATAGAATATGCAAGTTTATCTTTTATAGTACGTAACTAATGACTTCTTTCGTTTAGTTCGTTCCGTAGCTTTGACTGTTAGTATAGAAGTAGGATTATTTAGAGAATCGATATTTTCCCACTGTAAAAAGTGTTCTATATGTTGATCCATATAATCTTTCATTCTTTTATCATCATACCAAGTTTCATAAAAAACCGGGGTAGTTGTATTCTCCTGATGCAGTCACAATGAATCCGAAATACATTCTAAAAGCTGTATATATATTCGGCCTCTTTATCGATAACAATGATTAATTATTTATAAGATTTTCCAAAAAGTATGTAATAACCTTAAACACTAGTAATAATATATGTTCAAAACATAGGATATTCACTTTAAATCATTTTTGCTATATCAAATCAAAATATTCTTTATTCAAATAGACTTTTACAAGCTCTTTTGAATCGTCATTTTTACATTAATATAATTAAATGTCAGTCTGTAAGTCTGTGAATAAACTACCACCGGCTCGGAAAGCTGTTCTGCTGAGAGAACCGGCGAGAAACTCAACAGTTGCTCTTTTTTTAAAAAAATATTTGATAACAATATTGCATTATAATATTTATCTATTTATCCTACATAAGACACAACCAGACATTATTCCCACACATTTACATCTACTAAGTATTCCGTGATGGTGTAATAAGCCTTATTCAATAACGTATTTTTAATTTTAGATTTGAATTGCTTCAAAATATAGTTTTTAACTATTAAGTTACTATTTACGCATTTAAATTCTCTACATTTAATATATAAATATCGTATGGCAATCGTATTAAGGTAACTCATATAAATAAAACAAATAAAGTTTTCGTATACATACAACCACATAATTGTATTGTACTACATGGTTGTTTAAATTTTTATTAGTAACGATTTAAAATAACAGCACGCTAACGAGCTTCCAATTAAAAGCTGTAATTCTGCATTAATATAAATGTGAATTAATCGTTAAATAAAATTTGAAAACAATTATCACTTATTTTAATTGGTTTTGATTAAAATAAAATTAATATAATAATTATGACATTGAACTTGAATTTGGTAAACGCAAAAGTGGCACACGATTTAAAATGAATGCATTTCTTAGGTGACAGAGAATATAAATAAGTGTTCTAGTGAAAATAAAATACTAATATTATAAACCTGTAAACAAGTGTTCTAGTGTAAGTTTGATCATTTTCAATGTATTGTTAAAAATATTTATTTAATTAATATACATTTACAACTTAGTAGTTAATTGAAAACTAGTTAGTACCCCTCGTTTCTCACGGGTTCGCTCATAGTTAAAATAAAAAAAATGCAATGGGACATATTTTTCTGCGATAAAAGGCTTATGTGCAATTCCTATCTATAATCTATCTCTAGGCTAAATTTCACTCAGATCCATGAGCCTGGCATTAAAATAAGAGAACCTACTATATGAATATTTTAAATACATAATATTTACTTAAAACGTTTCTATTGCTAGGAAATTTGACTTTTTATAAGCAGAAGTGTCTGAGAGTGCTACATATTATATGTACGTCCTTATTTAATTGGACCAAAAAATCCCGGAGCAATTAAAAAAAAATACTTATTTCTGGTAGCTACGATCGTGATATTTCAATGTCACTATTAAAATCTTGATGGACGAAGTCAAGGGCAAAGCTAGTTAAGGAAAAATAGACATGTTGATGACAAGTTAACCTTGTTTACAAAAACAAGTGTCTTTAAATTTTTTGAAAGTAAATTTAATATATCAAAAATAATCCAAACAGGTATTTAGTTCCGTGTTTATTTCGAATGCAGTAAGCGTTTACTTACAGTTTTATTATTATTATTTACGATTCCTTTTAAAATATAAGTAATCTTTTAATAAGTTTTCGACAAGTGGGCGTTATTCGAGCGCATTGTTATTTTAATGATAATAGAGCTGCATAAAACACTTCTTGTGCAGTTGGCTAGTCTTAAAGAGATTAGCCGCCATTTATTTATTTATTTATTTATTTATTTATTTATTCCATAGGTTGCTAACAGAGCATACATCCATACAAAAGTAGATCACATACAATAAAAAAGACAAATACTAGACTAAATGATGCCCTAATTAAAAGCAACACTGCATTCCTATGACATGACAACATAAAAAAAACTTATAGAATAAAAGAACAGACTGAAATTAGAAGGTACCTAAGTAAAAGTTATTAAAAAGTTAATAAAGTAGGTACCTTCCTGTAAACAAAAACAAAAACTTAAAAATAAAAGTTTACTTCTATATAAAATTTTAATTAATAACTAATTAACTATGTAATTCAAGTAAGTTGATTAAGCCATCGCCTGAATCGTTCTGGAGAACATTATTATATAGATAATTTAATAGAAAATATGATAAAATAGTAATAATTTTATTGATTCTTTTTAAAATGTTTACAATAAAGTATTGAACTGTGTCTAACACATGCCCTTACCATACATCAGTAAAGCAAAAAATATACATAATATAATTTGTGGTAATATATAAAAATATATTACCTACAAATATTATTTTAAAAAAGTATGCAAAGCTTACAATTTAAAAAAAATACACAGTAATTTTATTTCATGAATGCTTGAATAGTGTAGATACCTTAATTTTAAAACATTAATATAATAATTCAGTAAATACTTAAGAAATAATGTCTTTTGTTTTTACCTAAGCACATTCTATTCACACAATCCATCAAACTAACTTAAAGCCTATTGTATGCCTTGATATATGTTTTGCCGACTGATAAATAGTTAAGAGGCGGTGACAAATGACTGACAACTTTCATTTTTTATTTACAGGCTCATACGATGCTCGAAAATACAATACGCAAGGCGATTACACAAAAAATGAAGCTAATGGTAAATATAATGATAGACAATCGAATGAATTCGGTAATCGACCCGTATTTGCTAGTGGATTCATTAATCAACAGCAACAAGCCTTTGTAATACCGAACTATAATGGACAATTGGGTTTTAATACTGCTTCCAAGGATTCGATGTTTTCAAAACCGGAATCATTTGGATTTGGAAGTAGTTTAATGCAAAGTAATAATAGATTTGGTTCAAGCAATGATCCTTCTAAAACAAATACATATAATATGGAAGAAAAAGATAATCAATCTCCAGTATCATCGATTAACATGATGGGATCATATAATTCACCTAAACCATTGTCGCAACAAAACTTGCAAGAACAAAGTTTTCAGAAGCTATCTTTTATTAGACCAAGTTCATACGATGTTTCAAATGACGGTTTAACAATTTTACCGCAATCAAATTCCCTACCATCATCTAGTCCACT
Organism: Boloria selene; assembly: GCA_905231865.2. Classification (NCBI taxonomy): domain Eukaryota; kingdom Metazoa; phylum Arthropoda; class Insecta; order Lepidoptera; family Nymphalidae; genus Boloria; species Boloria selene. The sequence continues at coordinate 1,871,215 of HG993149.1, forward strand.
GAATCAAGGTGCTTCTAATAGTGTTGGCAATGGAGATAGAATTTCATCTAGTATTGGTCAGACATATGAAAATAAGCCTTATGAAGCACCATTTGATCTAGGTTCATTAACAAATCAACAAATGTTAAATAATCAACAAGGTTTTATTAATAAAAAACCATATTATCAAAATGGTTTAAGTAACTCATTTACGTCAAGTCAACCTTCCACTGGAAATTTTGGAAGTCACGGAATTCAGCAATTTCCATCTTCTCCTAACAATGACCGTTTATCGGAATCTACGGGTTCTTCAGCATTCTCTAGTTCAAGCCAAAATCTTGACCATAGTCAAAATTCAAACGGATTTAGTTCCACTTTTCCAGCAAAACAGCCACAGATAACTTTGACAACACCCTTAGAATCTTTTGGGACAACCAATGCTGTTGAAATAACCAGAGAAACTGAAAATTTTAAGATAGAAGATACAGATACTACAAAAAAACCCGAAACGTCATCCACCAATAAAGAAATTCAAGCAAGTCCAGGCAAATTAACTACAATTGGTGATTTGTGTTATACTGGAACTTATAAACCTTTACTGAATTCAGAAACCGATAAACTTTCTTCTGAAAATTCTGGTTCACAAACAACTCAGATATTAGAAAACAATCAACAAACGGTCCAAGCTTCTCAACAATCCGGATTGTCTACTTTACAATTTTTAAGCCTACAAAGCTCAACAACTCCATTGGAAAAACAAGACACTACTTCAAACAATCAACCTCATGGTGAGGATGTCACTTCTAATACTCAGAGGCCAAGCTATGAAGGTAGTTCATTCAATCAACCACAAGCGCCTGATCATTCTTATTTATATAATCCACCGTTAAAACCTTTTAATACACCGTCTCCTATGCCAGGATTTAACTTTCCACGTGTCCCGTCTAGTCAGTTTAATAAAGTGACACCATCCTTAAAACCTCAAACCTCAAATGTACCTCAAGCTGGAATATTTTCTACATATAATCAAGGAGGCATTAGAGTAACTCAAGCCGATATATCCCCATTCCCGTCCACAATACCTATAGCTTCATCTGACATAAAACAAACAAATCAATTTAACTCTATACTATCCCAAACAGCTTCTTTGAATACCCCAAGTCCATCTGCATTTTCCCAAGTTAGTCCAACGATCCCAGATGATCAAAATCTAAGTAATATTCAAGTGCCACAAGAATCGCAACCTGAAGATAAAAAGCAACTAACACAACAATATACGGGAGAAATATATCAATATTCTAAGCCCACCGAAGCTTTGCCTACTGATCAAAAACAAAATTTAGTGCCACAAGATGGACAACAAAGTTTTTCAAATGCTAATAAAGGGCCTGTAATTCAAGCTAATACAGAAGCTTTATTTAATAAATTCAATACGCAAACAACCCAATTTGAAACAAAGGAAAATATACAGTTTAACAAAGACGGGGCTATTATCCAAAATGTTGGAACTCAATCTAACTTTAGGCCCTTGCCATATTTACCTCCTTCATTTCAAACTCAATCAGTTGGCTTTAACAGCCAAAAACCAATAGCCGAGTTTGGTCAATCAAGTTTTTCAATTTCTTCTTTACCACCTACTCAGTTTGGAAATCAGGAAACCAGTATAGCATTTGAATCAGGAAGTTCTAATAATAAAGAAACTACGACCTCACAATTTCAACAACCAAATCAACAATTTGGAACGCGTTTCGGGAATAAACCATCAACACCTAATTCAAACTTAATTCAAACCCAATCTAGCGGCTTTAACACACAAAGTACTATTCCTCAGTTTGGTCTAGCGTCGACATCTAATTCCGATGATTTACTAACTAATACACAATTTGGACAATCTAGTGATTCAAAAATAACAACTTCCCAGTTTGAGAAAGACTTGCAATCTACTACTCCATTAAGAGAAAAAACTACATTACCGCCAAGTACTTTAGAAACAGAAACCACCACAAAAAACTCAGACTTCGGAGAAATATATGATTACAAAAAACCTATCCAAGGATTCATTTCATCATCTAAGAACAAAGATAATTCTCAATTTAAGCCACAACTCGGTGCTCAATTTAATACACAGTTTGGTCAACAAGATTTATCTAGTACTCAAATAGCAATGTCATCGCCATTCATGCAACCTTCATCTACTCTACTGTTTGGAGAAAATACTATATCTACTTCAGGGTATTTATCCACTAACACACCTTTACAATCAACTCAGCTAAATACACAATTTGGACAATATAGTAATTCAAAGACGACGACTTCTCAGTTTGAAAAAGGACAACCATCTACGACCTCATTTAATGAGCCATCAACAATAACGCCAAATATTTTAGAAACACAAAATCCATTACAAAGCTCCGATTTCGGAGAAGCTTTTGATTACAAGAAGCCTACACAAGAATTCATTTCACCATCTCAAAAAGAAAATCACTCTCAAAAAGAAGATAACTCTCAAAAAAAGCCACAATTGCAATTCGGTGCACAATCTAGTACACAGTTAAGTCAACAAGAACAATCGAGTACTCAAAATACAATGTCGACACAATTCATGCAACCTGCATCCACTGTACAGTTTGGAGAAAACACTATATCTACTTCAGGTTATTTATCAACTAACACACCTTTCCAATCCACTCAGCTTAACACACATTTTGGACAATATAGTAATTCAAAGATGACCACTTCTCAGTTTGACTTAAGCCAACAGTCTACGACCTCGTTTAATGAGCCATCAACAATGCCGCCAAGTACTTCAGAAACACAAACTCCAACGCAAAATTCAGAGTTTGGGGAAATATATGATTACAAAAAACCTGCTCAAGGATCTACGCCGTCTTTTTCTAATTTTCCAAGCTCACAATTCAGTACTAGTTTTAATGAAAAAGATACAATAACAACAAATGTAGATAAAACAAATTATGTGACACCAGAAAGCTTTGCAACAAACCCGAGTACTCAAGAAATACAGTATACAAGCAGTACACAAAATTTTGATGGAATTTCCAAAGGTGAAATATATAATTACCAAAAACCTGAGCAAGGCCTGACTTCTCCTTCAGACAAAGAAGAAAATGCACAATTCAGTCAAAAAATGCCTCTAGGAACTTCTATTGGTAATAATGCAAATTTCGAAACAATTCAACAAACAACTTTCCAATTAGCTGAACCGACAACAACTGTTAAACCATTTACTCAAGAGACGACCCAAAAGTCATTTGAAACTCGTCCACAACTCTCCTTTCACAGAGCCTGTTGCAGGGGTTCTATATTCAATAGAGACCCCTTCAATCAAAATAATATAGGTTCTTCCACCAATTCATTTAATCAAAGTAAGGGTCAAAGCAGCCAGAAAGAAACAGGTATAGAGCAACCTTCTGACAACCAGAAATCGGAACCACAAAAAAGTCAGTTTGCAGGAATCCCAGAACAATTTGGAGGACCAAGAAAACCTCCCAGTTTTGATGCCACAGGATATCATTATTAGGCTATAATTTCAGATGTTTCTCAATAAACTTGAATAGTTTTACATTATTATAAGTTCCAAGTGATAAATGTATTGTAAGGTTTGCGTTGCGGTAAATTATTTTGTAAATAAAATGTAATTTATGTAGTAATCTTGATCAAATAAAGAATATGATCGAACAAACTTTATTTTCGTATCCTTTATATTAATAGAATGAAAACTTACTTGAATAATTGTTAAATTATTTAACTTTAGCAAGTTTAAGATTGCATTTTAATCGATTGAATATTTAAAATGAACATTGGCAGTCTAATCTACTGTAGCCTATACTTCATGCAAAAAGTAATGAACTGATTTAAGCCAAATTAATAAATTAAATATATTCGGGCGTCATCACACAGGACCATATATAATACAAAATCTTTAACTTTATCAACTTTATCAATAGTTCCATGGTAAGCTACGAGTATAAAGCTTGTGTTAAAACAAACCCGATATTCATACACTACATGTATATAACTTTAAATTATTAATACACTAGCGTCTCGCTCTCGCTTCGCTCGAGCTCTTCCCTAGATTTAGCACAGGCAAAGCCGCGGGATCCGCTAGTTATGCATATAAACCTTCCCCTTGAATCACTCTATCTATTAAAAAAAACCGCATCAAAATCCTTTGCGTAGTTTTAAAGATTTAAGCATACATAGGGATATAGGGACAGAGAAAGCGACTTTGTTTTATAATATGTAGTGATGATAATATAAACATCTATGACTAGAGTGCACATATTCGTGCTCATAAAACAAACAATAGCCCTCAGCGGTACTCGAATTTGCGACTACTAACAGAGACAGTAGGATCACTACAAAACAAAACATATCGGCTAAATTTAATGTGTAATGATAGCTTAATATTCCGGTCGATATTTAGTTAGATATTTAATCAATGATTTTATCCTATCTAAAACAATATCTTTTTCAATACTATCACTTAAAATATTATCAACTTCTACTATTATTTACATCGAATTCAAGCTTCTAGCTTTTGAAATGACGATACTGCCATAATAACTCAAACATTCCCTTACAACCCTTTTTACGCATTAAAAAAGTAGCCTATATCCTGTTTTAGGCTCTAGACTATCTGTGTTTTTTTTATGGTAAAAAGGGGGCAAACGGGCAGGAGGCTCACCTGATGGGAAGTGATCACCTCCGCCCATGGACATCTGCAAGCCAGGCTTGCAGATGCGTTGACGGCCTTTCAGGAAAGGGAGGGATGGAGGAGGGAGGGGGGAACGAAGGCGGAGGATGAAGGGAAGAGGGAGGGGGGAAGGAGAGTAGGCCTCCCGGACTCTCACTCACCGGACGAAACGCGACAGCATAGCTGCCACTTCACGCCGGTCTTCTGTGAGAGAGTGGTACTAATGAACTATACGGGGCGTACCGGCCCATTCGGTTGCTACCCGAAGGTAACAAGCATGGCACTATCACTTTAAAAGATATTCTAATCAATTTTTAATTAAATCCCAATTTTTATTTAAATCGGTTCGTCCCAATTTAATTTATTAAATCGGTTTTGTTCCAATTTTTATTTAAATCGGTTTAGTAGTTTTGGCGTGAAAGCGCGACAGACAGTTATACAGACAGAGTTACTTTCGCATTTATAATATTAGTAAAGATAAATATAATATTCTTACATTATGAAAAAAATATCATTTTTTCAAATATGTTTTGATTATTTAACAGACTATCACTTAATAATTCATTGCAATTAATAATTACTTAATTATTACATCAGCAAGTACTTTAACGAATGACTGATATTAGGTTCCCTCACTTTTAACTACTTTCCGTTCAAACAACAAACATTTTATTTTCCAACGCAAGATAATTTTTTCTATATATCGATTTTGTTATCTGGATACTTTTAAACATTTTTATTCTACAAATAAAAATTTATAAACACAACATTGTCATAACAGTGCCGCCATTCATCAAGTGATACGCTTAAATTTCGGCAATAGGGACGCACTCTGACGAAGAGTAAGTTACAAGTTAATTATAAACTTAAAACCAAAAAATGCTAGCACAAATTTAATAAAAATAAAACTTAATTATTAAAAAAAATCGAACCAGAGTAGCATAGAATTGCGTAACAAACACCTGTACATATATAAATATTGCCCATTCCTATTGATATTGTCCTCATTAGGAGCTTTCGTGATATCCTGTACGACTCCGTTATACACGACGCGTTTCGGTTATGTCGTAATTTTATCTTTTGCTAAATATTTCTCAAAGGTATAAAGAATAGAACTGAATTGTATTATTGTAAATATGTTGGAACATTATTACACACAGCGCCATCTAGTTCCGTGGTAAGCTACAAAGGAAGCTTGTGTTACGAATACCAGATAGTTGATACACTACACATGTATAACAATTTTATACATACATATTATTATAAATATAAACACCATGACTGAAGTATCAATATTCGTAGTTAACAAATGAATTCCTAATAAAATAAAATTGCTGGCGCAGAAAGTAGGGTCACTACAAAGTGAGCCAAACGTATCGTCAAAAAAATATGGGCTTTAAACGACCTATACTCTAGTTTTTATTAAGCTTTAATAAGTGAATGACTGTCCTGTATTATATTTATAAAATTTTAACTGAGTAGCTTTTCGGTAAGGATGCTTTATTTCTTATAGAATGACATTCACTTTATTAGAAAGTTTACAAATAGGTAGTTAAATATTATTTGCATAGTGATTTTTAAGTAACAAATAATACTAAAACTTAATACAAACTTGAAACAAATATGATATTATGCTACACATACGCGCTACTTATTATAATATAATCTTTATAAAATGTTGCAGGAAGAAGGGAATTTTAACTAGAAATCTTTACTTTCGTTATAAATAAATACAAAGATAGATAGAGGTTTTAGTGTGTATTATATGTTTAACAACATATAACATAACAGCTTGAATCAAATTAATATATCATTTCTTAGTTAGGAATATAAAATGGATTGAATTTAAAGTTTTATGGACGACTGGTGACTTAATTTCTGAAAACTAAAAAGCCAGTATTTTTTTCCAGACTTAGTATAGGGTTATAGGATACTTATTATGTTTTCAAATCCGATGGCCTGTCGACCATAGACCATAAAGCCATGGGGTTGCTTCATCAGTCCACCGTCTGGCTGGATTGCCGATGATACTGTTTAAGTATTGGTTTATTTATAACATTGATTCTAAAAATAAAAATTACTATATCAAAGTAATAATCATTATTCCCCGTAAAAACTTTTAAAAATTCATAGGTACATGTTTGAATAAAACTATCCGCACGATAGTAATACAGTGTAGTAACTATTAAATTAATTGCGTTTTCATAATCTAAATCATACTTATATCATGTACGTCTTCGCATCTTTTCAGTTAAAAGAAAGGTCGCGGTCATAGAAATTACATTAAGATATTGACATGCGATCACGAGTTCGTGTCCAGCTTGACCTAACAGATTTTGACACGTCACGAAACTAAATCAAATATTGCAAGACGTTTACTTTTTCAAAAATATATTTTAACACTAGCGAAGCACTCGTTCCTTGATATGTTTTAATGGTTAATAATTTTAAGTGGTAGTGCCATGCTTGTTACCTTCGGGTAGCAACCGAATGGGCCGGCACGCCCCGTATAGTTCATTAGTACCACTCTCTCACAGAAGACCGGCGTGAAGTGGCAGCTATGCTGTCGCGTTTCGTCCGGTGAGTGAGAGTCCGGGAGGCCCACTCTCCTTTCCCCCTCCCTCTTCCCTTCATCCTCCGCCTTCGTTCCCCCCTCCCTCCCATTTCCCTCCCTCCTCCATCCCTCCCTTTCCTGAAAGGCCGGCAACGCATCTGCAAGCCTGGCTTGCAGATGTCCATGGGCGGAGGTGTTCACTTCCTATCAGGTGAGCCTCCTGCCCGTTTGCCCCCTTTTTACCATAAAAAAAAAAAGATTTCTTATATATTTGAAACTAGCCTGTCCCGCGGTTTCGCCCGCGTTCTAAGGGCTAGAAAACAAATTCTTTCCGAGTCACAGTACCTCGCAGAGCTATCACAACATTTATCATTGATGCTCCGCTCCTATTGATCGTAGCGTGATGTAATATAGCCTGTAGCCTTCCTATATAAACGGACTATCCAACACAAAACGATTTTTTCATTTCAAACCAATAGTTCCTAAGATTAGCGCGTTTAACCAAATAAACAAACTCTTCAGTGGTTTTTTCGTAACATTCTAAAATCTACAGATTCGGTCTGTGTAAGATTTTCCAAAAAAAAAGTGCGTGTGTACAAAGTACACATGTCAGAAGTAAAACTTGAATTTAAATTAAGGCTAACTCTTCCCCGTCTCTGAGCGTGGACTATGGACTTATTTTTTCGTTTCATCGAGTTTGAAATCACTACGATTCTAAAGAAGTTTCACTTCAAAAATTATTAATCCTTGGTCTTTCCCAGCAGTGAGTCGTAAAAGGGCTGAATACAATACTTAAAAAAATGAAATAATATGTATACTTATGTTTAAGTACATTTCTAAATTATTCACACTCTATAAAAAGTATTTATGGTGGTATACATATAGCAATTAAAAATTCGTTTTAGTGATGTTTCTTAACTTATTTATATCTATTGTTGCTTTATAAACTGTATAAAGTGCTATATAAGCTCATTAAATATTTTCTTTTTATTAAAAAAGTTACATATTGAACTACTACTACAATTATTGCGTCAACTATGTGTGTCCAATTTTTAGGGTTCCGTAGCTGAAAGTGCAAAAGGTACATATTTTAGTGCTGAAAAATGGCTAAATTTTAGTTCTGAAAAATGACAAAGGCTAGACCTATTTGATGGCACGTTTGGCTCAGTCGGTAGTGATCCTACTTTCTGCGACAGCGGTCGCGGATTCGAGAACTGCTGGGGGCATTTATTTGTTAAGCACGAATGTTTGTTCTCCAGTCATGGAACTTTATATTCATAATATGAATGTATTTATAATTTTTATATATGTAGTATATCAACTATCTAGTATCCGTAACACAAACCTCGTAGCTTAGTACGGTACTAGGTGGTGCTGTGGTAATTATTGTCTTATGTACATATTATATTATGATTATGCAAAGACAAAACAGTTCAGTACCTTTTTCCTATATTGATCAACCATTTAAGTTTAGTTTTTTTTTTTTATGGTAAAAAGGGGGCAAACGGGCAGGAGGTTCACCTGATGGGAAGTGATCACCTCCGCCCATGGACATCTGCAAGCCAGGCTTGCAGATGCGTTGGCGGCCTTTCAGGAAAGGGAGGGATGGAGGAGGGAGGGAAGTGGGAGGGAGGGGGGAACGAAGGCGGAGGATGAAATGAAGAAGGAGGGGGGAAGGAGAGTGGGCCTCCCGGACTCTCACTCACCGGACGAAACGCGACAGCATAGCTGCCACTTCACGCCGGTCTTCTGTGAGAGAGTGGTACTAATGAACTATACGGGGCGTGCCGGCCCATTCGGCTGCTACCCGAAGGTAATAAGCATGGCACTACCACTTAAAAAACTCGTATTAAAGTAGCAACTCGTATTAAAAAGCTAAAAATAAAATACTTTTTACATAATTATTATCGTCTCATATCGTCGTGCCGGTGTTTAATGTACATTATTATACGGTTATTTGGGTTAATACAACGCGCTCCTGAAAAGGTAGTGGAATCGATTCTCCGAGTCTTTTTGAAGTGATTTTGTATGTCATAAATATAAAGTCCCACTATCTGGAGGGATGTTACGGTCGAGTGCGCAAGCGATCCCGTGCACTGCGGTGACGGGTTCAACTGATGGTTTTAGTAAATAAGAGTTTTCGGCTGACGGAACCTCATAAGAGTTTCCACTAGCAATAACAAAAAATCGCGCTCCTACTAGAAGTGGAAGTTAGTTTGTTAAGAAGAAAAATAAAATTGAAAACGCAAGCAAAACTACTGACCACAACTAGTACAATATCAAGTTACATTGGTAAATACAGTTATAGTTCAGCTATAAAATAAAGGGTTCAATGTTAAGTTCAAGGATTATTATATTACACATACACTGTATTTTTATGTTTTATTGAAATCGGTAATTTAGTCTTCGAAGGTTATTATGATGTATAATCTTAGAAGCTTTTGTACCCACGAATGAAGAAGGAAGTTGCGTGATGGGTCAGACTCTATAATAATCAATGAATGTATAAAAATGTACTATACAGTTACAAAATCTACACTAACTGAATTTTATTGAAAATGGCTTTAAAATGAGCAATTTAAGCACTTATTACTTCGCCTATGTCACGTGAAGTACGAAAGATGTGCCAAGATTAGAGCGAGATAATCTATACTAATATTATAAAGCAGAAGAGTTTGTTTGTTTGTTTGAACGCGCTAATCTCAGGAACTACTGGTTCGATTTGAAAAATTCTTTTTGTGTTGGATAGTCCGTTTATCGAGGAAGGCTATAGGCTATATTACATCACGCTACGACCAATTGGAGCGGAGCACTAATAATAAATGAAAAATAAAAAAACAAAAACAGGAAGGGCGGACGCTAGTTCTGAGGTATCATACCGCGCGACTTTGAAGAAATTGGTTTCCGTTCTTTAGAACGCGTGAGACGCCGCGGGAAACGCTAGTATATTATAAGTATACGAAATCACTGTACCGTGTCAAATTGTCATACCATCAAGTGTAGGTACGAGAGTGGCTGGATTGTTGATTGTTCGGTGTACTGTTATATCAGTTGACTAGTCTCGGTGAAGTTTGTCGTTGTGGCCCGAATTGGCTGTTAGGACATTATTATGCGGAATCTTCACGTATGGGTCATTGATTCGATTCCAGATGAAATACAGTAGCAAAATGGGGTTAAAACTATATTAAATAAAACTATAGTATGTAAAAGTAAAAGTATAATTTATATCAATAAGCAAAATCACTGTCAGGTTATACTTTCTTAAGTTTTCGCGAATATTTGACATTATAAATTAAACTTGTCAGGTTCTTAGTACGAAAAAGGCTTAAATGGAAGTGGTCAGGACATACCATTAGAGGAAGGGAAAAATGGTCAAAATTAGTAATGAATTGGTTTGTAAGTCACAAGAAAAGGAAAAGAGGTAGACCATATAAAAGGTGGATAGATGATATTAAAGCGGTAGCTGGTAACACATGGACAAGGGTAGCTAATGATAGAGAGAGATGGAAGCAGTTGGAGGAGGCCTTTGCCACCTTTTGGCACACAGACAGGACTGTCGATGTATAACTCACTAGTATAACTTATTTTGTTAATGTTAAAAGGAATGTGTAATAATGTTTAACTAAATACTGTACAGAAATATTGTCTGAATAGAAGGCTATTATTATTAGTACGAATACATCACTTTTTAAAAGCCTATATTCTTTAAATCTTGTATATCTAAATTTGTGATATGTCTTCAGCCTATTTTCTGTCTCTCAATACGAGGGTTCGCGAACTTCACATGTCTTTCGTTTGTTAGGTTCTCTCAGACATGCAGGTTTTCTCACGATGTTTTCTTTCACCGTAAGACAAGTGGTAATCGTGATAGACATGATTTGCATACATATTATAAATATAATCACCAATGACTGGAGTACAAATATCCGGCGGGACTCGAACCCGCGACCGCTGGCGCAAGAAAGTAGGGTCACTACAAACTGCGACAAACATGTCGTCGTAAATAGTAGGTTACATGTCCTTTAACAAATAAATATATTCTTTGAAATAAATTAAGGAAAAATAAGAAACAATTCAATTACAAGTAGGTACTTATTATATTTACTAGATTTTTTAAAATAAATGGAATATGTAAAGATACAAAATGCCAAATTTTGAATTTTTTTTATGTAGAACCGTTTAAACTCATTTTATTAGGTGTATTAAGTTTAACTTGAATTTAATCAGTTTTAGAAGTATTTAAATTAAACTACAAACATTTGAAATCCGAGTAGTATTGTTAACAGTTTTACTATTTAATTCCAAGCTACTATAAAAAATACGTAAATGTTTCTCATACAAGTAGTTTTATAAAACAAATGCTTTTATTATTAAGTTAAAATACGCTAAAAATATTTTTTTTTAATAAACATATAATTTGCAAGGTTGCACATTTAAATGAAACTTTAAAATTCTTGAAATTTTTATTTCATAATGTGATATTTTTCATAATGTCCTTCAAACCGATAACGGCTACTTCAGCCAATCTCATTAAGACTAGATGTGTACGCATGGAAACAAGTGAACTCTATGTTCCTGTCACTCTCATGCTTCAGTGGGAAGACTACTCAACACGACCAGTGAGACCGAACTCTTAATAGCGACTCGGGAGCGGGACTCGATCCCAGGACCTCCAAGTGTGCGACCGTTAGAAATTTAAATCTTATAAAGCAACTTTAACGTACGTTTTTGCGACTGTCCGTCACAATAGCAGCGGAAAATAAATAAATTACTTAAATAAGTAAATATTTATTTAATTAGTCAACGAGTCAATCGATAATATAATTTGTCTTTTATGTTACAGTCAGAGAAGATATTTTATTCTGTTTTTCTAACATTTTCGCTCGGGTTCATCCCTAGATCTAACGTAAGCGAAGCCGTGGGTCACGCTAGTGTATTATACATATAAACCTTCCTCTTGAACTACTCTATCTATTAAAAAAACCGAATCAAAATCCATTGTGTAGTTACAGACAGACATCGGGAAGACTTTGTTTTATACTATGTTAAGGAAATTGTAGTTTGCACTATCATTACATGCTTCTTGAATTGTTTATAATAAAGCAAAAAATGTTAAGCAAACATAATCTAAGAGTTCTCCCGAGCGAAATGAGGGTAAGGCCTTAGTTTTAAAATAGTTTTCATTAATAACATTACATACTCGACCCTTTTTGACCTCCCACTGCTGGGAACGAACCTTCCTTCAATACGAGGGGGATCAGGCCAGTCCACTACGCTGGCTAACAGCGAGTTGACCGATATAACGAACTTCACTCGTTTAGCAAAAGTTACTACTGAGCTACGAACTTCTACGATATGTATAGTATAAACATAAATAAAATTCATTATCTATACTAATATTATAAAGAATAAAGATTTGTATGTAAGTACTATGTTTGTAACGAATTGGCTCAAAAAGTACTGGACCTATTTTAAAAATTCTTTCACCATTTGAATGCTACATTATCACTGATTAATATAGACTATATTCATTGCAAGAAAAATAAGGATTCCTACTAAAACTACAATAATGTTACCCAAGGTGTTAAAAAATGCCTATAAAATATCTTTCATCGCATGCGCTGCGAAAACTATTGATGATAGAACAAAAACATGTTCCACAATATTAAAGAACATATCAATATCGATTTTGACGGAACTTTCTGAGTAACTTAGGCTACTTTTTTTATTATAAAACTTAATTTATTTTACCTTACGCCCAGCGAAGCGGGCCAGGTTTGTTAGTTTCATTATAAAAGAAAACATAAAGGCAATTAAATTTTAGTGATTAAATATATTTGCAAACATATTAAGTAATTACTACACGTTCGTTAAGATATTTATTGATGACTTCTATGTTATCAATAAAATCAGCTTTCATTTACGATTCATAAATAACATGTGTAATTTTGCTTTGAAACTGTTATGAAATAATAAATATTTTGGCGTATATGCCATTTGGCATGTTTCTGTAAACGACTCTAGTACAATGGCTTGCAGTTTCGACTTTTCTACTTATTACATTATGAAGCAGTAAAATTGTTTGTCGAAGTAAAACCAATGAATTGTGTAGCGACTTTATATGTGACTGGTAATAATAGGGTGTATCAAAATAAACGTATAATGACTATACAAAGTTTTGCTAAGTGTTTGCAATCTTTCGTTTTGTTGGACTGAGACAGAATTATGGTTGCTGTATTTTAAGTATACTACCAAAGTTTCCCTTACACAGAACTTTTATATGAGCTTAATATCAATTGTCGATGACGGGATTATTAAGCCAAACTGTTCATCACTACTAATGAAAAATCAATAAAATTTGATGGAACTATTTCATAATATACATACTTTAAATAAATTGTTTGAAGCGACGCTAATTCTAAATATTCTTTAAAAAAATCAGCCAAAATCAGCCAGCTATTTGCGGTTGACTTTCATTTTTCCCCTTTACGTAAAATAATTTTAAAGTTCTTAAAGATTTTCACTAGGGCTATAATAGGTTTCAATCGTGAAATATAACTAAAATAAAAAAAAATATTCAGTACAAAAATCCAAATATAATATATTTAAATAGACTTTAACAAGCATTGAACCGTCAATTTCACATTTTAAATATACTTAAATTAAAAACCAGTATGTAAGTTCGTGAGGAATCTCGGAATGAACTTCAGTAAAGATAAGCTTTCAAGATGGTTAGCCTAGTTCGAGATATAGCTTACATTGGTTTTTAAGCAAGATCTTTAATGAACAGTTACATAATTATTACACGAAGCATTTGTAACATATACTAGCAAATCACCCTCGCTTTACTCGAGTTCATTCCTAAATACATTAAAAAGTTTTTTCGGCGGAACCCTAACTCTTTTTCTAAAATATAAATAGTACCTATTATAAATGATGAAACTATCTTTTCGGATTTTGTCGCGGATTTATTATGATTTTTGGTTCCCGACGCGACGCTTCGAATGCTTTACAGCAATCATGGTCACGGGAGAGAAATCATCTTTTCTGTGGTATTTGACGTCTCAGAGCGTTACCTACGTGACATGATGTAATGTCAAATATTCGCGTAAACCTAAGAAAGTATTATATAAATAGTAGTAAAGCTTATAACATTAGCTATCTGCCAGTGAAAGTTGAGTCAAAATCGGTCTAGGCATTTCGAAGATTAGTTTGAACACACAGAGAAACAGAATCAAACATGTCTGAATTTAAAGATTGACGAAAAATGTATTATAAATTGTGATTTTTATATCATGTACCCCATATTTATATTATGTACATTTAGTAAAAAGCCGCTATTTTGACATTACAAACAAAAGACATATCGATTTTATTTATTTGTACAGATGTATAGATTACTGTTATAATTAGAGCCTTTAAGCGGAACCTTGAAGTCCTGATACTTTAAATAATGGGTATTATCTTTGTCGAACTTATTGGAAAATACTATTCTATCGTAATATAGGATACTAACGACTAACTTGTCCTTAGGTAAGTACTCCCCTTAGGACAAACTAGAAACTTTGAATGTCTTATTTATTTATCCTATCAAAACCTAACAAATAAGTTTCAAGCTGACGTAATTTCCATACAAACTTTCATCCTCAATTTCAACCCCTTACATACCTTTCTTTGCCTTGAAAAGCCTATGTTCTTCATCAAGCTCTAGACTATCTGTTTACCAAATTTGATATTAATCGGTCTAGTAGTTTTGGCTTGAATGCGCGACATACAGACAGACAGATTTACTTTCACATTTATACGAGTAATATTAGTGAGGATGTATAATAGGAAAAAGTAAAGCAGTACCTTTTTCTCCATAATAATAGTTTGATAAGTATTAAGTTATCTTATAGAGATCGATTCGAACGTGTCTTTAGGGAAATTTAGCTTTTTTTTAATTTTAGAGTTTTAGAGTTTTGCTAGAAGGGTTGGTTGAAGTTTTTAAAAATAATATGGAATGAATTATTTCAATATGAAGTTATTATATTAATATGAACTAAGTACATACAAATATATTTTTACATATCACGTTCGGTTTGAACTTGTTTCATTTTCATGCTTTTTTCATAACAAAGTCAAGGTTATCAATTTTTCTTATACATATAAATAAAAAATAGGAAGAATAGTTTTATGGATACCATTACTATGTACTAGAGTCTAATCAACGTTTTTTTATAAGTATGTAGTAAATCAATTTACATGAAAGTTTAATGTTTTGTTACTACGAGTATTTATAAGGATAAAATTATCCTCTACAGAACAAATTCATATCTACTTCTTATTTAATATTATTAGGTTTGCTTACCACAGACTAGAATCGAATCTGAGACTTTAAATTACATGTTTAATTATAAACACATCTATATAATTAAATCTTATGGCATTAGAAAATAAAACATTGCTTGAGGGAGTTTTGGCTTAAAATAAAAAAATAAGAACAAATGAAACTAAGCACCATCAATCATTATTTATGTATTAACATTATGAAAGTATCACTACATATTAAACAAAGTCCTCCGCTGCGTCTGTCTGTTTGTTCGCTAAAAACTCAAAAACTCGTGCACCGAATTTCATCTTGCTTTTACCATTGGATAGAATGGTTCTCGAAGAAGGTTTTAGTATATAATTTGTCTAGTTTTTGTATACACCTATAAGTGAAACCCACGACTTCGCTCGCGCTAAGCCAAGGAACGAGCTTAAGCGGAGCGAGGGCGAGTCGCAAGTACGAATAAAATATAAATATGTTAATGTAGTATAAGAAATCGTGATGTTTTCAAGAAATGTTTGGAATGCTTTGATACTTACGTATGTACATTTATTCATCATTATGTACAAAACTGTTGCTTTAATGGGACTAAAATACATTTTTAACTTTTATATTCTAATAAAATCTAATGTTTTAACAGAGTTCAAGTGCAATTATTAAAATTATAATTATAATACCATTTAATAGTATAATATAGCCTTATAAATGTTTGTAATAATGTAAAATACAAAGTTTTGTGCTAGCTTCGCTGTTCTAACTGCTGCTGCAGCTGGACGTATTGAAATTGAATTTTTACAGTGTTTCCTAGAATTATATTATAACTAATGAATAAAGAAATCATTTTATTCTTATCGGCAAAATGGTAGTTTCAAAATAATATTTTTAGCTTATCTATACGGTTAAGTAAAATTAAAGTCTTTAACGTCAATATAAAAGCTTTTTACAAAATGAACATTCAATGATTTTGGTACCGTATTTATCAGAAAATCTCAATTTATTTCTGACTAAACGGTTTTTGATTGGTTTTTACTGGCAGATAGCTGATTTTATGAAGGGTGACTAGGTTACTGTTAATTTTAATACAGAATTAGGGTTCCGTTTTAAAAAAACTTACCTAGGCATGAACCCGAAAAAAGGGAATATGAGTCGCTAATTTAAGTAAATAGTACACTAAACAGTGCTTAGTTATAAAGTTAAATATGTAGTAACAAATCATACAAATGCTTATAAAGTTTTTAAAATTCGTAAAATAGTTTGTTATAAATATCATAATGATATAAAAAGCAGGTCTTAAAATTTCCGGAAACAGGAGATAGAAAAAAGGTAACGAACCTGAAACAAGAAAGGCATTTTTTTTGTTTTACAAATCGATACCTTAATTCGCAAATCGGCTAACTCCGTTAACGTGAACTTTTTAAGGGGCCACTAAAATCGTTATTATTTCAATATAATAAGTGTTACAAACTCGTACAATATGATTTTTTTAGATTAATTACGAATACATATATCGTTAATATAAAAAAAAATATTGGTCCGAATTTATAGTAAATATTATTGTATTTCTTGATTTTGGTAGCCTTTGAAAAAAAATGTTGAAAAGAAGTTAACCGATTTGCGAACTAAGGTATCGAAATACCTATTATTTTTTTGATATATTCAAACTTGAAAAAAAAATAATACATAAATACCTTCTAATTTATACTTTTTCAGTCCACGTCATAGTTCATTAATATTGATACCTAATAACCATTTGTGGATCACAATAATTAGTGTATCGACAAAATCGATCACAAATTGAGTAACAGACTCACACAAGTACGCTGAAGATTCACTTACGAGTCAAAGGTTATAGTCGTAGTAAGAAGAGGTGAACGAATTCGCAATATAAATATAGGATGGAACATCTCTACCACATTCAGTGTTCATCCTTTGTAACTCACACAGCTTATTATGAAGCTGGTAATAATTTATAATAATTTGTATACTATTTAACTTATATTGAGTAGGAACAAATTAAAAAAATTGTAACAAATAAATAGCGTAGAGCTTAAAGTGGAACTAAATATTAAATTTTAAATATATTCATCGAATTGATTTTTGAGCTTTTTGAATGACAATAAGTTTTAAAGATATTTTAAATTTTCTTAATTAAGTCGTGCGTAGTAATCGTCACCCGAACAACAACATTACCCCGAAAACTGCCTTTTTGTTATACGTATTACAAATAATTTAAAAAGCTGTTCCATCATTATTTTAACTATTTTTTTCTTTTTAGCTTATCATCCTATCAGTCGTAGCCTTTGGCTACTCGGATAAATTAGATAGGACGTATCTTCCACCGCCCAATGCTGGTACAGCTGGTGGTAGCCCTGGATCCCTAATTGCTCCAGGAGCTCCAACTTCTTTTGGCCAAGGACTCCCATCATCATCGAGCCCGTTGTCTGGTTCATCTAATTTTGGAGCATCTGGCTTTAATCAAGGAAGTACTAATGGACCTCTTGAAAGTGGATCCGGTTTTGAATCTTCTGGTTTTGGTCAGCCTTCAGGTACCAGCTTTGGTTCAAATATAGGTCAAAGTCCTACTTTTTCTGGACAACAATCTGGACTAAATGGCCTTAATGGAGCTCAGAGTTTCACTCAAGACAGTAATGAAGGTACTCAGAATAAGCCTGGATTAGGTCAGCAGTCTAATTTTGGTATATCTAATGCTGGCGATCTACAGGGAAATGCATTTGGTTCTATAAAAGGACCTGGAACACCATCATTTCAAGCCGCATCTAGGCCTTCTGGATCGAATGCATTTGGATCGTCTCAAGAAGGATTTGGTTTAGGACAAGCAAACGCATACGCAGCTTCTCAACCTGAACGCCCTCAAGCAGCTGCTGATAGGAATGCTGAAATATTGAAATATATAAATGAAAACAATGGCGAATCTTATAACTATAGTTATGAAACCTCTAACGGTATATCAGCTGAAGAGACTGGTGTCGCTACAAATGGTGTAAAAGCTCAAGGTGGATTTGCTTATAATGGTGATGATGGTAATAGATATTCACTTACTTACACCGCTGATGAAAACGGTTTCCAACCACAAGGTGACCATTTACCTACTCCTCATCCTATTCCTGAGGAAATATTAAAATCGATAGAAGAAAACGCAAGAGCAGCTGCAGCTGGTACTCAAGAAGGTATATTTTGTTTTTTTTTCAAAACATATTTAAAAATATATAATTTTAAAAACTCTTGAATTAATCTGATATCTACATTAATCTTATTTATTTTATTAAAAATCGTGTTTCAGTTAGAATATTTAAATATAGTGGATATTTTAAAACATAAAATAAACTTTTTTTAATAAGGAAAATAAAAATGTACTAAAATATTTACAGGTGCGTATCGACCTGAAGAATATGAATCTGAAAATTCTGTACAGCAATACAACGCCGGAGCATCAGCTTACAGCCAACCACAAGGCCAAAACATAAATTCTCTTCAGGGCCAAGAAGTTAACCAACCTCAGAGTAGTCTGTCCCCAACAAACCAAGATATTTCTAGTAAAGGGCAATTAAGTGGGCCATCTGGCTCAAATAGCCAAATACAGTCGAATCAAGCGTCCAACAGATTTTCTTCTGCAACAAATGATATTAAGGGACAAAATGGCCAATATCAACAACCTTTTGGAAGTAACAGTCAAGGTGTAACTCAAAGTTCTTCAGGACAAAACATTGGTCAAAATGTGCAAGGAATTCAAAACAATGGATACCAATATAGTCAACCTCAAAATGGCTTCAGCTCTCAAGCAAATCAACGTCCGTCAGCACAAACTGGTCCGCAAATAGATGCTCAGAAACCAAACAGTTATTCGTCAAGCTTGGCACAAGTTTCTGGATCAAATGACCGAGGTATTTTTGGGTCAAACCGTCCTACTGGTGGCGCATCTTTCCAAAGTAATCAAATCCAGGCTGGATTTAGCAATGAGTCTCCACAGCAAGGTCAACAGCCTTCTTTTGGATCGAATGAGCCATCATTTGGGTCTAATCAGCTGTCATTTGGATCTAAACAGGTACAACAACCCTCATTTGGATCTAGCGAATCTTTGTCTGGGGCTGCTAGTTTTTCCAAACAAGGACAACAACCAACATTCGGATCTAATCAGCAATCATTGGGTTCTAATAAGCCATCATTTGGCTCTAATCAGCCATCATTTGGTTCTAATCAGCCATCATTTGGATTTAAGCAGGAACAACAGCCTTCATTTGGATCTATTCAATCTTTGCCTGGCGCTGCTAGTACTTTCAAACAAGGACAACAACCAACATTTGGATCTATTCAGCCATCATATGGCTCTAATCAGCCATCATATGGATCTAATCAGCCATCATTTGGATCTAAACAGGAACAACAGCCTTCATTTGGATCTAGTCAATCTTTGCCAGGCGCTGCTAGTCCTTCGAAACAAGAACAGCAACCAACATTTGGATCTAATCAGCCATCATTTGGCTCTAATCGGCCATCATTTGGATCTAAACAGGAACAACAGCCTTCATTTGGATCTAGCGAATCTTTGTCTGGCGCTGCTAGTATTTTCAAACAAGGAAAACAACCAACATTTGGATCTAATCAGCCATCATTTGGATCTGCAGGAAATTCTAACCAAGGACAACAGCCTAAATTCGGACCTAGCCAATCTTCGTTTGGATCATCTAATCAACCCTCACTTGCATCTGGCCAGTCTTCACAATCTCAACAACAAACATTCGGTTCTGCAGGTTCTTCTGATAAAGGGTATCAATATGGATTAAATGCTAATCAACCTGCATTTAACTCTGGCAATGATATTAGACAGGGTTCTCAGTTTGGTAACAAGCCGTCTAGTCCTAATGTAGGTTTTGGTCAGGGATTACCATTTGCTCCTGAAGTTCAAGGCGGATCTTCAAATGTAGCTCGCCCTCAATATCAACAAAACAGAAACCAACCTTCAGTCGGATCTAACACTCCAAGCCAAGGTCCTCAATTCGGAGCGAACGGTCAATTCGGACAAAGTGCTGCAGCCATGTCTGCATCCAGAGGCTCTCAACCAAATGGACAACCTCAATATAACCAGCCTGGTCAGCAATCTTTGTTCGGTCCTTCCGGTCCTCAATCAAATGGAGGACTTAGCTCAGGAGCAAGTGGATCTGAATTCGGAGGTCCTCGACAACCCCCAAGCTTCAGTCCGCAGGAAGGATACAAATATTAGACCAAAGTTAGCGAATTCTAGATATAAAATCGGCCATAAATTCTTTTAGCCATAAACCAGCATAAGAAAAATATAAAAAATATTATTTTGTACATATTGTAGCGATTGTATATAAACGATGAACTAAATCACTGTGTGATTGAACAGAAGTGAATAAACGTTAGCAAAATGTATACGTTTGTTTTATTTGTACATCATAAAATTATATTCCCACAATTACTTCTACATAATGACCAAATTAACAATCTAGTTAGAACAAAATTGAGTAATTACTAAATTATTTTCAACTAAAATATCTAATCAACTCTAAATTCTATTATCCTTAAATTACCCGTAAAAAACGAATTAGCAAATGTTATATATAGTTTATATATATAACACATTCTTATAAAGCTTTTCTTAGATCAGTTATTATATATAATAAGATAATAATAATATCGTATTGCTATATGAACTAGTGAATGAAACTTTTTTTATAAAATATTAAAATTCCATACAAACATTTAAAAAATAAAATATTTGTTTTTAGGACTGTTTTTAAGTAATTTCTTTGTATAGGAATCGAAGTGGTGATCTCCTTCCTAGTACTAAGCCATCGTATAGTTCGCATAACTTATACAAACTTTAACCTTTCACATTAAAACAATAACATCATCCTAATGCTAACAATATGAAGTCTCCAAAATTATAAAGCAATTATCTTTTACCTAGATCTAATATCGGTTAGACTTATCCGAACTCATCCTTCGCATTAACGATTTGCAAATCGGCATAAATGACCCGAACTCGTTACTCTTAATGGGTCGTAGAATTTAACATTACGTAACGTTTACATGAAATCTCGATGTTATTCGTTGTTGAAATAGATTAAAAGATAATATTATTAGTAATATAATTTATTCAAACTAGTAATATTTTTCCCCATCACTTTGAGAATAAACTCTACACCTTATAAGAGAAAGGACTTTTATTTTGTAGATCATTTCCAAATAGTTTCAATGAAGTAAGTAACTAATTAAAAAAATATTTTTGTTTTTGTTAATAGATAAAAATTAAAATAAAATATTGTGAAAAAATATTTTTCGTTTATTAATTGTACTGTTTGGTGTTAACTTAACATGTAACATTAAACTCAAAAAATATATTGGGGCGTTATCAAACGACATTATCTACTTCGATGTTATCGATACCAGATAGTTGATATACTTTATACGTTACATAATATATAACTTTAAATACATACATATTTTAAGTATTATCATAACTGTAGTATTAACATTAGTGTTCATTATTACAAATAAATGCCCCGAAGCGGGAATCAAACCAGCGAGCGCTGGCGCAGCTATTCGGGTCTCTTAACTAAAATATAAAATAAACAACTTTTATCATCTCAAAATTAAATTGCTGACACCTATTAACTTATTCACTTTAATTATTTTATAACTAAAATCAGCTTATCATAAGAAAAATAATTGTTGTAAAAATGCAAAGTCTAATGCAGAAACTAGTTTTAGTTTTATTTTAAAAGCAAAGATATATTAAGTCAGAAGTATTGACGTGTGCTTTACTCGTTACTTGTCAAGCGGATGCGATCTAAGGAGGTCAGAGTATCGAGTAATAAAGTTACTTGTACACTTGCTGAAGTAAAACTATTTAGGGCAATTAGTTATTAGTAGGTAAGCAAACATAAAATGCCTTAGTACTTTGTTGCCTTTTTTAACGTTCCACTGCTGGGCACGGGCCTCCCAGAGGGATCAAGTTATAGTTCACTACGCAGGCCAGGTCATAAGTGGACTTCACATGTCTTTCAGAATCTTGCAGGTTTCCCCAAGAAGTTTTCCTTGTCATGAATAACAAAGAACCCGGGATTTGAACCACCTTAACTCGGTTTTCTACTCGGGCTACCACTGTACCGCGAATGGGATGTTAAAAAGGGCTATATATTTAATCAGGTATAAATTGCTTTAAAAACGAACAAATCAACTTGTAATGTGTAAAGCTTTACTCACAGAGCTTAAATAAAAATATAATCAGTTCTTATTTATCGGAGCCTAAAGCTTATAATTCTTTACATATAACACATTTAGTGCGCAAGAGTCAACAGAAACCGTCACGATTCACGAGATTGTGGGAGTTAAGGATTTTCAGTAAATGTCACGTGTCGTTTTGTGATAGTTATTTTAGTATTTATTGGTTGGATATTGCAATTATAAAAAGGTAAAGACTTTAAAGTCAATTTAAAAGTATTGATTCTGGCCTTCGATGTAAAATTGATATTTATATTTATATAGTACCACTGTTGAAGTATAATTAATTCATTCATTATTAAGTACCCTCGTGCCGGTTAGTATAGATTTATTAAGGATTTGATATAATATTCTCTCACTCGTGAAGTGGTCATGGACAGACAGACAGATTGAGAAAAACTCTAAAAACTATCGATTCGATAATAACAAATATTTCGGAAAAATATTTAAAAGTTAAGTCCAAAATATTGCGAATATGTAAGTATAATATAAAAGACGCTGCGTATATTTAACAAGGTTTTTAATTTCTAAGTTTTTTAAAGATATTTACAAGTTTATTAATAATATTAAACTAAACAAATGATGAATAAAATCAGTTCATTATAGAGGAAAACATCGCTTTTAATTAACAAATAATATTATGCACTTGAAGGGCCACTTGAATACTTTTTTTTCAGTCGAGCAAAAATTTCCTCATACAGGCATCGAATAGACTAACAGCACAGACAGTATCAATGGTCCATCAAATTAGGATACAGTAACAAAAACTAGGACCTACAACCTTGTAACATTTAAATCCGCGAAGCCAATTAACTTAACGTAAATATCACGTACCAACTTACTTAAGTGGCATATTTATTTAACGAACACTCATTTCGAGCAACATGTGTTAAGTCCAATATTTTGAAATGGCTATCTAAAATTACTATGTCGAAATATCATTAGATGCATCGTGCGAAACAGTCATAATGTGAGATTAACTGCAGAGTATCATAGTGTAATGCCTAGCTACTGTATTTGGTTTTGCCCAAGATAGATTTTTATTAAGCCGTTTTGATATCCCACTGCTGGGAGATCAATGTTTTTGTCCTGAATTTTGAATTGTTTCTGAAAAATATTCTTCGTTTTATTAAGAAAAAATGATATTAAACCTCACTAATAGAGTCGCAAGACTTGTATTAAAAATGTGGCGTGTTCTAAATAGGCTAATAATTTACAATATTTCATTTACTTTTATGTGATACAAATTTATTTTTTTCTATCTTTTTTTAAGCATTTTGTTATGTATATATCGAATATACAAAATTGTGCTCATTTATTTATGTGCGCATTTTAATCCTTATTAAGAAATATCCGAATAGAATTAAAAATATAACTATTACTATTATTTAATTTTTAACACAAAAAATCATTCATGAAGCGAGAACATAGATGAATATTTCCGTAAAAAAGTCAAGAAATGCTGTAGTTTCAGATTTTTATATAATAATAATAGACCGTGATTGATGTTAAAATCGAAATTTCGGGAACAGAAAACTTTAATTTTTACCAACAAAAATTTTGATAAACCAATGAAAAAACCAGAAAGATGGATATATTTAAAAAATATTAAATATAAAATCTCGTAAAATAATGTAGATACTAGTAACTACCCATTCGTTGTTTAAAATGGGTTTTAACTGAATACTGAGTTCAGTTTGGTTTTTATTCTTAGTTTATTTCCCTACATTGACTTCAAAATTTATATTTAAAAAAAATTATTATAGTTTTTGAAGTACAAACTTTTATATCTGTGGGAATCTTTGTGTTGAAAGACTCACACATTACACAAAATAATCGCAAGTCGCATCCGAGAAAGCTCCTTCAAGTTCTAAATAGACATATTTCTACTTTATACGCTTTGTATGTAAGTATAATACAGGAGCTTTTGTTTAAGCTTTTGCTATATAAATTTTTTGGTTACTTTAAAACGATTAGTAATTAAAGACTTAAAGGAATAAAAAATGAAAGTATTGAAGCGATTTTTTACTAACAGAAAAATAAACAGTCTCAGTTAGCGGAGAGAACAAGAGGCTTTACTCCACAAAAGGTGGTACAGATCATGTTTAATTTTGTATCGCTTAAGTATAGGTATTATTGCTTAAAACTTACATTTTTATAACTAAACAATACAAAATAAAATATTTTCTAAACCATTTCTTGTTTTTAGTGAAAACTACAAGTTTCTACAAGCTAATTCAAATAACAATAAACTCTTTATTATTTGTTGTATTCAGCCCTTCTTAATGTCCCACTGCTAAGCACGGGTCTCCCTTCAATATGAGGGGGATCAGGGGGGATCAGGCCATAGTCCACCAAACTGGACTTTGTCTTTCAAGTTTCGAAATTTGTTAGGTTACAGGTATATAATAATATAATACATACAGGTTTTCTCTCGATATTTTCCTTCACTGTAAGACAAGTGGTAATCATGATAGAAATGATTCGCACATAAAATTAAATATCAGAGGGAGACCTAGAATCGAACCCGCATCACATCACATCGGTTATCCAAGCGAGCGCGTTGCCATTTGCATTGGGCTACCACTGCATTTTCATTATTTATAATAAAAATATGTTTTTTTATTATACATAAAATATCTGTTTATTAAATTTACAGAAGGAGAAATCAATTTATCAATCAATTGTTATTATTATCAATAATCATAGACAAAAAAAAACAGAAAATATAAAAAATAGTAAACAAAAAATAAACGTTAATATTAATTTGGAAAAGAAAGTATATAAAACACTTCCTTCTTTTTTTAAATCGGTAAGGAATGTGATATTAGTCGGAAGTGTCTATGGACTTATTTCACGTATGACATAATTATTATCATTCATCATAAATTATTCATAAACGACAGATGACGCTATCGCAGAACTCACTTTATATCATAGAGTATAATTTTGTAAGCTTTATATGTTTTTTTTAATATAAAGTAATAAAAAAATCTATGACAACTTTATACTAACCTTTCACACGTCGAAAACCTAAGTCTCTCCCGTGAATATGATTGCTGTAAAACGTACGAAATGTCGGGAAGCAAAAATCAAAATAAATTCTGCAAAAATCCGAATTACTATTTTATTTAATTTTAGAAATTTGCGTTCATATAAAAAAACATTAAGTAATAAAAATATTCTTAACACAGTTAGTTAAAAAGTTAGGTTAGTTTAGGGATTTAATCTGTACAGATAAATAAAATTAAAGTATCTGTTTGTAACATCCACATAACAATCTTTTACTAAATGCATAATATGTAATTTTACTAAAAAAATACTAAATGCAAAATATACGGTTATTAAGAAAATCACAATTTTTTACATTTTTATATTATGAATGTGTCTGTTTCAATCAATTTAAAAAATTATCGGGTGTTCCCGATAGATTTTGACGGGATTTTCACTGCCATAAGAAGTAACAAAATAATTAAGGTTCCACTCGAAAAAAAAATTAAAAAAAAAACTATGCGAAGCGTATATTTTTAGGATGACAAAAGAATATCTTTATATTTAATTTTATATTTCAAGTTGTTATTACAATATATTAAATAAAAAGTTTTCTGCGATAGCGTCAATGCTCACAACATCCCACTAAGTAGAACTCGTTTTAGGACTGGCGCATTTTAAATTCCATAAACTTGAACTATCAACTTGTATATAAATGGGCAAGCAGTTCCGTATACTTTTCTCCTTTTATTTGCCCATCGATTTTTGTTTTACTTTAGTATTATATTTACTATTACTATATATATAATACTTTCTTAGGTTTACGCGAATGTTTGACATTATAAATGAAACTATCTTTTCGGATTTTGTCGCGGATTTATAAATCCGAAAAGATAGTTTCATTTATAATACTATAATATTCATATTATAAAACAAAGTCCTCCGCAGCGTCTGACTGTCTGTCTGTTCGCGATAAACTCATAAACTACTGCACTGATTTTCATGCTGTTTTTACTAATAGTTTTCAAGGAAGGTTTTGGTATGTGAATGCTAACGAACTTTGCTAGCGCTAAATTTAGTCGAACGCGAGCGAAGCCATAGTGAGTCCCTAGTGAGTATATAAATTGATAGATTTAAACATACAATATATAAGTATTTACATACATACTTAATCTATGTAACTATTTTAACGTCCCACTGCCCTTCTTTTAGTGTGACATGCCTTGGGCATAATTTTACTACTTTGGTCAGACTAATTTAGATGTCTTTTGAAAACTTGTTAAATTCTATATCTAAAAGATAATCATTTAAATAACTATGCATTAATTGTATTTCGAAAGTAATATAAAAATCTTTTAATTCGATTTCGCTTCTAATTTTATTCATTTTGCAAGTTATATATATTGTACCAATAATTATTATACCATTTATCTTAATTTTTACACGTTTTGATTTTTTTATTTATATACTTAAATTTAAAATTATACTGATTGCTTGCTTTGTTCTAAATGTCTTTGCTCGTATATACTGCATGACATTATGTAATATATGTCGAAAGGCATATGTTACTGGAAAATCTTTATATTGATGAAAAATAATCACAAATTCCATAGCAAATCGCAAAATCGATATATTAATAATATAATACATTAGCAAATATTAAGAAGGTACTTCTGAATCAACCTAGCTCTGCAAAGGATTGACAATACGTACATTTTAATAGTTTAGTATACATTTGTTAAAGATGAGATGATGACCTGAATAGACAGCTAACTTCTTACCAAATTTCATTAAAATCTATCCTGTGGTTTTCTCATGATGACAGTCAGACAAAAATTCTAATAACTATAGTTTCAGCCTGTGAAACGATAAACACACAAATTTTATCATATTATGTAGGTATATATAATTAAAAATTAGCATTTCTTAATAACGTAAGATATACCTACATATTAATAGAAATTAAAAAAAATATTATAATTTGCGAAATCATTACGAATGCACTTTCGCTTTCATAACATCTAATTAATTAGGCCTCGAGCAGGCGTTAGTGGAAGTTGACTGTTATATTTCCGGTTTGACATTCTACGTTATTATCCCATGTATATTGTATAACTAACATTTCCCGCGGCTTCGCACGCGTTCTAAAGACCGGAAACCAAATTCTTTCTGAGTCGCGCGTACCTAGCAGAACTAACGCCCACCCTTCCCGTTTTTGCAAAATTTTTCCTTGATAATCCGCTCCTATTGGTCGTAGCGTGATGTAACATAGCCTATAGCTTTCCTCGATAAACGGACTATCTAACACAAAAATAATTTTTCAAATTAGACCATTAGTTCCTGAGATTAGCGCGTTCAACCAAACAAACAAACTCTTCTGCTTTATAATATCAGTATAGATTAGTCATACAAACGTTTGCTGGCTTGGGAAATAACGAAGGCAAATTGATGAGGCTTCTTACTTTATTGATACATACATATAATATTAATGCAAAGTTAAAACATTATAGAAAATATAGCGTAGATTTGTTTTAGTGTTCGGGTTAGATTAAAAGTATACAATTATTGTTAATTTTCAATTTAATTTGAAAATAGAGAGATTAAGATAAAAATATAATATAAGTCCCGCTGAGTTTCTTTCCGCACTTCTTCCCAGGTCAGGGGTTCTTTCCGAACTGGTAGTAGACTCATGATGTTCAGTAACAAATTGTAATAATTTTTATGCCCAATAAAACATTCGAGTTTAACAAATGAATGCCCCCAGCGGGACTCGAACCCGCGACCGCTAACGTAAGAATGTAGGGTCACTACAAACTGCGCCAAACGTGTCGTTTCAAGAAACCTTTACAATTATCCATAGTGTTGAATTTTACAATCCAACATTTTACAATTTGGTTTCATTGCTTTACATAATAGCAAGCGTTTGTAAACAAACGGTCTGCGAAGTTACGAAATTAGATAGATATTTGTTTTTTAAATATTTTGGGACATTATCACAAAGTCGTCATCATATTATTATTGTGTTTTCGTTTCGTACCGTCTAGTTATATCTTTGGCGTTACAATAGCCTTCCATTCCATGGGAACTACAATTGGGGAGGAAAACTGGGATAACGGGATGTAAATCTGTCTTAACGCCAATACTATACGAAAAAGATTCGTTGCTTATTGGCTGGACTAAAAGAAACTAAATAAAACAACTTAATTTGATACTTTCTTAGGTTTACGCGAATATTTGACATTATAAATGAAACTATCTTTTCGGATTTTGTCGCGGATTTATTATGATTTTTGGTTCCCGGCGTTAGAAAAGATTTTAGTTTCATTTACAACTTAATTTGAAATATAAAATATTTGATTTACCTACAGAGTAATTTTTCACTTTCCTCATACTGAACATTTCTTGAGAGAGAGTAATCGGGAACTGAAACCCCAACATTGAATTCGAAGCCACATACGATAAGATGTTAAACGTAATAACATTACAATATATTATACAATATTTTTGTTCTCACTCGTAATAAAAATAAATCAAAACTCTATTTCGATACAAATTTACATAATGGTGTGCTTTACTTAATACGTTCATGTTGCTTAAAGATTGCAGTTTTCTGTATAAGTGAAAGAGGTGTAGGAAGCAACGTTTAACTGTTTAAATGATATTAGAACATGAATATTATTATATGTTGCATAAATTATATTTTTAAATACCTTATGTGCTAATAACTGCCTACGACTTTGCCCGAGTTTTTGAAGCTTTATACGTGAAGAGGAATGTGTTAAAAGCTAAGGCTTAAACCCATCTTAATTGTTATTACATTTTGAAGTTTCAAAACTTCTTTTAAAGATTATAGCAATAAATACCATTGCTGAAACATACTAGAATTTAATACTTTCTTAGGTTTACGCGAATATTTGACATTATAAATGAAACTATCTTTTCGGATTTTGTCGCGGTTTTTTTGGATTTTTGGTTCCCGACGTTTCGAAAGCTTTACAGCATTCATGGTCACGGGACAGACCCTCCCGAAATTCGAAAAGACAGCTTCATTTATATTACTTCGATTTCTATATCTAGACTGTATTTTTGGAATTTAACCGGTTAATTTTTTTATTACAAACCGGTTAAATTGATTTAATTTCTAATTATTAAGTATATATTCATTAACCGACAGTAAAAGAAAAAGTTTGCTAATAGCGAGTTATTATTATTTTTATTGTATAGGATACATATGAATACCTTCATTCATCATCATCATCATCAGCCCTTTTTAACGTCCCACTGCTGGGCACGGGCCTCCTTCAGTACGAGGGGGATCAGGCCATAGTCCACCGCGCTGGCCTAGTGCGAGTTGGCGGACTTCACATGCCTTTCGAAAACTTGTTAGGTTTTTTCAGACATGCAGGTTTCCTCACGATGTTTTCCTTCGCCGTAAGACAAGTGGTAATCATGATATAAATGATTCGCACATGAAAATATCAGAAGTGCGACACCCGGATTTGAACCCGCATCACTCGGTTATCCAAGCGACGCGTTACCGCTGGGCTACCACAGTCTATATCATTCCTACCTTCATTCAATCTTATCTTATTTCAATGTGGAAAAAAGCCTTACCAGTTATCAATACACAAAATTTGGTCAAAATCGGTTCAGTACTTTTTGGTGAATCGCGAACACTTTTGATATCTATAATATACTGTACACAATACGTTACAGTAATTGTTCTTAAAATCAAATATGTCATTATTGATTGATGATTTCGCTAAGTTACTTTTTTAATATGAATAGATTAACACCGACTTAAAGTTATAAGTTATTACTAACATTGTTAAGGAGCTTAATCAGTTGAGATTGAAAAGGGTTATTAAATATTCAGTTTCATTTTTTGGTTACGTCACCATGTTAATAACGGACATACATACGTCAATTAGTATTAGACACGTATAAACTTGCCCCGATTTCTACGATGACGTCCTGAATTCGAAGCCGTCAGTTAAAAGTATAAGAAAATTTGCTAGTGTATAACTTATTCAAGAAATACTATCAATAATGTTATTTAGTAATTTATTAGATTTAGTATTTTCATCTATACATATAATAAATGTTTGAGTTGTACATTCAGTACAGACTTATTGAATTAGTTTAAAAAGTAAATCTTATTGAAATAGAAGAAAAATAAAGAAAGAAAAGAAAAAATAAAATTGTCTGTCTGGTATTTCTGTCAGTTTGTGATGGCTTCACGATAAAACTACTAAACAGATCTTAATGATTAACAGAGTTTAATATGGTCTGGCTCTTCGGTTCAACTCATAGGATACTTTTATTGCGGAATATCTCATTTTTAAGAAATATATACTTACTGTTAAAAATACGTAATGAAGAACCTGATTGAAGCAAGTTATTTAAGTTGATTGATTATTTTGTAAGTCAATTAATGTATATATAAGGTTTAATTAAAGCTATTTACTGAAAAGATGATCATCTAAAAGGTTAGAAATTGCAGATTGCACTACAAGGCTCTAACATCACGAATTTTTTAAACGATATTCTAATTAACTATAACGTTTTAATATTGAGGTCAGTTACTGTTGGTATGCAAGAAGGCCGAAATTATGATATTATATTCGCTTACTGTGTACTTGGTATCATCTCCTGGTTGAAACATTTTATACCAGAGTGAACCAAGAAATATTAAAAAAACTACGTTAATATTGAAAATGTTTTATTTATTTAGGTACTAGCGACTTACCTTCGCTTCACTCGTGTTCGTTTTAATAATTTTACATAATTAAAACCTTCCGTATGCCTTCCGTTTTGTGCTTAGCAACATTCATTTTTATTTAATACTATACTTTCCTGCGGCTCCGTTCGTGTTCTAAAGGCTGAAAATCAAAAGAAATATTTTTCTCCCGTTTTTGCAACATTTTCATTGATGCTCCGCTCCTTTTCGCACAAAAAGAATTTTTCAATTTGGGCTAGTAGTTCCTAACTAAACAAACAAACTTTTTAGCTTTATAAGAATAGATATAGATAAAGAGTAAAAAATTTACAAACATACATCTTTAGGTAGTTATTTTTACACATAGGTATGTCGTATACCTACGTAATTTTGTACTTCTATTATATCATTTTCTAATTCATATTTGAAATATTTGAATACAAGTCAGTCGCTAACTTGCCAACCCTACGCTCGGGTCCCTCCCTAGATACGCGCTTAACGATTAGTATGAAGTTCCTCGAAATAAGTTATTTTGAAAGATCTAAGCGTACAGACGGCGTACATATTAAATAATAAATACCATTAATATTTAATATTAAATAATAAATTGATACTTTTTTTAATATTCTTGATTTTCTGGTTATTAACTTAATGTAATAAATAAATAACTGTAATATTATTTAGAGAAGATCGAAAATACTTCTAAAAATATCATCTTTGAGTTGTACTCCCCTCTCTCTAAAGACATATTATTAAATATTGGAAGAGTATATTAATGAATATCATAGTAATATTTTAATAATAATATTAAAAATACTTAAATAATAATATAATTGTTATAATACTTGTATCGAACCATCCAAAACAATTAGATGCGTCCACCCTCGTGGGCTGTTTGATTAAGCAATAAAAGACACGACTTTTTAGATAAAGAGCACAATATTTATGTAGATCAATAAGTGCAGGATGTAGTATATATACGAAACACGGTTTAAAATTATATCATTCAATCGCTGGCCTTTGTGAGGTGTTTTAGAAAACAGCAACATGAGATTGGTAAAGTTTACATTTTAAGTTTTTAATTAAATTCAAATATTACAACAATCATAAGCTACTTGTATATATACATATATTCTTTGATATAAGATTATATCATAATATAATAAATAATTTAAATAAAAAACTAATAAACATAAGCTTTTCTAAGATATTATCATAAATATCCATTTATTAGACGTAATACTTTCTAAATGTATATTAGCATTTTTACAGATCGTGTTATTGACAGTAGCAGCCATATCAAATGCTGCTAAATTGGGAAGGACCTATCTCCCGCCTGATGCTGAAAGTTCTAGTGGATCAGAGTTCTTAGAGACCCCTTTAAATAGATCAATATACGTAGCAGATATACCAACATCACATGAATCTAGTGCTGAGTCTAAGAGCTTATATGCACAGCATCAACAATCTGTTAACGAATTTGTGCATTTACGGAACCAAGCTAGTATTGCTCAAAGTAATGCGGAACAATTGCAAAATGTGAAGTACCATGTAAAGTATGTGGAAAGACCAGAACGTCCCCAAGCTGCTAGTGAAAGACACGCAGCAATTCTTCGTCAAGAGTATAAGAACGATGGAGAATCTTATGCATATGCTTATGAAACTGAGAACGGTATATCTGCAGAAGAAAGTGGTGTAGCAACACATGGTGTGAAAGCTCATGGTGGATATTCATATACTGGGGATGATGGACAGCAATACAGCATCAGGTATATATTATAGAAATTAGATTAAGTTTTAGTGTTGATTATGATCATCGTCATAAAATCTTCTCTCTATCTTCATATGAAGAAACCAAATGTAGTGTCAATAATTTTTGATTGGATTTTTAAATACCTTTTGCAAACAGTGTCAGTGAGATACATATTCCATAGTATTTCCTATAATATTAAACAATTTGTTATTGTGTAACATTTTTCTTTGTTTATATGAGCGAATATGGCATAGTTATAAGAAAAAATACGTAATTTAAATTTAGGATTTATACCTTTAATACAAAGTTAAATATTAAAAATCTTATTAGTTATATTTTCTCTGTATTTTTAAGGTACACAGCTGATGAAAACGGCTTCAGACCTCAAGGTGACCATTTGCCAACACCTCATCCTATTCCTGCTGAAATTCTGGAATCACTTGAAAAAAATGCACGTGATGAAGCAGCTGGAATTTATGATGATGGTAAGATATAAAAGTCTAAATACCAATAAGATCATTACTTCTAATAGACACACACATCACATTATACACGTACAAACATGAAGTAAAATATATGATATTTGATTTAAATTGTCACAAGATAATATGTCATAATATATAATTGTAACGCGGTCGCTTGGATAACCGAGTGATGCGGGTTCAAATCCGGGTCTCGCACCTCTGATCTCATGTGCGAATCATTTATATCATGATTACCACTTATCTTACGGTGAAGGAAAACATCGTGAGGAAACCTGCATGTCTGAGAAAACCTAACAAGTTTTCGAAAGGCATGTGAAGTCCGCCAACTCGCATTAGGCCAGCGTTAGGACGTTAGAAAGGGCTGATGATGATATAATTGTATGATATGATATGATATTAAAATAGGTATTTACAATTGTTTAGGGTCATACGACGAAAGGAAATATGGTGAAGAGTCCAGCCACAGCCAATACATAACATCCAATTCCAACCTCGCACAACAAGCCAAATACGTGATTGTTAACCAAGACCAAACTGTGAATGATGAAGATTCTATCGCAACTCATGCTGAAGATGCATACTCAGGAGCTCAAAGAAATGTTATTATCCAAAGTGTACAAGATGTTGATCAAGTTGAGGTGAGTGCACCTCAAGAAGTCTTACACGCTGGAGTACATAAAGCCTACTTGCCACCAGAAGCTCAAACTTCAAATGCAGAAGTGACCAGAACATATTTACCACCAATTGCACATAAAGTTATTGAAGACCGATCATCACAAAATGGACATTTTGGAAGCAGAAATCGTAAACCAAGCTTTAATAAAAAAAGCGGATACCAGTATTAGTTTAACTACAAAAACCACATATCCTAATATTAAAGTAATTAATTTATTTTACTAATATTGATTTTTATTTCTTCCAATTGACTTCTTAATAATCATAAAATTAATAATTGAATACAAAATTTGCATCTAAATGATGATGTAAAGGAAGAAAAAGCTTTCGTCCCACCAACATGATACACATTATACATAATATATGAATTTTCTTTAGAGATGTTGTAATTTCGGCTTGATTTCAATAAGGTATTATCTCAAAGAGCTCGTTATAAATTTTATGCTAAATTATAATTATTTTCTTCAAAAGAAATTGAAATAGTCAACAAAGTAAATTGGCGTATTTAAATTAGAGCTCTCATATTGTATTTATATACCTACGTTATACACGTTATTATATATGCGCTTAAAAGTACTTGATTTGTGACCCCTGTCCTTGATTACCCTTGCCAAAGACAATCGGTAAGGAACCTTTTCAGGAAATCGGTAAGGAACGGATCCAGCAATATCGAAAAAAAGGAATACTCCATTGCACTACATTGAAAGGGTTCCTCCGTAAGTTTTAGTAAGTAAGATACCTGTCTTGAAATCCCATGGGATCCGATGGGAAACTCACCACATGTTTTATAGTAATATAAAAAGTAATAATATAAAAACATCTGTATGACACTAGACTTTTTAATTCTAATGAAATGTCTGTTTCCTTTTTATTATGATTATGATTGATTTCTCTATTTTAACTTTATACTTTTATGAGAAAATAGGGCGCTAACGCTAGATTACACTTATTATATCACATATTACTATTATTATATTATTAAATATTACTATACATATTATATTACATACAGAAGAATTTTCGTCAAAGAAAATAGTTTTTCTTTGATATTAAAATTAATGTAAACAAAAGGCTTTTCTAAATAGGTATGTATCACATACACAGACAGTGGTTTAACAATCCGTACCAAAAATATATTGTTTCCATTTTTAATTACATTCATTTTTAATTATTATTATTTTAAACCAAAAATTAAAATATGAAAATTAAAATATAATAAATTAAAATATGAAAATTTTTAGAGTGGAATATGTACTATACGGACACACGGACAAACTGTGGGGCTCTATAGCATTTTGGAGAAAGATATTATATATAAACCACTAATTAATTCTGTACGGAATCCTAAATTTAAAAGTTACGTTCACACTTTATAATTTATTACTAAAAATTCAATTATATAAGTCGAAATGAGGTTGATTACCTCACGACAGGCCGTCTCATATCAAGTATGCAGCCATGAGCTTTGAACTTGCAATTATTTTAAGCTTTAAGCAATGATACTAACAGTAATTGTATCCTGACGGAAATTATAACGTGTAATCTATATTATTTTATATTTCTTGTTCATATCGCAATAGGTCGTATTAATGACAATATTATGTTATGTACATAATTTATATAGTACGTATTTATCTAAGCATATAATAAAATTCTAACTTAGTCGATTTTGTTATTAAGTATTTGTTGGAAAATCCTTTTGAAGTAGTCATTATTATCGAAATAGAGACCATTCTTATATTTTTGTCATATCATGTTGTTGTCTGTGACCGCATCAAGAGTAATCGCAATACTGGACATATATATAATAAAGTATGGTATTGTGATCTACTTATCCATATATAGGATAACACGCAATAGTAAGTTCATCCAATGTATTCTCGGGGCCGTAACGTAGCGGATAAGCTCCAAGAACGTCGTTTGAGATGTTATGGCCATGTCGCGGTCTTGTTGTTGAAATCTAGTTCCGTGGTATGCTAAAAGGAAGCTTGTGTTACGGATACCAGATAGTTGATATACTACATATTATATAAGTTTAAATACATACATATTATAAATATAAACACCCATGACTGGAGTACAAGCATACGAGTTTAACAAATGAATGCACCCAGCGGGACTCGAATCCGCGACCGCTGGCGTAAGAAAGTAGGATCACTACAAACTGCGCCAACGCGTCGTCAAAGTAACGCGTCACACGTCTAAGGACTATGTTGGAAAAAAGTGCTTGATATGTCTTTTCTTGGAGATAGATCCCCGGTCCGGAGGCCCAAAGAAGCGATGGCTGGATGTCTTGTAGAAGGACGTGAGAGTCAACGGACTACTAAGGACACTAAAGATCATGCAAAGTGGAGTAGGCTTAGTTGGAAGGCAGACACTGGCAACTATAGCCGGGATTAATGCCAGGAATTAATGCTTAATTTAGAAGTCCATACTCTTTATTGTAATGATATAATTATGTACTTTTGAGATAACAACAAATAGAAAGGAGCTGAGGAGGCTTTTCTTTACTTTTTCAATAAAACGTTATTTAATTTAGCAAAAAAGTAATTTTCAACATTAAGTTTCATTCGATTTAGTTTCATTTTAAAATTACAAAAAAAGAAATGAAGAATTATGTAAAAAATTGGGCTCTTTACTCCAGAATATTATCGATATTAATATCTTTTTTAAAATTTATATATGACTTTCATAAATATAAACCATTTATTTTCCAGGGTTTTCATAAAACATAATGCTGATCTGTTTGATGACATGCTCCAAGTTGCTTTCGATTTCATTGTAAACTTTGATGACACATTACTGTCAATTACACCTTCCCCAAAAATGTCAAGGTATTAATGTTAATGGTGAAGCGTGACCAAATAAAATAAAACTCTCTTAATGGTTGCGATGAATTGGACAGCAACGATTAGGCTTTTGTCACGTTGTAGGTGCGTTTATCACGTCCTATAAATTAAAAACTATTAAAGTTGATTTTAAGGATTGTATATATAGAAATATTTGATAGGACAAATCACATATCATCTTTGATTTCGGGCTTCGAAAGATCAACCAAGATGTTTTGGGTATGGTTTTTTATAAGAATTATAATATTATAGTACTTATTAATATTTTTGTAGTAAAATTTAGTAATTATTGTAATGTAAAGTATAATAGTTTGATTTTAATTAATCTTTAATTTGTTGGAGACTTTTCCTCATTATTATTGATATAATTAAATCCAAATAAATATCCTTTAATATTATATATTTACAGGTTTTAATGACATTTAGTCTTGTGTGTGCTAACAAGCTAGATCGAACCTACTTACCACCGCCCGGAACGGAATACTCTGGAGGTAGACCTGAAGATATTCAAGTACCATTAGAACATCCTAGATTGGAATATCCTAACAGTAACGATTTTATTGACAATGCACAAATCACTGTAGGTATTGATAGAGTGGGACCAAATCAAGTTTTTGATGGACAAAAAGAACTCAACAATACATTACCAGTAATAGATAATAGTATAACTCAAACTAAGCCCAATAATACTGATGAAACTTATTTCACAAGTTCTATTGGCTCTGACTATACTCCTAACTATTCTTTTAGTGAAAGTCCTATTATTCAAAATATTTATAAAGATAGTAATAAAAACCAAAATAATTATCGTTTACCTGCAAATCGAATATTAGATAGTCCAAACTATCCTTCACAATTTGAAACTGATACTAAATCTTTATTTCCTACAACAGTTCAACCTATTGAGGACGCCAATGATGTCATTTATGTACCATGTAATAGATCTTTACCGATTGATTCTATAAATAACTCGTGTGAAATTAAAAACAATGGTAAACAATATTTTTCAACATTGAGTCCCACTATCTATTCATCTACAATATCATCGCCTTCACCTGTAGCATCAAAGTTTTCTGACTATTCTAATCCCACCAAGTTACCTAACTTTATTAACACAGCTACTCCTACTTTTTATTCATCGACCACTAAAAGTCCACTCAATAAAAACTCTTTGAATTTCGACGTTACTGCTAAACGTCCTGAAAGGATTCAAGCTCAAGCTGATAGAGAAGCTGTTATTATTAACTATGAAAATTTATGGACACCAGAAGGTTATGCATATAGCTATGACACATCAAATGGAATTCATGGTGATGAAAGTGCTATTGCATTGAATGGTGTTAGAGCTAAAGGATCTTATTCGTATATTGGAGATGATGGGAAACAATACAGTGTTGTGTACACTGCTGATGAAAATGGTTTCCGACCGCAAGGTGATCACTTACCAACACCACCTCCGATACCAGATGCAATTTTAAAGGTTATAGAAAAAGCGTTGGAAGATAAAAAAGCTGGAATTTTTGATGACGGTAAGTAAAATATATGCAAATATTTTTAAGTAAAAAAATAATTTCAACACTACACGTTATAAATTAAAGCCCTCTTTTGCACTTTATTTGTAATTACGATACGAATATTTATTAAACAATTAGTACAATTTATGAACATTTGATCTGTGTGAATTAAGCTGAAAAATCATTCCTTTTGAGACCTCCCGTAACATGTTTAATATAAATAACATCTAAAAACACTAGGTTTTATTATAGTAATATACTTGTATTAATATTCAGTACACTGCATATAACAAAAAAATAAAAAAAATGTTCCAGGTTCCTATGATGAAAGTAAATATGGTTACAAAAAATATCAAAAAAGCCCCTACGATCAAAGTTCCTTTAATCATATAAGAGGACAATCAAAGAAAATCGATCGTTTGAATTCAAGAAATAATATACCACTCGAACCAATCCAAGAAACAGGTCAGTCACAAAGTATAACAAAAATAATTGCGAGTAATAATTCTAATAATATATTAGAGCTGAATCAAAATATTAAAGAGATGAAAGACATACCTGAAAAAATAAAAGAGGAGTTCTTTAAAGATCCGTCTACCCAAAATGATAATACTTACGAAAAACCTAATTCATCTCTAATGACCAAGTTAACACCTTTTATTGATGAAAAGGGTGATAAATATTTATCTAGACCAAATGAAGAAGCAAAAGAATTTCCAACCCGTTTTTTTGAAATGAAGGGTGTGATAAATGAAAACAATCAACAGGTAAATGTTACACCAAAGCCTTTTATGACTCCTTATGTGTCCCGAAATAGTAATGAAGACGATGAAGGAGAAATTTCTGATAGTAACGAAAAAATATTTGAGAAACCAGGACAGGTTTTAAATGATAGTTCACAGCAGCATTATTATAATGCTGAATACCAAGGAGAAGATAAATTAAGAAAACAAGTCAATTTACCTGACATTTCTGGTAATAGTGATAGCTTTCAATTGACAAATAATGGATATTTTTACCCAAAAGTGATGGATTCAGAAGAGGCCCTTTTCTCGCAATATTCAAATCCGTATTTGCCTATATCATCAAATGGACCTTTTGAATTTTCTACACGATCCACAATCCCAAACTTTGATCCATACTACTCGGATGCATCTCAATCGACAACTGCACCCAGTAGTCCTGCAATAAAAGAAAAAGAAAATGAGAACTTAATTCCTACTTCGACACCAAATCATTCAACTACTAAGCTTGACTTCGTAAACGAATATGGCAATACTAATTCACCTATAGTTAACAATTTCAATAATATTTATGGAAGTAATAAAGAAAATATGACAAACACATCGAAAATTGTGTCAACTTCAAGACCGGAAATTCCAAAACTCAAAGCTTCTTATTCACCAAATATAGATTTAATGAATTCTAATTATAACACAGTTCCTTATCCTACAGAGAAAAATATTCAAGAAGATTTTAGTGGACCAACATGGCCTCACAGCTTTGACCCATTAACTGGCTATCACTATTGACAAGATTGTTATTTTCGATTTTAAGATGATTTGTTAAACTTTCAAATAAAGCTTATTGTTGCATTACTTATTTTTAATTATTATATCAATCATATTATTGTTAAATTAAAAAAATATATTTATTTAACTATTGGTTAACAAAATCACATCCTTTTATAATTTAAAACATTTTGAATTATAAAAGGATGTGATTTTTTTAGATTTCGATATACTTTAAATCATAATTTAAAATTTATTAATAATAATATAATGTTGCACTACACACTAGCGACTCAGGCTCGCTTCGCTCGGATTCGTTCCTAGGTACGAGTATGTTTTAGTTTTTTCGAGCGGAACCCAAATTCATTTTACTAAATAAAACTCTCAGTTTGTGAAAGTCAATATTTACACATAGGTATATAGTTTTTTTTAAATTTTCCGAATAAATAAAATTTATTAAATTAAACCGTTATTAAAATAAAATACATTAATAATAATAATAAATACATAGTGAATGCGGGTGATGGATAGACGGCCAATTTAAATTTAATTAATATAAATAGCAACATAATAGTCTATAGCAATATAAATTATATAAAATTAATTATTATTAATAATTTGTATATAAGTTTATATAATTAGTAATTAATAATATAATAAAATATAATCAAAACTTTGTGATATATAAAATAATTATTATAAAATACTTACAGCAGCTACAGCTAAGGCAAGGAATTTTAAGCTTATACGAAAGCTCCATCTAATCGATAAGTAAGACAACTTCATAATCAATACAACTTAGCAAGTCGAGTTCGAAATGTCACTTACATTATACGTTATTTCCGCTAGATGGCATACATTTTATGCTTATAAATAGCGTTAATTTATGATTATATTAATCATAAAAATATTATATATTTTATTACGTTACATTATAGTATATTATTAAATATAAATATAAATATGGACATTATTACAACAGCGCCATCTAGCTCCGTGGTAAGCTACGAAGTTTGTGTTACGGATACCAGATAGTTGATATACTACACATATATAAATTTTAAAAACATAAGCACCCATGACTGGAGTACAAACATTCGTGCTTAACAAATGAATGCCTCCAGCGGGACTCGAACCTGCAACCGCTGGCGCAGAAAGTAGGGTCACTACCAATTACTGAGCCAAACGTGTCGTTATATATAATATTCTTTATTGCACTTTAAGAAACATACAGTAATTTTAAAAACAATTAAGAGTTTGCAAAGGTGGACTTATCTCTAGAAGAGATCTCTTCCAGCCAACCCATGGAAGTAAGAGATAGTGGTTAAGAGAACGGGCCAAACACGTGCAAATGTGATAGAATATATTTAAATAATTATCAATACCATACATATACTAAACAGATAAATAAACATACATACATATTATGTTTATAGATATAATAAACAATATACTTATATAATAC
Organism: Boloria selene; assembly: GCA_905231865.2. NCBI lineage: Eukaryota > Metazoa > Arthropoda > Insecta > Lepidoptera > Nymphalidae > Boloria > Boloria selene. Next base: position 1,913,001 of record HG993149.1, read on the forward strand.
ATACAATATATCATACACATATACTTATGTTTATATATACATATATACACACATACATAATATATATATACTGTATAACAATTAAGGTGCGATTTGCGTCAAAAGGTACTGTTTAAGATTCTTTTTAAAGGCAGTTATTGAGGGGCTTCGTTGAATTTGCTTAGGTAGTTTGTTCCAAAGCGATGTGGCATACACTGAAAAAGAATGTGATAAAAACTTCGTCTTGCTCTTTGGTATGTCTAGCATTGGCGTGACGCCAGATCGCCTAGAACGTGAGGGGGGTGGGAGAATTTGGATTCGAGAACGGAGATAGGAAGGAGATTTAGGGTCATTAAGGATGTTAAAAAGGAACGAAAGGATGTGCATATCACGGCGAAGTCGGATTGGGAGCCATTTTAGTTGAGCACGAAAGTGAGATATATGATCATGCTTACGCAAGCCAAAAATAAAGCGAATCGCTAAATTCTGAAGTCGCTCTAATTTGTTAAGTTGCTCCTCAGTCACATCCAAATAGCACACATCTGCGTAGTCAAGTATAGGGAGAAGTAGAGTTTGAGCAAGCATAATCTTGGTATTAAAGGGTAGAAAATATTGGAGACGCTTGAGAGAGTGGAAAGAGTGATGCATTTTTTTGCTGACTTCGTTGACATGAGCTACCCAGGTCATATTACAATCCATTATTAAGCCCAAGTTTTTCACACTGTTACAATAGGGGATTGAAATACCAGAAAATTGAACTTGAGGTATTGAAGTCCAGTCGATTTTACATCTCAGTCTACTACTGCCGAATATTATGCATTGTGATTTTTTTGGATTTACAAGAAGGCCAAAAGACTCAGCCCACGACTGGACTTCAGCAAGGTCCGAGTTTAAAGCACCAATACCTTCATTCAACTCAGTCAGCTCAAAATGTCGATACAATTGTAAGTCATCTGCATACAGGTGGAAGGGAGAAGAAATTACTTTTGATATGTTATTAATAAAAATAGAAAACAGCAAAGGAGAAAGTACGCCGCCTTGAGGTACACCAGCAGTAAGATCTAACCAATCCGATAATGTATCGTTGATTTTCACGCACTGCTGACGTCCGAAGAGATAAGAATAAAACCAGTCTAAGACAGTAGGAGAAATGTTGACTGCACGAAGCGTTCCAATGAGGACGTCAAGGTCAACAGAGTTGAAGGCACTGCTAAAATCAAGTAAGACCATCGCAGTGAGTTTGGTGTTACCCATTGCACTACGAATATCCTCCGTGACATTTAGCAGCGCTCCAACCGTGCTGTGAGAGGAGCGAAAACCGGACTGATAGGGACATAGAAGGTTACAGTTAGACAGGTATGAATAAAGTTGGGTGTGGACTAATGATTCGACTACTTTGGATAGGATGGGGAGAATAGATATGGGACGGTATTGAGAGAGACAGGTAGGATTCGATGTCTTAGGCAGTGGGATGACGATGGCTTTCTTCCACAATGACGGGAAGACATTGCGTGAGAGTGAAAAATTAATAATGTGGGAGATTACAGGCGCAATATCCTCCAGCACGGGAAGAACCATTTCAAGGCTGAGATTATCACTACCAATAGCTTTCGTGGATATAGAGCGAACACACTTCTTTATATCATCTACCGAGACTATATGATATATATCCGATTGTGATGAAACTCCTTATACTCCTTATCTAAGCAGAGTAATATTAATAAATGATTTAAGCACGTATATTTTGTGAATCACAATTCTAAGAAATTACTGTTAGTCATAAATATTTCATGATTTAATACGATATAAACTTAACTAAAGAAAAAATGGTTACTTTACTATAATTTACTATAATGCTTATACCATAGATTATACACTTATATAATGGCTTATACTCAGTCATGGGTGTTCAAATTTATATATAATATATAACACGCATGTATGCATGTTTATACATATATATAGTATAATGCATCAACAATCTGGAATCAATAACACCAGCCTGGGCCTCAAGTCTGCTATTGCAATGGCGTTACAATTGTCTATCAATGACATCGTAATTGCTACTTTTTGCAATTTTGGTAGTCTACTAATTCAATGGTCTTCCGATGGTGTATCACTGACACTTCAATGACACTTTGCAAATAATTGGTAGTCCCGTACGTAATGACAAGTCAATGATCAAACGTATTGCGTAGTCTGTTAATCTATCCTTTTAGCTTTGTATGATCATTTTACATAATGCTTAGTCTTTAAAACATAAATTGATAACATATTATATAATCGAACTTAGCCTAAATAAACGTTTTACGAACGCTTTTACAATTGAAAAAATTGTCAAAATGACAAGACCATTGATCGACCATTGTAAATTTAGTAGACTACGAAATTTTTGACTAATGGTAAATCAATTAAAATTACATTGTTCTATAATGACAATTCATGTAAAATAGCAGACTTGAGGCCCCGGTAGCTTACCGTGGAACTGGATGGTGCTGTGCCCCAATATAAATATTATTTATTTATATTATTAATATTATAAAAGATTTATAGCTAATTTATAAAAAATGCAATTGTTAGATTAAGTAGTAGACTTTTTGCGACAAGACAAATTAGAGTTGAAAAAACTACATACGAACGAGTTCCGTGTTGTAGGTCAATTAGACCGCTAACAGTCTATTAGTTTGTATTAAAAAGCTACAAAAAATGTATAATGTAAGTATACATTATAAATTATACATGTTAGTAATTATGGTGTACGATAATAAAAAGATATAATGATGTCTCCCTGTTTTTATTGTTGAAAAATTTACGCATACCACCTGTAGTAGGTAACACGTAATGCCAGTCCAGAGGGGTTAGACAAGCATAAACGCTAGTAGAATAGAATAATCAATGTATGGGATTGACATAAGCTTACGACTAGTGATTAGATTCAACGTATCGAATTTGTAATTGGTAGCCAAATGTTGATATAATCTATTCGATGAAACGAAACGTCAGATTAGTACATAATTCCCCATACAGATTGAAGCCAAGTGGCACAAACGAATTCTGCTGTTAGCGCACGGCACTCGTCGAACGCTTAATGTTGTAGAATCGACACTGAGCGTTTGCCATTTGTCTAGAGGGGCAGTAGCCAGTCTCACAAAGAGCAGCCACGTAAAGTAGAAGGTATTATACTCAACAAGCACTCTGTTTCCTGTCACTCTTATACTCTGACGACGATAATTTGAACCGATCGGTAAGAGATTAGGCATAGAACCAAATGTTTGACGTGCTTTGCGAGGTTAGCAGGCATAATAATGTTCTCCGACCGAATCCAGCCACAACGGACAATCTCATTGAGGCTGGCCAACTGCGCAGGAGATATTATAGTACAGCGCGTGTACGCGCAGACACAAGTGCACTCTCTATTCTGATCACTCTCATACTCTGGTGGGACGACACTCGACACGACCAGTGAGAGTTAACGCTCAGGACCGACGACTTTACGTGCTCTCCGAGGCACGAAGGTGACACACCGCCGACTTTCCAACTCCGGGCTGTTACAGAGGCTTACTGAACAGAAAGACTCTAATTAAATTTAGTCCGATCTGGGAGTCGAACCCAGGACCCCTCGATGAGTGGCAATATATGGTAGCCACCATCGAGGCAAGCAATTACTACATTATATAAGCACATAGTAGACTTTAAAGAATATTAAATAAAGATATGACTCACTAAACACATTCATTTTGCTCTTTTATTTTTAATTTAATATACAAGTTCATAGATTTTATCAACAACTATTCATAAGCAAGTTTTAAAATATAACACTATTTTATCGTTACAAATTGTATCTTTTTCTTAACATATAATTAGGATTCGAAGCAAGTTGCACAGGTACACTGTATTGTAAGCATTTATTTAAAAGGAATTTTCAACGCGAGGGACAATTCGACACGATTCATTAATGCGCCGGCGCATCATAACATATTTTGCAATACCACATTCTATACTAAATTCTATTCTTGAAGTACATCTCATCAATAGAAAATCGGAAATCATGAAGATATTTATTGATGGGGATTTTTATTTGACTAAACCGACAATCTCTAATATTATAAAGCTGAAGAGTTTGTTTGGTTTGTTGGTTGGTTGGTTGTTTGTTTAAACGCGCTAATATCAGGAACTACTGGTCCGAATTGAAAAATTCTTTCTGTCTTGGATAGCCCGTCTATTGAGGAAGGCTATAAGCTATATTACATCACGCTACGACCAATAAGAACCGAACATTAATGAAAAATGTGTGCAGGACGGGCGTGTGCGACGGGGAGGGGAGCCTGTGCCAGCCAAAGCAAAATAATCTTAATAGATACCTATTTAATGAATGTATCAATTTGTAAATGTAATCAATATACCCGTTCGAATGTTCATTGCAAAGGCAGGATAAACCAGTCCTTCTTGGCTGGCATCGACTCCATCCATAACTAATTAATTTTTTTTTCTTTTTAGTTTCGGTTTGTAGAGTTTTGAATTCGGTTTTTATTTTTGTTAAAAATAATTTGTAAAATAAACTTCAATAGATTTAGATCTCGTCTCCGCTAAATCTATTTTCACACGCCCACAAAAATTAAGAACGACATTGACAATCGACTTCAATACTCGAGTTCGTTTTTATTATTATCTATGATATGATTAGGCAAAGTAAATATAGACGTATACGTCTTGATAGTTCATTATCAAAGTAAATAAGTGAAAAATTTGTTTCACTGCCATAGTTCAGTAGCGCGCGATTTACCTTACTTAGTAAGCTACAGATAGTGGACTCAATTTTGCTACAATTGTTTGTATTTCATTGAAATCTGCAAACCGCCATGTCCTAACTATGAACTGAATTTAAAAGAGTTTTTATTTTCTTAAAATCTTATAAACCACTAGTAGCACAGACTGTTTATAGGTAATCGATGTATGTCATGTACAAGGTAGTTGTAACTATGAATGTACATGTATGAATATGTAATTTTGTTCCTATAAGACATTACACAGAATTAAAACATACTGTTTGTGTTGAATGGTCCGTTTATCAAGGAACGCTTTAGGTAAGGTAATGATAAATGTTGCAAAAACGGAAGAAAAATATTTCTTTTGATTTTAAGCCTTTAGAACACGAGTGAAGCCGCGGGAAAAGCTAGTTTTATTATAATTTAAAATCTAAAAATAAGAAAAAATACTCGTTAGTGCGTAAATTGTGACATCTAGATACTAGATTTAAAAAAAGTTGTCACGAGTCATTGCTACATATTAAAATTTTAAAAACATCAGCGATTCAAAAATAATTAATATATTAAAATACTACGTACTTTTAATTTCATGTACTGATATTTAAAAGACAAGGTTGTTCCAAATTAGAGTTGCATTGTGTTGTAATGCACTCTATTGTGACGGTACAAAGAGTGACCGAGATCCTGACCTCTCGGCCTGGGCAGATGTTATATTTTAATATCAAATTATAAAGAAGGCTATCTTCGTAATCTACTTTAAAAAATACAGTATGAAATTCATTTCGAGCTAAGGTTAAAGACCAAATATCATCCTATGCATAATACTTTCTTAGGTTTACTATTTGACATTATGAATGAAACTATCTTTTCGGATTTTGTCGTAAATTTATTTTGATTTTAGAATTTTCATCTGTCTGGGACCGCATCAGGTGAAAACCACCGGACAGATTTCGATGAAATTTTGTATGATAATAGCTGGTTATCTGGGTCAATATAATAAAGAATAGTTTCAACTGCAAGCAAATACATATCTAGTAAACTATATTAACCGTTAAAATGTACATGCAGGACCCAGATATATAGCGAACTCGGAGAATCGCTATTATTTATCATATATTTTATAAGAATTTTATTCTTCATACATTATAAAGTATTAGCCATCTAATTCAGAGTTATAAATGAAGTTTGTATCAGAATTCTGCGAAAATATTATCACACCTAGTAATTTATTATTAAATAATAATAATAGCTTTTATTCAATAATTATAAATAATTTATTATTAACACATCAAAAAGTAACTGTATACAGTATGTTAAAAGAACTTAAATATGAAGAGATGTTCTTTTGTAGTTCATGTATTAATTTTGGGGCTTACTTAATTAGATAAACAACGATATGGCCCTGAATATGTCGATTTTTTACTTTCAATGCAGATCATGATGCAATTTTGATTTATTACTTTTTGTATAGATATTTTATGCACTAATGTGTTCCCGTGGCACTGCCCGCTTAGTTCAGTTTAAAAATGTATATTTTAGTTTATATGTTATACTGATATATCCTGCTTTATTATTAATTATAGCTATATTACTGTAAGTTTCATTAAAATATATTTAGTAGTTTTTGCATCATATAGTAATTAACATTATGTAAGTAGCATTCACTAGCATCTATCCTCATAAACTTTCGCGTTTACAATATTAGTGGGTTAGGACGCACTGGGCCAAATATTATAAAAGAAAAAGTTTTTTGTAATAATAAATTATGTATAATATCTATCCTTCTTAACAAAATTGAAAGCTTAAACTAGTTTTCCTTATATAGTATCAGGTACCTAAAGATTCTAATAATAAAATAATATGTATTACGAACAATTATATAATTTAATGTAATTCTGTATACAGGATAGTGTATATACGGGAATTTATTTAGACCTTGACCACTTTATTATTACACAAGTTATATAGAGCAATCATTTTCGACCTCGGTGAATCCCAGTTAGTATTAAATGCGTTATAAGTCAAACTTATTAGACGATTTTCGCCCGAGGTGGAGCGCGTGCTTTGCATGAGGGGTGTAGACTTGCGACAGTTGCTAAATTATAATTATAATAAATTTATAAGTAGGTGTATATGTATTACTCCAGATCTTTAATGTGTACTAAATTCCATCAAAATCTGTTTAGCTGTTATTATGTCATGTGTCATAATTTATGATGTTAAAGGATATAAAATTAATGAAATACAACATAGTTATTGAGTTTACTCAAGTTCTAAAATTTACAAAATCAAATGAGAAAATAAATGTTAAGCTGATAAGGAAAATATATTTTTAATTTAAACAAACTGATTTCATGTATTACTATTATTTATAAATATGGACATATCATAAGTATTTATTATAATAATATATAATATTTTATAATATAATATTCTCGCGCTTTTACAGCAAAATCAAATATTAAAAAAATGCATTTAAAAAAAATATTATTTAACCAATAATTTTAGCAGTGGAGAAATAACGGATTCTGCTGGAGCATTTGCAGAGCAATTTTTTGAGGTATACCTAATTAAAAAAAATACGAAGTGCCGCGCCAACTTTTTTCTAGTTATATCACTTGTCATACTATTCTTTATCGCACTCAATAATTAACATATTATATATTATATAATAATAATTACGTATGAAATATATAATCTTATATAATTTAGAAATTTAAAAATTAATATGTAAGACATAAATGTCGCAATAAAGTCGCATGTATACATTAGATCATAAATAACTTGCCGTCAATCTCACGTTACACAATGTAGATCATCAGGGCTACGGATAATTCACACAAAATACTCTATGGCTTGCGTTACATTAATTTTAGTATCGGCGTTGTGTTCTCACGATTTGCCTTTCTATGTCTAGAAAATTATTGAGTTCGTCTCTGTCATATTATAGTACTGCTCTAAAATCTAGATTCTATAACTGAAACTACCTTTTTGGATTTTGTAGCGGATTTATATAGATTTGTGGTACACAATACATTCTGGTACGTTTAGAGTGCTTTACAGCAATCATGTTAATGGGAGAGTCTTAAGGTCATAAATGGTTCAAAGGTTATATAGGTACTTGATCCAGTGCTTAGCCTAGATTTTATATAATTATCTTTGTTAGTTAACTCTCCGTTTAAGTCTTCATTATAACATCTTGCCTATAGATGTACATCTTTCAACTAGGTACAGTATAAATTAAATAATCATTTTCATAAGTTATATCACGATTGACACTTGACGATATTGGACATTGAGTGTCAGAAACATTTACTATTTTTTTATGACAATATTTTATATAGAGTCCTTAAAACTACATTAAAATAAATTAGTAAATTTTTACGTTTAGAAGATTCATGAACTTCACTTCATAATAATATAACTTACACTCTTAGAGCCTAGAAATATAAAAATTTACATCTAAAGCGAATATCGTACGGACACAAAACATAGAACCTCCTCCTTTTAAATTCGGTAAAATATGTAAGAGTTAAGCAAGGACCAAGAAGTTAATAAAGTAGGCAGGTTAAAGTATGTTTGAGTAATTTCTCTCAAAAGGCAATTGCGTTGCATTATTAATTTAGGTATCGACAGCTGTTCTCACGACGACGCTGTATATGGAAAGATGATCAATTTATTCGTTTCTATGACATAGTGTAATTAATATTGTTGAATTTTTGTGTAAATTGCATATTTTCTAGGCAACAATAAACGAATTTGTGGAAAATGTGTTGTGTGTAAGTGTCCCAACATATTTATTATTTATTTTTATTTATTTATATATTGTATCTTTATCTGTCTGTGACCGGATCACGAGAACCACTATGTCAAGTGATTGAATTGAAATAAAAGAGAGAGATTGATATAAAAAAAACAATATTAGTCCTGCTGTGTTTCTTTCGCCAGTTCTTCTCAGATCAGAGGTTTCTTCTTTCCGAACTGGTGGTAGACTCATGACGTTCAGTAAGGAATTGTAATAATTTTTATGTTGAATAAAATATTTTGATTTGATTTGAATAGATTGAATAGAAGTTTGCTATTATTATAAGCGGTTATCCTGGTAAACTACAAAGGTTTTTGCAGAGAAATCTTTACTAGAAAGGTACCCAGGAAACGAACGAGCACAGCATGGTGAGTTATTCACTAATACATATGCATTAATTTTTATATACACATAATATAATCTTTATTCATAGAAAGGAGATTCAGTTCAGGTCTTAAATGTTTATTACTACAAGGGCTAAGGAAATACAATGTTAAGGATTCGTGTCTCTCAGTCACGGCTTCAGTTTTCTCACCAACAAATTTATCGACATAAGATTCCTTTGTACCGTGTAATAAGTTTAATAACATACAACTGATGCGTCGACGTGATACAGCTTATGTGACGTAATACTTTCTTAAACTAACGCAAATATTTGAAAATTTTAAAATTAAGATATCTTTTCGGATATTTGGGTGATTTTTGGTTTCGAATGCTCTAAACCAATTATGGTTATGTAAGATACTAAGGTTTCAACTATCGCAAAGGTCATTATATATATACTTTTTACATGGAATAATAGAGTCATGTCATATCTTCCTCATTGTTCGTTATAGGGAACAAAACTTAAATAAAACATTTAAAGGTCCTCAAACAATACACATTTAATTTAATTTTGTACAATTACAATAGATAAGTTAGGATTTTATTTAAAGTTAACTATAGGGGGACACGACGCGTGCGCAGTGCCATGACAGGTTGTAATAATGTGTTGCATCATTTTTTCCCGATAGACGCGTGGAGCGCGGCATGACGTGATATCAAGCCAATCCCAAGACCAGAAAATCACGTCATGCCACGCGTGGCCAATGGGGTGAGAGCCGCGGCTGTGTCTCGTGATTGGCCCGATATCGTACATCATGTATCGTCATGCCGCGCGTGGTAGCCACTAGCCAATAGGGTGAGGGCTGCGGCTGCGTTCCAATTCACGGCGCTAATGTGGCGCCGACATCCTCCCGGCCGTTGAAAGCTAGATGGAGGCTTTCAAGAATCATGGCTTTCTTCTGGTGACAACAAAACTAGGCGATTGAGGGCTCTTCTTATAACCCCATTGGCTGTGGCCACATCTGCAACTCTAGGAGTTTGGTCGGAGCCGACGTAGAGCCTGCTTACCCTTCCCAGGCGCCAGCATAGGGGTGGTGTGTTGGGCTCCTTTATTAGGACTAGATCATCCTGTTTAAGATCTCGCGACCTCACTCGCCACTTAGTACGCTGCTGTAGCTCTCCGACATATTCCGATGACCACCGGCTCCAGAAGTGCTGCTTGATTTGTTCAAGGCGCTGAAACCGGTCGAGTCGATGCGTCCCGTGGTCCAGATAGCTCGGCGAGGGTAGCGCAGTCATTTGCCTACCAATCAAAAAGTGAGCAGGGGTAAGAGTCTGGAAATCGTTAGGTGATGGGCTCATAGGACATAGGGGTCGGCTATTTAGGATAGCTTCTATCTGTGCAAATACAGAGGCCAATACCTCAAATGTCAAGTGAGATTGCCCTAAGATTCTATGCAGATGGAACTTAGCCGACTTGACACCGGCCTCCGCTAGACCGTTGAAATGAGGAGCGTAAACGGGAGAAAACCGAAATTCTATGCCCTGCCGGGCAGCAAAGTCACATATAGAGTTACAATTTGTTTGCAAAAAACTACCAATTTCCTTTGCGGCAGCTACAAAATTGTGACCATTATCACAGTAGATGATTCTAGGCATTCCTCTACGAGCAACAAATCGTTTTAAAGTTAACATGAAGGCATCTTTGGTTAATTCACTAACTAGTTCTAAATGTAGGCACTTATATCTAAAGCATACGAAGATGCACAGATAACATTTTGTTATCTTGCATCCCCGTCCCTTGCGATCTGTTATTAGGAATGGACCGGCAAAGTCAGTGCCAACAGTACTGAATGGAAAGTCAGGTTCTACCCTATCAGAAGGTAAGTTACCCATTATATTAGTCATAGTGTCGCCTTTGAAGCGACGACAAACTAAACAATTTCTTACAACTTCTCGTGCTAGCCTGCGACCTCCTATAGGCCAATAGCGCTCTCGAATAGAGGCGAGTAGAAGCTGGGGTCCGGCATGTAATAGGCGGGCGTGCTCATACTGAAAAATATGCTTAGTGAGATAATGATTTGACTTTAGAACAATGGGATGTCTTTTATCATAGGGGTAGGCAGAGGTGTCAATTCTTCCTCCGACACGAAGTAAGCCATTCATATCTAGAAAGGGATTTAATGAGCAGAGATGCGTGCTTGTTTTGAGGGGTTTCTTGGCCTGTAGAGAATTTATTTCCTTTGAGAAGGATTCATTTTGAGCTGTTTTAGTGAGAACAGTCATGGACGTTTCTAGTTCATGAACTTGTAGAGTTCCAGTCAGCTTATTCTTAATGTTTTTACAATTGTGTATGAATCTAAGGACTCTAGCATAGTCTCTTTGAAGAGTAGTAAGTTTAGAATATTTTTGAAAGTTTAGGGATACCGCAGGTACCTCCTCCGCCACCAAAGCGTGCATCGCTTTTAATTCAGGTAAATTAACTACAATTCCAGCTGATAAGGTTGGCCAGGATGACTCAGGTTGCATGAGGAACTTAGGTCCATGCCACCATATAGTTGAATCGTTGATCTCTTGGGGATCTACACCTCGTGAGGCGAGGTCAGCGGGATTTTCAGCACTGGGAACATAGCGCCAAGCCTTGGGGTCGGTGAGTTCGCCTATGGCAGCGACTCTGTTTGCTACGAATGTTTTGGTTTTGTCGGAAGATCTAAGCCAGCCTAGAACCACACAAGAGTCAGTCCAAAAGACGCAGCGCTTAAGTTCGATTCTTAACGCTTTAATGACAGCGTTACTTAATTCAGCCCCTAGGACAGCACCACAGAGCTCTAGTCGAGGGATGGTGCAAGCTTTAATTGGAGCTACACGAGCCTTGGCACATAATAAGTTGACATGTACGTTGCCATCCCCGTCTATAGAGCGTAGGTAGATACAACTTCCATAGGCTACCTGAGAAGCGTCACAAAAACAATGAAGTTCTACATTATTTGAATTGGCTATGGCCCGTTTGGGGACCTTTAGAGACGATATAGTGTTAAGCTGCTGGTTGAATTTTTGCCAAGAGACTTGAATAGAGTAGGGAACGGGTTCATCCCAATCTATTTTTTCTTTGCACAGTTTTTGTAGAAGGATTTTTGCGCTAATAGTGCACAAGGACAATAGACCTAGAGGGTCAAATATCTTGAATGCTGAAGACAAGATAGCCCTTTTGGTGAAAATAGTACTTGGTGAATGTTCGAGAGGAAAGTGAATACTGTCAGATTGAGGAGACCATCCAATACCAAGGGTACTTGTGGCATTGCTGATGATTAGGTTTTAATTATTGTTAGGATCAGCTTCTAGGACATTAGGTAAGTTTGACCGATATTTTCTAAGTGGAAAGCAACCTTTAGCCAGCTCACTGGAAACTGCGCGTTGAATGCGACGTAATTTTTCGGCAGTACTTGCCCCTGTCAATAAGTCATCACAATAGAAATCATTTTGAATAATAGTTTTGATTGTAGAATCGTCACATTCTTCGCCGATTTGCCAGATGCACCTGTTGCTGAGGAAGCTAGAGCTCGCAAATCCGTATGTAATAGTATTGAGCCTTAGAGTGTGCAAATTTTCATTTTCATTGTCGCGCCACAAGATAAGCTGCAAGTTGCGATCCGACTCTCTAACTCTACATTGCCGATACATCTTCTCTATATCTCCAGAAATGACATATCGATGCTGACGAAATCGAACTAAGATGTTAAACAATGAGTCTTGGATAGTGGGGCCCACCATCTGTAAGTCGTTGACCGATAGGCCAGAAGTGGTAGGTTCAGAGGCGTTAAACACGACTCTAAGTTTGGTGGTTTCACTTTGGTTTCGAATCACTGGGTGATGAGGAAGAAAACAGGAATTTGGCGGTGTGGGCTCTGTATACTCTGAAAGGTGGCCAAGGTCGGCATACTCATGAATGAATTCACAGTACATATTTTTCAACTCAGGATTTTTTCTAAAACGGGCTTCTAGATTATAGAACCTTTTTTTTTGCTATGAAGTAGGATTCGCCCAGACAATCGGGTTCATCCCGTAGAGGGATACCTACACAAAAACGACCATCACTTTCTCTACGAGTATCAGAGATGTAGAGCTTTTCACAAAGCCTTTGCGCCTCAGATAGAGGCTGAGATTTAGGAACATTTTCAAGTTCCCAGAATTTATATAGATCCTCCTGAATGTCCTCAAGCTTATCCTTCCTTTGAAGAAAGTTGCAGGTTAGAGACTTATTAGGCGGAGACTGAATTTGAATAGGCGCAGGACCTGCGATGAGCCATCCGAGCTTGGAGCTACGAAGATTAGGGTTGTTCAACCCTAGAGACTGCTGTTCGGAACCTATCACATCCCAGAACAGGTCAGAGCCTATAAGCATGTCGATAGGAGATGGCTCGTTGAAGCTGGGGTCTGCAAGTTCAAAGCGATTTAACTTTAGAGAACTAATATTGAAAGGATGCTTGGGTAGGTCATCCGATATAGTTTTCAATACTAGACAAAACATAGACACTTCAAACGACGAGGTATTAGATTGAAGTTTTACAGAGCAGCGCTCTGGACATAGATTTAGAGTATTATTTCCTATAGCGACAATATTGACATTTGATGGCTGAGGAGTTAGATTGAGTCTTTGCTTTACACTCTCAGTGATAAAGGACGATTGACTCCCGCTGTCAAGTAGAGCTCGTACGCTTATAGTTTCATTGGTATTAGGATTAGTTAGTCGCACCTTGGCGGTGCACAAAAGAATGTCTGACGAAGACAAGGCAGACATAACCACTGATGAAGGCAAGTTGGAAGTTGAGTCACCTGAAATTGGTATATGTAGCAAAGTATTGTTTTTGTTTGCACGAACGACAAGTCCCAGGCAAGCGGCAAGCCTTATTATTGTGACCTGACCTTAAACAGTTAGAACATAGATTAAGTGATTCGGCAGTAGCGTTCCTTTCTTCGGGCGTTTTGGACTTGAATGTGGCGCATTCATATATGCGGTGTTTGCCTGAACAAACCACACACACAAAATTGGGTCGAGAAGAAGAAGCCTCTTTAGGCGTAGCTACAACAAATGCCCTAGTCTGGCTCTTGTGTGGAATTGAGTGTTGGGGTACCGATTTAGTTACTGTCTGTTTGTCTGTTTTGTTTCGATTCACAGTTTCCAAAACATCAGCACGGTTCTTTAGAAATGAAAAAAAATCAGTTAGTGTGGGGATTTCTGTTAAATTATTTCTATGTTCTTCCCATTTAAAGACAGTACCGTTGTCTAACTTTGCCACTAGGTTATAGATGATAAGGACATCCCATTTATCAGTGGGTAGCCCAAGCGTTTTGAGCGCTCTTAAATTTTTTGTTACATGATCGATAATGAATCGAAGAGACCTGTCAGTTTCCCGTACAGACTCAATAGCAAATAATGATTTTAAATGGTTATTGATTAGTTGCCTTTTGTTGTCGTACCTGTTGCAGAGGCAAAATTATGATGAGGCTTGGTCACTAAGCCTCATCATAATTTTTATTCGATACTTCTAAGTTACTTAGCACCCGAGCAGCTTCACCCTCCAAGTAGGAACAGAGGTAATGAAATTTATGTACATTTTTAATTTCAAGATTGTCATGAATTAATGAAGAATATATTTCTTTAAATTCTAACCACTTAGAATAAGTGCCATCAAATTTGGGTATATTTATAGTGGGTAACTTGAACCCCAGAGGGTTGTGTTCCTGGTGATGACACCCATTGGAATGGGAACAGCTTGAAGCATTACCTTCCACCTGCTTGGGAGTGGAGCTGTTAGACTGTATTAAATCTTGAGCGATAGCAATGCAATTATCAAATTCTTGTTCTATCAAATCGCGGGCAGACAATTCAGAAGATTGATTTGCCTCACTATGCACCTCTATTTGACTTTGCAGCCCGTCAAACTCAATGAATAATGCTTCCATTCTAGATAGCTTCATTGCTAGCTTGTTGACTTCTACGGCAGAAATGCTTTCCAAAGCTACTAATGAAATTAAATTAAATACATTTTAAATTTAGTCACACGTCCCTTAATGGAACTGCGCTTTGCAATTAGTTCTTTAAATTTTAGTTCAGAAGTCATTGCGATGAGATATCAGAATGGCATAAGATAAATAATTAAATAGGTACGTTACGCTCCTCGTTTCGTGGTCCGTGGTGTGCGTCGCGAAGGTCCGGTTTCTTGTCAGCGAAGCGGACGATCAGCTGAGTGGAATAGGCACCCGCAGCTATGCGCGCGACGTAAGGCCGCTGACCCCGAATATACTGCTTAAGCTGGAATCAACGTCAGCAAGCTAAATAGCAGATCAAAGCAGGTTAGCACGCAGCTTGGGACAGAAGACGTAAGTACATATGTAATTGTAAGTATATTATTGAAATAGGCAAGTAGTTAGGCAGGTGAAGTAAGAATGTAGGTAGAAATTAGAAAGATAACTGAGTGAAATGCAGATGTTTTAGGCGGCGTGCAATGTATTTAGCTCGCAAATTCCTTGTGGATGATTAGGCCAAATGCTTACAGGTAAATTTGGGGCAAGCAATATTTCACTAGCAATTAATTAGATCACCAAACATTTAGAGAAACAGACACTTAGTAAATACACAGATAGAAGAGGATAAATCTAGGAAAAATGATAGGAACGGGCTCACTTTATGATCGTAGGCAGTTGAAGCAGGTAGGTAGGTAGGTATCCGGGTTCCCCAGCCGTGGGATCAGCTGATTAGGCGGCTCCAGGACGTAGGCACCTCCACTGCCCTCGTGCGTATTCGAAGGCACGCGACCACGTGCTTGTTCACCTCGTTCGTCTTCGGCGCAGGGATAATACCGCTCACGGTACTTTGCTTGGGTCCTCTTCTTCTGCTGGCGCCAAACACCTCAGCAATGACGATGGATGTCTGTTTCGGCGTCGATGATTTGTTGTAAACCTGCCGGACTCGATATAAGATTATACTTTATAGTGCAAGTCGTCGTGTCCTGTCACGGTCGCCACTTTTTGTTCGTTATAGGGAACAAAACTTAAATAAAACATTTAAAGGTCCTCAAACAATACACATTTAATTTAATTTTGTACAATTACAATAGATAAGTTAGGATTTTATTTAAAGTTAACTATAGGGGGACACGACGCGTGCGCAGTGCTATGACAGGTTGTAATAATGTGTTGCATCATTTTTTCCCGATTGACGCGTGGAGCGCGGCATGACGTGATATCAAGCCAATCCCAAGACCAGAAAATCACGTCATGCCACGCGTGGCCAATGGGGTGAGAGCCGCGGCTGTGTCTCGTGATTGGCCCGATATCGTACATCATGTATCGTCATGCCGCGCGTGGTAGCCACTAGCCAATAGGGTGAGGGCTGCGGCTGCGTTCCAATTCACGGCGCTAATGTGGCGCCGACACTCATTGTTACTCTTCATTTTTATTGGATTTTTTATTCATTCGATTGGCTTTTTCACATTTATGCCAGGGTAGGACATAAAACCCTTTCATAAGAAATAATCGAAACTTTAGGAAGTGTATATGTTACTTACAAACTATCATTCATTAAAATAAACAAACAGCAATCACACTTTGTCATTTATATTGACAATAAATAATTTATTGTACTGGATGGGAAAAGTGCATATGTAAGATACAATATTTTTCCCATTACCATAATAAATATAATATTTAGCCTATAGTATTTCTTTAGATTAAAAATATCGGAGAAGAACTATCGAAAGATCAAATAAATTAGTCAATAGTCGCAAAATTAAAAATTTGGTAGGTACATTAAGCCTACGCAATACTCTAATACAAAATATCTTGCAACAAACAAGACTTGGTTAAATGATGATATAATTATTTACTGTTTTTGCCTTACTTACAAAGGTCAAACAAATGTAGAACAGGTTATTGCAAATACTTTGAAATTATTAATTGCTTCTAATAAGATATCGAGAAGTTAAGATGCCTTAGGGATCTTAATGACATGTTTAATATTACTCCGCCTACAAATTGCACTACACAAGCAAATGAAATTATTAACCAACATTAAAAGTGAATTATACTACTTACTACTACATTTTTAGTAGGAAAAGCTCAGATTATAGTCCACTAGCCAAATGTATATTAAAAAATATTTACCTTTTCTAAGATTTGTATGATTTCTCGATACTTTCTTACATACCTTCACATGTTTTCAAGACATCATCACTTTTTTAATTTTTGGCCTCTACCTAATTTTCTTTATCTTGAAATCCAATAAATAAGAATGTTAAAATAGCAACCGTAGAGTTTCTCGCCAACTTCTCTCAGTAGAACTGCTTTCCGAGCTGGTAGCTTCGTCACAGACTTACATGTTGAACTTAAATAATTCTTTAATTTTAATTTTTTTTTTTTTTTTTTTTTTTAATGTAAATGTGTCATCCACAGGCGTTAAGCGCCCGTGCCTTTTGTTTTTATTTTTTTTTTTGGCGTTTTACATTTTTGGACTTAAAACTAGCGATACATGCTAATCATGTAACGTGGGCCGACACTGACTTTTTTTTTTTTTTTTCAGTCGACTTTTAGGACTCTAGAACCCCGCCCCATCCCGCAGTTGGGCAAGCACAGCCTCTGTGATTTTTTTGTCGCGTTTAAGAATGGACATTTTGAGGCTGTGCTCTAGGATGGTCTTCGCTGAGGCTCCCTCCGCTCGACGAATAAATTTGCCAATTGCGTCGTCGCCATCGTCAGAGTAATAGACACA
Source organism: Boloria selene (assembly GCA_905231865.2). Classification (NCBI taxonomy): domain Eukaryota; kingdom Metazoa; phylum Arthropoda; class Insecta; order Lepidoptera; family Nymphalidae; genus Boloria; species Boloria selene. The sequence continues at coordinate 1,930,642 of HG993149.1, forward strand.
GGTCTTGGTGTGCCTTGTCACAGCGACGACAGCATGTGACACACTATCGTGAATGCGGAGCCTTTTGGTCTTCGTCCGCACGATGATGACCTCTTTGTAGGTTTGGCCCTGTGCCTCGTGGATGGTCATGACGCGCGACCCTTCGCCGGATCCGTATCCCTGGTCTATCAGGAGCTTCTTTTCCTCCTGGGTGTGGACCAAGTATAGGGTTCCTTCTTTGGTAGATGGTATTTGCGCGTCGGTGAACCTTTCTATGCTCAGGGAGTGGATGGTTTTACTGGAGGAGTAGATATTACCATAGACGTCTCTGATGGCGTATGCGACGTCTTTCGGGTTTCTATGCGTACAGGACAACTCACATGTGATGTTGGTCACCAGTGTTGGCCAGCAGTACCTTAGGTCGAACAGATTTTCTCTGTCGATATAAGGCAGCTGGTTTATATCTCCGATGAGTGCCACTTCTTCTGCGCCAGACAGTCGGGCTGCCATAACTATGGCTCCGAAATGGTTCATGAGGGCTTCGTCGACCGTTAGACGGTTGCAACTAGTGCCCTCCTTGAAACCATTTACCAGTATAGAGGCCATGGTACGCACCTTGGATTTGGCTTTGTCACCAAAGCGTTCCACGAGCTTCTCCCTTAGGTCTTTCGCTCCCTCGACTGTAGTGGTGGCTACTACTTCGTTGTCCTCATCGAAGTGACTGATGATGTGAGTTGTTTTGCCGCATCCGGGTACCCCGTTTGTCCACGTTAGTTTTGGCAGCTTCCAGTTTGCGAGTGTAATGCCGGTGTCGACTTCGCTCAATATGGTTTTAGCCTTCTCGAGCATTCTGTCGTCCAGCATTACCCTCGTGCACCTAGCTACCACAACTACTGGGTCTCCAGGAGATGTTTCAAATTTGGGGGGTTGTTGTTGTTCACGCCCCTCTGCTTCGACCAGTCCCACGAAGCCTTTAGTGGTATTGTAGGCGGTCATGTACGATCCTGTCATTTCCCCTTGAATAACTTGGGAAGTGTCATTGTCGTATATAGCCGCTTCAGCTTTGTCGAGTTCCACCTCCAGCATCTTTTCGCTTCCTCGCTGATAGGCCTGCATGATCTTCTGGCAGGTGGCTAAGTTAACCTTTCGGTTCCCTTTGATTATAGCCAGGAACTCGACAAATGCGTTAATGGCATGGTCTTGTGGGCTTTGTGCTGGTTTCAGCTTTGGTGGTGTGACTTGTCCCATATCAGCTCGAGTGCGGATGGTGTGTGGCGACTCGGGTTTCACCGAGTGTTTAACTCTAAGGAATTCCCTTATCGCCGCTGCCTGCCTGTCCTCGTTTGTTTGCTGTTTTGGGGAGACCAGTTGGCGGATGGTTCTATCTACTACCTGCAGTTCAGTATCCCGGCTCGGCCGTTCCTCACGACAGGTCCTTGGGCTGGAGGCTTCACGTTCAGCCTCTATCTGCCTTTGAAGGCGTTCAGACCCACTTAGCGGTGGCCCCATGGGGGGTGGCTCTGTGGGTGGGGGATTTATTTTTGCCTCTCCTCTTAGGAAGGAGAGGTCTTCCCCTCTGTCTTCATAGACTATGACCTCGTGATGTGATGAGGCCAACAGGCAGCCGTAGCTATCGGCTACGTCTCCTCTAATAGAGCCTACCCTCATGGCGTCCACGCTAAGCTTTCGTGGGGGTGTGCCATCACTGTGCCCGTTGAGTCTTGAGAGCGCTGAGCAAGCTAGTGTGAAAGGGGAGTCTCCACCCCACTCGAAAAGTGCAATTGCTTTGTTTTGCAACCACACTATCCGGTAGGGCTGGTTTTCCCCCCTCTGCACTGTAAGTGCGTCGATTTTTGTGCACTTTACGCTCGTTTTCGTTGTGCTCCCTTTTATCAGCAGGGCTAGTCCCGGCGACACCGTCACTTTGTCCGGGCTCTCAGGGCGACAGAAGCTAATTCCCACTCTTTCTTGCTCGCAGCTCATGAAGAGTGCTACACCTTTCAACCTTATGCCCCTGTCTCCAGTCTCTCCCTTTTTGAGTAGTAGCTCAGGGAGGGTTGTGGGTAAAGTTGTTGGTGAAGGTGTGACAGGGGTAGCTCTCCTCGTGATCAGATTCCGTAGCGTGTTTGGGATGGCACGGAGTCGCTGCCTTAGAGTGGGTTGTGAGGATGTTGTTGTTTGTGGGACGATGTGTGTAGTGTTTGTGTTGTGTGAGGTTGGTGTGGTTTGTGTGGATTGTGGTTGTGTGGATTGTGGTTGTGTTGGGTTTGTGTTTTGTTGGGTATGCCTAGTTGTGGAAGTGGTTGTTGTTGTGGTTGGTCTAGTCGCAGATGGTATGGCGGTTGAGCCGTTCAATTTAGCTGCCACTTGTGCGACTTTTCTCGCGAAAGTGAGGAATGGTAATCTGGTCGCCTCGTTCTCTATTATGGTTGGTAGAGATGGCTGGTCCAGTACCAATTGTAGGCTAGTTTTTAATTCCAGCCTTTCTTGGCCGAACCTTGGACATTCCAGTAGGATATGGAATATCGTTTCCTCGCATTCCGGGTCGCAGACACAAGAGGGGCTGTCTTTTAGGTTGAATCGGTGGAGATACGCCGCGAATCCTCCGTGGCCGGTCAAAATTTGAACATCGATTGGTGTTAGTGTCGTGTTCTTTACGATCTTCCTGGCTATCTTTACATCAGGAATAAAAGCCTTGGTTACCGCGCCGGTTGTGGAGGTGTCGTAGCGCAACTGCCACCGTTTCACCGTTTCCTCTCGTATCTGCCTTCTGACGTAAGATATTGGAACCTTATCGTAGTCAGGAGCCGTCTTTTTGGTTAGGGCTGCTTTTTTGGCTAGCTCGTCCGCTCTTTCATTGCCCGGTGTTCCTACGTGAGCTCGCAACCAGAAGAACCTCACAATTCTGCCCTCCTCTTTGATTTCTCGTATGCACTGTTTCATCTCTAGGGCTAGATGATGAGTTACCGATGGGCTCTTCAAAAGGTCGAGCGAAGATCTTGAGTCGCTCAGAATGTTAATTGAGCCTGCTTTCGATTTCCTAGCCATTCTGATTGCCCTAAGAAGTGCATACATCTCAGATTGGAAGACAGTGTTGTGTTGTTCTAGTCGGAATGTTGAGTACCTGGTCTCCTTTCCCTCGTTCCACCACGTCAAGGCAGCTCCGACCTTTCCTTCTATTTTACTGCCGTCGGTGAAGATTAACGGACCGACTATCTGGTGGTCTTCGATGGTTTTGGGGTCCAGGTTCTCTAAGCGCTCATACTCGGTTGTTATGAGTAGTGAGGGGTGGGGATTTTGTAGAGGTCCCACCCTGCGCTCTAATTCTCGACCTGGTGGTAAGAGGTCTTCGCAGTGCCCTTTTTTGGTCTTGAACAGCATCGCTGCCTCTTGGACGCGAAGGTCTAGGGGTAGTAGGCCCGACAGGGTGAGTGCCGATGTTAGAGACACCGTTCTGTACGCCTTGCAGATTTTTTGAGCGAAGCCTCTTTGCAGAGAGTCTAGTTGTTTTTTTATTTTCAACTTCTCTGTTGCAGGAGACCACGCGCTTGCGGCGTACAGTACGATCGGCTCTATCACCGCCACGTAAATTGTTCTCACTGTCTCTCTGTTGAGACCCCAGTTCACCTTTGCTGCATACGCTAGTTGTTTATAGATGTCTGCTGCTTTTTTACATGTTGCAGACACGTGTGCATTGAAGGTTAATTTGGAGTCTATTATGAGACCCAGCAACTTAATTTCTGTTACCAGATTCAGCCGAGTGCCGGACATATGAATTATCGGGGTGTCATATTTGAGCTTTTTAGTGATGAGCATCGCATTTGTTTTGTGCGCTGCAAAGCTCAGTTTGTTGGTGGCACCCCATTCTTGTACGACAGCTAAGGTGGATTCGGCTGAGGATTGTAAGTCACTGGTGAGATGGTCTGAGAATATGAGGACAACATCATCCGCAAAGGCCTGACAGTAAACCCCCAGTTCTGCCATTTTGTGAAGGAGGGAGTCCAGGATTAGGTTCCAGAAAGTCGGCCCTCCGATTGATCCTTGGACACAACCCTTCGTGGTTCCCTTTTCACTGGACGCCCTGGCATAGTTGACTATGACCTTTCTGTCCTTTAAGTAAGACGATACTAGGGCAAATAGGTTTTTTGGACATTTTTTATGTACCATCTGCTTTTTTAGGGCCGGCCACCATGCGTTGTCGAAGGCGCCCTCGATGTCGAGCGAGACCACGAGTACTAGCTTTTTCGCTTTGATCTCAGCTTTTACGTGCTCGACTAGATCGAAGAGGGCGTCCTCGGTCCCGCGTTGTGGCATGAACCCATACTGGCTGGGATGTAAGGTTGGAAAGAAGCGCCACTGAAGTCTACCCACCAATAGTTTCTCTACTATCTTTCCTAAGATTGATAGTAGTCCTATTGGTCGGTAGGACTTCGGGTGGGTGTAGTCTTCCTTGGCTGGTTTACGGAGGATACACACATGCGCGACCTTCCACTGCTTGGGGAAATGCGACAGCGAGAGGCATTTGTTTGCCATCGCCAGAAACACCTCCCTGTCGCAATTTATGGCCGCAGCGCATATATCGGATGTGAGCCCATCTGGACCTGGAGCTTTCTTTGGATTGAGGCTCGCAAGAACCGTTTCCAGCTCTGCGGTCGTGAATGGTGGGTCGTCTTCCGACAAGCCTTGTATTTCCTCTAGAGTTTTGTGCTCTGTGGCTTCTCTTATTAGCCTTTGCTGCTCTGTTTCGGATTCGGCAGAGTCATCGGGATAGAACGTTTTTGCCAGGAGTTCAGCTGACTCTTCTGGTGACAGTGTTTCTCCTGCTGGACTCCTCAGCAACATATCGTTCTGTCTTTTTGTGGTTTTCCTGATGACTCTGTAGATCCCGTCCCAGAGACTCTCGCGATCTTGGGTGCTACAGAACTCTTTCCAGCTCTGAGTGGCTGCTTCATTTGTTCTTTGTTGGTAAGTTTCCCTTGCCAGTATGTATTCGTCGACCGTATGTTGTCTCCGACTGGGTGCAGCGTTTCGGATTCGGCGTTTCTTCCTAAGTACGTCCCTTTTTAGGTCTTCTAGGACAGCTGACCACCAGGGTGGTCTAGGATCGCCTTTCCACGCCTTCTTTTTAGGAATCGTGCTTTCACACGATTTGTGGATGGATGATGTGTAGATGTTTAACATCTCTTCCAATTCCTCTGGCCTTGAGAGGTTTGATATTCTGCCCAACGTGATGTTGTGTTCGGCAAGTTTGTTACTGAAGTTTGTGGTGAAGTCTGACCATTTTGCCTTCTTGGTGTTATATCTGCGCGTCGAGATGGGCTCTAGTGGCTCAAGAGCCTTCTCTATGCGCAGTGCGAAGGTAATAGCGTTGTGGTCGGATGTTATAAGACTTCTGTCCACTCTCCAGTTTTCTATTTTACCGATTAGGGAGTGACTTGATGCCGTCACATCCACACAGCTCCTGTACAGCCTATCCCCTCTGTAGGTCTCAAATGTTGGTGTTTGGCCGATGTTGAGGATATGGAAGTCCATCTCTGTGATGAAGGCATGGTATTCCGCTCCCCGATGGTTTTCGGAGTCGCTACCCCACCAGTGGCTCCAAGCATTCACGTCTCCTGCCACCAACAAGTTGTTAGTTGGGATTTTGAATGTGGCTGCCCTTATCTGTTTGATATATGGACCCATGTCTTGGTCCCCCTCTAAGTAGACGGACAGCAGTCCTAGCTTAAGCTGGCCTGCCTTTATGAAGACTGCCGCTACGTTTTCGGTAACGATTTGTGGGTCGTGAACGACCTCCAATTCATTACCCAAGACTATGATGGCTGCCTTCACTGGCTTTTGGCGGTGCAAGGTGCACTGGATGATGTGTGCACCAGGGTATTGCTTCATTTCGCCTGTCCTTCCTACATAGGGTTCTTGGACTAGCGCTATTGAGATACCCTTTTTCTGAGCCGCCTGTAGTAGTTCTATTGTGGCCAGCTTTGAGCGTTGCAAGTTTGCTTGTATAAACAAAATCCTGCCCGCTGCTCCGTCTGAACTTTGATTGGGGACCGATGGTTGGTTCTCTGGGGCGCCCTCAGCAATATTGAACCTTGGAGCGCGCTATAGAATCCCACTTCTGTCTTTCCTGGCACTCATCGCTATAAGCTGTGTGTGCCAGTTCGGAACCGTCCCTTTTGGCCCTTACGCAGTTCACACAGCGTGGGGGCTCTTGTTTGAGTCTGGCCGGACATTTGACCCCGGTGTGTTCACCGCAGCAGTAGCTGCAGGTGTCCACTTGTGTTTTGCACACTGCCTTCGTATGGCCGTAGCCCAGGCATTTTGTGCATTGCACTAGGGGGGACTGGTCCTCTACCAGACATCTTCCAAAGCCCAAGTAGATCTTCTCTACGCTGGTGAAGCTTCTCCAGACCTCGGGCGATAGCTCCAGGACAGGGTGACACTCATGTGGATTTCGGGCGCGCTTGCGGTAGCGTACCCTCATCAGTAGTCCCGCCTTGTCTATACCGTGCAGAAGATGTTTGTTCTGCGCTTTTATGTATTCTATGATTTCTTCGTTGGTATAGGCTTGCAGGACGTTCCGCACGCAGACCAGTGGGTTTTGGTTTATTGGTTCTTTTACTGAGAGCTCCTTATTTTGTTCAACTTGACTTTTGATGAGATGCATGTCTTCTTTCGTAGCACATCTGAGGACGACTTTTTGGTTTTTGGCCTTTCGGACCCTGTCTACTCTCGCCCCGGTTTTTTTGATATCCAGGGCAGTCCTGATCTTTGTGATGACATTCTCGCTGGTCTCCTTCGAGTCCTTTGAGGAGATGATCAGGGTGTGATTAGGGGGTTGTTGTTTCGGCTTGGAAGCCATTTGGGCGTAGGTTGATGGACCCGCTGTGGGTCTTTCGCCTTGACTAAGCTCCTTTACTCCCCTTTGTATCGTGTTCAGGGTCTGTTTCACCTCTTGAACCGCTAGTTCCGTCTCGAGAGATGGTCTCGGCGGTGAGGTTACTTTAGGCTTCTCCTCCTTGAGTGCGCGGATGTCAGCATGCATCAAATTAAGCCTCTCCGAAATTCTTTCGAATTTCGGGGACAGGTCGTATTGTGGTGGGGGTGATGTATGAGTATGTGTTATTTGTAGTTGGGTCTGTTGAAGTGTGGTAAGTGTGTTGTTAATATGTTCTAGCATTTTCATTAGGCCCGTGTCTGGTTGTGTTTGGGGCGGTTCAACCTGGGGCAGTATTTTGGGCTCCGCCGCGAGGGTTTTTATATGTCCTACCTCGCGACGGAGCGTATCCAATTGACTGCTCAGGCTTGAAAGGTTTTGGTTGAGGGTTGCCAGGGATTGCTGAAGCGCATCCCATTTCGGGCTTTCTGTACTTTTCCCGTATTGTTTCTGCGCCTCGGCAATCTCTCGCATCTTTGCCTCGATGCCCCCTTGCGCGTCTCTGATCTCTTTTACTTCTCTAAAAGGCTCAGTGGTTTCGTAGCCTAGCCAGCTACGTATAGCCTGGGCCTCCTTTAGAGTGCCAGCAATCTGATCCCTGGCCAGTTGCATCTCAGCGATCATGGTTTTTCTGATCACCTGGATTTCCTGGTTATGGGCTCTCTCGACTCGCACAAGTTCTTGTGCGTGTCGAGAGCGCTCCTTTTCCAGGTTACATTTGTGCCTGTTCCGGGAGTCTGAGAGCGATAGCACTATTTCATACAGCCCTTGCAGACTGTCGTGACACGTGGCCTTAAACTCTCTTTTCATTTTTCCCGCGTCTTCTAAAGCCTCCTTGCCCTTTTGCAGGAGTTCATTCGCTACTCCTGTGACCAAATCCATCTCCACTCCTGTGCCTCGTTTCGGAGTTGTGTAGAGAAGACTTACTCTTCTACTACATCCTGAGACGCCCGAGCCCACTGAAGAGGTCTCCAGATCGTCAGAGTCCGACACGTAGTGCTCCACTGTCACTATCGGCGTGTGGGTGATGTTAATTTCCGCCGTATTGGGTGTTTTTAACGGCACTGGCAAATCTCTTTCCGAGGTTGTGGTGGTGATTGGTTTTATCGCTGGGGCTACCGTCTTGGAAAGGACCTTTTGTCTCAGCGATCTCGGGGCTGATGGGGCGGAGTCCATAGGTTTACGGGATTTGTTGGTGGTGTTATCGCTTTTGGACGACATTGTCAAACGTTGTTTGTTTTTTTTTTTTTTTAAGGTAGGTTAGGTTAGGTTAGTCAGTCAGTGTCGGGACTCACGTTTTTATTCCGCTGGTGATCTACGATGGTCTTCGATGCAGTCCCGCTAGTTTTGAGTACGCCTTCTGGTGTTTTTTGTGCGCCAAAAATTCCGGTTCGCTTTCCTCGCTGTTTCTTGAATCCGGGAAAATGGTTGGGGCCAGATGGTCAGGCTCGTTGTGGTGATTTCTTTGATACCTCACACGGGGTATCTGTCTCTTCCGGTTCCGTAGATATGGCTCGCGGGGGTGAGGTACTTTGCACTAAGGGGAGGGGGGTTTAATGTTTCTTCTAGTACGGCGTTAGGGATGGGTTTTAAAATTTGGAAAAAGTAATTATTTGTGGGGGGGGAGAGGGGGTATTTGCACTGAATCTGTCGGGGCCAAGTTGTAGTACTGGTCCTACCGATCAGAATGAGCCCAAACTCGGGGGGTCTAGCTTCAATGGTTCCCGAGATAAGCCCAGGGGGGGTGAGGTAAATTTCCGGGAGGGGGGGGGGTTAGTTTTGTGGGGAGAAGTTTGGTGGGGTCAATTGGTTTTTTGTTGTGGGGAGGGGAGGGGGTTGGTGTTGGTGGGGGTAAAGGTTTTTTTGGGGTTGTAGTGGGTGGAGTTGGTGAGGGCTCCTTGTTACGATTACAATGAACCGTCGCAAGGGGTGTTTGGGTTTAGGAAGTGCAGAGTACCTTAACTCCTTGTTTTCCGAAGTATCTTCGACCAAACAAATGTAGAACAGGTTATTGCAAATACTTTGAAATTATTAATTGCTTCTAATAAGATATCGAGAAGTTAAGATGCCTTAGGGATCTTAATGACATGTTTAATATTACTCCGCCTACAAATTGCACTACACAAGCAAATGAAATTATTAACCAACATTAAAAGTGAATTATACTACTTACTACTACATTTTTAGTAGGAAAAGCTCAGATTATAGTCCACTAGCCAAATGTATATTAAAAAATATTTACCTTTTCTAAGATTTGTATGATTTCTCGATACTTTCTTACATACCTTCACATGTTTTCAAGACATCATCACTTTTTTAATTTTTGGCCTCTACCTAATTTTCTTTATCTTGAAATCCAATAAATAAGAATGTTAAAATAGCAACCGTAGAGTTTCTCGCCAACTTCTCTCAGTAGAACTGCTTTCCGAGCTGGTAGCTTCGTCACAGACTTACATGTTGAACTTAAATAATTCTTTAATTTTAATTTTGTAACCTCTGAGAAAACCTAGCAAGTTTTCAAGCGACATGTAAAATCCGTTAACACGCACTAGGCCAGCGCGGTGGATTATGGCCTGATCCTCTTCGTACTGAGGGAGGCCCGTGCCCAGCAGTGGGATGTCAAAAGGGGCTGATGATGACATTATCATAGTGTAAAAAGTGTCGATTCAAAAGTGCTTGAAAAAGTCTATATAGTAATTACAAGCATTAGCCTGAGGCTTCACGCGCCATAACTCAAAGTTCACTGTAATAACGTCTCATCCTAAAAAATATGATTAAGTATTTTTTAATCATCAATTTGCAGTTAACTTGAGGTCAAAGTGGGCTTGGCGGAAATACTAACTAGGCTAGAGGTCGTAATTTCAATTTCTCTAAGCATATTTTGCTGTATACTTTTTAGATGTGTTGAAGGTAAATCTGTTCAAAAATTATAAAACTCAATGGTGATTTGATCATAACTCAGGAAACATTATTAAAATCAGCGTAGCTGTTTCACTAAACGAAAAGGCATATTATTCAACATATAATGTTGAGTGTCCTACTAATATTATAAACTTGTAAGTATGGATGGACGGATGCTTGTTACTCTTTCACGTATACACTAAAAAATGGATTTTAATGAAACTTTACAATAATATAGCTTATACATCAGAATAACACATAGGCTACAATTTATAAAGATATTGTGTGTATTGTTCAAAATATGACGATAAGTGTCAAGTAAGTAGTAAAAATATACCATCTGCGAGCTTCTCTGGCGTGCGCTGCCAAAATCGCTAGAGTTAGGTACTCATATTATGTAATGTATGATAGTAATGTTTATCTTAAACAAGCGACTCACTTCGCTCGGGTTCGTCTCTAAATTTAGCGCGAGCGAAGCCGCGGATTCCACTTGTAGTACATATAATAAAATACTAACTTAAGTGAAATCTGTACATAGAATGATTGTTCGGTTTAGTTGGTCGGATCACATAACGAGAAAATCACTGGACCGATTTCGCTAATTCTTTTTTTGTTGTGTTTGTTATTGTCAGGAGAAGTTTCTTATGAAAGAAAAAAATAAGAAAATTGCGAAAATTAGAAAATTTACGAAAACTTAGGAAGAAAATAGGGATTGATTTTATATATATATAGAAGAAGATGTATACATGCATACATTGAGTAATGTTAACCTATTAAGCTCAACAAGTAAAATATAAAAACAAAACCCCCATTGTTAGATTGACGTTGAAACGATAAACAAATTTCGATATGATTGCAAATTCATGCACGCATTTCGATTCTCTGAGTGGGTTTCGGCTACTCGATGTTACTAAATCGATATTTCATAATGGTGTACTCGATTAAATGATACCTTAATGGACAATATGTGATATACCTATGATTAAAATAGTTTGAATTGAAGAATATTATAGTACATTTCAAAATAATCTATACATCTATACATATAAATAAAATTGAAGTGTTTGTTTTTAATTTCAATTTAACAGCTTTTCACTAAATACATAATATGAAAGAATATACGATACTAGCAACAAATAATAAATTTATAAATTTGTCTATCTATCTGTTTGTTCCGAGTAATCTTTGAAATGGCAGGACCGATTTTGAAGGGACTTTCACTCGCATATAGCTAATGTTATAAGGCGTAACTAAGGCTACTTTTTAACCGACCTCAAAAAAGGAGTTGTTAGAAATTTTATTTCTTTTAACTAGCGGAACCCGTAGCTTCGCTAACGCTAAACCTAGGGACGAACCCGAACAAAGCGAAGGCTAGTCGCTGGTATTTAAAATATTCTTATAGATGAGATTAAGTAAAATACCAAGGAGTTGAGCCACTTAAAGCTAAAACAGCTATTTTTAACCGATTTCAAAGAGAAAGGTATTAAAATAATATTATCTCCGTCTGTCTACTTCTTTAGTGACTAGTTTTATTAAATCTGAGAATCAATTGATCTGGAATTTATATTCACTATAACCTTATCTGAAAAAAAAACTTCCAAACATCATTGTTTTTACTTTTACTTTCCAAAGTTATTAATTCATCATGGCGCAGAATGCATGAGTGCTTAAGCACAGCTCACTCTAAGCAAATGTCGGCTCCATCGATAGATCTGGAAAAGTTTAGGTATAATACCTTAAATCTACCCAAAATAATCATTTTCTATATCAAAAAATAATCTTTTTGAAATATTATAATTTTATACTATAGTTACTAATAGGATAAGATTTATTTTTTATTTAAATAAGTAAATAAAGCAGGCACTTCATATCTATGGACCTACTAAATTTTATCCAAATTCGTGAAGTCATTTTGACGTGAAGTCGCATTGAACTTGAACTTATACATACAAACTGTTGCCTTAGAAATAGGTACTAATTTTATTAAGTAGCACGGATATTATACGTATTATATGAAATGAATCTAAATAATTATTATTAGTCCCTAAAAAAGCCGAATTTAATATGTTTAGATAATTTCAAGTATATATTATTAGAGTATTAAAATGTCATTACCCGCCTTATTACTAGCAAATGAAAATGCTAAACAGTAAATAAGTGCTTCAAACTTTTTATAAAGACATAAAAACACATTTCTGAGTACTCTAACATAATAGCTTCATTGGTTATTTGAAGATACGCTTTACTAAAAATTACTAGTGTTGGTCATGTGGTCATAATTTGACCATAATCATTAAAATTAAAAAAAAACATTAAATAAAAAAAATAAGTAAACATATATAAATAAAATTTACTGACTTACATATAAAATATCTGAAAGGTTCGATAAGGGCTCTAATAACGTACAATTTAAAGATTATTATTCAGGGAGACAAAAAGGCAATCAGAATGTATCTTTTACTAAACGCAGGAAGAGGAAAGAGCAATCAAGAAGCTTCCCGACATCAATAATGCCTGTTAAAAGAAGACTAGAGTATTAAAGAGAGTATTAAAGTGGTAGTGCCATGCTTGTAACCTTCGGGTAGCAACCGAATGGGCCGGCACGCCCCGTATAGTTCATTAGTACCACTCTCTCACAGAAGACCGGCGTGAAGTGGCAGCTATGCTGTCGCGTTTCGTCCGGTGAGTAAGAGTCCGGGAGGCCCACTCTCCTTCCCCCCTCCCTCTTCCCTTCATCCTCCGCCTTCGTTCCCCCCTCCCTCTCACTTCCCTCCCTCCTCCATCCCTCCCTTTCCTGAAAGGCCGGCAACGCATCGCAAGCCTGGCTTGCAGATGTCCATGGGCGGAGGTGATCACTTTCCATCAGGTGAGCCTCCTGCCCGTTTACCCCCTTTTTACCATAAAAAGAAAAAGAGTTTGCTTCTAAAAGGCTTTACAAGTTCCGAAAATTTGCCATGAGGGGTGATCTAGCCCGAATTATCTCATAGGTAACGCATAATTACTATTCAAATTAGACCTTTCGAAACTCTTACAAAACAAAATATATCTCGACAAAATAAAACCAAAACTTAAAAAAGTATACACCAAAATTTATAGCTCTCGCATACTTATTAAGAAACAGACAAGTATCAATAATAATAAACTTGTATAAGTATATGAAGTAATATAGGCAACTTTTTTTTGAAACAGTCACGAACAAACAATGAGGTAACATAACAGTTAAAATATTATTACAGTTTCAAATATTGTATGTAATAGTTTACTTTTTATAGTCGATGAACTTATTTGACAGTAGTAGCCCAGTGATATCGCGCTCGCTTAGATGTCCGAGTGATGCGGGTTCAAATCCAGGTCTCGCACCTCTGATATTTTCATGTGCAAATCATTTCTATCATGATTACCACTTGTCTTACGGTGAAGGAAAACATTGTGAGGAAACCTGCATATCTGATAGAAGTAAGTTTTCGAAAGACATGTGAAGTCCACCAACCCGGACTGGGCTAGCGTGTTGGGCTATGGCCTGATCCAACTTGTATTGAAGGAAGGCTTGTCCCCAGCAGTGGGACGTTAAAAAAGAAATACATACTTATTAATTATTATACATTGAAAGGATTCTCTACTCTACATGTCAAACAAACTTTCATGGTAACTATTTTAAGGACGTTTTCAAATCCGCTTTTGAAATGCCATCGAGTGACGAGTTACTGCGAAATAAATAACTCACCTTTATTAAAAACACTAACTATGATGTGTGTATGTTAAATTTTAAAACAATCGGAAACCAATTCTGAAAAAACGATTTTCTGTAAACGAACATTTACATAATAATATTTTATATTTATATATCGTTCGATACTATTTTAGGAAATTTTTCAAAATCAAATGTCGATGATATTTGCTATGAATTCGGAACTAAACTTTCTTGTATTTTGAATTCGTAAAACCATTAAAATAATTTAATTAAAGTCTCCTGAGAACGCTTAAACAGAGTTTTATAGAGTGTTAGACGATTTACGAATTAAGGTATCGATCAATATATCCTATGAGTTTCAGATTACCTACTCCAGATTATAGTCTATTTTATTTATATACTAGCCTTTCCCGCGGCTCCGCCCGCGTTCTAAAGGTTGAAAATAAAGAGAAACATTTCTCCCGTTTTTGCAACATTTTTCATTGACGCTCCGCTCTTATTTGTCGTAGCGTTATGTAATATAGCCTTACTCAATAAATGGACTATCTAACACGAAAAAAAAATTCAGTTCGGACCAGTAGTTCCTGAGATTAGCGCGTTCAACCAAATAAACAAACAAACTCTTCAGATTTATAATATTAGTATAGACTTCATCTTAATTTGTCCAGCTGTTCAATGTGAAGAAGTACGAAACAAACACAAACATACACTTAAATTTATAATCGTAGGGCGATTAATTTATTATTATTGCATAATGGGTCACGAACTAAACGTAGGTAGCGACTAGTATTTAGTCTATTCATAAGACACTCTTGATATTTCAAGTGAATTATCAATGACAGACACGTCATATCAAATATTTCTTCTAAGTTCAGTTCCGTGGGTTCATTTCACGAATTATGGATGACATTTTATCATAATATTATGGTATTGCCATTTTTGAGGACGGTACTTGTATACGTCCGGCTACTATCTTATCCAAATTCCTTATAAGAGAATAAATAAATAAATAAAATAAATATGTTGGGACATTATTACACACATCGCCATCTAGTTGCGTGATAAGCTACGAAGCTTGTGTTACCAGATAGTTGATGTACTACATATAAGTTTAAATACATATTACATATTATAAATATAAACACCAATGACTGGAGTACAAACATCCGAGTTTAACAAATGAATGCCCCCAGTGGGACTCGAACCCGCGACCGCCGCGCTGGCGCAATGAAGAAGGGTCACTATAAAGTGCGCCAAGCGTGTCGTCGAAGTAAGTTAAGTTTTATAAGTTTTTTCAGTATATTTATAAATGTAAGTTTATGTATATGTAGTAGTATGTATGGCTTTACTATATAGCATTTAATTTTTTATTATCTATTAGAGTTCACGCGATGATAAAGAGTATTTATTTAGAATGAATTTCTGGACCAAAAAGATATTATGGCTTATTTTTTTCTTTGAGCTAGGTAATCACTAAGTATTTTTGTATCACTAGTTTGATTCCTTACATAGCCAGACCAGTTAGCTAGAATATTCAGACTTCGACAGTGGATGAGAAACCAAAGCTAGTCAGTTATAGTCATATAATTTAATGTTAACGAGTGAGCCATAAAATTTTCAATTTATTTTAACTTAATTTTATACTTGCATTTTAAGAGTGATCTTTGACATTCTAAATAACAACTAGATCACATACAAAGTAATATTTAAGGCTTTTTCGTGTAGTTTAAACTGTTTTTTTAACTACAGATTCAAGGCTTTCATAATTATGTTCAATTTAACAGTTCAAAGTTAACTCGTATTTGAGGGCAGGTTCGATTCCCGCACTTAGTGAATAAATGTTTTATTCATGTTATAAATATTCATACAGCTATCCAGACTTAGAAGGTTGCAGACGGACGTTTTAAGACTGCGAAGATGTTAGATACGTTGCCTTAAATGTATTAAATGTAAGATATTTTTCTTATACACGAAACGTTTAGTCTCCTAAACATGTATGCAACTATTCTGAATAAAGCCTTTCTATTGGCGAATGGCCTTTATTGCCATAGTCCACCACACTGGCTAAACCCAGGTCAGTGAACTTCACATATCTTTACACAAAAATTAGACTCCTGATGATGTTTTACTTCGCCATTTTAGCAAGATAATTCACCTATCACTAAAAATACCAAGTTTTACGCAAGTCTTACCATAGAAAAGCACTAGTTTATAACGTTTGCATAGATCCTTTAGTGAATAACTCACTAGATGATGCCTTTCGCTCTCATTTTGCTAGGTAAAGGTTATCCGATGAGTGAGGCAATTAAAATAATTAATGTAGAAGGAACGTCGTGTGAAGTATGCAAGCATTACGCCGTATTAAGATGCTTCATAAAGATTTAATTATTGTGTCTTAACCTGTTTTTAAGGTCTACAAAATACTATTTATAATTTAAAAGTATTTTTTTAATAATAAATAAATATGTTACGACATTATTACAACAGCACCATCTAGTTCCTTGGTAAGTTACGAAGCTTGTGTTACGCATACAAGATAGTTTATATGATACACATACATATATAAATTTTAGATACATGCATGTTATAAATATAAAAACCTATGACTGGAGTACAAACATTCGTGCTCAATTAAGCATGCCCCCAGCGGGACTCGAACCCGCGACCGCTGGAACAGAAAGTAGGGTTACTACAAACTGAGCCTACCTATAGTATATAATATAAAAACAAAGTGGTAACCCAGTGGTAACGCACTCTTTTGAAAAGCCAAGAGAACTGGATTCAGATCCCACCCATCCCACTTATAGCATGGGTATTTATATTGATAATATGTATGTATTTAAAGTTGTATATAGAGTAGTGTATCGACTATCTGGTATCCGTAACACAAGCCTTGTAGCTTACCATGGAACTAGATGGTGCTGTGTAAATTCCTCAATTTAATTAATTTATTTATAAATATTGTGCCACAAAATATGAAGTTAATTACAAAAAAATATAATATTATACTAAGCAACATTAAGATCGCTACAAAGTTCTATTTGTCCAACAGATCGAGTAACTAATTTCTCATTTATAATACGTGTATGGAATTCAAGGATTATAGTATTGATATATAGATGCATTAAGGCTAGTTGAACGCTTAGGAAATGTGTAATTCTCGCAACCTTATAACCTTTTGTACAACTTTCCATCACTATTGGACGCGAAGAATAACAGAAGTGATATCGAGAATTAGTACTATTACATGAAAAATAGTATAACTTTTAATTGATTATAGAAATTCACGAATTTTGAACCTTGGCTTTTCGCCCGGGATTGAAATTTTACGATAAAAAGTTACATTAAAGAAATCCAAAAACGTTTACCCGACTACACACGAAAAAGAGGGTATTGTTTGTAAGTTTCTCCCTATTTAGATATAAACCAAGCCGTGAGTGAGAGAAAACAAAATAATATATTCAATAGAACAAATATATGGATCAAAAATATTTTATTATTAATCATTTGTCTTGTCATCGCACAAACACTAATTACAAACTAGATGGACGGTTTTAGAGCAATAGGATTTTATTAGAAACTTTCACCATTAAAGATATCATTAAAATTCAAAATGGCGGATCGAAGGTATCAATCAGTGTCTGAAAGATTTTTTTATTGTTAAATTATTAAAGCTAAAAATGTCTAACTTCTTTTTAACCTAAGTTAAAAAATGTTATTAAAAACTCAAAAAAATGCTTAAAATGGAATTGACAGATGAGAACATTTTAACAAAGCCACATAGTATTATTTATAGTAAATAGTTTTTTCGTTGTTTACGCAATCGGGTTATTTTTTTTATATTATATACATTTTTAAAGGCAATATTTTTTTCTGTTAAACCTTATCCTTGGAATCATCCTTAGCAACTGACAATCATTTCAATATTCGAATTAAAATTCCTAATAATTATATAAAAAGTTTCGTTTGTCATCGAACTCTTTTTTATTCCGCTAGGGTGGATCTTAATTTTTTTTTTATTCTACGCCCAAATTTAATTTTTTATTTTATTATGATTGGCCATCAAATATACTTATAGCCCTATTTTGTTTAACCTTCTACTTTTTTTCATAAGAAGGTAAAAATTTAATGTTACTGTAGTACTTTTCTTAAACGCGGGCGGAGCCGCGGTAGTTACTAGTAATCTATATATTTTTTTTAATTCTTCTAAACGTGACAGTTGACGTGAAGTAATTTTACTTAACCAATATTAAAATATATAAATATGTTGATACATTATTACACACAGCGCCATCTAGTTCCGTGGTAAGCTACGAAGGAAGCTTGTGTTACGGATACCAGATAGTTGATGTACTACTTATTATATAAGTTTTAAATACATACATATTATAAATATAAACACCCATGACTGGAGTACCAATCCGAGTTTAACAAATGAAGGCCCTCCAGCGGGACTCGAACCCGCTGGCGCAAGAAAGTAGAGTCACTACAAACTGCGCAAAACGTGTCGTCGTACCTAATAATTTAAAATCGTGCTGATGCCACTTTCGTACACTACTCTGATAGTTCCAGATAACCGATATATAATTGAGGTAGGCGAGTTACAGTCGCAGCCGTAAAGATGTATTGCGCTTAGATGCGTTAATTACTGAATTTTGATGTGCATCCTCGAATAACTCAAGAATGAGGCAAAGTATATATGATAAGTATTAGGAAGCTATTTTACTCCTTTTTCTTATCTTACTCTCATTCTCTATTCTCATATTCTTTTCCTACATATCAATAATTACTCAAAAAGGAAAAAAAATACAAAAAAGGAGTATCTTTCACTCATAAAATAACTCTATGCTCGATGGTAAGTTGTTATATCAGTATATAACATCATACTGCATCATCAATTCAAAGACTGCTAGTTGAACAAAGATTAAAGAAAATTAATTACTTAAATATTTTTTTAACACATAGCTAATCATATACAAAAACTAGCTGTACCCGCGGCCTCGCCCGCGTTCATTTCTAATCAACCTCATTGGGTTGATCTGTAGGAAAAAAAAAATGTCTAAAAAATAAAAATAAAAAATTTAGGGGTGGACTACCCTTAACATTTAGGGGAATGAAAAATAGATGTTGGCCGATTCTCAGACCTACTCAATATGCTCACAAAATTTCATGAGAATCGGTCAAGCCGTTTCGGAGGAGTTCAAGTTCGAACCCCGTAACACGAGAATTTTATATATAAGATAAGAAGAACCGACGATCTTCGCTATAGTAGAGAGAGCCATACTTCTAAGGTGGCAATTAATGTAGCATCTATTAAAATATGTTATAGGTACGCGTGACGATGCAGCCAATTTTATTGTAAAGGCTTGCAATTAAAATAGAATTCAAACCAAGTTTTACGATCACATATACTTGGGTAATTAAAATTCCTTAGATTTTATGTTCTTACGTTATTGCAATAATTGGTATCATTTCGATATTGAGGATCTTTACTTATGCTAATACATATTATTATAGTATGAAGAATACTTACAATATTTGTTCAAAATAACCTGTATACTATTTTTGTAATAAAAGGAACTATTTGACTACTAATAATTTTAAATGCAAAAAATTTAAGGTATACAATGTGTATTTGGCTTGATATTTTTAGATTTCGTAAGTAAATAGTACTTATTACTTTGTTTTAAATAGGAGAGGTACATTTTTTTTAATATGTTGGGACATTTACACACAGCACTATCTAGTTCCACGGTAAGGTACGAGCCTTGTGTTATGGATACTAGATGGTTGATACACTACACATATATAAGTTTAAATACATACATATTATAAATATAAACATCCATGACTGGAGTACAAACATTCGTGATTAACAAATGTAAATGTATGTAAATGTATGTAAATACCCCCAGCGGGACTCGAACCCGCGACCGCTGGCGCAGAAAGCAGGGTCACTACCCACTGAAAATACAAAAATATTTTTATTTATGATTTAAATATAATAAGTGCATGTGTTATACTAAAAATAAGTGATTAAATTTCATTATAAAAGCCTTAAATATAGTTTTTAAAGTGCCTTTCTTGGTTGATTTCTTGATAGTAAATATTTAATGACATAGATTTATTTTCAAATTCACTATATAAGTTCAAAATTTGAAATATAAGTTGTACGTAATGCTTTTATTTTATCCTCTTATTCTTTTATATGTACTTTAATATTATTATGTGATTTAATAAGCTAACATAGATTATAGGTACCTACCTACCTTTAGAAATTGTAAATTGTGAAGACTTAATTGGTGTATGTTAGTTTTTTTCTCGTTTTATATGTAACTAAATACTGTTTGTCTTCCGAATAATAAATAAATAAAAATAAAAAATTAACCTTTTTTTCTTTTTTTACCCAACATCGCTAGTCTCTAGGTGTATTTTAATTTTCTTAAGCGGAATTCTCTTTATTTTTTAAAATTAAAAATATAAAACTTTTATGTTTCTCCTAATAACACTAGTAAAGTCAAACAGAAAGACAAAGAGACAGGCAGGCAGGCATTTTATGTCTATAAAATATGACAAAAAAATTTAATAAAATAAATAAATATGTTGGGACAATTTTTACAACAGCGCCATCTAGTTCCGTGGTAAGCTACGAGGCTTGTATTACGGATACCAGATAGTTGATATACTACATATATAAGTTTAAATACATACATTATGTAAATATTAACACCCATGACTGGAGAACAAACATTCGTGCCAACAAATGAATGCCCCCAGCGGGACTCGAACCCGCGACCGCTGGCGCAGAAGGCAGGGTCACTACCAACTGAGCCAAACGAGTCGTCAGTTGTTTTTCTTGTGCAACCTACTTGCATATGCAATACAAAATCAATGTAAACTATGATTATTTATGAAATTTAAATAAAAAATGATATTTGTCGTCGCTTTTATTATTATTAGACTCAATTTATAGACACTATATTTACAATTATCTTTAGCGGACGTACAAACGGATATAGACAATTTCTTCGTACTGTAATCTACAACTTGTAACCTTTAGCATTATCTAAGGCATTTGCGATTACTCATGATCGAATCAATTGTAAAAATCGTTTTAAACCTCGCTTTAAATTATATTTTTGATGTAGATAAAACCTATATTAAAGCTACGATTTGACGACACGTTTAGCGCAGTTTGTAGAGTCCCTTCGAGACCCTTCTTTCTTGCGCCAGCGGTCGCGGATCGAGTCCCGCTGGGGGCATTCATTTGTTAAACGGATGTTTGTACTCCAGTCATGGATGTAAATATTTATAATATGTATGTATTTAAACTTATATATGTAGTAAATCAACTATCTGGTATCCGTAACACAAGCTTATGAAGCTTACCACGAAACTAGATGGCGCTGTGTGTAATAATGTCCAAACATATTAAAAAATAAAACTAAGTAGTGAAGTTAAAATATAATAAAACTAAGTATTTATGTATAATGATAGAGATATGGTGTGGGAACAAGGAGTAAACAAACATTTTCAGGTTTTTTTCGGCCATGAACTTTTGGTCGCATACACAGTTACTTTAGTTTTTGTGTTACTCCAGGCCTCTTTACCAATTTTATTGTTCTTGGATAAAAGAGAGAATCTACCCATAGGTTATTAAAGCTCGAAAAAAACGAAAATTTATAACAAATTGAGAAAAAAATATGCATTTTTTTCGTCTTTGCCTATTTATTTTACATATATATTGAATTAAAGTCACTTACGTTAAAATATTTCTCTACAAAACCGACCTACATACATTTATTAGGCTTAGATATTTGCAAGTAGCGGAAATAGAACTTGTGACCTTTATCCAAGATTTGCAAGTAGAAGAGATATGTAAAGATATTCATTTCAGAGACCAGTTTACCAACAAATTGTGATATCATCGGTAATGTGAGCTCGAGCGTGACCATCTAAAATACGCAGTCATAATGTTTAAGGTGTAACTATTATATATTATAATAGGTATAAATTCCTTTCTCTCTCATTTGTAACTTTATTATATACTAGCATTTCCCGCGGTGTTGCACGCGTTCTTAAGACCGGAAACCAAATTCTTTCTGAACTAACGCCCGCCCTTCCGTTTTTGCAACACTTTTCGTTGAGGTTCCGCTCCTATTGGTCATAACGTGATGTAATATAGCCTATAGCCTTCCTCAATAAACGAACTACCATCACAAAAAGAGTTTTTCAATTTGGACTAGTAGTTCCTGACATTAGCGCGTTCAACCAAACAAACAAACAAACTCTTCAGCTTTATATTATAAGTATATATAATTTACTTTGGTAACGTAACTGCGCTCGTTTTCTTTAATACTGCTGTATAGATTAACTTAACAATAAATTTTACATAAACTAAACACTCGAAACCACATCTTAATATAAAATTTAATCCAAATCGTTACAGCTGTTTCGGAGATATATAAAATAAATTTATTCATACAATATACATACATACATACATGTATTTTCATATATATAGAATTGCGTATTTAATATTATAACTTTATGACAGTGATGTTTGTATATTAGTTATGGCTATTGACTCCTGCAAATAAACGTCTTTTATGGGAAGTTTTCTAGGTCATTTTCAATAATTTTATGAAGATAAATATTAATTTTAATGTGTTTAACATTATATTACCGTATCATCCAATATATTTTATTAAAGATTTACCCTTCTATAGCTGGTGCACACATAATATAGTAGCAACTAAGGTAAAGGCACCTAACTCCGAGGGGTTCTAAAAATGGCACCATATTCCGAGGTATTTAAACAAACAGTGATTTCAAGTGATTTACAAGTTCTTTTTGTGTGTAAGATACTATATTGAATTCATAATTTATCTGTTCGTATTTATATGAGTAAAAGAGTGTATTAGTGTGTGTACATTTTAAAATAATGCGTAAATTTTGCGCTAGCAGCTGACTTGAACGCACGCTCCATACATTTTGGACCTTACGCACGTAAGTACTATGTTTTACTAAATAGTGTTTTAGATGATATTTTAATGCTATATGAGTACATGTTTAGGTTAAAATAGTAAAAGAGTTATATTTTTTATTTAAAACACGTAACATTTGTGTATTTTTCTTAACAATTTATGAGTAAATAAAGTTTAAAAATACCACGGCATTAGGTGCCAAATATTTTAGTTGGTTCCTAATGCCGATGTATACCACGGAATTGCGATTTCATAGAAGTTTTCTTTTTTTTAAATTTTGATGGAAATTTAATAATTACAAAATTTACTGTTTTGGTTTTGATTAATTAAATGGCCAATAAATATAAAAATCTATTTCCGATGTATGTTTTGGCATCAAATTCACTAATTATACATGATCAAAGATTATCTATTTAGGTACTTTATTAATTTATTATATGGAAAGACTAATAACATTAAACTGTATTATTAATGTATT
This sequence comes from Boloria selene, assembly GCA_905231865.2. Classification (NCBI taxonomy): domain Eukaryota; kingdom Metazoa; phylum Arthropoda; class Insecta; order Lepidoptera; family Nymphalidae; genus Boloria; species Boloria selene. The sequence continues at coordinate 1,953,615 of HG993149.1, forward strand.
TGATATATTTCTGTTTGTGTTCTATGTATTTTTTCGAAGATATTGCAATTAAAGATTCATTTATTTATAAAATATTAAAAAATCTCTTGGTTTTTAATAATCGGAGTTAAAAAATGTGATATGGTTTTATAAAACGCTATTCCGATGTATGTAAGTCGGAATAAGGTTCTATGAGCACCTAATTTCGTGGTATTGACACAAGTAAAATACAGTGTGTTAATTATTAAAAAGTTCAGAAGAGTTTCCAGAAAAAAATATTCAACAGTTAACAATCTCATTTATTGCTCTCTCAAATGTTTGTATTATAGTTCTTAGTACTCGAATCGCTTGAAAAACTGCCTGTTACAATTACCTTACGCAGCTTTTATAGAAATTCATAAGGTATGGGCTCATAGTATTTTAAATATTGATATTATTATAATTTTTTTGTTGTAGGATAATGAAGCCAAAAAAATACACGGAAGAAGATCTCCGAAATGCTATTACAGCAATTAATGAGGGTAGTAGTTTATCTATTTGTCATATTATGAAGAAAACAAAAAATACTGTTAACGAATTAATTATATATAGTTACTAGTTACTACTATGTTTTTTTAAATCTTTACTTAGAATAATATTATCAATCTAAGTAAATTACATATTGTGGTGTAATTTTATCATAAAAGACTGAAGACTGATTTAAAGACCAGAGTAAATAAATAGACTTGATTTTTGAACACCATGTATTACTCTCCCCACCTCCATTTCTTTGTATTTTGAACACTCGGAATTAGGAACCAAATACATCGGAATTAGGATTTTTACATCGCAAGTAGGTGCTCTCGACTTCTTCACATTTTTAATTATTTAAAGATAATATAAAATTTTCTACTGCTAAACTGTAAGGTTATTTCAAGAGTTAGATAAATAGTACTTCCGATAAAAATAGCGAATTCTGCAGAAAGATATAGTAAATGCTTAATATTTAAAGTTCTTTCTAGTTTAGGTGAAAATACCGCGGAATTAGGTGCCTTTACCTTAGCAAAAAGAAAAAAAGGATAAGCGAGACTAACGAACAGAATTTGGATTTTTTCTACATATTTAAGAAGTAGGGAACAAAACTACCGGGCGGCTTCATTAGAAAATAAATAAACGGTTTTTATAATTTTAGCCCAAGTTACTCCTTATAACATTAGCTATCTGCGAGTGAAAATCTGGTCAAAATCGGTCTAGCCGTTTCAGAGATTAGCCGGAACCAACAGACAGACAGACTAACATTTTTAAAATTGAATTTTTGATTAGTATATACTGTCATCATTACCGTATATACTTTCATATGCATTAAGTGAAGAGCTGAAGAGAGCAGAAGAGAATTTGAAATCAAAAACAAACACTTCAATTTAATTTACCTATATGTACTGATTATCTCAAAATCATAGGTCAGTTTTATGATAAAAAACATAAAAAATGTATAAAAGTAACAGCTTAAGATCTCGAGATATTCGTATCGGTAATTGAATTATTCATGCTGTGACATAATGGAATTCTCATAAATATTTATTTAACAACCGTGTTTAATTTTAAAATGGAAATATTTTATTTCGACTTCTACTGACTACAAAACGGATACTGAATTCGGATGTATAATTTTTTCGATATGTGGTATAACTTGGCATGGAGGGAAAGGCTTTTATGATAAGCCAAAAAATTCTGCGTTCTTCACACAGTAGTTTTTGAGTACCAACGATTTGCTAACTTTACCTTTTGAGATATTTACAAAGGCAAAGTAAACTAAACAAAACGAGCATGTTTTACACCATAAAAATATAAAAATGAATCCCTATTTCCCTTGGTCACGTCATACGCGTGAACGGCTGGACCGATATCGCTAATTTTTGTTGTTATGTTTATTATTGTCAGAAAAACGTTCTCATGAAAGAAAATATTAAGAATTTTGCGCGAAGAATTAGAAAATTCAACAAGAATTAACCACCATATAAAATTATTTTAAATCTAACCTTAGCGACTTATACAAAATAAACTTTTTTAATTTAATCTTATGACGTTTGATACAGAATTGACGGAAAGGTTTATATGTATAATACATTAGCGTAACCCACGGCTTCGCTCGCGCTTGATCACTATATTAAAAATCAATAGTAAAAATAATAATTACTAAAAAATGGCAAAAGGATAATGTTGTAATAATACACATCGTCAGGCAATCAAGCCAGGCGTGAAGCCAATAAGCGGTTTAAGTTGACGGTCCACTTCGATGGGGTGTACCGTGTGGGTAGTTCCTGGTACTTCCCTCATTGCAGAGTTAATCGTTTTTTTTATGGTAAAAAGGGGGCAAACGGGCAGGAGGCTCACCTGATGGGAAGTGATCACCTCCTCCTCCACCTCCGGATCACATCTGCAAGCCTGGCTTGCAGATGCGTTGCCGGCCTTTCATTTCAGGAAAGGGAGGGATGGAGGAGGGAGGGAAGTGGGAGCGAGGGGGGAACGAAGGCGGAGGATGAAGGGAAGAGGAAGGGGGGAAGGGGGAGAAGGCCTCCCGGACTCTCACTCACCGGACGAAACGCGACAGCATAGATGCCACTTCACGCCGGTCTTCTGTGAGAGAGTGGTACTAATGAACTATACGGGGCGTGCCGGTTGCTACCATTCGGTTGCTACCCGAAGGTAACAAGCATGGCACTATCACTTTGAACACGTTTAACGCGTTTAGGGCGTTAAGTGCTTCACTTACATACTCTATGCCCTGAACGTCCCATTAAGACGAGATGGGTTCTCTGGGACCGGGAAAATCCAACGGAACCCTACTCGTCTCATGGGTAGTACTGATTTTTCTAAGCGTTGAGTATCTTATCATATATTATGAATGTAATATGCAATAAATGCATTTTCCGAAGTTAAAGAAATACTTTTCAAAAGATTCTTAACAAAATAGTATCTGACTCAAAGTGAAAATGATATAAAAGATGTTATGTTACAAATATGAGTTCGTTTAAACATCTATTACTAACAAATGCACGATGACTAATAGTTTGCGAAGAGTTATAAAGGCAAGTTATAAATCTACCTTCATTTACATACATTAGACCTTACAAAAGAAGCGCTTCTGGCCTCACTCCAAGAACTTCATGCATATTTTATTATGACATGAGAAAGTCATTACATTAGTTCCTTGGATAGATGAATAATAATATATACAACTGTTCGTGGAATGGTTTAAAAAATTAAAAATTATTGAAAAATTTAACAAAACGTAAATGAATTGAATTTTCTATATAAAAATAACCATTTTTTTGATAACTTAACAAAAAAAAATGTTGGAAATCAGTAGAAAATAACCCAACGCAGTCGGGTAAAAATATATATACTGCCAAAAACCTAAAGTCAAAATTTTTGTCTACAAGAAAAGTTTTAAGAAACAGATTTCATCACGATGTTTTCCTTCACGTGCTCTGCGAAATCCGAGATTCGAAACCGCTTCACTTGTTTTCTTAAGTGAACTTTTTACCACTGGGCTTGCTATATACTTTTTACAACGTGCGAATGGTAGCCTCATATGTTTTCAACTAAGTAAACGAAATAATGTATTAACTTAATAATGTATAATATACCCCATATGACTTACACGATATCTTCACTATTACTTCATGAAACACTACATTTTTTTAGCTCAGGAGATTGTTTAGCATATTTATTAAATAGTGACTCACCCTCCCTTTTCGCTCGGGTTTTTGGAAGATTTTTGGTTTTGGTTTTTAAGTCGGTTAAAAAGTAGCCTAAGTTATGCCTTATAATATTAGCTATCTACGAGTGAAAGTCCCGTCAAAATCGGGCCGTTTCAGAGATTACCCGGAACAAACAGACAGACAGAAAAAAAAATTAAAAATTGATTTTTTTTGTTGCTAGTACCTTATATACTTTCATATGCATTTAGTGAAAAGATGTTAAATTAAAATTAAAAACAGACACTCCAATTTTGTTTATATGTATAGATTTAAAACGATATTTTCTTAAAGTGACTAATTTTCTATCATCAATGTAATACAATTTATTGCTTTTATTAATCATTCAAGCTCGTGATTCACGTTCCTGAACAAAACTCTTATTAATTACGAATGTTTGCTGTTATTTGTATCGTAACTCATTGCTGTCTTAAATAATTTTGATGCTACTTACAGCGTATTTCTTAAATATATATTTTAAAACATGGGAAGATCTTAAATTTACAAAAAATGGAGAGCAATTTACAAGATATTTTCTAAATCATTATAAAGTGATATTTTGTTACTTACTATTTCAATGCTAAGAAAATATACTAGAATGTGAATACCAAAAAAGGGGAATTTATGGTTTTTGTGTTGAGTTTTTTTTATAACATTACTCGCTCGCTCGCGTTCTAAAGGCTGAAAATCAAACGAATTATTTTTCTACCGTTTTTGCAAAATTTTTCATTGACGCTCCGCTCCTATTCGTCGTAGCGTGATGTTATATAGCTTTCCTCGATAAAGGGTCTATCCAACAGTAGTTCCCGAGATTAGCGCATTCAACCAAACAAACAAACAAATAAACAAACAAACAAACAAACCCTTCGGCTTTATAATATTAGTATAGTTTAAATACTAAAAGGAGGACACATACATCACATGTTTATGGCTTGCTCTTGTTGCTTCATAAATATTCTCACGGGGTGAAAGCAATTTGTAATAAACTTTTGTAACTGTTTTTTGTACTTAATTCAATATTTCACTAATATGCCAAAGGTAAGACATTTGTGCACCTAATATATTTGAGCCTAGAGGTTTAGCGTTAGGAAAGCCACGGCTCCGCTAGTTAAAATAAATAAAGTTTGTAAAATATAACCTCCTCCTTTTTTGAAGTCGGCTTAAAAAAGTTGCCTAAGTTACGCCTTATAGCAATAGCTATCTGCGAGTGAAAGTCCCGTCAATATTGGTACAGCCGTTACAGAGATTCAGAGATTTTTTGACAGTTTTTCTATACTTTACACGATCTAGGACTCGAACCTATAACCTCTACAATTTTTTTTAATAATTATTTTTAATAACTAATTGTAAGATAGAACGACATGTCAATAGCATTGCAAATTATTCTGACATTTGACTTAAGCTTACATAACTCAATTGAACTACAAATAAGATATTTTAGCATATCATAATATGGACTTGATTGATTAAAGTTAGGGCTTGTACATTAATATCAGTCTTCAAAATGGGAAGTTGGTTAATAGTTAAATGGCTTTCATTTTCAACTTTTTTTACATATTTATAGTAAAATTTATCCTAACTAATCTCCAAAAGGGTTAAACTGATTTTGACGGGATTTTCACTGTCAAGATGACTCTAAGAAAATAACTTTTATTTTAGAAAAAGATTTATTTCACCAAAAAAAAGTCTTTGAAATTATTTTAAAAAAATCTGCCTTGGTAGGAACGCTAGCGATTGAAGCGAGGGTTAGTTACTGATCTAAAATCTAATATATACAAATCTCGTGTCACAATGTTTGTTATCAAACTCCTCCGAATCGGCTTAACCGATTTTTATGGTTTTTTTGTATTATTTGATAGATCTGAGAATAGGTCCTAGGCTATTTTTATTCCCCTAGGCCTAGGTGATAAGGGTGGCCTTTTAGAGATTTTCTCCCTTATTTTCAGCCTTGGACCACCAATATTTTATAATACTGATTAGAACGCGAGCGGAACCGCGGGAATTGCTAGTATATTACAAATAGGATATTTAAAAATGACATTCTTAATGTATAGTGTCAATAAGTTCTAGATCAAGGCGTACTATAAAAATCATCATTTTTCCTTATGTATAAAACAGAAGAAGTCACGGGCAACTTCTAATTGATTAACGATTATTTTCTTTTAACATGTGTAATTGGATTACAGGAATACAGTATTTATTTACCTAGATAAATATAGGTCTTGTATTTAAACGCTTCATAAAAAACTAGATATTAGTATAATTCTAGTCTAGACTAGTATTGAGCTATGGTTAATTTTTTGCTTATTTCAATGACTGTTTGAATGACTTTAATTAGGACAATGTCTTTTAACTTCCATGGTTTTCGAATAGTCTTAAAAGTTTTATCATGTTGTTTAAGACGCTAAAATAATGAAAGTTTAGAAAATAAGTGAAAACCATGGCGAAATTCCCATTTTACACTTAAAACTGTAATGGAACATGAATTATTTTGTGTATTTAATTATGTGAAGAGCCTACATTTTCATGAAGGTGGTAGTGGATTTGTTTCTCTATAGTGTATACAAATAAATTTTCTGACTGAACTTGAAAAATATGTCGCAAAAAGATCTGGAAATAACGGACGTTGTATTTCGATTTAAAATTTGATTTAAATATTTTTGACATAATTAGGAAAAAAATAATTTATTTTGAAATAAATTACTTTATGTATTTTCTAGTCAGCATTTAGAATTAACGCTTTAAAATCATAAACTTTTAAACTTGAAAATGAATGCAATTGCACAGTTATAATACAGCCTTGGCTACAAACACTAACACGTGTATGAGGTATTCGATCGAGTGACCCTCCCTTGCTATTACGTGTTCGGTATCACCTTCGACTCGTCTTTAACCGTAATAGGCTAAGAAATTTTTATTTTAATACTAACTACGTCTCATGGCTTCGTTTGCATATTTTTTCTGACAGCGCTCTATGCCTCTATACTTCTAATTAAAAAACTAAAAAGTTTGTTTGTTTGATCACTTATTCTTAGATATAATGGAACGATTTCAAGAACTGTTTCGCCTTTTACAGCCTTTTTATTAAGGAAGGCCATATAGGTTTTTACATTATAGCACACAGCCTAGTTACGTAAAATTAAAAAACGCTAGCGCAGCTCGAATTTACGCTTTTCTGAAACATACTCATTTTAAAATCATCTATCACTATAAATAATATCAATTATACATTTTATTTATCTTCTAGTAGCATTTCGCGCGGCTCCGTTCGCGTTCTAAAGAGCGCAGCTCGAATTTACGCTTTTCTGAAACATACTCATTTTAAAATCATCTATCACTATAAATAATATCAATTATACATTTTATTTATCTTCTAGTAGCATTTCGCGCGGCTCCGTTCGCGTTCTAAAGACCGGAAACCATGTTCTTATATTTTACATATATACCAAAACAACCGAATCACGCTGCATCCTATGAAATAAGTTCCGCTTTTTAGTTTGCTGTTCATCATCAGCCCTTTTTAACGTCCTACTGCTGGGCACGGGTTTCACTCAATACAAGGGGGATTAGGCCCATAGTCCACCGCGCAGGCCTACTGCGTGTTGGCGGACTACACATTTCTTTCGAAAATTTGCTAGGTTTTCTTAGCTATGCAGGTTTTCCTTCACCGTAACACAAGTGGTAATCAACAAATGATTCGCACTTGAAAATATCAGAGGACCCGGATTTGAACCCGCATCACTCGGTTATCCAAGCGAGCGCGTTACCACTGTTTGCTGTAAGAGCGTTAAAAATACGTCTTGCCATTTATCAGTATAGAGATGTTTTTCAACTTGCTTATTTTTTATTTATAATTGTTGTTTGAACTTTAAAGTACATTTTAATATTGCTCGCGGCAAGAAATGTGATTTTATTGAGCGATGAAGGCGTGATTCTCTCTATTACAAGTATGACGAAAGATTTACTACTAACTATTACTTATGCGCTCTTATAGATTTGAATTTGAAATATATTTAAAGATAATAAATAAATTAACAAAATATAATCTATAAGTTCTTTGTATAATAATATTCTAAAGCTAAAATTTTTATTTTAAATTTGATATTTAAATGAAAAAGATAAATTTTGATAGATAAAGCGTTTTTTAACCGACTTCAAAAAAGGAGGAGGTTATAATATGTTCCGTTGTATGTATTTTTTTTTATAGATGTTCACTGATTTCTCCGCCGTCTGTGGGCCGATTTCAAAAATTTTTCTTTTGTATGGTAGGGTATAGTTCCGAGGTGGTCCCATTTTCACCAAGTCAGGATCTGATGATGGGAAATCGAAGGCAACTCTCAAAATTTACAGGCACCTATTATGTTTTTGATATATTTTCTAAAACCGATAAAGCTTTTACGTATGAAAATCATCATCTCATGTCGATGAGCTGATGATGAAAGGTAAAATTCCTCAACAGTTGTTTTTTATGTGTTTTCACCGATTTCTCCGTGAATTGTGGGCCGATTTTAATTTTTTTTTATTCAGTAGGGTATACATTCAAGATGTTCTCATTGTCACCAAGGCAGCATCTGACGATGGGATCCTAGAGAAATCGAGGGCAACCCTTAAATTTTATCGGCACTGATTACCTGTTTCATATATTTTCTAAAGCTGTTCAAGAATTTGTGATGATGTAAGGTATATCTCCTCAACGGTTAGGAGTTGAAAGAAAATTCTTTTAATATTATACGTACTTATAAACTGATAGTCGTATGCCTTCAGGATATTAGGTGGATTGATAATAGAAGGTAAATCTTATTAACGTCTACGAGTTACGTGGAAAAATAGACGTGGACAAATGTATCAATTTGTAAATAAAATCAAAATATCCGTTCGAAAGTTCATTGCAAAGGCAGGATAAAACTCTGCTTCTTGGCTGGCACCGACTCCAATAATAACTAAGTAATTAAAATTATTTTCTTTTCTTTTTAGTTTCGATTTGTAACGTTTTGAAGTCGGTTTTCATTTTTGTTAAAAAATATTTTATTTCCAAATACACTTGAATAGTTGTTTTAATGTTTATTATTAATATGTATACTTATAAATTAATTCCATAATATTGATACGTATTAAAATGCCTACAGTAATTAAAAATCCAATACTTAGATGTACCTTACAGAATCGAATTTCGATCCAATGGCTTTCTAACTAACTAAATACAATTTCTTATTCCCAAAAGTAAGTACATAATGGAGACAAAATCGTGTTATATAAATAAATAAAATGTATACAAACCACAAAAATAAACGAGATCGCTTTTTGAAATTGCAAGATTGCTCTCTGAACCATTTATTCATCATATATTTATATTAAGACATACATATTATTAGTATTAAGAGTATTGAGAACGTTTTGAATAAGATTATAATATAAAATTGTACTAAGCGACCTTTTATAATGTCAAGGTTATTATACTTCTGATGTTTCAGTAAAAATAGTATGAAGTGAGAGGAGTACTACCAGGAGGTGTATCGAGACATGTTTGGTTTTGAGTATGCTACTTCGGCGTTAATTGCTATATCAATAATAATTCTTCTAGAAAATCCTAGATGCTCCTTTCAAATTTACTACTTAATATGTTGTGGGTCCAATTTAGCTAGGAACAATTAAAAGACTCACAAACAGAAAGACAAAGGGTTGCTTTGGTAGGGTGAATAGCAAGGTTTATCGTTAACTAGCTGCGCCCCGTGGTTTCACCCACGTAGTTGCCGTTCCCGTGGGATTACAGGGATAAAAAGTAGCCTATGTCCTTTCTGAAGGTCTTCATCTGTGTACCAAATTTCATCGAATTCGGTTCAGCGGTTTAGGCGTGAAAGCGTAACAGACAGACAGACAGACAGAGTTACTTTCGCATTTATAATATTAGTTAGGATTGCATAACTGATTCTTTGAAACAAAATTATGAAGTTCTGGTAGATTTAGTGTTAGCTTTGTTCGCAGGGTATAATATAGTATATAGTATCTATAACTAGTTGTGTAGGTGCTATGCGTAAATGTATTACCTAAAAAAAGTAAAACATAAAAAGCTTTATAATTATTAATATTGTAATTTTCTTCAATTAAGAGTTATTTTCATATATTTATATAAAAATCTTTTAATTTTACTAAATTCAAGATAACAATCTCTCTATTTTAATAAGTATTTTTGACATGCCATTTCCAATAGAGTACAGAACCTACTTGTTCAACTCCTTCATTAGTAATGAAGATGAAGTTCATTAAAATTCACTCCAAACATTTAACAATTTTTTCCAGTCCTTTTGAAACCTTCCATTTAGAGAAAATCTAATAAAGTAATGAACGTCTGTGAATCTAACTTGACTTCACCTTATATGTGACTTAGTTATTTACGAATAATATAAATGGAGATAATAATAACTATTTCTGTCACAAAAGACTTCAAAAAGGTAAATTTTACTCCACTTGTTATTTTATGGTATTAAATAACTAAATAAGACCTTTGCTAATGTTTGTTTCGGGCTTGTCTTACATTCTATATCGATAAGTATTTTAGACTCGACGGTTTATGATTTAATATTTATTAAAGCTCATTCGAGTAGGATGTTATTGAGGCCTTCTGTTAAAATCCAACTAAATTGATTATATAGGTAAGGATTAAAGTATAAATAATCACAAACAATATGTGTGGTAAGTAAAATTATGTATGATGAAGTAATGTTTTGTTTTATTTAGGCAAATGTTTGACATTTTAAAGAAAATAATTATATACGCATATATTCGTAGTTTTATTTTGGTTTTTCGTTCCCAATATTTCGAATGCTTCACAGCAATTGTGGTCATCCAGATTTAAATAAAGCGATATTTTTTTTTGCCTTTCTGATCTAGTGGTTATAAATGCGAATGGCTGAACATCATGAGGTTTGACTCTTGCAAAATGGCATACACATGCCCTACTTTACAGCAGACAAAACATAAACTATAATATAGACTAAGAGTATAATTAATATGTAAATAAGTTGTTCATTATTTGATTGTCGTATCGGTGTCGTGTCGTTTCTTATAATGATACTACTCTTCACTGTCTATCTCTGGGAAATCTCTTTTAGGAAAATTGCGACAGCTAAGTAAAAGGAAGGCTTATTAAGGTGTTAAAATATAATACTGTGGCAAAACTGTAATGCTCTTCACGTTTCCTCTATTAAACAACTAGATCTAAACCTTGCAAATAGTTTACTTTTTAATCTATAAAACTATACAAATAATTAAAATTAAAAGTAATTGTTTGTAATTTCAAAATAATACTTTTTAGTCATAATACCTACATTATAAATGTATTACCTAATACGAGAATAAATTATCTTTTGAAATCCTTGTCTGTCTGTATCTATCTTTTGTTCCGGCTAATTTCCTTAACGGCTGGACCAATTTTGATGAGACTTTCACTGGCATTATAAGGAGTATCTAAGGCTATTTGCTAGAAAAAGAATCAGGGTTCCGCACCAAAAAAAAACAACTGATATCAATTGTCTTTAAAAATATATCTATACGATATATTATAATATTGTTTAATATACTACCCACAAAAAAACAGGCGAATATTTTTAACATCGAAAATAAATCGCTTTAACATTGCTATTTGAAGATGTTATTTTGTATTTTGTATGACATCTCGTATTTTTGGACATGGAAAAGGAGTTTGATCGCGTCCCAAGGGATACGATCTGGTGGAGCCTTCGTAAGAAAAATGTCCCCGAACACTACGTTAACATCATTGCCGACATGTACAGAGATGCGAGATCAATGGTTCGGACGGTGGTGGGTGAGACCAAGTCGATAGCGGTCACAGAAGGAGTGCACCAAGGTTCTGTATTGAGCCCTTTTCTGTTTTGTTTGGTTCTGGACTCACTCACGGAAGCGGCACAGAACTCAGCAACGTGGACATTTATATACGCTGACGACGTAGCGATCTGTACAGACAGCCGCACTAACTTGCAAGAGGCACTCTTGTCGTGGAAACATCAATTACAGACCGGTGGCCTAGTGCTGAGTGTGGCAAAGACTCAGTTCATGTCCTTCAACGACCCAGATATAAACAACAGTCCGATTTCCATCGATGGACAATTGGTCAACTCGTGTGATCAATACAAGTATCTGGGTAGTATCATGAACAATTCTGGGGACTTAGAAATTAACATTCAGCACCGAATAGCCGCAGCGTGGCTAAAGTGGCGAGAAGTAACTGGTGTTACGTGCGATAGGCGAATGCCGGTCAAACTTAAGGGTTTGATCTATAAGACCATCATCAGACCAGTCCTAATGTATGGCAGTGAAACATGGGCCGTAACTCAAAAGAATGTGCATACCATGCAAGTTGCCGAGATGAAGATGCTGAGGTGGATGTGCGGCGTTACCAGGCTCGACAAAATCCGCAACGAGTACGTGCGAGGAAGCTTGGGAGTGCGCGACATCGCTGACAAGATGCAGGAAAGTAGGCTGCGATGGTATGGGCACGTGAAGAGGAGGTCACCTGACTACGTAGGAAACTTGGCACTACAACTTTCCATCCCAGGTCGAAGATCCAGGGGCAGACCCAGAACACGATGGAAAGATGTAGTGGTAAAGGACATGAGAGAGTGCGAAGTCTCCGAAAACGAAGTCGAGGATAGAGCGAAGTGGAGGCGTAAGACAAGAAAGGCTGACCCCACCACCATGTGGGACACATAGCCAGGAAGAGAGAGAGAGAGAGATTTTGTATGACATCTCATTTTAACCCAAAATCTCGTCTTCTGTGATAAGGTGAGTGATAAGGTCTATAGTATAACAGCAATCATATATAAGACAGCTTTAAATGCTTATAATAATTTGTTGTTTATTTAGCTTCCGTCATTTTAACTGCATGTTTAAATATCATTATGTAATTTTCATATTTTATGTTTATAATATACTTGTGACTGACCCTCGTTTCGCTCAAGTTTGTTCCCTAAATACGTTAATAATTAGTATAGATTGCTCAGAAATATGATACTTTAAAGTAACAGCAGTAAAAAGTATATATTGCCACGAATAGCTATCATTACACCAAAAGTTATATAAAAATCTGTCCAGTAGTTATGTTACTAAGTACATAATATTCAAGTTGATTACTACTCGTTTTAAGGTAAAGTAAAAATCGTGAAGAATTCTTCATATTTAGAGAGAGAACCTAATTAGTCTTCGAGAGATTGCCAAGCCGTACTTAGCCAGAGATAACTTTATAAGACGGTGGCAAAAGTGCCATAAAAATATTATCTTCTCATCACAAGTCAATTAAAATATATCCATAATAGTATGTAAATTGTACATTCTTTACAGAAAACAGTCCAAGTAATCTTAAAAGCAAATTTCTAGTTTCGGAATTAGCAAATATATATATAATTAGGAATTAGTAATACTTTCTTAGGTTTACGCGAATTTGACGTTATAAATGAAACTCTCCCATGACCATGATTGCTGTAAAGCATTCGAAACGTCGGGAATCAAAAATTCAAATAAATCCGCGACAAAATCCGAAAAGATAGTTTCGAGAGAGTTTCGAAGATATAAAAGTAATCAAACTCGTGATTATATTGCAACAAGTTTTATCAAAATAATCCCATCAATAAACTGACCTGCCAAATTAATGGTAAAATTACACCCTTTTAAATGCACGAGAACGAAATCATTCACGAATAACTATACACTGATGCATAAAAAATATTTCAAAACCGCTCGAGATTCTCACGTTAAGTTACAAAGTGTACTGTATAGAAAAACGTCGAACATTTAGCTTTTTTCTTTCATTGCTTTTAAAAGCTTTTTCGCAACGCCCTGTATATGAATAAAAATATTGATAAAAATATATCGAACTGTTATTTTAAACAGCCATCTTTATTCTACTACTGGGCGGCCTTCAATGCGAGGGGGATCAGGCCATGATAGTCCATTAGGATGGCAAGATACGTTTTAGGGGACTAACAAATTTTATAATTCATTTACCAGTAAGTACTTAATATTAATAATTTATAAGGTTTCATTTAAATTCGTTTAAAAGCTTACCTGAAATAAATATTAACTGCAACGAAATACTAAAACAAATATTATATGATTCTTTTTCTTGAATTAGTATCATAGAGTTTTGTAACAACGAATAAAATTAAACTTAAATGCCTATCCTTTTACAAAATTTCATCCAAACCGGTTCAGCTAGTTAAGCGTAAAGCAAACACATATACAAACTTTCACATCAATAAAATAGTTATAAAGCTCAGCTCTCGCCCATATAAAACCGTGTGTTTTCAAATATATACTGTAAGAATGTAAGTAATTACTGTCATCACAATAACATAATAGATAATATAAAGTCGCATCTCCGGTGTTTCTTAACGTGAACTACTGATTGTTTCTCTAACACGATAGAGTAAATGGAGATATCCGTCTTAGCATTAAAAATAATTACACATTAGGATAGCATGTGAACATTTCAATAACCAGCTATATATGTTTATGGAATAAACACAGTGTAAGGTAGGTGGAAGTTCGATTCTCATTCGTGGTAAATATTGTATATTTCAAGTAATTTTGACTGTAATTTGATTTCTTGGACAGCATAGTGTCTAGATAGTAAGTAGTAGAAGGATTTAGAAAGTGTTCAATCTTATATCCGGGGAATCAGAGCACGCAGTACTATTATCCAATGATCTTTCTCCTTCGTCCCGCGAACTATGTGAATAAAAATGTAAAGGTTATACCCAGGTCAAAGATCCTAATTATATAAATTTATACATATGAATAAAAACTGAAGAATCTGTATTTAATTTCAAATTAACAGCTATTCACTACATGTATATGAAATTATATATGGTAGTAACACCAAAAAAACAGTTTTTATAACTTTTCCGTCTGTCTGTTCTAGCTAATCTCTAAAGCGGCTAGATTGATTTTGACGGGACTTTCACTTAGAGATAGCTAATTTTATAAAGAGTAACTTAGGTTACATTTATTTTAGTTTTTTTTATTACTAACTAGCGGAACCTGCAACTTCACAAATGCTAAATATAGTAAATAATATGTTTGGTCATCAGCGCACAGCATCTTAATAATCTACGAGACTCCTGTTATGGAGTATTCTACTGCATACACGTATATTAAGATTTATCGTGCAAATAGCTAGTTAAATAAGCGATAGTGACCTAAATTGATCAGGAAGGCCATTAATTGATCAAAAATGTGCAAGTGTATTAATTTTTTGTCATTATTTCATTTATTTTTTCGAATAGGGAATTGTAGGGAAGTATCATAACTTACTTTTTAGTTCGATATATTTTTGAATTGGAACAACAACAATTGGAAAACAATATGAAATTAAGCATGCTTAGTGCAAATAGAGCGGAAATGCTATACTCATTTTAACGATGAATACGTCACTTTACTTATGTTCAGCCCTTTTTAACATCCCCTTTTAGCTAAATATGGGCCTCCTATCTATATAAAGGGTATCAGGCCACAGTCTACTACGCTCGCTAAGCCCGAGTTAGCAAACTTCAAATGTATTTCGAAAACTAAACTAAGTCGGAATAAAACCTGCTTCCCTCGGTTTCTTAAACGAACATTACTAGGCTACTGTGTCACCATGAACGTAGTTACTAGTTCAATTCAAAATTAATATTTTCAATACAATAGTTTCTCTGTCTATCCTTGTTACTCATCTACGGTGAAAAGACTGAACAAATTTATATGAAATTAATTAGACAGATACACTAAACCTTAAGGCATTATATATTAGACTACAGGCCCGTGTTGAAAAAATTATGGGTCATTTGAACCACCAGGTGACCTATCTAGAACGATATAAGAGCATAAAATAATAAGATTCAGCACTATGCCGTCACTTGTAAGCTGTCCAACTGAGTGCAGGTGAGAATTCAAAAGTACAGGTAGAGTGAGTACATTTTGGTCATATATTTTTGTACGGCATTCTTACCATCGATAGATCCATGAAAAATAATAAGAAAACGCGTAGTGCCGTAAAAAAATGGTGCGCCACAAAGTCGGAATTCTTTTTTATTTTCCGACAATTTCCAGGGTAAATTTGGTCATTTGATTTTGTACGGCATCAGTTTCATACTGTTTCAATACTGCTTCTAATCCATTATTCCGCAACGCCGTACAAATATCATGCGACAAGGGGAAAATATCGAGGGCTGCAACCCCCTCTCTTATCGTGGTCCAGGGGGTGATTTGACACAACATAAAATTAATTTATTTTGAAAGTATTTTATGCATAGATAATATTTTTTCATATACCGTACATTTTCGTTGGTCCAAAGGGGAAAAAAACTGAAAAAGAAAAAATCAAAAAGAAAAAATCCATATAACGAAATGTAAGGTGAAATTCATCACGATATTTTTTTATACGGCATTTAGATAGTTTATTTATACTAATTTTCATACTCTTTTCGTGATTCGTATGCGTTTTATACAACGTAAAAGCAAGAAAAACAGTCAACGAAGCAAGGTGTATCATATTCGAAAGGATTTATACGCCGAAAAGCAGTAATGAAGCTTTCAAAAAGACAACTATGAAATTGGAAGCAACGTCGTTTGAAGTATATATTAAACCAAAAAGTATACAAAACTGTTGATACTGAAGATTAACAGTTTCAATTCTTGGATATAATATACACACCATTTCAGTTCAGTTAGACGTCTATAGTGATTTTATGATATTATCAATTGTTCTCTTCAAAAATATGTTAATGCCGTATTGTATCAGATGACCATAAAGTACCCTTAAAATGGTAGCGTCATTTTCATCAGCCTAAAAGATATGGTCTGCATTAAAATGTACGGCATTATTTTTTCCTAATTTATTAATGTTAATACTATTTAAAACAAGAGATAAAATGTAGAAAACTGCTATATTTCATTAATATATGATATTTAAACTTTTGCAATAATTTGCAAAATTTCTGTTTTTGTATTTCTCTATAATTTTTTTTAGAACAGTTTCTTTTGAACGGCAATACTATATAACAATTGTATTTTACAATATCATGTTAAAAAAAAAGTTCCCGTACAGGATCAAATGACTTTAGCCTTTAAAAATCAAGGATACGATGAAATTAAGATAATTATTGGTATGCATTCAAATGAACAATCATTTTTTGACGGCATTATTTTTAATAGTACTTTTGAGTGCTATATAATGTTTTGGAACCGAAGCCGTACTTTTTCAAATCACCACCTGGATCACGGAAAGAGAGGGGGTTGCAACCCTCGATTATTTTCCCTTGTCGCATGATTTTTGTACGGCGTTGCGGAATAATGGATTAGAAGCAGTATTGAAATAGTATGAAACTGATGCCGTACAAAATCAAATGACCAAATTTACCCTGGAAATTGTCGGAAAATAAAAAAGAATTCCGACTTTATGGCGCACCATTTTTTTACGGCACTACGCGTTTTCTTATTATTTTTCATGGATCTATCGATGGTAAGAATGCCGTACAAAAATATATGACCAAAATGTACTCACTCTACCTGTACTTTTGAATTCTCACCTGCACTCAGTTGGACAGCTTACAAGTGACGGCATAGTGCTCAATCTTATTATTTTATGCTCTTATATCGTTCTAGATAGGTCACCTGGTGGTTCAAATGACCCATAATTTTTTCAACACGGGCCTGTAGTCTATATCGCGAGAGGCACTCTGGTAAGTCTCTAGTAATAAAGATAATATTTTCTAACTAACGATATAACTACCGATTGCGCCTAAATTTTAGTTTTTTTTCTGTCTTGAGATTGATCATTTAAATTAAAAGAATACTATGTACTAATATTTATTTTAAAGTAGGCTTTACATTTTTATACAGCTTAGATACTGTGAAGTTGACAAATCAAAATAAATCTAATGACACGATTAAATCTAATGCTTCTTATATTTACTATGTAAGAGTAAATATGTAGTAATTTTGGTTGTGAAAAATTAAATCTTTACAATATTCATAACTTACACATACTTTTAAACCAAAGTTATCATAAATCATACAGTAAAGAATGGATTAATATTATTTTAGTCCAATAAAATTTAATGTATTTTATAAGTTATTTATGTATGATATTGTAATAACGGTATGTTGCCAACAAATTCGAACTCCGTAAATGTAACACACCTAAGCTTACTTAACTATCGATAACGTATAATTGAGTAACTGGTACAACAATGTAAAAATACAATGTCAAATGAATATAATATTAATATTTCCCTACATACATATATACTGTATTTATAAATTTAAGCTTTAAGCTTATATTTCTTTCAAAGCTTTATTTTTAAAGTAATTAAAACAAATAAACGCCTTAATTACTGAATAGTACGATATAATTATAATATGACGAAATACAAGAAAAATGCGAAAGAGGACTTTACATTGATCCCTTATACATTCTACAAGACCTTAAGATGCGCCATAGTGACCGTGATACCTTTTCAGTGAGCTAAGCATTCTAAGTAAGGGGTATATAACCATCAGACCACGAATGGAGAGCACAGTTCATCGCAAACCATCCAAGACGCATCAGTTAATATTGCAAATATGAAACTGGTGAGTACTAACTACTAGCTTTGAACTAATTCTTAGAAAGAATATCTTTGCCCAAAGGTATATAGGCTTTGCAAAAATATTTTGCAAAAAGGCTTTTTAAAATTGGCATTTCCCATATAAGCTTAAACTTATATGGCAATAAAATTTTGCATATAAAGAAATGTAGAGCTGTAGCTTTACATTTTACAGTAAGTGTTTCGAAATATGTCTAAAATGTATTATAATATATATTAGGACTAATTATGACATTTCTTGCAATTCATTAAATTAAGAGTCCAGTTGTCACAATAATTGGATTGTCTCCGAAAATTTAATTAACAATGCTATACAGCTTTTCTTTTAATTTAGAGCTTTTTTTTAATCAATGAAGTCTTGTTTCTATGTTTTTTCATCCATACATATTTAACGCAATAAAGACGCCTTAGCCCAAAATATTATTATTCCATTTCTATATATGCATGATCATTTTCTTTCTAGACGTAACATTTAGAATTATTCAATAGTCAGGCAATTTAAATGATCTACAACTGAGATAAATATTTTACCCCCAAGCAAGTTCCTACATAACAACAATAAGCTCTATTCTGCAACATTTAAACCACATTTATTGGCATTTTGTTTATGAACCTCGACCTTTTGTAGAAAACTGTATGGATCCGTTATAACTTTTACTGTTAGCACAATTAGCATCAGATATTCTTTTACATCATTTCATGAAGTATAATTTAAATAATATTTTCTTTTGCAGTTCATTATAGCCGCTGTACTCGGTGTCTGCTCTGCAGCCCGCCTTGATAATGCCTACCTCCCTCCACGAGGAGGAGCTGGTGCAGGCTATGGTGCTGGCAATGGACCTGCAGGTTTCGGGTCAGGCGTAAGTAGAGGTGCCTTTGGAGGCAATGGAGCATCTGGTTTTGGAGGATCTGGATCTGGTTTCGGAGGATCTGGATCTGGTTTCGGAGGATCTGGATCTGGATTTGGGGGAGCTGGATCAGGTTTTGGAGGAGCGGGTGCTGGAGCTGGAGCTGGAAACTACCAAGGTAGTTATCAAGCAGGAGGCAGGAGCAACTCTGCTGACGCTAACGCACAAATCCTCAGATTAAACAACGAAGTAACCGCTGAAGGTTTCTCTTACGATTTCGAAACATCTAACGGAATTAAAGCTGATGCGTCTGGAGTAGCTACAAATGGTGTACAATCTCAAGGCAGCTTTTCATACAAAGGTGATGATGGCCAAGAATACACCATCCAGTATACCGCTGACGAAAACGGTTACCAACCTCGTGGTGCTCACTTGCCTACCCCACCCCCAATTCCTGAAGCTATCCTGAAATCCTTGGAACAAAACGCCCGCGATGAAGCTGCTGGCATCGTCGATGATGGTAAGTTATATTCCTTCATATGAACTATCCAATATTACTTCATAATAATTGATGGATTTACGTATACATTGATTTTGTAACGGTTATTTAATACAAATGGTCATAGATCAAGATAATTGAAGTTAGAAATTTGCACATAAAGCTTTATTTCTAGGGCCGGAAAAACTCCATTATTTCTTATAAGCATACAAAAAATATATCAGACATATAAAAAATAAGTAATCATCTCATTGTAGCTAATATTTTGATGACCACTTAACTTTTTACGCTCTAGCAAAAACTTTGGACTAGTTAGATGAAACAAAAAATCTATACTAATGAAGCATTAATTTATTCTTATACTTAATGAGAATAAAGTCGTAACCGCTGTTTGTATGTACCACTAAGTATGGTAGTTATAAAGATCGGAGTAATTCCAAACTAAATACGGAGAAGAACCGCTCTTCGACCTTACGATACCTATTAGTAATATGCATCAGTTATTTTAGGATGACAACACATTCATTTAAGGAAGTTAAATATATCCATTTAGACACTAAATATTGTAAATTTGAGCTATAAATATATAAAATATATATAAAAATTACATAATATTACAAAAGAAAAACAGTCGCTTTTTACGAATATATGGCTTAAAGCATGGTTGAAATTCATTATAATAGACTACCTAAAGTTTAAACCAGTTAAAATTCTCAAATAAAACAAACACTAAATGTTGAGAGATGCTTAGCACAATATATTTGTGGAGACTACACCATTGGTTAATTCGTTTCTGAGACTGATGCTTGAAACAAACCGACAAACAGACAAATTCTAAAAATCATTATCTTGTGTTCTATTATAATAATAAACACCCCCAATCATATTTTTTATCATACATCTTCCATGTTCACGGACATACATCATTTTAGGTATCATATTAAAAGCTTGCCGAACTTTACCAAATTCAATTTTGTTAAAAATAATTATAAATGTAAACTCAGTAACTTTTGCTACAGTACTACTACTATTATTAATGAATCAAGAAAGTCTCTCTAATAACACGTATTAGGTCACCCTACAATTACACCTGAAGATAGCTTGCATCAGTTCATTAGCCACCGATCTAAGGCAGATGGGGCAAAGGTGTGCTTTAATTATCTTACATAGCAATTATAAAGTCCTATTGCGAATAATTTTAAACTTAATAGATTTGTAGTACTTGTTTACTTAAGATGTTGTTGAAAACTTCATTTCTTCGTAAAATATGATAGTTTAGAATATTACAACTAAATTATTATAAACACTGTAAGTATATGAAGATTATTACATTTTTATTTCTAAAACTTACACCGTTGAAACAACTGTGAAGTCAACAATAATTACGTCACACGATAATCGAATCTGCGACATGATTATCTATAAATAAGTACCTATAAAGTAAATATTAGACAAAGAATCACTATAAGAATCAGGTCGTGTCGAGTTCGAGGCGTGGTAGAGACGGCTTCACATCATAAGGTAGGTCCTGATAGTAAATGCCAGATCTATATACGTTTGTTGAAACAAACAGTCGTGAGCCTTCATTTTGATGCTACTGTTCTTGCGAAATCAGAATCTCACCCTACTTAGGTAAAATTAGATTTGGCGAGGACTTTATTTACTTTGCTTTATTCTATATACTGTAGTACCTATTTTGTACATAGGATTTCTTTAGAAATACCATTTTGCAATTATATAATATGTACAAAGTGTTATTATTTTAAATTTATCAATCTTAAACTATGATTCAGTCCTTTTTAATGTCCTGCACAGAGGCCTGTGCCCAGCAGTGGGATCCCCCTCAATACGAGGGGGATCAGGCCATAGTCCAACGCGCTGACCTAGTGAGGATTGGCGGTATCTTAAACTATAATTAGGTAAAAAATATTCTTTTAAGAGTGCGATTCAATTCGAGTTGAAGTAAAGTTAAAAAATTAAATCTTTTATATTCTTACCGTTTATCTATTTTTTATTCATTTTGCTTACTATAAATCGATTTAGCGTAAAAAATCCAAGAAAATATCCAAAACACAACTATTATTGCATACATAAATTACTAGAAGTGTCATAATATTGAAACGACGGCAGATCGGCCTAGAGAAACGTATTAGGCGCAGTATAAAATTACCTAATGATAATCGGATTCTCAACGTTTCTGCATACTTTCATACAACTGCGATGATTACGCATAATTTACTTGTAATATAGCGATAGATGAGCAAACACTTATAAGTCAAAATGTATAATGATATCCGTTAAATAGCTTTTTACCGACTTCAAAGAGGAGGAAAGAATATTGTATCGACATATTTTTGTATTATTTTATATTTTTACTTGCAACTTGTAATAATATTTAATACAGGATAGTACGTTCTGTTTAACCTATGATACATATTATGTTTAAAAAGAGGAACGCTGGATAAGAATTAGCATTGCTAATATAAAAACTTCACGCAGGAATCAAATCCACTACCCCCAACCTAGAACGTAAATATTTTTTATTACTAACCATAATTATCTTGAATCTTTCTTAAACACTTTTCATAATTATTTTGTCACTTGTGGATTTAATTGATAGTTTCGACACCTACGTTTTGTCCTAAGATATAATCTGACATGACAAAATCATTTCACATAACTCGAAACGTATGGGAAACTGCAACAAAGAGAGCATTAGGTTATCTTGTTTAAAAGAACCACTTAGCATATTTCTCACATTTGTGTAAACAGTATGGTCATTGTGAGGTTAATTGAGAAAAGCTTTCTGGAACTAGATATTAAGCTTAGGAGCTTTTATAATTTTAGTTAAAGAATATATAATTTAGTTTTGTTATAAACAATATAGCAAGTTTTTTTTGAAATTTAAAAAGAAATAATATACGATTAAGCGTAGAATTATTCAGTTTTAAGTAATTTGATTATTAAATATGTACTTGCAGTTAAATGATAGTTAGAAAGTAAATAATAGTAATTTATGTTTTTTTTTACAAAATGTTACGATAAATATAAAGGCATTAACATGGAACATAGTTTATCTTTCAAAAAAGTTCTTTCTCTGGCCTAAAAATCTTGAAAAAAATATATATAGGCTAAAACCAGCAAAACTTTAAGTGACATTTAGGTTGCCAATTTTACTAATTTAGAACAAAATCTATCGATATAGCATAAGTTTTTTCTAAATAAAATGTCGTTTCTTATTATCATTAAATATTAGAAGATGCACTAAGTTTAATTACAAGTACGAGTGTGTCTTAGATATATCCAGGTCAAGTCCTTTTTCGTAATATTCTAAAGTAACCTTCCGCAAATACATCATTAAGATTGTATAACATTTAATTGAATGACTTAGTTCATCGCAGTAGCGAAATCGTTTTGAAACTTGACAAAAAGTGCTTTAAAGCTCGCTTGAGAAATGAAATTAAGCTTTAATGTGGGTTGAACTTTAGGTTAGATAGTTTTTTTTACTTTTTTTACTGCCAGTTTACATTAAAAATTTGGTAAATCATAACTTTTTTCATATTCTATTCTATAATATGATTTTTAGAGTAATATATAAACAATATATCTAATTTCAAAATTATGTTCCAAAATGGACACAACTACCTCTAAATATTTGTATATAATATAAATGACTTTATTAAACTTTATTTTATAAGTGAAGTTTACCGATTCTGCTCCAAATAAAGTACGCGTTAAAGGTGTGAATCAAAGGTCACCGTTGATTCGAATTCGTTTCCGATCGAAGCCTTGAAAAGCTTTCGGAAGAGACTGTTTTAAGCGGCCAGGAAAATAGCGATTTTATTAAAATAACTTAGCTTTTTAAAGTATGAATCTACATCGATTCTTATAAATCAGACTAAGTAATGAAAAACACTCAAATAAATGAAGATCATACTTTAGCTTAAAGTCTATTCGAAAACTTTTACAATCTTGTAGTAAAAAAAAAATAAAATACTATGTAAGTGGGTACATGTTTATTATTTTCAAAAACTTTAGTAGGACTCTATTATTTTCTTAATTCGAGATTTCCATAATACCCCTTTGGGTATGTTTGTTTAAATATATATAATTTTCATTTTAATGAGAATAGAGCAATTTATTTCTAATTATGATCTTTGTTTTAAGGGCCTCGAAGTAATATTCAGAATATATGCGTGTATGAAACATTATGTTGCAAGTGAAAATGGTCCGTGATTACCGCCCCACTTGTTATATCGCTTATTATTCAATTGTTACGAAAAGGTCATTTGTACGTTTAAGTAGATTAAATTCCTAATAATAATAATTACTTTGTAGTAAGCCATCTTATAATTTTTTTAACTTTGACATCGAACTTTACATCTATGTCCCTTATTATTTCAAACTATTAACTTATTTTTTGTTACTCTATTCTAAATAAAATGTTGATTCATTTTAACTTGTGTCTATATAGGTTAGTTTGTTAAACTTTAATATTATTGTTTGACCTCCCATTTGGCGCAGTTTGTAGTGACCCTACTTTCTTGCGCCAGCGGTCGCGGGTTCGAGTCACGCTGAGGGCATTCATTTGTTAAACTCGGATGTTTGTCTCCAGTCATTGGTGTTTATATTTATAATAAATACATATGTATTTAAACTTATGTACGTAGTATATTAACTATCTGGTATCCGTAACACAAGCCTCCCTCGTAGCTTACCACGGAATTAGATGGCGCTCTGCGTAATAATGTCCCAATATATTTATTTATTTATTCTTACAGGCTCATATCGCGGTGAAGGCGCTGGAGCTGGTGGCGCCGGTGGTTACTCCGGCCAAGGAGGCTACTCTGGTCAAGGCGGATACTCTGGACCTTCAAACCAATATGGCGCTCCTGCTCGTGGTTTCGGAGGCTCTTCTGGTGCTGGATCCGGTTTCGGTGGCTCATCTGGCTCTGGTTCCGGTTTCGGTGGTTCAGCTGGTTCTGGTTCCGGTTTCGGTGGTTCCTCTGGTTCCGGTTCCGGTTTCGGTGGCGCTGCCTCTCGCCAATACCTCGCCCCTAACGCTAGCCCACGCGGCTCTGGCAACGGCAACTTCAACTCACAATCCGGATACCGTTACTAAATGTGCAACTTAAAGATATTAGCTTCGTTTTCGGTATAATGAGGAAATAATACACAATGGATAGTACCACCGAATTTCACTTAGAACGTCATCTGATTGAGATTTTTAATACCAATACTTAGCTAATATTCTTAATAAACGAATTTGTTGTTATTTTTATAGCGCCATGTCAACTTGACAACGAAATAAGCTGTGAACCGTTTATGTGATTGACAAATGCTAGGCAGTATCAAAGAACTTGGCTTTGCACTGCCGTGCACGGACTTTAATACTCATGTCTGTTTACAAAGTCTTTCTTGCCTCTCATCTTCATTAATGATCTCATAACACCCTGCTCTCTATATTTCATTTCTTGTTAAATACTTGTTAGTTATAAGTTCTAGTTTGCAAGGCTATGTAAATGGACAGTACTAGGCTTAAGAGGAAAATGTATTAAAAAATAAAAAAATAGTCTATTACTATTGTAAATATGATATGTAATGAATAAATATTTTATAGCAATATATGTTTTTTTGTTATTTTACTCGGGTTCGACCCTAGATAAGTTTTAATGGTTGGTATTAATATCTCGGAAATTAAAAATTTTCTCACAGTGCAAGGATCTTCTTTGCAGTAGTTTTCTCATTATGCGATCACAGGTAGACAGACATACCAAAATTCTAAAAACTACAGACACAGCGTCAGCAATAATAACATTTTTCTTAATTATTTTAATAAGATTTTCCAAAAAATATATAATGATTAGATTAAGTTAAAATTTGGTTTACCATACCTTTTCATCTATAATATTAAAAAATATATTAGTGCCAATTTTGTTGATATGTGCCATATTTGAGAACGATTAAAATAATTTTGAAATGATTTAAAAGGCACAAGCACTAAACAAAGTTACTAGAAAATTTTCTAGGTAGGTTCTAGGAGGAGCAAAAGAATATATATATTCTTTATTGCACATGAAAAAAAAAACAAACATAAATATAACAGAGAAGTTGAGGGCAAAGGTGGACTTATCTCTAACAGAGATTTCTTCCAGTCAACCTATGGTAGTGCCATGCTTGTTACCTTCGGGTAGCAACCAAATGGGCCGGCACGCCCCGTATAGTTCATTAGTACCACTCTCTCACAGAAGACCGGCGTGAAGTGGCAGCTATGCTGTCGCGTTTCGTCCGGTGATTGAGAGTCCGGGAGGCCCACTCTCCTTCCCCCCTCCCTCTTCCCTTCATCCTCCGCCTTCGTTTCCCCCTCCCTCCCACTTCCCTTCCTCCTCCATCCCTCCCTTTCCTGAAAGGCCGGCAACGCATCTGCAAGCCTGGCTTGCAGATGTCCATGGGCGGAGATGATCACTTTCTATCAGGTGAGCCTCTTGCCCGTTTGCCCCATTTTTACCATAAAAAAAAAAATGGGGTCAGAGAGATTGTTAATTAGCAGACCAAAAAGTGCAAGACCATACAAAAAAAAGGTATTCATAAAAGACAAAATATTCATGTAAAATATATAGATGTTTATGTATATACGAGTATATATTATATATTATATTTTTATATATATTATACATGCATACATACATACATATTATATACATACTACATACATACTATACATATAAATACTTGATAATATAGGACTATTACATGTAATGTTATAATTTCGTCTTGTCACTTCTTATTTTAAGTTCAAGCTTCAATAATAGTAATATTTATATTTCTATACTTAAATAAGAATTGACTGGATGGAGAATTTAAAAAAAGCTTAGTTTTACCATATCTAGTTTTTCCAGATCTTGCGGTTATGTGCAAGTAGTGGTAAACTACACTATAGAACTAACACCTCTCACCTACTGTATATATGTAATGTGTATTAAATTTAATAGTTTTGTTGTGTAGTTATTAATGTTAATTTTAATAACGTATTAAATACAAAACTAAAAAAAAGTTAGATTAGTATTAAGAAATATACCTATACTACTAACTGAGCAATAACGTTGAAAAAAAAATTACGCTGTTTTTTTTGCGTTATTTTGAAGTATCATCTAGTATTAAGTTTCATTTAAAACAAATAATAGTACCTACACTGCACAAATATTATGTAATAATATGTAGTCGAAGACATGAACACTCTCTATTCTTTTCACTATCAAAATTTCAAATAACAACAATAATGCTTTCACAGGCTTACAGACTGACATTTAATTTAAATAATGTAAAAATGACGATTCAAAAGAGCTTGTAAAAGTCTATTTGAATAAATAATATTTGATTTGAATGCGAACGACCCTTGTCAGTTGATGATAAGAGGCGGAAAAACTTAAAAGGAAAAAATGTATTACTGTGCACAGTAATGTACTACGTTACAGCGACAAGTAGATATGAATATTATGTTCGTAATATAATTATCACAATTCAAATGATGCAACCTAAAATTATAAGTTGAATCAAAACTGCCTTACCTCCTTCGGCTTAAACATCAGCCAAAATTATTAATGATAGACCTCAAGATTCCGTATAAGTCATGTCTAATCTAGATTTAGACAAATTATTAAACTTAGCTCATAGCACAAGATTACTGTAATTATGCTAGTCTGTACCAATCTCACAAGGAAGAAGTGTAAATTATTCTTCATGAAAATTATATTATCTATACATATAAATAAAATTGAAGTGTCTGTTTTTTATTTTAAATCAACTGCTTTTCACTTAACTAAATCATAATATAAAAGTATATACGGTACTAACATCAAAAAATCCGGCGAATCTCTGAAACGGCTGGACCGATTTTGACGATACTTTCACTCGCAGATAGTTAATATTATAAGGAGTAACTTAGGCTTATTTTATTTTAGAAATTATATTGAAGTAGCGGAATCTGAGGCTTCGCTTGCTCCAAATCTGTATATCAGTGAGTGAATAGATGTGTTTTTTTGTACGTTACCCGAATTAAAAAGTGGGTTCTCTTGGTTGCTTTTATTCCACTTATCCCTTTTTGTAACGTCTTTTGTCTTGGTATTAGTATTCAGCTCTCTTTAATATCCAACAACTGGGCTGAACCTTGTGATATGAGCATTATTATATATAAATATGTGTATATCTATGATCATCATGATCTTGTGTCAATCGTTTAAAAGCCAAAACTAAAATTAAAGCCAACATACAAAGCCTCGATTACCGACGTAGGGTTGCCAGCCTTTGTGTATTCTATAGGTTACATTTCGGAGAGTGTGCGCAGGAATTACACGACTTAATTCCCCCATCCCCTTTCCATCATCGGACGACTTGACGAACGGCTGGTCTCCATCCTTATGTCGTGGATATTCCACCCGTCCGGACGAAGCGTTTCGCTTCGTCATTTATTATACGTGCGGCTAAGGATTGGAACAACCTGCCCGCGTCAGTGTTTCCGTCCGATTACAATATGGGTGTCTTCAAGGCAAGAGTGAATAGGTGGCTACTGAATTAGTGCGACTTACCATCTCCGACTGCGTTACCACTTACCATCAAGTGGAATGCAGTCAAGCACTAATTTAGAATAAAAAAAAATGAAAATATAATCAATTGGAAGTTTTGTATATTACTAAATTACAATGATAACAACAAATTCTTAATTGATCGTTAAACGCTAACTCAATTTCTCTAAGACAACCGGTCTGAATGAGATTCGCTTTTAGTGGGTTACATTTGACTTTGATCAGTCAAAACAAACCAAAATACTCTTTATTAAAATAGAAGGTTTTAAAGCATTTTTGAATCGTCATATTTACATTATTAAACTTTAAATTAAATTAAATATCAGTCAATAAGTCTCTGAGTAAGCTACCACCGACTCGGAATACCGCTCTGCTGAGGAGCGCCGCCGGTGAGAAACTCAACAGTTGCTCTTTTCAAAAAAATATTTGGTAACAATATTGTATTACAATATTTATCTATTTATCCTGTGTCATAATCGATCGATCAAGATCAATCAATTCTAATGTTATAAATTATCCTTAAAGAAACCAAACCTTGTACTGTCAAAGAAACTGCAATAGGCATACCACGATGCAATAGAGTGCATTCATCTTTTGCAAGTTTTAAACGAATATCATCTTAAACACTACTTAACATTCATACACGTCCGACATAATACTTATTTCGCTTTGACCTGGATTCGAAAGGATATAATCTCAACGTTTTGTAATATGAATACATCAATCAATTTATTATTTGTTTACTATAGTCAAGAGATGATTTAGTGGGTGTGTACTCTAGTCAGGGATAGCGGATTTAATTGCTACATCATGAATCCCTATTTCCCTTTGTCACGTCATCACATGTGAACGGCTAGACCGATTCTAAAGGTTCTAGAGAAAGAAAAAATTAAGAAAATTGCGCGGAGATTTAGAATATTCAACAATAATTAACCATCATAATGTTATTTTTAATCTAAATTTAGCGCTTTAGACAAAGTTTATATTGTCTTTAATGAAACCTTATGACGTTTGATACAGAATTGACGGAAAGGTTTATATGTATAATACACTAGCGGAACCCACGGCTTTGCTCGCGCTTGATCTAGTGTGTAATAAAATTTCCAGCAACACAGTATTGGTCCGCGATGAACTCCGAAAGTAGCAATCCTTTTGTTTAAAAAATTGACGATTTTCATATCCAGAGAGGGATTTACACCATTAAAACGGGGGAGATTCTGTTTGGTAGAACTTTTCTAGCCGATAAGCCTTTCATAACCACGTGGATGTATACAGATAAATATGTTAAGATATATAAATATGTAAGGACATTATTACACATAGCGCCATCTAGTTCCGTGGTAAGCTACGAAAGAATCTTGTGTTATGGATACCAGATAGTTGATATACTACATATATAAGTATAAATAACTAAAGTACAAACATCCGAGTTTAATAAATGAATACCCCCAGCGGGACTCGAACCCGCGACCGCTGGTGCAAGATAGTTACTAAGAACTGCGCTAAACGTGTCGTCATGGTATGCGTAAATGCATTAGCCAACATTAAACAAAAAAAATCACATATTGAATGTGATTTTTTTACATTCCTAATACTCGTAAATCTAAGAAACTATCACAGGTAACATCATGTCTTTCTTCATCTATTGGCGCTTAAAGCTAAAGTAGAGCTTTACTAGGATATGGAATACCATAAATGCATAAAATTAATTATTTAGAAACTCCAACTTTGCAGGATAAATTTAATATTAAATTCGTAAAAGAAAGGAATACGGTCAAAATAAACTATACTACAGTAAAATAGCGGGGGTTTTTTTCAATATCATATTGTATCAGAAATTTAGTGAGAGGTTAAATTCTATTTTCACTGGCTTATTAATTATAATTTATAAAAAAATAAATAAAATCTGTACATATAATTAAAATTGGAGTGTCTGTTTTTAATTTCAAATTAAAAACATTTCACTAAATGCATATATGAAAGTATATACGATACTAGCAACAAAACACCAATACTTAAAATTTTTGTCTGTTTGTCAGTCTGTTTGTTCTGAGTAATCTCAGAAATAGCTTGACCAATTTCGACGGGACTTTCACTCGCAAATAGCTAATGTTATAAGGCGCAACATAGACTACTTTTTAACAGACCTCAAAAAAAGGAGGTAGAAATTTTATTTATTTTAACTGGTGGAACCCGTGACTTCGCTGACGCTAAACCTAGGGACGATACTATAAATTTGTAATATTAAAAAAACACATAATATTAAAAAAAAAAGAAAAAACAGTGTCGGACCACGTCATAGAATGTTAGCATGTATCGCTAGTTTTAAGTTTTTAAAAATGTAAAACGCCAAACAAAGAACAGAAAAACAAATATACAAAAGGCACGGGCGCCTAACGCCTGTGGATGAGTACATTTAAAAAAAAACCTAGGGACGAACCCGCGCGAAGCAAGGTTCAGTCGCTAGTAATACATACATTGATCTATTTAAAAGTTTTAGTCTTACATCCATACAATGTATGTATGGTATGACACGAGAATAATTTTGTAGATTTAAATATTAACCATCATATTTTAAAGTATTTCTGTAGAGACATAGAGCTTACTAAGGACTTATTTATAAAGTGTCTAGAAGCCAATAAATAACAAATTATTTCATTCAGCCGTAAGAAGTTACTAAGGAATAATGAGATTACTCATCGACAATATTAAATCATACATTGACGTAAGTATAAGACTAATGTCATAATTGAAAAATTATGTTATTTATGTTTTATTTCCGCAAAGTAATGCAATTAAATACAAGAAGTTTTATTTGATGATGATCATGCTTATTATGAAAATTACTTCATTTTAAATGACAGCTCAGAAGAGTCTGAGTAATGATAGTCAAAGTAGTATTTGAACAGTGACACCGAATGAATTTATCAAAAAAGATACTACTAGTGGATACTATTACTATCAGTAGATAAATATGTGTCCTTTAGATATATATGACATATGTACATATTAAATAGCAATACCTATATGTATGTATGCAAATGTACATGACACGGGCAATACAAGGGGATCGGGTAAAAATAGCCCACTACGTTAAGTTGGTGGACTTCACATTCGAATACAAATAAATAGGATATATCTATATAAATAAAAATGAATGTTGATAAGCGCATAACTCAAGAATAGCTGGATCAAATCGGCATCTTTTTCGTATGTTCCTTAAGGTCCACGGAAGGTTTAAGACTATAAAAAAATTCAAAGTTTGTAAAAAAATTATACAAAAGGGGGTATGTCATAAGTCATTAGAAGGATATAATATTATTATAATATTAAGAATAGGACAGTGGTAGCCCAGCGGTAACGCGTCGCTTGGATAACCGAGTGATGCGGGTTCAAATCCGGGTCTCGCACCTCTGATATTTTCATGTGCGAATCATTTATATCATGATTACCACTTGTCTTACGGTGAAGGAAAACATCGTGAGGAAACCTGCATGTCTGAGAAAACCTAACAAGTTTTCGAAAGGCATGTGAAGTCCGCCAACACGCACTAGGCCAGTGCGGTGGACTATGGCCTGATCCCCCTCGTACTGAGAGAGGCCCGTGCCCAGCAGTGGGACGTTAAAAAAAGTACTGATGATGATGATGATGATGATGATGATGAATATTAAGAACACACTGATGATCAGTTCGCCAAAGTCAAAAATACAATTTCTAACAATCTTGTTTGTCTGTCTGTTTCTTTTGGCTATCTACACTGATTTTTAAGGTACTTTCACTGGCAGATAGCTGACGTTATAAGGAGTAACACAGGCTACTTCTAATTTAGAAAAAAGAAATAGGATTCTATTTAAATACAAATAAAATCTACCTAGGAATCAAAATAGCAGATTTTCTATAAACCTTCTAAAAGCGTCAAAATATTGTAACGAGTAACTTAAAATATAATTATAATGTTTCATTACATAATATGTTAATATTATGTATTAGTTAAAGTTAATGTTTTATACTACTCAATACTATATAGTACATAATACATTCCGCTTCGTTGACAGAAAGACAGATATATGAGTAAATACCGTATAAGTCCGTACACCGATAAATCATTACATTACATAAGCAAATTATCTATTTGGCTCAAATGATGATCTGAAGAAGATCTGACCTCTCAACATATAAGGAGTAAGCCCATATTAGGCGTTTAATGTAATGTGAGTGGCTATGACGATAGAGGGAGAACACACACTCGTACGCAATGGGCTTTATTAATTAATATTGTATTTCACTTTTGGGTCAGTGGGCAGTGACCCTACTTTCTGCGTCAGCGGTGGCGGGTTCGAGTCCCGCTGGGGGCATTCATTTGTTGAGTACGAATGTTTGTTCTCCAGTCATGGGTGTTCATATTTATATTATGTATGTATTTAAAATTTATATGTGTATCAACTATCTGGTATCCGTAATACAAGCCTCGTAGCTTACTACTACGAACTAGATGGCGCTGTTGTAAAAAATATCCCAACATATTATTTATTTATTATGTCTGAAATTTTTATACATTCAACTATGTATACATCTTGCCTATAGCTGTGCCTATAGTTTAGCTTGAGTGTATAGTTTAAGTCTAGGTTTGATTGAACTTCAATTACACTACTAACACACACGTCTTGCTTGAAGATTTCTTTTAAAGATAAATTCACTTTTAACTTTTTATAATTGTATGTAAAATATTTATCTAAACTACGTTAACTTCATTATTTTTTTTCATTACTGTATAGTGAGATATACAGCGAGCGTTATATGGGCAGTGTTGATTCAAATAAAGGACAACAATCTAAACTGCATTTCAAACTAACGATAGTCCCCGAGTACATAACCACATAGCACTTGACTATCATCACTTATAGACCATACGAAACGAGAGACAGTTTCTTGTCAAGAGATACTTACCCTCAGCAGAGCTCAAAGGCAAGTCCCATCCCAAACTAGGCTTCGTCGTAGCACGAAGTTACCATAGAGTTGACGCGATCTCGGATCGCGCTGCCTTCACTCGGGTTACGTGCCGCACTTTATAATCGTTTAGTGACCGTTTAATGACTGTTCCCGAAATATTTTTAAATAAAATAAAAAATATAAGCTTAAGCATTTTTAATACTACTTTGACACTTTTATTTTATTTATGAGTAGTAGTAGGTATATATTGTACAAATCCCATAATTATGTTTCTACGTACATATTTTTTATTATTAAATAAAAAACCTCTAATTTATTTTCCTTTATTTTAGTTCAATAATACGGTTACTCTACTTTTTCTTAGTAAAAGCAATGTTTAGGTAAGTTTGGTAGATATAGCAAAATGCTGAAAGGGAAAGATGAAATGAATGAAAATATATGAAATCGACTTAGGATTAAAAAATATATTACATTAACACTAATATGTAATCTAAAATCACGACATCCTCAGAATATTCATGACCTATGACGTAAAAGAGAATGTCTTTTTAAGGTTTTTCACTGCACAATTTGCTTGTGCAATGCTTGTATTTATATGAATTGTCAAAACTTCGAACGGGTGCTATAATTAGAGAACAGCATTTTTTTGATGTAAGTAAATACCTATATAAAAAATTGAAGTATTTAAAATCCTTGTAATTATTATAAACTTCATTAAAAATGATAAACATTATATATTGATATAGAAAATGTCGTTTCAATTTCAGTTAACATGGTCAAACTCCTACCCAGATAAGAAGAACAGCGCTGAATTATCTTACAATTTTCTAAATTTCATATTTTTAGATTCATCATTTTAGTATTTAAAATTATAATTTAAATAAGGTCAAAAAGACTGATTTTTTAAAATGATATTTTCACGTAAATATAACAGAATATGAATCAACGAATAAATGCGTTTAAATGTGAAGACTCCCTCAATGCTCCATTACGTGGATGCTGCGAGCCATCACGTTTGCGCCTATACCTATCTTAAGAAGCTGAGAAAACCGTATGGCGGCACTTTTAATTGAAAATACATTATTTATAACGTCATACAATTGCGTTAGTTTTTTTGTACTTTGACTCTACTTATTTCAAGTAGTTATTTATTTATTTATTTATTTATTCCATAGGTTGCTAACAGAGCATACATCCATACAAAAGTAGATCACATACAATAAAATAGACAAATGATGCCCTAATTAAAAGCAACACTGCATTCCTATGACATGACAACATAAAAAAACTTATAGAATAAAAGAACAGACTGAAATTAGAAGGTACCTAAGTAAAAGTTATTAAAAAGTTAATAAATTAGGTACCTTCCAAATGTCAAAATTATTCAACAAATGTCCGTATTTACACAAGCTTTGCTTATACATTTAATTTATAATTCATATATATTCTATTATATATCTGTGTAATTATAAATTAAGCATAATTTTTTCAAAAAGTTCAAAGTTGTTTTTGGAATATTTTTTCATAAAAAGAACTTAAAGGTATAAAAATTTCCGGAAGTTAGAAGCAAAGTTCAATTTTTTATATATATTTAGTATTTATGGCTATTAGATAACTAAAACCACTCACAAACCTCCTCCCTCCCCTCTCTCCCTCTTCCCTCCCTACTCCGTCTTCCCTCCTTCCTCCCTCCCTCTTCCCTCCCTTTCCTGAAAGGCCACCAACGCATCTGCAAGCTTGGCTTGTAGATGTCCATGAGCGCAGGTGATCACTTCCCATCAGGCCTCCAGTCTCCTGCCCGTTTGTCCCCTTTTTACCATAAAAAAAATAAAACGATTTTGAACGGAAATCTTAATAGTACCTACGAGTAAAAGCCACTTGCCTTACTCTTATTTAAAGTCGGTGTGGTATAGTTATAATTATTCTATTCTACAAATGTTCAATTCAGAATTCAGCCCCGTGTTCTTCCGAAATGTTCCTCCGATGGGCAAGAGCCTCCCTTTTAATACGACATTGATCAGGCCATAGTCCACTTACACACTTATAGTTCCCTCATAATGTTCTCCTTCACAATAAGACAAGTGGTAATCATGTTAGAAATGATTCACACATGAAAGTACCAGAGGTGCAAGACCCGGATTTGAACCCGGTTCAATTGGTTACCCGAGCAAGCGCGTCTCCACTGGGATATCACTGCCTTCTTAATGATTAGCATAAATTAAATAAAAACACAACCAAAGCCGCTAGTACTAACTAGTACTATTTTATGACTCAATCGCCTAAGTAATGAACCGGAGTAGTATTATAAATGAAACTTTATATCAATTCTGAAACACGCAGTCGTCATGTTATTTCTATAGAAGATTTATGTTAATGTTAAATAAACATATCATGCATATAATTACCATCTGTCCGTTTATTCATGTATTCATCCATCCAAATAAGAGCTTTGACTGTTTACTGTTTAGCCCAGTTTGTGACCCTTCTTACTGTGGTCTCGGGTTCGACTCCCGCTGGGACCTTGTATAGTCTGGTCATATTAATATTAATTAAAAAGTTAATAAAGTAATAAACTACTCGAATTCAACTACAATTTAGTTCTGTTAATATTAAAAAAAATCGATCGTAAAGATTTTATTGATAACACAAAGATTTTTTTAGCTTAGACACTAAAACTAAAACTTTGACGACTGGTTTGGCTCAGTTGTTTGTGGGTCTACTTTCTGTGCCAGCGGTTGCGGGTTCGAGTCCCGCTGGGGGCATTCATTTGTAAGCATGAATATTTGTACTCTAGTCTTCTGTTTATATTTATAATATATATGTTTTTTAAAAGTTATGTATTTGTAGTATATCAACTATCTGGTATCCGGATCACAAGCTTCGTAGCTTACTAGTTGAAAGAATGTCCCAACATACTTATTTTAATAAACAGAAGAAAAAAAGGTACTGATGAACGATTTTGCCTGTGAGAAATGGTAGAACCCATTCTTATAAATCATAATATAATAAATTAGGGCGAAACTCAAATCTTTTTAAAAAGTAAAAAAAAGTAAAGATTGTTAATTTTATTTACTTACTATAGATACTTATTCAGATATTTCACAGTCGGTACCAGCCAACCGTTCTTAGTTGAAAATATTAGTTATACATCAATTTAAAATAGAACTTTTTAAACTTTCGCGCTTCATAAATCAAATAAAATCAAAATATTCTTTATTGAAATACACTTTTACAAGCTCATAACTATATCATATATCGTACTACGGGACTTAACGTGAATATTTGTTACAGGTAAATACCTACGAAAAGACTGTCCATGACCACAGCTGGTACAACCCAGTTGAAACGTCGGGAATAAGTTATTTACTTTTAATAAATACACTCGTTAAGTCTCGTAGTACGATATATGATATCAATTTATGATGTCAGCTTTAGTTTGATGTCCGTCGCTTGCACCGACTTTGAATGGATAAAAAGCCTTTAATTAGTTTTCAATCAACGGCTGGACAGTTCTAAATGAAATTCGTATAGCCATAATGATAGATTTTATGGAATAGTATATAGCTTACTTTTATTCCAGAATAATGTGCAGTTTATAACTTAAATTTTCTGTTTTTCACTAAGTAACTTAATGAACCCAAACCGAAACCTCGGCACGAGTATATTTATATTATAATATTCATTACAATAACATACTAGCGACTCGCCCTCGCTTCGCTCGGGTTAGTCCCTAGATTTAGCGCGAGCGAAGCCGTGGGTTCCGCTAGTATTAAATATAGCATAGGTTCATCAGGGATAATATAGGATTCTAATGGTAAAAGAATTTTTTAAATCGGTCCAATAGTTTCGGAGCCTATTCAATTCAAACAAACAAACAATCAAATCTTTCCTCTTTATAATATTAGTGTAGAATAACAAAATCTAAATCAATATCCAATGTAGTGATTAGTAACAACAGTCGATAGATTTAAACGATGCTAGCCGGATTCAAAATAATTACATTAAATGAAGAATTTCGTGCAAGTACCTTTAAGAAGATTTACTTGTAAAAACCACTTTAATAGCAACCAATATCTGTAAGCATTCGTGACCATTTATACACAACCAGTTCCGTTTCTCACAAAACTGATGAAAAGGTCAAATCAAATAGAATATAATATAATACGTAATAAGGCTTCCTACAAACGTATAATTTGCCTTTACCGTACTCGTGTCTATTGAGGCTTATTGTGGATTTAACCATTATTTTAGACAGAAAGGAGCATCGTGTTATGGTAAAAAGCACCAATGAGTGATAGTATATTTAACTACGTGATTTTATAAAAAATAATTGCAGAAAGCTTTTAAAATATAAGTACTGCAGTATGTATGTACTGTAGTAGCTAAGTTACACATATTTGTATAAATTTACCCCTTATCCTACTGCTGGGTGCGGGTCTCCATTCAATACAAATTGAAGCAA
Source organism: Boloria selene (assembly GCA_905231865.2). NCBI lineage: Eukaryota > Metazoa > Arthropoda > Insecta > Lepidoptera > Nymphalidae > Boloria > Boloria selene. Next base: position 1,991,314 of record HG993149.1, read on the forward strand.
GCCAGAGTACACCACGAGGCCTAGTGCATGTTGGTGAACTTGTTGAAATGTTGAAACTTGGTGAAATGTTCTAGGCTTTTTCAGACTTGCAGGTTTTCTTTCGCCATAATAAACCAAGATTTCTGAAAGTAACCCATCTCTGTCTGGACCTACCATGCTGTCGTCTGTCGTGTTGGAGGATCCAAAAAGTAGTTTTTTTAGCCTAAAAGATCGTAATATTTGTATTAATAAAAATATAATGATAAAATATAATTTAATGAACTTAAACATATTTTTATATATTATATTAAGAAGTATTGTTATTATAATTTTTTTCTGTTTTCAATTATTTTCTTTTAGTTTTTAATTATTTTCTGTTACTCTACAGTCATCTTTTATTAAGCGAAGCTTGGTTAATCTGGAACTCTAACTGAATAAGGAAATAGATTTTACATGAACTACCAACAATGTTGTATAATATGTACATAGACGTACATATAATTTATTTTAAGAACAGAATAGAGCCTAAAATGCCCGAAAAAAGTATATTAAATCTTACGATATAATAATGGTACTATATTAACATTCTTTTTTATTTTATTGAGTAAGTAAATCTTAGTGACCCAAATTATAAAATTATTATAAAAATTATAGAATTGTTTCAAAACCAACTTAGTTATTTATTTTATTTAGTAAACTTATTAACTCTTCTAATTACACAAATAATATAAATATTTTAAAACTCTTACTCTTAAGTTTTTATTTTTGTAGTAAGCCTTACGAAGTGAAAAAAACATCGCGGCGTAATTGATTCGTACGGGCGCAATTAATTATTTTAGCACGGAATCGAATCGGACAGAATCTTTACATTTGAAGCTAATGTTACATTTTTTGTACTAAATACTCAATCAAAATATTTATTACTAACTATTATACATAACTAGTGGACCTTACAGACGTTGTTCTGTACATATAGAAATTTTTTATAAACTTTTGCTCCCGGTGAAATGTTTTAGTATGCATGCGCAAAACAGCGTTGCCTAGCAACGACTTATTTATAATTGAATATGTCATTTATTGTGCAAATGTATAAATAACTAAATAATATAAAAAATACATTATCTAGTGGACCGAATTGTGAATCTAAACCATTCTCGAATACACTCGAACACACACAAAACATTTCATCAAAATCGGTCCAGCCGTTTAGGAGGAGTTCAGTGACATACACACTCACAGAAGAATTATATATATAAAGATATATAAAACAAAGTCCTCCGCCGCGTCTGTCTGTCTGTTCGCGATAAACTCAAAAACTACTGCACGCTTTATTAAGCTGTTTTCAGCAATGGATAGAATGGTTCTCGAGAAAGGTTAAGTATGTATGTTTATACATTTACTAGCAGAACCCGCAGCTTCGTTCACGATAAATCTAGGAATAACCCTGAGCAAAGCAAGAAAGAGTTGCTAGTTGAATATGTTTTGGAAAATCTTATTGAAGCTATGGATCGATACATAGACCACATTAGAAGAAAACCACTGGACAGACTTTGATGAAATTTTGTATGAAGCTAGTTTATTTTAATGCAATTTTGTATAAAGCTAGTATTAGCCAAATAAGATACTTTTTACTGCGCGAAAATATATAATATCTGAGAAGTATTAACCCGAGCGAAGCTAGGGAGCGTCGCCAGTAATAAATTGTAACTAGATAAACGACGACGACGATGACATACTTACTGACTTTTGCACTTTGGGAGTGAAAGGAATACAAAATAATTATTATCTCCTGGCTAACCTCGAAATTGACCGCCACTTCAGGAGGATGTTCTATAGAAAAAAAAGAACAGTCAGGGTTCTTGATTATAATGCCTAATCCACCAGTTTTTAACCGACTTCAAAAAAGTCGAATTCAAAAAACGATTGACTGTGTCGTTCTGTGTAGAGGGTCAGATTTTGATAGGATTACTTGTGGTAGTTAAACTCTTTTTTTTCTTTAATTTAAATGAAACTGAATTCTTTCATTGCCATAAAATAGTTTAATTTATAGGGAGAAAATAGATGATTTTTCCATTCTATGCACTTATTTATTACGTGTAAAAAAGTACCTACATTAAATTTTGCAAGTTAGTATGTAATGAATACTCGTAATATTAAATTACGGAACCCAATCTAAGAATTATCTTATTAATAGAGAACTGTATATTGCTATAAATAAATATTATATTAGAGTTAATATAGGTTTTTTTATACCAATAATAATAGTAGAGGAGACGTGGAAGATCGACCTTCACCGATCTGATAACCAGATGAGACATATTTTTTATCGAATATAATTTATAAACAAATATGCCTATAATTACTTGCCTATCTGAAAGTGATCATGGCTATTTTTAGCTAGGCAACAGTGCTTTAAGTATGATTTTTTGCAACACAAAAATGAGTAGGAAGCCTACTGAGGCATATTCTGTGTGTTAAAAACTTACAGTGAAATAAAATTCATTTGGTTATCAAAAGAATGAAAGTGATGAAAAAAAAATCGATTAAAGTTAATTTAATTAAAAATAGCTATGAGCACTTTCAGATAGGCAAGTAATTATAGGCATATTTGTTTATAAATTATATTCGATAAAAAATATGTCTCATCTGGTTATCAGATCGGTGAAGGTCGATCTTCCACCGGCTCTTAGACCATAATGTTTACTGACGGAAATCATCTTCATTAAGATAATTTCAATTAAAGTCGAAAAAACCAACTGGCAGTTGAGTGGCCCTTATTGACGTACATAACGTACAGTTTGATGAAACTGCCTCGGTGGTGTAGAGGCTAGCATGTACGGATGCTCAAATGTCTTGGCCTCGAGCGAGCTAGAGGTTCGAGCCCCGGGTCGAGCTAAAAGTTATTGAGTCTTTCAGTCAGGATAATATAATACAATGAAACCTGGTTAAGTGAGACATCAAGGGACCTGTAATGTCGTTTCACTTATAGAGGTATTCCACTTACCCAGTGTCTCAGATATCCAGGTATAAATAAATATCTGTCTCATTTACAGAAAGAAGGTTCCATTGATAGAGTTTATTGGCAGGTTATTTCAGTTATAAAGGTGCGATCAAACAAAATAATGTTATCTCAGTTACAGAGGTTTACGCATATAAAATTTACTCCCTGTCTCAGTTATAGAGGTAACTATGACGATAAATCGAAAGAACAAATCCCAGATATAGAGGTTTACCTCGTCCCACTAACAGGGGTAATTCAGTGCCAAAGTGTTGGGACCTTATCCAGGTCCCACTTAACCAAGTTTCACTGTATATAGCAAAAAGCTGAGCTTTGTGAGGGCCTGCGTAGTTTTTCCAAAGGGTTTTCTAACAATGTTAACTCTTTGTTTTTCTTTAGTCTCTTTGATGGCGTTAGTTGTAAAATAACATTCTATCCAATGAAGATCAGAGGTGCGAGATCGGGATTTAAACCAGCATCACTCCAAGTGAACGCGTAACCGCTGGGTTACCACTGTGTTACGAATACTAGATTGATTTACTCTACATTTAATTTAGATACATATTATAAAAATAAATTTTCATAACTGGAGTACATTCATGCTCATCACAAAAAATACCCCCAACAAGACTCAAACCCGCGATCACTGGCACAGTAAGTAGGATCGCTACAAATTGAGTCAAACATATCATAAATACATAAGATAGTAACAGTGACAAGGTCATAAATACATCTAATTAATATTATACAGACTTGACACAAAAAATCTGAAATCATAATATCGTAATTGCTTAAGTGGTTTCATTCATGGATGGTTTTTTCTTATTTTTTGCTGAAAACTGATGAGATACTCATAGATATTTAAAGTACAGTTTTTGTATGTGAATTAATTGATAGATTATTTTAATTATGATATTAATATTTAATATATTATAGGTATAGTGCTACTTTTAGCACTATGAAGTATAATATTTTTTACACATACACAGCTGTAGATTTTGCTAGAAGTTTGTTAGAACGTGAATGTATATGTATACGAACTACTGAAGTAACTAGACCACACTGACAAAGTGAAGGTTTGCGGACTTCACACGTCTCTTGAAAACTTGCAAAGTTCTCTAATAACCTTCAGAAAGCTTCCTCGCGATGTTTTTTCTCCGTAAGGCAATATGTTATATCTACATAGTATAGAACAAAATCAATTTCCGCCGTCTGTAAGCTTAGATCTTGTAAACACTTAGTTTACAAGACCTAAGCTTACGGATTGTAATACAATTTTCATTCAGAGAGTGATTCAAGAGGAAGGTTTATATGTTTAACTAGCGACTCGCCCTCGCTTTGCTCGGGCTCTTCCCTAGATTTAGCACAGATAAAGCCGCGGGTTCCGCTAGTTATGCATATAAACCTTCCTCTTGAATCACTCTATCTATTAAAAAGAACCGCATCAAAATCCGTTGCGTAGTTTTGAAGATTTAAGCATACATAGGGATATAGGGACAGAGAAACCGACTTTGTTTTATACTATGTAGTGATATATGCCTATAATTTTATATAAAAGGCGAGATTAAAAAAAAATAAAACATATTTCTGTGCGTTTACTTTTATCATCGACGATACTTTTTATTGCGACTAATACCTTGTCTATGAGAAATATATACTAAGTTTTTAAACGTACTCAGGTACGAAAGCGAGCGGATCGAGGTGGAGTCGATAGTAAATGAATAAATTAAGGAAACTCTAGAGTTATTATGAAATATTAAATATTGAAAATGAACATATAAAAACGATGACAATGACAATTTATAAACGTTTGACGGCACGTTTGGTGCAGTTTGTAGTGACCCTACTTTCCTGCGGTCGCGGATTCGAGTCCCGCTGTGGGCATTCATTTGTTAAACTTAGATGGTTGTACTCCAGCCATGGGTGTTTATATTTAAATTATGTATGTATTTAAACTTATATGTGTAGTATATCAACTATCTGGTATCCGTAACACAAGCTTCCTTCGTAGCTTACCACGAAACTAGCTGGCGCTGTGTGTGATGATGTCCCAACATATTTATTTATTTTTATTTTTCATTTACAAATTATTATAAAGGTACTTAATTAAATTTGTTTCATGCACCTAAAGTTAGAAAACTGCTTTTTAGTTAATTACTTTACTAGGTAAAAAGATTTTATGATAATAGATCTGTTTATTTTATATTTTGTTCTTAAAACAAATTATGATGTTTCAATAACTTCAATTTGACTGAAAGGAATCGTCTTTTATTTTAATAATAATAACTAAATTTATTTCATTTTAAGAGCTTATTTGAACGGGTAATCGAACCAACTTAAATATAGTTAAATACACCGCTACTATTTTGATCGAATGCAGTATCTTTAGAATTTATGGTAAGGATATCCTTATCTTATATATTGTATCCTATAATTATTAAAAAAAAACGTGAAATCTGACAATTTATACATATCGAATCAAACTGACATACTACTTATAATAAATGGAAAAGAAAAAATGTTACTCATAATACTAAAATAGAATGCCAAAAATATATTTATTCGCGTTTGTTCGAGAAATACATAATAGTTGCTACAGTTAAATGAATTATTTCAACAAAATAGTGACGCTTCATAGACGAAAAATCATAACTCACAACGACACAGTAAAGTTAGTTTCGAAGTGTCTATTCATCCGCTAAGCGGACGAACAAATTAAATATTCATTCGGATGATATTTAGTTATATTGGTGTTTGATATATCGCGACTGACACTTTTGCTTCTTAAATGGCTCAAAGAGAAATCAATTGGTTTTTTAAATTTTCACATACTCGTGTATGCAATTGCGGATGTTTCTACAGTAATTTTTACAAAATACTATTTTTTAGTACATTGATTTGTTGTAGGTACATACTCTTAGTGAGTGTTAGTGATGTTTCATAGGACGACTTTATAAAACCAGCTGTTTTACATATAAAAACTCTTGGACTTAAAAGTGGGTGGGATCTTAGCAATAAATTTTCAGCTCGGTAGGTTAGGGTTATTTTTTTAATTTTTGGCACAGGTATATCCTGCAAATAAAAATCGCTTATTTTATATTTAGAAATCAAAAAAGTGATAGATATTCGTACAAACCGATAATAGTCGGATGACTAATATATTTTTATTCGTACGATTACCGGATGACTAGCAACAGCCGTAAAGTTTCATCACAATCGTATGAATAATTTAGGTACATGATATAGATAACAAGAATAAAAAGCTACTGCCATTTTCATTTAAGTTAAGTACATAACAGAATACTATGTAATTTTTGCAAAAGTAATAAAACTTATGTACAAAATACCGCCATGTGCTTAGTAAAATACGTATTAATGTATTACAATTGACTTCGTTACAAGGATTATAGCGACGGTCGTAAATTTTGATTTCCTTTTACTTACGCGTCAATTTGCTTTATCAGTACATATTTCTACGTGACACTGGCGAAATAATCTGTGCTCAACTGGCACGCTTTGAAGCCATTATAGGGATTGCAATCCGGAAAACCGGATCCGGTAATCCGGCGGATCCGGCATCATTTCACGGTCACCGGATCCGGTACTAATATACCGGATCCGGCGACCGGATCCGGTGTTACTAATTTTTGACAAAATAATAGAGGCTTTGCAAGAGTTGGTACTTTAAATGCGTAATGCGTGGTGTTTATGCGTGCGAGTTGGTGTCTGACATAAATATAAGACTTGTTTGTTAGCATTATCGAATACTTTAATAATTATAATGGTCTCATATCAGTAAAGTAAGGTAATATAATATTAGATTTTATAGAGTTACTTAATAAATAAAAAATAATTGATCTATCTGTGAAAGTGACATCTAGGAACACTGAGCTACACTAGCCACCGCTACGTTTTAATTGTTTGCTCGTTGCCTAATCTTAACATTGGGTTAGAAAATGCTCCATCCTGAATGACTGATGGATCAACGCTCAGCCTAAACTGCTAATAGTAGAGACCTGAAACTTTTAGGGTGTGACCTTGTAGTTTATGATGTAGTTATCGCATTAGAAAGGATTTTCCGAAATTTTATGCCTAAGGGAGTGAAAAACGGGAGCAATGTCTGTATGGTGTGATTCCAATCTACTTCAAATTTTGCATAAAGATATTTTAACAGAATTGATGGAAAACGTCTTTCGTATTTTATTGAAACCCATTGTCTTACGGGGTTAAAAAGGGGTAAACAGTAATTTGGGGGTAACTTACATCAAAGATGAAATCAATACTTCTTAGTGCTTTTGATTTAAATACATAACAGTTTATTTTTGCACATGTTTGAAAACATAATACTTTTCTCATCAAAGTCAACAAAAAGTTTGTAATAGTAAGCATAGGTCTATCTACTACTACAACTACGCCAAGAAAACCGAATAACTGGTTTAATGAGTAGTCCTCATAACAAAAGGGATGAAATGGTAAATGGGGAATCAATTTTTCGTATATTATAAGTAAAAGCGTATAGCCAAACATATTTTTTGTACTTTTAGTTAGCGAAGCCGCGAGTTCCGCTAGTTTTTTATAAACAACTTACCTATATTAAGTACAATGATACTGAATAACTTACTAACAGTTCATTTTGAACCAAAAAGGCGAGAATTATATCGATCTGGTCAATCCGGCCGGATCCGACCGGATCCGGCCGGATTGATAGAAATTCAGCCGGATCCGGCCGGATTGAAAATGACGCCGGATTGCAATCCCTAAGCCATTATAACAAGAGAATTGAATTGAACCAATACATAGGTATTATAATAAAATTCTGAGTAGAGTCTGTGTATTAATTTTTTTTTAAATATCGATACTAATATTATAAAGCTGAAGAGTTTGTTTGTTTGTTTGTTTGTTTGGTTGAACGCGCTAATCTCATTAACTACTGGTCCGAATTTTTTTTTGTTGGATAGTCCGTTTATCGAGGCTTACTACATTATTTATTACATCACGCTACAACCAATAGGAGCGGAGCATCAATGAAAAATATTGTAATATCGGGAAGGGCGGGTGTTAGTTCTGCGAGGTACCTTACTACGTGACTCACAAAGAATTTGGTTTCCGGTCTTCAGAACGCGTGTGAAGCCACTGGAAATGCTAGTTATTGATAAAGTCATTTAAAACAAATAAATAAATAATAAATTAATAAATAAATTAATAAATAAATAATTGATGATGCGAATACACAGGCCGAATTTTTTGTTTTTAAAATTACATCTATCGGAAAAGCATCACGTTTTTACCTATTGGACAAATTTTGATTGAATAATAAATATAGTAGGTAATTAAGGTTAACATATAAGGTATGTACTTTTATTGCGGAAAAATATTTCTAAAATCATGTAGTATAGATCTCTCATGTCTGAGATGAATTAATCATCTCATTTTTTTTTATATCAATCTGAATTAGTGCTTGACTGCGTTCCATCTGATGGTAAGTGGTAACGCAGTCGTAGATAGTAAGTCGCACTAATTCAGTAGCCACCTATTCACTCTTGCCTTGAAGACACCCATATTGTAATCAAATGAATAATAAATGAATCTAAACTAACCCAGAGATGTACCCGTGCGAAGAAAGGGTGAGTCGCTAGTTAAAATATAAGCTCTATTTATGTTGTTATATTATATTTTTTCATGTCACCTTTAGTTAAGTACTTTTTCTTACAAAGCTCTACGGGCAATTGAAGTTCGATTAAAGCTTAAAATATTTTTTTTTAAATAAAACAGACGCTTTTAACGTATTCCAGTACCATATAATAATCTACTCCCCAGTTTCATGTAAGATTTATTTATTACAAACACACCAGAAAGTTGATACAATACACATAGGTATGTAACGTTAAATATATACATAAGTACATAATATTATAAATATTTGTGCTTATTATACTAATGAGTTCGCCAGCAGGACTCGAACCCATGACCGCTGGGGCAGCAAGTAGTATCTCTATAACTGTAATATTTTAAATTCACATCATTAGAATACAATATAATATAAACTTGTAATATTTTATTTTAATGATGACTTCAAACTAGTGTTAATACAAAGCTTTTATCTCAATGAAATAAAGTATTGAGCTTTTTATCACCACACATAATAAGTTATGGTTGCTTTTTGACGGACTTCTAACAAAAGAACTGGTAATTAATCGAGTGTATCATATCTTCTTCACTGTAAATCATTTTTTATGATTACCATTCATTAAAAAAATACATTTTTTTATATTTCTAGTATTTCTAGTATTAAAGAAGAACTTCATTAAAGTTTATTGATATAACTGTGATTAATCTTGAAAGAAACCGATTCTATTATCAAAAATAAAATAATGCTATATCTATCTAATATAATGATAATAGATATATTCTAATATACATATTATATCTTCTCTAACATATAAAAATCTCGTGCTTGTTATCTTACTCCTGCCAAACGGCTTGACCGATTTCTATGATTTTTTTGTGTATAATACTTGGTATGTCTGAGAATAAGTCGTTGAGATATTTTATTCTCCTAGGACCTAAGTGATAAAGGTGGCCCTCTCCACATTTTTTTTTTAGACAATTTTTTTTTATTTGGCATCGAAAAATACTTATAACCCTAAATTTTCAACCCTTTAGCACAAATATTTTTAAATAGTGATTAGAACGCGAGCGAATCCGCAGCAATTGCTAGATCTATTATACTAATCTATATTAAATGAAACTCTACTCTTTACCTTAAAACTACGTGACTCATCCCACATCACGTACATACATACAACGACCATATAACGATTGCAAAATACGAGCTAATTCATAATTTGTACTAATGTTCTACCATTCACGAACTTACAATTACTAGCACGATCACAATATAAGGCCTAATACAGCTTTCGTATTATATCGATTACTTACTGAAATTAATTAAGATCCTTGAAATAGTGTTTGACAGACGAGGTCGTAGAGGAAAAAATTTAGCTAACTATTCGTCCTATCATACGATTTTATTATCTTTATGACGTCAGACCACGAGCGATCTTCAGGATTAAGATCTGGTCTCATATATATTAGGTCAGTTCGCCTCGAAGAAGCACAGTTCACTGTGAGCTTCACATTTGATAGTACCTCCACCGGCCTAAACATGAAATTGGTAAAACAATTTTTTTTAATTAAAAAATTTCTAAATTTGTCATAAATTTTGAAAGCCTTATATAAAAATATGTAATGTATTTTTTTTTAGATTGACGCTAATATTTGAAATTTTAAATAAAACTTTTTTTTCTGGACAGTCCTAGACAGGAAATATCAGAAACTTAATTTCCGAAAATATTATTTTATTTAAAAGTTTATACTACTTGCTTCGTGATAATAGTAAATTGTTTTATATTTTCAGTTCGTTGTAGCTGCTTTGATCGCTGTCGCTTCTGCTGGTCGTCTTGAACATCTTGAGCGTTCATACCTTCCACCTGACAACAATGCCCATGGACACTTCAATGGTGCTAGTTCAACAAACTTCGGAGCCAATGGAGGTTTTGGCTCTGGAACCTCTGGAGTAAATACCTATAGCTCCTTTGGATCCAACGGAGGATCAACTGGTTTTGGTGCCAATGGCCATAGTTCCAACGGCCATGGTTCTAATGGACTGGGTACCAATGGTTTCGGTGCCCATGGACAAAATTCAAATGGTTTTGGATCTAGCGGACTTAATTCAAATGGGTTTGGTGCCAACAGTCACAACTCCAATGGATTTGGTGTAAAGAGCCAGGGTTCCAACAGATTTGGTGCCAACGAACAGGGCACTCATGGAAACGGTGTCAGCGGTCACAGCTCTTTCGGACTCAGTTCCTCTCAAGGCTTAAATGGATTAGGCAGCTCAAGTGGCCTCACCAACCAATACTTACCACCTTTCCATGGATCTTCTGCTGGTTCTAATAACGGACATTTCTCCAGCCAACGTAAGCTTAAAATTTTCTTTTAAATCTAAATTAATATAATCTTGACAAGGATTTTTAAATTATTCATTACTTGACCAAATTTAATGTAAATTTTAAACTTTTTATAAAATAATATATTACGCTAACTATCATTAAGTGTGTAATAAGCTGCAACCGCTTAATATACTTAATTTTTCATTGATTATTTTTAAAATAAGTTATAACATAGTTATAGTTTTACAAGTACAGTACTTCTAATGGTGTTGAACTCTAAATTGAACGCAACTGTGTATTTTATAGACTTGCTTACAATTTAAGAAACCTTATACAAGAAAAGACAGGAGCAAAATGTAGTTTTTTTTTTGGTTGGTTATTATAGTAACAACTGTAATAGATAGTTAGTATTACTTAAATTGAAATCTTATTTGACTAAATTTATATGTGTGCTTTTAATTAAGGCTTTATATATTTTTTATTTTTCAGCTGGATCTAGCCAACAATACAACAAGGGTGCTCAACTCTCCTTACCCAGCACCAATTACGGTGTCCCTGTGAGTGGTCCATCATCTTTTGGATCCAGTGCATCAAACTTCGGTTCATCTTCTTTTGGACAGCAAGGATCTAACTTTGGCCAGCCTGGTGCTGCCAGCCGTCAATATTTGACTCCTAAACTTACTTCTTCTAACCAGAATATTCCTCAACAGCCTTTCGACGAAGAAACTGGCTACCATTACTAAAGCCTATAAATAAGAGGAACGATACTCCAATTGTGAATGTGTTCATATAAAATAAATAAATGTGTTCTTGTATATTTAGTTATTTTTCTTTATAAACCTATCTTGGATAAGAAATATATTATAATATATCGAAAATAAGTAAGCAAGTTCAAAAATAGCAAATTTTGGATTGACCATCATCATAATATATTTTATTCAGCGTGTATTTAAATTCATACCTGTTCAATTTCGTTCCTGGCGAAAGCCTTTCCAAAAATATGATTCTTAGAACAAAATAATTACAAATATATAACTTGTATGAATAGTAACTAGTTCACTAATAAAGCTCCTATTGAGCTCATAATTTTGGACAATTTTGTCTATTTTTTTCTTAAAATACCCAATATTTATTTTATTATATAAAATCCTCTTGTTTGTATCATTAAAAATACTTTAAGGAAGCTTTTAGAAGCGGACAATTATAGTTAATTCAAGGAGGTTTCTTTGATTTACAAAATTATAATTGGCATAGATTTAAAGTAAACATACAAAATAAATTGATTGACTTTACTTTACCCACTAAAGTTTAGTTTTTAGGGCCATTATTAATATTAGTTTTAGGCATTTAGCTTAATAAAGTTGTTTATTTTTTCCTCTCGGTCACGATTTAGTGCCATCGTTTTTTATGCTTTATCTGCATATATTATCTACGCCTTGACTAATTGTAGTAGCAAAGTTTGTATATCATAAACGGTTTTACTTTTTGCAAGTAGGAAATTTCCCATAGATTAATTAAAAAATATTTTTATTTCTAAAGTAATGTAGCGCCCTATAGATCCTCGGCCTCTTTATCATTGTTATCGACAATTAGATTTTCCAAAAAATATTAATATGCAGATTCGGCTAAATTACATTTTTTTATGTCTATAGATATCAATTTGTATAAAATAAGAGAAAAGCTTCTAACTAATTAACATAACACAAAAAATCTGTAAGGCTACGTCCGCACAGACCGGCGGCTTGCTTAGCGCCTAGAGCCTAACAAGTCACATAGATAGTAGCTTACTAAAACGAACGTTCTAAAATATTCGCGACCGGCCGCACTGAGCGCTTAGCGCCTAGCTAGTTGCTAAGCGCGTATCTAAGTAAACAAACATGTTGGTTTTTTGACACTAGTCGCGAGGCATTTTATTCAAGAAATAATATATGAAATATTAATTGCATAAATTTTTAAGAGAGAATCTTTGTGGAATCCGGCAAATGAACTAAATAAAAATGCAATTATTTTAAAAAAACTATGGGAAGAGATATCAGTCGAAGTAAAAAAAGATCGTAAGTCATGAACCCAACATGATGGATAGGACCTTGAAATGGTATATTTTAAATGTGAATTTTCTGTAAGTAGCAGTTTTACAGCTATTTTTTAAAGTGAAATCTCGTCAACGAGCCGACAAGTAACCACGCAAACCTCCTGCAGTGCGGCCACTGTGTATCCTACCATGTTGCCAGAGCGCAATCCACTAGGTTTTAGGCGCTAAGCAAGCCGCTTGTCTGTGCGGACGTAGCCTAATAAAGCGTACCATAAACAGTAACAGATGGTCTTCCTCAGTGAAAAATTAAACCAGTTTTCAAACAATGAGCCGTAGCAAAATCTTAATAGTCGATCCTAATTTTAACGAGAAGATGATATTAAACTTCGTTATCGTTTGTAGAATATGAAAAAAAAAATAGTATAATTTAGTTCATTAGTCGGAATGAAGTCATTTTTATTTCTTGTTACTACTTCGTTTTATTATTGATATAGGTACTAAAAAAGTTTGCTTTATAATTATTTTGAGCGGATAGTTATAATAAAGTTACATCCGGTTATAACGGTGAAATACATTTTCGTTATTTTAACTACCGATCTTACTCAGTACACTCGGACACACCTAGGTATAGTAAGGAGTCTAAAGAGGAAGACACGTTTGGCTCAGTTTGTAGTGACCCTTTACCGCGACAGCTGACTCTGCTGTGCCAGTGGTCGCGGATTCGTATTCCGATGGGAATAATTAATAATAAACTAATAATGGTACTACAGTCGTGGGTGGCTCTATAATCTTTATGTATATAATATGTATATTTTAAATTTATATATCAACTATCTCATATCTATATAACACGTTACACGTTATTACACTTAGAATTAGTTTAGAATTAGATGATGCTGTGTTTGATTATCTCAATATATTATTAATTTATAACTCCTGACGTATCTTTAGATCAATTGAATACATATGAAACTTTGCCTTATAAAATCTGCCTTATAAATATTCATAAATATATTTAGTTCACATTCCAGCCTAGTCAGACCCAAAGCGAAGGTCTTTCTAAGTAAGCATCAGCAATTCCAATCTTAGGACGCCAACATCCGCTTCTTGAAAGCTTCTTAGAGCATCCTGGTACTAACTTTCTAATCAATAATATTTTATAGATTGTTTTTTAAGGATCTCGAATGAATGATAAATACTTGATATTTAAAAGCTCAAAAAGTAATTATGATATTGCACTGTGGTATATGATTATGGTATTGCATTCAGTCCTTCTTAAGGTCTCACTACTGCGGGCATATCGTCAATATGCGGGGATACCACGCAGTGATAAGTACTTTAAAATCTTAATTATAATTTCTAAGTACATACATATAAAAAAAATTGGAATGTCTATTTTTAATTTTAAATTAACAGCTTTTCACTAATTGCATATTAAAGTAGATATATAAGATACTAGCAACAAAAAAAAATTTTAATTTTTTTTGTTCCGGGTAATCTCTGAAACCTGGACTGGCTGGACCGATTTTGACGGGACTTTCACTCACAGATAGCTAATGTAGGCGTAACTTGGCTACTTTTTAATTAACTTCAAAAATGAGGAGGTAGAAATTTTATCGAGATTATATTTTAACTTGCGGAACCCGTAGCTTCGTTGAAGCTAAACCAAGATACGAGCCCGAGCGAAGTAATGGTGAGTCGCTAGTAGATAAATAAGGTTTAAAGTAAGAATTGGAGAAGTAGCCTGAAAATTCAGAAACTCTGAAAAATTCAGAAATACTCTCGAGTAATTTTAATTTGTACTTATAACTTCTTAGTAAGATATCTGTAAGGTCAGTTAGTGATCTTGAAAAATCTCAACAGACGTCTAGAGGTCAAGCATAATCATTATTAAAAATTTGAAGAAAATACTTCAATCATATCACTATATAATATTATAAAAGAAAGTCCTACACCTCGTCTGTATGTCTGTTTGTTCCCGATAAACTCAAAGACTACTGCACTGGTTATCATGTTATTTTCACCAATGGATAGAGTGGTCTTGAGGAAGGTTTAAGTAAATAATTTGTCAAGTTTTTGTATACTAGCGGAACCCGCGGCTTCGCTCGTGCTTAAGCTAGTACCTATATAAATAGACTATATGTTATAGAAAAACACTCTGTTTCCGAAGGAAAAACGGTGTTTTGACATTTTTTATTGTAATATTAAAACTTATTAATTAATAGCTCTAATTCAATTAATAGCTCTAATTCAACAAAAAGAAGATTGCAAAAGAGAGAAGAAGTTGGTAGTTGGTACGGTTAGTAGTTGGTAAGAACAGTTGGTAGTAACCCTACCTTCTGCGCCAGCGGTCGCGCATTCATTTGTTGAGTACGAATGTTTGTTCTCCAGTCATGGGTGTTTATATTTATATTATGTATGTATTTAAAAATTTATATGTGTATTACATCAACTATCTGGTATCCGTAACATAAGCCTCGTAGCTTACCACGGAACTAGATAACGCTGTTGTAAAAAAATGTCCCAACATATATAAAAAAAATCTTTTATGCCTTAGTCCTTACCAATTTATATACACGAACCTAGATAGTAAAACATTGGATCGTTAAAATTTTAAAGGTCCAATTCCCTCAGTCACGCGAAACTAACGAACGGGACTATCACACGGTACTCGTATGCGACATTCACCTCACCTTGATCGTTACGTACGTGATCTTCGCATTCGTAACGACATTTCTTAATAATAATGTACATACTTGTTAAGAACCGTAGCTTTACTTGTATTTTATAACTATAAAATATTATAAACTGACATGAATTTTGTTCTTTTTAACCTACTTCAAAAAAGGAGGAGGTTATATGTTCCACTCTGTATATATTTTTTATGTATGTTCACCGATTTCTCCGCAAAATGTAGGCCGATTTAAAAAAATTTTCTTTTGTTGAGGAGGTCCCATTGTCACCAAGTCAGGATCTGATGATGGGATCCAAGGGAACCGACTCCAACAATAACTAATTATTTTTTTTTTTTAGTTTCGGTTTGCAACGTTTTGAAGTCAATTTCATTTTTGTTAATAAATAATGTACATACTTGTTAAGAACCGTAGCTTTACTTGTATTTTATAACTATAAAAATTATACACTAACATGAATTTTGTCTTTTTTATACATATTTTGTCACTTCTTAATACCTATTATAAATATGAAAGCTTATATGTTTGTATGAATTTTGTTACTCAATGACACTAGAACTGCTGAATGGATATAGTTGTTTGGCACAGTAATAGATTATAATCTGGAACAGGATACTTACTTTTTGGCTCCCAAAAAATTAACTTTAACCTAATATTTATTTAAATCTAAAACTTTATATTAAATTAAATGAATAAAGATTGAAAATTAACATGAAAGTTATACTATATATTACGAAATAATTTTACTTATTAGTCGTCACCATTATTATTAATGTAACGTAGAAACACTTATAGGTTGTTATAGCTTGGCAAATTAAAAAGAAACGTGTTGGCTTTCAATCAAAAAATACTGTTAGATTTTTTTTTATCGCATAGTAACTAAAAATTGTATTTTTTCGACGAGAATTTTATTATGATTAGCTTCTACAAAGTATCCAACAGCCAGACAAAATTTCTTTAAAAGTTAATTGCTTTTAAAGAAATTTTAATTGTTGACTACGCGTATCCAAATTCCAAAGTTAGAATATATTTAAAAATATCGGAGAACCTATATAACTAGAAGAAAAATATTATGTTTACAGTATTAACTTTATTGATGTACTAACGATTATTATTGATTATTGGTAAAAAATACTGTGTTAAACTTATAAACAGTACATTTCACACACACAAAAAATAATAAAAAAAATTCATAAAATATTTTCTAAAGCAGTGGTGTGGTAGTCCAGTCGTTCACTTAGCTAAAAAAAGCGAGCAAAGCTAAGGGTTAAAGTAAGCTAGCAAATCTTTTCCAGCGTGATTACCACTAGTCAAACGATGAAAACATCGCGAGGTAAGTTGACCAACTCGTACTAGGCCAGCGTGGTGGATTATCACCTGATCATCCTCGTATTGAACGAAGGAGACCCAGCAGTGTTAGAACTAAATAAACTACACAAAGAGGGAGATTCCTTGGATATTTTTAAAATGATCGAATTTTTGCTCGTTTCCTTAAAATCTTTCTATCTGTTAAACCTAACTCGATATTTACCTATATTTTTATTATCTCTTAAGAAAAATAAACCAAATAGTCTGAATAAGAAATTATTCAAGCATATATTTGTTGAAAGTTTTCGCACTTGAACTCAAGGCTCTCGGTGACATCGCTATTAACCGTCTCTTAATTATATCATTACATATTTTTGTTCCATATAAAAACGCATCCCAATTTCAAGAAGACACAGTTCGATTACACTCATTGAATCAACAGTACAGTAAGAAAATCTAATCAAAATGAATACTTTGGTAAGTAACTATTATTATATTTTAATTTAAAAATTATATCTCCTAATGCGATTATTATAATATTCAATTTAAAAATCTAATATACCTATATTTATAAAGAAACTAGACAGAAAACTATTATTTTGAAATAATATTTGTTTCTGGCATTTTCTCTCTAAGTAGGTATACCTTTGAATTCTTAATTTTCTATTTTTTAGATTTTTGCATCAACACTCTTAGTTCTTACATCAGCAGCACAACTTCCTTCAGCTACGTATCTACCTCAAGGAAAACCAGGGTCTCAAATAAGTAGTCCACTAGGAAGCGGCAATTTTGGTGTTAAGCCACCTTCAAACATATACGCTCCACAAGGCTCAGGATCATCAGGAGCAGGAGATGTCAACACACGACCTCAACAAGAAGCGGAAAAGAATGCAGCTATCCTAAAATTGGATCAAGCTATTGAAGAAAATAGTAAGTTAGATATGATAATTTATTAAAACTAATTTAATTAACTTTAATCTAACACCCTTTCTTCTCTTGGGTTTGTCGTTAGTTCAGATAATATGGATTTCTCAGAAATTGAATATTTAGTCGGAGTAAAAGTATCTTATTTGTTAACTTGAATAAATAATGAGCTAATATTATAACAAAATTTCATCGAAATCTGATCAGTGGTTCTTTCGTGATGCGGTCACAGACAGACAGACAAAACTTCTAAAAACTATAGATTCGGCCTCTTTGCCGATAATAATAATTATATCAATGATATTTTCAATACTAGAAATTTATTTTTATGTTATTGTAAAGATAATTTAATGTCACCCCTAAACTCCAGGTTTCCATTACTCCTACGAAACCTCCAATGGAATCCAAGGAGAAGAATCTGGTGATGTAAGTCAAACGCGTGGAGGTTTTGCATACAAAGGTGATGATGGCAAGATTTACTCCGTGACCTTCACTGCTGGTGAAGATGGCTTTAGGCCCCAGGGTGACCACCTCCCGGTACCACCTCCCACTCCTGAAGAAATCCTCTTGGCTTTGAAACAGAATGAACGCGATGAAGCCGCCGGCATCTTTGATGATGGTACGTTTATTAAATATTTAAAATTTAAATAAAATATTTATAATCTGTTAAATAAATGTAAAGTGTCTTTTCTATTATTTATGTATAATATTAAACTTCTTGATCCTGATCAACAATGCTTCAGATTTTAATAAGTTCAGTTTTAAATGCCAATATTTTTATAATATTTATTCATTACAAATTTGCAAAAGTCATCTCCTTTAGAATCTACATATGATATTTTACTGGGCTTAACTTACTCTTTATCTCTAAGTACTGACTAATTTAGTCATTCCATTATCATCCTCGTCGATCGTTTTTGCAACATTTTTCATTGATGCTTCGCTCCTATTACTCGTAGCGTGATGTAATATAGCCTTCCTTGATAAACGGACTATTTAACACAAAAATAAGTTTTCAATTCGGACCAGTAGTTCCTGAGCTTAGCGCGTTCAACGAAACAAACAAGCTTCTTCTTCAGCTTTATAATATTATAATATAGATAATATATTACGTCAATTTAATAATATTTGAACATAATTTATATTAATTCAACAGGTAAGTATCATCCTGAAAATGATAATCAGGGCAAGCCAGGATCAAGCGGCTTCGGCTCCACCAATCACCAAGGCAGCTACAATCCTAGCTCTGGATACTCTTATTAAATATAGATAGTTTTTTACTATTTATATAAACTTTATATTGTAATTTACTTTGTAACTTTTTCTTGCTAATAAAATTTCTTTTTATAAATTATCTTTTCTTTTGAGTTAGAATTACAAAATACCACATTCTAAAGACTGCAAATCAAATTATTATATTTTACACGTACATTACATTACCTATATATTTCTTCGATAAATTGACTACTCCATACTCAATTTTTTTTTCGAACACTGGTACAGTAGCTGTCCAAACAAAAAACTTTTCAGCTTTGAAGTGTTATTATAGTTATATTCCATAATAAGAAGTTAAGTATATAATTAATATTAATTTTTTGTAAAATTTGCCAATAATACCGTCTATTTACACTGTATACACCGTTGATAACAACTTATAATTCGTCTATCTGATATCTTTATAATGTTTATATTTTACCTAATCGAAAAATTGGTGAGAAACTCGATAACATTACTTTATCGAAATGAAATAAAATATTATAAATGAAACTATCTTTTAAGACTCTGTCTCTCCCGTGACTATGATTGCTGTAAAGCATTCGAAACGTCGGGAACCAAAAATCTAAATAATTCCGCGACAAAATCCGAAAACAAACTTAGTTTCATTTATAATGTCAAATATTCGCGTAAACCTATGAAAGTATTATGAAATAAGTTATTTTCATTGTAAACAGCTTTTTAACAATCTCAATTCGAATCAAAAATATTTTATTGTTTAAAATGGCTGCAAAGCGTACCAGTTGAGCACATGTATGTAAGTACATGCTAATGTTACGTACAGTATTGAAAACACGAAGGTTTCAACAATCTTAGTTATATATAGAGAGTTATATGTAGAGATTGGTTTTGAATCAAACTACTTGTTACGTGAAAATAAACAAATACATAGAAATAAAGACATAAAAATTAAATTAGGATATTCTTATAGTAGAGCTTAGAGTAGCTTTATGTATATTTTTTGTTGAATTTTTTTTCACTACGAAATGTTTCTATTTTCAATATTACCTATTATGCATTATTTAGAGATTATAAATTCTTAATAAACAGAAAATAGCACAGAAGCTTTAACAGTTTATATAGTTCAGTTAATAGTAACTCTCCTTGCTGTGTCATCGGTCGTGGGTTCGAGTACCGCAGTTTATTTATTTAGGTGAATGATTGTGAGATATACTTCAGTTATATATGCTTATATTTATAATATGTTTTTGTTTAAAGTTATATATGTGTAGTGTATCAACTAGCTGGTATCCGTAACACAAGCCTCGTAGCTACCATGGAAGTAGATGGTGCTGTATGGTAATGCCTCAACATATTATTATTTATTTATAAAAATAGACATCTTCATATTATATAAAACACTATGTAATTTAACTCTTAAACGGCTGGTCCGATTTTGATAAAATGTTTTGTATGATTCGAGAATGGTTTACATTCACAATCCGGTCCACTATAAAATGTATTTTTGAATGAATTAGTTACTTATACATTTAGACCATAAATGACATATTCAATTATAAATAAGTCGTTGCTAAGCAAAGCTGTTTTACGTATGAGTACTGATTATTTCAACGGGAGCAAAAGTTTATAATTTCAATGTGTACAGGACAACGTCGGTCGGGTCCACATATTATATTATATACATGCTAATATAAAATAACTCTGAACAATAAATACATATTAACTTAACGAGTATTGCAGATATGTTGAGAACCAAAGAAGTCAGGGGAGCTTTTTTCAAAAGAATTTCAACAAGTTACAGAAACACCGTGTACATATCAAAATTCATTTTATTCATAGAATAAATAATCTATCTCCATTCACTGGATCAGTAAAACTAAATACGGATTATTATCACATTACATGTCGTATTGAACATAAGCTAGTCGTATCTCATAAACTCTGTTTACATAAAGACTTAAAGAAGAATAAAAGAAGAAAATTAAACTACACAATAGAAGAACATAAAAAAAATTGAAATGACGATAAAATAGCCTCTTGGTCGAATTAAAGTTATCTAAATGTAAACGGGGTTCAGTGATACGGCTTAGAACTTGTAGGGTTGACGGTAGTTGGCTGATGCTTGAGCGCGTGCGTAGTTTTGTTGAGGCGTCAATGCAGCACCACCGCCATATTTACCGGGGTTGTAAGAACCTGGAATTAAAATAATAATAAATAAGTAGGTATATGAGAAGAAATATAAAAAAATATTAAAATTTTTATAGTTTGATTTCTAGAATTAAAATATTTTTCTTTCAATCCGGAAACAAAATTTGTAACAAAATTTGTATGTGTTCTAGTTATTTCTCTCTGTTTTGAAGCTTAAATTTAAGCTTATGTTAAACAACTATATGTGATTATAATAATAGAATTTGTTACACTTATATATTATCATATTTTTATTCTTTTGAATATAATTCTTAACATAAACAGTTTATATTCTCAATGGTCAAGATAGAATTTATACCAAAAAATCAAGCGCGGAAGCGACATTGTGTGTAAAAATTATTAGCACAACGACGCTTTAAATTGACTGAGAATCAACATTTTTACCTCTTAGCTGTAATGTTCAAAATCATAAGCGTTGAACATTTAAGTATTTTGACAATTCACTCCGTTGTATTCAATATTCTCTTAGAATATTGAGGAATTCAATGATAAAACTTCGATATTTATCCATTTTTTCTGTATTTATATTTTGACTACAATCATTTTTGACCATGTTGGGTTATCTTCAACCTACTTTTGCTCTTGCCTGCTATAAAAGTGTTTAGTTTCCAGGATTAAAACCTATGACTCTTGACACTATAATAAAAAAATGCTAACGGTCTCAAGCTATTTAAGTTTTGGTCCCTAGTGAAAAACAAAATCTAATCTGTCCCACGGGAAACATACATTTGTCCAGTGTAAAATTGATTAGTATTAGTATGGCTAAGAATTAATATAAAATAAATAAGATGAAACGTATAGTTCAAACATTTCCCAGAGACTCTTGAGTAAAGCAGGAAAGGTCATATGTTACGCCCAAAGCCTATGTAGGTTGCAATCATCCATTCATTCTATTGGAATGTCCATTTCTCTCGCACATAGACATAGGTATATACAATTTTGGCGAATAAAACCTTGAAATACTTCAGCTTTATCCCATAATATACTTTTGCTATTTAATTTTAAATACTGAATTGAAAATAAAAGTTTAAATATCTGTTTCATTAATGATAAAAGAATAAAAGCCTGTATTCTAGAATTATTGAAGGTGAAAAATCCTGTAATCACTACATAGTTTAAAACAAAGTCGCTTCCCGCTGTCTGTCTGTCCCTATGTATGATTATTTCTTTAAAACTACGCGACGGATTTTGATGCGGCTTTTTTAATAGATAGAGTGATTCAAAAGGAACGTTTATATGTATAACTAGCGGGACCCCCGGAATCGCCCGCGTTAAAACTAAGCCAGTATCTATATGATAATATTATATAATTTGGAATATATGGAGAACACATACACTTCTTTTACAAAAAGTTGTTCAAAGTTCAAAACTAAATGTAATAGCATATAAATATGACTCAAGAAGCAATTTATATAATTACTGATTAAAACCTGAATTCGGAAGATGGTTGTTGCAATCATCCAACAAACGTCTAATGTTATATTAAGGTCAGTGTAAAACGTCTGAGAGCTTTGACTTCCATTTTGTTTGACGACTCGTTTGGTTCAGTTGGTAGTGACCCTACTTTCTGCGCCAGCAGTCGCGGGTTCGAGTCCCGCTGGGGGCAATTATTTGTTGGGCACGAATGTTTGTTGAATTTATAATATGTATGTATTTAAAAATTATATAATATGTAGTAAATCAACTATTTGATATCCGTAACACAAGCTACGATAGCTTACCACGGAACTGGATGGCGCTGTTGTAAGAATGTCCCAACGTATTTATTATGTTCTGTCTAATCTTTGACTACAATATTATCTTTTTCAATTTGAACTAATATTTCACATACGCATTGTTCATTTGATTATTTCGTACATTTATTTTGAAATACTTAGATATTATGATTTGGCAGTTTGTGAGTGAACTGAATTTATAATTCTTAATTGTAAACTTTAATTATATTATTTTTTAAATTATTCAATTTATATTATTAATTATATAATGTTAACCAACATTAATAAAATTATGATTTTAAAATCGATTGATTTTTCATAATTTATTCGATTTTTTTAATAAAATTACGACGAACACACGTCTGCCTTCGTCTGTTGTTTGTGTGCAATTTTACAATATTATTATGCAAGTTCACATAAATTATGACGTATACTAAAACTTCATGCTATTTTTCATTCTATCATATTGCTATCTTTATATTATCTATTATTATTATTTGAAGACTTACCATCATCAATGATACCGGCGGCTTCATCACGAGCATTTTGTTCCAAAGCCTTTAAGATAGCTTCAGGAGTTGGGGGAGGAGTGGGGAAGTGGGCACCTTGAGCTTCGACTCCAGCTTTACCGGCAGTGTAGATCACTGAGTAGATCTGGCCATCATCACCGGTATATTGGAAACCACCTTGAGCTTCGATACCATCTGCCTGGAAATTAAAACATATATTTTGTATAATAATATAGTAAAAAGAAAGAAAATGAAACAATGAAGAGTAATTTATGAGGTTATTAGATAAATATTTGAATGATTAATATGAAATAGATGGTATATATTTGAAAATTAATGATTGATTATCATATACACTGTCATCTTTTGCATGATTTTTGGGATAAAATCTATCCTATGTCCTATTCTTCAAACTATCTTCATACTAAATTTCATGTAAATCGATTCAGTATGTTTTTCTATTTAAAATAATATAACACACGCAGTATAAGTGCTAATCCAACCGATTTGCATAGTGTCATAAAATTAGAGACGTCAATATTATGTAGTATTAGGGGTATTAGCTCAATCACCATAACCTTCAATATATTCAAAGAAATCTTGTAACCAGTGTTGACATAGAGATGACACAAATTACAAAATTGTGCTAAAATATGCGCATATTAGATAAGTTTTTACCGATTGGACCATATGATTTATATATACATATAATAAAACTGCGAATCTGGTCACTTTTTTTGGAAAATCCTATTAAATAGTTATTATTATTAGATTCGTTATCTATTATTTTCAGTTTTTTTACGTCTTCCTGTCTCTCTGTCTGTCTGAGAACACACCATGACAATATTATAGTGCACAAGTGTATGCGCAGACTCAAGTGCACTCTCTATTCCTTATCACTCTCATATTCCGGTGGGATGACTGTTCGACACGACCAGTGAGAGTTAAGGCGCAGAACCGACGGCTTTTACGTGCTCTCTGAGGCATGGGGTGAAACACCGCCAACTTCCCAGATCTGGGCTGCTACTGAGGCTTACGGAACAGAAAAACTCAATAACTAAACTTGGCCCGATCCGGGACTCGAACCCAGGACCCCTCAATGTGCGACCATACATGCTAGCTAGTGGCACTACCGAGGCAGTTACCTATACTAATTATATACGAAATGTCATATCAATATAAGATACAATATATGCTATTAATAGAATATACACCTATAATAAAATTAAATGTATGTATAACTTAAACATTTTAAACAAGCAAGTTATTTTAAAATACATAACGGACAGACAAACTTTCTAATCTATATTAGTAAATACCTTGAACGCGATATATGACATATAACGTTCATGTCAAGTTGCTGATTTGGTAACTAAAATTAGTCATAAGGTGTATGTCAACCGACTTATGTAGGCTCGTATATACTTAACCTGCATTTCTATGTTAATAATTCTCCTTAAACATTTATAGATATTCCAAAATATTTTCGAAATCTAATTTTGCGAAAAAACCATAATAAATAGATAATATTTCTAAGTCCCTTTATACTTTTTATTTTTTATTATATAGACATAAATGGCTTTACGTTGACTATTTGATAAAAAAACAACAAAAATCCTTTTTCTAAGTTGGACTAAGTTAATATAAAATGTCAAATTCACTACGAAGACATCAATCAAGCTATCAAGCTACGAAACGGTTTGATGTATGACGTAACTATGGGATGGCTGCATCTAAAAATCTAAGCTTTAGCAATGGCGACCTTTTATATGACCGATGCCCTTTCCGGTGATTGTAACATATGGTGTAAATAGGCTAAGTCTAGATTTCTAAGGTCAAATCTATATATTACATCTATAATAATAACTTTTAACGTCCTACAAACACTAATTTCTCACCAAACTGTGAGGGAGAATCTTGAATCTTCTACGATTGCCTAGTATAGGTTACATACTTCAGTAGTGTAATTGTGTCGGTAACTATAGTCTCTATGTATTTAAAAAGAAATACTAAGATGTTTTTGATTTTACATAAAAACTACCACCCTTTTATAAAATAACTATATTAAAATAGTAGATAGTAGGTGTAGGTTCGATTTTCATGTTCCAATTTTAGTAATCTAATAATCAAAAAAACTTGGTTCATGTAAGACATTACGCCCGTACTATGGATTTCTTTTTCAATTTAAAAAAAATAAATAGTTCCAAGTCATCTATTTTAGTTTCGCAAATAAAAGTGCGTGAAGATTATCATAAAATTACACATTACTTGTCTATATCTAACATCACTTCATTTAGTGTAATGAGTGTTTTGACTTAACACTGCGTAATGTAATTAAGATGGCTATTAAATTATATGAACGTACATAAAGATCGAATCTGTTCATGTTGATAAATTATTTATTAGTAGGTACTTGAATTAAGACATGTTTTATAAGTTTTGTAACATTACTTGTAAAAAATATTTACTTTAAGATATTTTTTGTGTGTTTAAATGCTTAATTGGACTAACACAGGTTTTACAAAAATATCTATGTGTTTTGTCACTCTAATATGTATCATCATCATCATCAGCCCTTTTAAACGTCCCACTGGGCACGGGCCTCCCTCAGTACGAGGGGGAACAGGCCATAGTCCACCGCGCTGGCCTAGTGCGTATTGGCGAACTTCACATGTCCTCCGAAAACTTGTCAAGTTTTCTCAGATATGCAGATTTCCTCACGATGTTTTTCCTTCACCGTAAGACAAGTGGTAATCAGAATATAAATGATTCGCACATGAAAATATCAAAGGTGCGAGACCCGGATTTGAACCCGCATCACTCGATTATCCAAGCGACCGCGTTACCGCTGGGCTACCACCGTCTTTCATATCGATACTTGTAATAAAATTTAAACTGTGTCAAATCTTTAAATTATTTTTTTTTTGGGAAATCTTATAGACACATTATTATTAATACAGAAAATGAATGTATCGTTTTTAGAACTCTTGTCTAATTGTCCATCCGTCTGTCTGTCTGTCTGTCTTTAAAATATCTCTTCTATTAAAACTGTACTTATACTATAAATCATCTAAAATAAACGCAAAGGCCAATATGTTATCATTATTACGCTACGAATCCTTAATATACATAATTTTTTTTAATCTTACCTCACGCCCTTCTTCCTGAGCTTTAATGCCATTTTCGGTTTCATAGCTGTATCTGTAAGAGTCTTCCTTCAAATCTGAATCGTATGAGAGAATGCGAGCGTTTTTCTCGTAGGCGGCTTGAGGGCGGTTGGACTGTTCGGGGTAGGGGGAGTAGGCAGCCGCGGCTAAGCCGAAGAGGGCGGTGGCGATAATGAACTGAAAAATTAATCAAATCAAATCAAATCAAATCAAATCAAATCAAATCAAATCAAAATATTCTTTATTCAAATAGACTTTTTCAAGCTCTTTGAATCTTCATTTTTACATTATTAAAATTAAATGTAAGTCTGTAAGTCTGTGAGTAAACTACCACCGGCTCGGAAAGCTGTTCTGCTGAGAAGAACCCGCGAGAAACTCAACAGTTGCTCTTTTCAAAAAAAATAATTGGTAACAATATTGTATAGAAAAGTATTAACAATCTATATTATATATGTAGATATAATGCTTAGGTAGTGTATTTGGGAAGAACTCATTTAATAATGAAAGTAATTTTTGGTATGAAAATTATCATCGTAATTCGAGTATGTTTTTAAGGAATCTAAACTAAAAATGGATTAGGAATGTTGAGAAGTTTGGGAAGAAAAATTAAGTTAATTTTATATTGAATTTCTATGAACTTATAGTGTGTTTGTTAGTTCTTAATATTACTTGTATTAAAATTATTCTTCCGACTGTTTAAAGTTTGTTAAAACATATTTAAAATAACGGTTTAATTAAAAAAAAAACTTAAGAATGCCTAAATAACCTTAACAAACTTATGACATATAACACTTAAAATCGAACGTGTGACCCAACTACTAAATTGCGAATTTAATTTATTCAATCGAAACTGCACAATACGTATCTTATTGCCATCTCAGTCAAAATCATAGAAAAATTTTGCTACCGTTCCCACAATTTATAAGTATTTATTTTATCTCGGATGCAATAGCCATTGTCTATACAGCCCTGAAAACTCATATTCACTTGTATTTCTGTATTGAAAATTAAACTTAATTTCTTACTGTTTTAAGTTGACTTTGGAATGATTAAATTAATCTTGATAGTTAGTCATTTGATTTATTCTAAGAATAATACAGTGGTATTATTGTATGAAAAAAAATACCATCTCTTTACTTGGCCTTAAAGAAATTCAAGCAATCGTTTCAAATTCTATGAAAAAATCACTTGTAGAATTAAGTGAGAAGCTTTTAAGTAATAAGTAGCAGAAGAAAGTATTTGAAAACACTTTAAAGGACTCTACCGCTACTAAAGGACTCTATTACTAAGATGATCTATCGCACCATATTATTAAAAACATTGTTTTTCTTATATTAAATTAAATATGTTGTTATGCTGGGACATTATTACAATAGCATCATCTAGTTCTGTGGTAAGCTACGAGGCTTGTATTACGGATACCAGATGGTTAATATACTACAAATATATAAATTTTAAATTTTAAATGAATGCCTCCAGCGGGACTCGAACCCACGACTGCTGGCGCAAAAAGTAGAATCACTACCAACGGAGCCTAACAGCTTGAAATCCATTTTATGCAATATTAATGTACTAACCTTGCAGACAACAAATTAAAGAATATGAATATGGCTTACGTTCGTAAATTGTCTTATGAAAAATTAGATACAATGGCAGTTCAAATAGATCTTTAAATGGTAAAAAGTGGTATATTAATTATTAGTTTATATATTTTAAGAAAAGCTAAAGCACTAGGAAGAATAAGAAAATATGAATAACAAATATTTCAATATTAATTTAATAGTTTTTTTCTTTGATTTTATTTATATTATTATGATTAACTCTAAAATCAACATAAAAATATATATTTTTAATAAAACATTAAATAAATTAAAACAAATGATATATTTTCATACTCTAATAAAAATAAATTTTAATTCCTATTATATAATATAACCACTTTAATAATAAAAGCAAATTCTAATATTATTATTAATTCAAACAATTATATAACTATAAAAAATAATCATGTTCTTAATCAAAAGCGTTATCAAAATCGTCTTAGCTTTTATTATCACAATTACTGATATTGACGCACATTATTAGAATAAAGTTTTATCAAAATGGGCTAATCATTTATAGTATAAGATATATAATATAATATATGAACCAACTCACCAGTTGCATGTTTGCAATGTGTTAGTTCAGGTCGAAGGTAAGATCTCGAATGAAGCACCTACTGCCTATTCACTTATATATACGGCGGGCGGTTACAAAATTCATTCAACATTATAATGTAACTTTTCCCAATAAATAACTGAACTTTAGAAACTTTTTTTTGCGTAAGTTTTTTGATGTTTGAACTTAGATTTTTTGCTTATTTTTTCAATATTGTTAATTTTATTTAACTATCACTTTCTTTAAAATCATTTAAGGTTCATCTACGTGATATCAAGGATACGCACAAGTATTACAATTTTACATACAATAATATTAAAAGTTCTATTATTCATTGTACTTGTGTATTTTATTAAGTTTTTTTTCAAATTTGCAAGTACAAGTATATTTTTAAGTTTAACGCTTTCAAATTTTTTTTATAATATTATCGTATCGTACTGGAAAGACTGTAGGAATCTTTTTCAGAAGACCCTTTTCATCAACTTAGGGTTTCTTTTCACATCAGCATTGTACTTTCAGGTTTATGTGATCAGTAGTATTCTATATATTGTTTATCAGAATTGCAGCTTAAAAAAATATAAACGAATAAAGTGCATTTCATTTTGAAATCATTGGATTTTTTTTCGTATAGTTACTTTTATTGTAAAAACTATAATATCGGTTCAAAAATGTATGAAATATTACAGACGCAAAAAGCGGAAACATACAAATCTAGCCTATTGTATTGTAGATTTTCATTCGGTAAATAACTTAGTTTCTTCAACATTATTCATAGCTTTTCTTCTTAGAAAAGACTTCAACGAGATTTGGTTTAATCTTCTAATAGTTTATAAAACAATACTGATTACTTACTTAGTATTTTTCTATTGAAATAGTGTAAAGATTTACTATCGAAACTAAGTAGATATTTTTATTCGATAGAAACATCCACGACTATTACTTAATTTTTATTATGTTATTATTAGACACACTTTTTACACTTTAGTTAAGTAGTAAACAATATTTATTTACATTTAACCTCTATATAGAAGACTTCAATGTCAATTATAATTTATTATAGCCAAATTTGATTTATTAAGAAGCGTCACACGTATTATTTATTAAATTTTTGTTGAAAATACATCTTTTTAGTTTTAAAACTGAGAAAATCGTATTATTTTGATCAAACTAGTTTTTACATTTGATTTTACTATTGTTTTTATTATATATTTAAACTAACTAGCTTTAATTTAGCTAACTAGCGCTTTAACCTCACTTCACGCGGGTTCGTCCCAAGATTTAGCTAGCAAAACTGGTTCTACTAGGTAAAATAAATAAAATGTCAATAAAATTATAGCCTAAGTTACTCCTTATAACATAAGTTATCTGCGAGTGAAAGACCTGTAAAAATCGGTCCAGCCGTTTTAGAAATTAGCCGGAACAAACACACAAACAGAAAAATAAAATTGATTTTTTGATGTTAGTACCGTATAGGTTTAGGTACTTTCATATGCATTTAGTGTAAAGCTGTTAATTTGAAATTAAATCAGATTCTTCAATTTTATTTATATGTATAGATGTATAGATTAAGAAAATTAAAGCAAAGTTCAATTAAATAATGATAATGACTTCAAAGAGGTCCTCGTAACTATTTCAACTAAGGCTAAATATAGCAATAGGAATGCTTTTATTTTGTCTTGGTGTTTGTAATTTATATAATATAGTAGAAATTAATATATTATAATAACTCAATTTATAACTTCTACCGGTACTGCTTTATATATCCCTTTGGGAGCCGAAGACAGTGCTTTTTAATCGATTTACATTGAAATGGTAGTTTTGTGGGTATATTATGTATTCGTATTTTACTTAGTCTAAAATCTAATCAATAAACTCCTTAACAGGTTACTGAATATATTAAATTTAAATTTTTATTAAAATAAAATTAAAGTTATACAGAAGATAATTAAAAATATTATTTTTTTTGATGACCGTCAAAAAATATGAGATGTAAATTAATAATGATTAATTAATATAAAATAACAAGGCGACAATTATAATTTTTTGTCTTTACACTCGTCACATTTTAAAGTCTTAGTGAATTAGTTGATGGCATGTACGGCTTCAGTTCTGGGGGTTTTAGGTTCGAGTCTTGGGTCTGATCAAGTTTGAGTAAAAGGAAATGTTCCAATTTTTTTCTTAAAAACATATTGAAACTATGAAGAAAATTTAATAAAATTAGCAAAAAAGTATGTATTTGTATCATTCTCAAGTTTTTCTCTCACTAACAAACAGCACTTCATTTATTATATATATTATTATTTATATGCATATATATTGATTATAAAACTTCTTTCATATTTTGCCATTAACATCTTTGCATATATTATATTAAAATATGTATTAATCATGGTAATTCGAAGTTCGCTTGATGTGTGAAAGATTAATAAAGCAAAGTTATAAGATAATAAATTACAAAAATCTATCAACCTTTTTGAGCATGGCTAAGGACATGTGTATGAGTAGTAACGTCCAATTATTCCAATGCAATTAATTAGTATATATCGATGGCTCCTACGTACATAGGCCTAAGTGAAAGAACTAAACTTTACAGGAGGAGAGTTTAAAGCTGCCAAAACTACATTTTGGGTCACATCTTTTTAACTACTAAACCGATTTTTATGTAATTTCGCAGCAAGTGGTAACGAATGGTGTAGTTTATATGTATGTAATTATTTTTTGTGTATTTCTTATATATTTTAAGAATTTGCATATTCGTCTTT
This sequence comes from Boloria selene, assembly GCA_905231865.2. Classification (NCBI taxonomy): domain Eukaryota; kingdom Metazoa; phylum Arthropoda; class Insecta; order Lepidoptera; family Nymphalidae; genus Boloria; species Boloria selene. Next base: position 2,022,954 of record HG993149.1, read on the forward strand.
TTACTTCGTTGGTTTCTTACGTTTTCGATTTTATTGTTCAACGTAAACAGGCTCAAGTGACTTTCAGCCTTTTTACAAGTATCAACCCTAACTAATGTTTCAATACAATATTGCTTTTATTTTAAATATATATCAAATTCTAAAAATATTTCAAGCTATAAACATTAACGGTCAGTCTGAAAATTATATCTAACTTGGCGTGATTTCATTTTAAAGCTTGTACGTCTATATACAGCGTGCAAGTAACTGTTAGGTCTTTTTACCGTCTATCAATGTCAAAAATAAAATATTTTAGAAAAACCAATTTGGTAATTGGTTCTATGTGAATTTGGTAAATGTAGTATCACAATCATCAATGTTTTCAAAAAATATGTGCGTATATAACATTTATTTTGAATTTTAAAATAAATAATTATTTTGATTATTATTTGAAACATGGTATAATTTAAACACATTATGTTTCAGTATTAACAAAATAGGGAATAGATTTTAAATTTGAAATAAAAATATTTTATGAAGTATGAACAGCTATTTTGATAATATCACAATCAACAATCCAATGGAGTGACAGTAATGTCTCGTCTTTTAATCCTTGTAATTTCATCAAAGTCAAAAGCTGCCAAATTGTACACTTTAAATTATTTCATTAAGTAATAAATAAGTAGTAGTATAATTAAATAAGTTCAGTCTCCTTGGAGACAATATAAGATTTAGGGCCGGTTATGATTTTGCATATCGTAAAGCTAAAAAAAACTTGGTACGGCTAAGTGCAGCTCGTTTTTCATCTTTAGTCTTCAATGAACGAGCTTAATTTTTATTGCTTATATGTATGTCGTATATGCCAATTTCATATCTTAAATCGGTTCAGGTAAATTTTTAAAAACATGGCATGTGTCACATACATCTTTTTTTCAAATTTGTTTATAGCGATCTAAGTTCAATCTCATTGACAATGTCTCGATATTGTCGCATCGATCCACGCCTTGTTGGATACTTATTTGGATTAAAACATTCTTTATAAATATCGTATACAAGCATCTAAATGTGAACAATCCATCCAAATACACTTTGCTGGAATCCTTTCGACAGTAGTGAAATTCTACTGGGACATAACTTCACATCCATCACGCTCTCGATTATAGCGCCAATAGTAACTAGTACAGGCTGATTTTTGTGATGCTTTATGATTAGTGGATGCCAAAAAAATATTGTTTTACAAACTCGAGTTTTCTTCTCGTTATGTATTTCATATGCAGTGTTATTGTAGCTGTCTAGTACAGGTAAATAATAAATATAAGTAATGAACATGCGATGAGAGTGGGAGTAACTGTTGTACGTTTGTTAGTTTTCTGAATATATCTCGTTAAAATACCGTGGGGTATTGTATGTAGTGCTTTAAATGGTCACCAATAGGCCAAAATTGTGTGATTGCGCCGAATGATTTTGCATAAGTTTTTCAAGCGTTTACGTTTTATATTATCTCAGTCTTATTCTTCCAATGTCCTTTCTTTTAATAAATCTTGGTTCAAACATGGCTGGTTCAATAACTGATGGAATAGATCGCTAGATACGATAGTATCCAGATTTTTATATAGATTACCATCAATAGGTTCGGTTAGCTCTGGTTACGGAATTGGTGTAATTTTTAATGGTCCTTGTTTGCTGTAAATGTGTAATTGCAAAAATATCAAAAAATAAATTTTCGTGTGCATATTCCGCACCAGATGGAAGAAGAGACACTTCAAAATATATAAAGCTATGGGTCCTACATACCAGACCTCTCGTCACTTGTTACCGCTGTCTGAAAATGCCACTATGAACAGAAAAAAGTGCACATTATCTGATCTAAGAAACCCTCACAAAATAACCCAATTAAGACATGAAAGAAGTGTTTACAATGCAAGTCATTAAAAAACTGTTCCCTTACAAAACGCCTGTCTGCACTTACGCCATAGTAGGTTATTAAGTCAATAGTAAAAATGAACTAATAAAAGAACTGTCATAATATACAAATCTATATTTCTAGCCGTTATGGATAAAAAAAATCTTAATTAGTTCTCATCAGATACAAAAAATAACATATCTTAAAATTAGGCGAACATGATTTACGAAAAACCGAATCACGTAAAAAGCCATATGTGATATTTCGCCTTTATACAAGGTTTTGGGTAAACTAACATTGATAAGAAAATAATTTTACAATAACTAAATAATTATTACTTCAGTAGTGCAATATATATAGAGATAATAAATACTCGACAAATACCGAGTATAAGGACTGAAGTGGTACCTCCGCCCCATCACCGCGCGCCAGACGCCATCACTCGACGCAGTAAATGAACCAAACGTCCGATCGGGCTTTGTACACGGTCGTTCAGTGTACATACGCCTATTTGGAAAAATTTTTATTTTTGATCTATTACAAAAAAAATTTTTTTTCCTTTTTGATGTCATAGAATAGGACACAAGGAACTCATTGCACTAATAATTGGAAAAAGGCTTAAGCGGCAGTTTCGCCCATGTACGTAGGAGCCATCGATTTTTGAAGTGATTCTTCGTAATACTTGAACGATCTTTACATTCTTCAATCGACTTTTTTTAGCGTTAGAAAAGGCTCATATCACTAGGTCGGAAAAATTGATAATTTCATAATATCAGTCCCTGAGCTTAACGAAAGCTTAAAGTACGTACCGGTAATACTTTCTTAGGTTTACGCGATATTTGACATTATAAATAAAACTATCTTTTCGGATTTTGTCACGGATTCATTTTGATTTTTGGTTCCCGACGTTTGGAATGCTTTACAGCAATCATGGTTATAGGAGAGACTTTACCGTACCGGTACTTTGTGTAGAAACCTTTTCAAGTTCAATTACAAAAGCCAACGAGCTTAAGATGGACTTATAAAAATATATATCACGTAAAATAATTATAAAAATTTATAAGCTTTACAGACAACTCCAAATATGGTTTCCATTTTTTGTTATTACAACTTAAATATCATGTGAGTCGCTAACATTATTATTGACTGCGTTCAGATTTGTACCCATGACCTTTACGATGTTGTACCAAAGTAATATTAATACAGATGTTACAAATAACATTCGTAGCGTTATTTAACTAAAATATTCGTTTAAAAATTTTACCAACTTTAGTTCAACAATTGTATGTACTTTTTACTAAAATTCAGTAATTAAGTTAAACTCACAAGTGGGTTAATTTTAAATGTATATAAGAAAAGTAGGTTTAAAATATAGGTATAACTGGGTTTATCACTACATTTTATAAAACTATGTACTCCGCCGAGTCTGTCTGTCTCGCGATAAACTCAAAAATATTGTACCGATTTTCATGCTGTTTTTACCGATGGATAGAGTGGTTCTCGAGGAAGGTATATAATTTGTCAAGTTGATTGAACTCGCGGCTTCTTTTGCGCTATATGTAGGTATGAACCCGAGTAAAGCGTGGTTGATTCGCTCGTATATTATATATTAGAAATATGCTATTTAATAGAGAAAGAGTTATGTTTATTGAATCTATTTAATTGAGCTTATTATAATAACTTAAATTGGCAATTTTTTTAAGAAGAAAGTTTTAGTACATAATTTGTCAAGTTTATGTATACATTAACTAGCAAAACCTGCGGCTTCGCTCGTGCTAAATCGCTAGTACCTACTAATTAAAATGAGAAAATCTTTATAACCAAAGTAAGATTTAAACAATCATTATAACATGCGTTTTAATTTTAAAACATTAAGACATAGTTTTGAGCACTATAACCGATGTATATCTCCTTTGTACATAATTAGGCGAATATTCAAACACGTGTTAATAAATCTTAATAATATTTTATATAACTTGCAAAATCAATTACAAAACTTTCAAAATTATCTAAATCGCCTAATCTTATGATTGAAATTACCGTTTGCTCGAGACGGTACAAGTCTCTTGAAATTGTAATTAAAATAATAATTTTGATTATTTATTTTACATAGTATACAATATTAAATGTAATAATAATATTTGCAAACTAACGTATCTGGGCAAAGTGTGTTTGTTGAAGTTTATAATATAATTAGTTAATTTTTATTTGTCATTTCTTAAAGTTAATTTGATTGAACATGCGCTTAATTTTAGTTTCATAATCGAAATCTATATAATATATAGTATAAAGGATTGTTAAAGCCATAGAAAAAAATACATGAAAACCCCCATATTCTTTAATGTGAATACTGGCTTCTACATGCGAGTATGTTGGTGGATAAAGATTAATTGTAATATATTATGTATAAGACATAATGATTTTTTATGACATAATTAAGCCATCTTCAAAGAAAATAATAAAAAATATAACTTCAAATATATTCCGCCAAAAGAGTTTGACTTTAACTTACAATAAAATTCTAAGAGAATCGATACTTAACATTTTTTTTGGAAATATCATTAAAAGGCATTATTCGAATATATACGTTTGTTTTTAATTTTTTTTTCTATCTCTGAAAACGCTTCACGAAAAAAATTCTGTGCGAATTTTGATGAAATTTGGTATGAACATATTAGCTGGTTAACCGGATCAATACAAAGGATACATTTATGATATGTATGTATTTAAACTTATATATGTAGTATATTAACTATCTGTTATCCGTAACACAAGCTTCCTTCGTAGCTTACCACGGATCTAGATGGCGCTGTGTGTATTAATGTCCCAAAAAATAATTAATAAACGTATTGAGACCATGTAAAATATCAAGAATGATAAAAACAAATACAGGCTGAGAACATCTTCGTTATTAGCCAGCTTTTTGGTTAAAATCTCATTAATTAATTCAAACTTATTAATAAGCTCGGAGAGTGATTTGTTAAGAATTTAATAATATGTTATAAATCAAATCTAAATATCTAATTTCCTGTCATACGATAAACTGATATCGACCGCAAGAGGTCAAGTAGTTGAGAAATCCTGACACGCCTTAGGAGCATATGTATTTTAAATATATTTGGCTTAGCCTTGAAACAAAGAGTAAAGTGTTATAAATAACAATAATGTCTTCATTTTAAAATGTTGAATTATATTGAATTATATAAACACCATGGAGAAATTTGTTCTAGAATTGTCGATGGTAGGGGAAATATTTTAAGTGTAATTTGATGATGTTTTATTTAATTTTTTTTTATCTCTTCATTAAAGTCTATTATTATCAACCAATATTTAGATTTTAGACCATTTATCGAACACTAAATGTTAGTGTTCAAATACTCAATTTTATCAATTAATGTTAAACAGGAAAAAGTAATTGTTAGAATGATAGAAAGTTTAAAAATATTTGACTAATTTTCTTCTTCTTGTAAGTTTTTCAAAATGAATTTACTCTAATTCAATTTGTTATCTTTGGTGGTTTGGTGGTATATAAATTTCAAAGTAACTATGAAGTGTATACATATATATTACTTATTCAATATATAAAAAATACTTTAATAAGTCAATTTTTGTGTATTTAATGCAGTTTATGTCGAATCATATAAGTTTAAATATCATTATTGTTTAGTCTATAACCTTCAGAAGACAATACGTAGAACAGCGAACAGATGACTAACGCAGAGGCGGTGATAGGAAAGGTTACATTCCTTATTGAATGTAACATCTTTTATGATTTTTTATTGTAGTGCATTAAATTTGATGTTATTGATATTACAATTGTAGATGGACTTCTAGATCTTTTCTAAGTGTATAGTATGACTTTAATTTTAATGTATTTAATTAATTCTTACTAATAGACGTTTGGCTCAGTTGGTAGTGACACTTCTGCTATGCCAGCATTCGCTTATTCGAGTCCGCTTGTGTGAAATATCAATGTTTGTACTCCAGTCATGGAATATTCATATATGTACATAAAATTTTATTATTTATGTAGTCAAATCAAATCAAATAAAAATATTCTTTATTCAAATAGACTTTTACAAGCTCTTTTGAATCGTCATTTTTACATTATTAAAATTAAATGTCAGTCTGTAAGTCTGTGAGTAAGCTACCACCGGCTCGGAAAGCTGTTCTGCTGAGAAGAACCGGCGAGAAACTCAACAGTTGCTCTTTTCAAAAAAATATTTGGTAACAATATTGTATTACAATTTATCTATTTATCCTACGTGAGACACAACCAGTGACTAATCCCACACTTTTTCATCTACCAGGTATTCCGCTATAGTGTAATAAGCTTTATTCAGTAACGTATTTTTAATTTTAGATTTAAATTGCCTCAAAGGCAAGTTCAATATGGACTGTGGAATTTTATTATACATGCATACACCTTGCCCCATAAACGATCTATTTACCTTTTGTAGGCGAAAACTGGGTGTTAAGTGTATAACATCTGAGATCTATAAAATTTAATTAAAATAATATTTTATTTAAATTATATTTTTTATGTCTGTCCCAAACGTTATTTTAACCAAAAGAAGAATGCACTATCGTTACCAAAAATCAAAAAATTCCTATGAAATAAATTGTTTACCTCCATTACGTTGTTACTGGCGTTGGTGCGTTTTAGGTACATAACCGTTTCTAAGTGAATTACTTTATGTAATTTCACTACTAACAGCGCATACTCAAGTGTTTCGAATAAATTCTGTATTAATATTAGTTAACTTGAAAGACAATTTTTAAAGGATAACTGATTTACGAGGTTAAGTTATTATATACATTTATATTAGCTACATTAGAGCTACAATTTACAAAGGATCAAAACTAGTAAAAGTAGCAAGGGAAAATCTGGCATCACGCATATCGTCGAATACTATAGAAATATGATGCACGGGTTCGAACTTGGGCCCTTTGTCGCAATGACATATCTATTAATGCTACACACGATGAACTTTTAGATTTTTTTGATTTATATTTTAGATGTGATTTGTACAAGGTCAAGAGGTTAGGTACAAGGGTCAAATATGTCAGATGGCTTTTTAATATAATTAATGCCCTGATCGATACACTACTTACTAACAGTAGCTAGCTTTAAACGAATGAGCTCTCGTATAAAATTATTAATTTGTTTAAAAGAATAATTTATTATAGAAAATCAAAACGACCTTTTTCTATGGCTTCTTTTATTCGCCTTTACGTGTTTTAGGCAGATGTAATTATTTATTTTTATTTTTACAAATAACAGCCCATATGTTCGTTTGTTCGTCTATGTTCTTATTACAACGTAAATCAGTATTAAACCTACATACATTATACATATAAAGTTTCGTGTATTTATGTTTTAACTATAATGTGACTATACGATTCTACACTAGTCTTTACAGTTTCATTTTTTATCTATTTGGAAATTTTTCGACAAAAAAACGTTCACCCAGTCGAAAGTTCTGAGGTAACAAACATAAAAAAAAATTAAAAAATTCAGATGAATTGAGAACCTCCTCCTTTTTGAAGTCTGTTGAAAGTCATTTTGGTTTTAAATTCACCTTCAAAATAATCATTCGGTCCTTTCATATTTTTGAAATTCTCGATAGTCGTTCTTCATAAAACTATTGAAATTATAATTTATAACAAGCTAATCCTATAACATAATATATAAAAATATTAAATTAAAGTACCTTCACTTTTAAAGTTTATCAAAACCAAACGAATATTTTAATGAACATTTTCAATGTTTTTCGACGCTACAATTTAGTATTATTTACAAAGTGCTACAGAATATAGTTCACTCTACACAAACGGACAGAAAATTTATTTTATACTAACATACTCGTATGTTGTGGATAATTAGAGGACAATTTAAAAATATTCAAGTATTCACATCATTAAATCATATTAAATATAATCACCGAAATTCCTTGACTCCTTCGCTGAGATGATTATGATCATCATTAACTAGGTGCTTCAATAACTTTGCTATTACGCAAAGTTTTATTCTTCATTAAGTAGACATGCTATATTTTAAACTAATGCTGCCGTTGGTTTTGCGCTGGCTTCTGCTAAGACTTAAAACTAGATTATTTTAATGTTAACATTACTCTTGTCTATCTAAGAATATTAATAACACACTATTTTACATGCGCCTGCACAGAAAAAATCGATTGACAAACACAGCAATAAAGGAACGGTCTTCCTTTATCTATCTATACATATAAAAATAAATTACTGTTCGTTAGTCTCGCCAAAACTCGAGAACGGATGGACCGATTTGGATAATTTTGGTCTTGAATTATTTGTGAAAGTCCAGAAAAGGTTTAAAAGGTGAATAAATATGAAAATGCTCGGAATTAAATAATTACTTAACCACCATATAAAATTATTTTTAATCTAACCTTAGCGCATTAGAAAATATAAACTTTTTTAATGTAACCTTATGATGTTTAACATAGAATTGACAGAAAGATTTATATGTATAATACACTAGCAAAACCCACGGCTTCGCTCGCGCTAGATAAAGGGACGAGGTCGAGCGAAGCAAAGGCCACTCGCTAGTTATCAATATATATACATATAATATAATTCTGATTGACTTGAATCTATTTCTTAAATATTTTTGGAAATTCTTATTGAAATAGTCATTATTATCAAAATAGAGGCTAAATCTATAGTTTTTAGATTTTTTGTCTCTCTGTCTGTCGCATCTCGAGACAATTAAAGAACAGATTTTGATTAAATTTACAATGAAGATAGCTGGTTATCTAGGTCAATATATTAAAGCACAATTTTCGCTGCTAGAAAATATCTAATTTCTGAGAAATCTATAGTACCTTATCATTACAACGTAGAAAAAGATTTTATTTAAAAAGAATTTTTAAAATTGAACCATTAGTTTCTGAGATTAGCGCGTTCAACCAAACAAACAAACAAACTCTTCAGCTTTATAATATTAGTGTAGATTTAATTACTCGACGTACACGTTTTTCGCGTAAGTAAAAATGTAAGACTATAAGTATCGATTATAACTTAATTTTGGGCAAATCAACTTTTAATTTCTAGGAAATACGTAGTATAGAAGTACCTTGAAATAATTTATTTCTGCAGGATATTAGATGTTCCATTTAACTGGTCATCTTAGCCTTGACGAGAGCCCTTTAAAGTGTATAAATCAGTACTAATGGGCGACTAACATTTAAGTTATCTCGTGATGATTAATACAGGAGTGGATGATCCGCATAGATACAGTGTTGTATAAGCTTAATTACATTCGAATTGCAAATGCATAAGCGATAGTATTTATACGTAGTATCCGTTAATCAATAAATCTATACTAATACAATGAAGCTAAAGAGTTTGTTTGTTTGTTTATTTGTTTCGTTGAAACGCGCTAAGCTCAGGAACTACTCGATTTGAAAAATTATTTTTGTTTTTGATAGTCCGTTTATTGAGGAAGGTTATAGGCTATATTATATCACATTACGACAAATAGGAGCATCAATGAAAAACTTCACTAAAACGGGAAGCGCAGGCGTTAGTTCTGCGAGGTATCAGACCGTGCGACTCAGAAAGAATTTGGTTTCCGGTCTTTAGAACGCGTGTGAAGCCGCGGGAAATGCTATTTATCTATCATCTATATATAATAAAATTCTAACGTAGTTAAATCGTACCTTGAATAATTTTTGGAAATTCCAATTGAAATAGTCATTATTAACGATACGGAGGCCGAATCATTTTAGAATTTTTGTCTGCCTGCCTGTCCTTGACTGAATCACGAGAAAACCACTGGATGGATTTTAATGAAATTTAATGTGGTGATAGCTGGTTCTTCGAATCAATATGTAGGATAGTTTTTACTGCAGGAAAATATTTTGAAGTTATACTTCTTTAGGCGCGTTATGAAAAATTGATGAGAGTGAAATTTTACGATGCGCGCGCACAGCGAGACACAATATTCTCACGGGAGAAGTTAGCTAACAGTCAACAGTTTAGAGGACTTGCAACTATATTCACGATATTTATTTTCAACAATGACATGGGTGTCATTTTCGAGGTTTCACGGGGTACTAATTGCGAAAATGAGGTCCATTTTCAAATCCAAGATGGCGGACATCCGGTTTTTTTTCAACAATGACATGGGTGTCATTTTCGAGGTTTCTCGGGGTGCTGATTACGAAAATGAGTATGTATTATTTGATAATGCCAAAGAAGTATAACTTCTAACGCGTGTACATAAGTACACACACACATTTTTTTATTTCTGAGAAATCAATACTAACTCTTAAGACGTATCTACTATCTAGGGACAAGCCCGAGCGGAGCAAGTGCGAGTAGCTAGATGTTTAATAAAACACCTGCTATGTTGAATTACTACGACTCGATAGGTGTTTAGGGTTTTGTATTTCACAGATATAGGTGGATACTTATTAATTTATCATGTTATACTCTATTTCCTCCGGATATATTATACAGTAAAAGGAAATGACTTCAAATCTTAGGGTAATTTCAAAATATTGTGGTTTTCGGCGCTTTTTAATGTTCATGTTCAATGGCTGGGTCCTTTTTCTTAAAAAAATAAAATTAACATCTTTTGACGTCATCTATCTGCCAGTAAAAGCTTGACCGTCAAAATTGGTGCAGCCATTTCGGAGATTAGTCAATTTTAATCATATCATGTTTATAAAGCAATAGGCATACAGGCAGATCAATAAAATTAAAACAAAATGTGTTTTATATTTACTGTATGTATTTTCGTAGGCACTTAGTAAAAAGTTGTTGACAATTCAATTTTATTTTACATATGTATAGATATTACCTACCTGTTCCTTAGTCCCTCTAATCTATACTAATATTATAAAGCTAAAGAGTTTGTTTGTTTGTTTGGTTGAACGCGCTAATCTCAGGAACTACTGGTCTGAATTGAAAAAATATTTTTGTGTTGGATTATCAGTTTATAGAGGAAGGCTATAGACTATATTACATTATGCTACGACCAATAGGAGCGGAGCATCATTGAAAAATGTAGCAAAAACGGTAGAATAGCAAAACCCAATGAGTTCAATAAACAAAAATTCAGCTTTATATAGGTATTTACATTATATATTTTTTCTATACAGGTACTATAACAATAATAATACTACACATTAACAATGAATTGATGTACCTAACCTTCAAAGACCTTCAGAAGTCACGAAGTATAATTGAAAAGTTGATATTAAATGAACGGTTTAAAAAATGAGAATAAATAGCAAGGTTTTGATCTAGGAAATTAACCCAGTTAAATACAAATTTATGATTTTAATGAAACAAACATCATATTTTATATTATATTCTTAATTAAGTCTAAAAATATTCCCAACTTTTTATAAATAAAACAAATTTTATAATATTTTGTTTGTGTGTTTGCTAAGTTTGACGCAGTTTGGTGTACTCACTCGAAAGACCGAGTGAAGTGGGTTCGATTCCGCGTATTACACTTGTGATGTATTCACATCGCGCATCATTTGCAACAACCAATTTTTCCACTTGTTTTACGGTGAAGTAAAACATTGGGAGGAAACCTGCATATCTAAGAGGACTTAAACTTTTTGAGAGCTATGTGAATGTGGTAGTAATGTAAGTAGTATATTATATTAGATACTAAAAACATAATTTTCAGGATAAAACTATCATAAATCCTTTCTAGGGTATCTAGGATTAAGACTAAGTACTGTCACTGACAGAAAGCTATTGTTATAAAGAGCTTTTTATTTATTATTATTAATATTTATTTAAAGGTTCCGTGCAAAAAATTAGTAACTATACTATGAACCAAATCCGCTTACTAGAGAGTAAGTCCATAATTTTATAATATTACTTTTACTTATGCAAGAATTTATAATGCGTAAGCATATATACTTATCTATACAATACGTAGAGGCCATAACGAATTTCGATGGTTCGTTGCATCTGCTTTATGTGTTTTTGGTATAAACAGAAAGGCCGAAACAAATGAACAGCTTCATTCCGCACACGTTAAGAAACTGTGACCTCCAATTTAATGGCTCAATAGATTCTGTAGACTAATTTTATTTTCATAGTACTTTCATTGGATCCATTCCAACTGTTAGCGTTATTGAATAAATACTGTTTTGAACCATTCTTAAAATTGATTATTATTTTGGGTATTAAAACATACTATTTGACGACAGGTTTGGCTCAGTTGGTCTTGGTAGTGACTTTCTGCGCTAGCGGTCGCGGGTTCGAGTCCCGCTGGGCATTCATTTGTTGAACACAAATGTTTGTACTCCAGTCATGGGTTTTTATATTTATAATATGTGATTAAAATTGAGATTGATGCAGGCTGCCCAAGATCCGGGTGGTTGGCGCTCTTAAGGGGAGGCTTTCGTCCAGCAGTGGATGGCGATAAGCTGAAAAAAATTAAAGTTTATATAATATGTGTTATAGTATATCAACTATCTTGGATCCCCCAACACAGCAGACGACAGCGTGGTAGGCCAAGACGGAGATGGCGAGATGAGTTAGGGACCAGTGGAAAAAGAGTAGAGAGGCCTTTGCCCTGCAGTGGGACACTACAGGCTAAAATAATAATAAAATAATAATAATAATATCAACTATCTGGTATCCATAATACAACTATTTTATATTTATTTTTATCTACCTTACGTAATCAATTATGGTGTTTGTTATTCGTGTATGTTATGGTATATGATTCTTATTATGATAATCATCATACTTTCTCAGATTTACACAAACATTTGATATTAGGTATATAGGTATATGAAATTAAATATTTGCGGATTTATTTTGATTTTTACATTCGAAAAGTGAGGAACGCAAAGATCCGAAAACAAAGTTTCCTTTATAATAATGGTCATAATTAAGTTATCACAACAGGGAGCCATTAGACCTCCTTAAACCGACCCTGTTGCAAAAACTGTTCTTAGCGGACGTCTACTAACTATAAACTACCTTCCTGTCAAATTCAATCTATAGACTTCCAGTGGTTTTCGTGATAAGTGAATAATTTTTCTTTTATATATTTAGATTTCAAGGAAACAATTCGATACCAATCTTCTCATCCTTTAATTCATTAGTTCTTACAGATATGTAGATGACAAGGCGACACCTTTATAGTGTGGTCTTAAAAGATTACAACCAAATAGTATGATTAATTTTCACTTAAATAAAAGAAACGAAGCAAAACTTATTTTCTTCAATGTTTTTAAACTATGGAAAAATAAATTAATTTTATAGTAAGCTTTACCTTGAAACTTTCAATACTTACCTTTATATACAGTTGCATGGTAACAAAGCTGCCTCTAATTTCGAATTTGCAAGGACAGATGTAAATTTAAGCATAATTATTATAATTATGTAGTTCATTGCTATTAAGTTTGATGTATACTATCCAAAACTAGATAACCACCAACGTTACTTAACTATTATTGTGTAACATTCACTAATAAGATCAATAGGCGTGTCTACGCAACGTATCGTAATATAATAATATGTTTAGAAGCACTAGCTATCCACCCATTCTTGGCACGAATACCGTTTTACAACTTAAACCTCAAAAATTCATAGTGATAGCTTTTCGCATTCACTTAGAACTGCTTTAAAATTATAGTTTATGTCACTATTAGCAAAATCTCTTAGTTAGTGAATCAAAATGAAATTATGGTTTTTAAATAAATTCTTTATTTATTATTCAGGGCTTTATTAAAATCGATTCAAGCGTTCCGAACAAGTAAACGCACAGACATGCTAGCAAATGTATAGATATGTTTTAACGATAACTATACATTTCTCAGAAATTAGTTATTTTCTCTACTATAATATGCATGTATTATACATACAAACTTTCCTCTTCAATCACACTATCAATTGATGAAAACCACGCTAAAATCCGTTGCGTAGTCTAAGTCTAGATCTAATCGTAGAAACGACGGAAAGAGACTTTGTTTTAATGTTTTTTATATTTTAGAGGTTGAAATTACAAATGGACAGTTTAATTTTATTTTTATATATAAATAGTCTCTCTTTATCATAAAGTGCCTTGTCATTGATAAACCGTTACACTTTCCTACAAACAAGTGTATTAAATAGCCATTAAAGTTTTTGAAATATGTAATTAAAAATATCATTAGGCCATAATTGTAGAAAGTAAATCGTTAACGATCGTTTTATTTCACAGTGTACATATTATTATAATGTACATACATATGGGAACATATATTAAAGCTATTTGAATTATATTGCACTAGCAGTAACTGCTACTTCGTCTACGTTCATATTTTCAATTTGCACTAAAGAATGTTTATTCTCGAGCAGTTTTTGATTCGTCATAAACATACAAAAACACAAAATTTTCATCTTCAAATCTATAGATTAAAAAAGCGAATTATATCTATAAAGAAATGATCATTTTTTTCGCAAATTCTATGATAATATTAAATATATTTAAAGAGTGGACGGACGGATAGAAAGCGAATTATATCTATAAAGAAATGATCAATTTTTGGCAAATCGTATGATTAAATATATATTTAAAGAATGGACGGACGGATAGATAGATAAATAAATTATTGCACATATATTTGTAATAAAATAGTCATTTTCACTACTAAAGTTAATCCATAACCGTTTAATTATATCCTAGGTTAATTGCAGCATCCAAGTATATTGATTAGTAAGTAAAATTAATTAAATTTCACAACAAGTAACACGTCTTAATTAAAGACAGGTATGAAGTTAGTTATAGAGATTCTTGAAATCAGTGAATATTAAAATTTTTACACATTTCATATTATTTTTTCAATTAAGTAGACTGATAAAATAATTTCATAAATAATTTCATTTAAAGTTTTTGTATGTTAGTAGACATTTAAAAACACATTTTATGTTTCCTTATTCTTACAAAATTCCACACACAAAGTAAGATCCCTTTCATACGTAGCTAAACAAAGCGATTGCATCGGACCTCATCTAGCCTATACATATTCTGATATAGACACACTATAGTAATAAAGTATTATATTATGTTTAACATTATAACGGTCATTATAATAATTCGCATTAGAAGATTACTGGTCCTACAACCTGTAGTAAGATAAATCGTAGTACAACACATATTAAAATGTTATAAATTAATGTTGTATTTGAAAACCAAAATACATAATACGATGAATGTATAAGTCACTATTTGTGGAACAATATTTATGTGAGAATTGTCTTTAAATTCGTCCAGCCATTTAACGATAGCAAAACTTTTTTTTTGTTTTACATATAGCATAGTCGTGAAACAACTAAATTTATTACGAGAACCACATTTTTAATCTAAATTGTTTTCATTTTTAGTCTAATTTTATTGTTTAATCTAAAATATTTTATTTAATGAATTATTTTTTTATTGGTTATGTTTCTATTAATTGTTTGTTATTTATAAATTTTATTGTAACACCGTTTATTTCCTAAATAAATAAATAAAATAAATTGTTACTGTAAGACCGTAGCGGGGCGGGAGGCGGTGTAAAGTAAAAAGGCGATATAGTGACAAACAGTATTTATTATATTACTGTAAGTTACACGGGATAGGTACTAGACGGGGTTTTCAGAGGGCCGGGAAACCGTCCACAATGAATACCCTTGTAGGTGCTGTTAACTATCCAAAAGCCGGGGAACCGTCTATGAGGATAGCGTAAGCCTACTGACTCGAATTATCAAAATCAAACTGTTCCTAGACCCTTACTTAGAATGCGCAACACAACGATAGCGCGATTCAGGAAGCTGTGCGCTTCTACGTATCTATACAGCGCCATCTGTTATCCGCCTGGGGTACTAATGCGTGTGTTGAACGCTGGGTGAGATTCTTTGTGTTACAGTCTCCCCCTATGTCCACGAAGACGTCTAACGAGTAGGACAGTTCTTAGTAACATATTATGATTTGGGTCAGTTCTTCTTTGGTCGACCACGAGGGCGTCCCTTCGATATCTGGGTCTTAGCCGTTGGATTCTTTCTCGGCCGTCCCCTCTTTCTGATCGGTTGTTGAGGTTGGGGCCTTTCACCCTCAGAATCTATAAATGGAGTTAAAGCTGAAGCATGGTAAGTACCAATAATTATATCAGGCTCATCAGCCTTGGCTAGTATATATGACGTAGCACCTTGTTTGGATTTGATCAGGTAGGGCCCATCGCGTCGTGGTGCAAACTTGCTACTCATCCCTTGCGAAGATTTGCTCACTGAGGTCGTTTGAGCCATCACAAGATCACCTGGTTTATACCTGGGGTCTGGTCTACGTGTGTTGTCAGCCTGTTTCTTTCTATCTTCCTCGTTTCCTTCTCTCACTTCTCTTGCTCTTTTAAGGGTTTCAGCCAGCAATAATAACTTCGGGGTGATTTCGGGAACGAAATTTTCTGAGAGAACAACTTCTCTTAGGTCGTGCTCAATATCATCCGGAGTTCGGAGTTCGCGAGCGAAGGTAAGGTAAGCTGGGGTATATCTCGTTACTAAACTATTAGCTGTATTCATAGCGAACCGAATACATGCGAGTTTATCTGACCAATTTCGGTGGTTGTCTTACACCAATATTGCTAATTGTGTCTTGAGGTCTCTATTCTTACGTTCAACTGGATTAGCTGCAGGATGGTATACTGGGGTAAAAGTATGTTTCAGCCCAAGGCAATAAGTCATTTTCTGCATTACCGCACTGACAAACTGGGGTCCATTATCGCTGTGCAGCCGTCGGGGCATCCCGTATCGCAAAAAGACTTCATTAATGAGAGTAGTGGCACACGTCTCTGCATTAGCTGTTTCCAAGGCAAACAATTCTACCCAACCAGTAGCTATATCTTCGACAATGAAAATCCAGTTCTTGTTTGTTGCCGTTGTAGGAAGTGGACCAAATAGATCAAAAGCCAAGGTTTCGAATCGTTGGTTAATCGCTGTGGTTTGCAGGAGTCCAGCGGGCTTTAGGTTAGATGGTTTGTATCGCTGGCAGAGCAAACACTTCTTTATATAGGATTCGATGTATTTTCGCATTCGTTTCCAATAATATCGCCGCGCTATTCTTTGATATGTTTTGTCCGCCCCGTAATGTCCAGCCAAGGGGTCGTCGTGATATGTTGTCAACACATTGACCCACTCATGTTCGGGCACCACGAGTTGAGCATCCTCTCCATTACCCTCTGGATCATATTTGTATAAAATTCCTTGATTCATGGTGTACCCTTTTCCGCTCCAGTAGACGGCGTCTTCGGACGACTCGGATTCCAAAGCCTTAACTATTCGTGCTATGGCTTCGTCTTTAAGTTGCTCTTGACGAATTTCCGCCGCGCTTCGCGTGGGTAATTCCATTGTGACACTACATACGCCACATTCGTTTTCATTCTCTTTATCACAAAATGGCCGAGATAAGGTATCGGCGACGACATTAATCCGTCCTGGTGAATATTTTATCTGAACATCAAAAGCCTGGACTATGAGAGCCCATCTGGCCAGTTTTCCTGTTGGAGTTTTTAATGACAGTAGCCAACGTAGAGCTTGGTGATCTGTAAGGACGGTAACAGGGGTACCTTCAATGTAACCTCGAAACTTCATTAATGCCCATACAACTGCGAGGGCTTCTCGCTCTGTTGTAGTGTAGTTTCTTTCTGCAGAATTTAATAGCCGACTCGCGTATTCTATAGGATGTTCATCTTTTTTCTCCCCCTGCACCAGAACTGCACCAATGGCATAGCTGCTAGCATCAGTCTTAATAATGTAAGGGGTATTCATGTCTGCTTTCTTCAATACTGGTGCTGTGGTCAATTGTTGCTTGAGCTCCTGAAATGCTCTCTCCTGTGGTTCATCCCATTGCCACAGGGTACGCTTTCTTGTGAGCCTAGTGAGTGGTTCACTAATCTTTGCAAAATCTGGGATAAACCTACGGTACCATGAACAAGTCTGTATAAAGGACAAGAGGTGTTTTATATTCCGGGGCGGTGGGAGTTGCGCAATAGCCACTACCTTCTCTGGATCAACCTCCAATCCCCTGGGAGTCAAATAATGTCCCAGGTACTTGACTCTATCACAACAGAAGTGGCATTTTGACAGGTTGACTGTAAGATGGTTCTCTTGCAAAACTGTTAACACCAACCGGATATCTTGTATATGTTGTGTAAATGATGCGGATAGTATGATTAGATCATCTAAATATGCCAGCATTTTAACCTCTTTGACCAATATTCTTACTCTGTCGATTAATCTTTGGAAGGTTGCAGGCGCATTCTTCAGTCCGAATGGCATACGACGAAATTTGTAAATACCGAACGGCGTAATGAAGCTCGTCTTGTCCTGATCTCTCTCACAAATCTTCACCTGCCAGTAACCGGCGCGTAGATCAAGAGTAGTCATGAATGCCGTTGGCTTCGCTTCTTGTAATAGATCGTCGATCCGAGGCATGGGGTATGTGTCAGTGACTGTGATTGCGTTAAGACGACGATAATCAACACATACTCGTATGGTTCCATCTTTCTTAGGTATCATCACAGTAGGGGCTGACCAAGGAGAAGAGGAGGGTTCTATTATGTCATCTGACAACATTTTCGCGATTTCCTCTTTCAGGATGATGCATCTCGCTGGTGATAGACGATAAGGTGGTACAGCTATGGGACGGTGGTCGCCTGTGTCAATGGAATGTTCAGCTAAGGTAGTAGGTCGTCTTCCAGGTGTGAACACGCTGCTGAAACTTTGGAGTAAGTCATGGAGTGTTTCCCTGTCTTTGCCCTTTGTGTTACCCAGATCTGTTTCGAATGAATTAATGGCAACCTCCGTTCTGAGATTTGTTGACTGTGCTGGCTTCTCGCCTTCTTCTAGGATACATATTTCATTCTCCTTGATGTCTAACATGTGAAGGCCGATGTCATCTCCGGTGTATTGGGTAAACGTAGGGAAAAGCGATTGATCCTCCGATGACAGTTCAATCTCAGTCTCTTCAAATGCACGTTGAGCATCCGCGTACATATAGTCGGTGCGGCTTGGGTTATATCCATTAAACAGTTCACGTGGCCGTTTGGGCGGTACCGCCTCACTTGCTTCTACTGGTTGTTGTACTGACTCACTCCAGCGACTTTCCGGGGCTACGGCAGGTCTTAGGGATGGTTCAAATTGGGCAATAGAGACACCTTCTATTATTTCTACCGCTAAATCATATTCGGTGTAGGGAAGGTCCACGAAATGCCAGGTGCGTTGTGGAAGGTTGAGCACCATTCCCGCGTCTTCTATAAAACCCACGCCGAGAAGAGTTTTATTATCTCTGGAGTGTGGTAGCACCATAAAGGTAGTAGGTATAACCCGGTCACACAGCTTGACGGGTACTACTGCCGACAGAATGTCCTCTCTTCGTTTTTCCCCGTCCGCTAGGGTGACAGTCACTGTCTGTTGCGCGAAGTGACAGTTCCTGCGTTTTAGCAATGTGTACAGTTGGTAGGAGGCGACACTGGATTTGGCGCAAGTGTCTATATATGCGGTACCTACGATGTCGTGAACGGCTATCCCCACCACAGGACGAGGACGCGCATCCGTTTTCACGCTGATGGAGCAGAAATCTACTTGCTCAGTCTTGCAGAGACTGTTACCTGAGCACTTGGGGCATTTGGCACGAATTACCCCAGGAGTGCCACAACCATAACATTTTAAGGAAAAATTCGATGGTGAGGGTGCTTGGGTAGTTTCCGTTTTTCTACTCGACAGGTTAGTTGAATTGGTTTCCCGTTGTCTCTTTCGGCAGATATCCACGGTATGACCAATAGCACGGCAGTAATCACACCGCTTTTTTTTTGGCTTGATATCTGCATCCTGTCTGGCTGTCGCAGGTGGGGCCGCGTTCTTTTCTTGGAAAAGTTGTTCGATACTCCTGGCTGCGTTGAGTAGTTCATCAAATGTTCTAACATTGTTTCGGTGCAGTCTTTCTCTGACTCTTACATGTAATTGTCCGAATATGGCATCCAACTCTAGCTCTTCGGTTAGTCCAGGAGATGGTAGTTGAGAGAGAAGAGCCCGCTGTCTGGACACGAAGACTTCGGTTAACATGTCTGCTGATTGCTTGAGATTAAAAACTTCTTGGAATATCATAACACCCGTTTTCCTAGGTGCAAAAGCATGGCGGAGTTTCTGCTCAAAGTCGGTCCAGTTGGTAACACCCTTCTTAACACCTTGCCACCAGGTGGAAGCTTCGCCCCTCAATATCAGAGGCAGAGTACTGATTGCGTTTTCGTCAGTGATTTTGTTTACCAATTTATAAACGGATGCCGTCGATAAAAATTCCTCCACCTTTACGTCTTCCCTCGTGCCGTCGTAGAAGAAGTTCACGTTGGCAAAAGAAGTAGCCATCGATGTTGAAGGCGGGGTACTCTGTGCTGCTGCTTGTATCGCTGCGGTGGTAATTGACGATACAAGGTGTTGGAGTTGTTCCGGTGACATGGACACGTTGGTGGTCATGTTTTGTGCTTGTTTCTTCTTGCCTTTGCCTTTAGAAGCAATCACTTTGCGTGGCCTCAACCGCAAAGTCGGTCCTTTAGGGGTTGTCGGAGATCCGTTTTCGTCGCTGGGAGTAGCGTCGGGGCCCGACACGATGGGCGCCAGTGTAAGACCGTAGCGGGGCGGGAGGCGGTGTAAAGTAAAAAGGCGATATAGTGACAAACAGTATTTATTATATTACTGTAAGTTACACGGGATAGGTACTAGACGGGGTTTTCAGAGGGCCGGGAAACCGTCCACAACGAATACCCTTGTAGGTGCTGTTAACTATCCAAAAGCCGGGGAACCGGCTATGAGGATAGCGTAAGCCTACTGACTCGAATTATCAAAATCAAACTGTTCCTAGACCCTTACTTAGAATGCGCAACACAACGATAGCGCGATTCAGGAAGCTGTGCGCTTCTACGTATCTATACAGCGCCATCTGTTATCCGCCTGGGGTACTAATGCGTGTGTTGAACGCTGGGTGAGATTCTTTGTGTTACATTACTACAGAGAGAAAGAGGAATTAAAAGTTAGACAATATGATATTGTATGATATTACGATTTAATTCTAATCTTTCATTAGAATATAAAGCTTCGCCCAGATACGAACTTATGTATGTATCTGAGCGGTATCTCAGGGTTAGTACTGATTTCTCAGAGATGAGAAATATGTTCACATTAAAAATATTTATTATTAACTAGCTGCGCCCCGCGGTTTCACCCACGTAGTTGCCGTTCCCGTGGGATTACAGGGATAAAAACTATGTCCTTTCTGAAGGTCTTTTCTATCTGTGTACCAAATTTCATCGAATTCGGTTCAGCGGTCTAGGCGTGAAAGCGTAACAGACAGACAGACAGACAGAGTTACTTTCGCATTTATAATATTAGTTAGGATTAAAAACACCACACTTTTCCGTGATATACCAGACAGACCGAAAATTCTAAAAATATAGAGTCAACCTATGTATCGATAAAAAGGAGTAATTCAAAAAAAATTTCCACGAAATATTTAATGTACCTACTACAGATTCAACTTAGAATTGTATCATAAATTTAGATTTATATTTTTTCTGTTCTGGCGAACTGTTTTTTTTTTTATACATGTTCTCATCCACAGGCGTTAAGCGCCCGTGCCTTTTGGTCTCTGGTGAACTGTTACAAATTTTTTTTACAACACCTTTCCAAATCATTTTGTTTGAAAGCTCATTAGCAATTCGTCCTTGATTATACAGTATTAGGCATTATATTAGAATAATAGTGGCCAGTATAGATGTAGGTATAACTTTCTCAAAACTAGGGGTCATTGATCGAACTCGGCTTCAGAAAAACTATAAGATTTATAAGGACTTTATATTTAAAGCAATAAATTGAATTTCGTATTTAGTACAGAAATAGACAAATTTTGTTATATATTTTTTTTATTATATAAATTATGTTTTTATTGATTTTAAATTTTATTAAAAAATTTAAAAAACGTCTTCAAAAAAGTTTTTCGGAGTTTTCTTATACTTCGATAAATACCTACCCTATCAGATATTTTAAGAGTCGGTCTATAATTTTTAGAATCAATACGGAACCCTGTCATAAAAATTTGGCTTAAACTTGTTGATTTCTATAACGTGTTACAAATACCGTTGCAAAACTAACGCCGAAATAAAATGAAAATGATAAACAGTGCAATATCCATTAATCAATATGTGCAAGGACTATAGGCTTGATTTAGGTGATATATGAAGAGATGGTGTCATTTAAGAAAATTATATATTATTATGTATTCTATGAAAACGCTTTATTTACTAAAACTTGGAGGCAGTTTTAATACAGTGGTAACGCGCTCATTTCGGAAACCGAGTGAAGAAGGTTCGAGTCGTGCACCCATGATATTTTCATGTGCGAATTATTTTCAGGATTACATTATAGCTTTTGTTAAAAGAAATAATCGTGGGGAAAATGTCTGAGGGCATTAGGTGATTTTGAAAGCATGTTCGCTAAACTCGTCTGATCATCGCATTGAAGGCGGACTGTGGGGCTGTTAAAGGGATAGAATACAAAGATAAAATTAATACCTATTATTATTAGTTACTATATAAAAATAAGGGTTCATCATCATTTCCCCACTCCGCGCTCTACCTAAAAATAAACTCGACCCGAGACTCGAACCTAGGACCGGATCTGTAGCGATGAATGTTAAACACTTGACTACCGAGGCAGTTCTATCCTTTCACGAAATATATTATATTACTTTGTACGAAGATGATATTTGAACAAGTCCATTTGAACTTTAGAAACGCTTTATGTAATAGTTATAATAAGACGCCTCGGGGCAAGGATCAATAAGCGGTTCTGTCACGGTACGAACTCAAATGGGCAATAAATTGATTGAAATTATTTGTCTAATTGATTTTTATTTAGAGTATATCTAATATCTTTATATACTTATAGTCTATAAGCATTCTCTTTCGGATTCACTGATACCTTTCTTATAAAACTGACGCATTATTGAAGTGAAACTTCTTTAGAATCGTTGTGATTTCAAACTCGATGAAACGAAAAAATAAGTCCATAGTACCAGGCTCTCAGAGACGGGGAAGAGTTAGCCTTAGTTAGATCTCGCCCACCGCGGGTCAGTGACATTTCTAACTCTGTCTAACTCGTGGGTGTGACCTTCGCGCCATCTCTCTCTCTCAACGAGCTTAGACGGGGTTATTAAGTATAAATATAAACGAGATTTAAAAATTAGTTTTTATTGATTTACTTACATACGGCCACGCCGGTAAATCTCATTGAGACTAGCCATCTACGCGGGAGACATTATAGAGCACAAGTGTACGCGCATACACAAGTGCACTCTCTTTTTCTTATCACTCTCATATTCTGCTCGACACGACCAGTGAGAGTTAAGGCGCAGGATCGACGTTTTAAGTGCTCTCTGAGGCACGGGTAAGACACACTGCCAACTCCGGGCTGTTACTACAACTCACGAAGCATAAAGACTCAATAATTACACTCGGGCTGACCCCGGACTTGAACCCAGGACCTCCCGGTGTGCGACCGTTCATGCTTTCCTCAACACCACCAAGACAGTTTGCATGAATAGTACTAAGCTATTTTACAATCCTTCTCGAGTATAAATGTATGCAAAATAACCGAGCTTATATAATATGATTATTATTTATTATATTATTACTTATTTATTATATTTATAGCTATAAAATATGGCTTAAAAACATGTAGGTATATTAAAATCCAGATTTGTATATAGGTTACGTTTATAATTTTAGATCGGTTGTAAAAGTAGTGTATTGGATACTTTAGTTCCTGAATTTTAGGAATTTCAATAATTTCCGTATTTCACTGAAGGCTGTTTAAGTTGAACAGTGAAACGTAACAAGTAGTAAACATGATGTTCTTCTGGCCGTTTTTGTTTTTGTCGCGACGACACAAGTGCACTCTCTGTTCCATTCACTTTTAAAGTCCAATAACGCGATACTTGATGGATCTGAAGAGGCGTGCTCTACGAGGTACGGGAGTATATTTTTTAAACCTTACCATAATTAAGAAATCATGGTGCTAAAAACTATAATTATATTTGACCCAATCCGAGATTCGAACCTAGAATCTCCGGATCTGAACACTTAAGCAGTATAACATCATGAACGTGCTTAAATCCATATATTCACTAAACTACTAGACCACTGACTTAGTACCTAGGTTCCTAGTCAGTGTAAATAGCTCATGTTACGGTGTATCTTTTTGAATTTTCTTGCGTATATTTTAATATTTCGTTCCAGATGTTTTGAATGTCTTACCAATCATGGTTACGTAAGACACTTATGTTTTAGATGTCTCTAAAAGAACCACAAATATAAGAAAGTTTTATATTAACCTAATATAAATAAATAAATATGTTGGGACATTTTTACAACAACGCCATCTAGTTCCGTGGTAAGCTACGAGGCTTGTGTTACGGATACCAGATAGTTGATATACTACATATATAAATTTTAAATACATACATATTACAAATATTAACACCCATGACTGGAGAACAAACATTCGTGCTCAACAAATGAATGCCCACAGCGGGACCCGAACCCGCGACTTCTAGCGCAGAAAGTAGGGTCACTGCCATCTGAGCCAAACGTGTCGTCGAATATGTATGAATATTCATGATAGGGCCAGCGACAGCTAACGCATTAAGCCAATGATAGAGTACACGCCTAAATCGTGAAAGTTCAAAAACAATTGTGATGAATAACATTCTGAAGCAAATATTTAGGTCAAAGTCATAAGTTCGAATGCATTTATTTATAGCTCTCTTAATTTTCTACTAAGTATGAATAGTTTGATGAAATGCTATGAAATAGTAACTATAAATGGGTCAATTAAGTGTGTAATAACATGAAAAACTTGTTTAATTATTTTAAATAAAAATGTATTTTATATTTTATATCTACTTATCCTCGCTCGAGTTCGTTTAGGAACGTTAGTATAGTTTTCTTAGGATGACATTTTTTTTCCGCAGAAAAAAGTATCCTCTATGTTTCAATCTTAGACAAAAACTTTAAAAATTGATTTTTTGATGCTAGTAACGTATATTCTTTCATATGCATTTAGTGAAAAGCTGTTCATTTGAAATTAAAAACAGACATTTCGATTTTATCTAAATGTATATATAAATTAACTATAGATTTGGCCTTTGTATCGATACTAATGATTTTTCAATAAGATTTTCCAACAAATATTTAATGTAGGTAAATTTTGGTAACATTAATTGAAAAAATAGCACTTTCAACGTCTGATTAATTTAAGTTAAACGCAAAAGTTAAAAGTATATCTGCCTCGATCCTTTTTTATAATATTTTTATTAGTATAAATTGTAATGTCGATCATATAACATGCAAAAAATAATGTAATTTAAAATATATATTAACATTTATATTATTATTATTATATAAAACCTAAAAATAAATACATTCTCTCATCCTTTTTTGAAGTCGGTTTACAATGTGAGTAATCTTGAATGCTCTCGTGCTAGATGTGGTATAGGTATAGAGTCTTCGCCAAATAATCTAAGTCCTTGAAGGGCGGAATATAATCAATGCTATGTTCCACTTGGATCTTTTTGTACGTCTAAATTTTAATGAGTCAAAATTATTATAATAATCAGTTATGACAAGCTTTAAAGAAAAATATGTATATTATTAAATTTTATTTATTATTAGCTTTAGCATAGAATCTAATATCAAATTATCTTTGAAATACATATATAAAATATACAATATCTAATCCTATACACTAAACTACGTCCGTAATTATTATATAGACTATACTATATTTATATAAAAACTGGGAAACCCAAAACATAATATTATTAGGAAATCGAAAAATTTATATCTAAGTATTTATATAATATTTTCTTAGGTTTATGTGAATATTTGATGTTATAAATGAATCTTTTCGGATTATTTCGCAAATTTGAATGCTTTACAGCAATTATGACCACCTGAGAGACTCTCCCGAAAAAATAGTTTCATGTATAACTATTTATTTTGTACGGAAACCGTTAAAATATGTCAAAGGCGATCCCGAGTAAAACCAGGGTCAATCGCTAACTCGTAATATACAGCATTGTTTTTTACTTGCACTAAGTTATATTTCCAAGAGCTAAGCGGATAAATCAACTGAAATGAATTTTATTATCAAATGTCATTAGGTCGAAGTGAGACAAATCGTTCGAAGCAATACAAATTATCAAGTTACAATGCACTACGTGGGTACAAATATTTGATACGTAGGTAGCGCCTGATTATTTTCAGATAAAATAATTAAGATGAAATATATACGACATTGATGGCTTTATTGCGTTTTTGTGGTTAATTGGTGATTTGTGTTGTTGTAGATATAAATAATTTTAGTCAACTGCGAAATAATCTCGAAACAAATCTAGATCTAGTATAATATAATCAATTTTGAGTCGAATGAAAAGTATTTAATGTATACTTAGATACATTAAATATGTTTTGGAAAATCTTGTTGAAATAGTCATTAAATATATCAAATACCTCAGTATTTCTAGTCTCTTAGTGTGTAAAATTTTGTCTATCTGTTATCGCATTACGAGGAAACTACCGAACACATTTTGATGAAATTTGGTATCATGATATCTTTATTCGGTTTTATCGCATCGGTACAAGAATAGATGGTGCTATGTGTTAATAAATAATAAATATGTTGGGATATTATTACAACAGCGCCATCTTGTTCCGTGGTAAGCTACTAAGGAAGCTTGTGTTACGGATACCAGATAGTTGATATAATACATATATATGTAAGTTTAAATACATACATATTTTAAACACCCATGACTGGAGTACAAACATTCGAGTTCAACAAATGCTAGCCCCAAGTGGGTCTCGAACCCGCGACCTCTGGCGCAGAAAGTAGGGTAAAAACGAAAGGAGGAAAAAGAAAAACAAATAACATTTTATTTTTTTAATATTTTCTAGCAACAACAAACAAATTTGGTTACAGCTACTACTAGGACTAGGTTTTATTCACAAGGCTTTCTAGAGAGTACCTACATAATATTGTCGTGATATTAATTTGAATCCTCTAATAGATTTTTCTACATTCAGTACATTCTACAGTTTATTATAAATATGCTAATCATGTAATTATGAGCTTTCAAAGAATAATTTATATACAATATTCGCATCAAATCAGATTTAACTAAAAACTAAAGTGTACCAATCTTGGTGTTAGAAACAAAACAAAACAAATCAACAAGGCATTTTATAACAAAATCGATAACAAAATAAAGGAACTTAATGGTGATATCCGGCATTGGATGCTGATGCTTGAACGTATTCCTGCTTATAACCTTCAAGTTGGTAATTTTGAGCTTGCTGTTGCTCTTCGTGATAATGACCTGAAATATATTAATTCATAATCATCATCATCAGCCCTTTTTTTAATGTCCTACTGCCGGGCCTCCCTCAGTATGAAGGGATCAGGCCATAGTCCACCACGCTGGCCTAGTGCGTGTTGGCAGACTTCACATGTCTTTCGAAAACTTGTTAAGTTTTCTCAGACATGCAGGTTTCCGCACGACATTTTCCTTCACCGTAAGACAAGTGGTAATCATAATAGAAATGATTCGCACATAAAAATATCAGAGGTGCGAGACCCGGATTTGAACCCGCATCACTCCGTTACACAAGCGAGCGCGTTACCGCTGGGCTACCACTGTCTCTAAAGAATAAATTATTAAGTGTGGCTTTTTCTTTAGGTAAGTGGTAAATCATAGGTTCGTATATTGACATTACTTGATGTTAATTTATTTTAAAATTGAAGATAAGAAAAATTATACAAAAGTTAAGAATAGGGTTTGTGCTAGACTATTCTTTAATTACTTGACTTATATATATGTGGATATTTTAAAGAATTCTAGTTCAGGGAAATAAATCGGCAAATATTTTAAAGTTAGAATTTCAGTTAAAAGTTACATACCATCATCATAAATTCCGTTGGCTTCCGCATGGGCATTTTCCTGCAGAGATTTCAAGATTGCTTCTGGGATTGGGGGTGGGGTTGGGAGATGGGAACCTTGAGCTCTGAAACCATGTTCATCAGCAATGTATGTCACTGTGTATGTATGTCCATCGTCACCAATGTAAGAGAAAGCACCTTCTGCATTAGTGCCTTTACCTACATGACCAATTTCCTGGGCTTTGATACCTGTAAATATATAATTTTGATTTATAAAATTTACAAAAGACTTAAAATAATATAAGATATACCTAGATAAAAAAGAGATGAAATCTTAAAAGTAAGATAGATAAAATTTGGCACTCACCATTTTCAGTTTCATAAGCGTAATTGTAGCCATGATCATTGCTTTCCGAGTGATACGATAAAATTTTGGCTACTTTCTCAGCAGATGGTCTTTCGTAACCTAAATTTTGGTGACCTAAGCTATTTTGATGGCCTAAGCTATTTTGGTGTCCATCTAAGTGACTAGAGTACTGAATTTGTTCAGGAAACGAATGGGACTGTCCAGCATACACCCCTTGGTGTTCCACAGCTGATTGGTAGACATCAGCTGCATTGGCGTACTGGTTCTCTTGTGGCTGGCTAAAGATACGTCCAGCAGATGCCGCAGCAATGATTGCAGTGAAAGAAGTGAACTAAAATAACAAACAATTATGCAAAACACTCGCAATTACGCAAAAAGTTATGAACAAGTATTATTTAATTCTTGATGTAGATAACTTTTAAAACAATAAATAGTTAACGAGTAAAGTAAATTAATTAATTATACAATAGGCAAATTACAAAAATAATTTTATGATATGATCACTGTCAAACGAAATGACTGGTTTGATTCCTGTATGAAGCAAAGTAAGAAAATTTATCATATAGAATATGTTTTCCGCCTAAAGAAGTCAACCACATAGAATACAATAAAAAGCTATCAAATTCATAATTACTAAGTGAAGGCAGCTTAAAATGCATATTATGTAATTGTTGCTCACTAAAAAATTTTACAATTACTATTTACATGCGCTAAGATATTTTAAAAATGTATAACAAGAAGAAAGTTAGCAATTTAATTGAAAGTAAAATAAAAAAAATGAATTAAATTATGTTTTAATAAGTCAATTATACACTATTTATTAAAACGTACCAGTTTCATTTTGAATGTAATTCGCAAAATGTTTAAGTCACGAATGAGTAAAAAAATTTTCACCCGCCCATTTTATACTAAAAAGTTTCTATATACGCACGTTCTTATTAAGTCACACTCGTTTTGTTAGTGCTTTGCCTACATCAAGTACGAACTTAAGCAGATATTTTTCATATGCAGAATTCTAACGTCACGTTTGGCTCAGTTTGTAGTATCGCTACTTGCTGTGCCAGAAGTCACGTGTTCTAGTCCCGTTGGGGGCATTCATTTATGTGATGAGAATGAATACGGAGAAGAACGTATTCGCCCCGTAGCTTAGCATTAAGTCCCTGACTGATGAAACATGCTGTAGAACATTTCCTAAAATTTTATTATCACCACTTTAGATTAGCTTAGTTTTATTCAAACTATTTTTTAGCACTTGTTAGAAAACATTTAATAACTTTTGGTATATTTTTTGAGATAAATTGTACATGAACAAATATTTATTAAGATTTTTTTAACTAATGTGTCAAAGCACCTTATGAAAAATATGGTAAAATATATTATCTTTGTAAAATTATGAACATTTTTTAACAGTCCTAATCAAACCCATAATAAAAAGACACAATATGAAGTTCACCAGTACTTATAAAAAGCCGCGAAAATATCCGAAACATTGTGTTAATTAATGTACTTTAATTCTAGAAGTTCGTTTTAAAGAGCCTACCAATAACTTAATATTACTGACGTCTCTTCTATAGTTTTAATTGTCAATAACTTATTTTATATACTTTATAATTGTCAGAATTTAAAGGTTTTTATCTAACTTAATATACATTATTTAATTAATAGTTATGTTTAATATAAATCTATTTCTCACAAAAGTGTAGAAGTTTGTAGTTTATGTGGCTATCATAAGATGCTGGCAAGTGCGAGTGAGGTAACAAGTAATAAGATGCACCCGATCACTGAGTAAGTAGAGCGCGTTTTAGATAGACCTAAGAATAAATAGACATAACGAAGCATTTCATAAAGTAAATTATATTATTTTATAACATTTAATGTATCATATTATACATACACACTTATAATTAGTATTGTGCTTATCGTTTGTAAAAAATCTATTATATGTTTATATACAAGAGATACGCCTTCACTAAGCTCGGATTCATCCCTACATTCAAGGGTGTGAACAGGTTTCTAAGAAATTAGATATTTTCCCACATTAAAAAGTATTCTGTATGTTATTTCTATCAAAATTTGTCCAATGCTTTTCTCGTGGTGCAGTAATAATCAGATAGACAGACAAAAATCTATTCATAATCAATCATTTGGCCTCTGTACGAATAATAATAGTCATTATTACAATAAGTTTTTCCAATAAAGATTAAATAACATAATATTATATAGATTTGACTTTTACATAACTATATGTACAATAATAATACATACTATGATTATTTGCATATTTTTATTACAATTAAACTAAATATTATTAATTTAAAATTGTTAAAAAAGCGAAACAATATACTTTATAACGAAAAGATTCTAAAAATTGAAAGGTACATTTCTACAATGATTGTAGTACTGTAATAAAACAATAGCAATTAAGATAGTATAATATGGAATTAAGTGTTGCAAAAAAGTGCCAAAATCTTCTGTCTAGATTTATATAGCTCTATTACTTTCGTAACACGGTCAATATTACGAGTAATAAGATCAAACATTAACGAAAAATAACTCAAGTATATCCTATTAATGTAATCGATACTTAGATTAAACATAGATCGTTATAATAAACTTTAATTAGAAGTTAACTGACCAATCTCCTCCATTTCCTCTTCATTCTACGTGACATTGCTTTGAAGCTACACGAAAATTGAATTCAATTTACTTTTTTTTACCTATTTTAATAATACTAAAAATTAAAATAATACTAACTGAAAGAATCAAAAAAGCATGAACGGTGCTCTTTCGTTTTTTTTTCTTATTTTTGGGTTTTTAAAAAACTATTTTTTTTTATTTTTAGAAACTTTCGGTTTTTTAATAATTTTTACAAAATTTTTGCAAATTTTTTCCCTCTATCAACCTTATTCGCTCAGTTTTATTTTTGAAATCAAATGGGAAATTAATTTTGTAAGTAGATTTTATTGTATTGTTTAATCATATTTTTATATTATTTACTGTATATATTTTATACCTAAATATACTAGTTATATAAATAAAAATAAAATGTTACTCATAATATATGAAAAATTATACTAACATGGATATGTGTAACTGCAATTTAAAAAGTGCAAATCATCTACAATTCACAAGTAATTTTATTAAGCTTTCGTAATATGTAAGAACTTGTCAGTAGAAAATTTCGTTAAAATAACACATTTCATTACTTCCTCAAATAAAAACTGTATGCTTCAATAAAAAATATTTATACAAACTATAGTTTTTTCGTTCTTGTATTATTAATAAGCGACTCTAGGTACGTTTCATTTTTTTTATCGATACTCTAGTTATTTTTATCAGTAAAAGTCCCGTCAAAATCTATCTTTCCATTTCATAGATTAGCAGGAACAAGGAGACCGATTAACAGATTCAAAAAAAATTTTTCCTCTAATAATTAGATACGTATGACATATTAATGAAAAAGCTGTTACGTTTTGTGGTTTTACAAAAAGATACATTTATTTTATTTATCTGTACGTTTAAATTTAATCAAAAGAAAAAAAACTGCATAGAAGCCAAAAAATCTAATAAAAATCTACATAGTATAAAACAAAGTCGCTATCCTCTGTCTGTCTGTCCCTATGTATGCTTACATTTTTAAAAGTTCGCAACGAATTTTGATGCGGTTTTTTAAAGATAGTGAATCAAGAGGAATAGCGGAATAGCTGAACCCGCGACTTCGCTCGTGCTAGATCTAGGGACGATCGCGTGAACTAGTGAGTAGTATAAAAGAGATCTGAATTTTATTATGATTTAATTTTTTTTTAATTTATATTTATATATATTTTATTTTATTTGAATATTTTTATTAATGATTTATATTTAACAATTTATTATTTTTAATTATTTTTAAACTTACATATTAGAGTTAATATATAAGTTTATTTTAAAAAACAATTTTTACATGTACCTTTAGATAAAATTAAAAACCAAGCGTTATTTATATAAAAATTTTGATGCAAATTGTTTTATTTAAGTAAAATGAATTAATATACTCGTATAAACAAGATTTTTTCAATAATTATAATTAAATATTTTTGTGTTTGTCCTTTAATATAAAAAATAGCTCCATGGGCAAGTATTACACTAGTATTAAAAGATGGACATTTAAGATACACTT
Organism: Boloria selene; assembly: GCA_905231865.2. Taxonomy (NCBI): domain Eukaryota; kingdom Metazoa; phylum Arthropoda; class Insecta; order Lepidoptera; family Nymphalidae; genus Boloria; species Boloria selene. The sequence continues at coordinate 2,055,384 of HG993149.1, forward strand.
AAATCTCTACAATAGAATGCTGTCCGATTAATTTACCAGCATCTATTGTCTCGTAAAAATCCGAACAATGCCCTAATCTCATAAAACAATGGGAGGCTACACCTAGTTTACACTAAACTGACCGACATAAGGTCTATATACAATACTAGCCTTTACCGCGGCTTCGCGCGCGTTCTAAAGGCTGAAAACTTAATACCTCCCGTTTTTGCAACATTTTTCGTTGATGCTCTGCTCCTATAGGTCGTAGCGTGATGTAATATAGCCTATAGCCTTCCTCGATAAACGGACTATCCAACACAAAAATATTTTTTCAATTCGGACAAGTAGTTCCTGAGATTAGCGCGTTAAACCAAATAAACGAACAAACTCTTCAGCTTTATAATATTAGTATAGATACATGTATGTATGTAGTAGTATGTATAATGTATACATACTAGTACATAGATTTTAAATGTAACAATTCTTCGACTAGCTATTTACGTTACGTTGTAAACACCTAAGATTTTTTTAAGTACTAGCTACTCATTCGCTTCGCTCGGGCTTGTCCCTGGGTCCGTTTTAACGGTCAATTTCCCATAGATAATAATATATAGTCTATATGTATAATATCACTATAATTTAAATATAGACAATAGTCTAGACTATAGTACCATCGCTGAGTTTCTTTCGCCAGTTCTTCTCAGGTTTCTCAAGAGGCTTCTTCTTTCCGAACTGGTAATAGACGTTCAGTAAAAAATTGAAATAATTTTATGCCGAATAAAATATTTTTAATATGAGAAGGCTTTTTCAATTCGGATCAGAATGAATAATGTCCCAACATATTTATATTTATTACCAAACTAACCAATGTTTTAAATCCAATTGAATACCTATTTCTAGCTATCTCATTATAACATTGTACATACCTATACTTAATCTTGATACCAATTAAATACATTATAGTATCAAATCTTCTAATAGGATCTGGATCTGGATGGTGGAACTCTTCAATTAGTCATGAAAAGCGCCTTGCTGAATGAATATTAATAAGAAATATTCCAAAAAATATTTTTGGAATATTTCGAATAACATCTCGAGTGCTTTACAGCAATCGGAAATAGCCATTACTAGCTTTTTGGACCCATTGATTGCGGAAAAGCATCACCGAATCGCAGCGCCGAAAAATAGAAAAGTTTTATTTCAATTATACGTATAATTTACCTTCATTACACTAAATTTAAATTAATACCTAATAGTTATAATAACTTCTATTGTATTACTATCAAAAGTGCTTATAATAGTCGAATTCAATAAAAGTTTACTCAATTTCATATTATTATTAGTGATCCTTCAATGATTTGGTAACATTATTCAGTTTAGTTATATAATATCAATTATCATACACATAATACTTCTATTTATTAAAAGAAACAATAATTCTATTTAATTAAAAGAAAACACAGATTAACGCCTACAAGAAAAAAATAGCAAATTTAGCGGCAAATTTAATAGCAATCGAAATATTTTTATTTATTGAAGTAGAAACAACTTTATTGTTTTTTAAATTAACTTTTATACTAATGATTGTTATAATTTTTTCTTAGAATTTATGTATTACAGTGAAAGCTCGTATTTATAAAAAAGAAACAGTCTTGATATGGTTATAGTTTTTTGGTAACGAGCTGGTTTAGAAAACCAAGTGAAGTGACTTCAAATAACTCATTCAAATTAAATTATTATTTAAGTCAAATTATTAATGCTTCACATGTCTTCCGAAAACTTGCTAGGTTCTCTCAGACACATATTATGTTCCTTACTCGTTTTCCTAAGCCATAATATAAGTGGCAATCATGTTAGAAATAATTCACACATTAAAATATCAAAGATGCGAGACCGAACCGCTACCGGACTCGAACCCACTCCACTCGGTAAACCAAGCGAACAAATTACCAATGGGCTATCACTCACCTCTGCCCAGAAGCGGGTCTAAAATAATGATCTTTAATATTATCGAATTACTAAATATTTCCATTACAAGTACGAGTATTTTTATTTATTTTGTTTCTTCTTCATGATGAAACGGCTGGACAGATTTTGATAAAATTTCTTGCAGATAGACAGGTTTGAAGTACAAGGGCTACTTTTCTTTCTAGAAATAAGGATAAATCAGTAGTTATTAAATAAAGAATATTACGATACTTGTCTTTACTACCTGTATCGGTCTAATACGAGTACTTTCTTATATTTGTACGAAAATTTGACATCACTATTCACTATCATCACTACATAGTATAAAACAAAGTCGCTTTCTCTGTCCCTATATCCCTATGTATGCTTAAATCTTTAAAACTACTCAACGGATTTTGATGCGGTTTTTTTTAATAGATAGAGTGATTCAAGAGGAAGGTTTATATGTATAACTAGCGGAACCCGCGGCTTTGTCTGTGCTAAATCTAGGGACGAGCCCGAGCGAAGCGAGGGCGAGTCGCTAGTTATAAATAAAACTACATTTTCGGATTTTATGACGATTATTTCGATTTTTGGTTCCCGCAGTTTCGAATGCGTTACAGTAATCATGGTCACGGGAGAGACTGGGGTATAAAATCTTACTCTCTATAATTTCATTTATAAATCTAAATCAGACTTCGTAAGGATATCCTATAATGCATATAAACTGTCTGTTATCAAAACTGAATACATTTGAAAACAATGAAAACAACAAGCAGTAATTTGTAGCGGTTGTAAACGATATTATCATTAATTACTTGTCGGAAACGTCTCATTTTGTTGAATAATTTAAATCTGGTACAATACACTTCACACACCCTTGTTAGCCAATTTTTAAATATGGGGCTGTTAGTACTAAAGTTAGGTCAATGTTGTCCTAAAAATATTGTTCGTATTAAATTGAATATTTAAGCCTAGGTCTTATATATAAATAAATATTTTTGAACACTAACACACACACACACCATCTAATAATTTTTAGTTAATTCTAAAACAAAATCAAAATATAAAAATAATATTCCATGGTAAGCTACGAGTCCAGTGTTATGGACACAAAATATTTGAAGCTCTACATATAACTTTAAATACATACATAAAGTAAATATAAATACGCGTGGCTAGAGTACAAATATTCATCACACAAGTGAATGCCTCCAGCGGGTCTCGAACCTGCCACCGCTAGCACAGCAAGCAGTGTCACTACAAACTGAGCCAAACGTGTCATCTATAGTAAGCCTACTCGTATATCGGTAAGACTCGATGTAAATGTACCATAGATCTGGAACTCTACATAAGAATTTTCAAAGGACTGTAAACTATATATGTTATAGAAAAGCTAATAAAAATAATATATTTCTCATCATATTACTTGTAAAAAAGTATAAAAAAAGCAAGACTATTTTAGACTATGAGACTAGAGATTAGCTATATCGTAAGTGTGATATAGTATTACGGTAAAAAATTGAAACTTAAGTATGTTTTTGTTTCTTAAGTAAAACTTTTTTAGACGTATGACTAAGTAAGTTGATACTGAGGTAAAATAACTCTCGCGGAAGTGAGACTCAAATTATTTAATAATAATTAAAAAAATGTATTATAATATTATATTATTTTTTTTTTATAATTATTATGTTGAAAAAGTACATATGTGTTACTAATCAGTTTATAAAAGATAAATATTTTAATTTGTTGTAATTAGATAGAAGTTTTAATTCAACTAAGCGTAAAGACTATACGGACTTTTTTATTTTTAGGTTGTTTGAGATATAAGAAGTAAATATCAGGTATTGTTAGTTTTATTTACTAAATATTTTTTACTTTAAATAATAATGTGAGTGTTCAGTGAAGGAACTAATTGGCTAGTGTATGTATAAATGGAAATGAATAAAAACAAAATCAACTTAACCAAATATTCTTATTAACATTGTAATAACAGATGATGCAGGTTTACACACAATGTTCACTATTTTAAATGCGAATCAATATGATTTCCTAATGCTAATATGTGAAGAAAACATCCTGGGGATGCTTCATTTCTAAGAGCACCTAGTTACAAATTCTTAAAAGCCATCAACCAGTACTTAGGTAGGTAGGTAGGTTGAATATATATATTATAATCCTGTCCTGCCCCTCTAGACAAATGGCAAACGCTCCGTGTCGATTCTATTTCGATAAACGCTGACGCCTTGCCGTACGCTAACAGCAGAATTCGTTTGTCAAAAGTGCCACTTGGCCTCAATCTGTATGGGGAATTATGTACTAAACTGACGTTTCGAATAGATTATATCAACATTTGGCTACCAATTACAAATTCGATACAGTTCGCGTCATGTAAAAAGAACGCTGGAAGAAAGTAGTGGGGGGTGTGTTTGCGCATCGGTACATTCGCATACGAAATTCCTAAGCCTATTCTTTTATTTTTGAACTAGCCTTTCGCTCACGATGTATATTTATTATTGGTACGTACTTTAAAAAATATATTAGATAGAATGTCATTAAATAGAATTCTATCAATTAATAAAATATGTTTGATTCAGTGTAGAATGTTTAATCTACTTACAAAAAATTAAATTATTTCGTTTAATATGTTTTTTTTAATTATTGACTGAATTATTATCAGAATCTCTCTTTATAAAACAATATATGTCAAACATATTTTTTCACAATTTTTTATATAAAATCATTTCGTAATTAATAACTTTTGTGTGCGCGATGGTATTTTAAACTGACAAACCAATAGCGAGCCGGAAAGCATGCGGCGCGTGCCTCGTCGTCCCGCGCCCCGCGTCTTACCACCAAATTGGCCGATAAATCGCCTCTGCGCAACATGACAGCCAGCGTTCTTTTTACATGACGCGAATTATACGTTGAATCTAATCACTAGTCGTAAGCTTATGTCAATCCCATACATTGATTATTCTACTAGCGTTTATGCCACTTGTGTAACCCCTCTGATCCCCTTCCCATTGATGGAAGATGTATAAAATTCAGTGCTACAAATTTGTTTAATATATTTGATTATTCAAAGATTTTAACTATTTTTTTTTGACTAAACAAGATTTCACATCTTATCCTCTACTTTAAGTCGATTTTTTATTATCAGTGTACAATATGTAAATAATATTTGCCTAGACACAAAGCTACTACGCTAGAACAGGCACGTACAAATTAATAAATATACGTATTTTTACTATAAAAAGAAAAAACAAAAACCAAAATACGAAATGATAATCAATTTATTGAGTATAAACATTTGACTGTACAAACTTATCTAATATATCAATATATGGCGTTCGTTCAATAGCGGTATGGCTGTCTGAAGGGGGCGATGTATCTCGGAGTAGTGTAAGTGCGGGCGGCGAATACGCCTGCATCGTACTTGCCGGCATGGTAACTACCTGTAATAAATAAAAACTTGTTTAGAAATGCACTTAGTTTTATAATAATACTTAATTTGATTATTAGGGTTTTCTTTAGGTTTGTTTCTTCTTGCTGAAATGGCTGGATCGATTTTGATTAAATTTACACAGATAGATAGATTAGAGAGCAAGTAGAAATATGTGTTTGAATCCAGCTTATAATTTCATTGATTAGCATGAAACTTACAGTAAAAACTTAAAATGTAACTGAAGTAAATATAAATATCCAGGATAGGTTTCCCTTTATTAAACCTCGAAACAACACCTAATATTCTCATCTCGAACTACTAAAAACTTAAAGATCGAAAACGAAAGAACTCTTCAAATAATAACTACTACTCAAGAAAGTATTGATATTAATTTAATAGGCTACATATGTCGTCACGAAAGTCGTAGGTTCGTGACCGGAGTGAGGCACAAAGACATCAAAATGTCGGAAATTAGATAAATCGTGATATGAGGAAATGTATGTGGCTCTATTTCATTTCCTTTAAAGGTCACATTTGTCCCACCGGGCTTCGGGAGCTTTTTCAATGTATTTATAATAAGTTAATGACTGTTTATTACTATGTTTTTTCTAATCATCATCATCACTTATATATGTAGAAAAATTAAAAAAAAACAAGATATCTTTCTACAATCGAGAATCGTAGAATACACTTTTTTCTACTCAATTTGATCGTTAATTCATATTTAAGTATGCTGTGTAGTAGTAAAACTTTAATTCGCCAATATCGTTAAAAAGAGAAAAAAAGCATTAATCAAAGAAACAGAAGGAATCATTGTATAACTAGGACCATATTTTTATTTGTTTTTTTTTTGACTGCCCTTTGACTACTCTACAGTGTCATTAATAAGTAAAGTATTATACATATTATTTTGATTTATTTTTCACGATTCGAAATCCATTATGCGTATACCTTAAAGCCATAATAATTTAAGTTAAGTTAGTTAATTTCGAATTAAATTTGACTCAGTGTCACAAATAAGCACTTGAACGTAATTAATGACATCGACCTATCACTTCCATGCCCTATAATCTAATAAATTACATTAGATTACATTATGAAGGGTATTAGTTTTAACTATTTTTTGATGATTTAAACTACGTATGATATTAATTTCATATTTAACCTTAATTTATTGTTAAATTCGCTTTTGGTTTTTATATAAGTACCTAACTATCTAACTACTACTAGGTACTAACTGGACTAAACTAACCATCAGAAACTATCGCGAGCGTAGCGAGGATGAGTTCCTAGTATTTTTTTTAAATATAATCATAAAAAAACGCATGACTGGAGTACAAACAATAAACCAATGCCCTCAGTGGGACTCGAACCCGCGACCGCTGGCACAGCAAATAGCATCACTACAATCTGAGCCACAGTGTTATGAGTACATTATATAATCAAGTATTTCCATAAAGTTACGTAGCTCTGTAATTTAGTTCCATGAATAGGCGTAAATTGATGATTTACTCAGAAATTATAAGCCATACAATGTAAAGAAGTTTGTAATCCACACTACATTGATCTAAGCATAGGTTTATTTGCCACGAAAAATACAAGATATTAAGCTATAAATGGAATTTAATAGGACTTTATAAATTAAACTATCTTTTCGGATTTGGTCGCGGATTTATTATGATCTTTGGTTCCCGACGTTTCGAATGCCTTACAGCGCACGTGGTCACGGGAGAGACTAAGGTATTTTACGTCTCAGGGGTTATATACTTGTTACAGACAGTGCCTTCCCACAAGTATTATATTATGGACTGTCGACCATAACTATAAATACGAAAGTTTGCTTATTACTAGTTTATGCATTACACTTTACAGATTTGGATGAAATTTTTGCAAATAAATAGACTATAACCAAAAGTAATATTATAATAAGAATAAAGTGTTAATTATTAATACTTTTAGTACCAGGTTGCACTATTACGTACAGTTTGTGCACTATCAATAAGGTAGGAAGAAAATCGTCTACATTAATTAGTATGAAATTATTTATATCGAAAATATGGAATAGGATGGTCCAAGACGAATTTATACATTATGAAGGAACTTTATTAGGTATTATAATATTACATTTTGGATGCTTGTTTGTTTCTCTGTGACATCGTAGCTCTAAAACAACGTATAGATTTTGATATTTTTCGTATCGAATTTGAATTTAAATTATTACAATTTATTATAGTCATTAGTATAATTTTATTAAAATTTTATTTGTATAACTTACAATTGTATTCACTTTTTTCAATTTAAAGAGTATACTACAATTTTTGATAGTACAATAATTTTAATAAACCTATCTCAAAAATCCATTACTTTGAGCAGTTAATTATAGATGAGAGTGAAAGGACCCTAAGTGTTAGATGATAAATTGATAGGATTTAGTTACACCTTCGAGTTTGAGAATCAATTTATTATATTACTTTAGACACGCCTTCGTTTAATTTATTACTTTTATAGTACAAAACTAATTTTAAACAGCTCTAAAAAGATTGACATTTAAATAAAAGGAACCGATTCTTCACGTTAGCTATTGATTAACGAAACCTAGTCCTTAAATATAGTTAATTTTAATTGTATATTTTGTTAAGCAAAGTAATTCGTGACGTAGTTTTAGACTACTGAAAAAATGCATTAGGTCATTCGATCCATACATAAAGTCATTTTTCGACGATACTTATTGCTGCAAGAAAATATCTAATCTCTGAAATAAATATACTAACCATTAAAACGTTAGTTAAGTGTAAATAAAACTGCTACCTAAATTAACTACCTTCTGTAGTTGAAAAATATTCTTACCATCATCAAAAATTCCAGCGGCTTCATCCCTTGCGTTCTCTTGCAAAGCCTTCACAATGGCCTCGGGGATGGGTGGAGGGGTGGGGATATGAGCCCCTTGGGCTTGAAAACCGTTCGCATCAGCTGTGTACCTCACGCTGTAAACCTGTCCATCATCACCTGTGTATGAATAACCACCAACTGCTTGGATCCCATTGGCTTCACGACCTGACTCCTCCTTTGAGATACCTGGAAAAATATTTAAGTTGAATCGTTTTTAATTACATCAGCAGTGAGTTCGATTCTAGGTTCAGACAAAAGATTTGTAGTTTTTTCCCATTTTATCTCATTATGTTATATTCTCATAGTTTATATTATATCCTTGACAAAATGTAGATTATACTAAATTAAAATAACTTATTTGTAAGCATATTACCTATCATCTTTAAAAAATTGGCAATAAAATTTATTGCTCAACAGTTACTATATCCCATACTTATATACATATAATATGGGATATAAAGTACATTTATTTCACACGATTACAAAACCTGACCTTGTTTTGTATCTCTAATCTAATTTTAATCAAACGATAGTCGTAAATTTTAAGAATCGTTTACAGATATGTAAATTTGATTTAAAGTACCAGTTAAATCGTTACTACAGACGATATTAATAGTACCATCACCTCGCGCGGATTTTTATTCGAAACATCACTAACCTGACTATACTTATGTATAATCTCCATGGGTCTTAGACCTAATACTTTCTTAGATGTATGTGAATATTTGACATTATAAATGAGACTATCTTTTCGGATTTTGTCGAGGATTTATTTGGATTTTTGGTTCCCGACGTTTCGCATGCTTTACAGCAATCATGGTCACGATAGAAACTTTTTAAATCTATCATAGATAAGATAGTGTTTTCTCATAAACTAACCAGTACAACATTTTTTTATGATGACAATATTTAATTATGATGACAGTGATATACAATATAATTTTTATGAAATGTTTCTCCAGTAAACGTGACTTTGGCAAAGTACTCTATTCTTAACTATGTTGTTTAAATAATAAATAACAAACAAACTCTTCACCTTTATAATATTAGTATAGATACAACATATTGTCATGAACTGATTGACTTTAGATCATTTTTCATCTTTTTCTGTATGACTTAATAATAATAAATTTTATACATCCTTAATTTGTTCCGATAATACCGACTCGCGATAATTTATCCGACAGAAATAATAAATAAATAACGTTATAGCGAACATATTCTTAACGAAAACGTCCAAATGGCCAAAAATAATTGTAAATTATTATGATTTTCCTTAATAATATACATTGGTTTTTCTTATGCTATTGTTGTAATTTGGGATTTCCAATTTTAATTTTCGCAGCGGTTACATTTTCTCACTATTCTTATAATGTTAATATTTATTTTTGTCTGAACTGAACCAGCCCCTCGATGTGCGTTCACCTTGTCGTAGTTCTCAGTAGTGAAGTAAGCCAGACGGGCGTAAAGCCAAGAAACGCATGCTCCTGGTACTTCTCTGATAGCAGAGTGAACTGTTGAGCAAACACGTCGACACGTTTGGCGCAGTTGGTAATGACCCTACCTTCTGGGCCAGCGGTCGCGGGTTCGAGTCCCGCTGGGGGCATTCATTTGTTCACGAATATTTGTACTCCAGTCATGTGTGTAAATGTTTATATTATGTATGTATTTAAAAATTTATATGTGTAGTATACCAATTATCTGGTATTCGTAACACAAGCCTCGTAGCTCACCACGGAACTAGATGGCGCTGTTGTAAAAATTTCCTAACAACAACCCTTAACTGTGGTCTTCTTCGGTAAATCTACCGCTAGACGTCGTGCTTGTATTTCGCAAGCAACCCGGCGACGCCTCATTAAGACAGAGGGAGTTTTTTTTTGGTTTTTAGTACCAGCCAGTATTGGGTAGACTGGCTTTTTAAGCTAGTGAGCCCTACATAACTAGCTGTTACCTACAGATGGTATGATTAAAGGCATTTTCCAATATAAAAAAGGGTTATGTGGTAGACCAGTAGCAACGCACTCGCTTTGGAAACCGAGTCAAGCTGTTTTCATAATGTGTAAATGTCTTCCAAAAAGATTTACGATGAAGGAAAACATCGTGAGAAAATAATTTATCTGAAAAAAAACCTAACAAGTTTTTATAACGTGTGTAAAGTCAAACCAGCTCGTACTTTGTCAACAAGTGGAGTATGTGTCGAGTATGACCAGATCCCCTTTGTATTGGAAAACCCGTGCCCCACAGTGTTATATAATACTTAACTTTAACTATAATTTTATAAAAAATAGAGATACCTCAATAAGTGATGGAATAAATTACATTTTACAAAAGTTACCTATAATTCGACAGTGTGAAGAAAGAAGAATAGCATCTACATTCTACATTAATTCGTTAGGGGTTTGTATATAAAAAATGTTTCTCTTTATTTAACTGATTGGTATCTATATAATATATTCTATTGAGTTTTCGACATATTTTATGAAACTCTTTCGTAAAGCATTTGCGACGTTGAAAGCAAAAATCATTATAAATCTGCGGAAATATTAAAAAATATTAAAAGCTTTACTTACCGTTTTCAGTGTCATAAGCATAATGATATCCCAGTTCGTTTACATCTGATACAGATCGTAGTATCGCTGCGTTTCTCTCCAAGGCCGCTCGAGGCCTGTCCGCGTAGTAGGGGCGGTATTGTTGGGGTACGTATTGAGGCAGGGCGGCGGAAGCGCACGCGCTAATAAAAGCTGAGAGGATGATCTAAACAAAAAAAGATTACTTTAGTCCTTTTTGAAGTGAAACTTCTTTAGAATCGTGATTTCAAATTCGATGAAACGAAAAAATAAGTCCATAGTACCAGGCACTCAGAGACGGGGAAGAGTTAGCCTTAATTTAAATTCAAGTTTTACTTCTGACGTGTGTACTTTGTACACGCACTTGTTTTTGGTAATTTTTATAGCTATTATCTTTATAGTTCAGGTATAAGATCATTTATTTCTCAAGAAGAATGTTACAATTCACTTATATGATAAATTAACAATTACTAAATTTTAAGTTACTAACTAATGGCGAGACATTTTGTTTTATGCCCTTTAACTGAAAAATTACAAAACGGATAGACATGGCACTTATTTCATAGGATTCAGCGTGTTTTGGCGAACGTTTTAATATATGTAAAATAGAAGAACTTGGTTTCCGGTCTTTAGAACGCGGGCAGAAACTATGTTTATTGGTGACACAAAAGCTCGTAAAAAGCTACTAAACAAAACAAAAAAAGAGAATCGCTTCATACTTTAATGATATAAATTCAGTAGAAAAGATTTTGTTCGTATTCTTATACAGATATTTTCTAGTAAAATTAATTAAAATCTACCTTTCCTACTTACGTATCAAATTATGTAGACTTCATTTGATACTCTAAGTATGAAATTACGTTTGATATATTTGATAATTCGATACGTTGTAATCTCACAGTAATAGAGTCAAAATTATACAGATTTTTATTTATTTAGGGAAATATTCATGAGATACCGTCAGCGTAATAACGAAAAAGAGAGAATATATCACATTTTTATTTTATTTTGAAAAAAACATAGTAAAAGCTGCTTATAAATGACATCTAAGCGACTAAGCTTAGCTCGATCATCTTCATCACTACATATTATAAAACAAAGTCGCGTCCCTTTGTCTATACGTCTGTTCGCGATCTAAAATCACTGCACCGATTTTCATGTTGTTTTCACCAATAGATAGAATGGTTCTCGAGGAATGTTTGTCAAGTTTTATATACACTTACTAGCGTAACCCGCGGCTTCCTTCGCGTATAAACTAGAGACAAGCCCGAGCGAGTAGCTAGTAAAAGATAAAATAAACAGTATTTTTGAAACTGAAACATACTAGATTAACTTATCGAAGAGCTTATCTAAATACAAAATTTGATCCAAATCTTTAAAGCCGAAGAGATATACAAATTAAAACAACAAGATTTACAAATTTAATATAAGACGTTGCAGAAGGTACAATTAAATAACAAATTCAATTAATGTGGGAGACTCTAAACAATGCTTAAGACCGCTGTAATTAAAAAAATAGATGTTCTTAAAAACCATGTCAATATCTAATGATGTAATTGTATAATTACATTTGAATTGAGTCAAATACACTTATTTAAATATATTTAAAAGTATATTATTTAAAATATTTAAAAGTAACTAAAATTTTTAAATAAAAATGAGGAAGAATAACACGGATGGAAATTAAAAATTATTATTGAAATCAAACTAATCTAGGACTGTTCTACAGTAGTGGTAAGCAATGTTAAGCGCGTGTAAGTAAATTGATGTAAGCAAAAAAATATTATAGAGCAAGTACAGTTGATTATGGAGTTTTACCCGCCACGCTTCAAAAGTAATAAAAATTAAAATACAAAACTAATAAAAAAATTAAGTAAAATCCAAGCTTTTTGTCAGTCAGTTTGTAAGTAAACAGTAACAAAGAAGTCTTGTATATTTAATGAACCGATTAAACCAATTTTGATGATAATCAACAAAAAGTATATTTCATAACAAAGAAATCTAAGAAGTTACAAGATTTTCTTTCAAATTTTAAAATTATTTTACGTATTATACAATATAAATATACAAATGGCTGTTTCGATATTGATATAGTTTGCAAAAACTAATAGACGTACCAGTTTCATGTTGCTGCTAGGGCTACCGAACTTCGAATGCCTCTAGATCATCCCGACCCGGTTTATATACATGCTTGAATATATCCAAAGTCAAGGTTGAAATGTAGGATCTGTAAGGCGTAGTACATAACGATTTCATTCATTTATATGATAATTATATATACATTATAATTTTGTACTTTAGTTTTGTCTAGACGATTTTATGGGCCTTTCGGGCTTATTTCCTAATACTGATAGTTGCATCAAAATTAGTTTAGGTTAAGAGATTTTTTGACCTACTTCAAGAAATAAGTATACGTAATTTAGGTGAATGTTATATTAAGTATAAGCTATGTAGTATTCTTCATTCTTCACATTTATTGCTAACCGATGATTTTTAATGAAAAGGCTTAAAGGGTTTTAGATGGGGAAGGGGTGTTTTTTTTTTATTTAAAGTTATAATCTAAATTGTGTCAGTTCTAAAGAAATTGTAATAAGAAAAAAGGTAAAAAATGGATTTGGTAGTAGAAGTACTCGGCTCATACCTATAATATGAATTCGTGAAATATTTTTTTATCTTGATATTCGTACATTTCTATTGAAACATAATTTAATCCAAAAAAAATTTGAATTTCTCACAATTCCGATATTGTATTTGTTAATATTGAGTATCAAGCTTCAGGGGTTACAGGTTCGAGAAATGGCTAAAAAACTTCGGTGACCATTTGAGACTTAGCAGTCAACAAAAATATTAGGCCTGATTCTATAAGTATAAATTAAAGTTATGTTTCCTGTAAACAGGTAAATGAAATGGATGGCTTCAAAAATTAGCCCTCGTCCATCCAAAATAACTAACATCTATATACCGTGCAGATTGTTGCAACTCGGCAATGTTTGGTAGCTTTACACAATTCTTAACAAAGTATTCTATAAACTACGGCCCGTTAATTATGATGGCGAGATATATCTTTATGTATGTTATTACATGGGTAAATAAGTTTCATCTTGATGTAAGCTTATTAATACAGTGGTATCTTAGTGGTACCGGTCTCGCTTGTAAATGAAGTGTAGCGGGTTTAAATCCCTATTTAATTAAAAATGTTGCTGTTTATTACTTTATGATCTAACTAGCCTTTACCCGCGGCTCCGCTCGCGTTCTAAAGGCTGAATATCAAAATAAATATTTTTCTTCTGCTTTTACAACATTTTCATTGGTGTTTCGCTCCTATTGATCGTAGCGTGATGTAATATAGCCTATAGCCTTCCTCGATAAACGGACTATGCAACACAAACAGAATTTTTCAGTAGTTCTGAGATTAGCGCATTCAACCAAACAAACAAACTCTTCAGCTTTATAATATTAGTATAGATATTTCCACTACTTAAAAACGTCGTCGTCCACCACTGGAAATAGGCTTCCTTTAAATGTTATCTTGTATAATAGAGCTTTTATGTATCCACTGTATATCGCAATTTGTAATTTTACTAATAATGTAAATGAAAATGTTTAATAGGCATTTGTTTTTTAATTTACTTTTTGAAATGTGAGTAATGTATGTCGCTTACAATTTATATAGGCTATTCCAGAATAATTTATCGGCGTTTCGAAAGAACGAAGGTATGGTTGCAAATTAGTAATGAATATATATAGAATCATGCGATATTCCTTCGATTTTTGCCTGTGAATTTTGTAGAAGCTATATAAATACACCCCGCAAAGACCACTTAACTTACATTACAAATTATTTTTAATACTCATTAAAAATAATTTCTTATAGGACATAGGTACATGTTGTTATAAAAATATCCTATGCCAAGGTACAATACATTCTGTTAAGTACAATAATGTTCGTAATCTCATCGTTATTAATAGTGAAATATTTTATTCAGATCAGTTACGAAGGTTTTTGTGAACATAAGTAATAAGCTCAACATATGTAGATTACTTATTAATTTTAATATCAAAATAATGAAAACCAGTTTGTATTTTTGTACAAAGTGAATATTTTGTAGTTGTCAAAGAACATTTTTATATTTCACTATATTGTTATAGCTCTTATTAATTTTACGACTCGATACAACGTATCTCACTATTGTTGAGACATGAGACGTAGAAACGACAGCTTAACATGCTCTACCTCGGCATGGGGCCTTATACGCCACTAACTATGTTCCTGAAAATTCTATGACTAAAAACGTAGTAAATGATTTGTTCGAACTGGGATTCGAACCCATGACTGCATAGTTTTCTACAATACATGCTACTTGTTGCACCTACCTACCTACACTAGTTATTATTCAATATGCACTGCACTAGTTATAACAAAAATAATTTTGTTAGTAATTTCGATAAGGATAAGTTAAGTGAGTTTAATATTGCGATAAATTCGTATTTCCGCTTATAAAAATATAAGCAATTTGCATTTAAAACTACTAATTATAGTAGTTTTAGTATAAAGAAGAATTAGATGTGTTTTATTAAATCTGTTTTTGTAGCAGTGTTTTTATTATAAATAAAGCAATTATTGCTCGTAAAACGAAATATTGGTATCGCGATGATAATTATTCAAATATTATAACACTCGGATTCATCCCAGCTACGTAAATACGTAGGTACGTTTTAACGGTTAGTATAGATTTTTTTATATTATAGACAGGTAGCCCAGCGGTAACGCGCTCGCTTGGATAACCGAGTGATGCGGGTTCAAATCCGGGTCTCACATCTCTGATATTTTCATGTGCGAATCAATTCTATCATGATTACCACTTGTCTTACGGTAAAGGAACACATCGTGAGGCAACCTGCATATCTAAGAAAAACCTAGCAAGTTTGAACGTCATACTGAGGGCGGCCCGTGCCCAGCAGTGGGACGTTAAAAAGGTCTGATGATGATGGTAGATTTCTTAGATATGTGATATTTTCTCGCATTAAAAATTATCCTATGTTATCCTTATATACTTAAAAGTAAAACTTAATTAGCCTTAGTTATTATGCATACAATTAAATTCCACGAAGGAGGTTCATCTACCTATCACATCTACAAACATTATAAAACAAAGTCCTCCGTCGCGTCTGTCTGTTTGTTCGCGATAATCTCAAAACCTACTGCACCAATTTTCATACTATTTTCACCAATGGTTAAAGCGGTAGTCGAGGAAATTTATTTAGTAAATAAACTAGTTCAACCCGCGGCTTCACTCGCGCTAAATCTAGGGACGAACCCTAGTAAAGCTTCATATTAGGAGACAGGATGTAGATTTATTGAACCTTTTATAAAAATTGTGACTAACTTACTTAAGCTTTGACCTACAGTAGTTAATTGTAGTGTAACGTTGTATTCATTTAAAAAAAGAATCTTAAGAAAACCTATTATGACAAGCGAGGCATCACGTGACTGCGGGTCCCACGAAACTTACATATAATATGTGTTAAAGCAACCACATGAGTCAAGAAAGTATAAGCCCCTAAGAGTAATACGTTTATTTAATTACAGGAATAAATTTTACAAATTAAGGTTTTTAAACTCGCAACATGCTTAAATAAACAAAATATTTTGACAAAGTCAAAGTCAGTTTTTATGAACTTTACAATTTCTAAATTGTATGTACGTATTATCTTTCTCTTATTAATCTAACTCTAATAAGAAGTAAGACCTTTACTCCTGAAAAATCTGTCTGAAACTTCTGAAAACTCAAAGAAACTCAACTTTTTAACTCAATTTTTACATACTGTTTATTTAAAAAATACTTTATATTTAACCTTTTTTCAATAGATTGTTTAACAAAGATTTTTTATTATTCTCAGTTTTACCTTGCATAGTAAATAATTCAATCATGTGTCAGTAGCGTAGTATTCCAAAACTATTGTGTCGCCCACTCGTGTGTCAAGGATTAGTGATTCATTTAGGAAGTTTCTGCATACTATTACGACTTTGTCTAATCATTTTAAAGATGGCCTAAGGACCTATTTGTGCATATAATCAAAATGTAATGGGGTCAATGGGGTGTATATAAAATTTCTTGACTGACATCAAAATCGGAGAAGGCACTCAAAGTTTTTGGGTAGTATTTCAACAAATACCATCAATTAGATTTAAGAACTACGTTATATATTTATTATATGTTTGTCAACTTAAATAAATTAAAAAAAAAAAAAAAAATATATATTAATATAAAAAAACAGTTTTAATTCATTCATATGAATGTGATTTTTTTTAATTTATGTAAAAATTTATTAAATTTTTAGTTAAGACAGGTATCAATTAAGAAAAAATCTTAAATTCAATGAAGAGTAGAAACCGATACAAATATTGCCATGGTGTGTGTGGTCGCACTACTCTGAAACGGCTCCGGACCGTACGAAACGATTTGTTTTTTTTTATAATTCATATATTTGATAGGCATGAGAATACCACCTATCTACTCTATATTATATAACCGAATAACGTTGGCCGAATCAGTTAGTATTATAATATTATAAGTCATGATGTGTTATGTGACCTTTATAAATTAATAAAATATGGTTTAATATCCACAAACAAACAAAATGTAACTCATTTCATAATATGAATAATTCATATTACGTATATTAAAACAATAGTCTATTTATCATGTAAAAATTGAATGGTTTTTAATCATATTCTCAATGTCGTTAGAGATTATGAGAGAGGTGGGAAATGATTTATATGGAAATTCAAATTGTAATTTATTTATGGCTAAGTATTTCTATGATCGTTCCATTAGATATCTTCTCCTTAATAAATATTTTTTGTCATAACATTCTAAGGACTAAATAGTAAATAAGGTTATTCGTAGTGGAGCATATTAGTAACGTTTAGGATTGGAACAACCTGCCTACGTCAGTGTTTCCATCCGATTACAATATGGGTGTCTTCAAGGCAAGAGTGAATAGGTGGCTACTGAATTAGTGCGACTTACCATCTCCGACTGCTTTACCACTTACCATCAGGTGGAACGCAGTCAAGCACTAATTCAGAACAAGATAAAAAAAAACGTTGTTACTCTTAATAGTAGGTTCACACTATAAAGTATAATATATTCTCCATTCAGTACTTTTTGAAGATATGGGTCTCCCTATAAATGCGGGGATTACGCCATAGTATACGACGTTAGCCAAGAACGGGTTGACGGACTGCACATGTCCTTCAAAAACTTCGATTTCCTGATACATCTACTGTAATAATACAAGTAGTAAGCATGTTTAAATTGAAGAAACATGAAAATATCAGAAGTGCGCCACCTGTTTTTTCGACCTGACGCGACGGTATTCGAACCCGCTTCACTCGTTTACCCAAGCGAGTTCGTTACTACTGGGCTGCCAAGCATTTTTCAAAACATCCAAACGCATCCAAATATGAAAAAAAATACCATAAATATACATGGTTTCATTATATAAGGAAAATTTTCTCTCCATTGTTGTTTTCCAAACAAAATTTTGTAAAGTTTTTGATAACTTGTATCGTGTCGATCCACGAGAAGACATTAGTTTATTTGCATTTGTTATTTAGTTACGGAAGCATAACATAAGTACATAAAATAATTTGTTTTATGATAAAAAGCCTGTTTTGGACAGAATGACAAATCAAGCCAGCTTTACTAAAATATAATTAGCGCAGTAATTCACAATAAGACTGTAAGTATTTATTGAGTTATCTACGTATTTGATTTCCATTTCGGCTTCATTTTTTTGTATATAACCTACATGTATATAAAATTTTATCCAAATAAATATAACAAGTTTTATTGTTAGAGACTGATCATTAAAAACCTTTGAATTTTCAGTTAAATATGTAACTTTACTTCAAATTATAAGGTCTATAGAAATGATAAGTGACAGAAGACCGGCGTGAAGTGGCAGCTGTGCTGTCGCGTTTCGTCCGCTGAGTGAGAGTCCGGGAGGCCCACTCTCCTTCCCCCCTCCCTCTTCCCTTCACCCTCCGCCTTCGTTCCCCCCTCCCTTCCACTCTCTCCCTCTTCCCTTCATCCTCCGCCTTCGTTCCCCCCTCCCTTCCACTCTCTCCCTCCTCCATCCCTCCCTTTCCTGAAAGGCCGGCAACGCATCTGCAAGCCTGGCTTGCAGATGTCCATGGGCGGCGGTGATCACTTCCCATCAGGTGAGCCTCCTGCCCGTTTGCCCCCTTTTTACCATAAAAAAAAAAGAAAAGAGTCGAGGCATCTATCAGTACACGTCTATTATGTGGGTGAATTTAAAGATAAGCTGTAGATTTTCTAAGTATAATGCAAGTTTTTAAAATGCCAACCCGAGGTAAAACTAACTAACTAAATATCATGGTATAGTATATATATAGTATGGTAGATGCGGCATCTTCGCGTCATATCACTGCACGTATCAGTACAAAGTCCCACACCTGTCTCGTCTCCTCTGCCATCCTCCCGCTTCTCTCGTTTTCTCATTAACTTACTCACTCACTCCCAATATAGATAGATATATCTATCTCACTCCTACAATCTATTATTCATCGTACACATCCTACAAAAATGCGTACGCGGGCGGAACTATAACCTGATGCATAGAATTTGGCCTTCACCTTTATTACAGTGTCAAAAATATAAAGTAGCTTAGATATAACTGACCCATATACTAGGATATGATTCATACTATTTATATTAGATATCTGGTTCATTGAATGGTTTTTTATAATCTTTGTCACGATTTTGAGATAAAACTAAAACAAGATTTTTCTTGCCTTGTATATATTATATTAATATAAGTAAACTAAGATATATTCACGTTTAGTCACCGTAATGATGTTTATAGTGTAACTTTAAAGTAGAGATAATTTTAGATTAATCAAGGTTTAAACCTTGTGGAACGGTAAAGTAAGACGAGTATTTCATTTTTAATTAAATAAGCCTTAATAACCCATCAGTTTACAGCTGGACACGGATCTCCCTTTAATTAGCTGGATCTTCTTTTAACTGAAGGAAGACCAGGCCATCAGGCCAGGCCATTCAGGCTAATGTGGTGCGTGTTGAGGACTTCAAATATCTTTAAAAACAGACTAATTTCATTCAGACTTCGAAGTTTTCTGACCATATTATCCCGTAGTCTGAAGACAATGATAATAAGGTTGGACATTATTCATACTTGAGAATACCAGAGGTGAGAGACTAACCAACTGCACTTGGTTTTTCAAGCAAGTGCAATACTTCGCTACCACAGAGTTACCACTTTTCCTATTCTTACTATGTTACTATAAATTACATAAAATACTAGCGACTTACGTCATCCCTAGTAGCTCAATGCCAAGTTTAAAGTTTATAGCCCAAAAAATGAAAGGCTTTCATACAAACCGAGAGCCAATAGACCTCCATAGTCCACCTGTGGCAAAATCAGTACTTAGCAGACGTCTACCAAGTATAAACTACCTCCCTGCCAAATTTCATCTTGAGTGAGTGAGATCTTTCACTTTTATATATTTAGATACAAACTCCTGTAGTGGGTGACAATAAAATAGAAATATAGCTAACAGGAAAAAGCTTCTTATTTAAGCGCAAAATCTATTGTATTTTCCATACATTTAATGTTTACATGAGATATAATCAGTTAATTGTAGACGTGGGTGAATAATACATTACATGGATTCGTATAACATAATAAGACAGACAGACAGATCGAACCGACTATAACTTTAATGTTAATGAATTATTCATAACGCTAATATTATTGATAGATCTTGTGTATACGGAAATGGCGACTTTATTAGTTTTTTTATTTGTTTTACACTGATCAATTACCGTTTTACTCTCACCTAATTTATCATTTCTAGGGACTTCAAAAAGAAGGTAGGCATTAGCTTTTAAAACTTTGTGATTAGACTATCTATTTTAAAACAAAACCCTTATAAGGGACGTTCCTATTTTATATTTTTTTATTATTAAGTATACAAAATTCGGCATATATTTTAGTATTTAATATAACTACGGTACTTATAAGAAAGATAGAAGAGAAGAAGAGGACTTTCACTCGCAAATGTCTAGAGGAGTAACTTAAGCTTATTAAATTAATAACAAAATAATAAAACTTGCCTACGAACTTGAACAATGCCAAGTTTGAGTTTATTAAAATATATTAAATTATAAAAATATACACGCCTAAGTAATATTATACTTTTTCAGCATTTATAATTCATTATAGTTAGGATGTGTAATGGAAATTCTTGTCAGGTTATTTGAGTGCCATTTAAACACTTGAACGTAGGCTTATTGTTAGCTATGATTTATCTTAATATGGCATCAACTTGCACAAAATTCGTTTAAGAATCTTGAAAGTTTTGCAACAGAGAAGTCAGATCATAATTAATGACATTCCGAGAACATTTTTGGTTTGTTATTTTTTTATTTAATCAAACTAAATTTAAAATAATTATAAAACTTATTATTACAATATTTATTTACAGTGACTACTAGGAACATACACTGGCCCCGCTCGAGTTTACACCTAGGTACATTATAACGATAAGGGTAGATTTCTAAGAGATGAGATATTTCCTAGGAATAAAAAAGATCCGATGAGACGCGGATTACCAGCTATTATAATGCCAATTTTATCAAAATCTGTCCAGTAGTTTTCTCGTGAAATTGTCACAGACAGACAGAAAAATATTCTAGGAACTAATAAAAGATTTAAGTCGATTATAGCAAAATCGATATGATTAAATCGATAGTAAATGTATGATATAAATGTAATAACAGTTGGCTCTAAATTTAGCTAATATTATTTACTTTTCAAAAAACTAAACAAAGGACTAAGATCGTGGGATGCTCAGTTTTCTATTAAACTTGTGTACCAAGTAATTACTGTTGCCGCGATTCCTAAATAGCTACGTAATCAAATAAGAATACTTCATTATACAAAGACGGATTTGTTTGAAGTAAATTATGGCATGTCAATCATCCTGGATTGCCACTATTATGTTTATGCACTAACGTACTCGGTACATTGGTTAAGTCTAGAACACATTGTGCACTATTGAACCTAATGTTAATTTTAATTTATGTCGTAATTCGCTTTGGTGTTTTGGTATTTGCCTAGTTAAATGGATGGTTCGGCTTGGTGTGAAGTGTGTTCGATTCTCGTTTATAATTAAATAATTAAATTACCAATAAAAATATTAAGGCAAAACTAAAACATTATTTCTTTTCTATTATTAATTAGATTAAATTATTTAATATTTAATATTAAATAAATATTTAATTCTAAATTATAACAATATTGTATATAATAATATAATATATTTAATAATAATAATGTTATATAATATATAGTGAAATATGTAAGTAAAATTATACAAATCTATAATTCGCGTCATGTAAAAAGAACGCTGGCTGTCAAGTTGCGCAGAGGCGATTTATAGGCCAATTTGGTGGTAAGACGCGGGGCGCGGGACGTCGAGGCACACGCCGCATGCTTTCCGGCTCGCTATTGGCCCGTCAGTTCAAAATACCATCGCGCACACAAAAGTTTTTAATTACGAAATGGTTTTATATAAAAAATTGAGAAAATATATTTATGACGTATATCGTTTTATAAAAAAAGAGTCTGATAATAATGCAGTTAAAATATATATTAACCGAATTAATTAATTTTTTTGTAATTAGATTAAACATTCTTCATTGAATCTAACATATTTTATGAATTAATAGAATTCTATTTAAGAACGTTCTATCTAATATATTTTTCAATGTACCTAACAATGACCAATATACGTCGCAAGCGAAAGGCTAGTTCAAAAATAAAAGAATAGACTTAGTAATTTCGTGTGCGAATATACCCATGCGCAAACACATCCCCCACCACTTTCCTCCAGCGTTCTTTTTACGTGACGCGAACTGTAAGTGATTTACAATGTTACATTTATTAAAAAAATATGTAATCTTTAATAACAATTAATAAATAAATAAATAAATAAATAAATAAATAAAATAAAAATAATAAATATATTATATTCATCTATACATGTAAACGTACATGAAGGTGTGTGTGCGTCAATACCCGAAGCACCCAATTTTTTCATTCATAAATAATATACTAAGGACCTCCTCGGATTCATACATTACGATACATATATCAAAAATATTAACGTAGTCGGACCTAACGACCTAACGTACATCTAATATTTTCCGGGAAATCTTATTGAAATAGTTATTATTATCGATACGGAAGCAGAATCTATAGTTTTAGTATGTTTGTCTGTGACTGCAACATGAGAAAATAACTCGACGGATTTTGATTTAAAATCGATATTTAGTTTTATTAATTCAATTATTATTTGACATTTACAGTACCTAATTTGTTTAACTACATAGTATAAAATAAAGTCGCCTCGCGGTCTGTCTGTCCTTATATATAAATAAATAAATAAATATGTTGGGACATTATTACACACAGCGCTATCTAGTTCCGTGGTAAGCTGCGAAGCTTGTGTTACGGAAACCAGACAGTTGATATACTACATTTATAAGTTTAAATACATACATATAATAAATATAAACACCCATGACTGGAGTACAAACTGAGTTTAACAAATGAACTCCCCAGCGGGACTCGAACCCGCGACCGCTGGCACAAGAAGGTAGGATCACTACAAACTGCGCCAAACATGCTTAGATCTTTAAAAGTCGGAGAAGAAAGATCGGATTTTGATGCGGTTTTTTTAATTGATAGAGTGATTCAAGAGAAAAGTTTATATGTGTAATATAGTAGCGGAACTCGTGGCTTCGCTCGTGTTAAAGGGGCGAGTCCGAGCGAAGCGTGGGCGAGTCGCTAGTATAAGTATAAATCAAGATATTTTTGACAGTTTTTATTACGAATTTATGAACAATATAATAAAATGGCTATGTGAGACCAACAATAATTAGGTAGTTTATGATTAACTATACCAACTATGAGGACTTCTATTGAATGATTGAACTTTTTTAAAGGTCACTTGTTCAACTATAACACCTGTCATTTTGGATCTCGTGAGATGATGTTAAGGTATTTTCCATTATATTTAGTTTAAAACAAAGGCATAGATTAAGATAATTTAGTATTTAGTGCTGTCAGTGTGAAAGTAAGCTGTAATTTTTTTAAGTAAAACTTCAAAAAAATTATACAGATGTCAAATACGCTTTTTATTTTAGAAAAATATTTATTATCTTTATTCTTATGTTTTCAATTTAATTTTTGTTCGTTTAAAGTGTAAAAATATTCATATCAATCTCATTTTTCTATTTCTCAGGAACAGTTGTACCAGTAGTGGTTTAGCCGTTTGGAATCCGTCATACAACTATGTGTATATAAAAATTTGACGACTTTCTTAGCTATTACTATTTAATTTCAAATCAAATTACCTATATTTTATTTAAATAAATATTTACAAGCACTTTTGTATCGTCAATTTTATTTCATTTTAGTTTTAAATATTAATTTGTATAAAGATAAGGATCATAGTACGGAAAGTCGTTTAAAGCGCGCCCACACTTAGGGCCAATACTTTTATTTGCAAATCAACAGCTGTATAAAAGAACTACTCTGACCCCATTAACTGTCCATCAGTGGGAGGTTAAAAATTGTTTAATGGTGAATTGTAAGACTTGAATTTGTTCCCGCTGAAATCTTCAGAAATATCAAAAAATGTTATCCTAACTAAAGTCATTAACTTAATAGATATATACTTATAGAAGATACAATGATAATTTTAAAACAGTTTTGTAGTATTAAGTTTGACGAGAAAAACGGTGTGTTATTATCTCAAATGATGGTTTCTGTGTTATGAGGATTACTCTCGCTGCGACCTAGATATGGGAACAAGTGCCAGATTTTAGACATGCTATGACGCCATATTAACTTAGTTACTTGTGAGTTGGAGGCAATAGCAAGTTTAGAATTTCATTTATTTTATACATTTCCCAGTATATTAAGCTAGCATTTCCCGCGGCTTCGCACGCGTTCTAAAGACTGGAAATCTAAATCTTTCTGAGTCGCGCGATACGGTACCTCATAGAACTTACGTGGCCCTTCCCGTTTTTACAACATTTTTCATTGATGCTCCGCTTCTATTAGTCGTAGAGTAATAAAATAAAGCTTATAACCTTCCTCAATAAACGGACTATCCAACACAAAAAGATTTTTTCAATTCGGACCAGTAGTTCCTGAGATTAGCGCGTTCAATCAAACAAACAAACTCTTCAGCTTTATAATATTAGTATAGATTAGCGATTAGCGATTTTCGCCCGAGCAAAGCCGCGGGTTCCGCTAGTAAATGTATGCAAAAACTTGACGAATTATATACTTAAACTTTCCTCGAGAACCTCTCTATCCATCAGTGAAATGACATGAAAATCGGTACAGTAGTTTTTGAGTTTATCGCAAACAGGCGGACTGACAGACGCGACGGAGGTATTGTAATATGTAGTGATGTCATAGTAGATCTGTCTACTGTTTGTTATTTTTTCATATTTAAAAGAACAAATTATTATTTAATTTTACAAAAGCTTAGCTTTCACAATCTCATTGGTAAAAAACTAAATGAAATGCAAATTTCTCTACAGTTCTATTATCAAATTGTATAACTTGTAATATGTAAAATATTTTTTTACTCGCAAAACTATGTAACATTGTTCATACATCGTTTATTTAGATTATACTCTTGTTAGTAAAATTCATTTAATATTATAATTTTAATTACAATTGTTATGGTAGACATAAACGAGATGAAAACGTGTACAGCGTGTTTGAATTCACGCTCTCTTGATTAACTATATTCGGTATGACACTTTAAATGTACATTGTACGTGTTTGTTGTCCACTAAATGCTGTAACTAAGCTACTGTTTGCTATAAAATAAAATAAAAAAAGTTTATTTATCATAACTTTTTATTATATACTAGCGCTTCGCTCGAGTTCGTCCCTTTAATATAAGTTTTTTACTATCTTCGAATTTTTATTTTTTATTATTATTAAAACCTTCCGTATGCCTTAAGGAATATACAAAAAATAATTTTTAAGTGGTAGTGCCATGCTTGTTACCTTCGGGTAGCAACCGAATGGGCCGGCACGCTCCGTATAGTTCATTAGTACCACTCTCTCACAGAAGACCGGCGTGAAGTGGCAGCTATGCTGTCGCGTTTCGTCCGGTGAGTGAGAGTCCGGGAGGCCCACTATCCTTCCCCCCTCCCTCTTCCCTTCATCCTCCTCTTCGTTACCCCCTCCCTCCCACTTCCCTCCCTCCTCCATCCGTCCCTTTCCTGAAAGGCCGGCAACGCATCTGCAAGTCTGGCTTGCAGATGTCCATGGGCGGAGGTGATCACTTCCCATCAGGTGAGCCTCCTGCCCGTTTGCCCCCTTTTTAACATAAAAAAAAAAATTACCCGAATTAGTCGAGCTATTTTCGAGTTTTGCGCTTAGCAACATTCATTTTTATTTCTATACACTAGCAACTTAGGTATATTAAGAGTGGATTTTTCAGAGCAATTTATGTCATTTCTAACTGATTGATAAAACATGATGACCTGAAGTTATTGCTCTCCAAATCACCTAGATGATATCATGTATGTAGGATTAGGCCTCCACATATTTATGGAAATAGGGTAACGGGTAGAAAAATAAAACCAAAGTATACTCACTTTCAAGTTTATTAGGATGTACTCTCAATTAATATTTCTTCGAATAAATCTCGTACACTATATAATGACGTCACAAGACACAGCACTCCCTCAATATATATACGTCGTGAGACACACCACTCACATAACCACACTTTCACGATACAAATACACTGTATAACAGTCCAACTTTAAATTGAATGCTGTCTCTTTGGCGATCAGTGAGAGACTGCCTTCCTAGCGGGAGCGATCCCCTATTTATATGGTTTTACTAGTCAATTCAGTATCTTAATTATAATTTATAATTATCGTAAAATAGTACTGTGAGTGATTAAATAAATATAAAAATAAAAGTGTTGATGACAGTCGGCCATCCAAATAGAATCGTATGACCTCATACGATAAGAAGTAAATTTACTATCACTCAAAAACACTCTTAAAACCAAAGAAATTCATGAAAAACAGGGATACTATACGTTAAATAAACTTAATTATTTATACACTCTGTCCTGAATACATGGCAACAGGCCCCTTACGTCCTGAATACCAAGTAACAGGCCCCTTACGTCCTGAATACATGGCAACAGGCCCCTTACGTCCTGAATACCAAGTAACAGGCCCCTTACGTCCTGAATACATGGCAACAGGCCCCTTACGTCCTGAATACCAAGCAACAGGCCCCTTCTGTCCTGAATACATGGCAACAGGCCCCTTACGTCCTGAATACCAAGCAACAGGCCCCTTCTGTCCTGAATACATGGCAACAGGCCCCTTACGTCCTGAATACCAAGCAACAGGCCCCTTTTGTCCTGAATACTTGGCAACAGGCCCCTTACGTCCTGAATACCAAGCAACAGGTCCCTTATATTCTGAACATATGGCAACAGGCCCCTTACGTCCTGAATACCGGAAAAATACTTCGTAGATTGTGAACTATAGTAATACATTTTATGTAAAACAATTAAATGTAGAACATCACACGAATAAAATAGAAATAAGGGGTTTCAAAATGTATAATAATACTAAAACGTTCAATCCATACAACAAAATCGATTTATTCATCAAACAATGGTAGAGTACATCATCATATTGTATATTTAAACTAAACGTAATTAACCTTAATCAACCGTAATTGATAATCATATTTTAATAAATTATTATTTATTTTAATCAACCCTATTACTGTAATTAATCATGTCCCTCATCGTTATATACATAATAACATTATATTTCGGAGGACTACAGCGATGCTTATCGAACGATTCCTTTTAATTTTGTTGACAGGCTTCAACGTGAGCGTTAATTTCATCCCTTATATTAGCTCTGTTCTTGTCCAAATCATGTATAATTTTGCTTTCAGTAGATCCCGTAGGTCTTACTCCGAACAGAGCTTCAGAGGGAGTTCGATTAATGCCCTTATTAAACGTATTGTTCAGGCCCCATTGAATATCTGGCAAGTGGTCATCCCATTTATTTTCACATGTACCGATTGACTTAGCTGTTAATGCGTCAACAATAACTTTATTGTAGCGTTCCACTTGCCCATTTGCTCTCGGGGTGGCCACAGCATTCATCACGTGCTTGACATCTTTAGAATTTACAAATTTCTTAAACAAAGTACTGGAAAAAGAAGTTCCTCTATCTGAAATGATTCTTCGTGGTACGCCAAAAATTCCGAAGTATTCCTTAAGTACCCTAATGGTACTGTTAGATTTAGTATTTCTCACTGGTTTTAAGAAAATGTACCTTGTGTAAGCATCAATTATGACGAGAATATGCATGTTTCCTCTGCTTGAACGCACGAATGGACCAACATGATCTACATGGATGGTATGAAATGGAATGTCAATCTTTTCAATAGGGTGAAGATAGCCTGGCTTCTTACCTCCAGTAGCCTTAGCATATGAACATTCAAGGCAGGAAGAAACATATTTTTTTATGAAGCTTCGCATTTTTGAAACCAATACATTGATTTTATCTTTTCCAATGTCTTATCTGTTGAAAAGTGTCCTATGTCGTCGTGATTGATCTTTAGTATTTGCCAACGTACCCCTTTAGGCACAACCCACCTATCGCCATCTGGAGTGATTCTAAATAGTTTTTCACCATTTAGTTTAAAATTAGTTTTTATATCTATTACATCATCTAAATTTGGATCTTTAAGAATCTGGACTTTCCTTTGAATTTCTGAATCAGCACTCTGTACAGTAGCAAGCCAACTTTCTTCAGTAACACTTCTTATCATACAAGAGGTAACTGGAGAAGAACTTCGGACCGGATTACGACTTAGGGCATCAACGTGAGCCATAGAGGCACCTGCCCTGTATTCAATACTGAAGGTGTACTCTTGCATCAGCTCCCACCAACGAGCTACTCGTGGTACCATATCTCGCTTTTGGAACGTTGCACGTAAAGAGTTGCAGTCAGTTATAACCTTAAAAGTAATGCCAATCAGGTACACTCTGAACTTCTGAAGGGATGCAACTACTGCCAGAGTCTCGAGGTCGTACGAAGAGTAATTTTGTTCTTCTGGACTAGTTTGTCTACTAAAATATGCCACAGGTAGGCGTACTTTATCCTTATTCAATTGTATTAGAATACCAGCCACACCTACTTTGCATGCATCAGTGTGGAGCTCCGTTTCAGCATTTGGATCGTACAGAGCCAACGTAGGCTTTTGAGTTAGCTTATCTTGAAGCGTCCTAAAAGCAGATTCTTGTTCTTTTCCCCAATTCCATGTTGTGTCCTTTCGGAGAAGGTGTGTTAAGGGCTTGGCTATTATAGAGAATCCAGGCACAAATCGTCTAAAGAAACTTGCTAAACCTAGAAATTGCCGTACATTGTGCTGGCTTTGTGGCACCGGAAATTTGGATACGGCCTCTACTTTACTAGATCCTGGTTGTATACCACCCTTTGACACCTGAAATCCTAAATAGTCTACGTTTTTGCCAAAAAATATGCACTTAGACAGTTTAAGTGTTAGCCCAGCAGTAGCAAACAAGCTCAAAACTTTTTCCAAACGACTCATTCCTTCTTTAAAATCTTTCGATGGAATAATTACGTCGTCCAGGTACGCAAGAGCTTCTCTGTGACGAGTCGATCCCAAAACTTGGTTCATAATACGTTGAAATGTGGAAGGGGCGTTTGCAAGACCAAACGGCATTCTGTTAAACTCAAAATGTCCTTCTGGTGTTACAAAGCCCGTCTTGTGCTTATCACTTTCTCGTATGGGTATTTGATAATAACCTGAAGCAAGGTCTAGAGTAGTGTAGAACTCATTCCCTGCCAGTAAATCAAGCTGATCGTCGATTAGTGGCATAGGATAATTTTCTTTGATAGTTTTCTTATTAAGCGCTCTGTAATCTATGCACAGGCGGTAATCCCCAGTTTTCTTACGCACCAACACAACCGGGCTGGCGTATGACGACGTAGATGGCTGAATTATTCCATTGTCCAGCAACTCTGACACCATTTCTCTCACAACCTCCTTTTCTTTTATGGATAGTCTGTATGGTCGGTAAACTACCGGCTCTTCATCTTGCAGATTTATAGACATCTCTCCAACTTTAGTTTTACCTAACTCTGCTAAATTCGCTGCGAAACATTCTCTAAAGTTGTTTAAAAGCAATAGCAGTTCATCCTTCTCTTGAAAAGAAATATTAGGTCCGGTTTTAACCTCATCCATTTTTATAGGCTGATACGAGTGTTGATTGACTGTATTAACCGCCATCGTTTTTAAATCCACAGTATCCTTGCATTCTTTTGCGATATGCCCTCGAGCTATCAGAAAGTCCCTTTTTACAGTGACTTTCTTACCCGATGCAACACTGACCAAAAGTTCTCCCTCTCCGTTATCGTTAAATGAGAAAAGACCAGGTAATACAGAATAGGCAACATCCTTTATTAATCTCAATCCACCCTCTGTATATATGTCACCTGTAATTAATGGTTCAGTGTACACACTGATAGCTGAAGTGCCTGAAACTACACATTCATCTTTACAGAACAATTTCACCTTGTAACACTTATTATAATTATTGAAAGCCTGAATAAGTTCAAGTTTATCGCTTGTTTTATGGACTTCAATATGAGGTTGCTCTGTAAACGTTTGACCAATCATTACTGGTACATGCATGGCTTCATCTGGTACTACCAATAGTTCTACGTCAGCTTCTACTTCATCAATTTTTATTGTTACCATCTGTTTTCCTAAAACATTAACACTGGAATTTCCGAACCCTTTCAAAGTCGGAAGACCATCAGTTTCATACTGGTCATTAGATTTAGTAAAATCCGATAACCTTATCATGCAACAATCGCTGCCAAAATCCAGAAACGCTTTGTAAGGAATCCCGTTGACTTCCACTATCTTGAAATATTTATTTCCAAGTTGTTTATCATTAATCACTCGCAGAATATTCTTATCTGTTGTCAATGATCCCTTGGAATAGCAGTGCTCCGCTTCATGACCTATTTTCTGACACTTCCCACATTTTTTTAAAGGTTGTGGACATTGGGGTACTGTATGTCCTTCTTGCTTACAGTTAAAGCAGCGCGGTCCCTTATTAGTCTGTTTTAACGAGGACTCTTGTGTTTTATTTATCAATTGAGCTCTTGGGATTTTACGTTCATTTGGACGACTGTTCCTGGTATTTCTAAGATATGCAAGCAATTTATCAGCGTTATCATATTGAACCGCCTCAGCACCCAATCTAATTGACCGATCGTCAATGCCATGAAGAATACATTCTACAGCTCGACTACCTGTTATGCCACAACGATTTAATAAAGCAATTTTATCATAATAATAGGTTTCCAGTGAATCTCCGAATCGGGCACGCTTGGCCAACATATCACTTAGCATTTGCCCATAATTCTCTGTGGACGGAAATGCTGACAATAGCTTAGTTTGCCATTCATCCCATGAGAAAAGAACTGAAGGTAGACCTTCATACCAACGCTGGGCAACTCCGCGTAATTTTGGTAAAGCAAAATGTACTATTTGTTTTTCAGTCCATCCATAAATGGTTGAACATTCATTGACCTTATGTAACCACATTGTCATAGTCTGTTCTTTCCTCACGGGGTCGAATTCAGGAATGGCATTATTCACATTAGCAAACTTATCTAGATTGTTATCTGTACGACCGGCATATTTAAGTGCATCAAGTAATAGCTGTAACTCGTTGTTGGCGAATCGGGTTTTCTCACTGTCGTCCGAAGTATTTCCATGATGACTAGGATAATCACGAGTGCGAACGCTTCTTCTCCTTAAATCCCGGCTGCGTGGTGTACTGTGAGAACGACTTCGTTCTCGAACACGTGATCGCTCTTGTTGTTGGCTACGCGACTGACCTTGCCGACTGCTAGTAAGATGGCGATGGTTAATATGTCGGCTTTGAGTTCCACTGCGTAGTCCGCTACGTGGCGCACTGCGAGAACGACTTCGTTCCCGAACACGTGATTGTTCTTGTCGACGGCTACGTGACCGACCTTGCCGACTGCTAGTAGCAAGGCGTTGGTGAATAAGCCGGCTTTCGGTTTCACTGCGTAGTCTGCTACGACGCTGGCTCGACCGTCTGATATGAAGTCGGCCCGACGATCTGCTGCGAGATCGGCTCGACGGCTTCCCGCGTAACCGGTGCTGACTTTCAAAAGTGAGCCCATCGGGGCTACGTAACCGGTGTGACCTCACAATATGACGGCTTGGTCGATTAAGAATTGGGCTGCGTGCTGCACTCGACCTCATGAGCTCTAACGGGCTGTGAGACCACCGTGCCGTACTATTCATACGACAGGATGAACTTGAATCTCCTTGAAAGTCCACTGAAAGCCAAAGATTATTACTCGCAAAGTGTACTGTTCACATCACTACCAAAATAATAATATGCACATCATGCATGTGACTGTACCGACTGTATTAACAATATAGGCAAACGGGTGAGGAAAATATAAATAAATAAAGTATAGTGAGAAAAAAAAAAACCTCCCATAAAAGTAATATCACAGAAAGGTAAAAGGGAAAAATTAATTCGTAAACCATTTAAACTATAAAACACTTATCTTATCTAAAAAAATAAGAATAATAATAAAATAAAGAAGAAAAAAAAATAATAATCTATATCAATATTGGTATCCCACTTCTGAACTGTAGGATTAGGCCTCCACATATTTATGGAAATAGGGTAACGGGTAGAAAAATAAAACCAAAGTATACTCACTTTCAAGTTTATTAGGATGTACTCTCAATTAATATTTCTTCGAATAAATCTCGTACACTATATAATGACGTCACAAGACACAGCACTCCCTCAATATATATACGTCGTGAGACACACCACTCACATAACCACACTTTCACGATACAAATACACTGTATAACAGTCCAACTTTAAATTGAATGCTGTCTCTTTGGCGATCAGTGAGAGACTGCCTTCCTAGCGGGAGCGATCCCCTATTTATATGGTTTTACTAGTCAATTCAGTATCTTAATTATAATTTATAATTATCGTAAAATAGTACTGTGAGTGATTAAATAAATATAAAAATAAAAGTGTTGATGACATGTATCAGGTATGATAATAGTTTGAGACTCTCTCACTCTTGAGACAAGGTAGTTTTTACCTTGTCTAATCCAAGTCATCCCTTAAGGGAGTCAATAGGGACATGAAAGATTATATGGGAAATCAATATATTCATATTATGAACAAAATATGATAGTCTTTAGTGCCAATTCCATACTAACGTGTAATAGATAGCCAGGGACGAAGTGAGTCTTTATAATTACTATATTTTATCCAAATCTGTCCAGCCGTTTCAATGTGAAGGAACAACAAACATTCATACAAATTTTCGTATTTATCGTAATAGTATTATTTATATACTCACAATTTTTGTATTCATAGCAGAGCTTAAAGTGGAAAAACGCCTTTATAACTACTTAGAAATTAATAGATTATTTGATCATTTCCAAGTTATTTTTGACAGTTATGAGATGATATTATTTTATGAAACAATACTTCATTCAATGACAAAGTTAAAAGTTTATTAGAAAGCGTTAATTTTTATGTAAACTTAAATTAATTTTAATGTAAGATTTAAAGGTTAAAATTAACAAAGATCAATGTCAAGTTGATTTCTTTTAAAGTTTAAATTAAGTTTAATGTTGTTGTGCGTTGTAAAACTCTTATTTCATTTTATTATTTTACGACATAGTTAAAAGTAAGTGCTGATTTAAGTTTTTAAGGCAGTGGTAGCTCGCTTAAGAAAACGAGTGAAGCGGGTTCAAGTCCCGGGTGTTGCACATCTGATATTTTCATGTGCGAATTCATTTCCGACATGATTAGGTAAAACATACCTATAAACGATGAAGTAACCTAGTAAGTTTTTGTTTACTAATAAATAAAAAGTTGAAAGAAAATAAGATAGATAAAGGGTATTTATTCACTTCACTAGATTATATTATTACTTAGGGCTTTAAGATTTCCTAACAATTTTAGTTATATCATGACAAGTAGTTTAATATGAAGTTTAACTAAATCTAATTTAGTAGGCACCTCCTATACGTTCCGCGAAGGAAAGTTGCGAAATATTATTCAACAGTATGAACACTAGTTGCTAATTTATGATGTAGCAAATTTAAATTAACTTAAGTATCGTCACTGTTACAAATGAATATTAAGTATGATTTTAAAATTAAAAAAAAAATTAATCATTTAACGTCAAGAAATAGTTGATAAGAGTTTTAACTCTGGTTACTAAGCACTGAAAGCACGATTAGATGACATTCATTTTATTACATTTTTGATAATTTACAAAGTATAATATTTTTTGTATTATTTTTTAAGGTGGTATATTATTAAAGTATAATATTTTTTGTGACAACCTACTAGAATTTAAGAGGGGTGTATTGAAAGCTTTAAGAAATTTAGATTTTAAAAATTTAAGGAATTTAGTTAAGTTTTGAATTTTGTTTTTGTTGTTGTTTTGTTTTAGTTTTTGCTTTTTGTTTTCATTATAGTCTTAAAAATAAATAAATAAATAATTTTGGCACCTCTACATAAGCATTTTTTTTACATTACTGTAAAATTTCATCAAGATCCATTCAGTACACAACATTATCACAAACTAAATCTATTATAAAAATTGAATATTAGCAGGATGGTACCAAAACTGTACATGCTTGTACCAAATACGTACTTATCTTATAACATGTATAAGGTGATTACATCTGTACATTATAAGAGAAATTTATTAAGTCGTGACTGAGGATTCTCACTTTGAAATTAATAACAGCAATCGTATTTAGGGATAATATATTAGCTTTAATTTACTAACCATTTCATCTAATATTCAACGGCTATTTTTAACCGACTTTACAAGAAGAGTGTTTCTAATTTCATATCAATGTAATGTATGAATGTCTAGTAATTCTATTATGTAAGTCAAACTAGATCATTTTTTGTATTGTGCATAGATTTTTTAAATTTCTATATAAATCTATATAGAGGGAGAGAGCCTAGTGGTACCTAACTTGCTTGATTGGGAAACCAAATGAAGCGGGTTCAAATCCGGGTCTAGCACAAACGTATTTTCATGTGCAAATCAATGTAACATGATTGAAAGAAAACATCGTGAGAAATCCTGCATTTCTGAAACTTAGCAAGTTCTCAAAGGATGTGATAGTTGTAATTGGCTAAATACAAATATAGACCAGATTTTTTACATATTAAGACTCATTTTGACATGACTAAGAAAAAAACAAAGGAGGATTCAGAGAAAAAAATATCTTACTAGACCTTGGCTTGACGTTTAATAATTTTGTCGTTATTATTTAGTATTTTAAGCCTTTACGATAAACATTTTCTTATCCGGCTCCCGAATCTTTGTTTTTGTAGTATTGTATAGTTTTATAGATTAATTCTTTTAGACTAAAATAATAATATTGTTGATTATGACTCACATTAATATTTCTTATACGCTGGATGGATTATATAAAATATACCTATATACAATTTCCCATTTGGGGAAGTTGCGAGTCATTCCCATTACAAGTATCTTTGATAACTTACTGGGAAGTCTCAGCATAAATAATTGTTACTACAATTTCTTGAATAAAGATATTATTATTATTATTATTATTACCTACCTAGCCATTTTTGTATTTATTCCGTGTATCTCGAAAACGGTTCTCTTTGAATCAAATGTTAAATTTAATACGATTTTACTTAGTTTATTAATATACCAACTATTCTTATATTATGTCTTTTCTGAAAAATGTGTTTTTCCCAGGAAACTAAAAAAACAGAGAACAAAGCTCAAAACCACCAGTAATTTCGATAAATTTAATCGAAATATCCAAACAAAAGCGGACGTGTTTTTAAGTAATATTTTCGTAATCCGCTTTATCTATGAACTTTATAAAATATGAACTATAATAAATTATTAAATAATGATAAAAAATGTTGTACAATCTCAAAAAGGAACTGTACACAAGGTTATGACATTTAGCCACAGATGAGACAGCGTTGATCTAGTTAGGTTTTGCGGTGTCAATTTATAAACGAAGTGAAAAAAATTTTTTTCGTATTATACTAGCTTTTGCTCGTGACTTTTTTTATCTAATTTGTACATGTATATGAATCTTTTTAAATATCTACTTCTTCTTATGGTGCCGTCTCCTTCCAAAGGTTGGCAATCATTAGGGCTATTTGCAATCTGGACACCGAGAGCGATCTAGTACTTTTCCCGTACCATTCACGCAGATTTCGCAGCAAAGAAATTTTTCTTCTACCACGCCTTCTCCTGCCCTGGATCTTATTAATTAACCTGGATAAAAGTTATTTGCAAGTCCCATTAAGACCTACCTTAGGTTCTATTGGGTTATAGTAGGTAACTCATAACCTGTACATATCCGTACATGTATTTCCCAGCGTTAACTAAACATGAAAACTATAATAAGCTACTCTCAACGTATTTATAGGGTAAAATTGACAAACTCTCATTATAATATATTTATTTAAGCGTAGTGTATGAAATATCTGGTATCCATAACACAAGTCTCGCAGCTTACCAGAGAACTAGATGTGTGTTACTGTCTCATACTTATCTAGGTATTTATCTAACTTTAAAACAGTTTTTATGAATGAAATAGATTCCAATATGTATGGATTTTTATTCTAATTTTTAAGAGACACACTTAAAAGATCAAAAATAAAATATATAAAAATAAAAATAATATTTTTGTATGTATGGTAATGTGGATGGCCCATCCAAATCAAAACTTAACATAAAAGAAGTGCGGAATGCTGGTTTTTAAACAATTTATCCTCTTACTAACTACAAGTAGCAGAAGAATACAACCAAATGAACGTGTATATTGAATTTCATTAAAATAATGTTTTACAATGAGATTTAAATATTTTACTGC
Source organism: Boloria selene (assembly GCA_905231865.2). Taxonomy (NCBI): domain Eukaryota; kingdom Metazoa; phylum Arthropoda; class Insecta; order Lepidoptera; family Nymphalidae; genus Boloria; species Boloria selene. Next base: position 2,092,368 of record HG993149.1, read on the forward strand.
TCTTACTAAATAATAAAAATATTCTTTATTATCGTATGCAAAATAAAATGCCTGCTCTTTGTACCAAGCCCCGATAATTGGCCATTATGAAGCCGCTAGTGGTGTTTGTACATCGTTGGTTGGTACAGAACGCGGACTTTTAGAGATGGCATCTGCTTTTTTTGTTTATATTAATATTATAAGATATTCAAAATAAATTATATTTTATTTTGAACTTTAGTTTGATTTGAGTCGTCTTTTTATGTCTGTTATACCTACTATGTTGTTTTTATAATATTTTAGTAGTAATTATAAGAGTACTAGCCCAGTGCTATCGCGCTAACTTGGTAAACGAAGTGAAGCGGGTTCAAATTCCGGGTCTTTCACTTCTAATGCTTTAATGTGCGAATCATTTACAATCTTACGGTGAAGGAAAACATTGGAATGACCACTATATTATCTTGGTGTGAGACTTGTGTAGATCGCCGCCGAGAGGTGCCGGTAAAAGAGCTGAATACATACATATTAAATTAGAAAAAAGGGTCCTAGGCTGATAGTCTTGACATAGTAATTAACCATCGATATTATATCGATTTGTGTCGATACGTCGTAATTATCAATGAAAACGATATTAAAATCGTTAATTTACGCCATAACAACAAAAATCGATACAATATCGATGACTAAATATGTCTAGACTATACCGGCCCTGGAAGATTAGAGGTACGCCACACGGTACTCTTGACGTGCATGCGTCATAGAACTCCATCGCCCATGTATTGTTACATAAGAATTGTTATTAGGTTAAGAAAAAATTATAAAATTTAAAAAATTTATAAATATTTGTATCTTTTTATTACGAATTAAATAAAAATAATATATATATACATTACAGAATAGATGTACTCACTTCGGTTGTATTGTTAACGCCCTAATCTCAGGAACTACTGGTCCGAATTGAAAAATTATCTTTGTGTAGGATAGTCCGTTTATCGAGGAAGACTATAGGTTATATTATACTAGCGACTGGCCCTCGCTTCGCTCGGGCTCTTCCCTAGATTCAGCACAGGCAAAGCCGCGGGATCCGCTAGTTATGCATATAAACCTTCCTCTTGAATCACTCTATCTATTAAAAAAAACCGCATCAAAATCCGTAACGTAGTTTTAAAGATTTAAGCATACATAGGGATATAGGGACAGAGAAAGCGACTTTGTTTTATACTATGTTGATGATCACGCTATGACTAATAGAAGCAGAGCATCAATGAAAAATGTTATAAAAATGGGAAGGGCGGGCGTAAGCTCAGTGAAGTACCATACCGTGCGACTCAGAAAGAATTTGGTTTCCGGTCCTTAGAACGCATGCCAAGCCGCGGGAAACGCTAGTAGTTCATATGTCAAAGAAGGTCCACGTTTAAAACTTGTGGTACATACCACCTATATCTCGCTACTCTATGAGTTCATTTGTGGTACAAATTTATGATCGACAGTAATTATTTTACAATTACCATCTCATCTGTAGCGGTTTAAATAAAAAGGTCGACTACATTCAAAAGGATCGATGCTTGGATGGTTCAGAATGCGGAATTAATTCTTAGGTCTTTTGCACTTTGTGCTACGCTATAATAATAACAATATTAATAAACCATTTTTGTAATGAAATTTAACAAACTTCTGGTCACTACCAAAGTTTACAGCATAAGCTGGGCTAATCTAAAGATTGCCTGAAACATTTATCAAAATAGCACTATCCGTCTGTTCATACACACATCGATACTAAAAAAATAAAGAAAAAAACTTAGTAAAATCTATAAAGGAAATATTTTTTATTATATATTTCGGAATTTATTAAATAGAAAATCACACTTAAACTTTTAAACTACTTTGAAATAGTCATTGGTAAAACATACCTAAGGGACGAACCCGAGCAAATCAAGAATGTCACAAGTAAATTAAAAAAAGTTCGTCGGTTCAAGAAAACAAATATGCCAAGAACAGCCGGAAATGATCATCTAATATCACCTTTGTATATAGCTAGGTTAGTATACCGCTAGTTAGTGATATTTGTATATAAATAACACAATATTTCTGTTATGTTATGGAGGTCTCATGATGACTAGTGACAGGCAAATGATTTCCTACCAGTTTTAAATTAATTATTTCAAAAAGTAGGTAGGCAGTTGTCAGCTGAAATAATAATACAGATTTTGAAAGAAATAATAAATATGTTGAAACATTATTACAACAGCACCATATAGTTTCATGGTAAACTGAGAGGCTTGTGTTACGGATACCAGATAGTTGATATACTACACATATATAAATTTTAAATACATATATATTATAAATATAATCACCCATGACTGGAGTACAAACATTCGTGCTCAACAAACGAATGCCCCCAGCGGGATTCGAACCCGCGACCGCTGGCGTAGAAAGTAGGGTCACTACCTACTTGAGCCAAACTTTGAAATACATTTTTCTCTAGGTATAGTTTAAAACTCAGCGATACGTTTTAATACTAGGCATAAAATTAGTAGTCACAGACAGAAAATTTAACTTAAAAAATGTTTATATAATATTACATTATTTATATGAAGACTAATTAATTAGATACTAGATGCAGAGAGAGATAGTAGATACTTTATTTATGAAAGGAAGTATAATTAAAATGTTATATTTGAAAATTTTAAATATGCGAATATCTTGCGTTAAATGTATTTATGTAACTACTCGTGTCGTTTACATCAAAACTAATGTAACAATTTAACGATTCTTTTGTTGTTTTAGTTATTAAAATTTTTCCCAGCTTTATTTTGATTTTGGTTCCCGAAGTTTCGAATGCTTTATAGCTATCGTCAATAGCATCATGTCATCAAATTTAAACGAAATGTTTTTTTTAATTTATAATGCCAAATAGGTATTAGGTTGAATCTAAGAAAGTGCTTTTTATAACGTAATCTTTAATTAAAATCTTCTAACAACCAGAACCAATCAATATAATATAACATTTACAATAACTTAAATATTGTATTAATGATTTACTACTGGAACTAATTGACTAATTTTAAAACTAGATTTATTATTTCCGAATTAAATATCTTGTATAGCTTCTATCATTTCGCCAGTAATTTAGTAGACAGTATGGCTTTGAAAGATAGATTAAAAATATATCCTAGATAATTAAAAAAACGAAATAAAAAAGGTTATGGCAATGGTACGTTATTATAAATAATATTTATTACAAATATTTTCAATTTAAAGCAATAGAAATGAGATAAATTTAAAAAATACATTAATTGTCAGATCAAAAAGCTGAAAAGCTTGAAATTTATTCAAATTATTGAACGTAACAAATTACTAGGTCAAATAGCATATTGCTATAATTTTTCGACTTAATTCTATTACGCTGGTGCAATATTTTGTAGAATTGTGTTACAAAATTACGCAGAGCGAGTGTGAGAGGCGACTTAGATGCGTGAGGAGCGCCCACGACGATCCCACTTAGCTAGTGATTGGCGATCAGCTATCGATATCGATAAATCTGTAATTAAAACTTTTAAATAAATTTTAAACATTGCTCTTTACACTTGTAAGAATCTCAATAAATTCATCGATTTAGTTAGAGTTTGCTTAAAAATATATTAAAATACATAATTTTAATATTGAATATTAAAAATACATCATGACACAGTTTGCTAAACCATTTCTGTGCATACATTTTATGTAATAGGTATAGTGAAATATGTATATTGCGACTAAGATCTACAAGAACCCATTATTAAGATTTGATGTGATGTAACAAAATGTTGATATTCAATTGTCATAATTACAATAGTAAATTTTTAAAACGATAGTGTTTACTCGAACTGTCCCTCAACCATGGAAGTATAATACCACTAAATTCAGATTAATTTTACGAATACCTTAATAGAAAAATCAGTAAATTAAACTTGGACCAATCAGGAGACCCTAATACAGAACCTCGTATGCATCTCTAATTTATAATTTTTAATATATATTTCTAATTATCTAAGTAAACAACTGCGTTTTATGTGACTTTATAATAGTTATTTTTTTATTATTTTTATACGAATAAATTGAATTATTGAAACATAGATGCTAACAACAACAGCACATCACTAAATTTCACAGATTAACATCGAAAGTGTCGATATTTTGTATCTAACGAATAAAATGAAAAGGTCTTGAAGACTGCTTTTACGCAATACTGATGAATTAAAATGCAAAAAGGGTGATTATTTACAACTGTATGAAATGAAAGCAAATGGTATTTGATTAAAACCGGTAAGGTTAATTTTATATTACTTATCGATTACCGTATGTGTAATTGATTGTATGTAATCAGAATAACTTATTTTTGTCTACAGTAGCAAAAACATAGGTCAAGTTTTTCTTTATAAAAAGAAAACGTCAATTACCTTTAAAAATTAATGACCGATAGCTTTAAAGAGATTAACTTCTCTAAACCTATAAAATGGGACTTAAGACTTTGGAGATGACCTGAACTATCTCAATAATTTATCACCTTGACGTAGTGAGGGTCTGATTACCATCTGGCAATTCACCAGGTGAAGCCAAGAGAGATATAGGGAGGTGTACCATGCAAATTACTCACGGTACCTCTCTAAGAGAAGAGTAGATCGTAGGTGCATCCCCTATCGTACTCCTAGTTAAGTTCGTAATTGATCCTGAAATGCCCCTTTGTGATGGTGGAAGGTATTAATTCTGTTGGATTTAGTAAGTATAGTGGCTTTTGAGACGAAGACTAAGCTAGTGGTATGCGTAAGCACAAAAGTACTAAAAAGTAAAGTCTATGAAAGGAATCTTAAGAAAAAGTCTATTTTATTACCTTATATTTATAATTCAATTCTTTATGAAGAAAATTATCATAATAAATACTATTAAATTATATATTTCACTTTTCATTTAATTCTCAAATATATTTTGAACCAATTAATTATTGTAATTTTAGAACAATCTACATAATTGAATATCAATTTATTTAAAATAAAACAACAAACTATGATACTTACGTACGTACGGAATAAAGTTCATTGTCCATCTTAAATGAGTGTATCATCCAAATAATTACTTCACTTGGCCTACAAAGATGGTTGAAAGCGAAAGTTGAAACTGTAGTTGTCTCTATCTAGAGGTCCGTTTATAGTTTCAGATATAACGTACGATGTATATATTTTTTTTATTTGACCTAATCCTAGTTCTGGTTAAGGAACTTTATATTTGGTTATATTAAGAAACTTTATATACCTTTATATTATATTCTTTAAGGTATTTGAATATTTTTAAATTGATTGAATAAAAAGAAAATGTCATTACAAAAATGAGGTTAACCAAAAATCTAAGTCCAACCCACGAATTGGTTGTCGTAGTTTGCTTGTTTCGGTGTTAATAATCGGTTCCTTAGAAGTTCCTCCTACTTTACTGATAGCAGAGTAGTCAGGGTAATGTGACTTGAGAATTACTATAAAAAATATATGTTAAGGCCTTAGAAGGCATTTAATAATTAGTGTGTTAAGGCCTTAGAAGGCATTTAGTAATTGATTTGTTATCTGTATTTTGTATAATTTATAATCTATAAAGTTGAAGTATAATCTGTAACTAAATGTAATTTGTTATCTAGTTTCTCACTACTATGATGTCTATGGTCAGATTTTGTATATATAAGCTAGTGTAAGACAGGGGCTCTCTCTCTTTTGATTCTAAGCCACCAGGCTCTGCCTGCTATAAGGTCCACTCGCCCACCTATCATGTAAGTCACATATCATGTAAGTTATAATAAACTATTAAGATTGCCGTGTCGTATTTCATTTGAATAAAGTTTGTGCGCTCCGAGTATACCTGGAGTATACAAAATGGTGGCCCATGAGGGGAACTAAGAAGACAAGAACATAAGGAAGCGAGCCACCAATGGAAATAGAAGGAATCAACTGAGCACGTGGCGGGCGAGTGGACATGCAGGTACAACATTAAAGACAATCAAGTAATATAATTAACTGAGCGCATATATTCAATTTAACCAAGCACATGGCAATAGGAATCTTCGATTTCACGTGGCTATCCCTCTAGGCATGCGTAGGTAAACGCATGCGCAGCAGCATCCTCGGCGTAGGAGCGGCAGGAACACGTGGACGGCGGGCAGCTTCAGCCCACTAGGCGTGCACACAAGGTGCACGTGCATCGAAGAATAACCTACAAGCATCAAGGCGGGCCACTTTTGCCCCACTAGGCGTGCGCGCAAGGCGCACGTGCTTCAGAGAGAAGCTCACAAGCATCAAGGCGGGCCACTTTTGCCCCACTAGGCGTGCGCGCAAGGCGCACGTGCTTCAGAGAGAAGCCCACAAGCATCAAGGCGGGACACTTTTGCCCCACTAGGCGTGCGCGCAAGGCGCACGTGCTTCAGAGAGAAGCCCACAAGTATCAACAGCGGGCCACTTTTGCCCCACTAGGCGTGCGCGCAAGGCGCACGTGCATCGGAAGGACTCCGAGCATATCAAGAAGAAGCGGAAAAGCAGCGGAGCACGTGGACGGCTGGCGACTTCAACCTACCAGGCGTGCGCACAAGGTGCACGTGCAACAGGAAGCAGCCTCCGAGCATCAGAACGAGCAGTGTCGCATAAGGCGACGCCTCACCAAGGAAAACAAGGATTAAAAGATAAGTGCCCTCCTTAACCTTGACCTTACTTTCCTATTTCAAGCATCCAAAATCCACATGGCATCCCACTATTAAGTATAGCTTTCCATGAGTGCAAGCAAGTTTTATAAAAGCAAGTTATAATAATTCATTATTAAAAGTTAAGTAGATTCGCTAATATCTAGCTGTCATTTATTACATTTGTATCATGAAAGGTCAAAGGTCATACCACTATTAGGTGCATACATATGAATTTATATTTACGCAAATTGAAGTCAATTCCCTATTGTCTATCTAGTATTTATTTGTTACATTTATATAACACAGTTTCAACGTGTCATATTACTATAAGGTGCATTCATGTACGTATGCAAGCAATATTTATATTATTGATATTAGATATTATTCTAAGTAGTTAAACGCACGAAGTTAGCATTCAGCTGTTTGCACGAACGCGAACAATATTTCAGATCACTTTAAATAAACATTTAACATAGCAATCAGCACTTAAGTTAACTGGCATTCATATCGATTCAATTTAAAGCACAAACTAGCATCAAGTAGTTGATATAAAGGTTTTCACTTGTTGAATATTAATACTTACGTCATTTTTACATACGCATTGAGTTTAAGATCAAGTTTAACACAAATAAACGTAACAATTCCAGGTGAACATCGTACGGCCGACTACAGCGATAACAGGCAGCGAGACGTGGTGTTCGTTGCATTGTCATCAGCTGTATGCGAACCGGTTCTGTCGCATAGCGGGAACCGGTCGACGAAGCGAGGAGCGTGAGCCATTCTAATTCTTGCTATTTGTATTTTTTCTTATTACGTAACTTGTTTACATTAAGTTGTGCATTTTATACTATTCGTGAGTCATTGCGTAGTGTACAGTTATTTGTATAGGTTTATTCATTTTAATAGTGATCGCGGTGCAGTTTTTTATATTGTTTTATAGTAAAGGAGTTATTTAATTATATCATAATGCCTAATGAGTATGTAGATAAGCCTCTAAGGCAATTAATAACAAAGCGAGTGTCCGCTAAAGGGCAAATTAAAAGGTTTAAAAATTATTTAAATGATTTATCGAGTGCGCAGGAATTAAATAACATCGAGTTAACAGAGTTACGTCTTAAGTTAGCTAAGTTCGAAGCTTTGTCGATTAGAGTAGACGACTTGCAGAGTGAAATAGAGGTTTTAAGTCCGGATAATATTGATAAAGAAATTGAAGAGCGCGAATCAATCGAACAAGATATTATCACTAATATAGCCATAGCTAAAATTTTATTAGAAAAGTTTACTAGTTCATTAGAATGTGGCCAAAAGCGTAGCTCAGTTATTGAGAATTCTGGTTGTGTTGAGAATCAGGAATTTGGTTTAAAGTTGCCTCAGATTCACATATCTAAATTTAACGGTGAATATTTCCGATGGTTAGAATTTAGAGATACATTTGAGAATTTAATTCATAAAAGTTGTCGACTTTCGGATATTCAGAAATTTCATTATTTAAATTCGTATCTAGAGGGTGACGCAGCCCGAATCATTTCTAATTTAGAGGTCTCTTCTGCGAATTATCATGAAGCTTGGAAATTAATTTGTAATCGATATAACAACAAAAGAACTTTAGTTAATCAACACATTAACGCGTTACTTACCATTAAGCCTCTTCCCCGAGAGTCAGAAAGGTCGCTACGATTTCTTGTTGACCATATAACAAAAAACCTGAGAGCGTTGGCCAGCTTAGGACAACCAACGGATCACTGGGATACATTACTCATTTTTATGTTATGTTCAAAGTTAGATAGTACTACCTTAACTAAATGGGAAGAGCACCGTAACAATTTAGACGTTGAGATTCCGACTTTGAACAATTTCTTTAGTTTCATATCCAATCGGGCAGATATTCTAGAATCTTTAAATCGAAATAAATATGAGAACGGTCCATCTAAAGCTTCACATTCCATAGCATGTAATAATGATAGTTCTAGTAAATATAGGAATCGTAATATTACAAAGTCATTCTCGGTAAATACTAAAGGTAATAATTCAAGTATGTTCAAATGTATTGTTTGCAATAAGGATCATAGAGTTTATGATTGTCCCACACTAAAAGCAATGAGTGTGGATGATAGGTTGAATATGATAATGAAGTATAGATTATGTTTTAATTGTTTAAGACAAGGTCATATGAAAAATAAGTGTCGTATGGGTCCGTGTCGAGAGTGTGGTAGACGTCATAATGTTTTACTTCACCGCCCGGATTCCTCTACGAATGATAAGGCCATTATAGGTAATGATCAATTAGAGTCAGTTGTTACTTTCACTAAGGAAGGTTCAAGTCAAGCAATATTGTCAACGGCTGTCATTGAAGTTGTAAATCCAATTACACAACAAAAGGAGAAGGCGCGAGCTTTATTAGATTGTGGTAGTCAGTCTTCTTTTATTTCAAATTCATTAAAAAGGAAAATTTCGTTACAGTCAAGTCCCATTGAGTCATTAAAGGTTATAGGAATAGGTAATAATTCAATTGATGATGTAGTCGAGAGTTGTAGTATACAAATAAGGTCGTTACATAGTAAATTTACTACAAACTTAAGTTGTTTAGTATTAAAGAAGTTAACAGGTAAATTGCCTAAGTGCCCAATAGATATAAGAAATTGGAATTTGCCTAACAACATTTTATTAGCAGATCCTGAATTCTATCAGCCTGCTCCCATAGACATTTTGATAGGTGCCGATCTATTTTGGGACATTTTAGGTAACGAACAAATATATTTAGGTCCAAATAGCCCGAGATTAAGAAGCACTCAGCTAGGTTGGATAATTTCAGGTCATACACAATTGATAAAATCAAATAGGTCTAAATCGACAAGGTATACTAGATGTAATCATACAGTGATTGACGAAACGGGAGATAACCTTGAAGTTTCGCTGTCGAAATTCTGGGAGTTAGAACAAGTGCCATCAAAACGGGTTGCTAGTCAAAGGGATAAAGATTGTGAGAAGCATTTCATTAATAACACGCGTAGAGATGAACAGGGTAGGTTCATAGTTAGATTGCCTCTCGCTCAGGCGCCTGACTGCCTGGGAGACACCTCGTTATTAGCTAAAAGGCGATTTCGTTGCCTAGAAAGAAGATTCAAGGGAAATTCAGCACTCAAGCTTGAATATTCCAATTTCATTCACGAATACGCCCAATTAGGTCACCTCTCCCCTGCAGCGAATATACAAGATGCCGTATATTATTTATGCCACCATGCTGTGTTAAGACATGATAGTGAATCAACCAAACTCCGCGTAGTATTTGATGGTTCTGCACCCTCAACCTCCGGTTTTGCATTAAATGATATTTTGATGGTAGGTCCGAACATACAGGACTCTCTCTTTCTATTTTAATACGTGCTAGGCAATATAAATTTCTTCTTACAGGCGATATAGAGAAAATGTATCGTCAAGTGTTGGTTGATGAAAGGGACCGTAATCTGCAATGTATTCTGTGGCGAGATGATGAGTCACAGCCACTAAGATCTTTTAAGTTAAACACGCTTACATATGGCACGGCAAGCGCTAGTTATCTTAGTAGTCGTTGCTTATGGCAAGTAGGCGAATCGCAAAGTGATAAGTTAATTAAGGAAATAATTCAAAGGGATTTTTATGTAGATGATCTCAGCACCGGGGCTAATGACGAGAAGCAATTACGCTATATTCAGCTCTCGGTGTCTAGGGCGCTAAAAGATAGTTGCTTTAATTTAAGGAAATATAAGACGAATAATCCATCAATTTTTGTGGAATTACATTCGTTTAGTGATGCGTCTCAGCATGCCTACGGAGCTTGTATCTATTTAAAGTCAGTTAATACAGGTGTAGTAAGATTATTGTGTGCTAAGTCAAAGGTAGCTCCGTTGAAGTCAGTTACTATTCCACGTCTTGAGTTGTCAGCCGCATTATTAGCAGCTAGGCTTTGCAAATCGGTCGTAGATTCATTACGATATAACTTATCGAGAATAATACATTGGTGCGACTCTAGTGTAGTGTTAGGTTGGATAAATAGTGATTTAGCTAAATTAAAGGTATTTGTAGCCGCCGCGAAGGAGATAGGTAATTTTATAATGCAAAATAAGGAACATATATTTGATTTTGCAAGTCAACAAGGAATTAGTTTTAAATTTATTCCAACTTACGCTCCTCACTTCGGCGGCATCTGGGAAGCCGGGGTAAAATCGGCCAAGCATCACTTGCGCCGAGTAATGGGAAACTCTAATTTAACGTTTGAAGAAATATCTACATTGTTTGCACAAGTGGAGGCAATACTTAATAGCCGTCCCTTGTGTCCTCTGTCGTCCTCTCCTAACGACCTTCTTTTCCTTTCCCCAGGGCACTTCCTCATTGGTAGAGCACTAACGGCGCTACCAGAACCTGCACCTGTTCATGACGGTGGCAGTCAGAGGAAACGGTACGAGCGAATGGAAATCATCAGGCAACATTTCTGGAAGAGGTGGCAGAACGAATATGTCTCCGAGCTGCAGCAAAGGACGAAGTGGAGAAGCAATACGGTTCAGCTAAAGATCGGAGATCTGGTTCTTCTGGCTGAAGAAAATGCGCCTCCGTTAAGCTGGCGTCTTGGACGAATATCACAGCTGTTTCCTGGTCCTGACGGCATATCACGAGTCGCAGATATCGATACAATCAGGGGATGCGTCAGGAGGCCATTGACTCGTATCTGTCCGCTACCTACGGCGGATGAACTCTAAGTGTTGAAAGTGAACTTTCAACGGGCGGGAGTATGTTAAGGCCTTAGAAGGCATTTAATAATTAGTGTGTTAAGGCCTTAGAAGGCATTTAGTAATTGATTTGTTATCTGTATTTTGTATAATTTATAATCTATAAAGTTGAAGTATAATCTGTAACTAAATGTAATTTGTTATCTAGTTTCTCACTACTATGATGTCTATGGTCAGATTTTGTATATATAAGCTAGTGTAAGACAGGGGCTCTCTCTCTTTTGATTCTAAGCCACCAGGCTCTGCCTGCTATAAGGTCCACTCGCCCACCTATCATGTAAGTCGCATATCATGTAAGTTGTAATAAACGATTAAGATTGCCGTGTCGTATTTCATTTGAATAAAGTTTGTGCGCTCCGAGTATACCTGGAGTATACAATATAATATTTATAATCCTTATTAAGTATAACCCCCTTTTTTAATACAATATTACATGATGTTGTTTGCGTACTGTGGGCGCAGTTATTGATTTTATCGTCATCTAATTATAAGACTTTCATACAAACTTGCAACCTTAGAACAAATCCTAAAAACGTTCACATTCCCACGTCAAACGGTTTTCGGTATATCGTAAAGATTAAGGTGCAGAGTAAAAAAAACGTACATAAGTAATCGCATAAGGATTTTTCCACTATAGAAAAAAAATATAAATTATTAAAAAAGAAATCATAATATAATTATATATTTATTAATTAAAAGCCTATTTTATTTGTATATAAATTGTTTAAATATACATATTTGTTTTTTTTTAATCTGTACTTATAAACAGTCCTTCATCTAAATGCAGGTGAGAAAGAGATAGATACCTTGTAGTTGTACTTGCTCGTTTTAAAACTACTTTATGACTATTAATATGAAATACTATGAAAATACTTATCATGATTTGACTTTCATTGGTTCCCAATAAACTACTTCTTTGTTTTTTTTCTAGTAATACCTACCATTATTTTATTTATGTTATTGCTTTTAGGCTTCCTATTACGCAGTTTCGGTAGTAGTTCGACATAATTTTGTATGTAGAGCTTATAACAAATTTCCATCTCTTATAGAGAAAACTTTATAAAATGAAATAAATTAATATTCCTTCTGAATAATTCAGCTAACAGCTGGTGAGGATGTCATACCTCACGCTTTATTTATATGGTATTTACTACATGGTTGACATAGTAACTTCTTAATTAATTATTCTAAATTAATTACTTTTTAATTTAAATCTTGTTTTAGAAAATCTATAATTATATATAATTTTTTTATTATTGGCAATATTAACTTGAAATGAAAACGGATAAAATGCTCGACTAACGGCTACAAATAAAAGTTTATTATCTTTTAATATTATAAAATAGTCAAGAAGCTTTTGTGAAGTATAAACTTAACCATTTTTAAATATCACCTAAATAAATATTTGAACACGCAAAGGCGTGTCAGTAGCCTACACAAATCATCTCATATAATTTCCACATTGGTAAATAACCAGCATAATAAGCGTGAGAACTCCTACTTTTGAATGAAAAATTATTTTAAAAGATAAGATGAATAGATTTCCAAAAACTTAACATCTAGAAATTTACTGACTTACAAATAACATACAATTTGAATTAAACTTTATTATAAAACTCTTGACCAATCAATTTGGACAATACTAAAACTCGATAATAGCTAGCTACTTATCAAGAAATAACATCGATTAACCGACAGAGTATAAAAAGGTTTTAAATTGTTTTGTCTTGTATAATTACATTTATCATCTTGGAAACGCACCAAAGTAAACTACTGAATAGATTTTAATAATCTATACTAATATCATAAAGATGAAGAATTTGTTTGTTTGTTTGTTTGGTAGAGCGCGCTAATCTCAGAAAATACTAGTCCCAATTAAAACTTCTTTTTGTGTTGGATAGTGCATTTATCGAGGAAGGCTATAGGATATATAACATCACGCTACGATCAGGAGCGGAGCATCAATGAAAAATGTTGCAAAAACGGGAAGAGCGGGCGTTAGTTCTGCAAGGTACTACACCGTGCGACTCAGAAAGAATTTGGTTTCCAGTCTTTTAAAGGCGTGCGAAGCCGCGGGAAATGCTAGTATTAAATATGATGATAGCTGGTTGTCCGTGTCAACATATAGCATACTTTTTACTGCGAAAAAATATCTTCTTAATCTTAATCTTTTCTTCGAGAAGTCTATAAATACGTTAAAACAAACCTAGGGATGAAACCAAGAGGAACGAAGTAGAGTCGCTAGTATATAATATAAAAAATTGCTTATGTATTAGATGGAAGAGCTAAATAAAATAAAGTAGAAAGTAGTAGGTCATTCATGCGCAATATGACAAGTGTACATTCAGTATTATTGCAACTGTTCATGAATAATTGCGACAAAAGCACGTTACACATTAACTTTATTACAGTTGCAGTTATTACATGCGTAATTCAAAAATACTTTTTAATTTTGGAACCCAAAATCATAATAAATCCGCGAAAAAATCCGGAAAGATAGTTTCATTTATAATTTCAATTATTCGCGTAAACCTAAGAAAGTATTATAATACTTTTTAATTTCCTTTTATCCAATATAAATTAAATTAATTATAGTTCATGCAATTAAACTATGTATATTAAAAAAAAACGTTGAGATACACATTATAGATGGCCAAATAACACAGACATTTCGCTGAGACTAACCATCTGTGCAGGAGTTAGTATAATACACAAGAGAGTGCATTCAGACACAAGTGCACTCTTGTCACTCTCATACTCCAGTGGGACGACTACTCGACAAGAATGAAGGCGCAGGACCGAATCGGTTGGTGATTCTTCGAGGCACGGGGGTAAAATACCGCCAATTTCCCAACCCGCCCGGGATTGGGAAATTGTTACTAAGTATCACTAAACAGAAAGACTCAATACTAGCTGGCCCAACCAGGGAATCAAACTCAAGCCCTCTGGATATGCAGCCGTACATGCTAGCTACTAAACCACCAAGGCAGTAAAAACAAGAAATACAATAATACTTTCTTAGGTTTACGCGAATATTTGACATTATAAATGAAGCTATCTTTATGGATTTTGTCGCGGATTTATTTTGATTTTTGGCTCCCGATGTTCGAATGCTTTACAGCAATCATGCTCACGGTAGAGACAATAATATTCATATTTCAAAACAAGGACTGAGAGGTTTACTATATTATTAAATTTTTAATTATACTATTATTTTTAGTGTATACACTGCTTTATAAACGTAACGATGTAGTTCGAGCTGCTCACGTTGGCAACCTTTGAAGATGAACCTGAGTGTTTAAAATATGTACTCACTAATTGAAATGAAGAAACGTTTTGAGAAAATATTTTGAAATCATATAATTACTGTAACATTTACATTCCTAATTGCACTGGGATTCATTTTTTTAATATATAATCTAACCGTATTTCCTGTTTTTTGTAATACTTAATAGTTAGGCTTAGTTTATATTGAACATACTTGCTGTCAGCGATCACGGGTTCGAGTCCCGCTGATTGCTTTAATTAAATGTGTGATGAACAGGACCGTTTGTACTCCAGTCGTGGATGCGTGCTTTTTGCGTTTATATTTTTAAAACTATAAAAAAAGTGTTTTATTACTTTATACAACTAAAATACTGCATCAAAAGGGGCAAACCAACAAACAAACTATACATAACAATACCAAGGATAACATTTACTACCCTTATTGCTACACTAAGTGGGTTAACCCCAGTATGCTTCCATCTTTCAATTCCGCCACCCGCCATTTCAACATACGCATATGCTTTTTCTTATATCTATAGCTTCCTGTATCATTCCAGGCTTACCATTAGTTTTTTTACTATTAAGGTGAGCTATATAAAATATTAACTGTACTTAATTTGGAAATCGAACCCGTATCCACTTCGTTTAGTGGCGATCACTAAATGTAATATGGTATAATCAAGCAAATGATCTACGGCAATAAAGATCATTAAAATAAACGAAGATCCCAATGACAGCGGATCATTTAAATGAAGCATAAGCAATAGTAACTCGAGTGCATATGAAAGTAATCAAAACCAATTAAATTACGTCCGTCAGTTACGTATGGTACAAGTTGTAAGCGAAAACTTTTTATATAATCTATGTAAACGACTACTCGACAAGAATTAAGGCCAGGGCCGAATCGGTACGTGATTTTTCGAGGCACGGCGGTAAAATATCTCCAATTTAGCAACCCACTAAACAGAAAGACTCTATACTAGTTGGCTCAACCAAGGACTCAAACCCAAGTCCTCTGGATATACATATTAGTACTATACCACTAAATAATAACTTTATAAATGAAACTATCTTTTCAGATTTTGTCGCGGATTTATTATGATTTTTGGTAAATGTTTAGTATTAAAATGTATAATTTTATAATCTACTTTGATATCATTTTGAATATTGTAAATTGTGAGTAGGCACTGTATGCAACAAGTATATAACCCCCTGAGACGTCTAATACCTTAGTCTCTCCTGTGACCATGATTGCTGAAAAGCATTCGAAACGTCGGGAACCAAAAATCATAATAAATCCGCGACAAAATCCGAAAAGATAGTTTCATTTATAATGTCAAGTATTCGCGTAAACCTAAGAAAGAACTATATAATAACTTGTTGAACTTTAGAGTTAATTATACGTTTGTGTGTGTTCATTGGTTATACGTTGGGAATTGATGTTTATTTTTGATTTTTTAAATCTTCAAATCAGTTGGTTGACTAAATTTTTCACTAAACTTTCCCACGAGTAGTCCAGTAAAAAATTATATCAATTTGAATATTTGCGTCCTCTCGTTTTTAAATATAGTAGTAGCAATTGAAAATTTTAGATTGTACAATGTACATAATATGTTTATATATATATATAAGTATAACCTTTAACAAACATTTTTTGGTCGTGCCTACTAAAGCTTATAGCTACTAAACAAAAATATAAAATCTTTTGACATATAGAGAAGAGGAAAGCACTGAACTGTTTTCGCTTTGCACATTTATTTATAGATTACTAGCGACTTACACGAGTTTTTTCTGAGCGGAACCCTAATTGTTTCATAATAAATTAGTGAAAGTTCCGTCAAAGTCAGTAGAGAAGTTTCAGAGATTATCCGGAACAAACAGACCGACAGAAGAGACGAACAACTTGTGTTTTTCTTATAAGAACTATATAAATGATTTCATAATATGTATTTAGTAAAAACAGTAAAGCTGTTGATTTTGACATTACAAACAGACACTTCAATTTTTTTTTTGTAATTAACGTTGTTGGATTAAAGCTTAATTACATTTATTTTTCATTTGTTAAGTTTCGGTTCAGCTTATAACTTATACCACTTACTAAAGTCAAGGTTAGAGTTAAATTATAAGTACCCTCGGTTTACTAATACAGCGCTACTTAAATGTTTTGTAATAGGTCTATTTCCACGCTCGTTGTAGGTACGTTATTATTACGGCGGTACGAGGCAAGGTTTCAAATACGTGAAAAAATTATATCATACCATTGTTTGATTCAATAAAACAGAATTGCAAGCACGTGCAACAATAAATTAGTACATATTATTTTTAATAAAACTGTACAGCATTACTTATTAATGTATTTTAATTTATTACTTATTATCTGTACTTAATTTTATAAAATTAAAGAGTTTGTTAGTTTGTTTGGTTGAACGCGCCAATCTCAGGAACTGGTCTACTGGTCCGAATTGAAAAATTCTTTTATGTTGGATAGTCCGTTTGTCGAGGAAGTCTATATGCTATATTACATCACGATACGACCAATAGGAGCGGAGCATCAATGAAAAATGTTGCAAAAACGGTAGAAAAATATTTATTTTGATTTTCAGCCTTTAGAACGCGAGCGGAGCCACGGGAAAGACTAGGCTATTGTATAAAACTCGATGTGTATGGTCAGACGAATAGAGCGATTTTGATATTATTTCCGGAACACAGAGATTTGATGTATAATATTTATAACGATTTTTTGTTTTAAAATAAAATTTCACAATTTTTTTTTAAATAAATAAATGAATTTTAACTCCTTCACGTAGTCAAGTGTTTAATTTGTTTATTTTCTATTTGATATAGTCTAAGCCTACGAGTATACTAAATTAGACAGATTTACAGATAGGTACACAAACAAGCTGACAAAGGAAAATTTTGAAAGTTATGTTTTTTATAACTACTGTCAGTAATTTTATATGAAAAAGCTTGTGACTAAAAAGCTATTATTTTATCATTACAAATACTTCAATTTTATTTATCTGTATAGATGTAAAGATTCTTATTTATATTATATGTATATGTCTACATAATCATAGTGAAAGGTAATATTCTGTAATATGTTGTAATTACATTACATTAAACATTACGTATAAGCGTAATAACTTATTTCAAAAATCATTCTTTGACATCTAGCATCTTCGAAGCTGTCAATTGCATTTGGGCTGAAAAGCTTTCATGTAGCTTTAATTAACTATTTAGAGCAGTAGCGAAGCGCATTGATATTGTTAAGAATATGACGTAAGCTTTTAATCTAAAAGCACTCGTATTAAAAGCTCAATTCACTCGAATCAAATAATAACACACATAAATTTTGTAAACTAAAAGAAGCTTTTATTTTATTAAAGCTGATTATGAGATGATAATATTTATTATATTCGAACTGATATGAAAAATGGGAATGTAGTAATATGTACAAGTATATGAAGTAATATTGAAGCTATAGGCTGGACCCATTTGTCTTCAGCCCTTTTTAACGTCCCACTCCAAGGCACTGGCCTCCCTCAGTGCGAAGGGGATCAGGCCATAGTCCACCGCGCTGGCCTAGTGCGTGTTGACAGACTTCACATGTCTTTCGAAAACTTCCTAGGTTTTCTCAGACATGCAGGTTTCCTCACGATGTTTTCCTTCACCGTAAGACAAGTGGTAATCATGATAGAAATGATTCGCACATGAAAATATAAGAGGTGCGAGACCCGGATTTGAACCCGCATCACTCGGTTATCCAAGCGAGCGCGTTACCGCTGGGCTACCACTGCATTTTTATGGTATAAAAAAATTGAAAGGTTTATATTTTTACAATTAAACTCAATTAATGATGAGATTATATCAAAAATTCCATTTGTGACTTCAAATCGTGACAACGATTAGTATTCATCCAGATCTGTTGAAGGTTCCGGAGTAACCTACCGATGGTATGCGATGAGTTCATACTGGCTTTTGAAACAATAAACAACCTTATCCTCTTAGTAATAAGATTGGATTCTATTTCTTTCTACTATATTTGAACTGAAATGTACTGTAATGAAAATTATGTTTTATATCTTTGTAATAGAGTTTCATTTTTCAATTATTCACTACAAGTATAACATATTTTGAAGACATGTTGGTTGATATAAGGTCTTTAGAACGTCACAATGAAAATCAAACCTTATGCCATTTATTATAAGAATTAATTTCAATCTTTTTCTTTTGTATGTGATAATTATATAGAATTTTGCACTTTTCGTCAGCGATTCTAAACGTTTAAGCATTTTGTCTAAAAGGTATCATTTTATTTATTACACTTGCTATAATATTAGTATAATATGTATTATCACTTCTGTCTTGGTTTCATAAAGCTCAAAGGATAATGATATCGATAATTATAAGCTTAAGCTTTTTGAAAATTGTTTCAGAATTTGTTAGTTTTTATTATAAAAATCGTTTAGAAAGCTCGGAATTATAAATGGTATCTATAAGTTTTTATTATAGAAAAGCTTTCAATTATTTAGGCAGCACCAAGGTTCACTTGGTTTCTAAGTCTAAAACTTGGGGAACGTTGGGTTATAACAGTATAATATGTGCTATAGGCATATTTTTGAAAGACCTCTAAACCGACATTCTACATCATGGAGTATAAACTTTACGTATAGGGGACGTATTCTTAAAAAATATTTTTCAAGATAATTTATTATTTTATCACTAAGCCAGCTTGACTAATTTGTGTATTCTTACCGAGTGACAGCTTTCTAGTATTAAAAGGTTCTAAGCTAAGTTAATGACGGACAAACAGACGAACATGGCTACTATATGGCTTCCTTGTTGACTACGAAACCCTATAACAAATCTTATGGAACAATATAAATTTATGTTGCCATCAAAAGCCTGAATGGTATCGAAAATATTTAACCCTGACGAGGTTAGAAGCAAACGTGCAAGTGCAAGAAATCAAATATGAATTGAAATCTGAATAATGAATCTTTACCTATTATTTATTATTTATAACTAACGACTTACGATTACTTTGCTCGGGTACTTCTTTTTTTGCGCCTAATTCAAAATAGCCGAAGTAATCTTATAACATTAACTACCTGTTAATGAAAATCTATTCAAAGTCGATCCTGTTGTTTCGGAGGTTAGCCGGAACAAAGACACAAACAATCAAAAGATTATTTTTTGTAATTTTATCATATACCTATACTTTCATATTCGTTAATATAATAAATGAATGAAATAAAATCGAAGGCAGTGGGTTCATGGTGCAGGTCTCCCCGAAACAGGGCACAAATTAAAATGAATATAGTTATTTTCATATACTATTATTTCACTATAAAGTCTGAAGGTTAACTTTATGCATTCTATTTCCGGTCATTAACATCAAACATGCGCAAAATTTGAATTATTTCTCATATTTAAATGTCATAACAATTTAAAACTTTGAAATTAATGTATACATAAGTAATATATGCACAATTGTTGTAAATCTTAGTCCAGTTCCTGTTATTCTTGATTCTTCATGCAAATAATAAAAAGATACTTTTAAAAAGTAACTTATTATATATTTCTCTAATGAAAACGGAAAGTTTAATTACAATCGGAATAAAGATATTTATGTTAATTCGATGATTTTCATGAAAGTGAATTAAAAGTCCCATTTCAGGATTCGATGAAATTCAAAGCTTACAAAACATACTGTAATTCAACTACCTACTAATTATACAGATTTTACTTCAAACTTAAATTCAATAATTCTTCTAGGTTTAAAGAGAAATTAAAGTTTTCTTTTTCTTTCATTAAAGCTTCTAATTAATTATACAGATTTTACTTCAAACTTAAATTCAATAATTCTTCTAGGTTTAAAGAGAAATTAAAGTTTTCTTTTTCTTTCATTAAAGCTTCTAATTTACACGATTTCATATACTTAAATATATTCTGAATAAAAATATAATAGACGTTCGAAGTCATAGTCACTTACTAGTAATAGTATACAGGATGGATACAATTCGTCCTCGTTACATACATTCGATTTGTTATAGACTCTATGTACATTACACGACTTCATCAAAATACTGCATGATTTGTTGAATTGCGTTACGCATTAATGCATAAACATAATAAGTACTGGCCAATTAACTTATATCTAACAAGAAATATTTATATTGATGCTATAAAAAATAAATATCAATAAAAATATAATAATAATTGAGCTATTATTGTTAATATGATTTATTTAGTGTTTTTAGAAACGGCTCTAACGATTTGAATCATTTTTTTAAAATTGCGGTGAATCCCGAAAGAATCAAAATCCGAAGGAAAAAAAGGAATCCCCTTTCTTTAATATGGCATGTATGTATATATGTATGTTCGATTCCATAGTCTGGACATCTGGAATCTGGTATAGTCATTATTATTGATAAGAGATTGAATTTATAGCTTTTAGAATTATTCTTTGTCTGTCCGAACATGTAGAATACTTTTTACATATAGCATTCATATTTTATTTAATACAATACATACAATTTACTACCTACTAAATTCCTATATAACTATCTATTTTTTTATTGATAGGCTAGAAGCAGTAAAAGTTATAATATTTTACTTAATCGCTTTTTCATACGCAATCATGACCCCTCTTTATATAACAGAGTATAGAATAAGCATGATTTTTCGATCTAATCGATCTTAAAAGACTTCTAAGCTTTTTTTGGCTATCCCCGTATAAAAAATATATGATTAACGGTAAGTATTGCCAAATAAAAACGTCCATATATCTCAGATACATAATAAATTTATTTTTAAAGAGTCGAAAAGATAAGTACTGTAATGAAATAATGATAAATTATCCGAAACTTTATAGTGCACGATATCATGATTATAATCATGAAATAAAAATTGGTAAATTTTATAGATGGAAAATTCTTACCGCTTAATAAAAAAAATTATGTAAAACAAAATAACTATGGAAATTTATAATCTACAAACAATAATTAGAATCTTAAGAAATTGTTTTCAAAAATTAACATGATGACATGAGTCATGACATTTTTCCCTCTCTCTCTCTTAATTTCCCTTTCATTCTACACACAGAATTAATCCTCTTTACCTATTTCGTAATTCAACATAATATATTGCCCTTATACTATTGGTTAAAAAAGGCGTTAATGAAATATATTTACAATCTTTCTCCTTGTGTATGTTAAATAATGTGCTCTATTAAAATAGTTAAAGTGCAATTGTGTGCACTCTTTTTAAGAACAAACACCGTCTATTACTCAAATTGAGAAAACCCCTATAACTATACCTTGACCGGGTCTCGAACCCAGTACCTGTAGATCAGCAATCGTAAACCACTAGAGCAACGAAGTCTTTCCATATGACAAAACTGTGATATCATAGATTGAATTACGATGATCATACTGTCATTGCGTCATATTAAGTTAAGGTCAAAATTAAGTCATTTTTATGCTATACATATTTTTTGACATCTAACTTCCGCAAGAATTAACTTATTATAAAAAGAATAAATCCTTCCTAAACAACCGAAAGGTCCTGTAAGAGTTCTAAGTCATAGGAAAGGCAGTCGTAGCTCAGTGGCAACGAGCTTTCTTGGATAACTAAGTAAAACGGGTTCGAATTCCGTATCTCGCAACTCTAACTTTATCGTGTGCGAATAATATTTAACATAATTACTATTTGCCTCATAGTGAAGGATAAAATCGTAATGAATTCTACATGTTTGAGAGAACCTCGTAAGTTTTCAAAAGGTAGTGAGGTCTGTATACCAGAAGTTAGCTAGCATGGATAACTATGGCTTAATCCCTTTCGAACGGAGGCTGTTCTTTATCAATATGTCTTATTACTCATACTGACATGAAACCATATTATATATTATTTCTTTATTTTTTAAATAAATTCTTAATTTAATTTGTAAGTATACAACCTACTAAACACTAGCGACTCGACCCTCGCTTCGCTCGGGCTCTTCCCTAGATTTAGCACAGGCAAAGCCGCGGGATCTACTAGTTGTGCACATAAATCTTCCTCTTGAATCACTCTATCTATTAAAAAAACCGCATCAAAATCCGTTGCGTAGTTTTAAAGATTTAAGCGTACATAGGGATATAGGGACAGATAAAGCGACTTTGTTTTATACTATGTAGTGATATACAAACTAATTTTGATTTAGAACAGAGGCCGACCCAACAGTCCCAGCAGTGGGATGTTAAAATGGGTTGAATACATACATACATTACACATAAGTAATCCGGGTTACTCGAATCATGAAGACTCTGTCATCAATTACTTTACGATATGTTCTATTTCAACTAACTGCAATTATGAAATACACGACTTTACCAATTCTAGGCTTCGATTGGTAGCATTCACGATTTTAACGTGCACTGAGTCAACAAATTATATTTATATGCCTTCAATTTTACTATTTAGGTAGAATGTTGTATATACATATATATGGATCTCCGTCTTTATTATTATTTTTTGCTGTTATTGTTGAAAAAGTAGTTTCGTACTTTTTTCTTTACTAAATTTAGTTAGAGAGAGATAAAGATATATATCACTAAATAGTATAAAACAAAGTCGCTTTTTCTGTCCCTATATCCCTATGTATGCTTAAATCTTTAAAACTACGCAACGGATTTTGATGCGGTTTTTTTTAATAGATAGAGTGATTCAAGAGGAAGGTGTATATGCATAACTAGTGGATACCGCGGCTTTGCCTGTGCTAAATCTAGGGAAGAGCAAAAAAAAAAAATAGACAGTGACCCAGTGGTAACGCGCTCGATTGTATAACCGAGATGTGCGGGATCAAATCTCTGATCAAAATGGGTCTCGCATCTCTGATATTTTCATGTCCGAATCATTTCTTACATGATTACCACTTATCTTACGGTGAAGGAAAACATCGTGAGGACCTGTATATATCTAAGAAAATCTAGCAAGTTTTTGAAAGACATATGAAGTCCGCAATTACGCACAGGCCAGCGTGGTGGTCTATGGCCTGATTCCCCTCGTATTGAAAGGATACCCATGCCCAGTGCCCAGGGATGTCTGTGCATCCATTTTAATATATTATTCTTATACTAGGAAAAGCTCTTTTGATAACATTTTTATAACTACTCTTATTAAAGCTTACAATTTTCCATTTCCTATGGAAAACCGGATTTTTTTAAATCCAAATGCATCAAATAAACAAATACAATACATAATGGGAATTATAAACTATTTAAATACGGTTACAAAAAATATGCAGCAAGATAATATAAAACTAAGTTGCTAAGCAAATTTTAGTAAAACACTCGAAACAAAGTCATACAAATCTCCTTCAATCTTTCAATGTCGAAACATGAATGCGGCAATTAAACCGTTTGAAATAAAAATAATATCGACTTAACAACTAATATTGACACCGTGAAGGGATGGAAAGCTTAGTATAAATTGAAAGCTTATGCATCATATCTCCACAGTTGGCTATCATCTTCCTAACTCGAAGCAACCATGAAATACGTTAGTATTTTTACTTTCTAGTTAAAGTTATTAGTTAAGTGATAAGTGTTTGTGATTTTTTTATTTGGAATTGGTTATTTCTGTTTGTAGCTCGTTTTGAAGTTAACTAGGATTTTGTGTCAAGGCTGTTTGGCTTTTGTTCTAAGCCCTTTCGAACTATGCTTGATTAAATATCAAGTTAATTTAAGGACAATTAAAATAATATAAATTCTATCTATCAGGATTCTTCAAAACTAAATCTTGCTAATCGTAGTATACTTTTGAGTTTAACTGTGAAATTTAATATTTTGTAGGAAAATCTTTTTGAAATAGCCCTTATTATAGATACAGAGGATAATTTTATAGTTTAAAGGATTCTTGTTTGTCTGTCTAACTGCCTGCAGTTGACACCGTATCAAAAGACAACCAAAGGACTAAAGTTGATAAATCTGTTATGTACGGATTTTCCAAAAATTATTTTAATAAATACACTATCCTCAATATTTCAACATTTTGACATGACAACGTGATAATGAAAACTATACACTTTATGTATATGAAACATGAAATTAATTTTATATGAAAAAACTTTTGGTTTACTAATAAAGTAAATATAATCTAAAATAATATTTGATTTCATTTTTTCAGTTCATCGTTCTAACCCTAGCCTCATGGGCCACAGCTGCTCGCCTAGAAAATGTATACCTTCCACCTAACTCTGGTTCATCTAGTGGAGTGGATGTTGGTCTGAAGACACCCTTTGTAGACTCTGCAGCATCAGCCAACAACCAAGCTGACATCCTGAGGTACGAGAACGAGATAGACAGTGATGGCTGGCATTATGCATATGAAACTAGTGATGGGACAAAAGTTGAACAAAACGGTGAGCAAATTTTTTTTATAATCAAAAATTAAAGCAATCTGTTTTGATTTCACAGGGCTATTTGATAACATACTTACCCGAAAAATATATAATTTTCCCTACAAATTGTTTATTGTAATAAACTTTCCATTAAACTTAAAGATGATAGTAGTTGTGAACTGATAAAAAATGTAATAACTATTCTTTATTGCACTATAAAAAAGACATGCAGTAATTTAAAAACAATTTGTGATTGCAACGGTGGACTTATCTCTAGAAAAAATCTCTTTCAGCCAACCCTTATTCGTGAGATATAAGCTAAAAACTCTCGAATTTCGATTTTAATCAATTCATTAAATAGTTACATGAATTACCTATTTTGATTATTACTTTTATATATAGGCTAGTATTAGTCTTCAGTCTTTTTCATCGTCCCACTGCTGGACATGGGCCTCCCTCCGCGCACCGCTCCTACCGCGCTAGCCCAGTCCGTGTAGGCGGACTTCACATGTCTTTCGAAAACTTATTAGGTTTTTCTCAGACATGCAGGTTTTCTCACGATTTTCCTTCACCGTAAGACAAGTGGTAATCATGATAGAATTGATTCGCACATGAAATTATCAGAGGTGCGAGACCCGGATTCGAACCCACATCACTCGGTTGTCCAAGTGAGCGCGAACCTAGTATTAGTAACAAAATTAATTTGCAACAAGGGAAACTGAAAAAACTGAACTCTGGAATTAAACTGATATATAATCTGTCTCTCTTCTTGCGATTTTCTGTTATATATTTTCTATAAATTTTATCAGACAATATCATACGCGTATCTTTTTCTTGTATTAACTTTAAATCTAATTATAAATATGAACTACGGTTCCAAACTACCTCTCTAGAGATTATTAATTTACACATTTCGTGTAGTTTTTATGGCTATCTAATTTTACCTATCTAACAACATTTCGCAACGTAGATACTCTTATTAGTCTTATATTATGTAATATTGTTTTTGCCTACTTCATGTCGATCACGCTTAGTATCTACCTACATATATGTAATCTCGTAAGAGTTTTAACATTTAAAAGCTCAGTTGACGTTAAGTGGACATTAACGAAAGACGGTATGCCCATGACCATGGAGATTGTAGAGAAGATATGTCTTAGCGAAATATTACTTAGGTTAATAATAATTAAAAAGACAAGAGAGATAAGAAAGAGAGAAAAGGAGAAAGAGATATCTATAAAAAGTGAGAGCAAAAAGTAAAGCATGAAAATTAAAAAAACATGGCAAATATTCAGTTTAAATCGTAAAGACATCGTCAATGACAAAGGAAGGAATAATTATTATAAGCTTTCTGGGCTCGGGAAATTAAACTATCACTTCACTCTACTTTTCACTCTAATTTTTCATATTTCATATTGATTTTTGCGTACCTTAAGTGTGTCTAGTCATCAATTTCTCCCAGGGCTCGAACTTATGACCCTTGATAGACAAATCCTGAATTCGACACAGATGGTTTTTCAGATGTTTACAAAATGAAGTAATTAAGTTAGATTAACCCACTGATGTCTACCGAGCTTGATTATGACGAATGATTCACAATGTTCACGAACAGCCCAATTTAATAGGCACATCACATGTATAGCGTCATTAATTTGAAAGAATCTTGACCTAGCAATTGCTTAAGCATTGTACAAATATAATAATATTATTGTTTGCTTTGAGTGCAATTTATTTTATTAATTATGACTATTAGTACATACGACTGGTTTGGCTCGATTGGCTTACTATACCAGCTGTCGCGGGTTCCTTTCCCGCTGGGGACATTTATTTGTTGACCATAAATGTTTTTACTCCAGTCTTGGGTTTTTCTTCTAACAGCAGTCTGAAAAAAATTGTCAACTATGGATCCCAATAATATTCTATATGTAATTTCCCTTACTAACGATAGAACTTTCGACGTAATCTCCATACAAGTTAAGTCAAATTTGTATGTCTAGTAAGAGAAAGGATAGATAAGTTATAGTGCTAGTTACTTTAAATCGACGAAAACCTGCTAACAATTCTAGTTTCTGTCACGACGTCATTGTAATTTTTAGGGTCAACGGATTTGAACCTATCTTTCGATAAGTGACTTTCCAAATTGTCATGTGAGAATGTCAGCGAATAACTTTAGATCTTATACTGACCCTATAATTTTATAACATAAGCTACGTTTATTTGTCTTATAACTATAGCAGAAAATATGATGTGTAATGCAATCGCGGGTTTGAGTCCCGGTAGGGCATTCCTTTCGTTTTATTCTATATTTTAAAAACGAAGCCCTGATTTATGTATTAAAATATATATAGCTAAATATGAAATATTTTTTTAAATTAAAACTTATGTTAAAACCTATGTTGAGCTAGACGACGAAAAATAAATTAATTACAAACTTAGACAATGGTAGCCCAGCGGTAACGCGATCGCTTGGATAACCGAGTGCGAATCATTTATATGATTACCACTTGTCTTAAGGTTAAGGAAAACATCGTGAGGAAACCTGCATGTCTGAGAAAACCTAACAAGATTTCGAAAGGCATGTGAAGTCCGCCAACACGCACTAGGCCAGCGCGGTGGCCTATTGCCTGATCCCCCTCGTACTGAGGGAGGCCCGTGCCTAGCAGTGGGACGTTAAGGGCTGATGATGATGAATTACAAACTTAATTCCAGGTCGCGTACTCCCCGGTGCTGCACCAGAAGAAGGTTCTCTCCAAGTGTCAGGGTCTTTCTCATACATCAGTGATGATGGTCAGACTTACTCCATCAGCTACACTGCTGACGAGAACGGGTATCACCCTGTTGGTGACCACCTCCCTACCCCACCCCCAATTCCAGAAGCTATTTTAAAAAGCTTACAGTTAACTGCGGGAGGTGATGGTATGTTGATTTCTATCTCTTTTTTTGAGTTTTTGAGTATAAATTAAATTTTGAGTTTGAAATTATAAAAAGAAAACTTATAGGTCTGACTTATCTAAAAAAATCATTGAGTAGGTGACATTTCTACATAGATTTTTTTTGTTAATTACATGAGTGATAGTACAGTGATACAGACAGACATACAGACTTAGCTATTCTCATTTTTTACCTTTAGAAAATTCCGTGACTTTATCGTATTATACATAAATAATATTAAATTTAAACTATATATTAAATAACGTATATATAATATTAAAAAATGTATAACTTTTCAGGTCAGTACAGCAAGCAGAAGAGCAGCTATGACGCTGATGCTGGTTACTAAGCAACGAAGATTAACCTTAATGATATAATACTCAGCTTAATCAAATGTATGGATTAATCGTTTTAATTATAATTGTACATAGGATTAATATATACCTTTGATAAGCGACGGCCAGTAGGTACTTAATATATTATTTTTTTAATAAAAAAATCAAAATACTTTTATTTCTTTATTTTTATTGTCTTTTTGCTTTTATAGTAGGTAATATAGTATGAAATTTTTTACCTTAAAAATGCCTCAAATGGTATATAAGTAGCTATGATTATTTTATTTCATAGCATTTATATTGAACTAGCGACTCCCCATAGCTTCGCTCGGGCTCGTCTCTTTTAGCGTTCCGCAAGTAAATGTATACACAATATATACTAAAAACTTCCTCTTGATTCACTCTATCTATTAAAAAAATAGCATCAATATCCGTTGCGTAGTTTTAAAGGTCTAAGCTTACATAGGGACAGACAGACAGCAAGGTGACTTCATTTTATACTATGTAGTGATGAGATCAATCGTAACAAGAAACATAATATTTTTTATTGTAACGTTTACTGAACAGTTACATTTATAATAAAGAAGAAACCGCCTGCAAATAATTTATAGCAATTATTTAAAAGCTTGTGTTTTACCTACAGAAGGCGCTTAATAAAGCTTAAGTAGTCTATAGGTACGAATAATACAGTATAAGTACCCATACCTACCCGAATTATTACACGGTACGAATAAGGACTAATATTGTTTTAAAAACTATAAATAGGTATTTTAAATCAAAAGGAATACTTTAATAGGTAATAAATATTTTAAAGTCGCTTTTTTACCATTATTGTAATGAGAAATAGTTGGTAATTTTACCTCCGCACAACCTTAGCCTTATTGGTATTTACGCTGAAATGAAAGACGTCAAACGAATATTATTGAGATTTTTTTAACTTACGCTTTAGTCTGTATAGCTCTATAGCTAAATTTTACGCAGGAACTTAGCTAATTTTACACAATATTTTATTTTTTACACTACGTTAGGAAAGTATTTATTTACTTGAAGGATTTAAAGAAAAAAGTTTATACACTCATAGATTATATACCAACAAAATTAATATATTTATAGGTTAAAAAGGCCTATAGTAATAAATCTGTAATAATAATCTTTACCAATTGGAATGTATTCAAAACCATTAACAATTTAAAGTCATGCGCGTTTCGTAAAATGACATCATGAATGAACTATAACTATCAGTCCTTGATCTCACAGCTTCTATCTAACACTTGCTAATATGTTGTGTACTTCAATTATTCTGCTCCGATACATTGCTCATATTAAAAAAATAACAAACATTGAATTGGTCCAATTAAGCTCAATAAAGATCAAGGAAAATACAAAAAAAATGCTACAGTCGATAACTAAATATAAAACATGTCTACAGATCGATTTCAGCAACGACGATTTCCTCCGAATATTTAACTGCGTTGAAGATCTTATAGAATATACATCATTCTAATGTGCTTTCTCTATTTTATCACTTATCGCGGTTTCAGACAAGTTTAAAAGTTCTTACAAGTTAGTTTCACACTTTAAGATCTAAGGCCTCCTATGCAATATACCGGAACGCGGTCAACTGTCCGGTTAACCGCCGGATGCGGTTGCACTTGTCGACCGCTTTTGCTTTTGCTTTTGCCGATTCGGGCCGCTGCGCTCAGAGCGTATCGAGCAATCCACCTGCGATTACTAAATCAATTAATGCAAAAACCAATAAAATTATGAAAAACTATTAAGTTATATAAGTTATATTATTAATTTATTAAGTTTAATACGATTTTGCGATTCGACAGCAATCATTGTACAATTTTCGCTATCGCGGATGGATTACTTGATACGTAATCAGCCTGCCGGCAGCCGCATCGCAGTGCGGATAAAATCTACTTTCTCATACTATTTTTATTGCAGACAACCGTCCGGTTGACGGTATTCCGGCTAACCGCATAGTGCGTAGGTACCGTAAGGTTTTAAATTGCATAACAACATTACATTATTATAAACTACTATAGATAGTCTCGTCATAAACGGTCCAATCTTTTTGAAGATTAATCGGAACAAATAGAAATACTTTTTTCTTATAAGTACCATTTATACTTTCATACGCATTTTGTCATCTGTTATTTGATATAACTAGCAGATACTTCAATTTTATTTAATACTAGCAATTCCCGTGGCTCCGTCCGCGTTCGAATCACTATTAAAAAAAGGATTGCTGATATAAGGATGAAAAGGGCCACCCTTATCACCTAGGAATATAAAAAATAGCCTACGACCTACACTCAGATCTACCAAATATACACAAAAAATTTCATAAAAATCGGTCAAGCCGTTTCAGAAGAGTTGAATAACAGACTTTTATATTAACAGAGATTTTTATATATGAGATTTGTTTACAATAACCTCAATCACCAACCCACTTTACCTTTACGCTCTAAATTTAGAACGAGGTATCTCTTTGCAAGTGTGTTATTTTCTGAAACAGTAATCAGTTATTCGAATTTATTATATCTACAACAACAGATTGTGTAATCTATACTAATCTATATCTCTATTAATATACAGATTATATACTTATCTAAAATAGACTGAGATTGTGATATTTTCTCGCAGTAAAAAGCAATTCCCACTGTACTATAATAAGGATATAGTATGTTAAGCTATTATCACATCAGGTTTTTTAAAAACTGTCCTGTAGTTTTCTCGCTATCCGGAGAGAGAGATAGAGAGAGAGAGAGAAAGAGAGAGTTAGACGCACACACAAAACGTTTAACTATAAATTTTGCCTCTGTATCGGTAATAACAACTAGTTCAATAGAGTTTTCTAAAAAAAAAATAATATACACATTAAAAATTTTATTAAATGTATACAGATAAAGTTGAAAGATTTTATGTTTGATTGTGTTCTACTCAGCTCTTTTTTTAACGTCCCACCGCAGACAGTAAAAGATACGACACAAATATTTTATTTCATAAGTTGCTCTTTTATTTAATTACCGCATAAGCTTTCACATGCATTAAATGAAAATAATAATATGTTTCTTTGACATTGCAAAAAACATTTGTATTTTATTTATTTTTATAGTTATACAATAAAGACAATGATTTGTTGAGCTCCACGAAACAAAAAAAAACGCAAATTCGGTGAAGAAATTACCACTTTCTATAAGATCAAGTCAATGATACACAATGGTGGTATCACACCATGACTTTAAATTAATAAACATTTTAGTTTAAATTTAGGTCACCATCAATGAGGAAAAAAATATACTAGGTACTTCATTATTTAAGTTTCTACTTCTACTCGCTATAAAGAAAAGCCACAAGCTATATTTTCTATTCTATTTATTACTATTATTTCGCTATGATTTAATACGTCCAGCATAAGGAAATAGATACGTCTGCGTAACAAAGTATCAGGGAAATCCATCATTATGACGAATTATAGGCAAAGAGACCTCTGGATAACCTCTCCAGGTTGTAATGACGTAATGTAGAATTTGTTCATATTGTATTTGTATAGTCGACTTTCTTTAGCTATGGACAGTGAGTAATAAATAAAATATGTTTGGACATTTTTACAACAGCACAATCTAGTTCCGTGGTAAGCTACAAGGCTTGTATTACAGATACTACATAGTTGATACATTACATATATACATTTTAAGTACATACATATTATAAATACCACCTATGACTGGAGTACAAACATTCGTGCACGACAAATGAATACCCCCAGCGAGACTCGAACCCGCGACCGCTGGCGCAGAAAGTAGGATCACTACCAACTGAGCCAAACGTGTCGAAAGTAATCATTTTGTCTAGTAATAAACCCATAGATGTTTTGACTAAATTTCAATTTTTGTGACTTTCGTTCGAGTTTTATGTATAACTTATAAAAATCTGTTTGAATAACTTGGATAGCACTTTTATGCTTTTTTTTTCTTGTAAAATATGATGAACTTATACAATTATGCTGCGTTTACTAACGAACAGTATCTTGTTTTAAATTATGTAGATAAAATAAATAAAATGATCAGCCTGTATATACTCGTATATATATTTTAGGCTCTCCTACGTCTGAAAGATCCTAAACTACATTGAATCTATTAAATGTAGTTTAGTTAATTTGGCCTGACGGGAATTGAATCCAAGACCACGAATTAGCAGCTAGCCACTACAAAGCACGCACACGCACAAGAAATGTTATTAGAATACAAGTTTTATATAATCAGTCTTATCATAATATTATAACTTCCGCTTTATAACTTATCCTGATAGTGCATCTAGAACTTTAGAATATTTGGAACTGTTCCGGAAGTTGATAACTATGCTTTTAGGAATTGCGATACTGCGAAAAAAAAATATTTTTTATATACACAACACTTTATTTTGTATTTTAAAAAATATACTCTTAGTATCATTGTACAACACAAAATTATAATTATAATGGTACATGGCGTTATAAGTGTATGTGACCATAAAAAATATCAGCTATTTCACAATGTTTTTCTTTACCCAAAGGCAAATGTAATCATGCCAAAAATGTTTCGCATATTAGAATATCAGATATGTGAGATCTCGCTTCACTTGGATTACGTAGGTGTGAACCACTGGGCTACCACTTTTTATTATATTAAAAAATTCTTAAATCCATACAAATATTTCGAGGTTCGGTTGTAAAACGCCGCCAACTTCCCTCCCAGATTGCTATTGAGAATTGCTTGACAAAAATACTCAATAACTGAACTTGGCTCGACCCTGGACTCAAACCCAAGACCTCCAGTTCTGCGGACGTATATTCTTGCGACATCGAGATAGTCCCGATATAAAAAGGGCGATATTAGTTGATGTCAGTCAAAAACACATGTGGCAACTACCTAGGGCAACTATTTGTGAGCGGGCCGCCCTTCACATTACATTTACGTACCAATGTGCCACATTTTTGAAATTAAAATCAACAAAGTTGGCTTTGAAAATAGTTTTTTACTTATTATTATTGTAATACTTTCTTAGGTATTTTTAACGCGAATATTTAATATTATAATTAAGGAAACTCTGTTCGGATTTTGTCGGCAATATTATTAACTTAATTTTAGCTACTATAAATTATAATTATTACTATTTTTTAGAATATTTGTTATAATAATATTATTTAGTGTCTATTATTAAAATATGTATAATGTGTTATAATAAAATATAATATAAATTGTTGAAGCAGTATTAAACTTTCATATATTATAATTTAATTAAGTAATAATTTGAATATAAGTTTT
This sequence comes from Boloria selene, assembly GCA_905231865.2. Lineage (NCBI taxonomy): Eukaryota > Metazoa > Arthropoda > Insecta > Lepidoptera > Nymphalidae > Boloria > Boloria selene. The sequence continues at coordinate 2,126,039 of HG993149.1, forward strand.
AAGAAAATTAAAATGTTAAAAATTATTTTATTATTTATTTTTTCCAATAACTTCTATGGTGAATTACGAGTCATGTGTTATGAATACCAGATAGTTGATGCACTACAAATATTACCGCGGCATGTTACAAAATATATAAACTAAGTTTTTTTTTTAAAAAAATGTAGTTTTATTATTACATTATATTCACTTCGCAGATAAACAACCGATTTTGCAATGCTATATCAAGGAATTATATATAGATTAAAAATAATGTAAATAAAACAAAATAATTACAGTAGTATTCATTTCCTGTTTCAAGTTTTTGCAAATAGAAACATTTAATAATATCATCAGACCAAGTCAGTTCTACGTTATTATCAAGAGTTATTTATTTGTACTTTGTAATTTGTATAGACGTATGAGCTAGTCAACCGGTGTGAATGGGCACAGAATTGAACTTTGGGTAAATTTATCACTAGTCACATAAAATTCTGTAAAGCATCCAGTTTTCCGTATTTCTTAAAATTATAGGTCGTCCCTATTTAAACGCCAAAAGGGGTTAGTAGGGACGGCGATTGGCATAATAGGGAAAAACCGTTAGGGCTGTCACAATTTTATTGTCAAATGTAGGTATATGGGTAATGTATTTAGTTGATATTATGAGTGAATTAAGATTAGTAATAAGTTTTTATGATTGGATAGATGTGTAGTGTAAGAAAGGTTTAAATAAGAACTAGTATTTTATAAACATGTATTTAAAAAAAACCATTTTTATTAATACAAAACTTAGTCACTCAATATATTATTATGAGGAACTCTTCTACATTCTTCACCACCTTTTTTTTAATATAAAAGTATGGTGTCTATGAAGGACTGATTTGGAGTTTTTATATTTTTGTGCAATATCTGATAAAGATTTATTACTTATATTATTATACTCATTTAGCGCCTGTTCTATGAGCAGATCGTCATATTGTTCATAATTTTTTCTCGACTCTGTTTATATGTACAAGGCATAATCGGCAATAATAAATCTGAAAGTAATAAGCTAAATTAAGTTAAATTGTAACAAGCTCAATATGCAAATATAAAAAAATCACAGGATGCTTTAAACCCATTATTCAATTGCAACAAAAGATAACTGTTTTAAAAACAGCTTTAAATTTCGATATCAGAATATTCACTTTCAATTTTGAGTTATACACATTCTTTTAATGTGGAGTTTTATAAATTAAAAATAATAAGTACATTGATAATTTATTAAAATTAATTCATAAATCAAGTGGTAACCCTGTTCCTATAGTCCCTTTACTGTCTCTTGACATACTGCATCGTCCCTATTTATTTAATATGGCGTTCCTATTGACCCCTGTGTCATACCTAAACACCTCCGAGGCGTACCGAAAAACCTCGTAATGTATAAATAAATCCTTAGCTTTAATCAAATATACTTTTATGATTAAAAAAGATATTTAATTGTACTTACATTGCTATATACCGCTTCCGGAATAAACACTTAATCTAACAGACAGTTTTTTTATATGAATCTAACGATAACAAAAATTTTATAGGCTAAAGAAAAGCAGGCACTTTAGATGCTGGTCGCAACGACTAAAATTCAAAATGATATTTTGATAATATATTTCTAACTTTTTGTTAAATTAGTGTTGCTAGGTCAACAAGTAACTTTTCTACCATACATTCTTGAGGAGAATTTATTCCTTAGCTGAACTAGGACATAATTACCTCTATTGACTTTCTCGTAGTGGGGCTTCCATAAGCGTCTGGCAATCCAGCCGAGTGTGAAGCCAAGAGACCCCCAAGTCAAGATGGGTTACTTATGTACGAGTATCAAATGTTCTCTAATAGTAGAATGGACCATGGAAGCGACCCCTTGGTTGATATGGCCGAGATCACGTGCATTCGTACGTTAGCAATCTTGCGACATTGTATTAAAACGAGGAGGTGAATTTTCGGAATTCGGGTAAAAGCTAGTTCGTTACTGATGAAAAATATCGAAGTTAATATATAATATGTATGCCAAATACTTTAATTAAACAATTTGTAAACAAAAGTTCGTAATTTCTATAGCAGTTAAATGTAAATATTTATAATAGGTGATGATAAAAACAATCCGCAAAGAATGGCATGTGTAGTTGTTTTCATTTTGTTGTATTTAATCCGATTTTCTTCAAAGAATAAGATGTTAATACAAAGTCTGAACTAGACTTAGAATTACTGTAATCTATACCTAGTTTTTGTATTACGATTTTAATAAAAAGAAATAAATTTCACTACTCACACGTTATACCAGACGCTGGTTCGAGTCCCGCTGAGGGCATTCATTAATGTGATAACTGATAAGCACGAATGTTTGTACTTCAGTTATTCAGTAATAAATGTTCATTATATAAAAACATATATTTATACTTATTACGTATTGAAAATTATATAAAACCTATAGTGGATCAACTATTTAAGGTATCCATCAGATAAGCCTTGTAGTGTATAATAGAACTAGTTAGTACGAGATGGATGGTTAGATAAGAGTCAGTGATAACGCGCTCACTTGGATATCCAAATGAGGCTGGTTCAAATCCGGGTCTCGAACCTCTGATATTTTTATTTTTCCGAATCATTTACAACATGATTATCACTTGTCTGGTGAAGAAAACATCGTGAGGAAACCTGCATGTCTGCGAGAGCCTAGCACGTTTTCGAAATACATATGAAGTCCCTCACCACTAGGCCACCATAGTGAACTATGGTCTGAAACCCCTCGTATTGAAGAAAGGCCCATGCCTAGCAGTGGAACGTTAAAAAGGTCATGCCTCGATATTTATTAATACACTACTAAATATACATCTTTGTACCTATATACAGATGTTTATTACTCCGTCACGCTTAAACGGCTGTACGCTTTCATACACAGAGGGGTCTGGAACAATACAAACACTACAATGGAATAACTCATTATACCTAGTGTAAGGAATAAAAATATGCCAAAACTTGGTGCTGATCGGTTACCAAAAGGTGAATTCATACCTATTATACTATAATAATAAGTTAAAATAACGTGTTTTAAGTTAATCGCAAAAAGCAATTTAGAAAAACCTAAGTGAATCGTAGAAATGCATTATCTAAGAAACAATTAAATCAAAATTTTATAGACAGAACACCGAAAATTATAAAGAAAGTTTTTTTTTATATTAGTAGGTACATTTATTTCAAACGTAATTGTAATGCCGCGGTAAAGAACAAGTGTAGATTTACTAGCAATCTAATCCAGATTCGATATTGATAACATGGTTAGTGGATACTCTAGACAATTTGAATCAGACCGCAATCGTTTAAGGCAATTACGTTGAATTGAAATTGAAAGTATCTAACAGTTACAACAATGTTTCATATCAAAGAACTAAATTGGTCATGCAGACGACGTTTACATCTGTCTACTAATAAATTAATTTGACTTGTCTGTTTTGAATTTTAAAATAACAACCTTTTACTAAATATATGAAAGTATATATAAGTACTATGTATGTATATATGTAAGTAACAAAATACAATTTACTTATATTTTTTATCTGTATGTCCGTTTGTTTAGGTTAATTTCCGACTCAGCTGGATTGATTTTGTGTAGATATTTTATGTTATAAGAAGTAACTTATGCTACTTTGGTTTTAGAATAAAACAGTTTTGCTTAAAAATTAAAATAAAACTACGGACGCATCCAAGCGAAACAAAAGTAAGTCTTGCATATCTTAATAATCATTTTAATACCGATATAGATTATTTGAAAACAAAGATAACATAAAAGATTAAAAATATTAAAAAAAAACAGCCTAATTAGATTATTAATTATACTCAACTATAAAATAATAATTATTAATAATCCTAAATCCAAAAGCATTTATGTATTTATATAAAGACCATATTAAGTCAAATTACAGTTTATCCTGTGGATTTCTAACGTCACGATATATTGTAAACGGGGTTATTCACCAGTACGTAGAGTAGAAGTTCAAACGGTGCTTAGTGCGTCCTAAGCTCTGACAGTGCGTGGCCATGAAATTGTGCTGGCTTTTTATTATTTACTGGATTGCGATTTTGGAATCAAGCTATGGAAATCAGGTTTGTTTATTTATTTTTTGTAGAATAATATATTTTTTTAATTAATTGTTTATATTATTGAATTTACATATCACATTAAAAGATAAAATATATAAATTGGGCACAATATTATTCAAAAGAAATTATTCAAATTTTATAAATATTTTAAAAATTTAAATTTATTGATTTAGGTGATTTTTTTAGAAATAAGATTTAATTTAAATAGTGCATTAATAAAATTATCTTATCGGATTTTCACGGATTTGTTTTGATTTTTTGTTCCAAAATTTTGTACGAGTATGCTTTACAGGTTACTGTATAGTCTATTCTATTTCTGAAACATATTCTTACTAAGAAAGCACCACACTATTTTATAATTTTCTTAAAAATTTTATGAATATGTTAACGCTTGTATAACCGGTAAAGTGATGCGGGTTCAAATCCGGGTCTCGCATCTCTGATATTTTCATGTGCGCGGTGGACTATGGCCTGATCCCCTAGTACTGAGGGAGGCCCGTGCCCAGCGGTGGGACGTTAAAAAGGGCTTAAGTAAGTAAGTAAGACAAACTTTGCCTATTACATATATATACCGAATCCTTCATACATATAGGTATACCACTTATCGAATTTGTCTCGCGAACGTTGTTAGAATAGAATGACGCAAACAATGAGGTAATTCATAAAACAAAGTTAAGTCACGGAAGGATATTTCATTGAAAATGTACTTTTAAACTAACTTTGTAATAATTGATCCAAAAATAGCATAAAAGGTCAAAGCAATACATTATGTTTGATAAATTTTAACATCTTAATTGTGAATGATTTTGTAAAAATCGATATTATTTTAAAGAAATATTGTCATTTGGGACGTAATTTTACTAATACCTTATTACTTGTTGTCGCTTCGCTTATGTTTTGTTTTGGAACTTGTTTTTTTATGTTTTTAAACTAACGACTCACCCTCGCTTTTTTCGGGTTTTTCTTCAATAATTATGATATTTTTTCATATATCTAGACAACGTTTTAGCAAACGCAGGCGTAGCACAGGTATAGCTGGTATTTAGTGCATTTTACTTTATTTGATTAAGAAATATCAAGATTTAAGATTTTAAACTTTTTAGGAAAAATTAATTATTATGGATGCAAAGGCCGAACGCATGCCGACGGCATCACAAGAGAACCACTGGAAGGATTTTAATGAAATTTAATAAGATGATAGCTTATTATGCAGCTCAACATAGTTTTACTGTGGGAAAACATCTCATCTCCGAGAAATGTACGTAGGGATGAACGCGAGCGAAGCGAGTCGCTAGGGTTGTTAGCTTAGTAGTAGTTAGCTATAGTATTATGTGATCTGTGGTAGTAGTTAAAAATAATAATAATAATAACTAATCATCAATACAAACATAATATTTATTTGTCTGCCGCTACTGCACTATATCGAATAATTAAATTCTTCGAACAACCCAAAACTATTTTAAGTCTAAACTGAATTTTAGTAGACTATTAAAAGTACTTATTCCGACATTCAATTTTCAAACAGTAATAACTTCATGAACACTACGCCTGAAATAATATTTGCCCAAACTAAAAATTACTTCATAGCTATTTTTCTGTTACATTACGTAGGTATTCAAGAGAAAAAGAAGTGTAAATTTTTCCAGATCAAACATATAAGTAAAATAACTAACATTTCATAAGTTACACCTGCTATTAGTGTTATAAGTTTATAATTATGATGATGATGATGATGATGTCCTTCCGACCGATTTCGGCCACAGCGGCCAATATCATTGAGACTAGCCATCTGCGCGGGAGATATTATAGTGCACGAGTGTACGCGCAGACAAAAGTGCACTCTCTATTCGTTATCACTCTCATATTCCAGTGGGACGACTGCTCGACACGACCAGTGAGAGTTAAGGCGCAGGACCGACGGCTTTTACGTGCTTTCCGAGGCACGGGGTTGAACCAGCGCCAACTTCTCAACTCCGGGTTGTTACTGAGGCTTACGAAACAGAAAACTCAATAATTTAACTTGGCTCGTCCCGGGACATGAACCCAGGAGCTCCCGGTGTGCGACCTTAAATGCTAGCCTGTGACATAGCTATATCTGTGACATAGAGTACCGCAAACTTTTTCAGCTTTATAATAAAATTAGCATCCCGATACTTCAATGGCATTGTAATAATAATTGTAATTAGATGCTGCACCTGAAAACCGATACTCAGCTCCTCACAAAACTACTAGAAAGTCATTTTGTTTAGGTTCATTAAAATTACATTAATGAATAGATGAATATCGCAGTTTTAAAATACTATTTATTTTGTAAAAAATTACGTGTCATCAGCCCTTTTTAACGTCCCACTGCTGGGCACGGGCCTCCATTCATTCATTTTAGATTCAGAAAATTATATGCTCTACAAATTTTGCAAAGACTAAAACTTTTAGCAAGATATCAAAATATTTATAAAAATAACTACGAGTAGTTCTTGACCTGTGATAACTTATTAAGTAAAAATAAATGCATATTTGATAAGACATATTGAGTAGTAATGTAAGTATGTCAAATGATAACTATCAATAATAATTATACACGTTATAGATACCTCGATGAGATTACCTTACGCTTTTGCTTTCTTACTCTATCACGTTTGTAGATAAAATATAAGCAATCGGTACATTTAATGCATAATACTTCTATCGTCTAGATATTTATTAGTTATCGTTTTTCTTACTTAGATAGATATAAATTATAAATGAAACTATCTTTTCAGATTTTGTTGCGGATTTATTTGAATTTTTGGTTCCCAACGTTTCGATTGCTTTACAGCAATCATAGTCACGGTAAAGACTAAGGTATTTGACGTCTCAGGGGGTTATATACTTGTTACAGTCAGTGCCTACCCACAATTTACACCATTTTTTTAAGGTACTTTAGAAACAACAAACAAAATCCGAAAAGATAGTTTCATTTATAATGTCAAATATTCGCGTAAACTTAAGAAAGTATTAGGTTTAAATCACGGAATTGACAATATACCTGCTCTGTAGTTTAAATTAATAAAACTTTTATAAGACGATTATTTAAAAACAAGTTATTCATAAGTAATAGAAATACATGATGTATTTCTATTGGTATGTATGTATGTAAATACTCGTTTGTTAGTACAAAAAATTGTAATTGAGAAGTCTTTAAAATGCCGTTTTAAAAATTTATATTTATTTGTATATAATTTATATTTATAAATTATATTTATTTTATTTGATATTAAAAACTTAAGCTTAAATAGGTAAAATTAGAAGTTATTTTTTGCAATTTGATCAACTCTATGACAAAAGATAACCAATTTAAAGCTTTAAAAAGAACATAATATAATTATTATAATCATGAGATCTTACTTTTATTATACAACAACTTTCAACTTTCAAGTATAAAATATTTAACTACAAATGTTCATAGATGCATTAAACTTTTTCAAGCCATCCGTCTCAAGCATGTCAGCAGAAGGTTAAAATTAACCAGTGTTTTACAGATCAGTTTATTTTTAGACTCCACATGCAACTTTGGTTACCGAGGTTGGGCCCCGCGGCGTATGTGTTGATTTCGTCTTACTTTATTCATATTTTAAGATACTAAGCTTTCTTCTTAAAGCTTAAATGAGCTTATTTTTTATATGCATTTTAAACTTTGAATATTTTTTTATGATCTTCTAAACTGTCATAACCAAATGACACACTGTACAGTGGAAATTGTACCTCTTGTCAATAATAATTAAATATAATAATTAATATTTGTTTACTTAATAATTATTACTAGGTAGGTGTCCTAATTCATTAAGTAGCTTTCAAAATTAACGCAAATATATACAGATATATACGAACTAGCTACTTTTGACTCGTGAAAATAAGATCTATAATATAGATCTTATTTTCACGTTAAAATTTAAAAAATATTCCTTTGACAAAAATATTAAAATATTTACGCATTGTTAACACTGTCTCTAAAAACCAAATGAGTAATATATACCTGTACACATATACGTTTTAATTATTTTTTCTTACATATTTCCCATACACATACAATATACATATTACATATTATGTATACTAATACTTATTAATTTTTTAGATGAAAAATATGACAAAACACAACAGATCACCAAGTAAGTTCGTGGCGAGGCAAAATAATGAAATAACTATCAAGATTTTAATGCATTTAGATCAGCCATTAACGAAAAAATTAGCAGAAAAATACAAATTAAGAAAGTACAAGCACCTAAAATTAGTGGCACAAAAAGTCTTGGAAGATGTTAGAAAGCTTTTCATTCATAGAAGTTTGAATCAAACTATACGATTTAAGTTGATCGATACGAAATTTTTAAGAAACAGTGATAAAGTAGCTTTAGATGCGAATGCTTCGAAATATTTGAACAGTTATTGTGATTGGCAAAGTGAAAAGAAAATCTCTCAGAAGACTTGGTATTATTCTGTATTGTTGACTGGTTTAGATCTATTTCATATAAGCAATGGAAGAAAAGTTAGGAATAATTCAGGTGTGTATGAGTGAACATACTTTGGGTATCGATATCGACAAAAGTGCCTTTGACTCATATCTAAGGTCTAAGCTACACTATACATCAAAATCCACTAACTATTTAAAAACTATTTAAAATTATTTGAAAGGAAAATTATGAATATGCCTACGAAAATTTGTTATTTATAGTTTCTTATAAACGTGGTCATAATAATTATTGTAAAGAAAATGAAATTATTTATTGAAAAAAAAATAATAATTTTTGATGGTCCGATCTTATAGAATTACCATCAAATTCCCCCATTCCTCGGCATACAGTAGTAATTTAGTGAACTTGACATTAAATAATAATTTTCAATGTTACTTAAAATATCCTAATTCCTAAATCAAGCTTGTAATTATTATTAAAAAATTTAAAAAAATGTCCTCACTGCACTAATATTCTTTTTATTTAGTTTGATAAAAGTTATATTAAACACCTACAGTATTGCGATATTTAAAATAAACTGTGTATTTTTCAGGTCGCGGTTACACGAGAGGTATTTGCAACGTCAAGAAAAGTTGCGCGATTATAGAATGGAATCCTAAACTTACTGGATTCTTACTGGCCCATGAGATAGGACATAGGTGACTATTTTCCATAATTAATTTATATTTAATTTAATTAACTCGTTCTGTTCTATGGTTTTACTTTAAGTTTCAACTTTATGTGGGTGTAAATAGAATTTCGATTAATATGAAAATAGCTTCTGCCCGCGTATAATGTGGGATGGGATATAAGGATATACCTAGATGTTCAATCCCAGGATGTACTCTATATTTTTGTAAAATTTGATCCAAATCTGTTCAACAGTTAAAGTGTATTTTAGCTTCTTATTACTTTAACGAAAACGCTTTAAAGAAGTTTTTAGTCAAGTTTTAAATTTTCCTTTATGTTTTTTTTTTCTTTCGCCTTCTTCTTTATTTACAAATGGATACTTTATTAATGTATGTGATATATTATTATTATTATGTTTAATTATTGTATTATTAAACTGTTGTTTCTTAAATAAAATAAAATAAAGAAGTAATTAGAATCAACCAAATTCTCTTGTAGTACTTACGGTCAGATAAACAAAAAACATTTTGCGATTTTACATAATAAGTATTTTTTCGTAGATATTGTAAAGAAAATAATCATATATTTTTAGTAGGCCAGCCTATTAAAATTAATACAATTTAATCCATTAATTCATTCGAGTATGTACATACAACATACCAATGTATGACGACGACGTACGACATGATACCAATATTTTATTCTGATTTCTAATGTAATCTATAAGATATCGTATTAGATAGATACGGAGTTAATTTTTATAAAACTTCGCATTTAGCATAAAAATTGTATATAAATTTTTTTATGAATATACGTGTATATTATAAAATATATTCAGGAGTTTTGAGAGATAAAGTAGTAAGAAGTAATGATTGCTGCAAAGCAAAGCATTCAAACCGTGAATTAAAAATAAATCCACTAAAAATCCGAAATGATCGTCTTAATTTTAGATATAATTTGACAGGTAGCATTCAGGAATGAGATATTTTCCGGCACTAATAAGGATGTTTTATGCTGACTCTGATAACTAGCTATCATCGTAACAAATTTCATCAAAATGTGTCTATTGGTTTTCTCGTGACGCTACACAAACAGACAGTCAAAGAGTCGAAAATTTAATAAACTTTTATTTTGAGATAGAAAAATTCAGCTCTGACTATAAACAAGTTATTATGTGAAAAAAAGTTTGTAGTTGGACAAAATTAACACACTTAGCATTTTTCTTATATTTCATACCGCGGCTTCGCACGCGTTCGAAAGACCGGAAACCAAATTCTTTCGAGTCGGTATGATACCTCGTAGAACTTACGCCCGCTCTCATGTTTGTGTAACATTTTTCATTGATGCTCCGCTCCTATCGGACATAGCATGATATAATATAGCTTTTAGCCTTCCTCGATAAACGGATAAACAAACAAACTCTTCAGCTTCATAATATTATAAATATTATAATATTTCTTTTTATACATTTCAGCCTAGGCATGAGACACGACGGACTTCCACACAATCAATGTAAAAGTCAACAAAATATAATGACCGTTAGCTATAATATTGATGATCTTCCTAAGACTTGGTCTGTTTGTAGCTGGTATTCTCTGAAGCAATTTTTAAAGTAAGATATATAGATAGTAGCCTCATATACACATACAGTCATATAAATGTTAACTATAATAAAATGTTACACAAAATATTATGTACTAACGCACTCACTTGGATAACCGAGTGATGCGGGTTCAAATCCGGGTCTCGCACCTCTGATATTTTCAAGTGCGATTCATTTCTATCATGATTACCACTTGTCTTACGGTGAAGGAAAACATCGTGAGGAAACCTGCATGTTTGAGAAAACCTAGCAAGTTTTCGAAAGACATGTGAAGTCCGTCAACACGCACTAGGCCAGCGCAGTGGACTATGACATGATCCCCATCGTACGGGAGGCTCGTGCCCAGCAGTGGGACGTTAAAAAGGGCCGATGATGATGATATATTAGTTTGAAATCTTGCCTCTTATGAGCGAATATCGAAGGCTTTACGTTATCTCTCTATGCCACGAAAAGAAACATTGACAACTTCCCAACCCCGGGCTATTAGTGACAACATTTTTATTAAGTAAAACTACTCTTGGTCCGACCCGTGACTCGAACCTAAGACCTTAAAATCAGTAGCCCAACACGCTTGCCACAACTGATCACTAATAAAAATTGGCTTAATAATATTTTGTCACTCGCAATCATTAATTTTTTGACATAATATCATATAGTTCAAATTGTCCGACTTGCCGGGTAAGAGATGATGTGTTCCATGTAATGATGGAATGTGCCCAGAATGAGCTAGGAGCTATTCTGTTAGAGCTAAGAAGTTGTTTAAGTTACTTAAATGTAAGTGTAATAAGGTTATTTTTAAGAAACTTTGTATGTTTTCCTAACAGAGCGACATAGTCGTTTTAACGACAAAGCTCTTAAATAAAGAGTAAAAAAATTACAAAAAAGTATTAAGTAAAAAAACATAATATTATAATAATTTTTATATTTTTGTTACAGAACGAGTAAAGCATGGTGTGTTAAGCCCGAAAATATAAATAGAACTTCTTTGAAACATCTTCATTAGTTATAAGAAATTTGTGATATATTAGGACACTAGAAATATCTAGTCAAAAATGACCTAAGATTAAAATCTAAGATCAATTCTAATCCAGGTTATGCTTCGTCTTGCCTATGCCTGGGTTTTTATCTCTACGTCACAGCATTATTTATATTCCAAAAGCCTTCTGTTGAGAAGTGTAAATTTCCATTAAACCCTTTTCAAATGATTACAAATATGACTTCTTGACTTTACTTCAATGCTTAATAAAAGAATTTTTAATAAGACAAAACAAATCAAAGTATATGGTATGTACAAATGTCCCTACATATTTATTTATTTATTTAAAGTCTATAACGAATAATAAAAGGTAAAATAAGAAACAAAATTATTTACACACAACCCAGTTATATATACATAATCTAAGAAACTAATATTTAATATCTTTATTGTATTTTTGGTTAAATTATAGAAATTCACGGTATTTTTTGTACTTACATAAAATATACCCACTTATATGTACTAAGTGTCTTATGATTTCTCTTAAACCTACAACCTAGCATCTCTCCTTACTTAACATATTATGATGTTCTTTTGACCGATATCTGCCACGGAAAGTGAAAACTTTACTGAGACCTAAAAAGAACAAGACAAAAGACTAAAAAGAAAGACTCAATAATTTAGCCTTACCCGGGACTTGAACCCTGGATCTTCGGTTTTGCAGTCGTACATATTAGCCGTACTAAACCACAGAAAAAGGAAAGCATAGTAAAGTAAAGAATTGGCTAAATTATTATTAACTCTACTCTGCAGCACTTTGTTAGATAAAATAACTAAGAAAAATCTATACTAACATTATAAAACTGAAGAGTTAGTTTGTTTGTTTGCTTGTTTGAATGCGCTAATCTCAGGAACTACTGGTCCGAATTGAAAAAAATTTTTTGTAGTGGATAGTTTACTGTTTATCGAGGAAGGCTATAGGCTATATTACATAACGATACGACCAATAGGAGCGGATCATCAATGAAAAATTTTGCAAAACTGGGACAAAAATATTTCTTTTGATTTTCAGCCTTTAGAACGCGAGTGGAGCCACGGGAAAGGTTCGTTTATTATAAGTTGCTTACTACCTGATAGCCCGGCAATCGTTGTCCTTACATATAAAAAGTGGGACTCCCCTTCGAACTTTGGGAGTGAGGGTAAGAGGGTAAAAAATACTTTTCGATTTATCCTCGTATCTACCAAATATACAAAAAACCATGAAAATCGATTGAGCCAGAGGAGTGCGACCACAAACACGACATTTTTATTTATAAGATTAGTATGTACAGGGATAATTACACTGTGTCTGTTCCTAACTCAGACGATGTTCCTAAATATGGGCTCAGAAATATTAAGTTATTTGGATTCTATGACTTTCTGTGATGGAAAATTGGTGGGATGTAAAATAGTATTATTTAACTAATTAAATACTAATGTGTGACTAAATTGTCTAAAGTTGTCACTACTTTCTTTTACATTAGATCTAAAAACTTTATGCAGTAGAAGAACTGCGTTGTGAGACTTGCATTTTTGACTTGTGATTTTTTTCATGCGATATCATGCAATATCACTAACCGAAACCAAAAAAAATATATATAGATATAATATTATAAGCCCATTAAAAGATTTCTCTTAATATTGGTAAAAATGAAACAGCAGTTTTAAGTAGTTTAGATATGTTAAATGCATAATATTATTTATCCTACTAATATTATAAACGCGAAAGTTTGTAAGTATGGATGGATGGTTGGATGTTTGTTACTCTTTCACGTAAAAACTAGTAACTACTACTGAATAGATTTTAATGAATCTTTACAATAATATAGCTTATACACCAGAATAACACATAGGCTACAATTTATAAAGATATACTAGCGGAACCCGCGGCTTCGCTTGCGCTAAATCTAGGGACGAAGCCGAACACAAGCGAAGCGAAGGTGAGCCGCTAGTTTGCAACTATTTTTAAAATTAAACTTATAAATTTACAAGGCATTATTTTATTTAAGCGCATTGCTATAATTTTATTAAAGGCGTTATTGATTATTATACGTCATGGTCTTCATCACCACTGTCGAGTGTTGACTTCTTTTATAAAGAACTTAAGCCAACTAAGGAATACTGTCGCTGAAGGAGTGTGATCGAGCTATACATAATATCATATCTAGCCAAAATATCAGCATGTAGATTGTAGAGATTACAGTTAAAGGCATTCATTACAAATAGGTAGAGTTACCGAGTGTCGTAGAATAATATTTAGTTATACTTTAAAGAAATCTCATAAATTCTTACTTTTATTTAAGAATTTCGTAGGCTTCTTGCTATATGACCTATATATTTCCACATTTATTCTTTAATTCGGTCACAATCTTAACTATCAGCTAGATAAAAGACAGCTAACAAAATCGTAAAGAAGGGTAGGAAAGAGAACCATATAATTTTAACCGACATACCAATTTCTCAAAAAATATTGAGTAAATAAATGAGGTATAGCTATAACTAATATATTTTACTAATTTTTAATTATTCTTTAAGTGATATGAATTAAAGGTCTGGTTTAAATAATCGTAAATGCACTTTTTAATTACCATTTTTATAGAAAGTACTCTCACTATGTTCTCAAAATACAAAACGTATTTATATGAAAATAAAACACTTTCCCCGTTACATCCGTAAATAATGACCAACAATGTCCGATAGCAAATTCAGGTCACATACAACTGTTACTGTATATCTATACAACTATTATAAAGTGAAAAAATGTATTTTTGTGAGTTTGTTTGTAATGAGTAAACTAAAACTAGCTTAACCGATTTCGATGAAACTTGCTATCAAGATAGTTTAGGACCTAGAGAACTTTAACAGGTATTTTTTTAATTAGCCATTATTTTGTATCAAATATGTTTTTTTTTAAATTTCGATATAATATTTTTGATTTTCTGTTTTTACCAAATAAAAAGTCATCAAGCCCTATCAAAGCGAAGCTTGCTGGTCACTAGGGGAACTTATTTCAATAATAGAGTTACCTAATTAGAGCACTTTTCCATATTGTCATAGATTTGGAAATTTTTAGAACATTTTATATTATAATTTATGTATATTTGTATGCAGATGGTATAACACAAATCCTTTTACTTAACAAAAGTTTTCATTTAAGTCCTTTGAATTGCTAAGTAGATAATCATTTGCATGGGACACTTTGATTTACTGACCAGTTTAACTTGACCCCTATAACATAAGTTCCATAGTTCTTGAGTGCATACATTACTTTTAAGTTGTATAGTCTTAGGTTATAATCTATACTAATATTATAAAACTGAAGAGTTTTTTTTTTGTTTGGTTGAACGAGCTTATCTCAAGAACGATGGGTCCGAATACAAAAATTCATTTTTGTGTTGGATAGTCCGTTTATCGAGGACTGCTATAGGCTATATTAAATCACGCTACGACCAATAGGAGCGGAGCATCAATGAAAAATGTTGCAAAAACGGGAGTAATTTGGTTTCCAGCTTTAAAAACGTGCGCGAAGCCGCGGGAAAGGCTAGTAATTAATAATTCACCTAACTTATATACTCCGTTCCGTTTATGTTATGTATGTACTGTGAAACCATTTTGTGTGTTAGCTTTGTCCAGTAGACTTGCATGCCATATTTATAAGAAGAACCCTATGATACTTTCTTAGGTTTACACGAATATTTGACATTATAAGAAGAATATGTTTAAGTTTAGTGCTTGAGTTATGCTTTCAGTAGGGAGCATAAGTGAAAACAATTTCGACTCACAGAAAAAAGAAGTAAAACTATGGTGGGTTTGTATTCTATGTGTAATGATATTAAATTTTAAAATGGTTATCATAATATTTTAACAAACAAAGCCGCAAGTAAAGCATAGCGTTCAACGAAAATCTTATTAGTATTCTCTTGAAAGTCCGTCTGGTCATACAGTACTAACGTAAGTAAAAGTGAAGAAACCGTGCAATTTATTACGATTACATTCTGGAAACTAACATGAAAGTGGTACAGATGAGTTGCCTACTCAATGATAAGTCGAAATCGTTGGTGCTATTACTACGTCATTTCAGTGAAATATTAATTCTTATAATATGTATGCATATATCTTTATTCTTTGGACATTTTAACAACCGCGCCATCTAGTTCCGTAGTAAGCTACGAAGCTTGTATTACGGATACCAGATAGTTGATATACTACACATATAAATTTTAAATACATACATACTATAAATATTAACACCTATGACTAGAGAACAAACATTCGTGCTCAACAAATGAATGCCCCTAGCAGGACTCGAACCCGCGACCGCTGGCGCAGAAAGTAGGGTCACTACCAACTGAGCATTACTTTGACTCGATCACGTGGATCCATCAAATATCTATACATCTGGCGACACAAAAAGATGATTGCTGTAAAGCATTCGAAACGTCGGGAACCAAAAATCATAATAAATCCGCGACAAAATCCGCAAAGATAGTTTCATTTATAACAGACACTTCAATTTTATTTATAATATGTATAGATGTATTTATATGAAATATATATTATATATATCCAATATATAATATTAGGTACATAAAGGTTGCGGCCCAGTGCCCCACAGACAAATAAACAAAGGAACAGTTAGAGTTTACGCACATTCATTGTCATTTTGACTAATTCCGCTATTATGAGACAAAGAGTAAACGGTAACTGTTCACGCTTCGAAGGTATAAGTGCTAAAGACGTTTATAATTTCTCACTAATCATATGTATGTATTTCACTGGTATTATGATAATGTGGACTTAATATGTATTTTCTTAAATAAAGCTTTATTTATACTGACCCTATTGCATTTCATATTCATTATATAAAATGTATATGCTATAATCTTTACACATAATAAAATTCTGAACACTTGTACTTTAAATATTTGTTGGAAAATCTTTTTGAAATTATTCTGTATGTTTCCCTTAAAAATTCAAATAAACAAATAAATAATAATTATTATTATATTTATATATACATGGGCTGAATCTATAGTTTTGAGAATCATTGTCTGTCTGTCTATCAGTCACCGTATTACGAGAAAACTATTGGACAGCTTTTGATGTAATTCGGTCATTCTATGTTATCCGAGTTAACATAAAGTTATTTTTACTGCGGGAAAATATGTTATTTCTGGGAAATCTATACTAACTATTAAAATGTTTCTAACGAACAAACTAGTTATCTATCTATCTAGGTACCTATATAAAACAAATTTGCGTTATTTAAGTTATGCGTAAGCTGGTAAAAAACGCAACGGTAGCGCAGTGGTAACGCGCTCGCTTGGATAACCGAGATAAGCGGATTCAATGTATCGTACTTCTGATATTTTCATGTGTGAATTATTTTCAACAATATAACCACTTGCTTATGCTGAAGGCAAACATGAGATAACCTGCATATCAGAGGGAACCTTACAAGTTTTCGAAAGACATGTGAAGTCCGCCAACCCGCAATTAGCCAGCATAATGTAATAAATTAGACGACACGACGCGATGGCTCAGTTTGTAGTGACCCTACTTGTTGCGCCAGCGGTCGCGGGTTCGAGTCCCGCTGGATCACGTGCATACATTTGTTGAGCACGAATGTTTGTACTCCAGTCATGGGTGTTTATATTTATATTATGTATTTATTTAAACTTATATATGTAGTATATCAACTATCTGGTATCCGTAACTCAAGCTTCTTTGTAGCTTACCACGGAACTATATGGCGCTGTGTGTAATAATGTCCCAACATATTATAATGGACTATGGCTGATCCTCCTTGTACTAAAAGGAAGCTTGTACCTAGCAGTGGGATGGTAAAAAGGGCTGAATACATAATATTTATAATGTATATGTGTTTATAGTACGACAGTTTATTAACGTACGATTTCGAAATTTAATCTCCTTCATAGAATAAACTACCATCGTTCCTTTCTCTTCGGTCCGCTCAAATACACACAATACGTACAACACATAGAGATATAAATATTGGGAGAAAGGCCTTATTAACAATGGCTTAGCCGTGACATATCGAAACGATCTGCCATACATTAGAACAGATCTAGTCGTAGAGATGCACCTAGTTTAAATTTTTGTCTTTTTTTATTTTTTCAGTTTAGTGATCTCATGTTTGACTACGATTGTGATTTTATATATATAGTAGGTATGTTTAAAAATAAAAAAATATAGCTCCAATAAATATGGTATAAATATTTTAAAATTTCTTGTAATACTAAAAGAATTTTATCAAAATGATTAAACTGGTTTAGAAATTTTAGTCGAACCAATATTTACATTAAATTATCCTTATTCTTATTTATTTTATTATTGAACCCTTTTTGAAATAAAGATAAAATTTAATAAAATTTAAGAGTATAATAATAAAATTTAAGAGTAAGATAAACATTAAATTAAGGTATAAGAGAAGCTTCGTCACTAGAAGTGAACTTCATAACCTTTATAAGAAATCATAGGGTTAAAGGGTAGAGTAGGTTCTGGAGAAAAATACACATTGTTATAACCCCATTAATTATTTTGGCTTCTATATATCATTTTATATATCTTTTACTATTGTTTACTATAGCATAAGTTTAGAAAAACTACTGTAATTAAAAAAAAATAGTTCTAAGGCAAAAAACTGTAATAAATTATTATAATATTTTTCAATAATAATAATAATTTAATAGTCAAGAATTACTCTAGTGATTTTGTAGCTAACACTGTCTATCAATGGAGGCGGAACTCTTGATGCAGAAACATTTTCACTGTTTCTCTCTTGTTTTTAGTAAATGAAGGTTAATGTGTGCAAATGTGGAAACTGGGGCGGGAACATTAGTGTTACTTTGAATTAATCCTCATTATTCGAAAGTGTATTTTATTATTAACATTAAAAATGAAAATAATTAATATCAATTATTTTAATAACTACAAGAACTAAACTTTTCAATATGTAGGCTGCATATTATTATTATATATATGCATATTGTTTATAAATTTTTTGTCTAATCCTAGATACATTATTTTTACGTATCAATTCAAATCAATTTTTTAACTTACTTACTCTTTTAAGTACAATAAGTATTGAAAAAAAGATAAATTATTAACAATACTTACCAATATTTTAATTCTACATAATTATATAATTATTTTTATATAAAAATATGATATTGAAGTAATAAAATTTATATAGACTTTGTGCATTCTAATTAAAATTTAAATTGCACGATTTATCGATACATTCCCAGCCCTACCTTCTAACTGCGATCTAAATCGTTTGCACAAAACCACAGTCGCGAGCCGCAAAACACCGTGAACTGCCGCCGGCACAAATGAAATTAAAAAAACATTTATTTCTATCACTTATAAATAAATAAAAATATAAAAACTTTTGACAATGGCTCTATAAAACATTACCATTGTCAATAAAAATAAAAAAATAAAACTGTCAATTTGCGCGGGAAACACAAAGCATGTGAAGTTTTAAAGTGGTTTATTATTGTTTATTATTTTTGTTACTTTTTTCTTCGTAAAATGTGAATGTGTTATATTTTTAATTCAATTATTGTTATAAGTCGTAATGGATTGGACAAATTTAGTTTTAGTCGTAGCTCTATCATTCACCATCGAAGTGTATAGCGACCAGCTGTTCGGAAATGATGTAAGTAAACGATTTGTATATAAACATAAAGTTGCTATCAGAAGTTATACATAGTAGTATATAGTGCTATACATAATTATTAAGCAGACAAATTTAATACATATTAGGTATGTAAATTCTAATATTTATAACAAGACTTTTGTGTTTTCTAAGTTTTGTTGTTTATATTCATTACAAATCTTATTGGAATAATAAAAAATGCTATATATTAAAATTAACAACTTAGTCTTCTGCCATTATTGTATTTTTGAATTTATTTTGTAATTTTTTTGGCAACACTGTCTGTAACAAATGTACCTATATAGTTTTTGAGAAGTCTAAAACCTTAGGCTCTACCTTGACCATGATTGCTAAAAAGTATCCGAAACTTCGAGAACCTAAAATTAAAATAAATCCGCGAAAAAATCCAAACAGACAATTTTATTTAAAAGTCTTATATTCTCGTAAATCTAATAACCTTTTTATTATTTATTATTTTTTTAAAAATATACCTTATAAAAATTAACGTTTTATTAAACTGAAGTAATATAAATCGAACACGGAGTTAAAACATTTAAACTTTTCTTACATACGTAAATATATAATAATATATTTTTATTGCTATTATTTTTACAATATATATTTTTGATCGAATTCAGAAAGGAAGGTACTCGTACTTACTCAATGTTTTCTATATTTTGATATTATTGCAAATTGTAAAAATATATATATGTATATTTGTAAATTATATAATAGAATTTTTATATATTGCGTATATATATATACATTAATGAATATTATAATTATATTGTTTGTTGATTTCACCTTTGTCAAATAAAAGTGGCTCTTAACAACCTAACCAACCTATTTTAAAACAGGTTAAACTTGAAGTTAATCCTTATACATTTTATTTTTTTTTCTAAATAAATGTTTGTTTACAAATTTTAAGGATATTTGTAGTAGAGGTCAATGCGAAGATTGAACTCTATATTATTCAAGTCAGGAAATATATTGAGGTGATATCACGAAATAATTCACGATATAAAGGTGGTAGTCCAGTGATAATCAACTCGCTTTGGAAACCAAATGAAGCTGGTTCAAACCCCTTGCATCTCTGATATTTTCATGTGTGGTGTTTTATGATGATTACTTCTTGTCTTACAGTTAAGGGAAATATCGCGAGGAAACTTCATATGGTGGACTAAGCCATAAAGTTAAGGTCCCTACTCAACAGTGGGATGTTATAGTAATAGTTCTGTCTTACCATACAAAATAAATAATTTTTATATTATTTTCATAAACATTCTTAAAAGTATTCGAAAAAATGTATAATAAAGGTCGATAACACGAAATTCTTTAAAAATTCACAAACAAAAAAAATCACATTGTAAAGTTTACACACGATAGATTATTATTATATTCTTTATTGCACAAAAAGTTACAAAGAAAAACATACATTGAGAGTGACGTGGACAAGGGTGGACTTATCTCTGCAAGAGATCTCTTCCAGTCAACCCATGTGCGTAGGAGATAATGTTAAGTAGCGGGAAAGAAAGAGAAGGTGCAGGGAGGAATTGTAAAGAATATAAGTACATCAGCTTAAAAAAACAAAAAAAAAGAATATATAGGTATGTTTAAAATATACAATACACGTACATACTAAAATAATACAATACATAAATTACACATTAATTTACGTACATACACACATACATAAATATAAATATATAAATAAAAAATATACATACAAATAAATACATAACCATATATATATATATATATATATATATATATATATATATATATATAATATTATGATGCAAACCGAAAAGTGTATTGTTCAATTTCTAGTAATTGTGAAAATCACAATAAAAGTCATCCTCGCTCAATTTATTAAGACCGCAAAAAATATATCGCTATACCGTTTTGTTGCTTAAATCTTCTCATATATATGCGCCGCATCCTGCATACTTAATAACAATTTGTATACTGTGCGTGAGAAAATTAGCAATTTACATGTCATTGACACACGGTTTATCCGAAAGCTTTCCATGTATTCTAATAACGTAGCATTAATTTTAAATTAAACCTTTTTACTCACTGACTGACTGAAAAACTAAAAAAGTTTAAAAGTATTGACTGAACTGAACGATATGGGCCTAGGCCATGGTTGTCATTTACACGGCAAGTGCCGTGTTATACGGTATTTGGGGGCCATAGTCTAGTGCAAAACGAAATTTAATATAATCTATAACACCGTTCAATTAATTGACTTTACTTGTTTAGTCGATTAATGATTTCATATCACTGGTATAGGAAGTCAACCTAATTTTAAACCAACCAAACAAATGTTAGATTACATGAAAAGTAGCTCAAAATACGATTTAAAGAAAGAAAAAGTAGAAGAAATAAGTATTAGTGGTATCAGACTGTGTGACTGACGGCCAATGTCACTGGCAACTGCGCAAGTGACTTATTAACTAGCGACTCACCCTCATTCCGCTCGGTTTCCTCCGTACGTACATTTTAACGGTCATTGCACATTTCTCACAGATCCTAGTATCCTATTGATAACCCCGATAACCAGCTATTACCAATTTTCATAAATCAATCCATAGGTTGCATGACCTCTTGTCTTGCAGTTACAGACAGAAGGATAGTAAAAAAATCATAAAACTATATATTAAAGGCCTCTGTATCGATAATAATGACTAATTCAATATAATGTTTCAAAAAAATGTATAGATTCAACTTACGAATGTGTTTACCTAATTATAATCGTACAGTGTTACTGTACTACTTATTATAATTATTAAACAACACAATATTTTACTTGAAGAAAATTATATAAACATACAAACACAATTTTTTTATTCTTATACCAGTCCAATTATTTTAAATTTAAAGGAAGTTTAGTCACTCAACTAGTTTAGTTGTAATGATAGTTGATATAACAGCATAAAGTACGTATAATTCCCTAGTAACACCGGTTTTAGAAAAAAAATGTGTAGGCTGCTACTAGGTCCATCATAGCCGAGTTCAAGGTGCTAAAGCAATTTGAACAATGAAAGGAATTACTTCTTAGGTCATATTCAACTTCTATTCATTATGTCAGACCTTGAACTGTATATAAATAGTCGTGACACAATCTATTAAGTGACCCACATATATGCAATGTAATTAAACAAACTTGTTTTATGAGAGGCTTTTATTTTGATGTATTTTGTTCTTTTTAAACATTATCCCAACACATTTGTAATATAAGTAAGTAGAGGAGTATTGTAGCAGTAGAAGGAGCATGCAATTGCTATTTAATAATTGTAATGCAGGCGATAAAACGCATGTTCAGGCGAGATCTCTCTCAAAATACATAAATTAATGTCACGCTGGGGGCATACATTTGTTAAACTCGGATGTTTGTACTCCAGTCATGGGTGTTTGTATTTATAATATGTATGTATTTAAAAAAGTTATGTATGTAGAATATCAACTATCTGGTTTCCGTAACACAAGCCTCGTAGCTTATGTCTTATGTAATAATGTCCCAACTTACCCTTGCGTTACTTAGTTTCATCATTAGGTTTAATGGTTAGTATGGAGAATTTTACTTCCCTTAGTTGGGGAAATATTCCCCATACAAACTTTTCTTCCCGATTTTCACTATCTTGAGATAGTAAAAGGAATGAAGGGATAATTTCCGAGTTAAAACCTACCTGTCTTTCCAGAATATCAATTATTTTCGTTTCGGATTTTAAGTGTGAAAAGGTAAAAAAGAAACATTATAATATTATTTTATTAGGTGTAGATTATTACTATAAGATTTACTTTAAAATACCTCTACGAGTATATAACATAAATAATGTTCTTATAATATACGTACGTAAATGTTTGGCGAATTATATATTGTACAATGTACGATAATGTAATAACCATTGCATTATTCATAATAATACTCAAACTATATACCTAGATACATTATGTTTATTATAATGAAGATACAACAATATAAGATTGTTTGTCCCTTCACGTCGTTTTATAAAGCCCTTTGTATACCTATGATAATTCCTATAGTAACTAATCGAAATAAGATTTGATACAAATTGCCTGTAAGGAAGAATTATTAAAAAACGTGGGATAACATAAAATTTTTGACTGGAAAACGTGATTTTCCAGTCAAAAATTTTATAATTGTTTTAGGATATGAAGGGTTTATGCGTGCATTAGCTCTCTTAGTAACTTCACTCATCCTCGCATCGCTCGAGTTCGTCTCTAGTTACGTTTTCATTCTTTTGAGTAAAATCCTAATTTACTTTTGCAAATAAAAGTAGCCTTAAATAATCCTAATAACATTAGCTTGTCAAATTTCAAGATTACAGGAAACAATTAGACAGACAGAAAGAAAAAATGTTAAAAATAGCGTTTATAACTACTTTAAATAGTTAGGTAAGATTTAAGTGAAAAGCTGTTACCTACGTTGATGTTAGAAACAGACACTTCAATTTTATTTATCGGATAGTTTTAAAACTTACAATCATTAAAATCATGTGAAAATTATTCGTAAATTCTCATCTTAATTACTTTAGAACACTAAACACAATATACCTCAAAACTACTTTAGCACTTAAGTAAAAATCTCAGTCGTCAAATTAATTAAATCTTTCATTACACTATAAAAGCAGATTACAATCGAAATTCAGGTTAACTTTTCGAAAGATATTTTCGACACGCGAAACGCAATGGGAAGTCTATTCATGTACCTTGCAACGTTTTGTGAAATATGGAATTAAATAAATTCATAGATAAGAAAATACTAATTGGCATGTGCTTGGGTATTATACGTTTTAACGATTTCAGGCCACTTTCAACGTTCTCATGTTATTTATTGTAACTACTGCTGCATAAATAGAATCTTCTTAACAGCTTTTTGTAATAATATTTATATGTGAAGATTATAATATGTAAGGTCACCTTATCGTTGTTATGGGGGGAGAGATCGCTAGAAGAACCCATTGTCTATGTGGTCTGCTTCAGCAGGCCAGTCTTTGCGGCGTCATGGTTAGCTACTTAAGCGATCCTGCGCGATCCTAAGCTTTATTAAGACGAGAGTGAGTTTCCCTAAGATTTCTATCTTACCTTTCGAGAAAAAATGGATAGATAGACCAGATAAAGATAGGCAAGTATATGATATTAAGCTTTTCTGCCCAGTAAATCTCCCACATCCAAATCAATGTGTATGTATGCGTAAATATGTATAATTTGCTTTAAACATTAGTGCCATGTTACAATAACTATACAGATGAAATACATATTGTGCCAAAGAGTTTACTTCTAATACGTGTTTCTTGGCCTTTAAATAATAGATAGAATAAATTGCATGATAACATTGGAGGTCAATGAAAAGAATAACAAAACTTTCTTAATCGTATTTATTTTTTATTAAAAAAAGTTATTAGATCAGTATTTAAAAATAAAAAATATACATTAAAACTATACGTTATATTCATTTATTTTCTTTACATTATATATACGCACTTTCTTACAAAAAAATAAAGTAATAATGATCGTTTTAGTTAAAAAATTAAATAAAAAACGTATTAAAAATATTATGTAGTCTGCTTCTTCTTCTCTCGAGCTTCGCCATAAGCTTTATTTATTCGAGCTTATACACGTTAATCATGAGGGAATGGCAGACTAACTGCAGGTCGTGAAATTTTGTCGTAACCATTAAACACGATTCTTTTTAGTTTCGTATGAGAATAGTACAAGGTTCAAATTAATATCACAGAACAGTTAGGAAAGTTAAATAATTAAATATTTAGTTCCATGGTGGGATGTGATGTTTGTATTATGAATCTGAAATCTGTAATTGATACACTTTACATATTATATAAAATTTTAAATACCTCTTTGTAAATATAAGCACCCACAACTGGGGTACAAACATTTGTGTTCATCACACAAATGAATGCCCCCAGCTAGAATCGAACTCGCTAACAAATTATGCCAAATTGAATATAATTATGGTGAATAATCAAAATGCAAACATTTAACAACAAACATTATTTAAATTATGTTTCACCTTTCAATAAATATTATTCGTTTACTCAACATTTTGCAATAGAAAGTTTATTCCATCAATGAAAAGTTTGGAAATTACAGAAGATAATATTATGTTAGATATAGTTTTCCCAGTGTTTCATTTTCCCAAATTGGTACAGCGACCAATAATGGGTTAAAAGCCATTGCTTTTATATTTATGTTTATCACTAATAGTATAAAACAAAATCGCTTCCCGCTGTCTGTCCGTCCCTATCGTTAAAACTACGCAACGGATTTTTATGCGGCTTCTTTTAATAGATAGAGTGATTTAAGGGGAATATTTATATGTATAACTAGCGGAAGCCGCGGCTTTGCTCGCGCTTAATCTAGAGACGACCATGAGCAAAGCGGGGGCGAGTCGCTAGTAGGTAAACCTATATTGTAAATATATTTACAACATTGAAGAATGTGAAAGACGTCGTCCCTGCGCCAGCTTGAGATACAATCACGATGTAAGCTTTAATCGAGCTTTATTTCCTAACGTATTATTAGTTCTCGCCTTCATGTATAGTCGATATCTATACGAGTACTTTGAATATTATAATGTAATGTATCCTGTCTATGAATCAACTAAAAAATTAAGTATCTGATAATTTTCGTAAATATATCCTGTATTAGTATCATGGTCATATAAAATGTGGCTCTACATGTTCGAGTTAGCTAATCACTACATAGTATAAAACAAAGTCGCTTTCTCTGTCCCTATATCCCTATGTATGATTAAATCTTTAAAACTACGCAACGGATTTTGATGCGGTTTTTTTAATAGATAGAGTCATTTAAGAGGAAGGTTTATATGCATAACTAGCGGATCCCGCGGCTTTGCCTGTGCTAAATCTAGGGAAGAGCCCGAGCGAAGCGAGGGCGAGTCGCTAGTCTTTATATATATATATTTATATATTAAAATCTTCTCTGCGTGTGTATGCAATTGAACTCCTAAACGGCTGAACCGATTTGGATGAAATGTTTCGTGTGTGTTCGAATGGATCCGAGAATGGCTTAGATTTACAATTCGGTCCAATACAAAATGTATTTTTTATTAATTAGTTATTTATACATTTAGACAATAAACGACATATTCAATTATAAATAAGTCGTTGCTAGGCAACGTAGTTCTGCGCATGCGTACAGGACAACGTATGTCGGGTTGGCTTATGTGAAAATATAGAGAATATAGAGAATATAATAAGGAAGAATGTATCGATGTTTAAAAAACATTAGTTTGAATGTTTCGATGCCTATATAAAATTACTTGCCTAGTTTGGCCCGCAGCAAGAACGTCCGTAAATAAGCCTCTCAGTGAATGTATAGTAAATACTATTATATTATTTTCTATTCTTTCACTTAAAATCATAGTCCACCACGCTACAAGCCAAGTAGGAGTTGGCAGACATTTCACGTCTTTCGAAAACTTGCTTTGTTCTAGGCATGCAGATTTTCACACGGCCTTTTCTTCACCTTTAAGCAAATGATGTTCTAATATATTTATACATTATCCTATACAAATGAACTCAATGGTTTTGTTTAAAGTACAATTCAAGATATCGGAACTAATATTATGAGGTTTATTAGCTATCTGCAAGTGCCATCAAAATCGCTCCAGCCATTTTAAAGATTAGCCGGAACAAAAAGACAGACAGATAGAAAACATTTTAAAAATTGTTTTCTTGATGTTAGTACCGTTTATACTTTCATAATATGCATTTAGTGAAAAGCTGGTAATTTTAAATTAAAAACAGACACTTTAATTTTTTTTATAATACGTAGAGATATAATATTTTTTTCATGTTATTTCAACAACATTTATTACACCAGTACTCTTATGATTCTCATTTTTTGCATCAAACCTTGACATTAACATTTGACCTAATTCTGTATTATAAGGAAAATAAATCCATATTTGATAAAAACAAGTTTTTATCGACAATATTAGAATAAAAATATGATTCATCTTTTTATTGCTTATATTATTTAATAATTAAAGGTTAGCAATTATAAATTAATGTTATAGTAAATGAATTTTATATGACTTGTTTTATACAAATTACACATACATATATATCTACAGCGCTGAATACTAGTTAGGTATTTTCTCATTAAATCTACACACCTATACATCTATATCTATACATATAAATAAAATGGAAGTGTCAGTTTTTAATTTCAAATTAATAGCTTTCACAAAATGCATAATATGAAAGTATATACGGTACCAGCTACAAAAAAAATAATTTAAGATTTTTGTCTGTCTGTGTCTGTTTGTTCCGGCTAATCTCAAAACGGCTGGACCGATTTTGACGGGACTTTCAATCGCAGATAGCTAATATTATAAGGAGTAACTTAGGCTACTTTTACTTTAGAATTTTTTTAACTTCGTTTCGCCCGCGCTAAATCTAGGGCGAAGCGAGGGTGAGTCGCTAGTAGGCTATAAAATTCAATATCAGCTTAAATATTTGAAATATTCAGTTAACCGCGTTTAAACAAAAACATAATCTTTATATATATCTATTCCGCTGTAAATGTGTTTTTAATTCTTCTCTTCCTAAGCGCTTTGTTCGAATTTTATCGCCATTTTGTTTAATTATAGAGTCCCTTAATTTTCTTACAAAACGAAACCCTTAATTTTCTTACAAAATAAAGTCTATAACCTCTATTTACCGGGTCACAATTTGAAATATGCACAATGATATAATACAAAGTATAAATAAAATAAAACAATTGATGTATATATGTATACGGTGAAGGAAAACATCGTGAGGAAACCTGCATGTCTGAGAAAACCTAGCAAGTTTTTGAAAGGCATGTGAAGTCCGCCAACTCGCACTAGGCCAGCGCGGTGGACTATGGCCTGATCCTCGTACTGAGGGAGGACCGTGCCCAGCAGTGGGACGTTAAAAAAAAGGGCTGATTATGATGATGATGATATCCACAATGATATAATACAAAGTATAAATAAAATAAAACAATCTATGTATATATGTATACGGTGAAGGAAAACATCGTGAGGAAACCTGCATGTCTGAGAAAACCTAGCAAGTTTTTGAAAGGCATGTGAAGTCCGCCAACTCGCACTAGGCCAGCGCGGTGGACTATGGCCTGATCCTCGTACTGAGGGAGGACCGTGCCCAGCAGTGGGACGTTAAAAAAAAGGGCTGATTATGATGATGATGATATATGTACATTGTACTTATAATAAAATTCTAAGTCGAATCTTTACGTTAAAAATATTCTGAAAAATCTTATTGAAACAGTAGGTGTCTGATTATTATCTATACAGAGGCCATATCTATAGTTTTTAGCACTTTAGGCTATGTATGTTTGTCTGTGACACCATCACTTGAAAACCAGGGGACATATTTTGATGAAATTTAGCATGAAGATTAATAGCAATAGAAATATGATTAAAATAGCACACAGATTACGCTCCGGACACATGCCATTAAATAACTTTCTATTTCTTATGAAAAAATCACTGTCACCAAATTGTGAGGTTTGTGGAGTAGTTGAAGACACGTATCATTTATTAATGGAATGTGTCCGGTACGACCGACAAAGGAAAAATCTAATTAAAATTAAGTATAAATACGTTAGATATAGGATATTTTAACACCATTTTGTCCTTTCCTACTTCTGAGGAAGCTAAAATGGTATATAACTTTGTTAGAATAAGATTTAAGTAATTATTTAGGTTAAGGTATGATAGGGCTGGCATATTGTTTAAATAAAAGCCTTGAAAATAAATAGAAAAAAAAAGATATCATTGTCAACATATAGGATATTTTTACTTAGGAAAAAATAACATCTTTATCTATAAAAAGTTATAGATCCATTTTACTACAATCTTAAACGACATTTCTTACGTTAAAATAAGACTGGATTATTCAAATAATATAATTTAAACATAATCACCAAAACCGTTCACAAAAGTTCAAAACGATTTACCCGCGCAGCAATGCGAAGCTCACGTTTGTCATTCTCCATGTATTACCCGAAATTATGATTTACTGTGATTACACAAAATAATTTAAATTACGTATTTTTAAAGTCACATCAGATGGCATGTCAAAATTTATACTTTCTAGTTAAAATGAAGGTACTTGCACAATATTCACTCACAATAATTCATACTACAGTCAGAGCTGTTATGCGTACATATGATTGCTTTGGTGGTGTAGTGGCTAGCATGCACGGTCATACATCGAGAGGTCCTGGGTTCGAGTCCCAGGTCGGGTAAAGTTTAATTATTGAGTCTTTCTGTTTAGTAAGCCTCAGTAATAGCCCGAAGTTGGGAAGTTGGCGGTGAGTCACCCCCGTGCCTCGGAGAGCACGTAAAGCCGTCGGTCTTGCGCCTTAGCTCTCACTGGTCGTGTCGAGTAGTCATCCCACCGGAGTATGAGAGTGACAGGAATAGAGAATGCACTTGTATCTGCGCGTACACTTGTGCACTATAATATCTACTGCTCAGTTGGCCAGTCTCAATGAGATTGACCGCCATGGCCGGAATCGGTCGGAGAACATTATTATTATTAGGTATTACTCATATACAACATACGTATATATCTATTTTATGTGTTTGTGTATATATGTGTATATTTAGCCTTTTTTAACATCCCACTGCTGGGCACTTGTGGGAGAGTTCAATAGGAGCGGGAGCATGTCATAGTCCACTACGCAGCTGAATTATGGGTTTATGGTACATAATTTAATTTACTTTGTTATTTGTGTAAAATTGTGTTTATTATTTTTTTTAAAATTACTGAGTACGACAAATCGATATATTAACATTTATTTAAGCTATTTATTTTTAAATCTTGATCAGAACCCATAAGTAACAAGTAAAATAGAAATAAAACAAAATTATGCATTAAAAATATTGACCAAATGAATTAAACTTATATTTACATAAGTAATCTAACCTCAAACATTTTTTATATAATCTGGTCTATCCGAAGTTTGTCTGTACGTACATAAAAATATATCCAACAATATAACACAAAACGGTAATTACTATGACGTGTAAACTTTGCATGTTATACTTTACTTATTCCTAATAAACCCACATAATTTCTTCACTTGTCGTGTGCAAGCGTGGAGCGATATAAATAATTCGCCGACATAATAACCAGAGCGTTAAGACAATGTCATGAACAAAAATGTCTTAAAAATGTAAATTATGATTAATATCCTAGTATTAGAATGTGCTTTAAACTAACAACAGCCTGCGGGTTCGTCCGCATTTATATTTAGTCCCTTATCAGTTAAGGCCCTGACTTTTAAGAGAGTGAACAACCGCTCAGTATCTCACTATACAGTTTACATCTACTCAGTTGCTTGTATTTACTCCTTAAAATTATTATTACTCCCTAAGGATTTCAAACATACAGGTTTTCAAGTTGTTTTTCTTCACCATAAGTGGTAAGTATATTGAATATCATAGACGCGACTACCTAAAAAAGACTAATTTGATTTTGAAAATGAAAATTCTAACTTTCTTAAGTAAGTTGGTATGTTCGGTAATAATATTCGAAAGTTCGAAACATCCATTATAAATCCTTCTTCTTCAGTCAAGCTCTGTTAAAATTTATATCAAAATAATAAAATTTCTCATTCATATGTATTTAGAAAGTATGTTTTATCAGATTATAAGCTTTAAAGCCGTTTTTGTAAAACGTTCCAGTAAAATTCACAAAGACTCACAAAAAGGTTTAAATTGTATAAAACGATATTTTCAAAAACATATAATGTATATCCTATGCCACTGTATGCAGGTTCGATTTCTAATAGATGAACTTTCAAAATACTTTGCTTTCGGAAGTCATTATAAAGTGCCACTTGATTAGTAGCAAGCAAATGGTTCCCATACAAACATATTCGCTCAGTTAAACCCCCAGTTACAGCTAGTTACATAATTATACTTAAATACTGTTCACAATCGTAATGTCATCGTTTACCGCACTGCGACGAATTAAAGTAACTGCGAATTCTTTAAGAAATCTTGCTAAATGATTTTTAACTTTAAAATGAAGTACACTAAGGTAATAAACTACTTGCCTTAGTGTTGTTATTATGTACGTTACCGTGATGAATTTGAAAGAGTTCTTAGACTGTAAATGAAGTGGTTTATTTAAAATTCACAGTGTTATTTCATCGCTGATATAATTTTTATATAATATTTTACTACAAATATTTACTCAAAATAAGAGTAGAACCTATAACCTGAGTGGATATTCTGTTAGTAGCTTTAGCAGCTTAGCTTTAGTAGCTTTACGCGACTAAAATAATTCTAATTACTTATAACAGCTAAAACTAATTAAATAATATTTCCAAATTCAACACTAAACCTTATTAAAATTGATAAAAAATATTTATAAGTAAAATTTAAAACTATTTATGGTACATTAGTATCATTATTGTATTTTTGGAAATATTTCGTAAGTTTGTAGGTCAGCACTGTTTGTAATAAGTTTAAAATAACATTTGAGGCGTCTAAAACTTTATAACTTGAACCAAAAATCAAAAATTAAAACTATAATTTAAAATTCCCTGAGTGAATAATAATCATTGTTATCGCAGACAGTCTTCTGACAAGAGAATAGTGCACGATATCATTATTAGGACGTATGAGTCGGTAAAATTAGAAATTGCACTTTCCACGATACGCAACGATTGTTCCGAGATGAGATTGCAAGATTATTTACATTTGCTTCCTCCCTCATTATTTATAGAAAGTTTAATTTTATATCGATACTTCTTAAAAGGTGTTAAAATATTAAAGGATAATTATTGATATTCAAACATTTATCTATGGATCTGTTAGCCATAGCCATAATATTATTTTTTCACAAAATTTATACTCAATGTCTTCATTTTATGTTCTAGAAAATATTAATAAAATTTCCTATAATACAATTTGCATATTCAAAATTAACAGCTTAGACGTTGACGATTTTCCAAGACTTTTATTTTTATTTAGGTACCTATTTTTTTTAAATAGGGGTGCTAAGTAAATAAATTAAGAGAACACAATAGAAGTGTGTGATTAGCATTATGGCAAGCAGTACATAGATTGCCATAAAAGATCTGAGAAATGACTTAAATAGTATATAAATTAAAACTAAAGCCAAGACCAGACTATTTGTTCAATATCCACTTGTTTTTATCATCTCTAAGAATGAGGCCTGTTGTCCCTACCTTTTCCTGTTCGACGAGTTTGTGCTATCATATGGACACACAGGGTAAAAAAGTTGCTTAACACATATTTCTTCTACTTATATGATGAATTATAATAAACTACCGACTTATACTTGGCTTGCATTAGTAAGTCAAAAGGATCTTTTCAAAATCTGTGTTATGTACTTTTTAAATCAGTCTTGCTATTTCAGCGGGAAGATAGTATGCGTAGAAATAATACATAAACATACGCACGTGCAAACTTTCTTACTTATATTAGTTATATTATGTAATACAAATTATATTATATAAAGTTATAAGATAAGATATCGTTTTCATTGTTAGAATATCTGGTTTATCGTTTTACTTCACCTAGTTAAGGTGAAAGTTAGTGGTGATAGGCTGAAAACTGAAACTTCCCTCTTAACTCAAAAAAACACAAAGTATTTTTTCCTAAACTTTGACTACACATATCTTTCGAGAATTTACTTGGTTCTCTCAGATATGCAAAGGAAACCTCCTCACGATGTTTTCCTTCACCTTAAAACAAGACGTGACAATCATGTAAAAATTATTCGCACACGAAAATTTGTTGCCCGGATTTGAACCCGATTTCCTCAGTTTCCGATTCTAGTGTATTACCACCGCCTTCTTAAAAACCATTAATTAAAATCTAATCAATTGTTTATTTTTATATTTATAGGCACAGTATATTATATAACTTCTTCGTCTTTTGAACGAATAATAATAGCCATGAGTAAAAAGTGTTACGAATATTTATCTTATCGTAGTAAAAAGATCGGAAGCCATTGCAAAAAGCCACCTAATAATTATGTAATCACTAAGTAAGGCACGTGAACAGGTTTCCTCATACAGCCAGCGACGGTCAATGACATCGAAGTGCAGATGCATCTATGTAAAGCTGTAGTCATACTAAAGACACTATTTTTACAGTAAATTAAAAAAAAATAAAGTAAAGGTTAAATGTTAGTCTCCTCAGACTGTTTAAGGAAGATTCGAAGTTAAACAATCTAAACAAATTACCGTACTCTCTATATATAAAAACATTTGTAAACAACTAAATTGTACTAATAATAATTAATTAATTAGAAATCGAAGGACGAACTAGTTTTATATTAATAAAAAAAACTGAGATAGATTTATAAATAATTGTGATTTCATAATAATAAATATAGTTTTAACAGCAAATTAATAATGGCAGATATAGTTTTTGTAGTTCAGTAGGCCCATCTGGACAAAATCTTTATATATATAATTCTTCTGTGAGTGTGTATGTCACTGAACTCCTCCTAAACGGCTGGACCGATTTTGATGAAATGTTTTGTGTGTGTTCGAGTGTATTCACGAATGGTTTAGATTCACAATTCGGTCCACTAGATAATGTATTTTTATATTATTTAGTTATTTATACATTTGCACAATAAATGACATATTCAATTATAAATAAGTCGTTGCTAGGCAACGCTGTTTTGCGAATGCGTACTAAAACATTTCACCGGGAGCAAAAGTTTATAAAAAATTTCTGTACAATGACGTGTGGACAACGTCTGTAGGGTCCGCTAGTAATATATAAACCGAGGGAAAAACAGATAACTGTAACTGTATAAAAATATTTTCAATAGATAAAAAATCATTCTTAAGATAACTGACTAACTAAAATTTCATAACACGAAATATTCTTTCAAATTACTAAATTGAAGCATGCAAGTGTGTTTCTAGCTTAATAGTCTTCGTGATAGGAATGTCACGTTTCCATGCTCTTCCGATCTTACACTATGTTATGCTATATGTACAATTCACCGCACGTTCCGCTAAATTACTTCAATACTGTATTTTTCACTTAAAAATTAAATCATTTCTAGCTTGTTTATTTTAAAAAGAACCTATTAGGTTCTTTAAAACTACGCAACGGACGTTCAACGACGTTCTTGTACATTTTTTACAATTCTTACGTTCATATTGTAATCTAGCGACACAACCTCGCTTAATTCGGGTTCGGTTTAATTTTTGGAATAAGAGAAGGCTAAGTAACTAGTTATAATCATCAGTAATAACATCCTCGACTTGCCAGTGAAAAAGTTCCGTTAAAAACTATCCAACCCTTTCAGAGGTTAGTTAAACGGAACGGTACAGCATAGGTAAACAGTCTAAACACACAAGGCAAGCATATTGACAACTTTATTTGAATATTGTAAATAATTAGTTACTTTAGACAGAGTTTGTACAAGGAGAAATAATTAAAATAAATTAATAAACAATTTCCAATCAATTTACATAACACGACAAGTAACAAATTTTAAATTCGATCATTCACGCCCATGCCCACTGTACGTAACCAGTAACAATAGTTTTGCGAAATTTGTTTCGATACACATTGAAACATATTCGTTTCACTAGCTAAATTAAAACGTCTATTTAAACTAACTTTCGACTACTTGATTTAGATTTGACTTTTAATTACTGAAACTTAATACGCGAACTATTAACGATTATAAATCACAATATAATGCAAAAGTAATAATTATGTCGATTGTCAATTCGTTGAAGCAGTTTTTATTTTCATCTTTATCTACATAAAACTTATTAAATAAAATATACGTCTAGATCAGCGTTCGGAACCGTACGATAACTATCGTACACATACGATAATTTTGCATGTGTAAAACATGTCTGTATACCACGTGTAAAACATTTGGGTTTCAGTGTTCTGTTGATTTGACAGCGGTGGTTTAAAAAAGATAAACTATAGAGTACTTGCATGCATATCAATATTACAATTTATATGATTTATTTATCTATAATAGACATTATCCTAAAAAATACGATAATTTCGATCCATGTACGATAATTTTACGCCCCATGGTACGATAGTTAGTCCACTTCAAGTTGCTAACGCTGGTCTAGATTGAAAAACTAAGATGTGTCGCACTTTCTTGAAACACTGAATGCGGGCTTATCCTAAGAATAAAAAAGAACGCTCTCTACTATAAGTCTCGACTTTCACCGCGAGGATGCATACATCATTACGATAATTTTCTTCGCCCAAGGAAAATGATAATCATGCTGTGAGAATAATAATAAAACTCTTATTTTGATTTATTTACTTTTTTTGTTGGGACATGCATGTACTTCTATGGATAAAGTTGGAGGCTTATGAATACCAGATAGTTTAGTATAGTTAATCTACCATGACTGGCGTACAAACATTCATATTCATTACTCAAAGAATCCCCCCAGCAGGACTTGAACCCGCGACCTGCGGCTCAACTAGTGCGGCAACAAACTAAGCCCAATGTGTGGTGATTAAGAAATTAACTTTTAGTTAACTATATAAAATGATTATTATCATAGCTCTGATTTAATTTTATTTAATTGGTCATATTATGCAACAAGGTAGTTATAAAAAATCCTTTTTATAGTCTAGAATACCTTCTAACAAAGCTTAGTGACTTCAGTTATTACATCTAACCAGTTTGAAATGTTACCGGTAAATTCGTGACTTAGCTATTCAAAGATATACAATGGGATTATCATTGAAATGAAGATATGTGTTTGTGTTATGCAATCGACGAGAGGGAGCTATTTATTAATTATTTGGCTTTCACAATTGAAAATATTTTTAACTTATTAGAATCTTTATGAGATAAATCTTTGAAAAATTGTTATTCAAAATTTATGCAATTCATAATTGGTGAAAATGACCTCTCGTATACATAGATAGACGAACATTCAATTTTTTTGAAGTCG
Source organism: Boloria selene (assembly GCA_905231865.2). Classification (NCBI taxonomy): domain Eukaryota; kingdom Metazoa; phylum Arthropoda; class Insecta; order Lepidoptera; family Nymphalidae; genus Boloria; species Boloria selene. The sequence goes on from HG993149.1 coordinate 2,162,587, forward strand.
ATCTTATTAAAATATTAGTGAACTTTTAATATAAGATAATATGTTTACTAACTATTATCAAACTATGAATTATAATTTATAGACCTAAATATAAAAAAGTTGTTTGTATTTCCTTAGACATACAAGTTTTTTCCTAAAGTTTTGCTTCATTGAATTTATTAGTAGTAAAAATACAAACAAACCGATAAAATCTTTTTTTACATTAGTTAACATATTCAAAGGATATAATCATATAATATGTGATCAGTGTTATCAAAATGTATTTATATAGATGGATATAATAGAGCCTACTAATTCGTAATATTTTGACATTATATTATGTAGTATAGAATGACATCCTTTTCTTAAATTTGCTTCTTATTACATACCACTAATAACTTAACTAAGTTTGTAATTATTTATGCAATAGAAGTTCACTTTTGCAAAAAGTTACAAATTTTAACAGTTAGTATTGATTTATCAAAAACTAAAAATTGTTCCATACTAGCAACTCGCCCTCGCTTCACTCGGGCTCTTCCCTAGATTTAGCACAGGCAAAGCCGCGGAATCCGCTAGTTATGCATATAAACCTTCCTCTTGAATCACTCTATATATTAAAAAAACCGCATCAAAATCCGTTGCGTAGTTTTAAAGATTAAAGCATACATAGGGATATAGGGACAGAGAAACCGACTTTGTTTTATACTACATATGTAGTGATGTTGTTAATAGCGTTCACTGACATAAAGACAGACAGACAGAATAAGAATGACTATTTCAATAAGATTTATTTATTACCTATTATATTTATTACCTACAGATCAGTTAGAATTTTATTATAATACGTGGTAGTGCCATGCTTGTTGCCTTCGTGTAGCAACAAAATGGGCCGGCACGCCCCGTATAGTTCATTAGTACCACTCTCTCACAGAAGACCGGCGTGAAGTGGCAGCTATGCTGTCGCGTTTCGTCCGGTGAGTGAGAGTCCGGGAGGCCCACTCTCCTTCCCCCCTCCCTCTTCCCTTCATCCTCCGCCTTCGTTTCCCCTCCCTCCCACTTCCCTCCCTCCTCCATCCCTCCCTTTCCTGAAAGGCCGGCAACGCATCTGCAAGCCTGACTTGCAGATGTCCATGGGCGGAGGTGATCACTTCCCATCAGGTGAGCCTCCTGCCCGTTTGCCCCTTTTTACCATAAAAAAAAACGTATAATTTGTTTTAACATCATAATAAAAAAAAACAATTTGAATCAAAAGCCACGTTCACTGAAAGGCAGTGTGGTAGAATTTCGTCATACAAATTCTAATTCTATTTAGCCACCCAAAACTAATTGAAGACTTGCGATATTGCATATGCATATGCAAGCCGGCCAAGGTTTATATCTTTAATCACTGATAACAATCATATATGAAAATATCTGTTTTGTAATATGACGGACATTACTCAAGAAGGTAACTAGGAAATACGTAATGCGTTTTAATTACCAAATTTAGTTTAAAAAAGCAATTAAAAGCTATTATAGTAAATATTTATGTATGTTTTAGAAGGTTAGTATTGCATATTATTTAACTTAAATAATATTTACTAGGTATTTGAGGATAGGTAATTGTATTTTTTGAATTAGCTACAACTGATAATTTGGGGTATTTACAGATTGATTTTCTATTTACGCAACGTATTGGAAAACAAATCTTTTCTAATAAAATGTATGTATATACATTTTTAAATAAAAAAATTGAGAAACTGATACAAAGAAGAGAAATTTGTTTTTTTAATGTATCATGTATGAACAACATGTTTAATAATGCAAAACTATAAAAAGCTTCAATAATATACTACTATTTAAATCATCTAGATTTCATAAAGTCGCCTTTAACGCTTTTCCTCACTGTTTAAAATCCTCTAGTAATAATTTCGCACGAATTTCGATATAGAGTTTGCACGTTTGTTAATTCAGACCATAATTTGTCTCAATTCCTTGCACTCAATTAGCTGCCTCATGAAAGATGTATGAAACATGTATGTATTTTTTATTTTGTATAGTAATAACTAAGCTTACAGGTTACAACTACTTAAAACTTTAAACATAGGTTATAAAAGCTATTCGTAAAAAACTGGATTATTCGACGAAATCAGTTACAAATATATTTTTAAAAGCTTTCGTAAAAAAAACTGGGTTATTCAACACTGTCACAAATACATTTTAAATTCATATAATTATATATTGGTCCTTTTAGTTATAATTTTATGGATCATAGTTAGGCAAGTACCTTAACTTGACTGTGCACCTGCTCAATTTGTAGGTCCCTACCTATTCATAAGCGAATCTAGTGTTTTCGATAATTAAGTAGAGCGCTTGCTCTTTTAAGGTATTTATATTGTTACGTACTACAGGTTCGGGATCGGAAATTAAAAGCGTTCTCGCACTAAAGATTAATTTATTTACACTTTGTACACGCGCAGTTTGTACACAGCACTAGTTAAATTGAGTCTCTGAGCTCTACAATTCACCACTTTTAACAATTCACTATACTCTTCTTCACTTTTCCACTATTTCGTATCTCTTCGCAATCTTCACTTAACTTCGAACGACAACTGAACTCTCGACACACTGCCGGCCTTTTTATATGCGTAAATTTAGAATATTCTAGTATCGAAAATTCAAAATGTTTCTAGTAACTTCGAAATTGTTCCTGAAAATGCGTTATCTCTTTCTGTCACATTAAAATTTGTAATAAACTGTTCTTGTTATCTAATTGTCAAAAGTTAGAAATTGACATTCGCTGTTGTAAGGCATGGTACAAGCGTGCTATTATGACGAGTTCGCACTATATTCCGCGACATTACCCCCTCCTAAGACATGCTCGTCTCGAGCATCGTTGTTGCCGTGATACTTGGCTAATCGGTCCACATGCACGATTTTAGCCGGGCTTCTAGATGTACGTTGAATTCGGAAAGTGACGTCGTTAATTTTCGTTATAACCTTGTAAGGCCCCTCCCAACTGGGTTGTAGCTTTGGCGATTTACCCTTTCGTCTCACCGGGTTATGCAGCCATACCAATGAGCCTTCCTCGAAGTTCGTTCCTGTCGCCTTTCGGTCATAACGAGTTTTCATGCGTTCACTTGCTTGTAGTCCTGCATCTCGTATCTGCTCATGAACACTAATCATCTTCGCTCGTAGTTCACTGGCATATTCTGTTATGCAACTGGGAGTATCCGGCGGGCAACCACTTAACAGATCCGCTGGTAGTCGCAATTCTCTTCCGAAATTTGCAAAAGCAGGTGTTATGGTAATGCTTTCGTGTACAGCAGTCCGGTAAGATAGCAGGAACAATGATAAATACTCGTCCCAATCCTTTTGATGTTTATCCACAACCTTAGCTAGATGGCGTTCCAAAGTCTGGTTAAACCTTTCAACCATTCCATCTGACTGTGGATGATGTGGTGTGGTTCGAGTCTTGTGCACCCCCATGATTTTACATACTTCCTGAAATATATGTGATTCAAAGTTTCTTCCTTGATCACTGTGCATTTCTAACGGAACGCCGAATCTGCAAAATACATCTTTTACCAAAGTATTTGCGATAGTTACTGCTTCTTGATTTGGGATGGCGAATGCCTCAGGCCATTTTGTAAAATAGTCCATCACAACTAAAATATATCGGTTCCCGGAATTAGTAATCGGAAATGGTCCTGTTACGTCTAATGCGATTCTCTCCCAAGGTGCCCCAACGTTGTATAATTTCATTACTCCTCGGCTTCTGGTCTGCGGGCCTTTGACAGAGGCACATTGCACGCATTTCCGACACCAGTCCTCAACATCATCTCGACAATGCAGCCAGTAAAATCGCTCCTTGATCTTGATTAACGTTCTTCTTACCCCTAAGTGTCCACCAGAAGAACCATCATGGTAGACTCGAAGTATCTCGGATACTTTTATTTTAGGAACCACTAGTTGGAGATGGCTATCATTTCTACGTGTCTTCTCCCATTTCCGGCACAATACTCCATTGTGTAACAGCAAACTGTCCCATTGTGCCCACAAACTTTTCGTAGCGGTACTGTACTGTGCTATGTCAGTCCACTTAGGTTTTGGCCTACCACTACTTAGCCATTCCATGATAGGTCGTATATCTCGGTCTTCTTCTTGAGCTCTCCTCATGGCTTCATCACTCCAACGTTCATCTAACGAGTCTGTTCTAATAACTTTAATTGATTCCAATTCCTTTGCCTCTTGTCTTTGACAGTGCTTGCAGTCGTCTTCACAGGGTCTTCTAGATAGAGCATCGGCGTTGCTGTGATTTTTACCCCCTCGATGTTCTATATCAAACTGGAATTCTTGAAGTTGTTCAATCCATCGTGCTACCTGCCCTTCGGGATCCTTGAATTCTAATAACCATTTCAGGGCAGCGTGATCGGTTCTTACCAAAAATTTGCGTCCTAGCAAGTATTTCTTAAAATGTTGTAAGGTTTTTACTACAGCAAGTAGCTCTCTTCGAGTAACGCAATAATTCTTTTCCGGTTTAGAGAGTGACTTACTGAAATATGCGATTACCACCTCCTGCTCACCCTTCCGCTGGGACAATACACCTCCAATACCGATATTACTGGCATCAGTGTCGACAATAAACTCTCCCTTTGTGTCTGGATACCCGAGGATCGGTGTTTGGCAAAGATGTTTCTTTAATTCTTGGAAGGCCAATTCGCAATTATGGTCCCATACGAAAGGTCTCTTCTCCTCGGTTAGCTTATGGAGTGGTTTGGCGATGTCAGAAAACCCTTTCACAAACCGTCGATAGTAAGAGCACAATCCTAGAAATGCTCTCACTTGCGTCTTGTCCTTAGGGGTCGGCCAATCTTTTACAGCGGTGATTTTCTCAGGATCCGTTTCTACTCCGTTTTCTGAAACTACGTGTCCAAGGTAATTCACTTGTTTTCTGAAGAATAAGCACTTCTTCGGACTTAACTTTAAATTAGCTTCCCTTAGTTTATCGAATACTGCTTCGAGTTTCCTAAGATGGTCATTGAAATCACGCCCCACAATAATTATGTCATCTAGGTAAACAAGGCAGGCTTCTCCTAGTAATCCGGCGAGTATGCGTTCCATCAACCTCTCAAATGTAGCTGGTGCATTACATAACCCAAACGGCATAACCTTAAACTGCCATAACCCTTTTCCAGTTGAAAACGCAGTTTTCTCCTTATCCACGGGGTCCATGTCCACTTGCCAATAGCCACTCTTCAAATCGAGAGTTGAAAACCATTTCATACCACTTAGAGTGTCTAAGGTGTCGTCGATTCGAGGCAGGGGATAACTATCCTTTTTGGTCACATCATTGAGTCTGCGGTAATCGATGCAAAACCTTGTAGAACCATCCTTCTTCCTAACTAGTACTACCGGAGAACACCAAGGGCTAGTGGAGTGTTCGATGATGTTGTTCTCTCTCATGTTTTGAATCATGTCGTCCACTTCCTTTTCCCTGGCCCATGGAATTCGTCTAGGTCGCTGTCGGATAGGCGCAACATCACCTGTATTGATTTTGTGCTTCACTAAGCCGGTTCTTCCTATATCGTTCTCATGTTTGGAAAACAAATCTGAATATCGGTACAGTAAATTTTCAGCTTCTGTCTTCTGAGAACTTGTGAGATTTTCTTTACAGTCTTCGATAAGTTTCGTCGCTTGCTCTCTATCCTTGTTCGGTACCTTCACGTTCGGTTGACATCTGTTTAACCAGGCTATCTCTTCGCAAGTTCCCACAACTTCGCCTCTCTGAATGGTTTGAGTAAAGTTACTAGGGTTTAGCACTGGAATCATGGATGTGGAAGCTTTACCTACAATAACTCTTGCCGGGATCCACGAGCTCTCATCTTCAAACTTCTCTATGATAGCGCACGACCATGGACTACCTGACGTGTTGTGAGGTAAAGCGACAGGTACTAGAGTCTGTGATCTTGGTGGAAGAGCGGTGTCTTTTAAGCAACAAACTTTCCCCTGAACTCCACCACTTATCGGTACTTCCTTATTTCTGCACTTTAAAACTCCATATTTCATGTCGATCGTACACTGATAATTTTGAAGAAAGTCCAATCCAATGATGCAATCATCCACGATATCTGCAACTATTGCGTTATGCCAATAGACGTTGTCCCCAATTTTTATAGCAATTTTTCTTTCCCCCCAAACAGGTATGCGCTGACCAGTGGCTGTCATAAGGGTGATGTGCCTTCTATCTTGCAAATTATTGTCCGCAATGTGTTTCAGCTTTCGGTTATTAATGACAGTTCGCGAAGCTCCGGTATCCAGTGTCAGTTTACATGTCACTCCATTAATAGCGCCATGTATAACCAAAGTGTTTCCATCTATTGCCTGTTTTATTTCTATGGGTGAGGTTGTAGATCCCCCGGCCAGCGCCCACCTCCTAGCTCTGGCTGAGATCAATTCTCCTCTTACTTGATCGCAGGTTGGTACACCAACATCTGAGTATAGTCGACCATTCTTCCTTTTAGGGCAGTCACTTCGAAGATGGCCCCGCTCACCACACTCATAGCACCTTGGGTTGAAAAGACGTCTCCGGGTGGTTAATCCTCCCGTGGTAGCTTCCTGCACCCTCCAAGGTCTAGAGTCATGACGCACAGCTTCAATCTCTAGAGCATGAGCGACAGCTTCTCTGAGACTTGTATGGTGTTTTAGGCGTACAGCGGCACGTACCTCCGAGTCGCGAATCCCGTCCACAAAAGCCTGCAGAAGAATGGTTTCTATGGTAGCTGGCGAGGATTGATATGCCTTCCGTACGAGCCTCTCAATCTCTACGGACCACTGCTGCAGGGTTTCATTGGCTCGTTGTGTACGGTCTTTAATTTGAGCCCTGTACACGTGCTCTAGATGACTATCACCATACCGCGACTCTAAAGCGTTAAGTAGCTCACTGTATGTGGTCTTCCTGCCAGGAACGCTAGAACAAAGCGCCTCCAATACATTTAGAGCCTCCTCTCTAAGAGCGACGGTAAGGGCAGATCGGGCTTCATCATCTGTCCATCCACTTGTCTCCTTGATCGTTTCAAACTGGATCTTGAATGCGGCCCAAGAAGATTTGCCGTCGAAGTGAGGGACTTTGAAAATCTTTGCTGATGATGAGCTAATGTCGGCACCACGCGGTAATTTCTGAGTTTCCAAGTAATCCATCCTCTTCTCCATTTTAGAGAGTTTTGAGTCGTGCTCGTCTAAAGCTTCACCGTGTGTGACGAGTGTCGTCTTTAGTTCCTCAACTTCTCTTTCAACGACTTCCACCCTTTCCGTATTCTGTTGAAGAGCGGCTATGACATCCTTGTAAATGCCCTCTTGGAGTGCGCGCAGCTGTTCCTCCTGGTGGCGTGCACGTTCTTCCTCGCGGCGAGCCTGCTCTTCCTCGCGGCGAGCCTGCTCTTCTTGGAGTGTGCGCAGCTGTTCTTCCTGGCGGCGAGCCTGCTCTTCTTGGAGTGCGCGCAGCTGTTCGTCTTGGCGTCGAGCCTGCTCCTCTTGGAGTGCGCGCAGCTGTTCCTCTTGGCGTTGGGCTTGCTTTTCTTCGAGTGCGCGCAACTGTTCTTGCATCATGAACGCCATTTGTTGCAGAAGGGCGTTCATGTCTGGCGTTGTGCTCTGTTGAGCCGCGGACTCTCCACTCGATGTACTTGGGCTAGAGTCTTCCCTTTGCTGTTCTGCCATTGCGCGTGTAGTGACTCCTTGCTTCTCGTGCCTCGGTACTAACGGCATTTCCGATCCCACTTCTGACACCAATTGTTACGTACTACAGGTTCGGGATCGGAAATTAAAAGCGTTCTCGCACTAAAGATTAATTTATTTACACTTTGTACACGCGCAGTTTGTACACAGCACTAGTTAAATTGAGTCTCTGAGCTCTACAATTCACCACTTTTAACAATTCACTATACTCTTCTTCACTTTTCCACTATTTCGTATCTCTTCGCAATCTTCACTTAACTTCGAACGACAACTGAACTCTCGACACACTGCCGGCCTTTTTATATGCGTAAATTTAGAATATTCTAGTATCGAAAATTCAAAATGTTTCTAGTAACTTCGAAATTGTTCCTGAAAATGCGTTATCTCTTTCTGTCACATTAAAATTTGTAATAAACTGTTCTTGTTATCTAATTGTCAAAAGTTAGAAATTGACATTCGCTGTTGTAAGGCATGGTACAAGCGTGCTATTATGACGAGTTCGCACTATATTCCGCGACAATATACAAACCTACTTACAAAGTTGTTAAATATTTGAGCTAGTTTTAGTTTAGTAGATTTGTTCAGATATTTTTATAGAGATTTTTCTATTGATAATATATCTAATATACGGAGGATGGATGGGGTCGTTCATCAATCCAGCCAGGTGTAATGCCAAGAAGCACTTAGAGTACTTCCGTTGGTGGCTTGTAGGCTTATTATCGATTGGCTTCTGTTAGGGTTAATGGGTTTTACTGGTTTTTCATGGACATAGCCCCTTATATTCAAAGTATGTAATATATAAATGCAAATCCCATTGCAAAACTGACTGAGACTGGTCTATGTTTTAAATTATATAATATTAACACATAAAAAAATATTTATTGATGTTCTTAAACAACAACTTTTTATAAAGTAATTTTTCCTGTTAACTTTTGGCCATTGCCATTTTACCGTAGAATATTTCATAGAAAATATCAAAGCATAAAGTGTCTGTGTAATAGACCATAAGCTCTTATTATATATACAACTTATAACTAAATTTTCGGTTATTAACGATTATTATTCACGCGAAACGATCTAGTTAGTCTAGTTAAGTTATTCGAAGTTATTTCGTAAATGCACTTAGATTGTCTCAACAGTTCAACTGTTTGACCTAAATATTTAGAATGATTTGTGAAAATTATCAAGTTATTTTGAATACCTTTTGGTGTTATAATGTAGATAGAGCAAAATGTTCTTTGTATACTCAAAGTGTGGCCCTTGAGTATCCCTCTTAGTAACTTATTACAAAATGAACTGTAACTGAATGTACTAGTGTTATATTTTGATGAGTATTTATAAGTTCTTTTTTATTTATTTAATTAATCACGAATATTTTAATAATTTAGTTCGCTTTTATAATAAAGTTTTTTTTTAAATAATTCAAAAGCTCTATTTTTATGTTATTGTTGTTGCTGTACGAGTATCTATGATAATAAATGTAAGTAAACCGGCTCGGGTTTCATCATATTTTTTACTGGCACACGATTTTCTTAAGGCATATATTTAATATTAGCACGCGGCTTCGCACGCGATCTAAAAACCGGAAACCAAATTCTTTCTTAGTTGCACGGTATGGTACCTCTCAGAACTAACGCCTGCCCCTCCGTTTTTGTAACATTTTTCATTGATGCTTCGCTTCTTTTGGTGACCGTGATGTGATAATATAGCCTATAGCCTTCCTCGATAAACGAACTATCCAACACAAAAAGAATTTTTCAATTCCGACTAGTAGTAAACAAACAAAGAAACTGTTCAGCTTTATAATATTAGTATAGATGAGCAAATATTATTGTATTTGGATACTTTTTTGCTCTAAAATTGTAACAAGCGTGTACATCGATCAGTGTTCCGTGACACTATAACCTTCACCTGTCACGGCCAATACTATAAGCATACTTAGATAATATAATACATAAGTATTAGCGGATGTTTGTACTCCAGTCATGGGTGTTTATATTTATAATATGTAGTTATTTAAACTTATATATGTAGTATATCAACTATCTGGTATCCGTAACACAAGCTTCCTTCGTAGCTTACCACGGAACTAGATGGCGCTGTGTGTAATAATGTCCCAACATATTTATATTTATATATTTATTTAAGTATTACATCGCCATTAAATTCTCAATGTTGAATATTTCTTCGACTTTTCTATTAATATATATCTGCTTAACTAGTTATGTAATTTTACTCGATAAATTCGCATAATATAGTTAATCGCTGCTCATAGTTATTTTATAAGTAAGTCTTTCCCGCGGCTTTGCTCGCGTTGTAAAGGCTAGACTAGTAGTATCTGAGGTAAACGCGTTAAAACAAACAAAGAAATCGTCAGCTTGATAATATTAGTATTGATTAGAGCCTTATGGTTCACTTAGATCACATCTCTAGGCTTGTTTTAAATTTTTAAGCGAAACCTTCATTTTATTTCCGAAATTGAAGGAATTATAACATCAGCTATCTGGCAGTAAATGTCATGTCTAAATCAGTCCAGCCATTTTGAAGATTAGCTGGAGCAAACCGACAGTACGACAGAAAGATGATTTTTATATATAATTAGCCTTTCCTGCGGCTTCACTCGCGTTCTAAAGGCTGAAAATTAAAAGAATTATTTCTCTCCCGTTTTTGCAACATTTTTCATTGAACTCCGCTCCTATTGGTCGTAGTGTGATGTTATATAGCCTTGCTCGGTAAATGGACTATCCAACACAAAAAGAATTTTAATTTGGACCAGTAGTAACAAAAAACCAACGTACAATAAAACAAACAAAGAAACAAACAAACAAAGAAACTCTTCACCTTTATAATATTAGTATAGATAAATATCGTATATAAATAAACAGACACTTTAATTTCATTTATCTGTATAGATATTATGTTCCACATGAGTCATCCTAAATTAATTTTAAATAATAATTGTAATGATAACCTTTAAATAATTTCGACACAGTGTAAGTTTTTGTTTATATTTTAAGTCAATTTTATATGCAAATTTATTTTAGATAGACTATATATAAAGCGTTTTTGTTGTTGTTATTTTCATCTAGTGATTTCTTATTTATCAAGCAACATTGGTCAATGTTTACAAGTTATAATAATAAATATAATTAAATAAAATTATTAATTAATAAAAATTAAATTACTAATTAAAATTAATTATTAATAATTCATACTAAAACTAAATAATTAATAAACTTATATATTATAATACTTGTAACTTTTCACAGTCAACTTTTACCACTTTGTTAATTGTTTGTTTCTGTTAAGTTAAGTTAGTTATATTTTTGTTATTTTCGTCGTTAGTTTATCTTTCTGTCAAGAATACAAAAATATATTTATTTAATCTTCACAAAAAGATACAATATATCTTTTATTTCTATGTTATTTATAAGTTACGTTTACTATGTAATTATAATGGACAAAACATCGAGTTTTGACATCGTTGTAATTCTAAATGTACGTAGTAAAAAGTTAAACGGGCTTGCAGCTCGCTAATCCGTGCTTATTCATTTGAATTGTTATAATAATTTAAAATATTTCCCAAATATTTTTCCTTATAGATAGATAGGTACTATAATTTATAATATTCAAGACAAATACCAACAACTGAGCAACATCCTTTCATCAAAGTGAAAAAAATTGTTATCTCACAATCCACTACATCTATATTCTATTTTTATAAATGCAAACAAAATGCTTATGGTACACATATTTGCGATTTCTTAGTATAAAAGATTTACACCAAAGGAAATCGCTTCCAAATTATCACACTCTCTGTTATAAGCTGTCTCTCTTGAAAGTTACTGACTGACCTCTAAATATCGTTTTAAAACTGTATTGTAGAACTACTTTATTTGTATTTGCACTTTATTGAAGAGTTACTATATTTAAGAACTGATCTATTTCAGGAATCCCAACATTTAATCAAACCCCATCATTATACATTGTTCAATATATTTTTTTCTGTAGCTCTTGAAAGAATCTTAAAGGCTAACGTTCTCGTTATAACTTAAAATAGAATAATGCAAAAGCTATCAAAAGGCACATGGCCCTTAGGCCTCCTGCAATAAGATCAGGGGCTAGTTAAAATGAATATAAAGCTTTTAAAACCTACTTAGTTTTTAATATTACATTTCAGTTCATATTTTATTCTTAACCTTAAATAGAGGCAATCATATACAATTAATATTAATGCACCTAACATAATACACACACAGCAAGGCGAGGCTCGCATACATTTGTGGACAACTATCGAAATTCTTATTTGGTAAATAATATTCATTTGGTAACTAAGCTAAATATTACGTACCAATAAAATACTAAATTGTTTCTATGACGCCAAAAACAATCTCAAATATTTTTAAAGTGCAATTTCTATACAAATATTAGGTATGTTGTTCTTCTTTTAAATGTTTTTAATGTGCTGAAAATATTTATATGTGTATAAATCGTTCATATCTTTCATATACCTACTCCAAAAATATGTTAAAAAAATATAACATCGCTCGATTTCTAGTATTTATTACCTTGTTGTATATTTAAAAACTGTCTTCAGACAGTAAATCATTCTTTTCTCATACATTCTATGAGTTTACGAAACATTTCAAAAGCGATTAATCAGTTCAAACCTTAAGCCGTCAGCATTGGCAAACCCTAATACTTTCCTCTCAAACCAGTCGCTTTTCACTCCATATAAAGTCTAGTGCGATATAGTACAATGTCTTAAACATATTGTGCAATTAGTTGTGCAATCATATACAAAAGCTTATGTAACTGTACATGAAAAAAGTGCTTTAGAAAATACATCTTGTTCATACTAGTAATGAAGCCGAGCTTTACTTAAGCTTTCAGTGTAAGCATACAGTAGAGTCGTAGCTAAAAGGGACAAAACAATGAACCAACCGACGCCTCATTTTGATTACTAATGTTATTCTAATAAAAAAATAATATTTTTAACTTAAATCCTTAATATTACTATCCTAGTCTATTGGCATTTTGTCATAAAAAAAGTAAATAAATCGAATCTGTTTAATTAATAAATATTATAGAGGACGAATCTACAGTTTCGAGATTTTTTTGCCTGTCTCTCAGCCTGTCTGTAAAAGCATCACGAAAACCACTAGATTTATTTTAGTGAAATTTGGTATGAAGTCAATATATACAGAATTGTAACCGTTAAAAAATAAACGACGAATAATTATAAATGAAACTCTCTTTTCAGATTTTGTCGCGGATTTATTAAGATTTTAGTTCCCGGCGTATCGAATGTTTTACAGTAATCATGGTCACGGGAGAGATAGTTTCATTTATAATCTATACTAATATTATAAAGAAGTAAAGTTTGTTTATTTGTTAAATTGTAAGGGGTAATCTCGGGATCTACTGAACCGATTTTAAAAATTCTTTCACCAATAGAAAGCCACATTATTGCTGAGTGTCATAGGTTATATAAAAAACCGAAAAATAAAAAGGCTTTTACGTGGTAGTCCGTTTTGCAAAGTGAATCGGAGAAAAAACGGTCGAATGAAAGCGTTTCTTACGAACGCTGCCTTAACTATGAAATATATATTTTTGAGTTCTAGAGAAAAGATGTGGAGCTTAAAAATGCCTACAAAAAAGTCAACGACAGCATATGTCTAACTTTTATATTTAAGTGACAAAAGTAGTTTTTTTAATATTAGTATAGATAATTTAATTTTTAATATTAATAAAATAATTAAAATTATTTAAACACTCTGTACTAAAAAAGGATTATTAACATTATGCCCAACGAATTGGGCACGGGTCAGCTAGTGTCAAATATTCGCGTAAACCTAAGAAAGTATTATTGTACGACGAATAAATTAGTTTATAATTTACATAACAACAAGTTATTTCAATATTGTACGTACGAGTACAAGTTAATTTTCTCCTAATTACTCTTTGTTTAATTAGTGCGATTGTGTAAAAGACGTGCTTGCAATGTTACGGCCTAGTTGGTAGTACTGTAATCTATTCCGTGTTGTTTATCTTTTTTGTGCTCCTTAACGTTTTTACTAAGGTTGTCTTACAAATATTAAGAAATTCTAAATACCTCAATGTAATAATGTTGTAAAGCTATGTAGAATCGCGTCTTAGAGTGTTGAATACATCGTAAAAGAGAAAAAAAAATCTTCATTTGTTAATATTTTGGTTTGTAATGAATATACTAAAATCCGCTGAACCGATTTAGATGAAATTTTTATGTCTAAAATCATCTCTTAAGTGAGTTAAAAAGGGGATGATTCCTTGTTTCTTTTCATTATGAGCCTTTTTGTTACCATAAATGATATGACCTAGCAGAGTTACATAAAAATCGGATTAATGACTTAGGAACACTTATATAAATCACCAAGATTTATACATGTAAACAGAAAAATTGCTATTTATAAGAAAAAAATATAATTAAATACTGTCTGCTAACAAGTTTCTTAACAATACTTCGTAATTATATACGAGTATTATATTAACTCTATGTTATGACATTGATTAAGCTACGTATTCCAAAAGATGCAACCTTAGATAATAAGGTCGTTTAGTACAATGATTACAAAGAGGCATCTGTATAAAGCTATTTAAGGTGTTACTACAAGATAAAAAAAATTCAGTTTTAAATTTATGTTACCTTAATTGTAAAATTTAATAATTAAAACAGCTTATACTATTTTGAACGCAGAAGGCTGAAAAGATTTATGAATCTATAGGTACTTAGAAAATTTTCTACGTACAAGAATTTTTAATGGAGAAAATATTGTTGAACGTTTCCTAACATGTTGTGAAAAATCGTAGTGTGTGTAATCGGCATGTATGTGTAGTCCGTAGATCGCGAATTTGTGTCCAGGTTGACTCTCTATTTATATAAGATGAATATTATTTTTCTACGAGAATTTTATTTTGAAGAAAATAATTAAATATCAAGCTCTCTTTGCTTACCCAATGCTTCGAGAAAATCGAACCAGTTACCGCTATTGCATACTAAAAATAGCTTAGTTTCTTTTGCAAACACCCTAATATAGATAATGGAAGAACTACCTCGCACCAATCCATGGTTATTTTTTATTATTTTGACCCTGTATTTTGCACGCATGGAAAAAATCAGCTATAATTTCATGCCTGAGATGTTTTTAACGAGATGTTCATGAGATATGACATGGGTGTTTGTCTTAAATAATTTGAAAATTCTTGGTAGTTCCGATTAAAGATCCTTTTAACTATATTATTTTAAATTAATTGTAAGTAATTTTTTATATAGTTCTCTACACACTAGTCACTAAAGAGAAAATCGTATAATAAAGTAGACTCAATATCGGCGAAGTTTCGACTCGCGCCTATAGATTATTTTCTAGGGTTTTCCCTGAAATATTATCCTGCAGTAAAAAGTATACTACGAGTAAATGTTGACCTCATATAACCAACTATTATCTTATATATAGCTATTATATTATATATTATACTATGATGCGGTCACAGATAGACAGAAAAAAAATCTAAAATCTATAGATTTGGCCTCTGTATCGTTAATTTTCATAATAGCCATTTTAATTAGATTTTCCAAATAATATTCAATGAACAGATTATACGAGTATGTATACATATAGATAATTAATAAACAGTCCGATGTCTAATTATATTGTTTTACTAGCGACTCCCCCTCGTTTCGCTCGGGTTCGTCCCTACGAATAGCGCGAGTAAAGCCGAGTAAAGTAAAAAGTTCTGCTAGTTAAAAAAATTAAATTTCTTAAATATAGCCTCCTCGTTTTTTTAAGTCGGTTAAAAAGTAGCCTGAGTTACACCTTATAACATTAGCTATATGAAAGTGAAAGTTCCTTCAAAATCCGTCCAGCCGTTTCAGAGATTAGCTGGAATAAACAGACAGACAGACAAAAATTTTAAAAATGCTTTTTTTACGTTAGTATCTTGTATATTTTCATATGCATTTAGTAAAAAGCTGTTAATTTGAAATTAAAAACAGACACTTTAATTTTATCTATATGTATAGATATATAGATGAGAACATCAGAAAAATAATAGGAAGCTGCATGGTCTTGGTCGCGGTTGCCTGCCACGTGTGGGTTCTTAAGAAAAATTACCATACAGTACATATCATGTTTAATTACAATCAGACAAAGGCGTTAGTGTATGTAATTTTTAAGATATCGCAAAATTACTTTGAAAGAACAATAAGTTAGTGATCAATGCTTATAATGATTTTGATGCTTGGTTACCGTAACGCAAGCCTTGAAAGTAAATATATATAATTTTGCTATGCAAATTAACATAAAAAAATTGTCTGTCTGTAAATTTCGAACATATTATTAACTAGCATTTTCTCACACTTCGTACCTATAGTTTAATTATTTATTACTACGATTAACAATTATAGCCTACGACTTACTTTGATGTATAAGCTACTAGCGACTCGCCTCGCTTCGCTCGGGCTCTTCCCTAAATGTAGCACAGGCAAAGCCGCGAGAAAAGCTAGTTATGCATATAAACCTTCCTCTTGAATCACTCTATCTATTAAAAAGACCGCATCAAAATCCGTTGCGTAGTTTTAAAGATTTAAGCATACATAGGGATATAGGGACAGAGAAAGCAACTTTGTTTTATACTATGTAGCGATGATATTACTTTGAAGTTTCATCAAGATCCATTTAGTAGTTCTTGCTTGAAAAAGTAACAAACACCATCTATCCATTCATCCCTAAAAAACATTATAATATGTACGAGTAGGTTGTAGTTGGAATATCAAGGCGATACCGTGTACGTAAGATTGCCTATTTTTTGGTTTCAATTTTAAATTAATAATAGAAAGGAATCATACGTCATTTTTACACGCTTTTTATTAGCTTCACCTGTATGTTTGTATGTTTGTTTGTAACCGACTTCTTTGGGCGCGATTTTGACCCACTTTAAACGGCCAGATTTTGTTCAAACTTTGTAGATTTATTGAGGACCGATGACAATACACTAATTTGATAAAATTATTCCATTTTTAAATTTGCAAAATATGATTTTTGCTAGAAAAAGTAGAAAATAAATAATAGTTTAAAAAAACTAAAAAACACGCTTTTTTATAGAAAACCGAACTAAAAAATAGAAAATAAAATTTTATTTTAAAAAAAGCGTGGGCTTTTTAGGATATCGAAATGATAATGACACCATGCACCCCACGCTTTTTTTAAAATAAAATTTTATTTTCTATTTTTTAGTTCGGTTTTCTATAAAAAGCGTGTTTTTTAGTTTTTTTAAACTATTATTTATTATTACTATAATTGACGGTTACCTATAAAATTAAATTTAAGTAAAGTTGAAATAGAATTATTATGATTTCGATTTATTAGACGTGTAGAAATCTCTCGGATTTTGATGGAGGTATTGAGTATGTAAAATAACATACTTATAAATTTTATTTACTTATAATTTAATTTTACAATACATATATTTGAAACTATCCAACCCATGTGTCTCATACTGGTTTTATTAGAAAGACAGTAATGCAAAGGTTTAAGACCTCTAAACAATGCATTAAGTCTATTCATAGAGAAAATATCTCTCTGAAATATAGGTATAAATAGGCCGCCAGATGTGCATCTTTTCTTTGTGTTTTTTCAAATGTATTTCTATGTTTCTTTTGTGGTGTACAATAAAGTATAATATTATTATTATAATAGTATATCTGTTAAAACGTACCCTATGTACGAATCCAAACAAAGATATGAGTTGCTAGGTTACTAAATATACTCAATATAACACGTTCTACCAAGTTTTGGATCACATTTACCATGACTGATCGTGAATAGGGGGTGGCACAACTTCACTCGTTGAATTGTCAAGGCAATCGTATTTGACATTTGGTTGCCTATTGTAAACGGAATTTGCACTTTGCAAGTTTAGGTGCATTTTGTATAATACTACTCGTAAATCTCTCTCGATATAAGACTTTTAAACGTTTAGGTATATATAAATGAAATGGCTGTGCCTTTAGATTTTCATACCATTCATATCTCTAAACATTAATTGGACCATCTTATAAGTTTTCGCTTGTTAAATATGTAACTACTTAAAAGTAAGTCGAATCAAACATTCCCAATACAAATCCCTATAACTTACGACAGTTGAGGATTGGCCTCCTTCCAATATCAGGGGGATCATTTGACATGTCTATTGAAAACTTGCTAGGTTCTCTAAGGCTTGCCGGTTTCCTTACGATGTTTTTCCACCGTATGACAAGGGCAATCATGGTGGAAATGATTAACATGAAAATATCAGAAACACCCAGGATCTGAATCCGCTTCATACGGTTTCTCTAATTAAAAGTTTATAAGTGGTAATAGTATCTACCTATCTTTTTTTATTGTTTTTAATACATACAAATAAGAATATTATTTCATAATAATTATTAGAATATCAAATATTTCTAAAGTTATTATAACACTTTTTACGATTTCTCGGTTTAATTTGATCCAAACCGCAGATTTTTAGCCGTTTTGTAATAAGAAAACAGCTTGATCTATAAATGATTGGTTTACGTAAGAATAGACTACGCGTATCCAACTATCAACACTTTCATTGTTTCCAGGGGCTCTTGCGAATTGCGATCGCTTTGAGTGGATCGTGTTTCATCAGAGTACGTAATAGGTTTTATTCTCAACACTTAATTATGTGGAAAAATATGAAATAAGTTTTTCTTTCTAACTTACTTTTCATTAATAAATGAAGAATTTCGAAAATTTGGTTAATCTTTGATTACTTATTATAATTTTAATATATTCAAGTTACATTGAGTTTGGTTACAGTTATTGGGTAGGTATACCAAGTTATTTTGTAAACCCGAAGATACAGAGCTTCGTCAAATCATCGAACAATGCCTTAAATAGAATATAATTAATAGTCTTCATATAATACTATCACTACATGAAAACAACATGAAAATCGGTACATTAGTTTTTGAGTTCATCGACAGACAGAGAGACGCTGCGGAGAGATTTGTTTTATTCTTATTTTATTTTTTTTTTATGGTAAAAAGGGGGCAAACGGGCAAGAGGCTCACCTGATGGGAAGTGATCACCTCCGCCCATGGACATCTGCAAGTCAGGCTTGCAGATGCGTTGCCGGCCTTACAGGAAAGGGAGGGATGGATGAGGGAGGGAAGTGGGAGGGAGGGGGGAACGAAGGCGGAGGATGAAGGGAAGAGGGAGGGGGGAAGGAGTGGGCCTCCCGGACTCTCACTCATCGGACGAAACGCGACAGCATAGCTGCCACTTCACGCCGGTCTTCTGTGAGAGAGAGGTACTAATGAACTATACGGGGCGTGCCGGCCTATTTGGTTGCTACCCGAAGGTAGCAAGCATGGCACTACCACTTTAAACTATTTTTATTATAATTATGTTATAATTACATAATTGAAATAATAATAATATAAAATTACTTTAAAAACGTATTTTTATGGTTACGCTTCGTTTACAGATAATGGCTATTAAATAATTTATAAAAAAATATCGACTTTCTCGCTACTCTATACTAAGAAAATGTGCGTAAATTAGGTTATTTGTAGAGAAAGTGAAATAATGTTACCGAGTCGTTCAAAGTTACTTAAGAATAATATAGCATATAATTATGATTTTACGGTTACTATTAGATTATTGAAATTTTAAACGCTAGATACTAAAGTTTGTGTAATATAAAATTACTGCTATTTCTTTAATGAACTCGATACAAGTGTAAATTGCATCCTATAAAATAATAAAATTCAATATTTTTTGTAAAATCTTATCGTAATAGTCATTACTGTCAATACAGAGGTCGAACCTATAGTATTTAAATTTTGTCAGTCCGTCTGTGACCGCATCACGAGAAAACTACTAGATAAATTTCGGTGAAATTTAGTGTAATGATGGTTATCCATAAGCTGGTGTCATAACTTTGTGTTGTGTTCTGCCGGGATTTGTACTTGCGGCGTTATTTCCCAAAGTGCTTTATCACTGTCTCAACTACGACCTACTGTAGTACGAATTGCGATGTCCTTATATAATCTACACACCAATAACAAAATTCAACACCTTAAAGCTTTTTGTAAGAATCGGCGCTGTGATTTTTGAAATATGAATTAATTACCTTATATAAAAAAATATATATACAAATCGTAAAGCACGATCTTCATAATAAAAGACTTTTGTTATATATAAAATAGAATTACATAATTAGCAATTCGTAGTATCGTGCTGTTCGTACTACACATTCTCAAAAAAAAGTATAGTATTTTTTGTATTTTCGTATTATATCTAAACATATGGAGGCGAGAGTAAGGAAGCTAAAGAACCAAGTTAAAATAACCATCTAAAAAATAACGGAAACACTAAAATATATAATATGTAAAATGGTATTTCCTGAACAAATACGGAACAAGATATTTACAATGATAATTCTCGCAGATAATAATAGTGATAAATGCACAAAAGCCCAGCAACCGGCTAAATTACAAACTTAAGCGAAATAATAAGAAATATTATGTATTTGTCTAAGCAAAACTGTCTTTTCGGATATTTCGCGGATTCATTTTAATTATTATTTTACAGCAACCATAGCAGAGAGTAACTAAGCTTTTAAAAGCTTTAAAAAGTAAAACCCGAAAAGGTACTTTTAAAATGTCAAAAAATCGCGTAAATCTAAGAAATTATTATTTATCTAAGTCTTAAGAGTAAGAAGATCGCATCACTTGAGAACGCCGAATTACTAGTTGCTTTAAAAATAATAATCGTAACAGTCAGCATAAGCTTTTACAGGGAAGAAATTGTTTTCTTATTTATTGATATAGGATTACCAATAGAATTATTTAAAGATCATAAAAATATGTTAGAATTTACACAGAACAATGTACATAATATGTCAAATCAGCTAGTTTCTAATACTCGTAGTTTAGCATTTTTCGAAAATCAAAATGACTATTTGGCGTTTCTTTGCAGTTTTATAAATACTATCTTTACACCAAACACTTCAATACTTCAGTTTAGTTGCTAATCTAAATACAAAATTTTACTCTTAAGTTTTTTTTTAATGTTTAAACTAAGTGGTCATAATAATTTAGAATCATCATCATTTTGTATTATTCTTAACTTCTTAAAGGTTAATTAAAGAAATTTAAAGAAACTGCTATGGAGATACGCCTTACAAGCTAAACTTAAGCCATATTGTGTTTCGATTAAGCACAGATCCGTGTGAAAAACATCTATTGTCGAAAAAAGTCGAGGCTATTTTCTAGCTAATAACACCAGAACAATAACTTTAAAATAACCGGCATTAACGTTTATGTTTAAAATTTGTGTTTTTATGAAGCAAAGTCGTTACATCGCTTCCTGAATAACTAATGTTTGGATGAATTTTTCAAGATTGCAAGATAAAATTACATCTAAATTTGTTGAAGATGCAAAATAATTATACTTTAAAATAATAATACTTTAAAATAATAATACTAAATATTACTAGTCAAATTTTCGCGTTTGTACCTAATTTATATAGCTTTATAACTTAGTAAAAGGGTTTTGACGTCTCAAAACTTATAGTTATTACTGTAATAGAGAAATCACCTGTCCTTTGTTGTTAAATTAACCAAAATAAAATCAATCATCATAGAATAGACCTTTTGACAAATTACATCAATCCACTGCTGTTGCTATGTATAATGTAAGTATATACAGGAATAATTGAAAATATACATTTATATTTTTTTATGATATGTATTATAATTATTCTGTTAATAAAAAAAATGTACATTAATATTATAAGGTAAAGTTTGTAAGTTCTTGAGTTTGTTTATTCGAGGACATAGGATAGTTTTTATCCCGAAAAACCATCCCTTGGGGGGGGAGAAAATTTGTATGAGGGGGTTTAATTACATTTTCATATTAGGAAGACTAATAGTCTATAGCTTTTATTCAATACTAACCATTAAAACATATGAAGGGACGAGCATGAGTCGCTATTTAAATGTATATTTTTTTTGTTTCAGGAACATGCTAGTCAATTGCTCAATCACCTGTCAGAGTCAGAAAAGGTGTTCCTATTTGGTGCCAATCACAATAGTGAGTTTTTGTTTTAGATTTAATAACTTAAATAACAAATAGTAATAGAATAATAATAATAATATATAATTTGAACATTAACACACAGCTCCATCTAGTTACATTTAAAACTACGAGGTTTGTGTTATAGAAAATAGTTGACTTGTGACATCACTGTATGTGTAACATGTTATATTGTAATATATTTGTTATATTATAATCATGCTATAAAATACAAACATATTACATTATAATAAATATAAACATCCATTATTGGAGAACAAACATTCGTGCTCATTATAAAAATAAAAGCACCCAGCAGAACTCGAACCCGCAACCGTTCACATGTAGGGTAACTACAAACTAAGGCAAACGATTTCTGTCTTATTAAAAACAATTTCTAAAGTAAATATGAATGTATAAAAATAATACTACTTGTTTTCAGATGCACAGTTCGAGATAGCGCACTTAAAACGACCAAAACGCCATAAAAGATCTCTGCAAGATACTCAGGACTTAGTGACGTTAAAAAAGCATTTAAATGTTGATTTAAATCCAAGAAACAATTTTTTAGACCCACAATTCCTGTTATTAAAAAGATGGTCGAACGGAACAGAAGTTGTGTTTGACAAACATAGAGATAAAGAACTAGATACATGCTATTATAAAAGTGGTAACGCCGCTTTGTACGCGTGTGATGACGTGGTATGAACTATTTTTTTAATATTTTATACATAATCTTTCATAAAATACAAAATCATATTAAATTCGCGTTGAAAAAAGTTTTATTTAAAATGTCAAGTAAACCACTTAGATGTACTTAAAAGATATCAGATTCTTCTCTATTATGTTGACCATTAGGTCTTCTTAAAAAGAGATAAAATTATTAAGATCCAAGTAGTTTTTGTTGGTATTGCGTTGTGTATCGTGTGCGTTTGAGTACACAGTCTCCAGTCATTCTAAATAATATGAAAGTTTTTCAAACTCAAACTCACTTTATCTTAAATCTAATAAAACGTTTTATACATAAAATTTATATGTATTATTATAACTATGGTTATTTTCAGAGAGGATTGATCAAATCCAACGACAGCTATTACTTCGTACATCCACTACCAGAACGGTTTCATAGCGAACATGTGAAACTACATGTCATTGTAAAAAGATCTAATAACAATAATAATAATGAAGAAGACGATATATGTTTAGTGAGAGAAAAGGATTTCACTTCAAATCCTCAACCAAATAAAACTTGGTGGAAACACAGGAGAAAACGAGATGTAACACAAAATATTGATGAAAACAGCTTAAACGAATTTAAATTAAGTCTAGCTCATAGAAATAAAACTATAGGCGATTTTATTGAGAAACTTAACGTTGAAACACGTCAAAAAAGAGCCGTTCTACCCGCAATATTCGTAGAAACCGCTGTTTTTGTGGATCGGGATTTATACAAACATATGACAGTAAACTTTCCAAAAGAAACTGAGAGGGAGTTAGTAAGATTTGTCTTAGCGATGATCAATGCTGTGCAATTAATATACCACGACTCGAGTTTGGGTAGACCAGTCAATTTCATATTGAAAAGACTGGAAATTCTTCATGAAGACCCGGCTAATTTAAAAAGACCACATGATATTGATAGGTTTTTAAGCAATTTCTGTACGTGGCAGAGGCTAGAGAACCCGCCAGGAGACAATGATCCGTTACACTGGGATCATGCCTTGATACTAACTGGGCTAGATTTGTATGTAGTTAATAAAAATGGAAAAGTTAGCAGTCAAGTTGTGGGTAAGTTTGGACTTGGTATTAGGTATTACCTATATTTAACAATAAAATAATTTACGTTAATTCATATATAACATTTTTTTACTATAGGCTTAGCCCCCGTCGCCGGCATGTGTACAGTGACAAGTAGTTGTACTGTCAATGAAGGCAGACATTTCGAAAGCGTCTACGTTGTTGCTCACGAAATTGGCCACAAGTAAGTAATGTATTTAAAAATAAAATTGAGTGATTGTAAAATTCTATTTCTAAAATGTTGATTTTAATACAAAGAAGTACCTACTCGAAAATACGAGTATTATTCAATTTAACTTTCTTGCTAATGTCTTCAAGCGAGCCAATTGAGCACAGACTACTTCGCCAATATCATATAGCATGTAGAAGACACGAAGGAGTTAGGTTAGTAAAATAAGGTCATTAAAACTATAATGAATTATAATAAAATTATATTATCACATAGAGTCATATTAAGCTACGAGGCCTGTGCTGAGCATACCATACTAGATAATTGATACTCTACACATATATAACTTTAAAAACATACAAGTTATAAATAAAACCCATTACTGAAGTAAAAACATTTGTACTAATCACTCAAATAAATACCCACTATGAGCCTCCAACCCAACTATTGGCACAGCAAAGCTCAGTACAAACTGTATCAAACGTCATAAGAAGTAAATCCTTAATAATTGGATTTGAACTCCCCAAGCCTGGGCATGCGTCACGACGGGCCGCTCGCAGATAACGGCTGCGACCCGAGCGCGTACATCATGAGTCCCACATTGGGCAGCGGTAAGATCACCTGGTCGCAGTGCAGCAGGAACTACTTGCAGAAGTTCTTGGAGTGAGTTGTTTTACTTATTTATTGGTTAATTCTTTGTTTTGGGGGTTAGTTTTTTTCTTAATTATTGTATTAACACTTGTGGTTCAAGATTTCATTTTAGTATGTCACTTATTTATCTCTTTAAAAAAATTAAAACCTACCTATACAGACACGGAAGGTTGTTTGGAACCCTAAGATAAAGTAAATAAGAATCTTGGATGGACTATTTCCATTACTCGAGTACCTAGTCTACCAAATGGGTGTGTGTTAACACAAACATTAAAAATTGAATCTCTCAATACACAAATAATCATCATTACTCCGGCAAGGGGTGATTTCCAGAATAAAAACCACCGTATTTCCTTCTCACGCATGGTTCAAACTATCTTCAAACCAAATTTTCATCTAAAAAGGATTTTTATTTCATCCATTACAAACAAACATACAATATTTTTTCTCTTTCTAATAGCAGTAGGTATATATCGTCGCTGTAGAATGAAAACCTCGTATGTCCAGAAATCCAAACTTTACAGGAAACAAAAAAAATTGTTCATTTTGTCAATGCTTTTCAAACAAGAGGTTTTCGTTTTACTTCAAATATGGCACTAGTAGTCGTGTATTGGGTTTACGATTTCGCCGTAATATAAAATACGTAATTTTCATTTGATTTTTACAAAAAAAAATGTGCATTTTTGACATACGAGGTATTCATTCTACAGCGACGATATGTAGATGATTATTATTCACATTGTATTTTAAACAACAATTCACTTTAGCACAGTACAGTCGGGGTGTCTCCTCGACCACGGCAACTCGGCGGGGCAACTGGACCACAGCGCTGAGGGCCTTCTGCCCGGGGAACGATTCGACGCAGACCAACAATGTAAAATATATTCTTAACAATTCATTAATATTAAAAACATGAATTTCCATTTTATGGTTCTGTAGCCAAAACGCTAAAACAATTTCTTACTATCGTCATGTCTATCTGTCTGCATGGCACAGCCATTTTGAAAATAGAAAATAGTCAGTAGGTCTCCCATATAAGCCTCTAGTAAATTCTTTCGTCAAACTACATAAAATAAGAAAATAGGGGTGATTTCATTGGTATAACTGAAGGGTGAAAATATAAACTCATCTTGGCTAGTTTTTAAATTTGTAGAATGTTCCAATTATGTAGTATGTACCTGCTAGAATGTAGATGATTGTAGTTGAGCCTAATATTTTTCTTCCAGTCATAAAATTATAATTGCGAATAACTTTAAAGAATCAAAAAAAGTGGTTGTAATTATCATGGCAATAATATCTCTTAAGGTATTTCAGAGCAATAATTTTTTATAAAAGCCTTCTCGAAGTCGGTACTTTTTGTTACTGTAAATAATATAAGGTTAAAATATTTTAAAGGTATGCTAAAATACGGTCGAGGAAGCAGACATTCAGGCGCACAAAACCTAGAAGACATTTGTCGAGACTTACACTGCCAAAGAGAAAGATACACTTGGACTTCTCATCCTGCTCTGGAAGGGACTAAATGTGGGGATGATATGGTAAGAAAATGATGAAATTAGAATATGGGTAAGCACATTAATTGCGTTTAATTTTTTTTATCGCTACTAAACTTCATTCGATCACTCGCTGAGTTGAAAATTCTCCAAAATTACTCCAGCTTTAATATCCTCCTGAGCCGCGCGGCTACTTACTTCATATATTATGTGCGGCGTGCACTCCTCCTCCTCTCCTGTTATTGTAGTTTTAGTAGGGATCCTTATTTTTTTTCTTGCAATTGAAATAGCCTATATTAATCAGTGATAATGTAGCATTCACATGGTGAAAGAATTTTTAAAATCGGTCCAGTACTTTTTGAGCCAATTCGTTACAAACATACTTACATACAAATCTTTCCTCTTTATAAAATTAGTATTTTATATGTAACATAACACTTATATGTAACAAGACGGTGGTAACCCAGCGGTAACGCATCGCTTGGATAACCGAATGATTTGGGTTCAAATCCGGGTCTCACACCTCTGATATTTTTATGTGCGAATCATTTATATCATGATTACCACTTGTCTTACGCTGAAGGAAAACATCGTGAGGAAACCTGCATGTCTGAGAAAACCTAACAAGTTTTCGAAAAGCATGTGAAGTCCGTCAACACGCACTAGTCCAGCGCGGTGGACTATGGCCTGATCCCCTCGTACTGAGGGAGGCCCGTGCCCAGCAGTGGGACGTTAAAAAGGGCTGATGATGATGATGATATGTAACATAATGTGTATTTACGCAATGTCAGTACTGCCGCGGCGGGGCATGCGTGGAGCGCGAGCCGTCGCGCGCGCTGGGCTGGGGCCGCTGGGCGCGCTGGTCGCCGTGCGCGTCCGCCTGCCTACTGACCGCGGGCGGCGCTCCCGCCGCCGCCGGCGTCGCCGCCGCCGCGCGCCGCTGCGGGAAGCCCCGGTAAGCTGTCTCCCTCTCACTCACACTATCTCCCTTCCTCTCTTTAATCTATGACCTTCCCCCGTCGCCGCCGCCGCGCGCCGCTGTGGGAAGCCCCGGTAAGCTGTCTCCCTCCCCCTCACACTATCTCCCTTCCTCTCTTTGATCTATGACCCCTCTCCCTCTATCTCCTTTCTCTCGGAAGCCCCGGTGCGTGCTGTCTCCCTTCCTCTCACACTATCTCCCTTCCATTCCTTGACGACACGTTTGACTCAGTTTGTAGTACTTGCTGCGCCAGCGGTCGCGGGTTCGAGTCCCGCTGGATACATTTGTTTAGCACGAATGTTTGTACTCCAGTTATGGGTGTTTGTTTATATTTATATTGTATATTTATTTAAAAAATATATATGTAGTATATCAACTATCTGGTATCCGCAACACAAGCCTCGTAGCTTACCACGGAACTAGATAGCGTTGTGTGTAATAATGTCCCAATGTCCTCTCTTTGATTTATGACCCTCTGTCTTCTTTATTCTCTCGCTCTTTGAATTTACCATTAACTCAATCACTTACTTTCTTCTTGCAGACATGAAAACGGTAAAAGCTTCTGTCATGGACATGATAAAAAATACCAAACCTGCCAAGCGCCACAGGTAAGTCATCATAATTTAAAGCCATCAGAAAATTCATGGAGTTCTTAAAATGAAACTAACACCAAATAACATTTTCCAGTGCCAGAACGTACCAGGAATGACTATTCGGGACTTCGCTGACGAGATCTGCTTGCGTGCGCGTGACGTGGACCCCGACCTCATCGGCACTGGCTTGCAGAGGATGGACGCTGATGGTATGTTTTTAGCCATTTTTATAAGTTTTGTCTTAATTCCTAAATTTTGTTAAATAACCAAAGGGGAACTGTTACTCCTTAATACAGATTATTTTATAACCTAGCAAGGAGTACAGAACTTTACCCACTCGATTGAAACTACATTGTACAATTTATTAAATAAATAAATAAATTTAACCGTAGTTTCTTAGATCAAGTAAAAAATGCGTAAGTGTGTACGATAATTCATGTGATGTCATTCTCAATCGAATATGGCGGACTTCCAAATATTGCGGGAGCATTTTTTATACTGAATATCAATAATATTACTCTGTCTTCGAATAAATAACTTAAAAACTAGTATGAATTTTAATTACACTAACATAATACTGACAGACGCAAGCAGCAAGTGCGCGGTGTGGTGCGACACGCGCGGTGGCGGGTACAAGTCGCGCGGCTGGAGCTTCCCCGACGGCACGGCGTGTTCACTGCACGCGCCCAGCTTCTGCATCGCCGGCGTCTGTCGGGTCAGTCTGGCTTAGCAGATCTCACAATACAATGTTATATTTTACCGTCCCACATCATACTTTACCATCCCACATCATACTTTACCATCCCAAATCATACTTTACAATTCCAAATCATACTTTACCATTCCAAATCATACATTACTATCCCAAATCATACTTTATCATCCCAATTCATACTTTATCATCCCACATCATACTTTACAATGCCAAATCATACTTTACCATCCCAAATCATACTTTACCATTCAAAATCATACTTTACCATTCCAAATCATACTTTATCATCCCAAATCATACTTTATCATCCCACATCATACTTTACAATGCCAAATCATACTTTACCATCCCAAATCATACTTTACCATTCCAAATCATACTTTATCATCCCAAATCATACTTTACCATCCCACATCATACTTTCCCATCTCACTGTATACTTTACCATATCACATCATGTTTAAAGTCTTCACGCTTCGGTTAACATATTACATTAGTTGTTACTAATTTACATAAGTAGTTACAAGTGAATCTAATAAAAACGTTTTAAAATCCCATCCATAAGGGTCGAAATTATACTAACTTTGTTAGCGTTTTAAGTTTCGTGTTAAAATAGGTATAATAAAGGTTTAAATATTCTTATTTTCAGAAATTCACTTGCACAGACAACCCGGATGAAGAGTTCACGTTATCAACAGAAGATTGTGAGTGGGAAGCACTTCAAGTGAAAACTGCCGCCTCCCATACTACCACGTAAATATTGTATATCTATGATTTTATATCCTGTGTGGTATGCTTCGTTAGACCTGGCTTTGGGGCGATTTAGTTGAATGTTTAAGAAATCCTATTACGCTTCATTAAGAAGGGAGGTTCTGTTAGGTTCTAGTTGGGAGTACTGGCTTATTAACCGACTTCCGCAGGAGAGGAGGTTCTCAATTCGATCGGTATATTTTTTTATGTTTGTACATCTATTACTCTGTGAGTTTTGATCCTATTTACGTGATTCTTCTTTTGTTTGATGGCGATAACGCAAAGATTTGCGTTGTCTCGACTCGTCTGGTCAAAGAATTCGTCCTATCGCGAATACACGGTGGTTTCGCGCCGCTGTCGGTAAATTGCCGCACATCAAAGGAAATGAATTATCGCGACGTTCTAGACTATCGCAACGTAGTGATTTTTTTGATGTGGCCAAGCACGTTCGTCATTGATCGAACACGATTTTTTTATCGCGACGACGAATCTTCGTTTAATATGTAGCCGTAGCGTAATGGCAACCCTCTGTGCAGCGCGAAGGCGGGCAAAAATTTGTAACTGAATAATTGAACGAATGGATGATTGAACGAATGGATGATTGAACGAATGACTAAGTAATGTTGTGTTGTGTGTATGATTGAACGAATGACTAAGCATGTCGTGTGTGCAGCGTGAAGGCGGGCAGCCGGCGCCGCGCGGCGGGCGCGGCGTGGCGCGCGCTGGGCGGCTGCCACTTCCGCTGCGTGTCGCGCGCCGCCGGCCTCCGTCTCGTCGCCGCCGAGCGACGCTCCGTGCAGATCTGCAGCCCCGACCACGAGGTACACACCCCCTCACACATACACATGTGTGTGTATATGTGTGAGGGGGTGGGGCACATACACACACACACACACATATACAGTGAAACTTGGTTAAGTGGGAAATGGATAAGTGAAAAACCTCCATAACTGGAACTCATGCTGAGGTCCCAACACTTTGGCACTGAATTACTCCTGGGACGTGATAAGCCTCTATATCTGGGATTTGTTATTTCGATTTATCATTATAGTTACCTCTATAACTGAGACAGGGAGTAAATTTTATATGCATAAACCTCTGTAACTGAGATAACATTGTTTTGTTTGATCGCACCTTTATAACTGAAATAACCTGCCAATAACCTCTATCAATGGAACCCTCTGTAAATGAGACAGATATTTATTTATACCTGGATATCTGAGACACTGAAAATCCTAATTTTTTTAAAATAAATATAAGTGAAAGTCCCGTTATTATCGGTCCATTCGTTTCATAGATTAACCCGAACTCTTCTACCCGATTGATCCCTATATACATACATAATATACATATAATATAAACAAACATACATCCTTACAGGCGTGTGAACAAATAGTATCTCCCTACCAATACGCAACAATGGTCTGCTCCAAGTACAAGGAGCGAGTACGCCGACTCTCCGGCCTCGGCATGCAAATATCGCCAGCACTCGGTGAGTGTATTCTATTACTTACTTATTAAGTATTTATTGGAAAATCTTATTGAAACAGTCATTAGATATAGAGGCCGAATCTTTTGTCTGTCTGTCTGGATATTACGTATAACGAAACACAGCAACGAATTAGGTATAATCATCATCATCATCATCATCATCAGCCCTTTTTAACGTCCCACTGCTGGGCACGGGCCTCCCTCAGAACGAGGATCAGGCCATAGTCCACCGCGCTGGCCTAGTGCGAGTTGGCGGACTTCACATGCCTTTCGAAAGCTTGCTAAGTTTTCTCAGACATGCAGGTTTCCTCACGATGTTTTCCTTCACCGTAAGACAAGTGGTAATCATGATTTAAATGACTCGCACATGAAAATATCAGAGGTGCGAGACCCGGATTCGAACCCGCATCACTCGGTTATCAAAGCGACGCGTTAGTCGTTACCGCTGGGCTACCACTGTCTTATTAGGTATAATAAATCTAGTTATTCATGTATTTAGGTTACCTTAATCTTGTGAAAGTGTACCTAGGGACGAACTCGTCATCATTCGTCGTTGAATGAGTCTCTAGTTGTATAACAAATAAAACTGTTTAATTAACTAAGCACGTATAATTTATATTACATATTATTTTCTTATATCATAGGGACACATAATTTATTAAAGTTATAAACGCAGATATTCAGCAAAAGAAATTAAAAAAAAAGTGTAATTAATAATGTAAAAGAAATTTTAAAACTTAGTGTTGAACGATTGAGATTCAATCAAAATTATTGACATTTACTTTACCGCCCGATCTCATATTTTCTCGATTCAAAGCAAAAACACGCTATTGTAAAGTTAATTATGTATTGGAAGGTACTTTAAGGATATAAGTATATATTTATAATATGTATGTATTTAAACTTATATATGTAGTATATCAACTATCTGGTATCCGTAACACAAGCTTCGTAGCTTACCAAGGAACTAGATGGCGCTGTGTGTAATAGGTAATGTCCCAACATTCACTCAGTAACTCATTTACTCTTAACGGGAGTCCGAGTCCGAGTTAATTGACTAACTAACTCTTAACGGGCTTTAGGTGACTCACTAACTCTTAACGGACTCTAAGTGACTCACTAACTCTTAACGGACTCTAACTCACTAACTCCTAACTAACTGACTCCCCCAACAGAGGACCCAGACCGTCCCTGCCGCGTGGCGTGCCAGGACGAGCGTGCGGCGCACCGTTTCTACTTAGTGAACGGTCGCGACGGCTGGTTCCCACTCGGTACGGCGTGCGCGCGAGACGACTCCGCGTACTGCGTTAGTGGGAAGTGCTTGGTGAGTGGATATGAGAGTTTGCTTGGTTTTTTTTGCCGTAGTAAAGTGGCAAAGCTAATAATATAATTGGTATACCAGTTGGCAATAAAGGAACTGTTCAAGAAAAAAATATTTTTAAGTTATTTTTTCCAATACAGCCCATTATTATGGGAATTATAAAATGGCCGGTACAATTAATCGGAATGATATACATTGCAGTGATTAACGCAGTTGTATGTACAATAGCAGAA
Organism: Boloria selene; assembly: GCA_905231865.2. Classification (NCBI taxonomy): domain Eukaryota; kingdom Metazoa; phylum Arthropoda; class Insecta; order Lepidoptera; family Nymphalidae; genus Boloria; species Boloria selene. The sequence continues at coordinate 2,194,597 of HG993149.1, forward strand.
AATATACCTACCCAAATATAGTTTTCTTAAAGATAACCCGGGTTTGGCATTTACAAATAGTATAATAGACTATACATTAAATGTATCAAATGAATCAAATTTTGATCCAGTGGTAGTAAACTCGTTGTACCAGCAGTCGCAGGTTCGATCCCACATAATCCTAACTAATATTATAAATGCGAAAGTAACTCTGTCTGTCTGTCTGTCTGTTACGCTTTCACGCCTAAACCGCTGAACCGAATTCGATGAAATTTGGTACACAGATAGAGAAGACCTTTATAAAGGACATAGGCTACTTTTTATCCCAGTAATCCCACGGGAACGGCAACTACGTGGGGGAAACGGCGGGGCGCAGCTAGTATGCATTATAATTTATACACTAACATCAATATTTTCCAGCAATTCGGTCCAGACAAGACTCCACTAACACAGATGGTGTTCACACTACCGCTGCGCGCGCGTCGAAGCCTGCAACGCAAACGCCTAGCCGTTGCCGCCGCGCTCGACCACTTACATCTCGAGGAGCTTGTTGCTAGGCTCAATCTTACTGGTAACTGGCTTTATTTAAAACTAGCAATACGCGTGGCGTAGCTTCGCCTGCGTTCATTTTTTAATCGCTACTAAACCTCATTCGATCACTCGCTGGGTTGAAAATTCTCCAAAATTACTCCAGCTTTAATATACTCCTGAGCCGCGCGGCTACCTATTTCATATATTATGTGCGGCGTGCACTCCTCCTCCTCCTCTCCTATTTTCCTTTTTCCTTGCAATTAAAATAGCCTATATTAATCAGTGATAATGCAACATTCAAATGGTAAAATAATTTTTAAAATCGGTTCAGTACTTTTTGAGCCAATTCCTTACAAACATACTTACATACATAGATACCTTTGCTATTATATGTATATTTTGCTATGGTGTAGAATTTAAAAACAACTTAGTTCAAGATCGTAGCAAAACCATCTGACACAGTGAAGTTTTTTTTTAATACTTTCTTAGGTTTAGGCGAATATTTTAAATTGTAAATGAAACTACCTATTTTGTCGCGGATTTATTTTAATTTTGGTTTCCCGACGTTTCGAATGCTTTACAGCAATCATGATCAGTCCCGTGAAAATCCGAAAAGATAGTTTCATTTATAATGTCAAATATTCACGTAAACCTAAGAAAGTATTAAGAATAGTGATTTTTGTACATTTTATTATTAATCTGTTATTCATATTCTTTTTTTTTTCATTAGAAATTAAGATGGTGACGGTCTTATACACAGGTCTTGTCGTTTCATTTATAATTATTACTATTCTTATTACAGATACAAGATATACGTTCTTCCAAACAATACCAGAGAACATTGAAGTGGACTTCACAAACCCCATACACATCTCGCCCGAAGACACCTTCTTAAGGAAAGTGCCGCGGCCGACGTGGGATTGATCGGAGTATCAAAATCACTACATAGTATGAAACAAAGTCGCTTTCTCTGTCCCTATATCCCTATGTACGCTTAAATCTTTAAAACTACGCAACGGATTTTGATGCGTTTTTTTTTAATAGATAGAGTGATTCAAGAGGAAGGCTTATATTATGCATAACTAGCGCATCCCGCGGCTTTGCCTGTGCTACATCTAGGGAAGAGCACGAGCGAAGCGAAATTTTGAAAATTAGTTAAAAAACTGTTTTTACATACAGTAACATTATTTCATTCGAATAACAGATCTTTCATTCAAAATTGGTATTAAAATTGGTTTGTATGAACACAAATTATATCTGAGGATGAAAATTGAAAATTAAAAATCGTAAATTTTTTTATTTATTCTTACTCTATTTGACAGTGAAAATGTATCAAAAATCGAAATTGCTGATTGAATTGGAATAGAAATAAAAATGCTTTGTTATTTTCACACAATTAACATATGATCCATTTATAATAAAACGCGCGTTTATTAAACGCTGTGTGCATTAAATCTTTTGTAAAGTATGGGATAACTTTTGCAATATTCAGACACTTTCATTTCTTTTTTATATGTATATATTTTAGTGCATAAGTCTAATGGTGCTTGAGATGAGAAGAGGTTGTGAATATGTACATACATATAGGGTAAGTATAGTCAATAAAAGTACTACAATTATTGTGATTTTTTAGTATTTATAGTAGTTATTTAAATTAAAGTACCAAAAAAATCTAAATTATACCACTCATTTTTTAATTTTGATATATTTCGGAGCGATCAGTCTTTTTATATTCCTATAATGTATTAGTGTTAAGTAAATTAAATATACATATTTTATTAAACAATTGTAAAGTTTTGTTTGTATTTATTTAATAAACACTTAATGTAACCCTTGTACGATCCTTACCCTATCTACGTCAGATTTACGCGAATATTTGACAATTTAAATAAAACAAACCAATTTGTTTTCTTTTTTTTCAAAAAAAACTGTCTTACATATCGCTCCCCCCACCGAATAATATCGTTATCGATAAATTTAAATTTTACAGGAGAAACAAAATAGTGTTTTTTACTAATATGTTAAATATTGTCCAGCCTAAGAGGATGATTTATACATCAAATGAAAGCTAATTTTTCATAGAATTATTTTAAGTAAACTTACTTATGTTATATCTTCTTGCTATTAAATTATTAAAGAAAACTTTTTTTACTGGAAACGTTACACGAATTTTTTTTTGCAAAAACACATTACGATATTATTCGTGTAAAAACTTTCTTTAGTTAAAGAAAGCAATACAAATTACTCGCAGCTCACGGTAATCAATAACATAGCAATCGTACATTATGTGTGAACAAAGCCTCAATAAACTATAGCAAACGATACAGCCATTATTTTTTAGATATAATTGAATAGTAACCTACATAACCTTATTTTTCAAATAAAATTACTACAGGAATAGTATTGTTAGAATACTTTACTACAACACGGGTTTGCAGTTTTTTACTCGAATAATATCGCTATCTTGACATATTGTAAACTGTGTTTCTAGTAGCGATGTTTTTCACGTAAATAAGTGTATTGAACCTGTAACGGAATAATAGGGATATGGTTATTATAAAAATGCTAATTTCTAAAATACTCGTAGGAAAAATGAGAAAAAAAATTACAAGGTGTACTAGAATGTCTTCATGACGAATATGCAATAAAACACAAAGTATCGTAATAGGTTATTACGATAATATTCGTTGGGAGGAGCGATATTGTCATACTCATAAAGAATATAAGCAAGGAGTGAAATGTCATAAGATTCCATATAAGAAAAAGATTTGACTCCTACATTATTCTTCATGGCCATAGTAATAATGATTTATGACAGTGTCAACTTAAAGAAACACTGTTTGCTGCATTCGAAACAACGCGTCGGAAACAAAAAAATAATTCTATTAACATTACTTTACATTAAATATCCCACGAGAATACCTTCACAAAAAGTTTAACACTTACTAAAAATGTCACTAATTACAAAATCACAAAGTTCTTTTTCAACCGTTTTTTTATCATTTTGAACAAACCCTAAACTAAATTGACTACCACTCCTTTTTTCTCTTTTCCCTCTCCTCCTTTGATCCCAGTCAAATAAAAAAATCAAATACCCAACTAAAAAAATCTATTTAATTAAAAAAAATACTATAATAAACACAAAATACATATCTTCAATGGTTTATACCCTTCATACAATGCAGCAGCCGGGCCTGGTCCGTGAGGAACCACTGCCAGAGCTTACGCAGATTATGTTTATCACCATTCTGGAAATTTAATTCATTTATAGAGAACAAAAACTAAATACATTATATTTAAACTAAACCTAAAGCCTGAAGATTATAGTTTGTTCTGGTCACTGCATGGTTTAAATTACATTATTTAGATTGCATGACTTCCATTTTAAACATTTTAGTTTTTATTGTTTGTTATTATTACGGCAATAGCAATGTGCACATTCACACTGAGTTTCCGTTGGTACCCTCAACAACCATAGATTGCTCCAAAATCCACTCTACTTTAAGAGAAGTACCAGTAATACGTATGACCAACCACTCACAAAAGTGGTCACCGTCTAACGTGGCTTGTATCTTCACACTTGGCTAGATTGCCAAATAATAATAAGCAAAATAATATTACTTTTTTACAATTATTTTTTTTAAATTTAACTATATATAAAATAATAGTAAAGTTAATAATAGTATACTTGTAATTTCCTTTTTTGTGAATACTATTTTATATATATATATATATATATATATATATATATATATATATATATATATATATATATATATAAATCTTGCGAATCATATTGTACCAAGTATGGGGAAATTTGGCTGCGCTCTTGTATCCACCGGTCTATTGTATCCGTATTCCGGATACAATATTAACCAACCCTGATTTTTTGTCCAAAGGTTTGTTTCGATGTTTGAAATGACTGGGCGAAAAATTGGCTTGGAGACAAATTTCTTCGTAGGGTGATTTTTGGCGAATATCGTAGTTCAGCCATCGGCCGCGCGAAATTTGGAGGGTGCTCGCGAGCCGCGTATATTTTGCCCCGTATATTTCGCTTTTAATTTATCGATTTTATTGTGTCCCACTTACGAATTATGGGGCCGCACTGGGTTGACGGGTAAAGGCGGAGCGGGGTGGTGCGGGGGTGCGTTTCCGTGTTTATAATATTTGTAAACTACGTATATTTCAATTTTAATTTGTCGATTTTATTGTGTCTCACTGACTACTGAGGGGGCCACTCTGGGTGCACGGGCGGAAACTTGGCTTGGACACAAATTTATTCCTAGGGTGATTTTTGGCGAATATCATAGTTCAGCCATCGGCCGCGCGAAATTTGGAGGGTGCTCGCGAGCCGCGTATATTTTGCTTTTAATTTATCGATTTTATTGTGTCCCACTTACGAATTATGGGGCCGCACTGGGTTGACGGGTAAAGGCGGAGCGGGGTGGTGCGGGGGTGCGTTTCCGTGTTTATAATATTTGTAAACTACGTATATTTCGCATTTACTTTGTCGATTTTATTGTGTCTCACTGACTACTGAGGGGGCCACTCTGGGTGCACGGGTAAAGGCGGAGCGGCATGCGCGTTTTGTGTTTAATATATTTGTTAGCTCATATTTCACAATTAGTGTTCAGACAATACTTTTAACCGACTTCAAAAAAGATGAAATTATATGTTCTTATTACGTTTCTGACATTATATTTAATAAAGCTTTTCATAAAATATTTTAATTTAAACTATTATTACGTCAATATTTTAAAACATCAATAATATGATTTTTATATTAAAAGGCCTAAAAATATCAATAATAATATTAAAGTAGCAATTAAGTAAAGCAATACAATTACCGCCGCAACTACGGTAGTCACACTTGCTATGTCCTTGACCCCTATGTCGGCATTTCTTTGGCGAACGCGGTTTATGTTTTTTAAGGAGTGTTCTTTATATTGATAAACAATTCAAGCGAGTAAACCGCACTAATATTATTTTAAAAACAATCTAACGTAACGTATAATACAAACAAATATTATATTAGGAACAAAATAACCAAATATGTACATAAATTATATATTTATTTCAAGTTAGTATAGTTAGTATAGTTTTAAACGCTTTTGTATTAAAGTATAATTTGGCGCACAGAACTCGTGACAAAAATATTACACGGTTAGTACGACATTTATTTCATTTCAATATAGTTTTAAATGCTATTGCCTTAGAGCATAATTTGGCGCACACAACTCGTGACGAAAATATTACACGGTTAGCACGACATTTATTTCATTTCAATATAGTTTTAAAAATGAATGTTTTAGAGCATAATTTGGCGGACAAATATCTTAAAAAGAAAAAAAATACCTATAATTTAATACGTAATATATTTATTTCATTCCAACATAGTATTAAATGCTATTGTCTTAGAGCATAATTTGACTCGTAACAACAATACTATACGGCTAGCACAAAGTGTCAAGCGCGGTAGTTGTGGTCCATATTGATTACATTGTCTTTGTTGTGGTCGTATTATATGTAATAAAAATTATGTTAAAATATAAAGAACATCCTTAAAAATGTTTTTCTAATTTCTATTTCTTTTCTTCAGTTGACTTAAAAGTTTTGAAGTGCTTGCACGCACATAAGAATATGTAAAAGGGCTAATTTTAATAAATCGATGAATTACAATCCAAAGACATGAATGATACACAAAAACGGTAAGCCACAATTATACCTACTACGTCTTATCGCGGCATTTCTATGAAGAAGGATTTAAGCAAGAAATACATTTTTATTGATTTTGACTTCTTGTAGGCGTTGTTATTTTAAAAAAAGATTATTACAATAAATTATTATTTTATTTACTAATCATGTTAATTTAAAAAATAAATATGTAGAAGAGAAAGAATAGCTTGTGTAAAATCGTGATTGTGAGACACGAGGCAGAAAAATTTACGCGCTTATAGGGTGGCCCACAGAGCCATTAGAGGTCGTGGGTTCGAATCCCGGTTGAATTACATTTTTCTAATTTACTGTTGCTGTTAATTTAGTTAAATTTATGTTAAGTTTAATATCACCAACGGAACCGTATAACATAATACCTCACAAGCAATTCATTTTCTTTTCTCGAAAAATGGATTCCCGCCAAAACCAACCGTTTCATAAAAAGTGGAAAAAGTGACGATTTTAAAACTTTAAAGTGACTATATAGGTGTAAAAAGTGACAGTGAATAGCACAGACTATTGTAAATCTTCAAAATCGAACAATTTGAACCTAATTTGGCATAAAAACTGTAATTTTGTGAGTGACCGATTTTGTTTTTCGTGGACGCTGCTCGATTAAGATCAACGACATATGCTTCTAAATAGTGCATTCTAAAGTGCTCATTGACCTCCACCTATGACCAAAAAACTGAATTTTTTGGACTCCACTAAGTGCGCTAAAAAGGCAAAAAAACAATTCCAGCAAAATTGCTCTTTTCGCCGTCGGTAAACTTAGACGGTCACGACAGACATCAGAGGAAATCCCATAACAATAGGATCACAAAAAGCGAAATCCCATCAAAATAGCTCCAGTAGTTTCGGAGTTATCTAACATACAAAATTTTGAAAATTGAAACCTAACTTTGGACCTAAATAACTAAGAATCTAGATCGATGCCCCACCCTGGAACTTATTAGACCCAACGGAGCAACTCTTCTTCTTTCCAGAGAAGAAAACAGCACTCAAATCCGTTCAGTGGATCCGGAGATATCGGACTAGATATAAGTTAAGGTACTAAAATGACATGTAAAATTATAGTTTAAAAATTGTTTACGTAAATATTTTACAGATATCGACATACATATTAGATTCTTTGGATATCCTTGTAACTTTTATATTAAATAAAGTCAATTTTGTTAAAAAATTAAAATTAAAAAAAGTAGTAGTAGAATAAGTAATTAATTAAACTAAATCAGTAAAATTAGTATAATTAATTTTTTTTTATAAAACCGAGATTTTGTATAGAAAAATAATATGAATAATAAAATTCAACGAACAAAATTTGTACAATATTTTTCATATTAGTTGATGGGAGGAGCTAAAAGTGCCAAGACATAGGATTATTATCCTATTTATTTTACTTGAAAAATTAAGACTTGAGAAGTTTTCAGTTTTAAATATTAAGTTTAGATATAAGAATTATTATTTCATATTTTGTGTATAGGTATAATCTGGAACGGGAATCGAACCCGTTACCTGTTTTTCGAAAAAATATGTTTCTTTTAATTCATATCTTTCAATCGTGATCGTAGAGTATACCCTTACCAATACCCCCCCCCCCCCCCCCTACCTTTACTTCAAAAATTTTAAATTCAGCACGTGCACCCCCACTCCAATTCTAACACCTTCCCAAAACTCGACCCCGCCAATCTTCCCACGAAAACCGACCCCCCCCCCCAATTTTACCTCACCCCCTTGGACAAAATCGTGTATTACTCCTAAACTACTCAACGGATTTTTATAATATTGGTGTCAGGTAAAAGGGCTTTAGGAGCCGCACCCAATTTTTTAACTTGTCTTCTATTTTTAGCTATTACTTCGTAATCCATTGTCCGATTTTGATGTAAGTTTTTGTTTGGAAGGTGACAAAGTCCTCTTTGATGATAAAAGAGCTGCAGCGCTGTTATTTTTAAGTTAAGTGCTAGTTATTTAGTTGCGGTGAAATTTGTTAAAAATGCAAGCGCTGTAAGCGCTTAAAGCGCTGCAGCGCTGTTATTATTTTCTTTAAATTAAAATTGTTAAAAATGCAAGCGCTTTTCATTCAAAATTGAGTCACAATATTCCATCCCAACAAACACACATTGCAATTTGCAAGTTAGATAAAAGATTGTAATTTAACTTTGATTTTTATTAAAATAAAATTCCGTGCGCAAATCAAATACCTAGAATATTTCTTTACGGTGCCTTCCTACAATTATTATCGATTCAAAGATCTAAAAAGAGAGAAGAGAATATAAGAGATTTAAAAAATAATACGATATAACGATTAAATGTAACCATGCTTATAGAACAAAACGAAATCACATTCGTTTTTCGAAAATATTTTAATTGTTGCAATTAAATATCCATACAGAGTAATGAAATTGATGGCATACCAAAGGTAACCTTTATCCTCATTACTTTTCTTTTGATTATAATTAAAGAATAAATATATCTTATAAAAATAGTTTTGCCGTTTGTTATATTTTCACCTACTAGTCCTAGTCGTCGTGCTCACGCACACATTTACATGTTTCGCTATAGACTACGTCGACACACCAACACGTCCCGCGCCGCGCCGCGCTTGTTCCCGCGCAAATCGCAATACTTGATGAGAAAGCATGACTAGCCGTTTAACATTTGCGAATATGTAGTTAGAATGTGTATTGCGTGCCGTCATTAGGAGTGTTCGTTATATTAGATAACTGAAAAAATACCCTATTATTAATTAATAATCAAATCGCCTATTATATATAATACCTCAGGCAAGCGTTAATTTTTAAAATTATTTTTATTACATATAATACGACCACAACTGCCGCGCTCGACATTTCGTGCTAGCCGTATAATATTTTTGTCACGAGTCGTGTGCGCCAAATTATGCTCTAAGACAATAGCATTTAAAACTATATTGAAATGAAATAAATGTATAACTTCATAAATATGTAATTGGTTATTTTATGACGTGTCATACCATAGATACGACTCGAGCCATTCGAGTGAACTACTTACTACTTAGTACTTACATTCCTTACAACTCGAGTCAGAATTTATCACTCGAGCTGATTTTCGATTAGTTTATATTATATAAAATTTTTAAATAGGTAGGTATATGAAATAAAATGTAAGTATTACGACTAATTAAGTTTCCATGTAAAAGTACAATTTAATTTCAAATAAGAAATTATCAGTTTTTATAGTTCAAAATGAACTTCACTTATTTAAAAATTCAATTTGTTTTTGATTAAGTATCAGTAATTAGATAATAATTAGACTTTTGCTGTAAACTTACAACTAAATATTTCTTATAATAACTAATTTTAGCGTTTAACTGATCTATTCGGCCCGCTGAGTTCCCTCGACAACTCGAGTGCAAACGAACTCGAGTCAAACTTGTTTTCACTCGTATTAATGAGTTTAACAAATTCACTCGAATAAGAATAAACAAAAATGATGAATTAAATTATTTAAAACTCAATGCTTTTACAATAGTTTTAGTTAGTTTATATTGTATTATTTAACAATATAGTAAGCCATGTTTAAAACAAACGATATTAAAAATATCAACTTTTTTAATATAGAACATATGAGATTATAACATCGTATTTATACTGTAAAAATGTGAGAAATTCAATTACTTTACAAATCGTTATAAATTAGTATTTTGCAATTAAAAAATATTTGAAACCTAGATTAATACTATCCGAATAACAGCATAACAAGGTGAAAATATGCTTAACTTGAAAATGATTTTCGTACCTATTACCTACGTTTTTATTAGCAATTTGTCGATCGCCGGCCCCTTAAGGAAAATAATAATATTTATAAAATATTTAGGTATTTGAACTATTATTACTTCAATTTTTTTTAATATTAAAAGGCCTAAAATTACCAAAAATAAAATTAAAGTTGCAATTAATATGTCGATTGTCGGCATTCCTTTGACAAAGGCGGCTCTGCTTATGACTTACCTATGTTTTTGTCTTTACTACTTTAGTTGACTTTAAAGCGTTGAAGTTGGAGCACGTACATGAGACAAAGGACTGATTTTAATGAATCTGTGTAATAGTTGTGAAAGTGTCATACTGTATTAGTCTTTAATGCTTACTATGGTATTTGCATTTGGTACCTAGACAGTCTTCAATAAACCAAGCGGTTCGTTAATATCCATCCTGGCCGCTAGTGGTTGCCATTGCCAAGGTTCGAAGACATATTTCAACAGTGACCACCGTTTAATTAACGGGAGATGATATAAAACGAAGCTACAGCATCAGGAGCTCTGCGTACGTAAAATAAAATGTGTGCAGGCGGTATCAACGGCTATGTACCGCTTCGCGTACCTACTACTAGGATTTGAGGAACTTATTGATAGAGGAAGGCCAATGCCCAGTCCCTTCGCCTACTCGTACCCCTAACAAGACTTGCTTCGATTGTTCAGTGTGTGTAGTTACGAGATACAGTTTGCTGTATTTAATTGATATTTGAAATCAAAACTCTAGTGCGTATGTACCTACTTAGTTTTAAATTTTATGTATGGATATTGGATTGTGGTCTGTGTCATACATACAATAATTTTGTTTTATGCTCGTAGGTATCGTAAATGTCCTTGTAATTTTAACTTATATATTATAAAGAGGAAAGATTTTATTGTTGTTTGTTTGAATAGAATAGGCTCTGAAACTACTGGACCGATTAAAAAAAATTACCATTAGAATTACTTATGTATTAGGTGGATCACCGATATTCGTGTAGAATTAAAAACTTGTGAGTACATTCTAGGTACATAACAGTTTGAATGTATTTTATTACTAGCGACTCGCCCTCGCTTCGCTCGGGCTCTTCCCTAGATTTAGCACAGGTAAAGCCGCGGGATCTGCTAGTTATGCATATGAACCTTCCTCTTGAATCACTCTATCTATTAAAAAATCCGCATCAAAATCCGTTGCGTAGTTTTAAAGATTTAAGCGCACATAGGGATATAGGGATATAGGGACAGAAAAGGCGACTTTGTTTTATACTATGTAGTGATGATAATTAGGTATTATGGTTGATAGGTATCTATCTACACTATCTACATTCTACACCAATATTATGAACAGGAAAGATTTTATTGTTGTTTGTTTGAATAGAATAGGCTCCGAAACTACTGGACCGATTAAAAAAAATTTTACCATTAGAATCCTACATTATCCCTGATGAACATAGGCTATATTTAATACTAGCCTTTCCCGCGGCTTCGCTCGCGTTCTAAAGACGAATCAAAATACCTCGCAGAGATACCGGTGCCCCTCCCCCCTCACGACCGCCCGCCTTGCACGCGGTAATCATTATTTTGTTGCGAAGTTATGTTAAATCTATACTTATATTATAAAGAGGAAAGGTTTGTATGTAAGTATGTTTGTAACGAATTGGCTTAAAAATACTGGACCGATTTAAAAATTCTTTCACTATTTGAATGCTACATTATCACTGATATCACAGCGAGTGATCGAATGAAGTTTAGTAGCGATTAAAAAAATGAACGACGCCGCGCGTAATTATTGTTATTTATAAGAATGTTTGCGAAAATAAATTAAACATTGTTTTGTTTAAAGTATGTAACAAGATATTGTGATAGATTGTAATTTCTAGTGAATGTTATTCAATATTGCATCATTCAATTAAATCATTTTATAATATAACTTTGTGTATTATTTTAATGACTGTTTGTGTGAATTGATGGAGGTTTAAAAATATTTTATTTTATCTTGTAATTTGTAATAAAGTTGTAACTAAAAATATTATTTAGATTAACTTATGCTATCGCTTAGAGATACATACCTACATTATATAAACAAGTTTGTACATACCTATTTTGATAAATTGTTATTTATCTAGACTTTGGATGGGTGAATTTGCCGCCCTTATTAACAATAGGGTTATTGGCCCACAGAGCCATTAGAGGTCGTGGGTTCGAATCCCTTTGAATTACATTTTTCTAATTTAATGTTGCTGTTAATTTAGTTAAATTAATGTTAAATATTAATATCACGAACAGAACCGTTTAACTTATTTTCTTTTCTCGTAAAATGTATTCCTGTCAAAATCGGTCCAACCGGTTCAGAGATTAGCAGGAACAAACAGACAGACACAAAAATCTTAAAAATGGTTTTTTTTATTTAGGTAAGTATTTGACTTTCGTATGAATTTAGTAAAAAGTTATTGTTTTGAAATCAGAAAAAGAGACAATTCAATTTTATTTATATATACTGATGTACTCATGTACTGGTACGTAAATTGCGCTATCCTACTAATATTATAAAAGTTGAGCGACAGTTTTTAAGAATACGCAAAAACTACTGAATGGATGGATTTTAATGAAACTTTACAATAATATAGCTTACACATCAGCATATCACATAGGCTATAAATTATAAACATACGAGCGGATCCCGCGGCTTCGCTCGCCCTAATTCTAGTGACGTTATAAGGTAATAGAAAAAGTTTTAAAGGAATAGTTTTAGGAAAGGAATATTCTAGCTTTTTAACACATTTAAATAAAAGCTTGAGTTTAATTTATTTTTTACTTTTACTGTTGTTTTTTTAACCCGCATTCGTATTCTCTACAAATCCTTTCATTTGATAAACATGTTGTAGGAGTGTGTTAAGAATAGCTAGTCCATCGTGGCTGGTCTGCCATCATGCAATAGTCGTGTGATGTGATTTCAAATAACAAATCTAGGACTTCTTATATTTTAATTTGCATATTTAAAAATTACATAAATAAAATAAATTATTATATAGATAAGCCTACTTGTAAATTCTTTTATTGTAAATAAATATTTTGAATAAAAGTTTAGTAAGGTAAATTACAATAAAACAAATATGCTCGCTCGCGGTTGCAACGGCGGGGCGGCGGGGCGGCGGGGACGCGTGGCAGGGCCGGCGCTCGTGGCTGTAGCTAGCACAGGTAGGGCTGACGTCACGGCGGGGCGGCGGGGAGGCGGGCCGCTCAGTTATGTTCGAGTCGGGTATGGCCCGGTGGTGCTGATGCTAAGTCCCGGATTCGATTGGGCCATTATAGGCCTTATCAAAAATGTTAATATAATTATTATTAATTTAATTTAAATTGCGTAAGCCGCTCTTACTTGGCATATAATTAGCTTCTATTAGTATCATACGATGTTTTTAGCTCCTAGCTATCTATACAATTTTTTGGTCGGACAGATTTTGTTCGTTGAACAAATTTATAATATTTAGAATCTATTTATAAAGTTTAAGTTTTTACTTGTCGTCGATCTTATTTGCGATATAAAAGTGGGCAAAGTTGGGCAAAACCCAAAAGGGCTTTTGCGTTTAAACATTTATTGCTTCAATTTAGAATGACAAAATAAAAAATAAGATTAAATTCAAACAAATTAATATGGCGACTCTGTTTGCACTTCTGCATTATTTATGTTTTTTTGTTTTATTGTCTTTTTAGTTGATTTTAGCGTAAAATAGACATTTTTTGTTGTGTTTGTTTCACAAATTTTATAATTACGGTGTGTTCTATAAGACATTATTAATTTGCGTATCTTAATGTATATTTAAGTGAAAATATGTTTTTAGTTATTTTAAACGTGTTACTTTAACAAAATAATTTTACGTGTATTACGTGCTTTAAACAGGTTGTCACCTTATTTCATAATTTTAATTTAACTTCGTTTGATAAATAAATAAAAAATCAATATCTTCAGTAAGATAGATGAATAGTTCAAAAACATGTCAGTAGATGGCGTTATTTATATTCGAAATGATGCGTTATATTTTCTCATAGATGGCGTCATTAAAATGTTTATATTTATTCAATAGTAAATGTTTAATTTACTCAATATTAAATGTATTGACTATTTTGCTATAACACTTCACATGAATTTAAAAAAAATAAACTTTCTAAAAAAATAAAGTCTTAAGATTTTTTTCTGTTTTAATAATTAAGAAATAAATATAAGCTCTTTAATTCCTAAGAAATAATTACAGCTCGAGGGACAGTGTTAAAATTGTATCGTTTTTACAATTCTACTATTTCTTGCGGCTTCGCCCGTGTTTTAATTATTGGAATTCAAATTCTTTCTCGCGCGTGGTAAAGTAACTCGCGGAGCTAACGGTGACCCTCCCCCCTCATGATCTTCGTCGCCCCGCGCCCGTCTTGCACGCGGTCATCATTATTTTGTTGCGAAGTTATGTTAAAACTATAATATATCTTGAGACATTTATTGAAATCAAATAATAAATGATGAAAATTAAATGTAATCAAATATAAATATAATTATGTTCCAAATTAAATACTTGTGATGAGTTTCTATTTATTAAGGTTAGAAATAAAATTCTCGTGTCACGGTGTTCGAACTTGAACTCCTCCGAAACGGCTTGACCGATTCTCATGAAATTTTGTGAGCATATTGAGTAGGTCTGAGAATCGGCCAACATCTATTTTTCATCCCCCTAAATGTTAAGGGTAGTCCACCCCTAAATTTTTATTTTTATTTTTTAGGCAAAATTTTTTGTTTTTATTTTTTTATGACACAGCATACAAAAATACATAAAACCCTAAATTTTCACCCCTCTACGATCAACCCTTATATTTTATTTGTTAATTAAAATGTCACGGGGTTCGAACTTGAACTCCTCCGAAACGGCTCGACCGATTTTTGTGATCCTTAGTGTGATTGTCGGCCAGGGTGGAGAATCGGCCAACATCTATTTTTCATCCCCCTAAATGTTAAGGGTAGTCCACCCCTAAATTTTATTTTTTATTTTTTAGACAATTCTTTTTCCTACAGATCAACCCAATGAGGTTGTTGTACAGCTAGTTATTTTATAAAAACGCCTTCGCTAGTAATGCAATCTTTAAACCGAATTTGAGTTTATCTTAAAAGATAGACACATTTATTAATGTAACATTATATTTGTTTATGTATTTGGTAACAAGTATAAGTAGAATTCTGCTTAAAAAAATTATTGCTATAGTTAAGTAAAACTCAAATTAAATACAAAATCAAAATAGTATCATAATTCGATCGACGGAGGGACCGATTTAAACTTATTCAGTGTAGATACCGCATGATTCGGTTAATGACCGGATTCGTTAAGTCAACAATGTTAAATAGAGAAGATACGTTTATATTCAGGAGACAATATGATTGATATAATCCATCGGATGTACTAAAGCTTCAACAATCTCATGAAGGATACGTTATATATTCAGTGTGCTGGTATGATTTCGGTAATAGCTTGGATCCGCTAACCGAAGCGGGAAATATGAAAAATGAATATCAACATTTTTCATTTAATTGAAATTTCGTGTTGATTCATGATATCGTAGGGATAAAAACTGCACATATATGCATTAAAAACATTAAAAATGTTGTCGCATTCAGTGGTACCAACAGGGTGGTACTATGAAGCGGCGCATAATGTCTAAGAAGATTTATTTATATATATATATATATATATATATTTAATAATAATTTGATATTGTATTCTCACCTTAACTGCATTAAATTCTCCACTGGTACTAACAACCTTACTGTCAATATTCTCCATCTCTTGCCTCAGAGAATGTGTCATGGCTGATACACTCCTGTCATAGCAGTTCGGCTGTTTGGTGCAACCATCCCATATATATTCTTTTAGAGGTTTCACTGACTCCTTCCTGAGAATGAAATAAAAATTAAAATAGTATATTATTAGTTAGTATTATTTAAGTTCAATAAAAAATGGTTAAAACTGTTATTTTTTACCAAATCTATGTTGTCTTGTACCAGTTAAATTATACAAACATTTTTTTATCTTTGTCTGTGTGTCTGTTTGTTCCGGCTAATCTCTGAAACGGCTGGACGGATTTTGACGGGACTTTCACTCTCAGATAGCTCATGTTATAAGGAGTAACTTAGGCTACTTTTATTAGAAAATTATGAAAACCGTTAAATTTACTTTAACTTACACACAGCAAAGCCGGCATAGTATGTATAAGTACAAAATATCATAAAATTCTGAATCAAATATATACATTAAATATTTGTTTTGAAATGTACTTTTTACTGCACATAAATATCTCTGAGAAATATGTATATACTAACAGTTTAATTATATATAGTGATAGAACCAAACAGAGCGAGCGGTGAATCTTCAGTGATAATAATAATAAT
The DNA here is from genome assembly GCA_905231865.2 of Boloria selene. Lineage (NCBI taxonomy): Eukaryota > Metazoa > Arthropoda > Insecta > Lepidoptera > Nymphalidae > Boloria > Boloria selene. The sequence goes on from HG993149.1 coordinate 2,211,012, forward strand.
ATATCTATACTTCTATACTAATATTATAGAGCAGAAGAGTTTGTTTGTCTATTCTTTGGTTGAACGCGGTAATCTCAGAAACTACCAGTCCGAATTGAAAAATTCTTTTTGTGTGATAGACTGCTTACTGAGGAAGGCTGTATGCTCTGTTTCATCACGAAGCATCAATGAAAAATGTTGCAAAAACGGGAAGAACGGATGTTAGTTCTGCGAGGTACCATTCCGCTACACAGAAAAAAATTTGGTTTCCGGTCCTTAGAACGCGTGCGAAGTTGCGGGTGGTGCTAGTTATTTATATTAACGTGATACACATCAGTAATTTTTTAATTTTAAATGGTTCAAATTAATTAAATTTCTTGGAGAATATAACAGGTAGTTAAATACTTACATCTTTTCTAATGAATTCTCTTTACTTTTGTATCCTTCTTTGATATTATCCTTTAATTCCCGTATACTATTACTTAATTCATTATTGAGTTTGATAGGCAACAAAACATCAGTGCTAGGCTCATATCCTAATATGGATAAAAGGGTGTTCAATACAACATTTGAAAATTGTACATTCTTCTCCGCCGCTTCTTGTTCTGAACATATATCGTTCATTGATTTCTGAAAAGAAAATAGCTAATTGCTAAGAATAATAATCATGAAAATATCAGATATAAATAATAATCATGAAAATATCAGAGGTGAGTGATCCGGATTTGAACCCGCATCACTCGGATATCCAAGCAATATCTATACTAATATTATAAAGCTGAAGAGTTTGTTTGTTTGTTTGAACGTGCAAATCACAGAAACTGTTGGCCCGAACTGAAAAATTCTTTTTGTGTTAGATAGTCCGTTTATCGAGGATATAGGCTATATTACATCACGCTACGACCAATAGGAGCGGAGCATCAATGAAAAATGTTGCGACAACGGCAAGGGCGTGTGTTAGTTCTGCGAGATACCATACTGCGCGACTCAGAAAGAATTTGGTTTTTGGTCTTTAGAATGCGTGCGAAGCCGCGGGAAATACTAGTCTAGTAGTAGTAGTAGTAGTAGTAGTAGTAATGGTAGTCTAAGCTAAACCAGTAGTTAATACAAAATGAATACCCACAATCCGGCTACCAACAGCCTCTGTATCCTGGAGCTGGTACTCCCGGAGCTGGACAGCAAAGTGGAGTAGTTCTTCGAGCAGGCGTAGCTCGCGGCGAAGTGCGGAGTATACCGCACGGTCTACGCCTAGCGCTTGCGACGTTATGTTGGAGAGGAATGTTAGATCTTTGTGGATTTGCCTGGAAAAATACATTTAAATTGAATATGTTAGGACATTATAAATGAAACTGTCTTTTCGGATTTTGTCGCGGATTTATTTTGATTTTTGGTTCCTGACGTTTCGAATGCTTTACAGCAATCAAATTTCAAGTCAAATATTCGCGTGAACCTAAGAAAGTATTATAAGAACATTGATGTTAAACTAAGAAATCTATTCGAATAAAGTATATTTTTATTTTCTTAATACATACTCTCGTATGGCCAAAGCAGACTTTGCGGTGACTTCAACAGCCATACTGGTGCGTCTCTCCACATAATGCTTCACTGCATTTTGTATCTGCTGTTCCAAAATGGCCTCCTCTTGTTCGAGTAACTCTAATGCACTTTGAGCTTCCATGGAACAAACACTAAAAACAAATTACGACACTGAATACAATTTAAATTATATAAAACTAGCGAAATCTTGTTCTTTCCCTTATTTCACTTTGATTGGACGAAAATGTCGAAACATTATAAATTTCTAAGCAGAATTAATATTTTTGTGTGAGAGAGAAAGAATAATTTTCAACCCCTATTTCTATTTCTTTTCTCTCCTTCAAGTTTCATTCTAGTAACAGCAAAAAAGTTACCTATTACATTTTTAAGAGCCTCCATCCATGCATATACAATAATTCATCAAAATTGGTTTACTAGTTTAGGCGTTAAAACGTAAGAGATAGACAAACAGATGTATCTATATTCAGATTTTAGAAGAAAATTAAAAAACTATCCACATAATACTATTACTTTTGATGTCTACCTGACAAAATATATCTTGCAGGCAGTGGTAGACTGATACGGGTTCAAATCCGGGTCTCGCACCTTTGATATTTTCATCGAATCATTTTCTATCATGATTACCACTTGTCTTACGGTGAGGGAAAACATAATGAGGAAACATGTGCGTCTAAGAAAAACCTAGCAAGTTTTCGTGCGACATGTGAAGTCCGCCAACACGCACTAGGCCAGCGCGGTGGACTATGGCCTGATCCCCTCGTATTGAAAGAAGACCCGTGCCCAGCAGTGGGACGTAAAAAAGGGCTGATGATATTTTGTCAATTTTTAAATGAGTTATAAATTATTAAAACTAGATAAGTTTTCAAGAAAGCTTTAAGTACTTACGTAATTTGACTGGGGTGTACATTGTTGTAGTTAGAAATGAGTAATAGCTTAGCTTGTTCCCCGCACAGATCTGCTTTTGTTTCTATGTAACTACAAACTGCGTTGGACAGCCTGTGAAAATAATAAAATAATCATGTAGACCTAGTCATTTAATTTTAACTATTAATCAGATGAGTTTATTTTGATAAAACTTTTGTTGTATTGGCAGACTACTATAACGTTTGACTTAGTTTGTAGAGAACCTACTTTTTGCACCAGCGGTCACGGGTTTGAGTCCCACTGGGAGTACTTTTTTGTTGAGCACGAATGTTTGTACTAGTCTAGTCTACTCTAGTCATAGGTGTTTATATTAATTATAATATGTATAAATTTAATAAGTTATATGTGTAGTTTATCAACTATCTGGTATTCATAACACAAGCCTGCAACGCTTACTAGGAACTAGATGAAGCTGTTGTAAAAAGGTCCCACCATATTTATATTAATTTAATAATAGTATAGTATTGAGTGTACTATTTACTACCTGGTTCAATGCTATATTTGATAACTTTGATGGGGAGCAGAGCATGCTTTAGAAGATTTTTGACTACTACCCCTAAGTAGTGGGATATTTAGGAAGTGACAGTAGGAAAATATGTTTAATTATGTAAAATAACAATACTGTATATACTTTCAAAGGCAGTTACTTAATGTTACATACAGACTCATAAATTTTATTTATCAGTAATAGATGAGTCAATTGCTATAGATGAGTTGAAATATATATATATATTCAAATTCATTTACCATTCCTCCATGTTCTTAGCTTCTATTAGTGCAGTTCTTAAGTCCTCATCATTTGTGTTATCATTTTGCGTTTTGTTAAATTTCTTGGATGTAAAAAGATCAAAATGTGATTTGAACAAAGCCTGTGACTGTCTGTAAGACTCAAACGGTCCGTAGGTAAAAAATCTCTTTGCGAGTTCCTGAAAATGTTAATAATATTCTAAATATAAAAGAAAGGACACTCACTCATCAGGAAATATTGAAAATCACTTGTTGTATAAAGATGAAATTAAGTTAAGTTGTAGTCTAAATATATTAAAAAAAGTAGACCAGACCATAAGTTATGTAGTCAGTTGGAAAAGCAAACAAAAGAGTCATGTCCTGCACTTATGAGATTTTTATATGTAATATTTGATATTTCATGATGAGTGGGTGATTGTCATGTTTTTTTTCATATTGAGTTTTCATATTTTGTTTTTATAAATGACGGGCTTATAAGTAAGCAAATTATACTGTAAAATTAAAAACTTCTTAAATTGTCAAATGTATAATATGTACATAAAAAACATTTCTTAATGTATGAAACTTTCCTTTTAAAACTTTAATTTAAAAAAAAGGTAGTTAATAAATTATAAAGTATTTTAAAAATTACCTTATCCCCATTGCAACTAGCATACACATTTAAAGCATTAGCAATGACTTGTACCACATCATTTGTTATACACTCTACATTCTCCGCTAGTTGCACGCATTCTTCACCGGCTGTTCCTTCATCTTCTGAACACTGTAACTGTGAGGCATTTAGCTTTGTTACTTCCAATGTTAAATCTTCTTTTGTTTTCCTGTGATTAATAGATTCCAGTTTTAATATTTTATAGTTTTACAAATTACAATTTTGCTGCGTGGCTTGAGTCTATAGATTATAGAAGAAAAGTAGATAATTGACATAAAGTAGTCTTTTTAGTTTTAGGCACCATAGAACACACAGATTAAAAACACATGTCACTAATGACCGGGGTTGCCAAGGGCGCGTACAATAGGTATACATAAGAAAACGAGTTATGACAAAATATTAAGCATATTGTTATATAACATCCTATTATAATTACATCACAGTATTTTGTCACATAAATAAATACATTATTACATTCCGTGCCATCTAGATCTGTAGTAAGCTACAGTACACTACAGAGTACAGGCTTGTGTTATGGATACCAAATAGTTGATACACTACACATATATAACTTACAAATAAATACATATCATAGAGAACAAACATTTATTCTCAATAAATGAATGCCCCAAGCAGTATTCTTAAAAGTACACATAACTTACTCATTATCTACAAGCAATTCATTTAGAATTTCCTCGTGTTTCTCCAACATAGCTAATCTCTCTTTTTGCATGTTTATATGAATTTTCATATCTTCCATTGATTCCTCATCTCCTGGTACACAAAGGCCAATGAATTCATTCTGTATGGAACATATTTTTCTCTCTAACTTATCTAATGGTAATATTTTTTCTTTCTTTTCCAATTCAGCATACCTGCAAAAAAATTATAAGAATGTATTGGACATTCATTTCATTCATTCAACCAGCTCTAATTATTGCTTAGTTACAAAGCTCTAATTAGTATATTCCTAAAGCTAAACTTAGTTCAAATTCAAACATTAGCATAACTGTTACACTTTTTAAAACAACTACATTCTCAGAATTTTAGATCTTTTATTAAAGCTAATTATTACCTGCATTCTTCCCACTGAGTCAAAGCATTATTGTGATCTAAGTTGTGGTAAATCCATCGCAAAACTTCAGAAAAATCTGGATCATTGAGCATCCATTCGAAAGACTTTTTATACGTTTCTACTCCCAAGCTATGTAGAAATGGAACAAAATCGTCATCCGTTATATCACTTAAGCAGTTCATTTTGAATTTTAATGAAAAATAACTTTATTTAAATAAAATATTAATAGTTTTAATCAGTTTTAACTTTCCGTTACAAGTTCTCAAATCAAAGCATTCAAATTTCAATGTCAAATCATAACTTCACACAGATTATAAATTGATATAAGACGTCATTATAATACTTTGACAGATTATCTAGTATAGAAATTATTAAATAGTAATTAAATATTAAAATATTATGAAACATAGTACGTATACAATAATTTAGCTCTTATATCAACAAAAAAATACTCTCAAATAATAAATTACTTCTATATTTGTTTTTGGATACTTACAGATAATAAATAATATTTATAATGTAACTAAAGTCACGACAGATGTCGCCGATACACGGTTTTGATTGAAACATAGTACCGATTAGTGTCCGACCGAACATTCGGTTTCGGTTTCGGTTTCGGTCGAGTTTCGGCAAAAAAACGAGTTTCGGTTATGTTTCGGTTTCGGCAGCAAACCTGCCGAAACTACGACCGAAACCGAAACTGCATTCGGGAGTTTCCGCGCTGTGCTCGGGTGTGTTCGGCGCGGTAAATGACATCCAAGCGACGATGACAATTGGCCGCGTCCACGTGTGTAATCATGTCGTAACCTGTTTATTTGCAGTGCATATAATATAAGAGTACCTCGAAAAGTAATTTAATATAACAAAGTAGTACCTAGATTATAGCAGAATCAAGTTTACCATAAAAAATTAAAAATCTCATTTATGTTGAAAATTAGGTAGCTTTGATATTATACTGTATTATAGATTAAATAAATAATGCTAAAAGTGGGAACTTATGGTTTGGTCTGACAAAGAAAAAAAGTTAGCTGGTTTTACCTGTAAATATTTATTGATTTTCAAGAAATATTAACAAAAAGTAGAAAGAGTAAATGCACAATCTGTATGCTAATGACTTATTTTAATCACATTACTAGCATTTCCCGCGGCTCCACCCGCGTTTTAAAGACCCTAAACTAAATTTTCAGATTTCACATACCGCGTGACGTTTTAGAGTCGGTCTTTAACAGTTACTCGAGATTTATCAGAAATGAGATATTTTTCAGCGGTAAAAAGTATCCTATGTATTAGCCCGGGTAAACAGCTAAGTATCATAATACCAAATTTCATGCAATACCGTCCAGTGGTTTTCTCGTGATTCGGATGCGGACAGACAGGTAAACAGACAGACAAAAATTATAAAAACAATATATTTGGCCTCTATATCGATAAAACATACATACTCTCGAAAAAAATAACCCTGCTTCTGGCGCAGTCGGGTAAAAATGTCTATTTCAATTTTTTACAGGAAACATTTATTAGGTAAATTATTAGTAATGTCGTTTATGATATTTTAGCAGGAGAGTATTAAACGATTTGTTGTATACAACTAACTCTAAAGTATTTAACGTAGCACTAAGCCGATTCTACCAGTTTATAGAGTTTGAAAAGATAAGAATTTTCACGTATATAACTCATTTTTTCAAAAAATGTAGTTTAGCAGGTTTTCGTAGTAAACACTCGATATGTAAACAAACATTAGTTAGGTACATGGTATTTAGTGCATTAGTGGTGATAATAGTAAGGATTTAGAGTTTCGCGTTCAATTTAATAATTATTAAGTAGGTACCAATATAATAATTGTTTTTTTTTTACAAATTAACACTTATATTTATTTTACTAATTAGAACTGACTGATTATATTACATTTTCTTCATTTTTCTCTGAAAACATGATCCTTATAAGAAAGTTTCGGTTTCGGTTTCGGTTTCGGCCGAAACTGAGACCGTCGCCGAAATTCGGTTTCGGTTTCGGTTTCGGTCGTAAAAACCAGTTTCGGTCGGACACTAGTACCGATCTATTATAAAAAAACCGGTGTTTAATGAAATATTAAAATATTTAAATATAAACTCAAACACCTATAATAAAAATTATAATTTTGAAAAAATTTTATTTAGAAAAATATATTTATTCAAGTAGTTACTAGGTAGGTACTACTTGAATAATATTAGTAGTATTATATACCTAATAATACCTTACAATAATTTTAGTTAACAATCCAATTTCAATTTTTCCAAAACAGTGAATTTTTAAAAAAATCGTTTTAAGCTACTACTACAAAACAAAAAAACTATATGCAAATAAACAAATTTAAATTGATGACACCGGAGTATTACGTCCATCGATCCGTTTGTAATGAGGGTAGTAAATCATTCCATTCGTGTGACATAAAAATGGAGGAAGATAGCGATTGAGCCATTAGCCAATTATGGCCCCTTCGTTTTGGGTACCTCGCACTTGAACTGACTGAAGTTCAAGGTCATCTTGTGTTTCAGAGGTAAATACTGCCCCTACTATATGCGATCAGCAGATTTTCTTTCGGCTCGCGTAAGATACATGTAATAAATTTTATCGTTATACCTATTCACTATTTAATTTTTGAAAAAAGTTTTGAAAATAACTAGTAAAATATTTTAAATACCAATGGAATGAAATCAAATCAAAGCAACTCTCTACACTTTCTACGTGATTTTATTCTAAGAAAGGAAGAGAAATTAAAAAAGGGCTTAATAGTTATTTACAAACTTGTATTATTGAAGCAGTTACGTACCTACTTGCCTAATTAATAGATTGATCCTACAGAGAAGAAACTAAAGAAACTTCAGAAGAAATATTTCTCTATACAAAAATATTAGGACGCCTTTAACAAAAAAGGCACTTCATTCGTTCTACTTTCACAACGTATACCTAAAGTTTCTATTAAAATAATTATTTTCTACAACCCACACTATAAAGTAGTTAGGTCAATAAGTCAATTGATCAAGTATAATAATATTTGACCTCTCATTTAAAAATAAACTTTTGTGACACTCCTCATTCCTATGGTAACTTAAGTATTGAAATTCAAAGAACACTTAGTTGAGTCCGCAAATTTTTGCAATCACTTTGAATATGATTACACAGAGTAGTAAGTTGATAGAAATGGCATCAACAATGTTTGATGTGATTCAGTGTAGGTACTTACTATATCAACGTACTCGGAGAATTATAACAGTTATAATAGTTATATTGAGTTGGTATTTTAGAGGTATAAGGCTATCCTTGAGATGAAAATGAACAAAAAGTCTCAAAGAATACAGCCGGGAACATTTCTTCATATTAAAAAAATATTTAACACCGCCATTTTTATAAGTTAGCACAGGGAAAGCCGCGGGATCTGCTAGTTATGCATATAAACCTTCCTCTTGAATCACTCTATCTATTAAAAAAAACCGCATCAAAATCCGTTGCGTAGTTTTAAAGATTTAAGCGCACATAGGGATATAGGGATATAGGGACAGAAAAGGCGACTTTGTTTTATACTATGTAGTGATGTCAATATGCATAATATCTGTCTATATATCACTTTTTAAAAATTGCGGGTTTTAAATGTAATCAGTTAAAAACTGATGATGAAAAACAGAAAACATTATAAGTAATTAAAAACTACGTTCTAAAAATTGGACAAGGCCATTCTTCGTACTAATAAGTAATAATAATTGTCATATTTATTCACTCGCATATACATCTTCTAGTGCATTATTTCCATCTAAATACCCACTCAATATAACAGTGAATAGAAGATGCCACTCACGTCTCACAGAGGAGTATTGTAGGCGTTAGGCTGTTAAGTTTGCCTCTGTCAACTGCTGACCGAGCTGTCTATAACCGACTCCATTGCTAAGTACGTTACGTCATACGTGAAACTAATCATTCAAACATTTGTAATTATGCAAAATGTCTAATATTCTAATAAGTACTACCTATGTTAAAAAAACTACAAATTTTAACAACATTTTTTCGTTTTTTGCAACTTCCTTTCCTTTCCTTGCAACTTGATTGAACATAACGACTGAGTCTGAATGCCTATAAAGTTGTGACCTAATGTAAATTTCACCAAATTTTTTTATGAGTAGCACCTATCGTATGATAATGATTGATATAAGAGGTTATATGTATTAAAAAATATATTTGTTAATTTAACTTAGCCATTAAAGATCAAGTCTTTTGCTTAATATAAGTATAAATAATAAAGAATTTCGTTTTTACTAACTAGACTTATCTGCACATTAAAATATCATAAAAGTACCAAAAGAGTTATAAGTTTTAGCATTGTTTATTTTTATACGCCATATTTTCACTTTATTTAGCTAAAATATATGGAACGATCTCGTATGCCAATGGAGACAGTTTCAGAAGCAATGCAGTTATATAGGAAGTAGGCGACGCAAGCATCCTCCAGTCAACAGTCGCTAGAAAAACAAAAGACCATGTCCCTTCTACGAGCAGTTTCACTATAACCAACTATAAATTACACTTTTATGCTAAACGTGTAGTCCATATTAGCTAGTATTAAAGGTGATATTTCCGTATTCGTATTTTATTAAACTAAATTGATCTTTGTATTAAAATTCAAGCATGTAAAGATACGTATATTGGCAGTAACGTAAATAACTAAGGCATGTTTTACTCTTACAATATTATAAATATACTTAAATTTTCAAAGTCGAAAGTTCTCGAAACTAAAGAAACAAACTACAGTAGCAAGATAGCCTATCTTACTACTCTAGTAAGTACCCATGTATTATATAGTCATAAACGCATATTCATTATTACTTCTTCTTTTTCAAACAGTGAACGTGTGGACTATTCCTTGATCTCGTATGTAAAGAAGGCCCAAACCTAACAGTGGGCATCAAAACCGGCTAAATACACGTTTAGAATGAAATAAGCTGATTTTTTTTTCTCCTTTTATAAATTTACAGTACTGAAAGATTCTATGTGAGTACGATTATTTGTTTGCTGAAATAGCTCGACGTATTTTGATGAAACTTAGTATATGGATATAGAATATAGTAATGACTTGACGAAGTAACATAAAGACTCAGGTCGCTAGTGCTGTAAAGGCTATAAGTACATAAAAATATAACCTTTCTTTTTTAATTTTATATATGTACTAGATAATAAATCAATTTTAATAAGCATTAGGTACAGCCACTAAATACTCATCCAGGACATTGAACCCGCACTAGATTAACGTGCCAAATACTCATGGTAATTGTCATTCCCAAGTCATTTTTAAAGACGTCTATTGTTATGTCAATCTATTATTGGCCGACTTTAAAATAGGAGGTACTGAACTCATTGCTACCTTTGCCAATCAAGAATCTATTGTATTTTTTTAATTACAGATTAAAGATGATAGATATACGTATTTGTATTTGTTTATTTGGGTCCAGCAATCCATCTAGGCTCGAAGCCAAGAAAATTGGTAGTCCTAAATCGGTAGAGTGTGACCATGCGGGCTGCAGGCTCCTCCTGGTAACTCTTCGATAGTACTGTGGACCGTGAAAGCAAGTCGCAAGTTAGCTGTCAGACTCTGACAGCTCCCTTTCCAGGAGGAATAATTTCTGAGATAAAAACTATCCTAAATCCCAGATTATCAAACTACCTTTATACTAAACAGCCAAATGCTGTTTCGTCCAGTTGCTTACTGTTATGTTTTACTATCTCTTAAAAAATTATAACCCTTTTTATTAAATTCATTAATGTGATAAGTTTGGTAAGTGTAATCTGTGTAAAGTTTTAACAAAATCGGTTCAGAAATTTTCAGAGTTTAGAGTTACAAATGTTCATCCATCTATCTATCTTCATGAACGTTCCCCTTTATTATATTGGTAGAGTACTGCGAGAATTAAAAATATACAACTGAAGAATTGAAATAAGGTTAAACGCTACGAAAATCGCCATGATTTTTTATTATTAAAAACAAAGTAACTTTACTAATATTTGTGAGTAAACTGAGCAATCACAATGACGTAGGTAACGCACAAGCTGCAGAAGCCCAACGGTAGAGATACACCCATAGGTAATATTCGGCATATGTCGTGTTTAAATGGCCGCAACTTAAAATATTCTAACACAAACTCTATTTCTTTTTGTAGAGATTCATCTGAAATATAAATAATATACCATTGAAATAGCAAAAGAATTGTTAATAGTAAAGATGAATAAATATTAAAATGTAAGATAACTACGGTCGAAGCAAAGCTACATTGTTGCAGGTTAAACCCGATTATCAAGCACTTTCTGCTATTTATTTCAGTTAAAATGCATAAATTCAAATAATCAAAATTACCAAAACGAAAGCATAAGATAATGCCTTCGAAATCAATTACTGTATTGGCGGTTAATCTCGCTCATGCTAGCCAAATGCATGGACATAGTAGATATAGTGTGTCAGTAGTAATTAGTCCCCTAACAACTTGGTAACACTGAACTATTCTGGAGAAGAAAGTATTTCGCGACAGAAAAGAATCTTAACTTGAACCCAGGAACACTGCAATGCTCAAGAAACCGAGGGATACGAATTCGAATCTCGGATCTTATCATATGTTCTTATGAACATACAGTACGATGTATAAAAAGATAAATAATAATAAAATAAATACCAGGCGTCATCATTAACTGCTGGACTAAAATTTCTTTGATAGTATCCACTTCGTTCTTCGTCAGCTCAAATATTACCATGGTTAATACGAATGTCGATGTCACACATACAAATGATATAATCCGCAGAATTGCCTGAATTGACCAGATCCCCTTAAAACAGAATAATTTTAACCAAAAGGTAAAAAATGTGATTACAATTATTGTATGTTATAAGTAGAGACTTAGCTTCGCTTCGCTCGTATTCGACACTAGGTGGATTTTAAAGACTAGTGATTCTTATACCAAATAAACAATTCTGAACTTTTCGATATTCTAGCAATTTTATTGGGTTTTCCTTTTTATTTATATTTAAATAACCCCAATAATAATACAGACTCCCAATAAAAAAAAAGAAGCAAATCGGTTCAGTTATTTTTGCGTTTTTCGAGACTAACGAACAGCAATTGATTGAGCAATTGTTAACATGCCAGTTTACTTAACTTATAGTGTATATTTAAGTTTGCATACTAAGTCACTGTAAGTCACATATCAAAGATAACTTATATCTTTGATATTTTGGATAATATAATAAATTTCCGTACCATGGTCGTAGCAGTATAGAGAGTAGCGTACAAAAACCATATGGATTTTGTTAACTTTATCATCACCCAAAAGAAGAGCTGAAAATGTCAATAACTGTGTTTCAAATGTTTTCAGACACTATAATATTATGTTCGATGTGATTTTTTAATTATATGTTACTGTAAAAGCCCGAACTACGTTAAATCCTAAGATTTTCCATTAAATTTGTTTTTTTTTTCCAAAACCAACATATTACACCAACTAGTTAATTCTAGTTTTAATAAAAGCATTATTTTTTATCATATTATATACACTCACCCAAATTTCAAGTTCATAGTCAATATCATTGATAAATCCCAACAAAAGATTGTATACCGATAAATATTTTCGAATTTTATTTATAGTATATTTGCCTTCACCAACAACGCTAACAATTACGAAATTGTTCTCAAACTTATGTTTTAGAAGTTTCATTCGTTGGTACAGAGCATAAAATACCAAAAATTTCGAAATAAAATCCAAAAATTCAACTATTATTACGCCTAAGCGAGAAAAATATGCCACAGTACAAAAATATAAATGAGTACAAGCCACATAACCACTCAAAATCCCAACTAATATGAGTATTAATGAACCAAACAGCTTCCAAGATATTTTAACGGACTTCGTATGTAATATACCTCCAGTAAGAGTTAGTACTGACAGTAGCTTCTTGATATATTGTCCTTTAAATATCAACGACAATATAGCATTAATGATAAATTCTATAGTTTCTATTGTATACATTTTAAAGTATAGCTTGGTGTCAAATACGTGGTTGAAAAAGATAATGACATGGAACAAGCTCAACACAATACATGCTGTTGCTGACAACGTTTCTATACATCTAGTATTTCCAAACAAGGAATAACAGCCGAAAATATTACGAAGAATCATTAGTCTTTTTACAAAGATTACAAATTTCGACATAGTAAGCATTTTTGGTTTGCGCGAAGTTTAAGCTACTGGAACAATAATACTCATAACAATAACTAATGTTTGATTGTAAAAATAATCAAATATCCCCGTTGGCTGGAGTTGATGTTATCAAAACATAATGACTTTTTTTATTTTAATACAACATAATATAATTAAGGCGCTAAGGTTAAGTAATAGGTTGTCAACTATTAATCAAAATTTAATTAAGTAGGTATGTTTTAACTAATGACCTAAGTCATATTTGTTGATGGTTTTTGTGTTTTTTTTAGGTATAAGTAAATTATTACAATGCTGGTACCATAAAACGGTTTTGGCTTAACTCTTTTTTTTAATTTTAATATTAGTAGGAAAACAAAATTTAGATTTTTTTGTGTTTCTGTCTCTTTCGGCTAATCTGCGAAACGGCTGGACTAATTTTGATGAGACTTTCTCTGGCAGATAGTAGATGTTAGATGAAGTACCTTAGGCTACCTTTATTTTATAAAAATAATTACAGTTCCATTCCAAAAAAATATTGCAAGCTCAATAAAATGATATTAAAAAATATCATCTTGATATGAGTAAAGAAGACCAAAACTGACTAAAACGTGGCTCCCAAATTAAAATCTTCGTCACACGTTTCTAAGATACTAATAACAAATGAGTGTATTTATAAAGCGTGAACACAAATCACTCCGCGCGCGGCTAGGGCTGTTTATCTTTCACCTTTCAAGCGAACCTGTCGCTGCCGTCTTGAAATTTTGACACTTCACTTCGTCTATTTTTGGTAAAAGGCAATTTAGATGTTAAGGCTAGTTATTAACTTTTTTATGCCGCTACCAAAATAATTTACGAGAACTTTTTAACTTTTTTCTTCCAATTCGAGGATTAGATGACTTTTAAATACAGGAACGTGTGTTCTAGACGTCTATAGCCTATACTGCTATAGGAATACCAAAAATATATTTGAGGATCCTAACTGACTATCTTATTGAAATAACTAGCGGCTCACCCTCGCTTCGCTCGGGTTCGACCCTGGATTAAGCGTAAGCGAAGCAGCGGGTTCCGCTAGTATACCTTTTTAAATTGTAGCCTATGTGTTATTCTAATATATAAGCTATATTATTGTAAAGTTTCATTAAAACCCATTGAGTAGTTTTTACGTGAAAGAGTAAGAAACATCCATCCATCCATACTTACAAACTTTCGCGTTTCTAATATTATTAGTAGAATTACTATTATCGATTCAGTAGTCAATAAATACATTACATAGCTCTATGTGGTTATATAATAATTTAACTAACATCACCTATTACCTGAGATTTGGCTTATTTTATTACTAGTTTATTTGCGCCGTAACATCTTCTTCAACTTCCAATCTCTATTTTCTACAGGTTCCTAAACAATGGAGGTTAAAGCAGACCAAATAGACTTTCATTATTTTGAAAAACCGTAGGTTGATCTAATTTAGGAATTAAATTTAGGAAGTAACTCCTTTTTCTATAATTAGCATAAAGTTTTGCTTATTACGCGACATTTGCGAAATCAACTGTGCCTAACCGGCACTTCTGAAAGCCTTTAAAGGAAATAATTGAATTGAATTGAAGATTTGCTTATTGAAATGTAAATGAAAGTAAACAGTTTTAAGTACAAATATCATCAAAAAGATTTTACTAATATTAAAAATACCTTATTAAAATAGATTTACATCGCGAAGAAATTATATCAAAGACGGGTATTTTAAGATTTGTATTACGTCCATGTTATTTTTAAGCACATGTCCTGGTATCAGATTGCGACTAATGCATTAGACGGGATGTTACATATTATTTATGCATCAACGAATAAGTTCAATATATAGTACATAGAATTAAAACTTTGATTAGAATTTAAAATAATATTAGATACATATATAAATATACTTAGTTCCACGCGATATTTGTTATTCATATTAACATCGTAAATGGGAAAGCGTGTTTGTTTGTCTTTCTGTCGAAAAGGA
Organism: Boloria selene; assembly: GCA_905231865.2. Classification (NCBI taxonomy): domain Eukaryota; kingdom Metazoa; phylum Arthropoda; class Insecta; order Lepidoptera; family Nymphalidae; genus Boloria; species Boloria selene. Next base: position 2,226,156 of record HG993149.1, read on the forward strand.
TGGAGACGAAGGGATGTGTGTTTTTTGGGTGGTAATAGTAGCATAGGCCTCTCTAATATTATGTTATATTACAAGAATAACCTTCAAAGATTATCAGATTGATGAATTAACATTAAAAGGTAAAAGATTAACAAGTAAGCTAATATATATAGAATATATATAGAATATTTTAAGCTATTACTGGTTCTATGTAATAGTTTATCTTGTACAAATCTAAATGTTGCGACTATTTCTTCATTGTTATTATAAATGGTAATCACAATGATTACTGGAGGCACTTCATTTAATTATTTTTAGGTTTTCATTACCAGTGTGTACATGTGACTAACACTATGTTAACGTCTACCTATATTAAGATTGTAAGGAAATATATGTTTGTAAGATTGTTTTTTGGTTACTATTTCTGTTTTGGGAATTCAAAATGGGTACATTTTGTCAGTATACTTTATTGTTTATTATTAATATCAGCGCTTTTTGCCTTCTTAGCATTTTTTCCATCATTACCAGTGCATCACATTTCTAATGTGCTTAATACGCTGGAAACTATAACTAATTTCATATTATCATTAGTCTTTAAAAGCAATTATGTGGAAAAAATGTTGATTACCGTGTCTAGAACTGGAGATTTATTAGATGTGAAAACTGTAACACTGCCTTGGAAGATACTTGGTTATTTATTATGTATATGGATATATCGAGTAGACACAACAATAAGATGGGGGCAGGCGTTCAATTTTAGTTTACACCAAAAATATATAAATATCATACTAATTACATCGACTCACGTGAACTTTACTGCGAAATTTTTTGTATTTTATTTTCTGTACCAACGGATGAAACTTCTTCGACAAACCTTTGACCATAAATATGCGACTATCAATGTTATCGGCGAGGAGAGGCGCCAGTACAAAATAAATAATATAAGAAATTGTTTAACTGTTTACGATCTTCTACTAAAACGTATACAAAAAATGGATGTTCAAATTGAAATTTGGGTTAGTTATACAATTTTTCTAATAAACTTATAGTAAACTAAGTAAAGTAACCTCAAAAATACTGTCGAATGGATTGGAGTACGATTTTTTGAGACTGGAATGGGATATAACGAAACTTTACTGTTACCGATAATATGAATACATACATGTTTTCCTTGATTATACCAGACTGAGATCGGAACGATAACGAACTGTGAACGGCATTATGGTTCTAGAGGGAAGAGTCAATTTAATATGAAAGTCCTTTGTCGTTGGTCCTTCGTTGTTGTCGTTACTGCTAAAAAAAGGAACCACACACAACGCTAGTTAAATTATGCAAGCAGCAACCTATGATTTCCTTTAAGTTTCCTAACCGGAGATGTAAGTTATATATGTTAAAAGTATTATAATTACTTTTTTCACATTTTCAGCTTCTGTGTACGGCAATGACGTGCTTGATGAAATGTGTCCTATACATGTACGCGATTGTGGGATCTTTGTATGATAAAAATTATGTAAGTTTATTGATTCTCCTTTAATATAATGCAGTATATACTAAAGCTTGTTAATATTAAACAAATCAATAAAATCGCAATCAAAGCACACCCTCTACTAGGCACTTCCTTCAGTAGGGAATGGTGATTGAAAGGGATCTGTGTTAGATATATAAAAGCGATTTTGCCCTTAATTTCTTCTAATGTACCTACTGTTTGTTTATGTGCAATTAAGCATATATATACAGATAACATATTTTTTACTTGCATCGCTTTTTTTCAGGATATTCAGAGCACAGGAACGTTTACATTTACACAAATAATTTTATTAGTTATAATTTTATCGCTAATATCCTTACCTATGATTATGTTTGAGAAGACGAAGAAAGAAGTGGACACTATAAAGAAAATTTTGGATAAGCAGTTTCTGATCTGTTCAGGTATGTAATCAGCTGGGCACGGGCCTTCCTTCAATACGAGGGCGATCAGGCCATAGTCCACCGCGATGGCCTAGTGCGAGTTGGCAGACTTCAGATGTCTTTCGAAAACTTGCTAGGTTTTCTCAGACATGCAGGTTCCCTCACGATGTTATCCTTCAGGCTTCAACGTAAGTTTTGCTTAAGCATTCGCATTATACGTGACTTATATAGTACAGTAATAAGTTTGTTTTTTATATACGTATAATTATTATATAATAAGTAAATTTACTTATTGTTTTAGATGAACTTCTCAAAGAAGAAATACAACGAGCCAGAAACTATTTAAAGTTGACTCCTTTCAAACACGACATTTGCCGTCTGGTGCCTATGGACATATCTTTGCCTCTCAATATGTTCAATCTAAGCATTACTTACGTTATTGTACTTGCACAGTTTAATCTCCAATAAATGGTTCAAAAACTAATAGTTTGTTATAATACTTTGCCTGATTTTTTGATGAGGTTCTTTTAAAAGTTCTTCTAATCCCTTAGGATCTTTTTCTCCTAAATTGCTATAAGTTTGTGACAAACGTATGTGTGCTTATAATATATTTATATAAAAACTATTTATAATATACCTACATTCAATAAATAATTACAAATTATAAATACTTTGTATCTTTATTGCATTATGTAATTGAAAATAATACGAACATAAAACTGATATGTTTAAAAGTAACTTAGGATGAGAAATCACTACATATTGTAAAAAAAAGTCTTACGCCACGTCTGTCTGTTCGCGATAAACTCAAAAACTACTGCACCGATTTTCATGCTATTTTTACCAATGGAGTGGTTCTTGAAGGTATATAATTAGTCAAATTTTTGTTTTTATTAACTAGCGGAACCAGCGGCTTCGCACGCGCTAAATTGAAGCGAGGGTGAGTTGCTAGTCATTCAATGAAACTAAAAATCTGTAACTAACCGAACCTACAAAACACGATACTGTAAAAAGTTAACTTAAAAGATGAGAACAAGTTGAAAAAGCAATATAGTAGGTAATATGCTGTCTAAAACATACATACATACTCGTATGTATTTATATGTATATAATATATACATATTATACATATATAATAGCAGCATATATACTGTATAATATGTTTTAATTTTCCTTTTTATAAAAAAATATTTCAGATCTAGATTTAATAAAGTTACTATTTTATTATTTGTATAGACAGTAGCAGGATATAGTAAGTTATTTACGGCTTATTTATAGGCGTTGGTCTTTTTTGAAAAACTTCTCGTTATAAATCAGGATACAAAGGAGATAGCCCTGACTTAGCACACAATATAAGGCGCTGAACTCGAAATCCAAAGAGTAGTTTTTACAAAATTATTTATTTAAAAATATTAAAATCTTATATAACCTATTTTAAATTTTAAAAAGTTTTTAGTATCACTTTCGTACTCGACTCTATAATACAGATTTTTTTACCATCCTCAACTAAAATTAATGTAGGTAGCCCTCGATGCGATCTGCTAGCTTAACAAATATTTAATTATCAAGTACCACGTAAGGGTTATAACAACAGAAAATTATAAATATGTTGGGACATATATACAATTATAAATATACTAGCGACTCGCCCTCGCTTCGCTCGGGCTCTTCCCTAGATTTAGCACAGGTAAAGCCGCGGGATCTGCTAGTTATGCATATAAACCTTCCTCTTGAATCACTCTATCTATTAAAAAAAACCGCATCAAAATCCGTTGCGTAGTTTTAAAGATTTAAGCGCACATAGGGATATAGGGATATAGGGACAGAAAAGGCGACTTTGTTTTATACTATGTAGTGATTGTATAATAATAAATTATAAATACGTTGGGACATTTATAAAATTAGTACCTAATATTATTAATAAAATATTATTAATAAAAATAAAGGATCAACTCCATTCATTTATATAGCATGCTCTTGAACTGAACGCCTACACAAACAAACTGACACCCTGACATATACCACTAGCCCCAATCACTGATCCGTTTAATGAACCAGAAATAGTTGAAATAATAAACATCGTTTCACTTAATTTATATGTTACATAACAGTTGTATTTTTAGTTATTGTTTAATATGGGCAGCCTCTGTCTTTCCTTAACAACTTTGCTTCTTGCAAAGCTTCTTTAGGTAACTTTACCTTACTTTACTTAGGTTGAATGTTTTGAAAATTAATAACTTGGCTTCAACGCCATCTTGGGTCGAGATCTTATAATTTTTCTTCTAAGATTTCTAAGAGAGAGAGAGAGAGAGATAGAGATTCTTATATCTAGAAGACTAGAGATCTTATAAGATTTCCCACGATATTAGTAATTTATTAAGTGTGAGTCCCTTCGCACATAAGTACAAAACGATAACATACCCATTCATATTGTTGGTAATGGATATACCAGATACCAATTTCTCTCTTTCTACAATGAAAAACTAATAATATAGTTTATAGTTTAGTTTTACTTTGGAGGACTTGTTATTGTACGTTTAGTTGATTTATATGATTTGTTTTATAAATGTATGTTCTACATCATGAAAAGTGACATAAAATATGTCAAACGTCCGTCGCTAAGGCTCTACTTTCTTACGACAGTGGTCGCGGGTTCGAGTCCCGCTGGGGGCATTCATTTGTTAAACTCGAATGTTTGTACTTCAGTCATGGGTGTTTAATGTTTATATTTATAATATGTATGTATTTAACCTTATATATGTAGTATATCAACTATCAGGTATCCGTAACACAAGCTTCGTAGCTTACCACGGAACTAGATGGTGCTGTGTGTAATAATGTCCCAACATATGTATGTATTTATGTATTTATTTAAGGCTAGGAATTACATTTGCATTATTTCGTCCTTTTACTCCTTTAACTTAACATGTAATTGCTTATACAATACTTTAGTAACTCCTCAATAATGCAATTCGATTTTTTACGGAAATCTACATCTGTTTGAGCTCTAAGCACTTATCACATTTAAATCTGTTTAAGCCTGACGTACAATATGCTTGTACCTATAAAGAATTAGAAAAAAAATGGTATAGGGCGAGACCCAATACTTTTTTCGCATGAAGGGAGACGGTTGCGAAAACTAGTAAATAATATCTACATAAATAATACTGCGAATAATCTTTATATCTTTGTGATAATACCTAATGGCGGAAGTAATAAACTAAAGTATTGATTTATTATAAAGCAGACATTATTAATTGACTGTGAAGTAAAGGTTCAAATAAATCTTAAAATCTGTCTAAGCCAGGCTGTCATGATTAATTAGATAAGAACCAGTATAGTACCTACGACCTACGTAAGTATGTTTTTTGATTGCGATATCTTGCAATTATAATAGTTAAGGAGTATTTTCAAAAGACTTTCGAAAACTGTCAACTACCGAGTTATTTTTACTTTTAAATATAGTAAATAATAATGTATATAGGTAAATTAAATTGAGTGGCTGTTTGAATGTTAAAACAACAGCGTTACACTAAATGGGCATGAAATATTTTACGGTACATATACGTCAAACTCAATTTCTTGTCAGTTTGTTTGTTCCCGCTAATCTTTGGAACGAATTCCAATTCGACGGGACTTTCATTAGCAGATCTTATAAAGAGCAACTAAAGCTACCTTACAGTTATGGAAATAAATAAAAATAAAAATGTTAGCATCGCACCTGAGCGAAGCGTAGGTAAGTCGTACATCACTAAATTAAATAAGTATACCTATAAATAAATAAATAAATAAATATGTTGGGACATTTTTACAACAGCGCCATCTAGTTCCGTGGTAAGCTACGAAGCTTGTATTACGGATACCAGATAGTTGATATACTATATCAACTATCTGGTATATTAACACCCATGACTGCAGAACAAACATTCGTGCTCAACAAATGAATGCCCCAGCGGGACTTGAACCCGCGCGATATAGGTACATCACAGTTTACGTATTTTATACAAGTGTGCTATTATCGAGGGATAATAACACATAAGAATATTTTGCACTTGTATTGCAATTATTTATAGCCTAAATAATGTATTATACTCGCATAACCCAAAAAATTATAACAGGCTCATATAAATCATAAAATTTTAAGTGCAATACATTTATAATCTAGGGCATTTTCAGGTTACCGAAGGATGCGGGTTTGAATCCGGGTCTCGCATATCTTAGATTTTCATGTCATCATCATGAATCTTTTCTATCATGATTACCACTTGTTTTACGGTGAATGAAACCTGTATATCTGTATAACTGATTTTTCATCACAAGTGACGGATGCTAAATAAGTATGTTATATAAAAATAATAAGTATAAATTGAAGCTACTAATAAAGGAAACAAATATATATATATGTCTTATACAAGATTTAAAAATAAATAAGTTTATACAAAATATAGAAAACCTAGCAAGTTTTTGAAAGACATGTGAAGTCCGCCAACTCGCAATAGGCTAGCGCGGTGGACTATGGCCTGATTCCGCTCGTGTTGAAGGGAGGCCTGTGCCTTGAACTGAACGTGAACCTTAAAAAAAGCGCTGAATAATTTATTAATTCTTCAGTAGTAGACTGAGAAGCATTTAGCGTCTTGCAGAAATGAGAAAGAATTCCGTCAGCCATATTATTGATTCTTTGATTAGATCAGAAATGTACTCAAAAAATATTGTGTAATGTCAACCAAATTTCTCGGATTTTCAATTTTTTTTCAATATTGTATTTAATAAAATCCTTTCCTTAGAAAATAATGTTCAATTGTATTCTACCTAGCTTTGTTCAAGTTGTCATTACTACAGCCTCTACAAAACAAAAAATGTATTATAGAATATTAAAAAATATAAAAACTCATTTCTAGCCCATAAAGCATGATATATTTTTTTACATTGAGAAGCCCTGGTGTAAATAATATACGAAAAGCGTGTCGTTTGTAATTAGAGTAATTTTGCGAGTTGATTATTTTAGCACAGTATCCTGATAGGTCGGCGGGTCATCGAACTTGTTGTACCATCTGGCACTAAAGGATTTATACTGCCCATAGTAAAGATGCTATATTTAAATATAAGTATAAATAGTATGTGTGTTAATACACGTTATATTGAGTGCAATTTTTTTATTTGTGACAAAAATAAAGCAAAACTTTAAATAGATAGTAAACTTACATTAATAATGAAAGTCCTATTACAAATGTAAGAAGTTTTTACTGATTAATTATTGATGATTAATCATTACATGAGTAGGTGAATAAAATTGAATCGTCTGTTTTGATTTCAACTAAGTACATAATATGAAAGTATAAATGGTACTTTCAAATTTTGTCTGACTGTCTGTTTGTTCCGGCTAATCTCTGAAACAGCAGGACCGATTTCGAAGGGACTTTTCCTCGCAGATTCCCTCGGAGTTATGTTATAAGGAGTAACTTAGGCTAATTTCGTTTTATTAAATAATTATAAAAACCATTTAATTTATTTTAACTTACGCCCAGCGAAGCGGACTGGGACATATTATTATAATAAAGCAGCATCGTATTACACGATTCAACATTTAGAATACCTTTTACAGCAGGATTTTTTTTTCTCACGTTAAACACAATAACTGGTTCTATCGAGACGTCTTTATAAATCGGGATATATTTTTTTACTTCTTAAAATAATTATTTACTTTTATAAATATGCCACATATTCCATTCCGTACTTACCGTTAAAACGTACATAGATTAAAACCCTAGCGTTGTTTATCATTCTGACATACATAATATTAGCTCCTTTAGAATCAAGACCAAATGAAAGCTTTCGTATGATTAATGTTCCCACTTCGCGAATATAATTAGACATTATCAAACATTTAACTACTAACCTACTAAGTCATGTCCTAGATAGATGGGAATGAACCGATAAAATTGTTTTACGATCCTTTTTTTAAGAAATCCTTGCGGGAATCCTAGATAACATCATTACTATATAGACAATTTTATATAAAGCCGTTATGCATTTTAAGTACCTAACTACTGTATATATACGTAAAAACAGACAGAAAAAATTCTATAAACTATACGGTCGGCCTCTACGAACAATAATAAGAATAATTTAGAATTCTATTAGGTATTAACATACATACATAGCCTTTAAGATTTGTATTTCCCATGCTTGACATTATAAATGAAACTATCTTTTCAGATTTTGTCGCGGATTTATTTTCATTTTTGGTTCCCGACGTTTCAAATGCTTTAAAGCAATCATAGTCACGGGAGAGACTAAGGTATTAGACGTCTCAGGGGTTTATATACTTGTTACAGACAGTGCCAACTGCCAATACACAATTTCAAAAATCCAAAATGACTCCAAAATACCTGATATGGTATTATCCGCGACGAAATCCGAAAAGATATACCCACCTTAGTTTCATTTATAATGTCAAATAGTCGCGTAAACCTAAGAAAGTATTATCCCATACTTGAATTTGATTAGGTATAGCAGTATTTTAGTTTGGGTAATATTCATTTTAGATGTCCAAAGGATGATGTTAGGGTTGCCAGGTGAAAACAGATATATTAATTATTGTTATTTTGCAGTCAACTGTTTTTTTTTTAATTACAATCGTTGCGGCTAACTGAGAGCTAGTAACCATTTTTTTTTCATATCGTTACATCATTTCCTTTAAAATAACTTTAATTTGAGTAAAGAAAACATATAGTTGCAATTTATGTAGGAAAATAATTATACATACTTAAATTAATGAGTTTCTCGCCGGTTCTTCTCAGCAGAACAGCTGTTACCACCAACGGTGGTAGCTTACTCACAGACTTACAGACTGACATTTAATTTTAATAATGTAAAAATGACGATTCAAAAGAACTTGTAAAAGTCTATTTGAATAAAGAATATTTTGATTTGATTTGATTTGAATTACAGGTAATTGCGGCTAATTTTTATAGGCAACCCATCGCTAATATATTGCATACTCCCTCAACGTTCATTTAAAATTACTTTTATGAAAAAGCAACCAGAAGAATTAAGCACTAGAATTCTTTACTATTAAGTTCCAAGTTATTGTAAAACGAATAGACACAGATTCGTTATATTCTATTTTGGATTGGAGTTTGGATGTTCAGCTAACACACTTAGATAATAAGTGACGGCACATCAAAGTTATTGATAACCTAATACTACTTATTGCTTAAATTACGTCAATGCGTCAGATGACTAAACTTAACTTAACTTGTTAATATTAATTAAAATATGTCTTTTGTTTCAAGAAGTCTATTACATCTGCTATTACATAAATCGATTTTCTTGCTTTTTTTAAAAAAATGTTTTTTTTTAGTACTACAATAATACTAATAAATTACTTATATAGTATGAGTAATAAAAAAATCGGCGTATATTATATCTTGTTGAATTAGTCATTATATACTAATCGAGGCGGTATCTATACTACCTACCTATTTAGATATTTTGTTTGTCTTTGTCTTTGTCTTTGCGTTTGACCGCATCACGAACAAACCACTAGATTTTCAGGTATGATATGATCAATGATGATACCTGATTATCCGGATATATAGGATATGTACTTTTTATTGAAGGAAAATGAAGAAAAAGTTATATCTATTTGTTTTAAGTAAATAAACTTATCAAGGCATAATAACGTTTGACGCATGCCTTAAGTAAATCACTATTCAAACAAAGAAACATAACTCAGTTGATAAAAATTTTACGTCAAAGAACATATCCTTTTTAAAACATTATCTAAATTGCTTGGGAATTGCCTTAACAAGTTGCATAACGGTAATCGAACTCACATCCTTGTTCGAGCACGACAAATGGTATGAAGCAATGTAATTCTGACTCTTCAAGGGACTAATATTAGGACAGTAGGTACCGAATCTAATATCGTAAAGTAAAAAATAACCGGATGGATCTGATTGAAAGTATGTTTATAGATACGTTTATTACTACTGCAGTAAAATGTAAAATAATCAAAATTTTATTGATTTACAATTTTCCTGAATTTGTTCAGTGAATTTATAATATAACGATGATGATAATTTTAGATTATACCGTGATGAAAAAAAGAAAAGAATTAAGTTATTCTAAGGGCAGGATAATTGCACGGCTTTTACAGACGAGATTAAAGGCAGTAAGTTAGTATTGAAATAAAAGACAAAGTTTTTTTTAATAGTTTAATATTTACATGTCAAAACAAAACATACGAAAAATAATTAATACTGACGTTCCCTTGTCCACCTCACATTTCAACAATAAATGTCTAATGTCTATTCTATTTAAAAATATCGAAAAAAAATGCAATTATGTATAAGCTGTACACACCATACAAATATACCTTCTTATCACACATTAAATGAGTTTTCAATTTATATACATATAATTAGTTATAGTACCTAAAGTTAACATTTTAAATATCAGTACCAAGTCGAGCATATAAAACATTATATACATACATAAAAAAATAAGAAAACCACCCTTAGATTGTCATTTGCGATTGCCAATATTTGATTGAAGCTCATTGACGTGAAAATCGATACTAATTGACGTAAATATTAACCATCATAAATGATCTTAAAATTGGATGTACATTCTCGCGGTAAACTCTCAAAACAAATGAGTGCGAGAGTGTTCATGCTATATTCTGCCTCGTTTCATAATATTTGATGACCCTTGGTTGATCATCCCTATTTCATCCCTATTAGTTCCATGTCAAATTTTGCAGTCCAGTCGAAGAGTTACAGTCTAAGAGTCGTACATTGAAAGGGGAGTGCACATCTGAACGCTCACGATTTAAAAAACATTCAAACTTTACAATTACGATTATGACATTCACAGTGAAGTATTATTTTACAAGTATTATAGTGCATGAGGTACAGCTGCCGAAGAGAGCAGGCTTACTTTAGTTATAGAAGGGAATATGACGTTTTACCATTTTAATAATATTTTATTATATAATTAACTTTTATGTATTCAGCGCATTTAGCGAAAATTTGCCAGATTCTCTCAGGCATACCGGATTTCTCACGCTATTTTCCTTTACACTTTTTAGTTTTTTTTAATATATTTTTTAATGGTACAAAAACAAAGTAAAGTTATCTCAAAAGAAGTAAAAAATCTCATAAAGCTTATATGTGAATTATCTTACGTTAAAATGATATGTCAACTAATACAAACTTAATCTTAATACCTACTGGCTACTATTAAAAATTACATTAAGCTCGATTTATTTCTTACATCTATCAAAAATCACTGGTTTTCTGCGTTCAGCAATGCAAGCAGAACCGAATGAAGAGTACAGTCTAATATTTATCATATCTTATATCTATATTTCACAAAAGTTTTACTAATCATGACACTGCTTGCTGCGGCCCGTCAAACACTAAAGTCCGCACCGTGTGTTGACTCTCTGTCATAGTTTTATCTTCTATACTTTTTGATGTTTGGTTGAAGTTCTTACTTATCACTAAAATCTGTAAAGAAAAATAAAATATAAATATACATAAATATATAATACAAAATTAATAAAGAAGGGTTCTTAGTTCGTCCGAGTTCTTTGAATCAGATGAATTTCCTTTTTATGTGGTAACTCTTTAAACATCCATGGACGCGATGTGAAACGCGATATTTGCCATGCTTATCACTGGGGACACGTTTAATGGAATATTTACTATGGTCACGGTTCTACCGCTAGTAAGTAAGTTTTTTGGCAGTAATATCTGTCTCCCTCTTTTAAGTTCGTTTGGTAAGTTTCTAGTGGTAACGAGCGGTGACTATGGCGGTTTTGTCAGTGCCAAAATATCAGGAACTCTCAGAAGCTTGTAAAATATAATAAACATGGTAAATATCCCGTTTCACATCAGATTAATACTGTTAAGTTATTTTCCACAAGCGTGGAAAAGTCACATCGTTATCGAACTTGGACATTCACTTTAACTATATACTAATGAATGGCTTTAATCATAATTTACTTCACCAAAGTCTTATTTTTATAGTCTATGCTAATATTATAAAGAAGAGTTTTTGTTTGGTTGAACGCGCTAATCTCAGGAACTTATGGTCAGAATTGAACAATTCTTTTTGTGTTGGATAGTCCGTTCATCGAGGAAGGCTATAGGCTATATTACATTACGCTAAGACCAATAGGAGCGGAGCATTCATGAAAAGTGTTGCAAAAACGGGAGAAAAATATTTCTTTTGCTAGGTCTTCTCTGCTAGCTATTTGGTTTCCAGCCTTTAGAACGCGAGCGAAGCCACGGCAAAGGCTAGTCGTACCATAAAAATGAACGAAGCTAAGCTAAAATACGTTTACAAAGGTCAATGACAGCAGAACAACGCCGAATATTTGTCAAGTAAATCAACCTTTTTAAATAAATTTGGGTGTAATGCGGGATCTAATTAGTCCCCTTGTTTGTGTTAACTAACAACGTTACGAATTGTTCATGTCTGATGACAAATGTGACCTCGAGTTGTGTCGGGTTGTCATCGAAATCATTCAATATCAATCAAAATGACAATCATTTTGGAAAATATTTTGAATAAATGTATTGAAATAACGATTAATGTTATGTTATCACAGAAAGAATATGAACATCATATTAAATTTTGAATTTAAGTTTTTTTCAAATTTTCTCCATTCTACTTGACATTGGTGAAGTAGTTCATGCTTAACAACCACGTTTTGAAGCCATTAAAAAGTAAATTGAATTGAATATTTGATTTATGTTCAATTGTTTGTGTTAATTTAAGTCCAGTTAGGGATAGACGTATGAAGTATACCAACTAATACAAGTTAATTTAAATTAACTTCTCTTCTTTCTCTTTCTCGTCTCTTCTTTTCTCGTCTTTCGAACAATTGCTATTTTCCGTCAGACATGGGTTTACTCACGATGTTTTGGTTCATGTCGAAAATGATTTATAAATGAAAGAACATCAGAATTGAGAGACGCGGGAGTAGAACTAGCTTCACTTGATTTCTCAAGCGAGCGTACTACCACTGGGATATCAGTTACCACTAATTACGGGGTTGCGCTTAATTAAAAATGAAAAATATGTTATTTTTAATATGAATTTTAAGAACTTACCGCATGTAAAGATGTTGCCAGTCCTATAAAAGCACCAGTGAGGACATCCCACCAATGGTGGCGACGGTCAGTAATGCGAGTGAGAGAGCAAATAGCTGCGTAAGCGAGACACAGTACTTGTACAAATGGTACTAAGAAAACAGTCCTGTTCTGCCAACTGAAGGCGCGACGTTGAAGATACCACTGTAAAATGAAAAAGTGTTATAAATTCCTTAAAATATTGTTTTTTTTAAATATAAGGATGTATGTTATGACATTATTGCGTGTGAAAATTAAAATTAACCTTTTGTTTTCCCATAAAAATATTATTTACACCTATTGCATATAAGAGAACTATAACGCTAAACCCACTTTCATGATGTAAGAGTTGGACTTGTTAATCAGACTTCATTTAAGATAATATTAAACTTTTTATTTATTTGAATATGTACGATAAGTATTGTAAGAAAATTTTATTGAGAACGACACTATTATGGGTATAGAGACTGAATATTTAGGTTTAAGTATTTTTGGGCGTCTAGAAAAACGACTGGACTTTTCGATGAAATTTTGATAGGTACCTGATTATTCTTGTTATCATATAGGATAGTTTTAAGATAGGCTCTGAGAGACTCATACTAAGCGTTAAATTAAAACGTACTTTGACGACACGTTTGGCGCAGTTTGTAGTGACCCTACTTTCTTGCGCCAGCGGCCGCGGGTTAGAGTCCCGCTGGGGGCATTCATTTGTTAAACTCGGATGTTTGTACTTCAGTCATGAGTGTTAATATTTATAATATGTATGTATTACGTAACACAAGCCTCGTAGCTTACCACGGAACTAGATGGCGCTGTGTGTAATAATGTCCCAATATATTTATTTATTTATCAAGCACGAAAAGTACGAAGGTTATCTTAACAAAACATTACTCACCGCTATAAACAATCCACAGTACACTGACAGAGAAGTATGTCCTGAAGGAAAACTGTGGTAGGAATCAGTTTGATACCACTTCCGGTATTTAGTTGAGGTGCACTCAAACGTACTGACATATTCAGATCTGAAACAAATGAAATGAAAATATAATGCCTATTAGATTTATTATGCTCAATTATATAGTAATTATACTCCATTACACGGAAAAAAATCAATCTGTAAAGATGTAAAGATGACAAAGTCCTCCGTCGCGTCTGTCTGTTTGTCTGTTCACGATAAACTCAAAAACTCGTTATCGAGGAAGGGTTAAGTATTAATTAGGCTTGTGTTATGGATACAAGAAAGTAAGAGAGACAATCACATAAGTATAATATATAATTTTATATTTTCTTTAATAAATACTTATTAAAAATGTTACTTCAATGATTGGAGAACAAAAATTAAGTGTAATATCCAAACTCAAGCTTGCGACTACTAGCACAGAAAGTAGTTAGTAGAGTCACTAAAAACATTCACTTACCCATTACAAGTTTTCGCAGCATCAGGTTCACAAATATCAAAGAAAGTAGGTCTAGGAAACCCAGTTATAGCTTTCATGACTTCCACAATGCCGAAATTAAAGAATATCCCATACGCATAGTTTCTGTACAAGACTGCTGTCCTTCGCGACGAGTAGTTTAATTTAGTTCGAGCTGAATATGCGGAGTCGAACAGCAATAACTCTGTTACGAATATCTGGAAAAAAAAACATTAGAATTAGTATATCAGTAATTATATTAAAATTTGACCTTCATTCTTTCTTGCAAATAAAAGTTCCTAAGTTACCCCTAATAAGTAATAACATAAGCTTTTAGGCGCTTCAGAGATTAGCGTGAACAAACAGACAGACAGAATGTATTAAACTTGTTTTTATCTTACCATAAGTAAAAAACTGTTTGTTTACTGTTGATGTTAAAAATACTCTTCAATTTTATTTATTTGTATAGATATACTCGTAGATGAATAAATGTTCTCCTTTGCTTTGATCTAAATATAATATTATTCAAAAATCAAAATCATTCATTCTTTCTTGCAAATAAAAGTTCCTAAGTTACCCCTAATAAGTAATAACATAAGCTTCTAGCCGCTTCAGAAATTAGCGTGAACAAACAGACAGACAGAATGTATTAAACTTGTTTTTATCTTACCATAAGTAAAAAACTGTTTGTTTACTGTTGATGTTAAAAATAGACACTTCAATTTTATTTATTTGTACAGATATACTCGTAGATGAATAAATGTTATCCTTTGCTTTGGTCTAAATATAATATTATTGAACCACGAGTTACTTAACATACCATTACCAACTTAAAAATTAAAATAAATTATACAACTACTAAAATAATACGAATGATAAATAAAATATAAGAGATTCCACAAAAATCACCGTTTTCATGTTGGCACAAATACATTTAGCATAGGCCATAGACCATAGATACATGACAGCATAGGGCTTTCCTTATAAAATTTTTCAAATTCCCGCAAAAAATAACTTAATATTTGTAACCTATGTTACTCAGTGAATTTTCACTGAGTAAGGTTTCTAATGGCAAAAGTATTTTTGTAATCGGTAAAGTAGTTTTTGAGTTTATTCGTTACATACAAAAATACAAATCTTTCCTCTTTAAAGTATAGATATGGGTATTGGGTAATCCAACGTTTATCAGTTATACAGTTTGTAGAGACCCTACTTTCTTGCGCTTGCATTCATTTGTTAAACTCGGATGTTTGTACTCCAGTCATGGATATTTATATTTATAATATGTATGTATTTAAACTTGTATATTTAGTAAATCGACTATCTAGTATCCGTAACACAAGCTTCGTAGCTTACCCCGGAACTAGATGGCGCTGTGTGTAATAACGTCCAACATTATATATTATATATTAAAGGTCTCACAATACTACTCTCTACTTACGGTAACAAAAGGTAATAAAATCACTGTGGATAGTAAAACGCTCGTAGACACGGTGTCTCCAAGAAACGGGTACGAGAGCGCGGGGTCGTTGCAGTGGAAGCCGCTCTTGTAGTGTGGCAACACACCGATCTCGAACAACACCACGAGGATTAAAACTGTGGAAAACAAAACATATTGATAGTTACATCACTACATAGTATAAAACAAAGTCGCTTTTTCTGTCCCTATATCCCATTGTATGATTAAATCTTTAAAACTACGCAACGGATTTTGATGCGGCTTTTTTTAATAGATAGAGTGATTCAAGAGGAAGGTGTATATGCATAACTACCCGATCCCGCGGCTTTGCCTGTGCTAAATCTAGGGAAGAGCCCGAGCGAAGCGAGGGCGAGTCGCTAGTAATATTATAAATGAAACTACCCTTTCGGATAGAGATTTCGGAGAGACTAAGTTAAAATACCTTAGTCTCTCCCGTGACCATGATTGCTGTAAAGCATTCGAAACGTTGGGAACCAAAAATTCAAATTAATCCGCGACAAAATCCGAAAGGGTAGTTTTATTTATAATGTCGATTATTCGCGTAAACCTAAGAAAGTATTAAGTTACACAATATATTAACAACAATATTTTATTCAGCTCTTTTTAACGTCCCCTACTGGGGACGGGCCTCCCTTCAAAAAGAGGGGGATCGGGCCATAGTCCACCGCGCTGGCGTAGTGCGAGTTGGCAGATTTCACATGTCTTTCGAAAACTTGCTAGGTTCTTTCAGACATGCAGGTTTCCTCACGATGTTTTCCTTCACAATTAGACAAGTGATAATTATGATAGAAATGATTCGTATCTGAAAATATCAGACGTGCGAGACCCGGATTTGAACCCGCATCACTCGGTTATCCAAGCGAGCCCGTTACCACTGGGCTACCACTGTCTAAATTACTAATTACTACGTATTTTTCTTCGCTCTCTCCGCATAAACTATAAAACGGATATACATGGAACTTATTTCGTAGGTTGCAGCATGTTTCGGTGAAGATTTTGTTTATAAAAAAACCTATTTATAATAGTTTCCGGTCTTTAGAACGCGGGCGGAGCCGCACAAAATGCTAGTATAATAAAAGTAACTGTCAGTCTACGAGTTAATATGTAGATTGTGTTACAATAGTACATATCTTCTGCGCAGTTGACTAGTGTCAATGAGATCAGCTTCCGCGGCCGAAATCCGAGAGGACATTAAGTAATCAATTGAATAAATGTATTAAGTAATAATCTAAAGTGATATATGGATATTATTCGATTTAATTATAATAATTTGACGACACGTTTGGCGCAGTTTGTAATGACCCTACTTTCTTGTCGCGGGTTCGATTCCCGCTGGGGGCATTCATTTGTTAAATTCGGATGTTTGTACTCCAGTCATGGATGTTTATATTTATAATATGTACCTATGTATAATTTAAACTTATATATAACCGTAACACAAGCTTCTTTCGTAGTTAACCACGGAACTAGATGGCGCTTTGTGTAATAATGTCCCAACATATTTATTTAATAATATCTATTATCAATTATACAATAACAGAAGAAAGAAGACAAAATAAAACGTATTTTCTTACTCGGCTATACCTACTTGATTTAGATAATGCATTTTAAACATTCCCTAAACAAAAATAAGGTTCTTCGTAAATATTTAATGCTTAAATTTACATATTTTTTCGTAGTTATCTTGGAAATCTTGGAACGCACTCGTAAATCTTTCACGGATTTCATAAGATACAATCTCTACTCTTTTAACTTCATATCAGATGGTGATGGTTCGGATTAAATGCTTATAAGAAACAAAGGATGTGGATAAAAATATTTATATTAAGATTTATAAGATTTATTAGATTAAGCTCTTATACACTACAGCTTTTTTTAAGTTTCCTCAAAGTTCATTTTTATGTAGCTAAAATCTACATAATATACTGACACTAATGTAATCTTATCGTGACGGACAAACAGACCAAAGGACTTGAATGAGTCAGCAACACTATATATACATATTATTATATAATTTTTGATTATTTCGTTTGTTATACATAAATTGCCTCAACGATTACATCTCATACTTAAATCACAAGTATTGGAATTCATGCGGTCAACTTCAAAGATGTAGCTATTTTGGACAAAGACATTAGACCAATATCTCACGATCCTTAGAAATATAGTTCCTAGAACCGTTGTTGAAATAAGATGTCCCTATTTGATTCATTCTAGAATAAATTAGTAATAAAGTTATACGACGATTAATTAAAGCAGGAAGTGAAATTCCGAACGAATTAACAAAAAAAGTAACCGAATTGGCTTATGTTTTTAGACACCGGATTTGGCATCATCCTTTTAAATTACCAATAATTGTATGAGTTCATAGTATTTCTATTATAACTAGTGATTTACCATCACTTCGCTCGGATACTTTCCCAGAGGCGTTTTAATTTTTTTGAAGAGAATCCTCATACTTTTTATAAAATTTACACATTATACTATATAATAGGTAAGAATTCAATTAAATTTACAAATTATAATATATTCATAAGTAAGTTTATATACTTCTGTGCTCATTGAGTAAAAAGCTGTTATTTAGACATTAGTTCAAGTTTATTTCATTGTATAGGAAATGGCAAGTTATCTAAGATTGTTGTTTCTTTAATTTCTTAAACCTACGTTCTACACGTGTATATCTTACACTGTAAGCACTGTTTATAACATATTTCTAAATAAAATACGTCAGCTTGTCTGGGCGCGAATTTTGCTCGCAATTACGCAATTGTACCATCCTGCTGTTTCGACATTGACTTTGAACTGAAAATGGCGGAAGCGAGGGTTTCGACAATTTGTCTAACGACCAATGTCAAAAACCTGGAGATCTCTCAACTTGAGGTCTTTTTCATTTCAGTCTATCTATACTAATATTGTAAAGGTGAAGAGTTTGTTTGTTTGGTTGAACGCGCTAATCTCAGGAACTACTAGTTCAATTTGAATTTTTTTTTGTTGGATAGTCCAGTTATCGAGGAAGGCTATAGGCTATATTACATCACGCTTCGGTCTTTAGAACGCGTTCGAAGCCGCGGGAAATGCTAGTTCGGAAATAATTTGAAACTAAATTACGTTATTTCATTCAGTAATTTAGAAAACAACATTCGTAATTTAAGATTAATACACAAACATATGTACATAATATTCATATATAAATAAGAAACAGAGATTTTTTTCAAAAAATCAAATTTTATAAATTATTAAAGTATTTGGAGTACGTACAATCTACATAGACGCGAAGTGTCGCAACTTGTTGTTGTTGTCAGTAAATACCTACAAAGGACGGTCAATCTCGACAACATTAACGAACGCTATCAAACCAATATTCTTTTAGAATTTTAATGTATTTTTAATGTGTTTACTTGTTAATTTAAAAAAAAACAATGATTAATATAAAATATATTAAATACATTTTACATTTTTTTTATGATTGATACACTTCAAGGGAAGGGTATGATATAGGCACTTCAAGAAAAGCCCTATGAACGTTTAATTTTTTTTTTATTTATAAAATAAGAAAATTCTAGAAATTCTTATTGCTGAAAATTAAATAAACCATTTCCTAACATCAAGTTCCTGTCAAAAATATGTCTTTTACACACTCTCGTTATTTTTATATAAGTAATTGAGTACAAAACAACAAGTAGCAAGTCGTAGTAAACAAATGGAGACCGGAGAAGGATGTTACATAATCTACAAAGGTGAATCGTAGTCAGTCTGACTTAGTTATCCTGCGTTTATTGAGCCATTTATATAAACGATACTCGTACATCCAATTATTGTATAGCCGGTTAACAAAGGGGTTATGATTTCTCCGTATTAACTAGCAGTAGAGACAGTGGTAGCCCAGCGGTAACGCATCGCTTGGATAACCGAGTGATGCGGGTTCAAATCCGGGTCTCGCACCTCTGATATTTTCATGTGCGAATCATTTACATCATGATTACCACTTGTCTTACGGTGAAGGAAAACATCGTGAGGAAACCTGCATGTCTGAGAAAACCTAACAAGTTTTCGAAAGGCATGTGAAGTGCGCCAACACGCACTAGGCCAGCGCGGTGGACTATGGCCTGATCCCCCTCGTACTGAGGGAGGCCCGTGCCCAGCAGTGGGACATTAAAAAGGGCTGATGATGATGATGATGAACTAGCAGTATTCCCCGCCATTGGTTTCGCCTAACTTGAGTTTTCATAATGCATAATATAATAAATTCTATGTGAATCAAACCTGCATTAATTTTTTTTAAGAAAATGTGATTGAAATTAAGATAGTCATTATTATTGATACAGATTCGGAATCTGGACTAAAAAAAAAGAAAGAAGATTCAGAGGTCTCAAATCATCAAAATCTGTTATTTTTGGTATTTATATTTACGCGAGTCGATATATACAATTCTTTATACTGCGGAAAAGTATTAGCTACACCTCGTAATAGTAATCTATAGGTACTAACGTTAAAACCTAACTGAGGATCGTAACCAAGCGGAGCGAGGGTGAGTCACTTGTAAAACCCTTATAAAAATAATAATTTGCCTAAACAATATTTGCCTTTTTGCCTTACGCCAATAAAATATTAATACCAATACATATTATAGACAATTAATATTTATAATTTAGTAGTAGTTAGTAGGTTTTATTAATAACCGACAAACTTTTAAGTGCAAGCGATTTGAACAACAAATTGTAGGTACCATTAACTGCAGCTAGGATCAATTTATATTATGCAATGTACGGTGTACAACGCAGATATATCCCTTATTGCGTTTGAAATTAAAGTGGTTATGATATAAACTAGTGTAGCCCTCTGTTCACACGTGGAGCACAACGTGGCAATAACAAAATTGCATTTCATAGGTTGCATCATACGTACGAACATCCTCCCGTCTATTATCTAACTGATGTAACAATCAAATGGTTATATCACGGGAATAGTTTTTAAAATAATATACAAAGGAAATATAGTACTTAATTGTTTTATAAAATATAATAATTTTTTTTATTTAATCTGTCAAAAATTAAAAGTAATGTTGGTTTCTTGACAATCGCACATACTCTATAATGTATCAATATATAATAAGAAGGAAAAACTTGACGAATAAAAAGTATTATTGTAAAATAACAATAACTTTCATAATACATTATTTAACGGTTCTTAGTTTGTGCTACTCAATAACAGATGGCGCTGTCAATATGTATATTTTATATTACTTATCTAGAACATGTTCGTCTT
Source organism: Boloria selene (assembly GCA_905231865.2). Taxonomy (NCBI): domain Eukaryota; kingdom Metazoa; phylum Arthropoda; class Insecta; order Lepidoptera; family Nymphalidae; genus Boloria; species Boloria selene. Next base: position 2,247,347 of record HG993149.1, read on the forward strand.
TAATTCATATTTTTAGTGTTCATTAATAAACGATTAGTCAAAATGACTAATGTCCATACTCCATAATATAATTAAGTCAAGTTCCCAACAAAATATTTTAAAACAACCATTTAGAATGCACGGTAATTTAAAAATAACACGCGCTACACGACCGATAAATAATAGAACCGGAATCGATTTAAGAAATGCATAATAATCGTTAATCGATACCTTTTAGTAAGTATCGATAAATTATTCCCGCCCATAATTATATAGGATAAAATGAGTGTTGTAATGTTTATGTAATTTAGTATCCATATAAAGTAGTATACTTTTTCACTAAATAGGTATAAATAATAATATAAGAGAATATTAGTGAATCGTATTTTTACGAAACTTTAAATTATCTCAATAGAAATAATTATAATAATATTATTAAAGATTTATAATGTAGGTACCTATTATTTCTTTTACCTATGTTGTGTCTGATATTTGTATACAAATAAGTTCGTTCGTTCACATTGCACTTTTTGTTTTTTTTTTGACTGCGATTGCGTGCATACTGCCACATGCGTCACGGTGGGGTCCACACATGTGGCCCATAATTTCTGTTTTAAAAATGTGATCATTATCGTATGGTAATAGTCTATACTTCAACGTAACATGTAGTTTTTTAAATAGCTCATCTATATTTTTAATACATACTTATTTAAAACGTAATACTAGGCTAGGTAAGCCAACCCGATCGATCACTCTGTTACTATTTTGTTAAATACGTTTGTAAATCTTGATTATTTTACAAACACACCTTCATCTGCTATTTACGCTATAACCATTAAAAACTAATTGTATTTTAGCCTTGATTTATACGGTATTGTTAAAATATTTTTTTTAAACAAATAATAATTCCGGGGCATTCGCTTAAAAAATAAGACATAAGGTTCAGTTACAATATTTTCGTTATCATTTGTCATTAAATTTAACTTTACTCTATTAAATTAAATACCTTATTCTTTTACATGTTCTATTTTGACACGACATGATTTATATTTTTAAAAAGCCGTTAGGTTATAAATAGTAACATTTAACTGATTTATTATAACTGGCAGCACTAAAACTTTATTGGAACTCATAACAGTCTTTTTGGTAGTTGTTGTTAGTCATATATCATTCAGTTCTAAGCCAATTTAAGATTTTGACGACTAGCTTGAAAGCTGTGTCGATTAACTCATTTTAAATTTACATACTGATAGGTTATATTTTGTGACTTAGATTTTTAAGTTGAATAGTCATAAGTTTCTGTATAATCTGTATTTTATTGTTACGATATTATGTTCTTAAAATTATTTTTTATACTAGCAAACCTTTGACAGTATATAATTATAAGATATTTATTTATCAGTATCTTACAAGCCACAGGGCCCCACCCTGTGGCTTGTAAGATAGATTAAATAAAAAAATATCCTAATACATAGTTAAGTTAAGTTTCAAACTTCAAAAATCAAGAGATTGATAATAGCATGTATTCATAATATGTTAAAAAAATTCTGGTCGTATTGAATAAAAAGATTTTTTCTTGTATACGAGAGACCTAATTAACTTATTAGTACTCACCAATAATAATCAGCGGCAAGTCGATACCCAGCCTCCACCATATCTTATTCTTATTTTCTTCATTGTTCATTAAAATCTTTTGAGACTCCAGGTCTCTTTTCTGTAACAAATAACAGCATATTGTTAATTACATAAAAAATAAAAGAGCATTCATACTTTCTTAGGTTTACGCGAATATTTGACATTATAAATGAAACTATCTTTTCGGATTTTGTCGCGGAATATATTTCGATTTTTAATTCCTGACGTTTCGAATGCTTTATGCAATCAATCATCTTCCTTTATGCATTCAAACAGTTCCTATCCATAATTATAAAAAATGATTTCAAGAAAATCAAACCTCAAATTAAATCCGCTTAAAATCCAAATACAAAAAACTCGACTCTCCTTTTGTAAAGTCGATCAAAAATATCAACACGCATGGGGTCACGGGAAGTGACTTATTACCTAATAAAGTTAGATTGAAAATTATATAATACGAAAGTCCTTCAAATTTTCTTTGCAAGGTTAAGAGTTCGCAAGGTCAACCTTCGTCGTCGTCGATTCGTCGTCCTTCACTCGATGTAAACTTTCTCATTACATGCAAAGTGATGGTTTAAAAATTTGTATGCCAGTTTAAGTCTGTGACGAATACTTGTGCTTACTCAATGGAATAGAAATTCTATAATATTTTTTTTATTGATAAGGCTACAGCTCGTCAATTTTGATCGATGCCATTAAATAAAAAAAAAAAGAAAATCGGTGGACAAACAAAGGAGAAAAGGTACCGAATTTAGCTTTCGTCTATTTATATACAAATATGTAATATCATCTATATTTTTATACAACACAAAAAAATTTAAATTTTTTTCTTTATTAAAAAACTATTTTTTTATAATTAATCACATTATTTTTTGATCAAAGACATTAAAAAAAAGAAAATCGGTTAATAAATGAAGGAAAAAATGGTACTGAACTTAGTCTTAGCCTATTTATATACAGAAAAAAAATACACTTTAGATAATATAATCTATTCATTTTCCTATAACACATAAAAATTGTTTATGTATACTTTTTTCTTTATTAAAAAATATATTATTTCTTTATTAATTACATTATTTTATTCATATAAAGCTTTATAAGCTAGCAGCAGTTAATTTAAAAAACATAACTCATATACTGAACATATAAACTTTACTTGAAAATTTTACGTAGCACGTAAATTATTGCCGTAACTTCGCATTTGAAGGTCGAGCTGACCTTGGCTCGCCTTCATTTGTTCTACGAACATTGACCTTTAGGGCTAAATGACTGCCACTTATCTCTACGAAGGGAAAACGAAACTTAAGTAGAAAGATTTGTCAAACTTTTGCCATTTTCTTTCCTTTTTCGCAAGATAACGTGATGAAAAAGTTTTGGAATTAAGTCTGATGGAGCGAGATTTATTTTCTTAGATACAGATTAAAACAAATACTATGTTGGGATAAGTTGTGATAATTATTTAGTATAACCTGATGAAAAAGTAATAAAGACATATCATTTTATAAAACATTTTTAAGATAATAATTAATTATTTGATAATTTACTCGTAGTACGTATATGAAATTATGTACATATACAACACAACTGCAAATAGTTCTTTTTAAAATTAAAGTGAAATACTTTTATATTTTTTATTTTACAAAAGCAATGGTGCTCGTAGCATGCTCGCTTGGAAAATATTAAAATAATTGAAGCAGGTTCAAATCTTGATCCGAACTATTTCTAATATGAGAGAAAGTAATTTTTCAATATAGTATATGTGAAGTCCGCCAATCCAAACTTGGCAATTATTGTGGCGGACTATGGTTGGATAGATAGATTTAAAACAGTCATAAACGCAAACGCAGTATTAAACGAAATTTGACAAGGCCATATCATTTCTAAAACAACTAAGTACTTTAATTCTATGAAATTTCAAGATAATTCTTAGAAATTGCGATTATACATATTATATAGGCTCACGTCATAACTAACGTAAAACATCGGTAGAACTGGAGTAAGTACTTTGTAGGTCATTCACTGACGTAGTGTGACAATTAATCATACTCAGGGAACTTTCCTACTACAGGTAATTACCTAATTTAATATTATTTTTTGTGAAAACTTACATTATAAGCTTTCTAAATAAAATTATTATTCCACCCCTAATCCAAGTAATTATGAATTCTTTACCACCCTATATCAATAAAATAGTTTTAACTACTTTTATAGCGATTGCGACAAAGCCCAAAAGAGAAATCAGTTTCTTAAGGAAATAGGAACTGTTCAAGATAAAATCTTCTTCATAGATTTTCAATGCCTATCCGTGGTTTATATGCATGAAGATATTTTCTAGGAAAAAGACATAAAGCACTTATTACTCTGGTATTATAAGAAAGATATTAATTTCTCGTAAAACAGTACGTAGACAATTAATTAGTAGGAAAAGTTTAAATTACCTTAAAAAGTACGAAGCAGTAGAGCTTTATTTCAATCGGGACAAAATCCCACCCATTTTTATAGGATTCAGATTCAATTCAACCCTTTCTTGCCACTTAGTATTTCTAAGTTCATATGAAAAATTAAATAAATATTTTTTATATCTTCTTATATTCAGAGCATCGTCTCGAGAAATGTAGGGAAAAATCGTTTTTAAAAAATATTTAATTACCGGCATAGATCCGTAAGAAGCGTAGCTCTGCATTTTTTATTTTTTACACAAAATTACACAACACAATAATTCACACCAAACTTTAGAAATGCAACACAATCGTTGTGTATCGAGCATCAATTGCACTAATAGTGTTGTGACTAATACCAATAATAAGATTAAGTGATATCTTATCGATAATGACGTTATCATTTCAGAATGCCAAGTATTTTTCATCAAAATATTATAAACTAGCGACTCATCCTCGATTTGATTCGAAACTACGTAAAGGAAATGCTTCTAATTTGTTACCTTCGTTTATGTTTGTTTGTTCATAAATAATAATTTTTTAACGTTTATTTCATTTAGCATAATAAACATTCCTTTGGTTTTTTTTTCAAAAAATTAAAAAAAAAGCAATAAATTCGATTATTATAAATTAATACAATGCATATCATTAATTCTTATTATTTTTTTTTGTACAAATAAGTTAATTTAGGGAATATCGTAGTTTTACTCATTTTAATTGATTTGATAAGATTGATTGTTAGATTAAATAAAGGACAGTATGAATTATTATGTGTCAATATCATAACATATGAGACATTATTTTATCGGTCATTTCTATATCAAGTGTGCTACGTATGTAGTACTAGTAATTGCGTACGACTTGCGTTGTACCTATATTTATTTTAAACTAGCGACTCGCCCTCGCTTCGCTCGGGCTCTTCCCTAGATTTAGCACAGGCAAAGCCGCGGGTTCCACTAATTATGCATATAAACCTTCCTCTTGAATCACTCTATCTATTAAAAAAACCGCATCAAAATCCGTTGCGTAGTTTTAAAGATTTAAGCATACATAGGGATATAGGGACAGAGATAGCGACTTTGTTTTATACTATGTAGTGATTAGAACCTTTAATACTTATTACTTTTACGTTTACTAACTGTTTAATGAAAACTACCCTTTGCTGTCTACTAGATAAATGCTCCAGTTTCTTCACGACACTAGTGGCTTTTCCTGCTCAAGTTTTAATAAGTTTGTTTAGTTATTAGTGTTAGTTTTTGAATCAGGGAACTGCTTATACGATGGTTGTCGCGGGTTCTTTTCAGATATAGGTTTTTAGGAACTGTGTTACTTATTAGGGAATGAAAATAGAAATAAGTCCAAAATGTGTTTAAAATGACGATTCCAGTAGGAAAGATTAAACGATTTCAATAGTAAGCTCTTTTTCCTCATTTCGAGTACTGAAGAAGTAGTTAAAGTACTTACTTGGATACTAACGTGTGGCATTGTTAAACGCTTAATTCCTTCTACACTAGCACGAAACAAACTATCATGAACCATTATATTATAATTTTAATTTCACTTTAACACTTTTAACATAATATGTTAAATATTTAATTTCATCAACAATTAAATTGGAAAACGGTGTAGTCTTTAGCAAAGTACGTACTTAACTGGAATATTTAACTAGGAAACTGTATTATATGAGCGTCAAAGATGAGTAATTAAAGGAAAAACCATATTTTAACAATATATAATAGGAGTTATAATATGTATGGTAATTTGTAATATTTTATTTGACCGCAAAAAATGAGTCAAATGTGCATGTATGTATACTTTACCATATATGACAATGATAATTTTATTTCGTGTGTTACACTAAATATTGTCAAATTTTACCTAGCCTTTAGTAGTCCAAGCTGCTAAACAAACAACAAAAAACGGAAGTCTCTCCCATGACCATCATTGCTGTAAAGCGAAACGACGGTAACCAAAAATCCAAATAAATCCGCGACAAAATCCGAAAGAGTAGTTTCATTTATAGTGTCAAATATTCGCATAAACCTAAGAAAGTGTTAAACAAAAAACGGTTTATTAATAGAAGAGAAAAAGATGTGAGGAGTTTAGCTGAACTGTCGTGTCTGAATTCTATACCTTATTTTATGTAGGAAATTAATAGTAGGGGTCCCTAAGAGGATATTTTTGGATATACATTAACAAATAATTGTGCTCGTAATAGCTTTTTATAATAGTATATAAAAATATTTAATGACTTAGATTTATTTTCAAATTCACTATATAAGTTCAAAATTTTAACTAGAAGTTGTACGTAGTTGTTTTATTTTATCCTCTTATTCTTTTTTAAGTACTGTAATTATATGTGCTTTAATAAGCTAACATAGATTATAGCTACCTTAAGAAATTGTAAATTGTGAAGACTTAATTGGTGTATGTTAAGATTTTTTTTTCATTTTATATGTAACTAAATACCGTTTGTCTACCGTTAATACCGTTTTCCGAATAAATAAAATAATACTTAGTAGCGGTAGATTGCCATATCACAACTCCACAATATATTTACCCTGTGGTCGCGTCGAAGACAACCGAAACAAACATTTAAAAATATAATGAGCGCGTCATATAGTTCAAATCTCTACCTTATCAAAATATTTTTCTAATATATACCTACTTTATGTATCATTTGAAATCTAAATCCTATTCTGTAACGACAAACAACGATAGCTCTCATTGTAAAAGATAAATTTTGAACGAATGGAGAGCAATAAATTACGTTGGTTCCTTGCGAAGGTGAAAGGTTATCAATAATAATCTTCCTGGGATGGCTTTATTCAAGAAAATATTTTGTTATTTTGCTTGAAAACAATATAACAAGTTTAGTAAGAAACATGTTACTTGTATTTTAAAAGAACTTTTCATAACTTGAATGTAAAACAAATTGCTTTTATGTTATTCATTTAAACTCCTTTACATTTAAACAACTGAAAGAATTTTAATAGAATTTAGTACCTACACAGATTATGGAGATTTTTTTTTGCATTTTGTCACCTAGAAAAGTAACGACAATAGCTCGCTAGCAAAAAATATTTCTACTATGTGATTTCATTAATTTAATTTTCATAATAGAATAAAGCTATCCAAAGCAGCAGTTAAAGCATAACTCAAGGTGTATTGGATAATAGTTCATTCGCTTATCGCACAATCGTTTTAAAATATTTCCGATCTAACATCAATTGATGGTCTTTGTACTTTAACATGGGCTTAGATGTTATTTTACTCTTAATAAAAAATCCTTAATTATATTATTTTTATATTTTAAATATTACTAGCGACTCAACCACGCTTCGCTCGGGTTCCCTACATATACCGCGAGAGAAGCCGCGGGTTCCGCTAGTACAACACCTATTTATCTATATAAGTTATATCAACAAACACATTTGCATTCCATTCGCATACACTGTATTAATCTATTCAAGTACCTTAGTAGTTTAGCAACGTAATAATATTTTAATTATCCGTCAATTTAAGCATCAACAGAAATGGTTGGTTGTAAAATGTAGTTAAGTTGTAGTAGTTTGTGTACTTATATTAAATAATCAGTCGAATCGAATCGAATTTAATTTCTAAGCACGTTTACATATCAGCGCCATCTGTTATCGGATAGAGCAACCAAATAACAAAGGTGTTGGTTATAGTTGTAGAAAATTTAATTATAAAATAATAAATCACTGTCCGTCCATTTTATTAGTAATTAATTCTAAACAGAGAAGTGAATTATATATTTGAACTAGAATTCATAATCTATGAGTAGGTTGTGATCCCAATATATTATAAGGGCTGGAATACACGTATGTTTTGCTAGTTACCATTTGGATGTATGTAATATAGACTTAGTTTTGTTATGACTTATGGTTGTGTAGCTGTTGTATTTGTTATGTAACTATCAACTATCAAATAAGCCATAATAACAATCTAAATATTGATTACTTAATTAATTTATTTTTTAATGATGTATTTTTTTATTTTATTTATTTGAACTAATGGCTGAATGGCATAGGCCTTTATCTTAAAAAAATATTTTGCCGCGTAAAACAAATTCTTGTTATTTTAAGTTATCACAAATGCGATATTTATTATGCGTAATTTATATGAAAGGTAGAGAATACTCTTTAAATTTATCATTATTCATATAATAGAATAATGCGTTATGACTTGTGGTTAATGTCGTTGAAATTATTCAAACAGTCAATTGCAGGTAAATAATAAAAACCCATGTTATTAGGTCAGGTCAAGAGAACTTGTGACGTCTACTTCTATGAAAATTTTATAACAGGTTAGTAAACATTGTAGTAGTAGTAAATTTCGTCATATGCTCGTCACTTTTCTTTATAATACGGTCATTCAAGTCAAATCCAATCAAAATATTCTTTATTCAAATAGACTTTTATAACCTCTTTTAAATCGCCATTTTTATGTTTTTGAAAATATATAGACTAAATATGAGGGGAGAGCTACCACCGACACCGGAAGTTCGAAGCAAAGCTTATGATTTAAAGTGAAAGTTGGAGACAAAAAAGTCCTATTTTGACAGACAGACAAAATTCTAAAAACTATAAATTCCACGTCTATATCGATTAGAGAACAAATAATATTATATTGTTTTGTATTTTATAATTAAGATTAGTTATCTTTCTTCATAGAGAGATGCATAATATTAGGTTTTTTTCCTTCATAAAATACATTATTATAAGATTCTTTAGTCTAAGCTTAGTATGTACCCACACAATTATAAACTACAAGTAGCAACTTTCAATCCTAAAAGAATCTGATTTTGACCGTAAATTTTAAGACGACCTTACACTTAAACAGTTAAAAAATCGTTGATCCTATAGTAATAGTATATAGTAAAGTGCTAAAAATGTATAATACTCATATAAAGTCGCGTATAAATGACGCACAGGAGGCGCCAAGTGAATCACCGCAATGGATTTTTGATTACACACGTCCGACCACACTTAGTATGCACTTAGTTCGTACTTACACTCGCTAGTACATCCACCGTACTACGGTCTACATGACTCACGAGATTATACAGGAGATTTTCTCAAAAGTAACCCGTCATTATATTAATGAAATTAATCAAAATATTCTGAAGAAACAAAAACAGCAATTTAGATTTTTTATCTATGTAGTAAATTTTTTATTGGTTAACGATAACGATTAATTGAAATTAAAATATTTCTATATATTGTAGAAATGATTCATGTCTGTATCTTGTAAATTGTAAAAACGTGTTTTCTTTTAAACTAACTATCTTTACATAGAAATCTAAGACTTACATTAGACTGAAGTCCACCAAAATAAATGTCAAAGACAAAAATATTAGCATGACTTGCTGTTTATGCTACTCTTGATTTTCCTTATAAGGATCGTAAATACTTAAAGAAAATATATTTTTATTACCACTAAAACTACTAGTTAAATTATAACACAATATTAAAACGAAATATAAAATCTGTAGTAAAAATCATTTATGCATTGGTTCTCTTCCTCTCGAAATTTTGTTAATGCTAGCATATATTTTTTTTATTATGGTAAAAAGGGGTAAACGGGCAGGAGGTTCACCTGATGGGAAGTGATCACCTCCGCCCATGGACATCTGCAAGCCAGGCTCGCAGATGCGTTGCTGGCCTTTCAGGAAAGGGAGGGATGGAGGAGGGAGGGAAGTGGGAGGGAGGGGGAACGAAGGCGGAGGATAAAGGGAAGAGGGAGGGGGGAAGGAGAGTGGGCCTCCCGGACTCTCACTCACCGGACGAAACGCGACAGCATAGCTGCCACTTCACGCCGGTCTTCTGTGAGAGAGTGGTACTAATGAACTATACGGGGCGTGCCGGCCCATTCGGTTGCTACCCGAAGGTAACAAGCATGGCACTACCACTTTATATATTAGTAGCCAAGAAAGTTTAATAAGCCAAGCCGCACTTGTGCAGCGTGGTGGACTATGGCTTGATCCTCCTCATTTTGAAGGGAGGCCTACCCTCAGCAGTGGGACGCTATAAAGGGCTGAATTCAACTAATATGTTATCATTGCAATGACAACAAAATTTAATAAAGTCACTTTACATTAGAAAAAATGCTGCTTTGCTTTACTAAATACTTATTTAAGTACTTAGGTACTTTTTGTCGTTCAACAGTCAAATTGATATTTAAATCGTTTATAATTATTTTTATGTTTAGTAACCGGTTCGGATATCTATGTAGATCGAATAGTCATCAGTCGTCATCATCAGTACTTTACATAATGTCTTTCTACGAATATTTACAGTAGTATTTTTAGTAGTAGTATTTAGTTTAATTTATAATCTATACTAATATTATAAAGCTGAAGAGTTTGTTTGTTTGGTTGAACGCGCTAATCTCAGGAACTACTGGTTCGAATTGAAAAATTATTTTTGCGTTCGATAGTCCATTTATCGAGGAAGGCTATAGGCTACATTACATCACGCTACGACCAGTAGGAGCGGAAAAAAAATGTTTCTTTTCATTTTCAGCCTTTAGAATGCGAGCAGAATCGCGGGAAAGGTTAGTTTTAAATATATCAGGACTCGAACCCGCTGGCACAGCAAATCACTACAAACTGAACCAAACTTGTCGTCAATAATATACATTCTATGCATTTTATTCCAAGAAATATCCATACCTAGAATTTTATAAATAATATTCTCGTTTATTCTTCTGACGTAATAGAGTGTCAATTATAGGATCAGGCACAACATAATTCTTTAAAATTATCAACATCTTCTTTCATATTTTCAGTTAAAAAGGGGTAATAATTGTGGTAAAAAAATCGAATTTGCAACATTCGTAAAAATAAATATCTTTATCTGAAATGCACCTACATGTAACATAACGATAACCGATAGCTTAAAGGAATAGACAGTTTGAAATTACATAGTAGCAGATAGAGAAATTTATCATGACGTTTAAATATTGGTGTGTTACATTTTCAAGCTCAGTTAGTAAAACTCTACTTGCTATGTCTATGATAGCGAGTTCGAGTCCCGCTGGGAGCATTTGGAGCAGTTTGGTGAGCACGAATGCTTATACTATGTCATGGGCGTTTATAATATTGTATTTTAAATTATATTTGTGTAGTGTCTGTCATGTATATCAACTATCTGGTATCCATAAAACAAACCCATAGCTTACCATATTACAATTTACATTTTTAGTTACAATTTACATATATTGATTAACCTTTAGTAGCCGCTTTAACCACAAAATGTACTGATCTTCTATTTATAACTTGCATTGAACAGAACAGCCACAAAGATAAGAAAGTGTTATGTTTCCTCTGTTAATTGAAAATTATATATTGAGACAATGAACTAAGACCGAACATTTACTTTGATTGTTGTTAAAGTTAATTTAAATACTCGAATAATTACTCGTAAACTCGTGTTTTTATCGATTTTAATTCTCTATAGTTACTCGTAAACTCGTATTTTTATCGATTTTAATATTATAAAGCTGAAGAGCTCTTTGTGTTGGATAGTCCATTTATCGAGGAAGGCTATAGGCTATATTACATCACGCTACGACCAATTGAAGCGGAGCATCAATGAAAAATGTTGCAAAAACGTGAATGGCGGGTGTTAGTTCTGCGAGGTACCATACTGCGCGACTCAGAAAGAATTTGGTTTCCGATCTTTAGAACGTGCGAAGCCGCGGGAAATGCTAGTTCTCTTATATTAGAGGTTGTGAAGAAACTAAGTTTTTGTCGAGGATAGGAGGTCTCGTCGGGATGTCAAGATTGAGGACATAAAATATTCTAGTGACGCTCCATGAAGACTGGGAAGCTAAGGTTTCGTTAGGTCTTGAGTAGAAAGTACTTCATTTTTTAGCTTGTCGTTACAGGTAAATAAGTGTATATAACCTATACCCGTTTTAAACATAGTAATCTCATATTTTGAAGAAGTAAAAAAAGTGAATATTATTAAAATTAGGATAAATAACTTTTTTGGTGCGGAAATCTTATTTCTTGTGATCTATTCACCTTTCATAATTATTCTAACTATTTAGTATTATATGAGTTATCGTCTTAGACAAATATGTCCACTATTGTACACATACTCGTATTATACAAACGTATTTATGTAAATATTAAAGAAAACTAAATTAATTTTAAAACCTTTTGAAGTAATGCAAGAATATTAGCATTTTCTTAATAAACACTCAATTAATTATACTAACGTTTAGTTACTCGTGTTAGTTATTGTTATAAGTTGCAATGTCACTATTGACATTTCAAATAACTAATAAACTTTATATAAACAAAACAACAAAGTTAGGAAAGTCCCCTTTAATAGTAAAACTTTTAACAATAACAACTATTTTTATTCTAATCACTATAAAGAAATTCACTAACCAAGTAAAGTTGACAAAGACCGAAGTAATTTTTTAATTGGTTTTTTTATTAGATACCTGGTTTTAAAGTTGAAGAAATTATTTCTTTTTATTGTTTTGTTTGTCTGAAACAACACGTTTATCTCTCAATACTAGTTGGGAGTTAGATATAAAAAAATATTTTTGCATCGTCTTTTTTATTACCTACTTCTTTTTGTCCGCGACTTTTTTTTTCAGTGTGATCAAAGGCTACAGTCCGAACCAAGAATGCAGTCCATGTATTACATCCTTACTAATATTATAAATGCGAAAGCGACTATAGAGTTACACAGTCACACCTGAACTATTGAACTGATTTAAATGAAATTTGGTACAGAAATAGTCTAGAATCTGACAGACCTAAAAGGACATAGGTTATTTTGTAATGCGAAAAAATGGCTGTAAGGGGGAAACCGAGTGAAGCGGGTCCAAATTCCTGTCAAATCAGTATTTTCATGTGCGAATCATTTTCAATATGCTTAACCTGTAATGAAACCTGCATATCTAAGAGAGCTTAGTAGTTTTCGAAAGACGTGTAGTACACCAACTACACGTCTATGGTCTAAGACCTAATCTCCCGAGTCCCGCGTGTTTAAGGGTTTACCAATGACACGTTAAAAATGATTTTACAAGGTTTTATGTGATTCAGAAAAATGACCAAAATGCGTAAATGATTAGTATAATACGTGACTATTGTGACTAAAAAACCTAAAAATTTTATTCAAACGTGTTTCAAGTATAATAATGGTCGAGGTATACTATATAATAGGTAAATACATGTATACTAATACGGTAATTCCATACACACGATTAATGTACCTACGTAATAAACATGCATTAATTCACGTACGACAAAGTACAAATTAACCAAATATTTATTATTTTTTTAGTTTTATTTATGACGTAGGTATGTATGTCAGTAGATGTAGTATAGCTTAGGGTACTTCATATATATAATGAAATAAAATTATTTAAATTAAAAATCGATCAAAAACCCGTCATGTGGTTGGATTTTCCGAATATTGTTTTAATATGTCAAATATACCAGTTTTTGATACCAATTAATTAAAAATACATACGTCGTAGTTATGAGTTGTAGTATATTATGACCTTAAGTACTTAAAGGATTTTTTAAGCAAACACGTCATACAAAAATACCAATTATTTTTAACCGACTTCAAAAAAAATTCAAAAAAGGAGGAGGTTATATGTTCCGTTGTATGTATTTTTTTTTTTTTTTATGTATGTTCACCGATTGCTCCGCCGTCTGTGGGCCGATTTCAAAAATTTTTCTTTTGATTGGTAGGGTATAGTTCCGAGGTGGTCCCATTGTCACCAAGTCAGGATCTGATGATGGGATCCCAGGGAAATCGAAGGCAACTCTCAAAATTTACAGGCACCTATTATGTTTTTGATATATTTTCTAAACCCGATAAAGCTTTTACGTATGAAAATCATCATCTCATGTGGATGAGCTGATGATGGAAGGTAAAATTCCTCAACAGTTGTTTTTTATGTGTTTTCACCGATTTCTCCGTGAATTGTGGGCCGATTTTAAAAATTTCTTTTTTGTTCGGTAGGGTATACATTCAAGATGTTCTCATTGTCACCAAGTCAGCATCTGATGATGGGATCCTAGAGAAATCGAGGGCAACCCTTAAATTTTATCGGCACTGATTACCTTTTTCATATATTTAATTTCTAAAGCTGTTCAAGAATTTGTGATGATGTAAGGTATATATCCTCAACGGTTAGGAGTTGAAAGAAAATTCTTTTAATATTATACGTACTTATGAACTGATAGTCGTACTCCTTCAGGATATTAGGTGGATTGATAATAGAAGGTAAATCTTATTAACGTCTACGAGTTACGTGGAAAAATAGACGTGGACAAATCTCGATTGACTATTGTCGTTCATTTCAAAACTTCGCTGACTTATTGGAGCAGTAGTTTAGTTAGCCTTCCAATATTTTATTTAAACATAATAATTTCCACAAAAAAATTTAAAATAAATTATTTTTTAACAAAAATGAAAACCGACTTCAAAACGCTACAAATCGAAACTAAAAAGAAAAAAAAATAATTTTAATTACTTAGTTATTGTTGGAGTCGGTGCCAGCCAAAGCAAAATAATCCTAATACAATCTCCTTGGCTGGCACCGACTCCAACAATAACTAAGTAATTAAAATTATTTTTTTTTCTTTTTAGTTTCGATTTGTAGCGTTTTGAAGTCGGTTTTCATTTTTGTTATTAGAGTGAATTTATCTTCGTTCGATATGAATGTTAAATCTAATCAATAAGCATTATTTTTATTTTCATACTAGCGATTTACTATCGTTTTACTCGTGTTCGTCACTACATAATATATAGGTACGTTTTATAACAATTCGTAAGCATTTTGAGTAATGAGATATTTTCCTGTAGTAAAAAGTATCCTATCGGATAATTAGCTTAAATCCGTAGTTTTTTCGTCAGAGACAGACAGTATTAATTTACAGATTCGACTAAGTTAGATTTTATTATATGTATAGATAGATTAATTATTGTAAGAGAATGTACTACAGCGTAGAGGTTCAAAAACCGATGTTAATTAAGATTTATGACTTCCTGTGACCATGGTTGGTATAAAGCATTCGAAATGTTTCGAAATTCGAAAATAATTTTATTTTAAACTAGCTACTTAACTCGGCTTCGTCCCTAAGCAGCTAGGAAGATTTTTATTTTTTTGAAGCAGAACCTCAATTCTTAATACCTCAGAATTAAATATTTTTTTAACCTCTTTTTCGAAAAAATGTAGCTTTATACTATCAGCTATCTACAAGTGAAATTTCTATCAAAATTTGTCCAGCCGTTTCAGAAAAACATGCTGAAAATTGTGTTTTTCTAATAAGTACCATATGAAATTACACACGACGCTACAAACAGACACTTTAATTACATAAATATTTAAACCTTCCTTGGATTCCTAAAATATTTCAAAACCAAAATTAGGGAAATCGCTTCAGCTATTTTAGAATTTTTGTGAAACTAACAAACGTCAATTCACTTTTAATATGTATACAGATGTGAAATATTCGCATAAATCAAAAAAGTACTATGATTTATAACTTATTCACAAAGGAATAGATTGCAACCCACATGCACTTCAAATTCTATTATGTACCAGACAAATATATCCTAGACATGCGGAGAACGATTACTCGCACGCAAATAAGCCATGTGAAGTATTCTATAGTGAAGTATAAGTGCTGTAACATTGAATTGTAAGAGGTTGAGCGTTTTCAATTGAAACACTATATTTTTGAAATATTAATACAGCTTTTATATATTTTAAAGAGGTAACTGGTAAAAATAAAATGACGAATAAAATTGTTATCTTATAGAATTAACTCAACGCACCATACCAATAAAGTTTTCTACCATAAATATTGATAAAGTAACACCACAGAAAATATGTTTTTTATCTATTCCGTGCGTAAAACTAATAAATTGATATATTATGGGATATGATTGAAAGATCAAAGCTGAGAGAAATAATAAGTAGCTTTAAATAAATACTAGAAAGTCCTTCAAATAGACTATGGATATGTGCGCTTATAAACATGTATTTAACATGGGAGTTAAATCAATACTCGCTAGGTTAAAAGTGCTCATTCCCTCTTACCTTGTCATCGTAAGAAGGTGGTTCATTGGCGTCCGGTAATCCGTCCGGGCGTAAAGCCAAGAAACGCGCAACGCCGTATTAAGACGGCAAAGGTTTTGTTGGGTTTTAATGGGAGATAAGCCAGTACCTACTAGAGTCTTTTAAGGAAATGAGTCCCTGGCTGGTATGCGTATATGTATTAGATTAAGATTAAAAAAATATAAGTCCCGCTGAGTTTCTTTCGCCAGTTCTTCTCAGGTCAGAGGTTTCTTCTTTCCGAACTGGTGGTAGACTCATGACGTTCATGTATTAGATTAAGATAAATGTATTAGATTAAGATAAAAAAAATATTAGTCCCGCTGAGTTTCTTTCGCCTGTTCTTCTCAGGTCAGAGGTTTCTTCTTTCCGAACTGGTGGTAGACTCATGACGTTCATGTATTAGATTAAGATAAATGTATTAGATTAAGATAAAAAAAATATTAGTCCCGCTGAGTTTCTTTCGCCAGTTCTTCTCAGGTCAGAGGTTTCTTCTTTCCGAACTGGTGGTAGACTCATGACGTTCATGTATTAGATTAAGATAAATGTATTAGATTAAGATAAAAAAAATATTAGTCCCGCTGAGTTTCTTTCGCCAGTTCTTCTCAGGTCAGAGGTTTCTTCTTTCCGAACTGGTGGTAGACTCATGACGTTCAGTAAGAAATTGTAACAATTTTTATGCAGAATAAAATATTTTCATTTGATTTGATTTCCCAACGTTAAAAACAGTGAGGTGCTCCCTCGATGTGTGTTTATTAAATTACGGTGGGGAGGCTCATTAACGCCTGGCAATATAGCCAAAAATCCATGAAGCACACTGCGAGATAGGTCACTTTTGTGGTACCATGCGGCTTACTTCTGGTACTTTTCTTAATGCAGATTGGACTGTGTTAGCAACCATTAAACTTAGGGAGATTCCGTTGGGTTTTATTAGTTAGTATTGGCTTTGCTGATGAGTCCCAAAAAACTACGTTTGTATGCAGGTAGTATTCCTAGATGCGTTTCTGAACGTCAAGAAAGGGGATTTTTTCTACCTGTGTACCAAATTTTATCCAATCCCGTCCACCTCTACAGCATGAAGCTGTAGAGGTGGACTAAAATGTATACATTCGCAAATAAAACTGTTTTATTTCGAATCGGTCGAAAACGTCCAAAAAAACCTCAATACGATGGTATGGTTTTAATACTTCGAAGGTACTTAAAGAGAAATACGAGAGAACTGATCATGTAACTGATGACGCATGGCATTTTTGAATAATAAATTTGGTTAGTGAAAGTATGTCTACTGCTCATTCGTGAGACAATACAGTTTTTAACACGTAAACAGTAAGTAAAATATAAGTTTAAAGAAAATTATAAGTTTTCTTATTTCTATTATCGATTATATCAATAAATATATTTACAAATTATAGCATTGTATTCTTCAAATATATACCTTGGCTTTTTCAAGGTGAAGTTTCATCAAAATCTGTTGAGTAGTTTTCTTGTTGCATATATTATATATAATAGCATTATAAATGTTAAATACCTACTAAATACTCGCAGAATAAACTGGTTTGATATTTTTTACATACCTATAACACTGTATAAACTTCATTTAAAGTATTCTTGCCAATCTTTTGCGTTGATTTTATATTTTAATTTATCAAGGAGAGGAAATATGTTATGGATAGGTACATAAATGTATGTATGTTGCGTTAAAATTACAACAAAAGCAAAACATAATATTATGGTAAAATTTAGTACAGAAGACTTCTTTTGGCGAAACAATTAGGTGTTTTAAGTTAATTGAATTTAATAAAGATACATATAAAACACAACTGTTACAAAAAAGGAATTGTTACGATGCACCGTAATTAGTTCTGTCAAAACATGCTCCACAGATACAAAAAAGAATTTATCAATATATACATACCGGTTCATTTAATGAGGGCTGCGAACCCGCGAACACTTCTGTACTCGACGTTATATTCACACTGACACAATCTAAACCCATTTTAATTTGAATAACTCACTTAAACACTTATTATACAAAAAAAAGTAACTTCAAACAAGTTAAAATAACATTTATTACCACTTTCCTTAATACTTGTCCAAGAAAAAGATGCAATTAAGCATCTAATAATAACTTTTTAATTACTTTTTAGTTAATAACAAGTAAAATACGCGTTTTTAAATTAATTTGAAGATACCAACGTTATGGTACGTCTACTCGTGATATTGTAGTACGACTGACATGTATGCTTGAGCGCAGGCTGTGGAGCTATAAATGTATAGACCCGACGTTTTAATTTCGATCTTTATCAGCATTCAAGTTTATGATAATATTTCGTGAGATATAACTTCTGTATACATCGTAAATATTATTTGAGCTACAGTATAATATAATTTAGTTTTAAAATATTACTTTTTATATTTTAAAATGAAATATATAAAAATAATAATTAAATCTTTATTTCGTTCGTAAGTATAATTGCATTAGAATGACATAAATGTTTTGTTTATGCGGTTATTTTCCTGTTGCTTTAAGTAAAAGGAAACAGTATTAAGTATGTAAGAATTGCTTCATGTACTATACATAGTTGTGTAGTTATTATGTTATTTATTTACCAATAAAGTTCATGTACTTTTAGAATGGATGGGAAATTCCTACAGTGAGACCGTCTTCCAAGTATATTTAATCAAATTTTATTAACGATATATAATACTACGACTACGAAATCACACTAAGTTTAGATGTACCTAAAATCTATAACGATAAATAAATTCCAAGTGTCTGTTGTAACATCAACATAATATCAACTTTTTACTAAATTCATGTTATGTCTCTCTGTATGTTTGTTCCGGCTAATCTCTGAAACGGCAGATTTGGACAGGACTTTTACTGAAATCTAGCTGATTTTAAAAGGAGTAATTAGCCTACATTTTATTTAAAGAAGACCTTTAAACACATAAATTCCACCGATTATACATTCAAGAAATAAAACGTACCTATCTAGGAACAAACCTGAGAAAAGCGAAAATGAGGTCGCTAGTATAAAATATGTTCAGTGAAAAGACCAAATACTTTTCGTTTCTCTTCTTCTTGTTATTATTGGAATTAATAACGCACAATATGTTTATCGCCATCCTTTCAACACACACACCTTTCTAATTCATTTCCTTTTACACAGACACCCATACATATATTAAACATAATAAATAAATAAATATTAAGTGATTTTCCCTGTTTTCAATCTCCAGGTTTTTACCACAATGCTTCCTTAAAACTTGTTCAATGTTCTAATTTCTAATCGACACTAGTAATTTCATACACCTTTTTCAATTTTGTTTGAATACGGATCTCTAAAAATGCAATGTTGTTAATACCTTTCATAAAGCTGTAATGCATATTACATATAAAAAGTAATCTACTGCAAATAGAAACAACGCGAGATAATTAAGTGTGTAAAAGATCAAATCTGACTATAAAATAACATATCAACATAACTATGTTCATTTTAAGGCTTACCGGCTTACCTTTTTTATTTTATGACTAGCACTTTCACTCGCAAATAGCTAATGTTATAAGGAGTAACTTTTACGGGACTTTCGGGACTAATAGGACTTTCACTCGCAGACAGCTAATGATATAAAGAGTAACGTAGGCAACTTTTATTTTATTAGAAAATTATTATTATTAAAAACTTGAACTTATGTAACTTATGTCTAGCGAAGCGGGTCAGTCGAAGACTAGCAAGTCTCAAATAAAAGTCACATAATTGCCGTGTAACATCAACTACTATCAACAGCTTGCAGAACAGACAGATAGTTTAGCGAAAGCCAGGTGATACATTTGTATCACTTCTATATTTCAATAGTCTATGGACCGCTATCTCCTAGTATGAATCACGCACGTGAGCGTAAATATTAATGTATTCGTTCATTTCATTTCGTGTCCGTGTGTTTGTCAGTCTGTAGGTCATGAATTAAGCAATATGATAGATAAGTATAATAGAAGTTAGTACTCGTAGATGCGTTGTTGCAATGCAAATCAAATCAAATCAAATCAAAATATTTTATTCAGCATAAAAATTGTTACTATTTCTTACTGAACGTCATGAGTCTACCACCAGTTCGGAAAGAAGAAACCTCTGATCTGAGAAGAACTGGCGAACGAATGCAGTATTTTAAATAATATATAAACCTTTAATTCCTTTGAAAAAATTTAAATTATTTGCAGTTAGTGAAGCTAATCTAATTTTTATTTACTTTAAATATTATCAGTTTAAAATCAGGTTTTTCCTCAACCGTATTTATAATTGACCAATAACAAACGGCCACCTGGTTAAGTATTTGCCGACCGTCGCGGTTCTATTTCCGGTTTGAATAAATATTTGTTTATACCAGTAACCAAGAAATTTTGCGAACATTCTCACTACGTATTTGATTAAACTAAAGAGATTTTTTTATATGTGCTATTTATGAGTAGGTATGTAAAACTTTAAACTACTATAGTAGGTACTATGGTATTTCTGTCTACTACTCAACCTTAAGGAGACCTTAGAAAGATAATAATAATCATGGGGATAAAGCCCTTATCCTTATCATAACGGTAGAGATAAGGGTAGTCTGCTATTCAATACAGTAACGGCGCCTGGAAATAGAGAGTTAGAGCAGAAGAAGAGGGCAGTCAGAGCCCCCATTGACCGCAGGACCTGAAATCCTAATGTATAACACGGGCCTGCCTATAAGACTTCTATGACGTAGTGGGATAAATTATTTCTATGCAATAAGTCATATCATATTTTTTTATTGTTGACAAATATGAAGTATAACTTTATTTGCGTGGTTTTCAAACTTCATATAAAAAGATATAATCTTTGTAGTGATAAAGTTTATCTCATCATCTACAATGATTGTGGACAAAAATAGAATGTTATCTGGAAGCGTTTCGCAACTTTGTACAGTTAAATATTTCTAATTAGTAAGTTCGTTAAAGTTCAATTTAGAGAGGTAAAGCTTTCTTTAAATTCATACTACATGTTATGAAGAACAAAACCAGTAGATAGAGCAAATTTTTGCAATTGACATTACATCTGAAAACATACAGGTGGTTATATGAATCTCACTCAAAAAGTATTACTTTTATTTAATTTTACACATAAAATATATTTATGTTTCATGAACTTTGTCAACAAATTTCGAGTCAAGTCTTTTCATTATTTTAAATGAAAGTAAAATTCAGAAAATTTAGTTAAGTAACTACCTATGTTATATATGTCATGGAAAAACACTGAAGAATTTCAGAACTAACAAAATTAACAACTTTTTTTTATTTATTTTTATTTATTGAGGAACCAAACATCTAGTAATTGTCCAAAAAAAATAGAGGATTTGTTGGAAAAAAGTACTGAAATGGAAAATTATTGTAATGAGAAAGAGATAAATTGTGTGTATTTGATTTTTCGAATAAAACCTCTTCTAAATACATAAACAGACAATTTAAAAAAAAGGTTTGAGAAAAAAGTTCTGCTGTGAACTGAAACTCAATATGATCGATTTTGAACCCGCTTGCTTTCCCAAGCAAGAGTGTTACCACTGAGATACCACTGCTTTTCTAAGAAAATTACCTACATCCAAATTAAAATTACATTCAAATTCGTCATATAAAAAGGATACCATAAGTTATAATTAACGCATGGTGGTCCATATACCATTGAATGCAGATAGCGTGAAATTCGCCTTTTGACTCATCGTCTTTTAAGTATATGGTTATATGACGCATAAATAGGTTCCGTGAATTTGATCCCCCTTTATATAAGATAATCTTTTTTTTCAGAAACATAATGAGTTGTGTATCGGCTTTTAGATATGTGTCTTTACTCAACATTGCATAGAAATCATTGATTATAAAGATTTTGAATGAACGTATATACATAATATCTCTATTAAACCTTTATAGAAATTTTAACTTAATTACAGTTAGTAAATTGTGTCTTTAACAAATTAGTTTTGCAATGGAAGTATATTATAAGTAATACATAAAAATTAGTTCAGTACTTTTTCCTTCGAAGTCAATTAAAAAAATCAACCATCCATCCATCCATTTTCACAAACTTTAGCACTTACAATTTTAATTAGATGAACGACTTCACAGTGATAATTAATGTCGGAGCCTATTTCGATAATACAAAGGTGGCCCAGCAGAAAATAAACTATAAAAGTTTATCTGAAATATTATTATCATAGAGCCAATATAAATATTTTTAACCGACTTCAAAAAAGGAGGAGGTTATATGTTCCGTTGTATGTATTTTTTTTTTTATGTATGTTCACCGATTACTCCGCCGTCTGTGGGCCGATTTCAAAAATTTTTCTTTTGATTGGTAGGGTATAGTTCCGAGGTGGTCCCATTGTCACCAAGTCAGGATCTGATGATGGGATCCCAGGGAAATCGAAGGCTGGATGGAAGGTAAAATTCCTCAACAGTTGTTTTTTATGTGTTTTCACCGATTTCTCCGTGAATTGTGGGTTGATTTTAAAAATTTCTTTTTTGTTCGGTAGGGTATACATTCAAGATGTTCTCATTGTCACCAAGTCAGCATTTGATGATGGGATCCTAGAGAAATCGAGGGCAACCCTTAAATTTTATCGGCACTGATTACCTTTTTCATATATTTTCTAAAGCTGTTCTAGAATTTGTGATGATGTAAGGTATATATCCTCAACGGTTAGGAGTTGAAAGAAAATTCTTTTAATATTATACGTACTTATGAACTGATAGTCGTATTCCTTCAGGATATTAGGTGGATTGATAATAGAAGGTAAATCTTATTAACATCTACGAGTTACGTGGAAAAATAGACGTGGACAAATCTCGATTGACTATTGTCGTTCATTTCAAAACTTCGCTGACTTATTGGAGCAGTAGTTTATTTAGCCTTCCAATATTTTATTTAAACATAATAATTTCCACAAAAAAAATTAAAATAAATTATTTTTTAACAAAAATGAAAACCGACTTCAAAACGCTACAAATCGAAACTAAAAAGAAAAAAAAATAATTTTAATTACTTAGTTATTGTTGGAGTCGGTGCCAGCCAAAGCAGAATAATCTTAATACAATTTAATTAATGTATCAATTTGTAAATATAATCAAAATATCCGTTCGAAAGTTCATTGCAAAGGCAGGATAAAACTGTCCTTCTTGGCTGGCACCGACTCCAACAATAACTAAGTAATTAAAATTATTTTTTTTTCTTTTTAGTTTCGATTTGTAGCGTTTTGAAGTCGGTTTTCATTTTTTTATTTTTTTCTTAATGTAGTACGCTTTAAGTACTTATATAAAAAAAATTGTCTAATCTATGTATCGCTGTCAAAGTTAAAATTATAATTTTGAGACAGTTTATGACAGATCTACATTTATAACCCAAAAAAGAGAAAATAATAAGCAAGAGGAATAAAAAAAAATACTATGAATATACCAGAAATCAAACCGTATGAAGAACAAGCGGTGGATATAATAGTATCTGTACTTAACAGGGCTAAGGAGACGCTCGGGGAACGGCAGACATTGAAAGAACTTGCAAGTTTGTATTTTTTTATATTTTATCTACAATATCTTGAATATTGACACGTTTGGCTCAGTTTGTAGTGACCCTACTTGCTGCGCTAGCGGTTGCGGGTTCGAGTCCCGCTGGGGGCATACATTTGTTGCGCACGAATGTTTGTACTCCATGTATTTATTTAAAGTTATATATGTAGTATATCAACTATCTGGTATCCGTATCACAAGCCTCGTAGCTTAACACGGAACTAGAGAGCGCTGTATGTTATAATCCATATTATTCATTCATGTCCCATCATATTATTTATTTAACATAACATATTTTTCACTGATTTTTGTTGTTGTTTTTAGTTTGATAAGAATGTTGGTTTTTTACATTAATATTTCTTTTTAATATTTAGTTACAACAAAAACCAAAAACCCCCGTCTTAATAGGGTGACGTAAAATCGCTTACGCACGACGCTACGACGGTAGGTCTGCCGAAGTAGACCACACTGGTTGCTCCATAGTCCACCATAAAAAAGAAACACCTAAATACTAACTTTTTTCAGTACCTATAAAATTACATTCTTTGTATTGTTAACATGAAATTGATATAAAACTGCGGGCATGGAAACTGCGTGAGCTAGACTTTCTATATTCTAGACAGCTTTGTGTTTCGTGAACGTTGCTTCTTAATAATAGGCCCATATTACAGAATTATGTTGAAATTTTTGTATCCATTATTTTAGCACAAAAGAATATATGGGAGAATATGCCTTCTTAAATATGGTGTTTGGATTCACGCTGGAGAAATGCGGGTTGATGTGTCTTTCAAAAACTTATGAAGTTCACTCAAAAAGGTTTCCTCACGATCTTTTCTTTCACAGCTGTTAGGCGTTGAAAATCTCTCGTACATGAAAAATTATAGTTGTGAGGCCCTGGAATTGAACCCGCTTCACTGGGTACCTTATATAATTACAAGATAGTGGTTATTCATTATCGTGAGTCACTATCACTAAATATATTATTTGTAGGCAATTCTGTGTCATTCTATCCAAGTTTTAAGGCAGCTTATTTAAAATACGTGATAAAACTACCTTTTTTCCTTCTATTAGATTTTCCCAACATCAAAGTTTCATGAAGTAAGACTTTTGTGTAAGTTTTTTCTAAGAAACGACATGAGCTTCCTCAATAATAACAATACACTAAGTTTCTACATTTTAACCGACTTTAAATAAGACTATTAAATATTTGGCATATTTTTTTTATTATTATTTAAAATGTTGTCGTAAAGATTAATTTTAATTTTTGATTTTTTTATAAGTATAATGCTCAGACAGTGGTAGCCCAGCGGTAACGCGGTCGCTTGGATAACCGAGTGATGCGGGTTCAAATCCGGGTCTCGCACCTCTGATATTTTCATGTGCGAATCATTTATATCATGATTGCCACTTGTCTTACGGTGAAGGAAAACATCGTGAGGAAACCTGCATGTCTGAGAAAACCTAACACGTTTTCGATAGGCATGAGATGTCCGCCAACTCGCACTAGGCCAGCGCGGTGGACTATGGCCTGATCCCCTCGTACTGAGGGAGGCCCGTGCCAGGCAGTGGGACGTTAAAAAGGGCTGATGATGATGATGATGAATGCTCTTGTCTCGCATTTACGTTTAAAGAAAAATATATTTTCTACACTTCATTCAGTACACATGGTAAATAAATCTAATATAAAATAATGTCGCAGAATGGAAATTTTTATTTCTGCACACCTAATACCTATTGTTATTATACCTACAAAAAGAACGTTATATCTGAACAACGAGCAACTGATAATAATGCAACGCATTTTTCCACAAAAACATTAATTTTAGCGTTAATCAGTTTATTTTTATACAAAAAATATTTTTTACTTTTTAGTCTTTTAAATAGGTATTATTTAATCGGAAACATCTCCCTTTTATTATAATATTTTTTTATGTATTACCCTATAATAAAACTTCTAATTATTTTCTTATTAGATTAAAAAAATGTAATAATAAAAAGTTAAGAAAAATATTAAAAAGTATTAAAATATATATCTCGACAAGTAAATAAGTCATGAAGCTTAAAAGTTACGCTTAAAAATAACTTTGTGCTTTCACATAACCTGAACAACCGTAATTTCAATTAACTTCTCTGTCATTTACTAATAAATTTAAAAAAAAACAGTTTTTTATACTATAAATAAATGAGTGATTTGAAGCGTGTTAAAAATTAAAATAATAATAAATTAAAATTTCTTTTTTTCATATTAAAGCCACTCGAGACATCCTCACGCCTCCTGCTAAGGTGGCTCTGAATACTCTAGAATATCCATTGGCCATATCTAGTGAACACCTCATTAGGCATGCTATAGAAAAGAAATGGCGTTTAACAGACACGTTTTTGTACCATCTCAAGTATATGGACAGTTCGAAAGATGAGTGCTCTCGGTACTATTATTTTGAGGTAATCTATACTAATATTATAAAGCTAAAGAGTTTGTTTGTTTGTTTGGTTGAACGCGCTAATCTCAGAAACTACTGGTCCGAATTGGTAATTGTTTTTGTGTTGGATAGTCCGTTTATCGAGGAAGGCTATAGGCTATATTATATCACGCTACGATCAATATGAGCAGAGCATTAATGAAAAATGTTGCAAAAAACGGAAAGGCGGGCGTTGATTCTGCGAGGTACAATAAAACGCGACTCAGAAAAGTATTAGTTTCCGGGCCTTAGAACGCGTGCGAAGCCGCGGGAAATGCTAGTTATATATATTTTTCTTCCAATTATAATTTGTAGATGCATTAAAGGAAACTACTTTTAATAAATAATTTTATCTACAAAAGCTTCTAATATTAAGTTCTAGACTCTAGTAATGTAAATATCAACAAAGAACTGACTATAATAATAAAGGACGAGGTAAGTCCGGCGAACATCGTTCCTAACATATTTTTTAATCAGGCACTTTGTTCTGACATTAGGGAATAGTTAAGAAAGGCGTAGGTACTCTTCTTCATTTTACTTGTCACTAGCGAAGTAATTTTTGTTCAACTAGCACGTCCCGAAGTCAATTTGAATGACAAGATAATTGACGTAAATTCTAACTATGCTGCCTTTTGTAGGTTTAGTAAGGATTTACTTCCCTTATACTATTATTATTTAAATAAACTTATTGACTCTATGTTACCGACCAATCTCCTCCGTATTTTCTCCATTCTACCTGACATTGGTGAAGTAATCTGTGTTCAACTGGCACGCTTTGAAGCCATTAACAAGAGAATTGAATTGAAGATAATTGATTTGCTTTTAGGCCATATTCAGCCAGCCTACAGCCGCTTACCCGATCCCACAAGCAACAGCCTCTGTATTTTTTAGAGTAGAAGACAAACATATTGAACCTCCCGAAGTAAGAGGAGTGCCAAAGGTAAGGATTTAATTTCTGAACTAGAAACCTTTCAAAATTCTCGAATTCAATATGTGGCTCCGACTGCATAATATTATGTTTTTCGTTGAATTGTTCCCATTTTTCAGTCACTTTTTACGAGGTCGTTATTGTTATATTTTTTGTTCATGGATTAAAGTAAAAGAAACTAATATAATTCATTACATGAAATAACATTTAATGATAATATTACTGGACCGTGATGATCACATCACAGTCGGTAATTGGTTTTGATGAGATCACATCAAATACCTTTTCAGATGACATTCAGGGTCGAAGGCCACCGCTGGGACCACGATGTACGCTACGTGTTGCTTACACCGGACTGGATCCTCGCTGTTATTCAAATGAAGATAAAACTATTTCGAAGAATTGAGGAAATCAGATTGTTCTAGAATGTTAAAATTAACTACAGTTTATTTAAATTTGTAATTTTTTTAATTATTATAAAATTTATGACACTTTTTTCTATGTATCTTAAATATTAATGTATAAATAGTACCTACTGCAATTTATACCAAAAGCAGTGGTAGCCCAGTGAAATCATAATATCTAATATAATTACTGTTTCTTATGGTGATAGACATCGTGAGGAAACCTACATGTTTGAGAGAACAAAGCAAGTTGTGGATAGACTTGTGAAGTCCGCCAGCCCACACTTGACAAGCGGTGGTGGACTATGGCGTGATCCTCTTCGTATTGAAGGGCATAAAGGCTGAAGACAATATAATTTATACAAAAGTGAATTTTAGGATTTATACTTCATCCTCCTAGCAATAGTAGGTAATCAACGTAATTTATTGATAATAACTGTTTTTAAGACGTAATATGACATTAGTCACTACACTGGAACTGCACCGGATATTTACTATAATCTATAAAAACTTCAATTTTCCTCACAATATGCGACACTGGAAGAATATATTGCGTCTGTTAACGCAAGTTAGACTTGCGAATAAAAAGAAAAAAAAAATAGTACACACAAAAGACAAAAATATTCATATAAAATACGTAGATGTACTTCATTGAATTCAAACATTCTTTTAGTGTTGGATAGCCGATTTATCGAGGAAGGCTACGTCATACGTCACGAAATATAATAATATGTAAATTCTAAGAATTTGGCTTCCGGTCTTTAGAACGCGAGCAGAGTCGCGGGAAATAGTATCATATAAACTGACTTGCAGGCATTTAAAAGTTTGTAATGGAAAACAACTGAACGGGATATTTTCAACACAATAGATAGCTAATCATTTTTCATGTCGGTATCATATGAAAAAAATTATTATGACAAATAAGTAATAACCAAAAATTAAAACTATTTATAAATTAGCAGGTAATATATATTATTATACGTATACAAAATTCAATTGCTTTTTGTCCGTCTCGCTAAAATTCATAATCGGATGGACCGGACCGGATAATTCTTTTATAGTTTTTTTAAGGTTGTGTATTAGGCTGGTTTTAATATAAAAAGTATAAGATTTAAAATTTAAAAAGTACCTAGTACTAGGTATATTATATTTACCAAGTTCTAGTGTTATATTTTTTTTATTTTATTTTAACACAAAATACGAATACAAACAAAAAATTTTATATTCTAAAAACACTTTTTCAATAAAGATTTTTATTATTATTTTTTAAATGTGGTTTGAAAATGAATCATTATGTGCATTCTCAGAAGAAACACGAATGCAAATTATTTATTTAAATCCTTGAATATAATTGCATGCCAAAGATTTTAAAACGTTTCTGAAATAGTATGTATAATAGCTATGTTGTTATTTCTTATCTTATTTTTTGTATCAGGTTTCAAAAGGTATGGATACGATTTATTTATTTTTTATTAATTTATATATTTAATTTTTAATGACAAAATTATATATTTTATATAATAATTACTTTGTAACACAAAATGTTCTTAAATTAAACAAAATTTAAATTAAAAAATGTATTGTATATTAACACTAGCAATATTCGCGGCTTCGCTCGCGTACTAATCACTCGTGAATTGGTGGTAGAAGGTTGGGTATGCCAAATCATAAAAAATTAAAAAAAAATTGATCTAAAAATTAAAAATATAGAGAAGGCCACCCTTATCACCTAGTGTAATAAAAAACAACCTACGACTTATTCTCAGACCTACCAAACATACACATAAAAAAAATCAAAAAAATCGGCCAAGTTTCGGAGGAGTTCAATAACAAACGTCAAACACTGGTACACGAGATTTATATATTATATAAGATTAACTTTGAGGTTATACGTTATACCCTATGCAATAAAAATGAATCATAGAAATAAGAACATAGTGGTTGTGCAGTGTAAAATCAATCATCCTATTTTCTACACATAGGTTCTAAAACGAACCTCCTTTTTGAAGTCGGTTGAAAAGCCTTTGATTACATTATTTTAAAATTTTCAAATTGACATGCATATTAAATTAATGACTAAGGTACAATAAATCCAGCTCCTAATTAATTTATACGATTTTGATCTTACATTTCGCGTTCCTGCCGATTAAGGAGAATCGGAGTGTTTTGCATACTTCTAGAAGAGTTATTGTTAACTGTTGGAAGCTATAATTTAAATTAGATGTTAATCAATGATTCGCATTTAATGGTAGCCCAGTGGTAAGAGGCTCGCATGGGAAAACGAGTAAAGCGGGTTCAAATCCCGGGTCAACCAATGATTTCATTTCCAACATTATTACCACTTATCTTAACGTGAAGGAAAACATTGTAGGAGAGACCCTAGCAAGTAGAGGTAGTTTGCTGACTGAGTGTGATTGTCGTAGCCCAGTGGTAACGCTCTCGCTTAGGTAACCGAGTGAGGGGGGTTAAAATATGAGTCTCGATCTTCTATTTTTACATGTGCAAAACATTTCTTATGTGATTACTATTTTATTATTATTAAGATACTTACTATCTTACAGTAAAGAAATTTTGTTTAAGTCTAAGATACTTCTTATAAGATCAACTACCTGCCAGTGAAAATCCCGTAAAAATACAGTAATTTCAGAGATAAGCGGGAACAAACAGACAGACAAAAATGTACATAAATGCGCTAACTTTTATAATATTAACCGTATACCCATTATATTTGCATTTAGTATATTTATAATATGTATGTATTTATAAGTATCTGGCATCCGTAACACAAGCTTACCACGGAACTGGATGGCGCTGTTGTAAGAATGTCTCAAGATGTGTATTTATTTATTTAGTAAAAAGCTGTGACTCATGTTTATGTTAGAAACCGACACTTTAATTTTGTTTATCTGTATAGATATTGCTATTCGATCGACATGAATCCAACTTAGTTTATGTCATTGGAAATTTGCGTAACTACTTTCACACGCACGCGTTTATAATATTAATAGAAACAGCGCTTATACTTGCAGATTAGTTGAAATGTAGAAATTATTAATACGAAGCCAATAAGAATCGTAAAGAAATGTAAAACGAAGTGTAAAAGATATCCAAAAGTGACTAAACTATTTGTATAATCCATTTCATTTGTATGTTTGTTTACTCGAATTTTTGATGGTTTGAAATCATTTCATATAGATCTAGAATATCTAGAAGAGTTACACTATTACGATGGTACCAATTTATAAATAACAGCTATTAAAAAGCTTAAAGCTTAAGCGCTGAAGCTTGCCATAGACCATAGTTAGTATACTTAGACATAAGTTCAACGTCTAGGTATGGTATGCCTAGGGCAGCTGTTTTCGCAATCCATATAATTGATTTAGTTCCGCCGCCAAATATTTATTGTATAGGAAGTCTAGAACCGTACCCGAGTAGTGATAAATTGGCCTAAAATACTAACTTGTGGTTTAAAATAATTAGTAGTTTTCTCCTGTCTATAGAAAATTATGTGCTACTGACAAAAGCAAGGAAATCGTTTTCAATAAAGGGTTAATTTTAATATATTTATATATTTTTAACAAGTAAATTAAACTTCAATGTTCATTCGATTTATCGATACCCGCATATATTGTCAAAACTAATGATAGGGGCGAGATGATTACGATATTTCCTGTTAACCTAAAATATAATTATATTATTACAAAAGTACTAATGGCACAGAAGCGTATCTAACTTCAATGAACGTTTATCAGAGGTGGTTTGACTCTCACATATTTCTGATCTGAACGTATCATTTATCAATCATGGAACTTTTGTCTCACTCACACTTCATTTTTAAAGATAAAAAAGTATACATATAGCAAAAAGATGACCTAATTCTATAGATATTTTATTACGGTCACCCCAAAGAAAGTATTTGTCAATGAATGCAATTGCTTGATTGCTTTCGCAAGATAAAACTAACTGGCAAGCGATGTCGAATTTTTAATTTTCGTTTTATTAAGCCCCGACGCAAACGATGGGGTGTTATAAGTTTGACCTGTTTTAGTGTGCGTGGGTCTGCCTGTAGCATCGAAGCTCCCGAACGGATGAATCGATTTTAGTTTGGTTTATTTTTGCTTGAAAGGTATATTAGTCGGTAGTGTTCTTAGTATGTTTGATAAAAATGGGTCCAAAATGTCCGCCGCGACAAAATGACAGATTACATGTTTTTTTCACAACTCCCTCAATATGGATATAAAATGAAAAGGCTTTAGGGTTTTTTAACTGTTAATCGGTTAATCCAAAAAACATCTGGACCAATTTTAATGGAACTTTCAATGTCCGATCATCTGAAGAATAGTTAAAATTCCTTAACCTATATAGTTATCAGAACAATACGCAGTACCTAGAGTCGGACCACACTTAAATTAATATTACTTAAATATTTGGATTGAATTCATATTCAATTATAGGATTAGCATTAAATAATTACTATCAAATATTATTTACTACACATAAAATTTTAATTGACTTGAATTTGTACATTTTTTTGGAACATTTTTCATTCTAACACAATCCAAAAATTATAGTTTTATTGATGTTTTTTTACGTCTCGAGACAGGTTTTAATCAAAATTGATATGACGAAAACTACTACAAATATTTTTTTACTAACTTTGGTGACGATAGAATTAGACCTAACTGATCAGTCATTTGACACACAGAAAATTATTTTATTTTAATCTAATTATTGAGACATTAAAATTAGTAAAAATACTAAGTGAATGTAACATGTATAAAATGTAACAAAATGCAAGTTCTAAACAATTTTCTATGATTTCTTCATCGATCGATATTCCGTTTGAAGTGAATCTTAACCAACTACCGATATGTCTGAGTATAAGATAGAGCACGACGGGATGTTACATTGCCAACTTCCTCATTCCGTGACTAAGCACATTGTCATATTTTTTTTATAAATAAACTTAACCCGTACCGGGATTCGAATGCAGGACCTACAGATCTGCGCTAGCTTAATATAAATAATAAAATTGTAATATATACTTGAAAAACTGCAATTTTTGTATTATTTTTATGTATTCATTGAACTTAGAAATAAATAGAACTTCATCTTAACAAAAGGGGAAAAAACTAATCTCATTTGCTTCCTCTAAACACTTAAGCTCTACCTGCCATGAGTCATGGTTTCGCATGGCATAATGACCCAAACCTGTCATTCTTGCGCGTTGAAGTGCGCGTGCGCACGTTTGTTTTGTAATTTCAATAAGTTATCGGCGTGTTCAGTGAAATAGATCGTGAAGTATTACTAGAATTGAATATTTGTGAATAATTATTTCTGTATAAGTGTGTGCAATGGTGCGAACATTCAAAGTAGTTAGTTGCTTCAAAATGCCTAAGAGATCTAAAGTAGTTCCCGCCCCTAGTGGCGAAGGGGTGTACACTATAGATATGTCATCGACATCAACTTTAGATATTGCTGTAAGTAAATAATTTAATAGTATTTTTTATAAGATTAAGTTATTAATAATTAATTAATTAATAGTATTAATAATAGAGCATATTATGCATCGAGCGGTTGTTATTTATTATTTAATTTCATAATGGTTCTTATGTATGAGAGAATAAGTTCTAGAATGCTATGTAAAATACTATCAAGTCACATTGCATTTACTAATTTCGAATAAATTAAGGCTAATTATTATTTTATAATCTTATTAGGAACATTCTGCTTATTATTGCATAAAACATCGTTAATGTAGTTTTGCTCAAACTCTATGTATTTTCATTTTAATACATAATATTTGTTTTACTTCTTAACCACTAATGAAATGATAGGTTAAGGAAATAAGAGCAAATCTATACTAATATTATAAAGTTGAAGAGTTTGTTTGTTTGGTTGAACGCGCTGAACTCAGGAACTACTAGTCCGAATTGAAAAATTCTTTTTGTGTTGGATAATCCGTTTCCGAGGAAGGCTATAGGAGCGGAGCATCAATGAAAAATGTTGAAAAATCAGGCGAAAATATTTATTTTCATTTTCAGCCTTTATAACGCGTGCGGAGCCGCGGGAAAGGCTAGTATAAAATAAAATTTCATATACATATAAGCATGGTGCAAACTGGGAGAGTTCAAATTATATTGTACCTCTTTAACTGCTTATTGCAGTAAAATTTGAGACACTTTAACATTTATACATTTATATATAAAATAATTCTGACTGAGTCGAAAACGTACATAAAATATTTTTTGGAAAACCTTAAATTTATAAATTTATCATCATCGATAAAGAGGTGGTTGGTTGGCTCTATGGTTTTTATTTAGTCATTACTGTTTTGATGAAACGTAGGTTAATGGTTGGCTGGTTGGTTTGGTAGGTTAGTTGGTCTGAGTTAACATATAATTATAGGTACCTATTCCCTTTATATTTCTTACTGCGGGAAAATATCCCAAAGAACTGATACTACTTCTATAAAGCTCTATAACCCGGTATTATATCCTGCATTTACAGACTCGTAAAAGGAGCTTATGAACACATTCTTAAGATTTGAAAACAAATTGAAAATGATACTTGATTCATAAAATATAACAATTATTTTCTGATAAATGAAAATAAATTAAATTCAAGTCGTGAAATATTACAATTATTATAGAGCCTTTATCTACGAAGAGACGAAACGATTGGCTCTATTTGTAGTGTACCCTACTTGTTGTGCCAGCGTTCGCGGGTTCGAGTCCCGCTAAGGGCATTCATTTATGTAAGCACGAATGTTTGTACCCAAGTCATGGATTTATAATAATACGCATATTTTTTTAAGTTATAATGCCTACATATACCTCATTTATAATAAAGAAATATATCACTTCGTAGTTGGTATCTGCAAAGTTTTGCGTAAAAAAGTCTAGCAACTGGTTTTCTTTTCAATATTTGTACTTGTACCCAATATAGTAAGAGCTATCATTTATTAGACTTTACGTGCCAAATAAGATCTTTTACGCTGGCGTCGATGACTTCCATTTGGCCTTTTTCTTAACAAACTGATATTTAAAATTTCATTGCACCACAGACTTTAAACCTTTGTGATAAAGACGAAATTATGCTTGTTCTTTTTAAACGAGTTTTGATGCTCTTATTTAAAGAACTTACAAGTGTTTTCAAGGTTAAAAACACTACACCACGTGTTAATACTATCTCTTAAGTCGATTTTAGAAGAATACTGACGACTCGTTTGTCTTAGTATGCAGTGACCCTACTTGTTGTGCCATCGGTCGATGGTTCGAGTCCCGCTCGGGATATTCAATAGTGTGATTAGCGCGAATTATTTTTTTTACCGGTTTTGCAAACCTTTTCATTGATGCTCCTCTCCTTTTGGTCGTAGCGTGATGTTTGATGTTTGGTCGTAGCCTATAGTATTGCTCGATAAACTTACTATGCAACATAAAAATAATTTTTCAAATCGGACCAGTAGTTCCTGATATTAGCGCGTTCAACCAAACAAACAAACTCTTTAGCTTTATAATATTAGTATAGATGAAATTAATTAAATATAGTTAGTAGGTATATTGTAAAATTAATTTTTATTTTTTTATTTTTTGAAACACAGCACTATCTAGTTCTATGGTAAGGTACGAGCCTTGTGTTATGGATACCTAATAGTTGATACATTACACTTAATAATTTTAATACATACGTAACTACATAGTATATAACACATCATCCATAGATGATAGTGTAATCACAGAACACACACACACTGAAGTAAATTGCAGTATTATTTAGCTCTATTGTAATTTTCATGTTTGTATTTAAAATAAAGTCCTCCTTTTATCTTAAAAGACAATGGTAAGTGATTTTTTACGACGTAATAATTACGATGTTAGTTACCATTTGGAAGTTAACAAGTCCATTTTTCTACATAAATACTTAAACTGCGATTATATAAAAATGAACATTTTTGTATCAAACAAAACAAATATCTACTACTATCATGGAAATCTAATGTTATATACGTATTTTAAATTACATAAAGCTGAAGAACAAATTCCGAAGCAAAGCTAGTATTAAGAATTAGTTTTAATAGATTAATTACCTATAACTTTTAAAATATATCTCGTTTAGATTTCATTAATTCCAAGGTTCTGAAACCAGTTTGATTTCTTAGAAACTAGACGAGTGTTTTAAACGTGAAAAAAACAGTATTTAGAAACGTTATTGCTCGTCATACTCATAGACCTTGTCTGCGCGAGCATTATTAATATACTATTGAACAACCTTTTCATCAGGTAACCAAATTTACCTTTTTTTAAGTTGCTTTTACACATTATACCACTTGTATACACACAGAACGCATCAGAAAAGCAAATATTACTATTAACCTATAAACACTTTAAAAAAACGGAACCTGACCACTCAGCAGGTCTGCCGAAGCAGACCACACAACTAAGGGAGTTGCTCTATAGTCCACTCTGCTATCTAGAGAAGTACCAGGAGCAATCCACATAACACAACGCCCACCGCAGTAGGCCCTCACTGCGCGTT
The DNA here is from genome assembly GCA_905231865.2 of Boloria selene. Classification (NCBI taxonomy): domain Eukaryota; kingdom Metazoa; phylum Arthropoda; class Insecta; order Lepidoptera; family Nymphalidae; genus Boloria; species Boloria selene. Next base: position 2,283,427 of record HG993149.1, read on the forward strand.
TCTTGGCTTCGCGCTCGGCCGGATTTTCAGACACTACTGAGCCAAAAAAAATTATTCTTTGACGTTATGACACGTTTGGCTCAGTTGGTAGTGACCCTACTTTCTGCGCCAGCGGTCGCGGGTTCGAGTCCCGCTGGGGGCATTCATTTGTTGAGCACGAATGTTTGTTATCCAGTCATGGGTGTTAATATTTATATTATGTATGTATTTAAAATGTATATGTGTAGTATATCAATTATCTGGTATCCGTGATATAAGCGTCGTAACTTACCACGGAACTAGATGGCGCTGTTGTAAAAATGTCCCAACATATTTATTTATTTGTTATTGCCTTCAAAAACGTGTCATTTGAGCACAAATAGTATAGCCAAAGTCACATAGAATTAAGACGATAATTGGTCGGTAAACTAAGATCATTAAAATAAATGTTTCACTTTTATGTATTGACTGTAGTATAAGTTAAAAAAATAAGTCAATCGAAAATTAGTTTGATTTTTATTCTTTTTTATTTTAGAAGGCAATTTTCGCTATGGCTCGATTGACGCAAATAGAATTATCAAGTGTTTACTTCGAAGTTAAATATAACTGAAATTGTTTTGACGCCTTTATGTGTGGCTAAATGACCAATTAAATAATATAGTTTATTAAGTGAGTACAATGTTACCATTATCACGTTAATAGATTGATAGTAATGTATGTACAGACCACACAAAAGTCGAAAACAAGTTCTGGGATAATTTTGGAATTTCAAACAGAAATTATTAAAAATATTTAATGTTTTAAAACTTTTGATCATTAAAACAACATTTTTTTATATTGATAATAGCTACTTATCTTCACTGACTCACTAACTATACGAGTACAAGAACATAAGCGGATCTCTGGGTAATCCATCTGATAATTCCAGATTTTATTCAAATCCATCGAATTGATAATTTAAGTCTATATAAGAGCATGCTCAATGCGTTAGAAGGCCTATGTCTTGATATTGACATAAATATATCAAATCAAGAGGTTGGCCTTGTTGATATTATGCAAGGGACATTACATATATGTAATATGTACCGGCATATAACTAAAAAGTTTATTATTTTAACCAAAAACTATATAAAAAAATATTATTCCAAGGAAATACTATATTTTGCCCTTTCTTTCGCTGGTTCATAATTGGATAAAATTTGCAAAAAATATAAACTTTTTCTTTGTGTCCATTAAAATTTAAATATATAAAAGCGAAACGTCACTCACTCACTCACTCACTCATCACGAAATATGGAAAACCGCTTGAAATGTAAAGACGAAATTTGGCAAGAAGGTAGTTTATAGTTAGTACGTAGACGTCTGCTAAGAATGGATTTTGCGACCAGACAAAGGTGATCTAAGGGCTCTCGCAAGTTTGTATGATAGTGAAAGATAATGATAGTGTTTGTATGAAATTTTAATTTTATATATAATTTAAATCCTTAAATTCGGCAGGTAACTCCTAAGGACAAGTCGCTAGTTACAATATAAACTAACCATCCTCTGACTGTACCATGTACCTTCACTATAAAATATTCGTGTGAAATTATCCATTTATTAAAATAATTGCGCCTTCTGCCCTTGGTTTTGATTGGCGATGACAATTATTGTTTTATTATTATAAATAATAATGTAAATAAATCACAGTAACTCCTTATCGAGGTTTGCACTCAGTTATACTCATATATTCAATAACATATAGTGTGTTTGTAAATGGATTTAAATATATATTTTCCCATGTATGTCATACCTATCATTGGAATGACTAATAAAGGTCTAGATACATACGAGTAAGTATGTTTTTAATAGTAAATAGTACCTATATAGTATATATATTATAATACATAATATATGACATAATATACCTATTACATACATAAAACAAGTGCGTATCGAATTTTTGCATTTAAGGTTCCGTACTACGCACACAATATAATTATCATCATCAGCCTTTTTTTTAAACGTCCCACTGCTGGGCACGGGCCTCCCTCAGTACGATAGGTATCATGCCATAGTCCAATACGCACACAATATTATAATATTATTATGTAAAATACTTTTATTAAGAACAGTAACACGTTACACTACTTTTTATAAAAGTATTTTTTGGATTTTTCGCATATTTATTTTGAGTTTTGGTTTCTGACGTTTCGAATACTTTACAGCAATTATGGTGTCGGGGGACATTAAAGTTTTCGACAGTTAGTTACTGATAGCAAAATTGGACCGCAAAAAAAACTGAAAAGATAGTTTGTTTTAAATAAATATTCACGTATCTATATATAAGAAAGTATAACTTAACACACAAAATATTTAACTTTAACCTAAATTACAAGTTCTAGTAGGTATATTAGTCACTTACAGTTGTCCACTGACCATCAGATTACTGCTAATTCGAAAGGAAAATTAAATTGAACATAAGGAAAAATTGGTTATATAATCGATTTTATGAAATAAATACTTTGGATTTTTCGCATATTTATTTTGATTTTTGGTTTCTGACGTTTCGAATGCTTTACAGCAATTATGGTTTCGGGAGACATTAAAGTTTTAGACAGTTAGTTACTGATAGCAAAATTCCAAATTCAAAAATCTGAAAAGATAGCTTGTTTTAAATAAATATTCACGTATAGATATAAGAAAGTATAACTTTACGCATAAACTGTTTAACTTTAACCTAAATCACAAGTTCTAGTATATTAGTCACTTACAGGTGTCCATTACACAGAGCAACAAATTACACGCAAGCACTGCTAATACGAAAGGAAAAGTAAATTTAACATTAGGAAAAATTGGTGATAAAAAATATTTTATAAAATAATAGAATGTTAAACTTTAAAAATAAGATTTATAAAAAATGCTTATAATTTTACAAAAACGCCATAAACAATTAGAAACGATTTTACTTTATGAGAAACTCCTTGATTTATTACTCTTTACCCTTTCTTCGAAATTCTACTATAATTAATAGTTATTATATATCCACAAAATGTATTCACTTTAAAAAAGGCCTATTTATGGCTTTTTTACAATTTAGACAGATGATTTATAGACAAACGTACCTAACGTTCTCTGAGATATTGGTTTTTACAATATCACTACATATTATAAAACAAAGTCCTCCGCCGCGTCTGACTGTCCGTCTGTTCGCGATAAACTAAAAAACTACTGAACCGATTTTCATGCTGTTTTCACCAATGGATAGAGTGGCTCTCGAGGAAGGTTTTAGTATATACCTAGCAAAACTCACGGCTTTCCTCGCGCTAAATGTAGAGACAAACCCGAGCGAAGCGAGGATGAATCGCTAGTCCATATAAATATGAACTTGTTAACCAAAGTTAAGATCATACCTAAATTATAATGCTAAAATTTTTGGCCGCGCATTTTGACGAGATCATTGACCTTTCAAAATAGTTATAAAAAGGATTCCTCAAATGCCTGAACTTCCTTTAGGTCTTAGTTGTAGCATTCCTAGAATATTTCAACAAGGATCTGAATGAAACAAAGGAATTCCCAACATAAATATCACAGGTATTTCCCCATAAAGCCTTCATAAAAGTACACGCAATTTAAAACCTTATAACATTAGGATAAGGTTTAGTTTACTTAAATGTAATGGCTTGAGTGCAGGTAAATTATTTGAATCACGAGCAATCTAAATCTTTATAACTCAAGTAATAAAGTATATTTTTGTTAAAATTTTGAGATTTAAAGAAGGCATGTGTGGAACTAATAATAGCATTAACTTTTTGTGCGAAATTATTTATAGCTTCGATGAACAGAATTTTTACTACCCTTGAAGATTGTTTTAAAAGGTGTCTTTATTGAGATTTTTAAACGATGATACATTTTAAACCATGAGATAGATACTTTCCCAGTAAAAAGTATCTTAAATTTTGCCCCGGATTTTGTAAGAGGATCTAGATGTATCTTAAAGATAAGTTTAGAAATTTTATGACATGGACTATCTGTACTACTATAGTATTATGTGATCTGTGCTATCAACTAAAAAGGTACCTACTACCTATAAGTATATTTTAAATCGTAACTATTAATAGAGAAACTACTTATAAAAATATTGAAAAATAAAAATTTTATAAATGAAACTATCTTTTCGGATTTTGTCGCGGATTTATTTTGATTTTTGGTTCCCGACGTTTCGAATGCTTTACAGGCTACAGCAATCATGGTCACGGGAGAGACAGTCTCTCCCGTGAAAAAGATAATCAAATCTTAGATTATATCAAAGAATCAAATATTCACCTATAAGAAAGAATTAAAATTTTATTAATCATTGTAAATTATAAAAAATAAAATATAATATATGTAAAAAAAAAACGTGTGTTATTCACATACAATTATTGTTATAGATTATTAAGCAACAAGATAAAAATTATTTATCGCCTAGAATAATTATTATACCAAGCTACTGTACAAATAACAAATATTATAAGTGGTTTGCTTTATTAATACAGCTTGCAGTAAAGTTTCTTTGGCCATAATTTTATTTACAAAATTTAATTTAATTTGTATTAACTCTTTATTTTTACAGTACGTACGTATTATAAAAACTAGCGACTCACACTCGCTAGGTACTTTTATCGGTTAATATAAATTTCTTTTTCCTCATTTTTCCTCAGTCAAAACGTATGCCAAATGTTGACCAGGGTAATAAACTATAAATAAATAATAAATAAATAAATATGTTGGGACATTATTACACACAGCGCCATCTAGTTCCGTGAAATACTACGAAAGAAGCTTGTGTTACGGATACCAGATAGTTGATATACTACATATATATGTTTAAATACATACATATTATAAATATAAACACCCATAACTTCAGTACAAACATCCGAGTTTAACAAATGAATGCCAGCGGGATTCGAACCTGCGACCGCTGGCGCAAGAATGTAGGCTCTACAAACTGCGCCAAACGTGTCGTCGATGATACGACAACACGACTATTATGATACTTATCAAAATATGTACATTGATTTTTTAGTGATGTGGTGATAGACAGACACACAAAAATTCCAAAAACAATAGAATCAGTATCAATAATAATAGCTATTTCAATCCTTCCTTGAGATTAGAATGAACAAACTCTGCCTCTTTATAACATTAGTAGATATTACCTATTAGCTGACCTATTAGGTAGAACAGTTACCTAGTAGTTACCCATAAATGCATTTGTACAATATCAAAAGCGTGACAAAGCGCATCCTGTTGCTTACAATGCCGTCACGCGTTTGCTCATGGTTTTCGTTCTTAATGTTAAATAAAAAATGCTATATTGTACTAAAATTACAATAATCTATACTAATTTTATAAAGCTGTAGTTTGTTTGTTTGTTTGGTTGAACGCGCTTCCTTCGTAGCTTTCCGCGGAACTAGATAGCGCTCTATGTTATAATGTCCCAACATATTTATTTATTTATTAAAGGCCTAGTACTATATATAATTATTCTAACTAAGCTACTTATTTTTTTCAATTCAAATTTTATTGATTACTAGCGAAACCCGCGGCTTCGCTCGCGCTAAATTTAAAAAAAATAGATTAATATAAACGCTACGAAATATGATATTTCATATATCTTTTTATTATACTAGACTTTCCCGCGGCGCCGCTCGCGTTCTAAAGGCTAAAAATTAAAAGAACTATTTTTCTCCCGTTTTTGCAACATTTTTCATTGATGATCCGCTCCTATTGGTCGTAGCGTGATGTAATATAGCCTATAACTAGCCGCAGTGGTAGATCAATGGTAGCGCGCTTACCAAGAAGACATGTGGTAGATCATGTTGTAAATAAATCGTACAAATATCCGATCATGAGCGAGACCCAGGACTTGAACCCGCTTCAATCATCGTTTCCCGAGCGAACGCCTTACCATTAGACCACTGCTAATCAATCTTTTTTTTACGTTGGGACTTGGGACATAATTACACACAGCGCCATCTAGTTCCGTGGTAAGCTACGAAAGGAGCTTGTGTTACGGATACCAGATAGTTGATACTTGATATACTACATAATATTATATAAGTTTAAATTCATACATATTATAAATATAAACACCCATGACTGGAATACAAACATTCGAGTTTAACAAATGAATGCCCCCAGCGGGACTCGAACCCGCGACCGCTGGCGCAAGAATATAAGGTCACTACAAACTATATTTAGGACAGTTATTTATTATTTTAATCCACCATGGATGGATCGATGAACCAACTTCGTGAAAACAAGTTGAAATATGAAAGTAAAGAATTGTGAAAACGTTTCTTTTCCATTCTTCTGTTTTATAAATATGTAAAATAGTTAAAACAATCGACGTGTACATGGTCGTTGCACGCGATGCATCGCGTGACCAGCTCGGAACTACCGCGGAAATATTGATTCCATATGCGGTTATGGAATTTCTATGGCGGTCTGTACTATGGTGAATAATAAAAGTTAATTCTTTGTGTTTTATGATTGATTAACATTTCCCGTGGCTTCGGTAGACGACTAAAACCAAATTCTTAGATTTTAATATGAAGTGATGCATTATTTTAGAACGATTACCATAAATAAGATTATGATGAGTCGCCCTTAAAAAATAGATATACATAAAAGTCGCGAACTTTTTTAGAAGTTTTAAAGGGGAACTATTCCCATCCAATACATGATTTTTTCATAACGGAAGCACTCAAAAGGATTGATTTTTCTCGTTTTTGTTACAATTTTTACTGATGCTCCGCTCCTATAGGTTAAAGCGCCTATAGCTTTCCTCGATAAATGACTATTAAACACTAAAATAATTCAGTTCAAACCACTAGTTACTGAGATTAGCGCAGTCAAACTTTTCAGCTTTATAATATTAAAATAGTATAGATATAGGTACTATTTCTCCTATTATATGGGTTTGGTGATAAATGAAAAAGTGCAAATACGATTCCTGTAAAGGAGAGTTACGTACATTATTGTTATTCAGAACCTTTGTACCTTATTCTGTTTTATGTATATATTTTTTTCTTTTTCTTTTTTTGGTGTACAATAAAGAGTTTATTATTATTATTATAATATAATGTTGAGCTAACAAATCTTCGATGGGCTTAGTCGTTTTAAAAATAAAAAGGGCAATGATGTGAGATTAAACTGTCTAAGGTCAATGGGTTAAAACAGCTTTGTTAAGTATGAGCAGATTTGAAGTGAATAGACAGTTAGCATTGTATATTGGCATTTGGCATTGGAGTTTCTTAGAATGGTTTCGTATATTTGATTGACTATAACAAGTTCATTCTTCGATAATAGTATACTAATATAAAGCTTTACTTTTTTTGAATAAATACATTAAGTAAAGCCTGTTTTAGTCTATATAAATGTATAGAACCCGAAAAGTTATCAATTTTCGCCCTACAATCTGACCAAGTATATAAATATTATGTAAGTTCTAAATTCATAAGTATCCGTTAAAAAATCTCTTGGAGAATAAATAATTCCTACGCCTAGTCATCAATTCATGACATAAGCGAGTGCAGTGTGCACAGATAGAGATTGTTGGAATATTTCCTATGTGATATATAGTATATAAAATAATAATATTATAAATACACAACTTCATGTACGGATTTCCACAATATAGAGGCAAAACAAGAAAAAAGTATTAAAAAATTAGTTATAAATTCAAATATCCTGTATTTTCTAAAATAAGGGATGGGAGTTATACCCTATGTGATAAAAAATGATTCATCGAAATCGGACTGCACTGTAAAGAGTTGTATCGTTAATATAAAATAATCAGTAGAAGAAAACTCATTTCTATTTTCATATTTAAATAGTACAAAATTAGAAACCTCTAAACTAAAACTCTTTAAACCAACAAGATTATAAGTAAAAAAAGCATAAAAAATCATACAGCCGAATTGAGAATCTTCCCTTTTGGAAGACGGTTGAAAAAATGGTAACAATTAGTTTTTTTTTAATAGTTAAGGTTGAATATATTTCAAACTCCGGGCAAAAAAGTTGTTTATAATATTTATTAAAGACATTTATTTAAATATGGGTACTTTATAACATTGCCTTTTTCAACTATTAATCTTGAAACTTGTTAACAGTCTTTTTTACTACTATTCCAGGACTTCCATTCAAAACATCGTAATCCAAAGTTATAACCGTGAGAACGTCAAATCGTTTTAAATGTTAATGCTACCGATAACTCCACAACGAATCTATTGTTATTTTTTCTGAACTTATGAGATACAATCGCGAAGGTCACTGAGTAATCTTTTTGAGCTTTAAAATGGGACGTACCTACCTAATTTATTTTCTTTAATATTTTTTTACTTGCTGTGTAAGCGGTCGCAGGTTTCAGTCCCGCTGGGGGCATTTATTTGTGTGATGGACATCATTTATGTGATGTTTGTACTCCAGTCCCTATGACTGTTTTTTTATACTTTTAAATGTTTTACTACATAAGCCATAATTTATTTAAAGTTATAAGTATATGAATAGTATATCGATAATCCTCATAGCTTATCAAGGTACTAGATAGAGATTTATTTCTTACGACTCGCCCTCGCTTCGCTCGGGCTCTTCCCTAGATTTAGCACAGGTAAAGCCGCGGGATCTGCTAGTTATGCATATAAACCTTCCTCTTGAATCACTCTATCTATTAAAAAAAACGCATCAAAATCCGTTGCGTAGTTTTAAAGATTTAAGCGCACATAGGGATATAGGGACAGAAAAGGCGACTTTGTTTTATACTATGTAGTGATACGTTGGTTGACCTAATAAAGGCAGAGAATGCAAGACATCAACGCCAGACTCAATAGCTTAGACAGCTCTCTAAACATTGCACCATACATGTTTTTCTATAACAGATTTATTATGGAATATGTTTAACCTAATTATGCAGTTAGAACAACCTATGAAAGTTACCAATACGTGTGTAAGTATACTGTGAATTGTGTAAAGTTTTTAGTAAAAAATAAAAGCAACTGAGGTACATAAAATTTAAGAAGTTAGAATATAAGTAGTATAAAGTTATTTAAAGACTAGACTAGACTTTTAGTTACTGTCTACAATTTTGTCTGCGAAGTATGTAAGGCCATACGAAGTAGCCTTTGCATTAACTCCACAATAATTAGTTACGTCATAAAAATGTTGGATTACTTATCTATACATATAAAAATGAATTGTTGTTCGTTAGTCTCGGTAAAACTCGAGAACGGTTGGACTTATTTGGCTAATTTTGGGTCTTGAATTATTTGTGGAAGTCCAGAGAAGGTTTAAAAAATGAATAAATATGAAAATGCTCGGAATTAAATAATTACTTAATGTCTCTATTTACATAGAATTGACAGAAAGATTTATATGTATAATACACTAGCGGAACCTACGGCTTCGCGCGGGCTACATCTATCGCTAGTATTTTAATAATTAGATTAAAAGTGGTGGTAAAAAACGCGTTTAAATGCATATTTTATAATCAATCTTAAGAAACGTTTGTTGAGCAATGCGTTATATCACCTGCGTGCATGGGGTGGTTATGTGAAACCGTCTAAAAAGCCTTGATTATCCACTAAACCCATCAGCAGAAGTTTCGTCGTCTTAATGGGGCATCGCAGGATCGTTGACGCATACAACTACGACGCCTCGACTCAAGTCTGCCAAAGCAGTTAACCAAGGGCTTGCTCAGACGGTGCACTCTACCGTCAGAGAAGTAGTTATCAAAAGCAAACCGCATGGTGTACCACCTAAAGAAGGGAGCCACATCCCGGAGTGTCTCTTGGCTTTGCACCCGGCTGTATTGCCAGACACCAATGAGCCCCCTAGAGCAAGGAGTACACACGTTAGAGAAAATATGATCCTAGTAGTTAAACCTAATAAGATATACCTAAATACAATATTAATTATAAACTCAAATATATCGTATTGTAATTATGAAACATTAATATTGTCACATATTTAAGATCAGTAATAAATTATAAATTGAATATTATCTGTTTATTACAATTGTTTATTGCTATTTGCAACATTTCCTGGTAGGATGAGAGCTATTCATGATATCATATCGAAAGTGGCGCTATCTAGCGGCGAGTAGGTGAATATCAATTTAACGCCATCTGTTGGTGACTAGATTTGTAGGTTATCTTAAGTTTTAAGAAATAAGTCGAAATAAAATGTATTGAACTTTCTACAATATATAGGTTATAATTTTATAACCTATTTACTTCAAACGCATTTTTTTTATTTTTATGCACTCATTTTCTAACCTACAGATTATTTTCTCAAAAAGAATGTTATACCAATAATTTCATAATAAGAACTTCGGCATCTAATAATCGATATAATAAACAAAAAAAAATCGATATAATAAACAGTCAAAATCTAATTAAAATAGATAAATATCGATATTAAAAGTGTTGCTATTTTAATCAAAATAACTTATCAGATTAAAACATTCTGAGCGTCAATTAAGATGAAAGGCGTTTGAGAAAAGTCATTTCGTGAGAAATCGGCTTAACCAATTATCGTGTCTGGATTATCTTATGTAATAGATATAATGTATTGTAATTTTTATAGTTATGAATTTAATTTTTTTACAATTGATGACGCAAAAAAATTTAAAGGACTAAATACATTTTAGTTTAATAGTCCAGAACTCGTTATACGAATGTATAATGAATGTTCGAATTAAAATTATAACACTTTTGGCAAATTTTACCTAAATAATAAAAAAAATATCATTTCACGTGCGAGTTAAAAAATTCGACTTTAACAATAAATAACCTTTAATTTTGTAGCGTGAAAAACTAAAAAAAATATTTGGAAATTTTATTTTTAAAGTTTTGTTTTATTAATTTTACCTTAAAATATATTAGTTAAATACTGTAAAAGGTGATTATATTTTATTTTAAGATATAAACAAACATTAACTTTCCCAGGTGTAGATTCTAATAAAGATATTATATTATTTTATGGTTCTTAATGCTCAGTAATAAAATTGTTGTAATAAAATTTATGTATAGGAAAACTATTATTGTAATAACTTTTCAACTTCAGATCTTCATATAATATGTAAGAAAATACAACATTGCGAAAGGAAAACAAGTAATGTGAGAAATTTTCGGTTATGCATGAAAGTTAAAGTAACAAACTTAAATTTATTATTATATATTTTTAATAACTTCAATGTTGTTCGTTAATTAGTTGAATTTACTTAATTTGTAGAAAAATTCACTAATAACGACTTCCTTTAAGACATATCAGTTAAGTCTTAAATATCGCAGTCCTCTTATCCATACAATGTAAGTGTTAGACAATCCGTTTGTTTAGAATCTAAAACTGTACCTTTTGAATAAAATGTTATCACACAACATATTTCGAAGAAAAATGGACGCGTTCTTTATGCATTTCTACGAAAATGATAAGTGAATAGAGTTTGCAATGTTTTGTACTAATTATGTCGTGAAATTATGCAAGTAAAAAAGGTCGTAAGTTTGATTCATGGTCAAGGTAATTTGATTTGATCATAGAAATACCTATCTATATTTAAAATATTAACAAACATCACTACTCTAAGAATGCTCTACTTTAAATATTTTGTCACGACATAGTATAAAACAAAGTCGCTTCCCGCTGTCTGTCTGTCCCTATGTATGCTTAGATTAAATTTTGATGCGGTAAACTATTTGGTTATTTAAAACTCTACATTTTGGTTTACTTTTTATCTATAATTCTTTGAAATAAGTAAATACTAATTATTATAAATAGGCAAGTATATAAAACCTAAGTAGGTACCATTTCCTCCTCCTCTTTCAGAATGTCAAACGATTTTCTTTTTTTTTTTTTTTTTTGTTTAGTACTTAGTAGCTATAGACGAGTTTAAGTGTTATCAATAAAAAAAAAAGAAATACATAGTTACTTTTTTTCATAGATAGGTAAATTCTATTCAAATATGTTTTCTTCAGATTTTCACTGGGCGAATATTAGTTAATTTAAAAAATTAGATACAGAATAATACAATGCTATGACGGACAGCCGACATCCGCGCATGCAGCGGTATATACCAATTGGAAGTTTAGATCGCTAAGACTTAAGTCACTCAGTGTAAATCGAAACGGCGGTGGGGTTGCGCGCGGACTGCGTTTGACAGCGCGCGAACTACGATTCGATTTTTGAAACTTTTTAATTATCTATGGTTTCGCTGCCAGTATTTAAAAAAATATTTTTGTGCTTTAATTATTTATTTTGATAACAATTTTTGGAGATTCGGTGGATTTTTGTTTTTTTGTGTTGTTTTGTTTTTTTTATTCAATTTTTCGTTGCTGAAAAATGAATGCGAATGAAGTAGCTGCCTAAGAAAAGTTTTCGGTAAGTATTTTAGTGATAAAAATATTTTAATTAATTTTTAAAATTTTCAAAAAACCAAAACTGAAAACAATGGTAATAGATTTAGAAACGATATTATAATACCTATTTCATAATTATAAAATAATTACGAATTTATCACAGAACTGAATGTAGAATATACGTAATATGGAATAAAAAGATCGAATTCACATCCTACGAAAAACATTACTAGAAAAGTCATTTTTTTTATTTTAATTTAAAATTAATGTTAATTAAAAAAAAAATAAACAATTAAAAACTCATAATATTCTATTTAGTTATCGTTTATCAACAACGCTCTATTAAGGTAATTCAATTAAAGTGCGTATCTAATTTGAATATTTATGTTTACATATTTGTGCAGGATTTGTCATATTTGTACAATTAATCTGGCAATTATAATAACTTGTGGTAACGGTAATTAGTAATTAGGAAGATATAAATTGGGTTATATTTAATATGTACACGAATAATATATTTAAACTCTCTTTGCTTGGGTTATTATATACTATTGGTATAAGTTTTTTACAAACTTTTTTTTATTATTATTAAACCCTGCCGTATGCCTAAAGGAACAAACAAAAAAATTGCGGAATTGTTCGAGCCATTCTCGAGTTTTGTGCTAAACAACATTCATTTTTATTTTATATAGATATTATAATATAATAAAAAATATAATATAATAAAAAATATAATATAGTTAAACATAATGTAGTAGAGGCAAAACAAATATTTTGTTTTTATCCTTAACAATCTGTAACTGTGGGATATACAGGACAAAAAAAAATTGTGTACTAAAATAATTTCTATGCTATATCCCTTTGAAACTTTTTCATAAGGATAAAAAGTAACCTAAATTCCAACAGAATTGTAGTGGTAATAACCGTTAACTTTCTGGACTCTACTGATAAAAATCCTATAAAAATGTATTAAACCGATCTTTTCATATCTCATTTTATTTTCTTACACTACTATTATTACTTTTTATAAATTCAGACAACAATCATTTCAATTTGAAAGGAAATTATTAAACTGTAACGCATTAAACTGAGCGTGCGAAGTCTTAAGTTTTTCTTAGAGTAAAATATACTTCTATTTATACATAGTAAAATAGTATTGAAATCTTTTTTTATATTAATTTGAGCCCACAAACAGTGTTCACGATAAAACATTCCTTATTAATTAAAATAATTACATTATTAATTATGACACCAGCATCGTTGACCACAGATTGATGATCTTATTGAAATAGTCATTCTTATCGATACAGAGGCCAAAATCTATAGTTTTCTTTTTTTTGTCTGTCTGTCTGGTCGAAACGTAACGGACAAACCCGAGCGGAACGAGGGTAAGTCACTAGTACTCATAATTTTTATTTTAAGTTTTGGAATCTCATATAAGAAATTAAAACTGCCTTGCTATCTGCATAAATGTATTGCCTTAAGCGTCTCTACATTTTTAAACAATAAGTACTACGAGAATAAATAATATATGAATATAAATATAATTTACACAATAACTTTTTTGCATAATGCAGAACTTTATACGCAATAAATTAAATACATAACCTAATTAATTTTGCAAATAGGTCATAGGTTTTATTCCTTTACGAGCTTTTGAACAGTAATTAATAAAAACCACAGCTTAAAACACAATTTATCAAATTAAAACGAAGCTGAAATCAAAGCATACCTAGTTTTCTGAAGGTTTGTATTCATAAAAAACATGTTTTACTATTTCATAAATGTTTTGAGATGACTATAAACACCAAATATAAAGATCTCACTCTGAATTTTATAGACGTAATAAAAAACATAAATCGTGATAATTTATTAGAAAAACGTGTAAAATTGCTTCATATAATAACAGATTTTGCCTATGAATTTCGGTTAAAAAGATCATCATCATCACCAGCCCTTTTCAACGTCCCACTGCTGGGCACGGGCCTCCTTCAGTATGAAGGGGATCAGGCCATAGTCCACCGCGCTGGCCTTGTGCGTGTTGGCGGACTTCACATGTCTTTCGAAAACTTGCTAGGTTTTCTCAGACATGCAGGTTTCCTCACGATGTTTTCCTTCGCCGTAAGACAAGTGGTAATTATGATATAAATGATTCGCACATGAAAATATCAGAGATGCGAGACCCGGATTTGAATTGAACCTGCATCACTCGGTTATCCAAGCGAGCGTGTTACCACTGAGCTACCCCTTACTATCTCGGTTATAAAGATTCATTTTTTAACATTCTTCTAAATTGTACAATCGATTAGAATTCTCCAAAAGTTTTGAACCGTTACAAATGATCAATATTGTATGATATCACTACAATATATACGAGTAATATATTGCTTTTATCAATTAATTATTTGTTAGATACTGATTTAAAAAAAACATCCTAATATGGTTCTTAACGGTCTCGTTTGTTGTTATTTTTGCAAGCCACTTTAGTTTAAAAACGCTCTAAAAATACAAAATAATAATAAAAACCGTTAGTATATAAAAAATGGTGTATTTACTATATAATATTTATATATTAGAAATATGTTCCAAGGTTATGGGATCCACTAATGGTCTCCACTTGCACTGTCAATGACCCGTTCTCTTTAAATGCAGGTTAACTTCATAATGATGCTTAACTGTGCTGCGCCTACGCACTACTTTTTTGCTATCTATATTTTATTCATCTCTTAAATAGATGGAGGTCAGATATTTCCAATACATAATTACATATATGGAATTTATTTTAAGTATATGTATAATATCTAATCCGCAACTCGGACTTGGCAAGCGTGTTAGTGTGTATCCTGATAAAGGACATAGTCCTGTATTGTAAGGCAGTGGGACTTTAATAAAAGCTGTCTAATCATTTTGTAATGAACAATACAAAAAATCATTCTTGTCTATATAAAAAAAAATAAGCGCGTGTGCACAAAGTACACATGTCAGAAGTAAAACTTCTTTGACATGTGTTAGGGGTGGTTGAAATATAAACAAGAGAGAAATCCAACAAAATACATTTAGAAAAAAATAAATTTAGGGCTGTTTATGTTATATGGAAATATCTAACAGTTAAAAGGTACCGAACACGAACAAGCCCCGGGTGTTTCGCTAGTTACGAATTAATCAAAAGAACAATAAATCTCCTACATTCTAGTCCAAACAATTTATTGTATTAAACACGAGTGTTAACATAAACCGGGTTTTTACTATCTTAAGCGTTAACTAAATAAACTTTTATCGAAAGAGGATATTCTGGTAAATATACGTAAATGTATAGCTTGCGTATGATTTTTTCCTAAACATATCTACACCTTATTTGTCTACGGCGTAGACAAAAAGGTCGTTGTGACTCACTTTGAAAAATAACTGATTGATTTTATTAAAATTAATTGTGGAAAAAGTTCAAATTAAGGACCTTATGAAAATTTATTTAATACTTTCTTAGGTTTATGCGAATATTTGACATAATAAATGATAATAAACTATATAATGATAAAAAACTATCTTTTAATGGTCACGTGACCATGATTGCTGCAAAGCATTCGAAACGCCGGAAATCGAAAATCAAAATAAATTCGCGACAAAATCTGAAAAGATAGTTTCATTTATAATATTAATTTATATATAAAATTTAATAGGGTTAAAATTGTATTTAGTCTTGAAAGTAGAAGTATATACTTTTTTATATTACAATAAGTTTTTTTTAATTTTATTAATGTAGAATTTGGAACTTGACTCACTTTCCGTCCCTTCGCATTCCTGGGATTTTAAAATTATGAATCTTTATTAGTAGTCGGTCAGAATAAAAGGTAGGCATAAAGCAATATTCTATGAGAAGATCGAATCTACATAACTTCCTGATAGATGTTTAAATATCACCTTTGTAAACTAAATTTATTGTTTCTAACTTTTTCTGTGCTTATTTTAATGTGTAAAGGACATTATATCATAATTTAACTTTATTTTTAGTTTTATGGTCACTGCGTTAGTTGATAATATTATTTTAAAAGTGTATTCGTAATTTCGTACGTACAGTAATTTTCAATACATTATTATTTTAAATTTTGAAGTTTTTATCTTTTTTTATAAATGCAGTTTATTTAGTAGAATTTTATATTACAAAAGATACCTTTTATCACTACATAGTATAAAAAAGTCTCTTCCCGCTGTCTGTCTCTCTGTCCCTATATGCTTAGATCTTTAAAACTACGCAACGGATTTTGATGCGATTTTTTAATAGATAGAGTAATTCAAAAGGAAGGTTTATATGTATAACTAGCGGAACCCGCGGTTTCGCTCGCGCTAAATCTAGGGACGACGAGCTAAGCGTGGGTAAGTAGCTAGTATTATATAAATTGTTTCTACTTTTATAGTTTACCATTTTAGAAAGAATTCAGAGTTTACTGCCTGCTAGTGGATTGCTAATAAGCATTTATTTATTTATGTTATATTTATTTACTTTACGAATGCTACCAATACACAACTGTTCTCTCTAAAGTCTAAAGCAAAGTTTACTATTATGCCATGTAGCGGTCACCCATCAAGTGCGTGCTAATTGCGCATACGCAGGCTGCAGAAAATTAATCAAATTAAATAACAATAAACAATTTAAATATTTATAATATGTTTTATATAACCAGAAGTATTATGAATGAAGTAATGGTCTTCCTTGACCTTAGTGATACAGAATGTATCCGATAATAAGCCGATAAATGTTACGTTTTGCTTATTACGCTGACGCTACCTAGTGACTTATCTGTATTTTGCAACAAGCTTTTTCAAAATTGGCATTCATCAAATTTTACTTTGCTATTATGATGAAATCCCTACTAATATTATAAATGTGAATGTAAGTTTGTCTGTTACGCTTTCACGCGAAAACTACTTAACTATCATGAAACTTTGTACACATATTCTTGGAGGTATAAGAAGTAACATAGGATACTTTATATTAAAAAATATTTTTTACGAAAAACTAAAAAATTGTTTGTATTAACAATGGGTTCTGAAATAGCTAGAGTAATTTTGAAGAAACTTTCAGGAATCCTACAGATCAACCCAATGAGGTTGATTAGCAATTAAAAAAATGAACGCGGGCGAAGCCACGGGTAAATCTAGTATTAAATAATTACATGCTTTACGTATTTAAAATTATTCTTCTAAAGTCGATGAATGTAAAACATACGTTGATCGCAGGTTCTCTAGAAAATGCAAACTGCATTTTTCCTTTTTATGCATCGCCGAGGGGCAAGCAAGTTGAAAATGATTCGCACATGAAAATACCAGAAGTATACCCGGGATTTGAACCCATTTCACTCGGTTTCCCAATCGAGCACGTTACTAATGCACTACCCCTACCTTTTTTTATCATTACAAGTACAACAAATTACTTTTTTTTGACATTTACGATGAGAATTAGTCAATAAAATGGTTATACTGCTACGTGTTAAACTGCGGCTGCACTTATTACACCAGGTACGTGGGACGGAAGTTGTAACTGTTTTATGGTTTTTCAACTTTATAAAACGGCTATATAATAAGGAAATGTTGGATTACGATAAATTTCTATTGTAAATTGTAGACGTAGGTTTTGTTATGTTTGCTTCGGAATATGGTTTTTATATATGTTAACATCGCTGTATAAGACTTGGTAACGTGTTCGCTTGGATAACCGAGTGATGCGGGTTCAAATCCGAGCCTCACACCGCTGATATTTTCATGTGTAAATCATTTCTCTCATGATGACCACTTGTCTTACGGTGAAGGATAACATCGTGAGGAAACCTGCATGTCGGAGAAAACCTAGCAAGTTTTCGAAAGACATGTGAAGTCCGCCAACACGCACTAGACCAGCGCGGTGGACTACGGCCTGATCCCCTCGTACTGAGGGAGGCCAGCAGTGGGACGTTGAAAAGGGCTGATGATAAAAATACAATTTTACATTACATACATAGGTGTGGAAATATATTAATCACTTTTTATAATATGTTTATATTATGTATTTTGTGGTTGTAAGTCATCCTCATACGACCACAAATCTATATTACAATGACGGAAATAACCATCGTACCAGTCACGTTGTATAAAATGATTTCAGATGTATTAAATACTAGCATTTCCCGCATCTTCGCACGTGTTCTAAATACCGGAAAGCAAATTTTTTCTGAGTCGCACGGTATGGTACCTCGCAGAACTAACCTAACGCCCGTCCTTCCCGTTTTTGCAACATTTTTCATCGATGCTCCTCTTCTATTGGTCGTCGTGTAGCGCGATATAATATGGCCTATCTTTCATAAGCCTTCCTTGATAAACGGACTATCCAATACAAAAAGATTTTTTTTTAATTCGGACCAGTAGTTTCTGAGATTAGCGCGTTCAACCAACCAAACAAACAAACAAACAAATAAACTCATCAGCTTCATAATATTAGTATCGATACATCAGCATAATATATATTCAAAAATATACTAAGAACACATTACACAGTCATACAGACAGACAGTTTGTATTGAAGAACTAATTTTCAATTTTCTATTTTCATTCTAGATACAGAAACACCAAAGATTCTCTAAAAACAAAAGGTATTTTCTTAGATTTACTCAAAATTTCCATATTTTTTTCATATTTATTTGATTTTGATTCCCGACAAGAGAGTCTCTCAAAATCCGAAAATATTTTTCTACTTTTAATAGATTCATATTACCATTATATGAAAAAAGATCGCTTTAGTGTGCAACTATCTTTATACATAAAATTAAAAATATCATATTTAGTAACATCGTGTCTACATAGTGCATACCACAGTCTAATCTGTTAATTGGCACTAATTAGGTCATTTCAGCGCTTCTGTTCATTATGAGATATAATGTTTCAAGACATGTAGTGTGAAAAAAAATTAATGACACGTTCATACAGACGACCAAGTTTATGTAAATAAATTATACATAAAAATATCGATATTAGTAACCCCCTTCGTATTTCTTAACAATTTTATGGTTGAATTGAAAAAAGAGGGTATATTTTCAGTTATTTTAAAGCATTTTCATTATATTTTTAATATACTCTAATTATTATTCATACCAAATTTTTAAGCGTGTGATATCTTTATAATTTTAATTTAATACAATGTTTTATAAGTACCGAGATGTTTTACACAAATTGTGTCGAAGATTAGTCTTCAACATCCAATCAATAAAAGCTCACAGAGAGCGGCTTTTTGTTAACTTTTTAAACTTTATATCAATCATATAAAGTACATTAACATCGATTCACCCGCTGGTAGTCATAATTGCTTTACGGCTATTCTTCGACAAGTGTTAATTCGGCTTCCTCTATAACAAGTTCTATGGTGGTACAGGGACGTATTCTAACTAAATATTTGAATAGTTTAAAAAAATCAAAATGTACATTACCTCAAGCAATTTTTTATATATTAATTATTGAATTACAGAGTACATAATTAGAATTAACAAAAAATATACCTTTATTAGATTTAGATAGATACCTTTCGTAATCACGAGAAAAATGTGAAATATAATAAACTGTATAAAAACTTGATAGTAGTACGATAGAAAGTTGAAATGATTTCTATAATACTTCAAATGGTTTAGAAATCATCTAGTTTTTATAGATTGCATTTGTCATAATGCAATGTTATATATTTTCTCTGTTGGAATGTTCATTTTCTATTAATCTTATTCTTGTCTTAAAACTAATTTTTCCATAAGTATTTTGGTTATATTCAAGTCCGCCCCTGTAACACTCATCTATATGTAAATGATGTCAGTTTGTGCAGCTGTTTGACACAAGTATCTAAGGTGCATCGAAAATCGAGATACGTCATTGCATAATACTTTTGAAACTAGTATTTTATACAAAACTTATTTTATTGTTAAAATATTTAAATTGAACGATCCTCAAAATCACTTGTGCGGAATTCTTGTATGAAAATGTGTTTAACTTAGAATTTGCAATGTTTTTAAGTTATCGATCGATTCTCGATAGAATTACTTTAAATCTATTATTAATTAGGATTAATTAACATGAAATGTGAAGTGATTATATCTATTCTTTTTTGCTGAACAGATTTCGATAAAATTTGGCGAGTACGTAGTCTGTATCTAAGCTTATAACACAAACAAAGCCGCGGGAAAAACTTAATTTAACATATTAAAATGTCTAATTTAAAGTGCCTAAGCCTCAGTTATTAATTTAGATTTTAGAACAACATTAATATCATTAAATTTCATTATATTTACTAATTAAGTCGTTTACTAGTAATAAACGTGTCTCTGTGTTATGTCTTAACGTCTTTATAATTATGCAGTGGCTTTGAACAGCTGTTCGACACAAGTGTTATGCATATCTGACAAGATGATCTTGTTGATTTTAATGTGTTAAAAGAATGCCATAATATAAACA
This sequence comes from Boloria selene, assembly GCA_905231865.2. NCBI lineage: Eukaryota > Metazoa > Arthropoda > Insecta > Lepidoptera > Nymphalidae > Boloria > Boloria selene. The sequence continues at coordinate 2,304,246 of HG993149.1, forward strand.
GTACCCATAGTACTACTGTACTAATAATACCATAGTTATCAAATGTATTTCGCCCTCTTTTAGCGTCCCACTGCTGGGCCCTTTTTTAATGTCCCTTTGTTACGAGGGGATCAGGCTATAGTTAACCAAAGATTTCACATGTCTTTCGAAAACTTGCTAGCTTTTCTCTGATATGCAAGTTTTATCACGATGTTATAAATGATTCGCGCATGAAGATATCAGGAATGCGAGAGACGGGAATTGAACTCGTTCAATCGGTTTCCCAAGCGAGCGCATTACCACTGAGCACTTAAATAAAATTTCTCTCTTGTCCTAACATAATAATTGAAGCTTTCGAAACGCTGAGAACCAAAATCAAAACAAACAGGGGAAAAATCCTAAAACATAGCTTTTACTTGAAGTTATTTGCTTAAATCGAACTTTAATAATAGTAATTCTTGCATTAAAAGTAAAAATACATGCACCTAAAGCATTCAATAGAGTAAGTTTAAATCAAAATAAACTTACATTGTAACAAAATTAAATAATCGTAACTTTACTTCTGAAAGGATCGAAAGTATTGAAAACATTACATATTGTTATGAATTATTCCACTAGTATACGAATAAGTAAAATGAACTAAGCTAAGTAACTTTCATAACTTCGGTTAGTTCGTATTAATGCACTCGTAAATAGAATTCGATCTTCGAGAATGTGTTTATTTGCGATATAGTGTAAATATTTCAACTAACGAGCTTATTTATACTACAGTCAAAACTAATTGAAGCAGGAAATTGAGTTATAAGTTATGGAAATTCATTTAAAATGAACATGTTTATTGCATTTTAGCTACAATTTAGTTACATAGACGGTGCTTTCATGGTGTAGTAGACCTACCACAGTCGCAAAGTCATACTGCACTTTCCACAAACGATATCGTTAATAGACAAGCTATAGAATACTATATGTATTGTGAAGACTTACAATCGTTAACGCTTATAGAAAACTGAATATACAATAACATATTGTGACTACTAAAGAATATGCAACATTTATACAATTTCTATTTGTAGTGTAGTGACAGAACACTTAGAATTAAATAATAAAGACACTGCTTGACTTTATTATTTAATTTAAGTCTAAGAAACTTTTTATCACGTGCCTCCACCGTTATATAACTGCTATATAATAATGACAATGTAGATACAATGAAGCCCTTTTAGCTTACAAATGTTACGCTTCTGTTAATTGACGGTTGGCACAACGTTTAGTTCCCCTATCCTTATTATGTAAAATATTAAAAAAAGGCACAGGATATAACGGATATACATCAGACTGCTGTTCCAAAGTTCCTGGATCCGCTTTTGCACAAGAGCAGGGGTAATTACTTAGTAACTGAAAATGTACACTGTTTTTATAAGTTTAAAACTTTTTTTTTTAATTTGCGGCTATAGGATGTCACATCGACCAAGTCTGGTCAATCTGTATATGGTGATCACCACATGTTGGACTTGAGCAAATTACTGAACCCTGCAACTGTTATATATTTCACGACTAAGGAATATTGGTATGCTCCATAGTTAAATCTGGACCTAGAAAGTACTCTCGATGAATACTGCGCTTGTGTATAAGAAGTCCACACTCCAGAGATGTGATGTTTCATCTTTCTTCATTCATCTTCTGCGGGCTTGTCTCATCTTTAGCTTGAAGATGCGAATGTTTAAACAGCAGTGTCCTGTTAGGGCTATTACAATGAGTTTTTTTCTATTTAGTGCTAAGGAAAAGATACCTTTGATGAGTCTCACTTTAAAATAAGTACCATCTTAAGGTTATAATAAAGACGTATAAAAACCTTCAAATCTTTTTCGCACAATATTTCAAAACTACTTATATGTAATATATCCAATAGATTTTTTTGTTTGTGTGTAATGGTTAATCAAAAATCCACGGAAGCCATTTTGTAGGAATAATAGCGATGAAACTGATATAACTGCGAATTGCGATATGTGTAAGATAGCCACTTGACTTATTTTGTTTTTGAAGGTATGTACTCATATAAAGATCCTACTTTTACTTTTTTTAAATACACTTGACTTTTTAACATCAAAGGGATGAACTTGCATGAACCTAATAATATACTCATGTTCTTGTTTTGCAAGTGCACATTCATTGTACCAACCCTTCTTACAGCCCTTTTTACCACCCCGTTTAACTGCACCCTTAAATATTGCACTTAACTTTGAAGTTTTCTACCCCAAAACGATTAGCGCTTGCATAAGTAGAAGTTACTTACAATATTTTTGATATTTTTGTTTTATTTCTAAATATACATGGCATTTCTCGTAAAACTTAATGGGTTATTAAATAATGAATTATTTTTATATGTTAAGTAGGTAATATTATTTATAATTAATTCCTAACCAAAAACCTATACCTAGACTTTTTCTTAGTATTTTCAACGACAGTTAGATAGTCGGCACTTGACTGACTGATATACGTTTACACGTCAACACTGAATTTCTACATCAGCACTTGCACTTGCACTTTTTGCACTATATACCTATTATAATAATATATCATTAATTTCTACTCGTTCGAACATTATATGATGACCACCAACGTTCTTTTCTTATTCTTTGTAGATCATTATAATATAAAATATAAAACTACAATGACGATAGAATACTACACAATCAAATAGCTTATCTATTCAAGTAGAGTTAACCAAAAAACCTATTATTTGCCACCAATCATGAACAATTACGCTTTGAAAATTCTTAACAAGTAATCACTTAATGTATAATGTGCATTTCAAAGTACAGTGTGTTGCACTTGGCGCCATACGGCATCTTTAATGTAGAAAATGACTATAATTCACCTTAAGTTAATGGAAATAGAGTTCAATTTACAATAGTACAGTTGATGCACTCAATTGTCTAAAAAAAGAAAAAAAGAAAGTATTCTTTAAGTCTATGTGCTTTTAGATTTAAGTTTAATTGACAGCAACACTTAGTTTTTGAACATCTAAAAACAATCTTATTGCTCTAGAAATAGAGTTGGAAATAAAATTCTTTGTAGAGTTTGATAGAAATCGATTAAAGTATTCTCATACGTAAGGTATAAAATCGCTCGATAGAGTTAAATCAAGTCTTTATGTTTACACGTTGCTATGGTAACCAAGTTTATAGTCGAGATCCCATAGAACTGTACACCATAAATTACTAACCTAATTGTAATTTTGTGTGGAGCTTTAAAAGGTTGTAAAAACTGTTTTATATTCAGTTCTTGTTACGAATTTAAACGAACGAATGAAATTGGATTACTAAAAAACGGAGCAAAAGCTTTTAAGAAAGTTCTAGAAATAACATAGAAATAATGGCTTCGAAATATATCCTTATGAAACACCACAATTCTTTAATAGTATACCTTCTAACCGACTTTGGTCATGACCAATGTCTGTATAAGCAACTAGCCATGTTATAGTAGATATATATGTACATATGCATATTATATGTACAAAAACAAGTGCACAGTCTATTTCTTTTGCTCAGCTTTTTTATAAAACGGCGAAACAATTGAAAAACGTCAAAGCGTTTCATTGGACATTGGACATTGGCTATTCCTCAATGGTAATACCATATTATTTAACTTAAAAAAGTAAACTTATTATTACTCAATATACATTTTAAAAACTTCTTTTAATTATATGTGTCATTAACAGATTTATAAATGTCTGGAAAATAACTTGTTGGACTTAGAAAATTAGTATAATCTCTTTATCTATACAACCAATCGAGAACTATAAGAGTAACAAATGAACAAATACACACTTTCCCATTTATTATATCTGAATGAAGCCTTGGAATAACGAACAGCAATTTAAACCTACGCGTAATGAGATTTGAATAGTATCTGACCTGTATACGGTTCAAGGAGCTACTATACTTCAAGTTATTACTTTATTTGGGCGTTTTCTAGTAAAATAAAAGTAGACTAAGTTACTCCTGATTATGTTAGCAATCTGTGACTGAAAGGCCCGTAAGATTCGGTCTAGCCGTTTCATAGATTAGCCGGAACAGACAGACACTTTTTTATGTAAGTACCATATATACATTCATATGCATTTAGTGAAAAGCTTTTATTTTGAAATAAAAAACAGACAATTCAATTTTATTTATATGTTTGGTACTGATATATAGCAAAGACAATCTACAATGATAGTAAATAATACTTTCTTAGGTTTACGCGAATACTTGACATTATAAATGAAACTATCTTTTCGGATTTTGTCGCGGATTTATTATGGTTTTTGGTTCCCGACGTAAGTAATAAATCCGGGACAAAATCCGAAAAGATAGTTTCATTTATAATGTGACAGTAAAATTGAAGGTTGCTAAAAATAACTAACGTACTAAATTATAATTGTGCAGGTACAGCGGATATGACATCTGTGCCGCATTCGTTGCATTCAGGGCGTCTTAATTATTCTAATCACCACGCCCTCGATGATGACTTAGCGGTTACAATTACATAGATCTATAAATAACTCGTTAGTTTGTACATTTTTGGTAATATTATGTTTTGAAATGAACTAAAGTTTTGGTTTTCTGAGTTTTCGAGTGGTACATTGAGATAAGATTTCCGCAATGAATTCTTATTTTTATGACATTTTAGCCAATGTATACAAAACAAATTAAAATACTTGACAAACTATATGTTAAAAACTTTCCTCGAGAACCACTCTATCCATTGGTGAAAACAGCATGAAAATTGATGCAGGAGTTTTTGAGTTTATCGCAAACAGACAGACGGACGCGGGAAACGACTTTGTTCTATAATATGTAGTGATTATAATTGCTTTTATTGAATATCTCCTTAAAATAAAATAATTTTGCTTACTTATATATGACATGTCATGTGTTGTCTTTCAATCGATCGGATAAACTGTTTCAGGTCATTGTTTTGCCCTTTATAAATAAAACACTCCAGTAATTACTTTATAGTCAGTTACCATAGTATTTCTGTTATAGTTAATACTATGGTAGTTGCGTATTGCTTATACACTGTAGTAACTATTTAGTAGTTTAATGGTTAGAGTGCTTGGCCATATATCTTAATGTCTCAGGTTCGAGTCACGGGTCAGGCTATGATAATGCCAAATCAATCGGGAGTACTTTATTTACTAGTCCTTACTGAGTATGGAAAAGGTTCATTTGGGCTTAAGTAGGTTATATTGTCTCTTCTAATCGGTGAGACTCTACATAACTACATAAATACTGTCGAAAGCAAGAGCTATGCGTAAATACACGTAAATGATAAAGCTGTAGTTAATTATTGTTCTATACTACAGTTATAATAGTAACTTAGTACAGTGTACCTATAGTAGTTACTTATCTTAAATATTTAATAGTAAAAACGACAGATCAATATCCCATGCTAAGTGGGTACAGATTATAGATATAAAATTTTACATTAATGTAGAACATTGTATTATAATTTAACGAAACATCAATTACATCTTTAGTATTACTTAAATAATCCATTAAACAAATACAGTAGTAGTAGTCCAGTGGTAATGCGCTTGCTTTGGAAACCGAGTGAAGCGGGTTCAAATCCTGGGTCTGTAACGGTATTTTCGTGTGGTTTCCATCATCATAACCGCTTGTCTTACGGCGAACATCGTTAGAAAACTTGCATGCCTAATCTCTCTAAGGCAACTTAACAAGTTTTCAAAAGACATTTGAAGTCTGCCAACCCGCACTTAGTCAGCGTGGCGGATTATGGCTAGATCGCCATCGTATTAAACACCAGCGACTCGCCCTCGCTTCGCTCGGCCTCTTCCCTAGATTTAGCACAGGCAAAGCCGCGGGTTCCTCTAGTTATGCATATAAACCTTCCTCTTGAATCACTCTATCTATTAAAAATAACCGCATCGAAATCCGTTGCGTAGTTTTAAAGATTTAAGCATACATAGGGATATAGGGACAGAGAAAGCGACTTTGTTTTATACTATGTAGTGATGATACAACAATAATAAGTGATAATATCATTTTTCTATGTTTATTTTAACTTAAATTAAGATAATTAGTAATAAACAAATAATGGCAGATTAAATTCTAAACTTTTTATGTGTTTATTTTATTGTAAGCACTAGAATACTATCTAGTGCATCTAGTATATATCTTTGCATATATAATCATGTTAAAGATAATTAAGTAACTGCTATCTTACAACTTAACTGTAACTTATCACCGTTCAATGGTTTAATAAATTGACTATGGACTTAAAACTGATTGAATAATCATTATATCTGTACAGTAACTCAGCGGATTCCATTACTGCTCTAATCTTAGTGATTGGTAGATTACATAGTTAGTTTCTACTATTAAGATTTATTTTCTAATTTATTTATGAACTATCGACTAACTCACTTAGCTCGGGTTTGCCCCTAGATACGTTTGCATGTTTTTGGGCGGAACCCTATTTTTTTTTTTATAATAACTGTAGCAAAAGTTAAACCTTATAATATCTACCAGTGAAAGTCCCGTCTAACTTTGTCCGGGCGTTTCAAGGATTAGCCGAAACAAACAGAAAGGCAAAAATTTTATAAATTGTGCTTGTATAAACTGCATATACTTTCGTATATATGTACATTTAGTATAAAATTAGCAATTTCACATCTATTTTCCTGATATTGTTAAAATATTAATAATTTTGAACAGTTCCGCTTTTTTATGAAGTAAAGAAATAATAATCTCGGTCAACTATTAACCTTAATATTTCAATGTAGAAAAGGAAATATGAAGGGCTTCAATAAGCTGCTTTATGAATGTAAGTAACTTACTGAGTGTCTAACATCTATCCTAAATGCAAGTACTTTCTAGTCCCACTTATTTACACGTTTACATGCATTTGCCCAAGGTTTGGTCATTATTTTATATTTCAATACTGTCAATGTACACCCACAAAACGCCTACAAAAGTGACAAAATTGTAGGCTTCATTTATCGCTAGATTAATAGTACGTATGTCCCTTGCTATTGTTTTAAATGTCATTTGACTTGTCAAAAATTCTTGCAATGTAGAAATTGTCTGCTTTACGATAATTACACAAGAAAAACTTTCGACACGTTTTGCCAACGGTCGCGGGTTCGAGTCCCGCAATTCATATTCTGAAACGCACAAATGTTTGTACTTCAGTCATGGGGGTTTTTAATATGAATGTATTTAAAGTTATATGCTAGCTTGTACCTTATTTTGTTAGGTAATTCTAAAAATATCCTCTTTGAAGATTATGCAAAGTACCAATTGCAAATATAGGAAATAGTAAAACAGACAGAAATGTAAAATACATAAAGTATGTAACATCTATGCAACAGAAAACGTTATTTCATACATGTATAGTACATAATAAATATATGTATATGTATATAATAAAGTTGTAGGCAGCAAATAAATCGAAGAAACACGATTTCTGGACAAGTTATTTCAAAGTCCCATTCACTAAACTGGTTTATTGATACCAAATAACATGAGATAATGGAATCTATGGATAATAAAAAGGCAGATATCGATTGGCGATATACCATTGTTATAGCTATCTGGTGCTTAAAGCTGTTTCTGAATCAAACATATATATGTAGATATTTTTAATTAAAATTATTTTTTACGGCTTTTTCGCGGATTTATTTTGGTGTTTGGTTAACGTTTGGAATGCTTTACAGCAATATGTTATTAACTTCGCGGTGTAGTGGCTCAACGGATTTAAATCATTAAGGGTAGAAAGAAGATAGTGTACTAACCGACTTCAAAAAAAGGAGAAGGTTATATGTTCCACTGTATATTTTTATTTTAACATAGTGGTTTACTCTTACTTTGCTCAGGTGCATCGATAAGTGCTAATTTATTACTAAGAGTAAGTTATTTTCCGTAAACGACTAAATTAGTTTCAGAGTTAAGAAGCATGCATAAAATTTAAATCGTAGTGTGATTTAATTTGAAGTATATGTAGAGAAAGCCGCGTTAAAAATCTAGTATTACATATTTGCTTAAATATACGGAAGAGGCTTTTTAGTAAACAGTACTATATACTGATGGATTCCTAAAACACACAAAAACAAGCGAGGCAATTATTTGTATGGACAGTGAAAATATTTGCTTCGAGCGGGAACTGAACTCGTGAGTGTTTTAAGGTGAAGTTCTTTGACCATTTCTGGTCGCCTTACTTATATATAAAATAAAAGTGTCTGTCACTCATTTTTAAATATGTAGTTACCCCTAATATTTAGTTTATAATATGCTTAATTGAACGTTATCTGAGCCCAAACAAATGTTATTTGTTGTTTGTGTGTCTGTTTATATCCACTTATTATGGGAATCGTTATTTATAGCTGCGAAATTGCTTATAACTTGAAAATAATCATGAACGAAAACTAGAATGAATATAACGATATCAATACAATTTAAAGAAATTAACCAATTTTTCAATGTGTTTCCAATCAAAAGATAAAAAATCAAATGAATTAGTTAATAAAAAGGACTTGTAATTGCTATTCTTTTTTGAAATATTTTTTACGTAAAAACAATAATCAATATATTCCTCACCTATACTTAATAAATCTTTTATCAGCGGAAGTTTGTAAAATAAACGAGGGTGAAATATAAGTATGACTTCATAATTTACTTCCGGTGCATTTGGTCCCATAAAAGTTATGGGGTATGACAAAATACGTGATGAAAATAATATATTTTACTAACACCTTAAAAGAAATGATAAAACTTTTTATTTTAATGTTCATTTCCTTGAAATAATTTAGAGGTGTGAGCTTTCTTAGAACGAGATACATAGTATTATTTTAAGATAAGCTTTTTCGTTTGAACTTCAAAGTTTTATTGAGTATCCCATTATATCTCTAAATTACAAATATTTTTATAAGAAACATTGATATTAACACAAATATACCCATAGCTGACTCCTAAAACAACAATTCATGGAAGTTCTAGAAATATTTACATTATCAAAAAAACATAGCTTTAGTCTAAGACTAAGGAGAGTATTTATTATAAATAAATTCAATTTCTTTATTGGAAAAGGTTTTTAAAGGCATATAAAAATCATACAAAGCTAATAAATATCTTTTCGGAGTTTGTCGCAGATTTTAATATCGATTTTTGGTTCCTTAAAAATAGATCCCGTAGAATAGTTTCATTTATAATGTCGAATATTCGCGTAAACCTAAGAAGGTGTTATGAAATCTCATGTCATTTTAAATGCTATAAACTATAAAAATATTGAATTGTATGGTTTTCTACATCATAATATTACGATAATGGCGTCACTACACACAGTGGGATCTAGCATCAATTACCATAAAACAAACATTAAAATTTCAAGAGTATCTTTAAAATTAATTTTTCCCATACATTACTTTTTATTTTAACTCATAAAGGAGGTTGGTCAGTAATAAAATTAATACAATGGACTAAAGAATTTTGGGAATGAAGTGCTTCATAAAAACTTTAATTCAGAATGAATGGGAGATATAAATTTTAAATCGCAAGTGTAAAATTAATGTATGAATCGTTTAAACTCAGGACAAAGCAATATTTTTTTGTTATTATGAACTAGGATCGAGCTTCGGCTTCGTCTGTCTCGAATAGATTTTTCCGTTTAAATATTTTCGACAGTCAATCTAGGTCTTTCCCGTATGAAATAACTGTTTTCTCAATTCAAGACTCTAATGTTTCAATAGCATTAAATATTCTAATATTCAATGCACCGTCTACTTTACGTAAAACACGTTTCTTATCTGATGGCGAGTGTAATTTGAAATATTAATTATTGCAAACAAGTTAAATTACTGATTATTTATTATTTATACGTATGACCTGAGTTTAGGTGGAAATCTTAGGTTTCATTTGCTTAAGCCATAGCTTGATTCCACTTGTTTCTCAATATGCATGTCAGGAAATAACGGGATATGTTACATTAGTTTTTAGACTTAATTTTTACTATAAGGTTATACAGTAATTTAACTGTTCGTATATGAGGAATAACTCTGAGAGTATTAAAAGAATTTTTAAATTATCTTTTATATATACAATAAGGCTTTAGACAAAGCAGAGCCACGGGTAAAAACTTGTATGATAGATGTAATGAGTTCTTAACATATTATTAGATAGGTGCGCCCCTAAGCTTGAATAGTTTCTGAACCCAATATTAGATAGATAGGTACGTCCAGCGTTCCTAAGATTGAGTAAGTTTCCAAGCCCAAAAGAAGCAAACGTACAAAGAAAAATCTTTATTTTTGCGCCAGGGAATTAATACACGTATAAGAGAGTTCAGAGTTCTATTACAAACGGATTAAAAATATTTAAGAACGCGTAGGGACCATCATACGAATATTCATTTTTATTTATATAGACCATATAAAAGCTACGAAAGTTGGTCCACACCTAAAGCCTACGCCCAAAATAAAAAGCTATTTGCTGCGGCATTCGTTTAAAGAACTACCAAAATATTTACATTTCAGCATAATTTACATATCTGACCTGATTCAACGCTTTGACAGATGCCCCACTAATACACATAATATGCAATACAGCATATCAGATTTTCACAGTTTGCGTAAAAATGTTTATTGCTTTTTATATTTCTAGTTTTTATCCCACGAGAATATGGGCATGTGGTGCATTTTACGATATTTTTAAAATGGTTATTTAGATTAGAAGCTAAGTTACTTAGAATATGTGATGTCCACAAACAGACATACAATCAGATATTAAAAAAGGGCAAAGTGGTATATAATAGAAGTTTTTACTACCAAATAAATATATCGCCGTTGTATATATATTAAAGCTCGTAATGTCAAAGAAAGAGCTTTTTTTCTAAATGCATATGAAATATACTCAAATTATAAGATTTTTTTTTAATTTTTCGGCTAATCTTAGAAATGGCTAGGCCGATATTGATGCGACTTTTACTGGCAAGCTGATGCTAAAAGGAGCTTGTCTCTGTCTCGCTCTCGCTATTTTTATTTTAGAAAAAGTATACGCAATGAAAAATAATATAAACAATATGTTTAATTCTAATTGACTTTAAAATGACTTAGTTACCTATATTTAACGTTAAGTATAAAATACCTATATTTTACAAAGTGTTGACAGTTTTATAATGGCGGTATTTTAAAATCGATTTTCATAATGTATCGTAATGATGATCGATTATACTTAAGTAGGTCAGAAAATATCTAATATAGTATTTGATTAAAGTAATTTTATTATAACAACGCTAAGATTTAAAGAATAATTGATTATTACAGATAAATCGATGATTTTAATGTTATTTTTTTCAATTACCAAACTTTATAATGTTCTTTTGTCTACTGTGTTTTACTGATTTCGTCTAAATCACTTCCTCTTCAAAATTTATTATTATAAATACACTATACAAAATGGACTCCATTATTTTTATATACGCGTAAATATTAATTAAATGGTTCAAAAAATTTAAAAAGTTAATGACAAATCGCAAACTACGAGACGTTTAATTTGTATGAATGGGCTACAGTAATAGCTAGCATAAGCCAGGAAATGCCATATTAGACATTCAATCGTATTTTATAGTCCGCAGGCGCCGCTTACGACTGATTTGTAACAGGGCCTACACAAAATCGCTTTAAATATAAGTTATGGAACTGATTGCATCCACATTTTACTTTTATTATTTTATGTCAAAAATTATACAAATTTAGAGTAGGTAATATTTAGTTGCAGAAATTAAATGACCGCTACAAACTGTTAGTTTAGATGGAGTCTATTAGGAAACCCGTATTTAAATAATTAATTATTTAGTATCGATGCAGATGCCAAATCTATATAATATAATATAACAATTTTGTCTGCCTGTCTGGGAAGCCATCCGTAGATTACTACTGGACTGGTAATAATAAGCTGGTTAGCCAGGTTAACAAATAGAATTCACTGTGGGAAAATATTTCATCTCCGAGAAATGTATACCGACCGTTATAACGAACGCGAGCGGAGGTAGAGTGAGTTGCTAGTATAAAAAATAATCACTATAAAACATTTTTAGCTAACTGTAATAAATAAAATATTTTGTAATTAAGAAACAAAAAAAAACATTAACTAAATTAGTTTGGCAACCCTGACGTAGGGTCGCGACCCTGTTAGTACAAGGTCAATTTCTTTCTCTATTTGTAAGGGCGCGCTAAAAATAGTGTTGCAGAGTAATCTTGTTACGTATATATTATAAATTTTAAAATAGATTTACTTTACTTTATAACTTTATATTATTTACAACCTATTTAATTGAATACACTAAAATTTTTGAGGTTGACAGTAAAAAAAGATTGTGTCCAAGCTTTTAAAGATCGAGAAGAAATAATGTTTCAAACCATAGATACAAAAAATTTTGCTAGTTAGTTAGGTATATTTCATTAGGTAGGCCTGAGACTTTATCATTCTGAACTCGAATCTACACTCATGGAAGGTTGTTCAGTAAAACTATAAGAAAATAGTGAAAAATAATTATTAATATAATATTTGAACTTATTGTCTCTATGTATAAAATATATTACTATAATATAGCAATATTTTTTTTCTGAATGACATCTATAAAAATTTATTGAGTTGAATAGTAGCATCTGTAAAACCTCTGACGACCCCATAAATAACAGTCAACGCGTGTTTATTTTTTTATACTATGTTTAGATTTAAATATTTAAATCAGAAAACAAACACAACTGTCCCTTCAAAACAAGTAAACAAGCTAGTGATTGATTTTGTTGTTAGGGTTCTGTTTTTCATGTGTCGTAATATTACGCGAAGGCGCGCCATGCGACCAAAACTTTGGTACCTAAATGAAGGGCACCGTTGCTTAATTGCACGTGTTATATGTAAATTGCGTGCTAATGGTTCTTACTTTTTTCTGTTTATGGGATTTCTTTTATGGGTTTTCAAATAAATTACTATGTACATACGTTTTTTTATAATTTACTAGCTTTACCCGCGGCTTTGCCCGCGTTCATTTTTTTAATTGCTAATCAACCTCATTGGGTTGATCTGTAGGATGCCTGAAAGTTTCTTCAAAATTACTCTAGCTATTTCAGAACCCATTGTTAATACAAACAATTTTTTAATTTTTCGTAAAAACTATTTTTTTAATAAAAAGTATCCTATATTACTTATAATACCTCCAAGAATATGTGTACAAAGTTTCATGATGATCGGTTGAGTAGTTTTCGCGTGAAAGCGTAACAAACAAACTTACATTCACATTTATAATATTAGTAGGGATGTAATATAAAAATGCCAAATGCCATGGAATAAAATTATGAGTCGGATCTCGTCTCGTACATCTTCTATCATCACCAGTACCATATTTTTTGGAAGATCTTATTAAAAAAGTTATTATTATCGACACAGAGGTAAAATCTATAGTTTTTAGAATTTACATCGATGTATATGACCGCATCACGAGAATACCACTTAACATATTTCGATGAAATTTGGTTATAATAGCTAGTTCGGATCAACATAAATACCGGGACAATGTATGCATTTTACTGCGGGAAAATATTTTATATGTGAGAAATTTATTCGCTAAAACGTCCCTAAAATACCGCAATGCATCAGTTTCCATATCAGGCTTTATACAGAGGTAAAAATATCTTTATAAAATATATAAACTGGTATTAGATAAGTCTTGGCATTCCTAACAACAAAATTATGCAACGTATATCTTATATTGAAAAAAAAAATTAATAAAACACAAATCTTAATGGGAAATGTAGTAGTAAAAGCGACTTGAATATAATAAAATAATACAATAGGCCTTCAATTGCATTGAGAAAGTTGTATGTAGTATGTAATTTATTATAAGTTAAACGACTTTGTTCGACTAATATTCTATTGAGAAAACGTCGAAATTGTATTTTAAATGCTTGTTAAATCTGTGAAAATTTTATTTGTGTAGAATGAAAATAACAAATGGCCGCGAAAAGTATAAATGTCTCTATAAAACTTGACTCTATTACCTGAATATAAAATATGGTATGTTATTAATTTATTTTTAATATAGTTAATCGAATAATATTCTGTTTATTATATTATATCCATACTAATATTCTGTCAGTCTGTCTGTTACCTTTTCACGCCTCAATCGCTAAACCGTTTAGAAGATCGGTATTGACACTACGACAAATGATAGTTTTTGTCCCGGAAATAATCTCTTAATAGGGTGAAAAGTCTTGTGAAAGCTTGTATTAAGAATCAGTCATTTCTCAAGGAAGGGATATTTTAAAGTTTGTATAGAAACTATTAGTACTATAATAATAGGTATATGAAAATACATAAAAATCATTATTCTTCTTTTCCAATAAACTTTTCTAAATTGCTAACAATAATTTTCTATAAATGTACATACATTAAGCGATTAGAGGTGAGGATCTAACCTACCATAAACACATCTTTCTCATACTTAACGAGTATTTGATGGGTTTTAAAACTTTCATATTCTAAATTATTATGTACCCTCATAAATACAGAAAAACTAAATAGTGAATACGATTGCTAGAATAAATTTGCTATTTTCATGCGGTTAAACATAAAAGGAATAAAAAATAATTTAATCAATATATATAAATAAAATTGAAGTGATTGTTTTTTATTACAAATTATTAACTTTTCACTAAATGCATATGGAAGTATATACGGTGCTTACATTAAAAAATCATTTTTTACAATTTTTGTCAGTCTGTCTGTTTGTGCTGGTTAATCTGTGAAACGGCTGGACTGATTTTGACGGGACTTTCACTCTCAGATAGCTAATGTTATAAGGAGTAACCTAGACTACTTTTGTATTAGAAATTTATTTTAAATACGGGACGAATTTTTGCGCTAAATTTTTAAAGGCACTTACCTAAACCTCCTAGCTAGTTTTACTTATAACTTTGTTGAGTAACTGTGCAAACTACAGATCGACCTCAAGGGCCGTACAGACGTCCTTAAAGAAAGTTAAGTCACGTGATTAATTAATATTCATAAACGTGCTTAGAATGTACAAACGCAGTTTCTTTACATATTCCATATATTGATTTGATATTGATGCTATTTGACTAGCTCGGTGTTCTAGCGACAAGAATCTACAGTCTCAGATCAAGGGGTTTCTAGTTCCGGGTCGGAAAAATCGCCATTTATGAAAATCTATAACAAGTATAATTATTGTGCCTTTCCTCATTAATATTAAAATATTAGGATGTATACTTTACTTTAAAATTTTACATTTAATTTCACACACACAAAATACTCAAAAGGAACAGTATTTTTACTACTACAGAATGTTTGTACTACAGTCATGGGTGTTTATAATTATCATATGTATGCATTTAAAAGTTATATAATATGTAGTAGGTAAATCAATTATCTGGTGTCCGTAACACAAGCATCGTAGCTCAACACAGGACTGGATGGCGCTGTTGTATGAATTTCCCAATATATTTATTTATTATGAAAAATTGCATAACAAGCTCGAGATTACCTACACGTATGTACAGACAGAAATCTTTTTCTATTTTTTGATGTTCAACGCCATTAAAATAGCAACGTGACATATTTATATACTAATTTACAAGCTTCTTTTGTACCGGATGCAATATAAGCTTAGTAAAAGCCAAAGATCCTGTCGTTAAAGTTTAAATGATCTATATCTCACTAATATTAAAATGATTTGCGTCTTTGTTAGTTCTTTAGACTGTATCTCGTAAAACATTCCTAAAAAGTGCATCTTTCTTCTTTGCATATGTTTAAAGTCCTTAAAATGATTTACATTATCAAAACTAAAATAATAGGAATTTTCTAAGAACGCCGCGGACTAAATAAACAATCATCATTTTGTTTGTGTACACTACCTATAGAATTCGTGGTACAATATTTTTGACCAATTTTAAGAAAGAACGAAATAGTTCCGGTGAAGGTAGGTTCCGTAGAAAAACATCGGTAACTAAAAACCTAAACTAAATATTGATTTAATATTCATTATTCTTCTTTTCAACAAGTAAGGCGGAATTTAATGGTGGCTAACTTCCGATATCAAGATGAAATCTATGTCCTTGTTGAATTTTATCGAAATATTGTAAGTGGCAAGCTTAAAAATTTAAAAACAGTTATTTTCAAATTTATAATAATAGTATGGGTACCATACCATATTTGACGATTGGAAATCGATTTACATTATCTTTTTCAATGAAAAGGTCTCCTTCAAGGGTAGTAAATCATTAAGGGTGGTTTTAAAGTAATTAATGTAACGTTTTCATAAAAACTAAAAATATAATATTACTAGTGGAACCCGCGGCTTCGCCCGCGCTAAATCGAGAGTATATTATAGATATAAAATATTATAGCAAAATACAATTAACAGTTACTAAAACTAAATAATGAAAATATTAATAACGCCATCTATGAGAAATCATAACGCATCATTTGATAAGTGAAAGTACGGAATTATGATTTAAGAGTTTAGAACACATTATTATATTATTCTTTTTAACAGTATTTTAGGAATTAAATATTATTTTTTTATGTAGTAATTATATATTATATTTTATTTTATTATAACATATATTTTATTTTGTACACTTTTGTTGTGTTTTTTGTTGTCAGTGACGTTTCGTCAGCGAGCAATATGGCGACTTCGACTTGTCTGTCAGCATTATTAGAATTAAACAAAATACTCGACAATCCGAATTTTGCGCATATATGTTGTCGACTCGAAATCTTTATTTTTGTATGTTTTATTATTCAGTTAAGGTTTCGATCGAGTCTACCGTAACCCTTGAAGAAATTATTAATATTTATTTAAAAAATTATTAGATTTATTGGTAAAACGAATGGAGGAAGCTCATATAATACTCGTATAATTGATCGTAATATGTAATTACAATAACAATGATTACAAGCAGATGGACTTCAAAGGGCTATCGTACATAAATAACATTAGGGTCGCGAGGTGAATGATTCTTCTAAAGGTTGGTATAAACTACTTGTATTAGCGATTTTGCGAATAAGAAAGGAAGTGAAGAAATTTTAAGCTATTTAACATGAGCTTTTCTTACAAATCGATATCTGACTAAAAATAAAATGGATATAATTAATAAATAAATTTGTAGTTTTGTATGTAGGAAATCCACTTATAATCTCAAATATATAAAAGGAGGATGTCTAAAGTATGATAGAACTACTAGTATGTTAAGCTAGAAACACTATTTGAATATAAATTGAAAGAAAAAATGACCTAGATTTGGTTAACTTGATTATTTTACACTTCACTTTCCATCAATTTTTCCCAATTTAGCTGTCAATTTTTTTATTTGTATTTTATTTAATTTTAAAGTGTATACTGTGTTATTACCCTTAGAATGAGTAATGCCTCATAAGTTGTTGGCGCGACTTCTAACAAGCGTCCTTGTGAACAATTTTTGCCCTTTTTAGACCTTTAGTATTAAGTGAAAGTTACTTTTATAAGGATTACATCATAATATATGGCGTGTAAATTATAGTGAAACTTTAAATTGTATTAAATAATTATATACCATTAAGTAACAGTATTACATTTATATAACGTATTATGGTACCATTTCTTTAAATTTTTAGAGCTTCAATTAGGTAGCTAAGTTTTAACTATATAAATAAGCAAGACTTTGTCAACCTTTTAGCGTTATCAGTAAAAAATTGTGATCGAACATAAACTTAACTAATAGTGCGTAAAATTTCTTGGGTTTTTCTTTCTAGAAAAGAGTAGGTATTTTTAGACTGGCACTTACGCCTAGCTTACGACCACGTCAAGAATTCATAGGCTTAAAGCCGTTAATTAAAGAATATTATTGTAGAATATATAAAGTAAGTTTTAAATAAATTAATTAAAAAAATATTCTAATTCATTAGTAATTATTTAAATAAAACCTTTATGCAATTTATTCCGAATGATTATGTATTCAATACGCAGCTTCAACTTCAATCGCTGCCAGTTATAAGCAAAAGGTGAGCTTTATATGAGCATTCTAATTCAATTATATCGTTAATTTAATATTACGGAGTATAAACGATCATGTTTAAGTATAGTACTACACTAGACAGATGAGCGGTACTCCATGGCGAGTTATAGTAGAATATTCGTAGATACGAGTTTTTACGTGGGAACTGGGAAAACATCTATTATTTATTCCATTTTGTTCCTAATTGCACTTTTGAAGACTTGGATCAACTAATTGTAAGTCGTAACGTCGTAACCAACATAAATAAAAAATATGTTTTTAGTGTCTTTGATTTACGAAAAGGGTTTTTTCAGAGTATTCTATACAAACAACGATTACATTAAGCGAGAATAAGTTACCTTCTTAAATTTTGAAACCTGTGGTTATTATAATATTTTTTTCTTATGATTGTTGACCCGGACCCAGCTATAATCATACCAAATTTCATTAAAATTTATCCAGACGAAAATTCTAAGAACATAACTACTTATAGACTATTTCAATGAGATTTTTCAATAAATATTTAATGCACAGAATCGACTCAATTACAATTTTATTATATACACATAGATATTTAAATTATGTAACAAATTTTATAACTAATAAATAAATTACATAAATTGTTGATCAAATTGTTCATTTACATCCAAAAGTTATAAAATTTGGTTATTAAAATTAACTAAATTATACTGATTGTAAAGCATAATAAAGTTTACGCATGAAGGTATTTTTTATAAGGTAAAATTGCTATAAAAACTTACGTTACTTTCGTTAGAAA
The DNA here is from genome assembly GCA_905231865.2 of Boloria selene. NCBI lineage: Eukaryota > Metazoa > Arthropoda > Insecta > Lepidoptera > Nymphalidae > Boloria > Boloria selene. The sequence continues at coordinate 2,323,052 of HG993149.1, forward strand.
GGTGTTGCATAACGCTCTGTCACCGTTTGAGATAAGGTCGCCATAATCAATCTGATTTGAAGGGATTTTCCACTGGCACTAGGTTATGCAACCTTTTGTTTGGCGCAATCTATAAATTTAAGTTTTAGCAGTATCCGCGACTTCGCTGGCATTCATGTTTTCAATAGCTTCTTATTTATTTATTTAGAGCACACTAACAATATACACGTTAAAACGATTTTTAATACATTTTAAGTAGGTGAAAATAAAAGAGACATGTATATCAGTTACAAGTGCACATAGCACTTTTTATTATTATTAAAGTAAATTTCAAGCGATCATTTCCTGAACTAATCTATAGATTGCCTGAAAAATCTGATGAGATCCCTTATCACCTAGGAAAATAAAGAATATCCAACAACCTATACTTAGATCTACCAAATACACACAAAAAAATCATAAAAATCGGTCAAGCCGTTTCTCAGGAATTCGATAGCAATCACTGTGACTCGAGATTTTTATATATTGGATAATTCATAGAAAAATATGTCTTATCTTATACCTATAACCGTAACAGTATTTGAATAAAGTCGATACCAAGTCATGTACATCTTTCATTCAACCTTGTAGCATTCTACTAACATTACCCATGATTTATTTAGCTTATTTCTTAAATGAATACTTAAAATTAATAAGACAATTTTCAAGATTATTTTTAGTAGGTAAATGAAGTGCGCAAAAGTAGGCGTTTCTTCACTAAAGAGCAAGAATTGGCGAAATATCTAAAAGATAGTTTTATTTGTGATATCAAATATTCTCGTAATATAAGGCAGCTTTTGAAAATATTCCTTGGACTCTATCTAATGGAAACAAAAAAATACAACAATCCCTATTCACTCAATATATAAATAAACATCAATAAAACCTTTTGAAGATTCTCAATAATGATAGAAGAAACATAAATCGGTATTATATTTTGCATACATAATTTAAAACTTAGCTTTCTTAAACAAAGGCATACGAATACTTAAGGCATTTGTTAACGGGCAAACAACCGTTCGACCAGACACCTAGTATTTAAAGAATGGTGACAGCTTCTCTGAAATAAACGAGCTAAGATATGAATTAAACAAAATCTATCTACTTATACCACTAAAACTAGTTGTAAAATTTAATAATATTTTCTACCTATAGTAATATAATTAGGTACATAAGTACCTAATTATTTATGTATATATGGAGTGTAAAAAGTTACTTTTTAAAGTTTTTTCAAAGTTATAGTATACATACTTCACATAATCTTTATTTTGTAAAATAAATAACAATATTAAACTTTCCTACTTTGCTAAGTTTTGATATCTAACTACAGGGTGGAACTGCAAGATTCAGGATTTGAACTCGTTTTACTTTGTTTAAGAGAGCTAGTTATCAATCGGTTGTTACCCTTATACCACATAAGAACAACAGAATTCCAACAGGACTCTTTTATTTATTAAAATGTACTATCTAATGGAAATAAAAAAAACAAAGATTCATAAGCGCGAGTTGTGGGAATACATGTATTTCGAAAACTTGCTTGGTTCTCTGAGATATGCAGGTTTGCTCACGACGTTTTCCTTTGCCGTAACACTTTTCAAGTGGTATCATGTTGGAAAAAATTTAATAAATGCGAGGGACGAGATTCGAACCCGCTTCACTGGCTTTCCCAATCTAGTACGTTGCCACTAAACTACCACTGCCTTTTAACTAACTTTTTACTTTAAGTGTGAAACTATATAATTATATTAAGAATTTGCGTAGTACTTTTCCACATGGAAACCAATAATCTAAATGAATATCAACGCTTAATCGGTCGTGGTGCGAATTTTAATTGCGTCCACAATTTGCAAGCTCCTTTTTAGGCTACTTGTCAAACTGACAAGCTCGACGGAAGTCACAAAGCGATTATAGTATTGTATTATATATTTGTACGTATATAATATGTATGTACCTAAAATAATAGTTAGTTAGCTTATATTATCGAAAGTAACAGGTTATATTTATATACTTATATAAAATCGTTGAAGAATAGAAATAAAATAAAAGTTGATTCAATAAGTAAGAAAGTCATATTCATTCTATTTTGGAAATTATAGTTTGAAAAACTTTTGAACTAGTGCAGTCTTATCCTTATATAATTATATTTATATTTTATTCATAAAATAATTTTGGGTTCAAAATTGTACTAAATAACATGTAAGAAAAAAATATTAGTGGTGGCCCGTATTTGGGCAAAAATGGTAAATTAAATCTAGTTTTTATGCGCTAAAAATGTGAATAAATTTATTACTACCTGTTCTAAGTGTGATTTTTAGGATTTTACGTTCCCACAATATCATCGTGGATATCTAGATATTAATTAGGTAGTAAGTTATTATCTTTAAAATCTATAATATACATTAATTACGACGTCATTAGAATTTTATTACATACAATTTATTTAATCTATAACTAAAACAGCTATACTACTATTATTAAGACAAAAAAATGTATTTTTGTATGTTTGTTTGTAATAGATAAACTAAACATCCGCTTAACTGATTTTGTTGAAATTTCACGTAAATATAGTTTGATACTCTAGAAAGAACGTAGCTTTTAGCCCAAAAATCATCCCTTAGAAAGTGAAAAAGGGGAAAGAAAGTTTGTATGGGGAATCACTCATCTTTCAATTAAGGTATACTAATATTACAGTCTATAGTTTCTACTCGTTACCTGATCGAAACTCAACTTGTGATATCGAACTTAACTTTCTATCTAAAATCCATTTCTAACCCTTAAACTAAATCGTTGTTAAATAAATTAGAAAACTTGATGCCATATCTACATTTACCTTAATCTATATAGAGTAGGCAAATTAGACAGGCGTAATTAATATTAATAGATAACAGCTCGATGGGTGAACGGTAGCCGACAGAACGAATAACTAATAATTTTCATACGATTGATGACCCATGTGACCTAGTGGTGTATACTTTTATTGAACATTACCATTGATCGATAGTTCGATTCTAAAGCAAAGTGTTCAAAAACTTTATCTGATTTGGCGGAAACCGAAAAAAATTTGGCATATTTGTTGTATATAATCTACTCATATATTTGGCATTTATCAATTTTTTTTATATAGATAGTGCCTATAAATGCGAATTTGGTATTTCACTTATAAGACTTTTACGCAATAATGAATTAACGTAATAATTTAAAATCGTGATTTACAGATTTACATCTCCAGTTAGGAGCCAAAGATTATAATATGTTTTCTTAGGAATGTACAATGAAAAAGCTTTAGGTTGGAACCTATAATTATAGAGATAAAGGTCAATTTACTTTTACCAACTTGCATAAACCTGAATTATTTGCTAAAGGTTCGCATTTCTACATCGCTTAGCGTATCGCATCAATATTCTTTGATAGCAGGTCTACTCAAATAACGGTCCGTAAGACAATTGATAAAATATTAATCCTATAAATATGTTATGGTATTTTAAATTGTAATTAACAAATGAAAAACATATTATAATAAAAATTGGCGACGTAATATACATTTTTTTAATTTTAAAATAGACATGATTGACCTTCCCTGATAGTCCATAGGTGTATCGATGACCTAGATTGCTAGACATAGGCCATTGTCAGTGACACATAGTTTAATGGAAAATCGATAATGTTTATTTTGAAATACTTTGCAAAAAATACCTTTTTTAACACGCTTAGTATCACTTATAATGTACTTAAACCTAATTTAAGTACTTTATACCAACCTTCTACGTACATTATATTGTCCTAATTTGTTTAAGAAAACGAAATTAACAATATATGAAGTTCAATAGATAATAAATTGAGTTGATATTTAATGTTTTCGTTTCTGTTGTTATACATATATATTGTACCTAAATAGAAGATCCGACTTTTCTTCCAATACTTATTATGCAAATTCAGTGTTTGAAATAATATCTTTTAAAATTAAGTAAATGTGACATTCTCATAGATGATAAAAAAGACCTTCGACAAATGAAATCAAATATCTATTGTTCTAAGCAAACCCTTATTAAGAAATCGAAGCCGTGACTTCTGACTCAGCGCACTACTCGTACGCCAAAACTAATAATTATGATAGAAGCTATTAAATAGCTTTTTGTAACAAATGAACAAACACACATAAATAATGCATTTGTCAAATAATATATTCAGATTAATGTAAAAAGGTTTATTTAGTAATAAATTTAACGTTTACATTCTAATTCATGGCATTATAATATGCGATTCGCCGTTCAAACGATGTGGACGGCATGTATAGAGCTGGTGTAATTTGCCAAACTGTGCTATTGCCAATACTGTAGTAATTTATTATGACATCCCTAACTTTTCATGGGAAAATGTTATTTTAAATTCATATACTTAAGCGTATAGAAGACAGATATAACGAATCTTCTAATATATAAAAATCTCGTCTCACAGTGTTTGTTATCGAACACCTCCGAAACGGATTAACCGATTTTTATCTTTTTTGCGATTATTTGGTAGGTCTGAGGATAGGTCATTATTTTTAATTTCTCTAACTGATAAAGGGGTTTAGGTTTTTTATTTTTTTATGATTTGGAATCAAAGAATACTTATGACCCTAAATTTTAAAACTTCTACCACCAATCCCTATTTTTATTAGTGATTAGAACACAAGTAGAGTTACAGGAATTGCTAGTAATAGAAAAGTTTTTGCATTTCACATCATTTCCAACATGATTACAACTTGCTGTTACGGTGAAGGGAAACATCTTGAGAAAGCCTACATGTCTGAGGGAACCTAACCAGTTTTCGAAATACATGTGAAGTCCACCAACCCACACTAGACCGTCCCTATGACTAACTAGTAATTAAAAGTATAAAGTAAAGAAATAAATGATATGTAAATTCTCATACCATAATATATAGTATTAACAAGTAAAACAATATGTATGCAACACAACCTATGTAAACAAAAAATTAACCCTTCAGGTTACAAAATACTCTGTACAAAAAATCTAAATTGTAAACAAGGGCTCTGACCGCCATGTTGGGTGAACTTTCGGTTTAATAAAAAAAACACACACTATGCCAGTTTATGGACTATGGAATTACCATCAAAGAAATGCATGTGCCCAGCAGTGGGATAAAAAGCGCTGAATATTAAAAATTATTTTTCATTTAAACAAACTTTGAAAGCTTAATTACACCTAATGATAACTTATAGCTAAAATTAAAGTAATCTTTATGGTTGAATAAACCTAGGACATACAATGATAACCTAAAACTTTCACCACTAATAATCACTGTCTAACCTGAGATTAAATTTATTTACTACGCTTTTATATCTTTACAAATGAATACGACGGTAGCTGTTGTAAGATAATTTTACTTAGATTTGTATATATTTATGTTAATGTGTCCAGTTCTATCTAACAGTTTGTTTAAATGGTAGTTAAACTAAAATACGTTTAGTAGAACATTAAACGTTAACTCGGTCAGTTAAACTACTGTAACTGCTATATCTTTGTTATGGGAAATGCAATGTTTATGCAATGCGATAGAATATTTCGTATTTATAATTAATTTAAACTCGTTGATGGAGTAATAGTAATTAGGTAATACATTAACATAAATTTTGTATTTAATATAGTAGTTTGTATAGTAGACGTGCAAAAGGAACTCTACGTAGATTCGATTTATTACATACTTTGGCAAATCATAAACTAAAATTACTTTTCTTGGTTTTAATAAATATTTATTTTGTTAAACGTTATTAATTGTTTTTATAATAAACCGCAAACGAACCAACAGTAAATCTATTAATCTTTTTATAAAGGAACTAGATTCTTTAAACATGTTATAAATTAAAAAATTATACTTTTAAAAAAAAAACCAGTAACAATGAAATCGGCAACACCTATGGCTTAGTTCTTACAAAGATGAAAGAATTACTAGGATTAATTTTGCAGCTATAATGTCCTCGACGCCTTTCAATGAGCTCTACACTTTTACAACTTCTCAGGCATTTTAGTGAAGCCGTAAAATAGGTTAGTTAAACTTTGTGAAACAAACTGTGACACGCTTAGTTTTAAATAACACCATTTGTAATGATAAACTAATATTATTTTATCACTCTTTATACACATAATTTATACGGGAACCCACATTAGTATTTGTTGTATAAAACAATATTTTTTTCTTTTATATCGGTAAATAATTAAAAATTACAAGTGTAATGTAAATCAATTATGTTAAATGTTAAATATACGTACCTACATCTAATGAGAGATCTGATAAGACACGAAAAAAATGGCGGGAATTCTAATGTCATCTTCACTACGTCAAAAATATGTCAATCTCTTTCAAGGTTATTTTGAGCACTTTAAAAAAATATTTAAACATTAACTTTTACATACATTCATGTTCAATTATTTATAGGCATACTTAGTTTTGTTTGAACTTTGTGGCTAATGTTTTGAATTATTCAGCTTACTGTGAATAATGTATGTAAAAGCTCATATTCCTAGTAGCCTGTTTTAAAAAGCTAGGAGTGTCTTAGGAAGAGTTATAACACGCCATTTATTCAAATGTAATCTTTATTTACGACTAGTAAAAATTCTATTTGAAAAATGTTATTTCTCTGTTTATTTTCTATATTTAATTCTTTTTAATTTTTAATTCATAATGTTAATAATTTATATAGCAGTACCTACGCGCTAAAATCGCTCGCCTTCTAACGAAATGCGCGGAAAAAATATCGAATCTAATTTATTTTTTTAATCTATAAGTATAAATAAAAATTATTTTTGCTAAGCGCAAAACTCGAGAATGTCTCGACGATGGCAATTCGGCTATTTTATTGCACGTTTTAATAAAAAAATCAAAGTTTGTAAAAAACTTACATACTAAAGGAGATACCACTAGTCATAAAATAAAATGGGGGTTTGGGTTTATATCGGTCAAGTTTGCAGAAAAAACACGTGTAAAAACTTTATTGATAATTTTTAATTAACTGTTATAAAACTTAAACCTTTAACCTTTACAATAATTATTATTAAAAGTCTTCTAATCTAATAAGATACTTATTAATAATAATTATAAAAACTACATCTATAATTAAAGTGTTTATAGGTAATTTATTTTAATAAATCTAATATATAAAATTCTCGTGTCACGGGGTTCGAACTTGAACTCCTCCGAAACGGCTTGACCGATTCTCATGAAATTTTGTGAGCATATTGAGTAGGTCTGAGAATCGGCCAACATCTATTTTTCATCCCCCTAAATGTTAAGGGTAGTCCACCCCTAAATTTTTTTTGAATTTTTTAGACGAAATTTTTAGTTTTCATTTTTTTATGATACAACATACAAAAATACATACAATCCTTAATTTTCACCCTTCTACGATCAACCCCTATTTTTCCAACGCGATTTTTTTAGCAAACTTGAACTCATCCGAAACGGCTTGACCGATTCTCATGAAATTTTGTGAGCATATTGAGTAGGTCTGAGAAGCAGCCAACATCTATTTTTCATCCCCCTAAATGTTAAGGGTAGTCCACCCCTAATTTTTTTTTTAATTTTTAGACAAAATTTTTAGTTTTTATTTTTTTATGATACAACATACAAAAATACATACAATCCTAAATTTTCACCCTTCTACGATCAACCCCTATTTTTCCAACGCGATTTTTTTAGCGATTAAATAAATGAACGCGGGCGAAGCCGCGGGTACAGCTAGTATAATATAAAATATTTTATTTTCCACAGACTGTATCCGAGCAACGTGCGCCTGCGCAACCTGAGATGCAGGCCCGACACAGCCTCTTGTGGCATCTGCTTATTGACCTACCAATACTACTGCTGGGTAAGTATCTTTACTATTTAATTATTTTAAGCAAGTAAGAGATATACGAGAATCAAATATTTTAGCTACCTTTTGTTTTCCTTTTTCTCTTTCTCTCCTTATCTTGCTCTCTCCCTCTCTTTGTCTCTGGAAGTGCATAAAATAAATACTAAAACGACGTAAAGTTATTTTTAAATAAAAAAATATATATCAACTTAAAACTAACATATTAAATTAATTTAATTTATAGAACGTACCTATATTTAAGTTAAATCCTATTTTAAATGTACATAATCTTTAAGAAATAATGAAAATCGATCATCCACATTACTCCACATACTATACTTTGAAGTCGTTCAATATGAACCAACAATACCACAAATCAGTCATCGCATATAGAAAATGATAATTGACCTCCTTCGTACGATTTTGATTGCACAACTCATAGAAAATAGATGCACATTGTACATTTCGTCATGAAGTAATATGTAACAATAAATAACGAATGTAGTATGTGCGGTCGATTCACCTGAAATTGTAGTACTAGTATATATAACTATACAATTTTTGTACATACCTAATTATATATAGAAAACTATAATTATTTTGTCGATGATGGCTTAATTTGTATGTGTCTAATGTCTATATTATCTGTATTGCACTCGATTGAACCGAGTGATGCGGGTTCAAATCCAGGTCTCGCACCTCTGATATTTTCATGTGCAAATCATTTCCAACATGCCTCATGATGCATTGAATGGGCCGGTTTCAAAGGTGCCAAGCTTTGAGTAAGCTTAATTATTAGAAGCTTTTAATAAATATTAAAATTGATAAATTTGGGTATTTTGGATGTAATTTTGCTTTTTTAAATCTCAATTACTTAAATTCTTCTATTATAATTATAATAAGTAACGACGCGGTCAATTATTAGGTATTTTAGGCCTTCATTTCCATTACCAAAAGAAGTAGCCACGTAAGAATTGCATACATCGACAGTCGGCGCTAAAGGCATGAAATATGAACTATTTGTTTTTTTAGTATCACATTATACGTATGTGGTAGGTGGTAATGTGAGAAATCTACGCATTCTTTTATAAATTACGTTATTATTGAAAAATTGTAAACATTGAAAAATCCATTCTAAGCTTAGTTGTAAATGCTGATGTTTGTTTATTTGTTCTTGTACACGCAGCAACACATGCCTTGTAACGGCATGTTATTTTTTGTTTTCTTCTTGATTTAAAAAAAATACTATTATTTTTGAGACTTAGAAAGTCCTATAATTATTTATTAACTTAATTCCAAATAAATTTCACCCCTAAAATCTATCCCCTGGGGTGAGAATGATAATGTTCGAGTAATATTGAAGTTGTTAAAGAATAATTATGTCAAATCATTTGTATCACAGCTTAGTAATATTTAAATTCATCAAAAAGTAACATTATATAGTAGTAAATTATATTATTTTTATTACTTATTTTATTATCTAAAGTAAAGTAAAAACTAAAAAAAAATGTAAGGCACTTCATTATTATGTACCATGAAAATACCATATTGATGACGATAAACACACTCGCTTAACAATCTAAAGGGTTTTTTAAAGTCAACTTCGTAGATAAAAATCATTTTGGTGTTTGCCACAGAAGGTTTGGGCTTAAATTTCGCTTAGCCTACTTTTGTTTACTTTTAATTATTAATATTTTTGAAATGAAAGTATAATTTATCATTACACAGTATAAAACAAAGTCGCTTCCCGCTGTCTGTCTGTCCCTATGTATGTTTAGATCTTTAAAACTACGCAACGGATTTTGATGCGGTTTTTTTTAATACATAGAGTGATTTAAGAGGAACCGGCGGCTTCACTCACGCTAAATCTAGGGATGGACCCGAGCGAAGCAAGGGCGAGTCGCTAGTAAATAATAATATATTGAATTACATATTTTAAATATACGAATAAAATTATCCTAATAAATCTATCGACAGAGATTTTGATGAAATTCGGTTTACATAAAAAATCTGAGGTATATCCATTATATAAAGCTAGAGAAGAAATAGTTGTGTTTGACCGCTGTCATCTCCATTTTCAACTTGGGTGGCCATCGTGACACCTGACACTGTTGACGTGTAAACAGTGTCGTACAGTCGCGCACGTTTTTGTGGTTTCACCGAATTAACTCGAAATAGTAGTTATTATAAAGCTATTTGATACTAGCTACTGTCTATGGCTTCGCCCGTGTTTTGTGTTTAGCCAACCAGTAAAATTGACTTCCGTTTTATATTTTTGGCCTAAAGCGAGAAGCGTCAACTATGAGTACATATGTTTCTACTTGGCATGGAACTTGACCGACTTAAAAAGAAAAGGCACAGTTTAGGAACACATTATTATTTTTTATATGTATGGAGATAGGAATTTACGCCTATATCGAACTCATTGAAAAACTATTATTTTTAAAGAAATTGAAAGAAAAAGCTTTTCGAATAAAATCAAATTGGTGAATAAGAAAAATAAGAGCTAAATGATTACATACGAATAAAATGAAATCATGATTAGATATTTTAAAAGTAAAAAATATCAATATTTTTGAGTAGTTTAGAACGAGTAAAACTTTAGTAACTAAAAATCCTCTAAAATGACATATTATTATAAATACGTATTTATACAGTACATAATATGTGTATAATTAAAATTATATACAGTTAAGATTAGCTACTGCCGTTTTGATTTTCCGCTTGAGTTGTGATCGTGACCTGACTACTGACATGTTCATATTTGTGGTTTTGGGTTAACCATATTAATAATAAATAAGACATGATAACTCGACTGCTTCTTGATTACATAAAATTTTATTTCAAAATATTTAATATTTATTCATAAGATATGATATAAGAGAAATAGGTGTTGCCTACGATTTTACCTACGTTACACCTAACTTAAGCGAAGCAAAGTTGATTTATGTAGGTACTAATATTCACCTAGTATCTTAATTCGACGGTAATTATTATTAAACATTTGAGATAAACATATTTGTTTATAATTTACCTTTCTTTTTAAAAATCGACCGTTATCAAAAAATATTGATAACACTTAAGCTTGTCAACCGAGCTTCTTGGATAGCCGAGTGATACCGGTTCAAGTCCGGGTCTCGCACCTCTGATATATTCATGTGCGAATCATTTCGATCATGACTACCACTTTTCTTTAAGTGAAGGAAAACATCGTGAGGAAACCTGCATGTCTGAGAAAACCTAGTAAGTTTTCGAAAGACATGTGAAGTCCGCCAACACGCACTAGGCTAGCGCGGTGGACTATGGCCTGATCACCCTCATACTGAGGGAGGCCCGTGCCCAGCAGTGGGACGTTCAAAAAGGCTGAAGATGATGATGATGTCAGTGATATAAGTTATTATTGATTATGATAAGAGTATTATAAGTACTTTTAGTTTTTATTAAATACCTAGGTATTCCAAATAAAAATTGTAATATTGTATGCTAATTGGTTTCGAATTCGAATATTTTATCAAATAAAAAAACAGCTTTATCTAGTTAAAATCTAACTGCAATGTTAACGAAATTTTATATTTTTCATACTCTACTACTTTTATAGAGAAATAAATTAAATTCTTAAATACAAAAATTCACTTATTGACCCTGACATTTGATATCAAATCCCATCAAGGAATGATAAACATTCACAATGATAACTTTGTTGACACCATTGTCTCGTCGAGATGTTATACCTACTTATTAGTTATGGGTGTTAGTTATAGATGTAGTAAAAATTTTTGAGGAGAAAAATGAACGGTTGTGTTATAAATTTATATGTAAGCAATAGCGTATAATTTTTATTTTTATTTTTCAACCATCTATAATGACACTTTGCAAATCTTTAAACCTGTTCAACTTAACATGAGCCAGTGAAACGATTAAACTGTATATGAGTAGAGAAAGAGTATTCTATCGAACCCCGAAGGGTTTGATGGATATAATATTTTATTATGAAATTTTTAACTTATATTTTAGTTATCGGTGGCAAAGCCGCGGCGGGGGACTTTATTTTTTTATATGTAGTGATATTCTTTTAATTTTTTAAGACATATAAACACCCAAAACAAAATATAACCCCTAATAACCCAAAATATACAAATGCGTAAAAGATAATATTTATACAAACCGATTACAATTTTATTATTTATGTTAGTTAAACGTTTAGTTCTTCACATCCATAAGATGTCAAATAAGTCAATGTTTAAGATGGCTCGGCTATTTGCCCTAGCGTGAGTATCGCTTACCATCTGACATGATGCCCGCATTACTGACATTTTTGACGGCGACTCATCGGGATATACGAGAAGAAAACCGATTAGAATATTTTTATTATTATTTTACTATTATTATAAATACGAAAGTGTATTCTTTTGAATACTTCCCTGAGCGAAACGAGAATTTACATATATTAAATCTATATATCATTGTGGTCCCTAGTTATGTGCCATCAAAAAGTCTTAATAATTTCACTTTCAACTTTATAAATATTATATATTAATTCTAAGGTATTATACACACTACTTGGATTTTTTACAGTTCTTAATATAAGAATAGTGTTGAACTGCTATTGGACACAATATAAAATGGCTTATATGAGATGAACGAGTCATTAATAATATTATTTACTGAGAATTTCATCATAGAAAACCCGATAACTCTACTAAGCCTGATCTCGGAATCGAACCCAGAACCTTCGCAACTAGCATTACAGCCATTAGACCAATGAGACATTGTTTCATTTTGGAAAGATTAAATTACTAAATACATAAAACATATTTTTCATTTTATTTGAATCGGTTCGAGATAATCAATCAGTCGCTATCGTTACGTAAAATATATCTGTGACATTTTGACATTGATCTTGAATCCGTGTATTACGATTGGAAGTCATATAGATAGTGTAGTATTGGGCAACGTGGCGGTGACTCTTGTATAACACATTATAATGCATTACACTACATAAAAATGTATTCCGTTAGTATAAATGCCTAATGTGTTAGTTTGTTTGTCCTGTTTTAAAGCAGAAATAAATATAAGTACATTGTACCTGTAGGTGACTTATACAATTATTATTTATGTAGTTTATCATATTATATATTTAACTTCACATATAATTTTATTTATAATCTATTTAATATTTAATTTACTTATTTAATATCATATACACGCACCTTCATACCTATAACCTACATATTAATATGATTTTTAAGATTTATTGTGCTCATTTAAAATAAATTGTTTATTTAATACTAGCGACTCACCCTCGCTTCGCTGGGGTTAGTCCATAGATTTAGTGCGAGCAAAGCCACGGGTTCCACTAGTTAAAACAAATCTAAACCTCCTCCTTTTTTGAAATCGGTTAAAAAGTAGCCTAAGTTGACTAACATTAGCTATCTGCAAGAGAAAGTCCCGTAAAGATCGGGCCAGCCGATTCAAAGATTAGCCGGAACAAACAGATAGATGAAAATTTAAAAAATTGATTATTTGATGTTAGTACCGTATAATTATACTTTCATATGCCTTTTGTGAAATCTGTTAATTTGAAATTAAAAACAGACTCTTCAATTTTATTTATATGTCTAGATTGAAAATATAAATCATATTTTTTTACTACTTCTAAAACCTTATTCAAAGTAAGTTTATTACTATTTAATCTCCAGTTAATCGCGTTAAGCTTTAAGGTGTACTCCATAAGCTTACAAAATTATAAAGCCTTATTCGATACTATTTTAATATTGTTTAATGTTAATACTTTAGAAATACGACGTCGTATAATATAACATTGACGATTATTTAGATATTATTTAATATATTTATACTAGCAAGCACACTGAGACCTCTTAAAGATAGCCTGCTTACATTAATTAATGCACGAACTACTGAAAATTTGTAGTGTAGTACTTGCTAGAGGTTGCAGGTTCGAGTCCTGCTGGGGAAATTCATTTGTTGAACACGTATATTTGTTCTCCAGTCATGGTTGTTTATATTTATAATATGTATATATTTAAAATTACGTGTAGTGTATTAACTGTCCATTCATAACACAAGCCACATAGCTTACCACGGAACTAGATGGCGCTGTGTGTTAATAATGTCCTAATATATTCAGGCCTGGATTTACACTAGGGGCAGTCGGGGCGAGTGCCCAGGGCGGCAAATTTTTTGGGGCGGCAAAACTTTGAAAGTCAAATAATTTTTTATAGTCTTATCAAGATTGCTCAATAAAATCCCCTCCCCCCCTAAATTGTCTTACGTAATAAATGAATGACCCCTTATTAGTAAACACGAGTGCTTAATATTTTTTTTAAGTTTTATAAATATACAATTAATTGAAAAACATGTCCGATGGACGTAAAAAATTGAGCGGATTTGAGCATCGGAAGCGCGCTTTGGACAAAAGTAGAAAGGAACAAGAGGTTTTGAGTAAAACTCCCAAGCTAGATGATTTTTTACGAAGATAGAACGTGTTACACAAAAAACGGAATCTATCTATAGAGATTGTACAAACTTGATTGATTGTTTCGAATGCTTTGCAGCAATCATGGTCACGGGCATAGCTGGGCACCGTTAAACAAATAATTAACTCGTTAATCGTTAATCCGTTATTTAAAAAAGTTAACTTCGTTAAACGTTAAAGCGTTACATTTCGAAAGATTTAACGCAAGTTAACGTTAATCGTTAATCCGTTAACACGTGATTAAAATTGTATTTTTATATAGTGTCCGACCGAAACTGGTTTTTACGACCGAAACCGAAACCGAAACCGAATTTCGGCAACGATCTCAGTTTCGGCCGAAACCGAAACCGAAACCGAAACTTTCTTATAAGGATCATGTTTTCAGAGAAAAATAAAGAAAATGTATTATAATCAGTCAGTTTTAATTAGTAAAATAAATATAAGTGTTAATTTTATAGGGATAACCAGGTAGGTATCTACTCGTTTAATTATAAGTGTTTATTTGTAAAAATAACAATTATTATAATGGTACCTACTTAATAATTATTAAATTGAACGCGAAACTCTAAATCCTTAATATTATCACCACTGTACCTAACCTAACTAATGTTTGTTTACATATAGCATTAACGAAAGAGTTAAATTAACCACAAAATGTTTAGATTTTTAATTTTTTATGGTAAACTTGATTCTACTATAATTTCGGTACTCCTTTCTTATATTAAATAACTTTTAGTTATCACACGAAAACTAGAAACAAACAAAATGCACTGCAAACAAACATTACGACATGATTACGCACGTGGACGCGGCCAAATGTCATCGTCGCTTGGATGTCATTTACCGCGCCGAACACACCCGAGCACAGCGCGGAAACTCCCGAATGCAGTTTCGGTTTCGGTCGTAGTTTCGGCAGGTTTGCTGCCGAAACCGAAACATAACCGAAACTCGTTTTTTTGCCGAAACTCGACCGAAACCGAAACCGAAACCGAATATTCGGTCGGACACTATTTTTATATCATTGCAACAATAATTCTTAGCATTTCGAGGAGGCGGGACCGGGCTTTTCAGAGGCTCAGTTCAACGCTTTCAATACCCAGCCGTTTGGGACTCTACAAGAGCCTCTTCGCTATCATGAGGCATCTCTCTCTGGCCCTGGACGGACGTTGGACGTTCCTTTTTCATTTCCCCCAGTTCACCCCGATACTGATGGAAGCCGTCTCGACTTTCGGTAGGCTTTTGCCGAATGTCCGGGGCATTGAATCTCTTTGCCGGTTTTGAGATTGTCAGGTCCATGGCACTGTATGGTGCCCCCGTTTGGATCGACGCCCTCTCCATCCCGTACGGGGTCCATTGTGCAGTACGCAGCAAGTCCTGGCGGTGAAGGCAATAAGGGGATGACGCACGGTGTCCTTCTGGCGGGCGGTTTCGGGCGAGTGAGCGTGCGCGCAGGAAACTTCCAATGTGGGATCCCTCCCGTCTAGCTGACGAGGCCATGATCCGGCGATGGAGGGAGCAACTGGG
This sequence comes from Boloria selene, assembly GCA_905231865.2. NCBI lineage: Eukaryota > Metazoa > Arthropoda > Insecta > Lepidoptera > Nymphalidae > Boloria > Boloria selene. Next base: position 2,338,942 of record HG993149.1, read on the forward strand.
AAACCCATAGGCTGGCCTGGCAAAAGTGGATGCAGTTCGTTCTGTTTGACTGGGTCAGGAGGCCCACCCGGTGTCTTGACTTTCAGACTGACGAGTAGGTACTGGATTAACGATTAACGGACTTGAGAAAATGTAACGGAAGTTAACGAGTCCGTTAAATTTTTCTAGGTTAACTTAAAAGGTAATCGTTAATCGAAATGTTAACTTCGTTAATTAACGATTAACGGATTAACGAATTAATGCCCAGCTATGGTCACGGGAGAGACTAATTAATTATTATTTAATTCAGCATTAATTTGAATATAAGTTTTAATAAAATTAAAAAGTTTAAAAACAAATTGTATTTTAATTTGATTATTTTAAAAGTTAAATATCAAGCAACACTACAGAAAGCTAAAATCTAAAAATATAATATTAATCAGATCTAACTATGCTCTTTTCACATAGAGCCCACAAGTTCTTTTGAATTGTAATTTATCTATACTTAATATTATAAAGCTGATGAGTTTGTTTGTTTGTTTGGTTGAACGCGCTAATTTCAGGAACTACTGGCTCGATTTGAAAAATTCTTTTTGCGTTGGATAGTCCATTTATCGAGATCTATAGGCTACATAACATCACGCTACGACATATAGGAACGGAGCATCAATTAAAAATGTTGCAAAAACAGGAAGGGCGGGCGTTAGTACTGCGAGATACCATTCCGCGCGACTCAGTAGAATTTGGTTTCCGATCTTTAGACCGCGTGCGAAACCGCGGGAAATGCTAGTAGAGTATATTTAATTGAATGTCTGTAACAAGTATATAAACCTCTGAGACGTCAAGTATCTTAGTCTCTCCTGTGACCATAATTACTGTAAAGCATTTGAAACATCGCGTCGTTTCGAATGCTAATCCGCGACAAAATCTGAAAAGATAGTTTCTGTTTGAAGAGAGTTAAAAACTTCTTACGTTCTACAATGACTGCTAATAGACTAACTTAGCTATTCTGTGCATCGAATCCGACGTACATCAACGTTTAGATTGCGAAGATTTTATCGACCAATTCGCAATACAAAAGTTAGGCGTGTTTCATGTTTGCCTGTGAAAAAATTGATGTTAAAATTGATGCAAAATTTATAATTGTTAGAAAAAACAACAAGTATTTATGTTTTTGGAAAATGTAACATAATATATTAAAGTTTCTGCAATAAATTAGAGATTTTAATTTTGAGAAATAAAATATATAAACTATAAGTTTAAGTACAGTTCCAATATTGGGGCGGATTCTTTTCCGGTGCCCAGGGGCGGCATTGAGTTTAAATCCGGCCCTGAATATATTTATTTATTTGAACGACCAACAAACGGAGTCATGGACGAAAATAGTTAAGAAAATAAATATGTAATTGATAGCTAAAGTAAACATTATGCAACTTTTAAATCTCATCAATAAAGATCGGATTGCAGATCGATTAAAGATTTTGTGTATTGTATAAACATATTGTATTCTATGGAAATCTATTTATATTTTTAAGACATCAATTTAACAAGATCATTCAATTATAAGAAAACTAACGACTCACCCTCGCTTCGCTCGGGATCGCCCCTCGATGCTCTCTACCAAATTTAAAGTTTGTAGCACAAAAAATGAAGACATTTCATACTAAATTGCGATTGAGCCTTAGATCTCCTTAATTCGACCCTGTTGCAAAATCTGTTCTTATCTGACACCTACTAACTATAAACTACCTGCCAAATTTCATTTATATACATCAAGCTATTTTTGATATTTCGTTTTAAGTGAGTTTTATATATTTAAATATAATTTCCTATTCTCATTAAGTTGTACCTATACATTAGAGTTTAAAAATTATGTGTTTTAAACTACTTTTTTAATTCGTGATCTAATCCTTTTCAAAGGGTGAAAAGATAATAATATGAAATTTCTGAAAATTACACCTCTTGGGCTATGACTTATTATTTTTCAAACATAAACTATTCGATAAATTAATAATTATATTTTAACTTATTAATCATAGTTATATATACAGCGGCCGAATCTGTTTGTACTTACACGATTGCCCGAAAAATGGAGTGTTATGTTTTCGGGGTTCGTGTACGTATGTATGTATATTTGTGTGTTTCTTTATTTCGCTATAACTTTTAAACGCCTAAACCGATTTCGATGATATGTGGTATCGTAAGAATTCTTGTGTTACCCCGGGTAACATGTGCTATTGAAAAATTAAAAAAATAAAATAGGTTAGCAATGATTCATAAAGAAATACCATCTTATTAGAATTTTTGTCAGCGTGTCTGGGATCGGATCAAGACAATACCTCTGGGTATATTTTAATTATTTTGTAGCTACCATAGGTACATCAATTTATTCACATAGAGTTAACATCTAATTTCTATTTTCATAAGGAAAATTTCAGAAACGTGTACAAAAAGACATATAAAGATATTATGGCCTGTAACGTTTAGAGCTGCAACCTGTTACGCGTAACTCAAAAGGACATTACGTAGAAAATAGGACGAAGTCATTGCGTCAGTCGCAATGGTCGGCAAATGGCAATCTATTTTGGTTGTATCCTGTAAAATTTTATAGGTTTAATTAAATAAATGCAATGCATTATAATATCTATACTATGTTTCTCATTAGGAAACGTATTCTTCATAGTTCAAATTATCATCTAAAGAAATCATAACGAGGTAAAAGTTAGGAATTTAGCTTGCTATGCATTCTCTCTTAAACATTTTGTTACATACAGTAAGAGCTTTTAAGCTTTTCAGGAGGTAATTATTCTTGAATTATTTATTACTTTAATATCTAATTATTAATTTTAAATTGAATTCGAAATTAAACCGCAACTAAGTTTTAAACTAATTCTAATAATTAGACTTTTACAACGAATTGAATTAGCTCAAACTTAAAGTTATATATAATATAAATGGAACTATCTTTTCGGATTTCGTCGTGGATTTATTTTGATTTTCGGTTCCAGGGAACCAGGAAACCAGAAATCAAAATAAATCCGCGACGAAATCCGAAAAGATATTTTCATTTATAATGCCAAATATTCGCGCAAACCTAAGAAGTAAGAAGTAAGTATTATATATTATATTATTTTAAAAAAAGAGATCATTCATCCATTCAGACAAAACTTATAGATATAAATTAGTCAAAATCAAACTAGTGTTACAAATAAAGCTAATAATAGTTTGTTAAATAGAAAAAAGCTCGTATAACACGAATACCTCTACTAACTTTACTTCCTTGTATTCTAGAATGCTCTAAAAAGGCTATTTATATTTAACGGCAACCTAATTAAAAAGGGAACTGAAGCTTTTGATGTAGCGCCTTTGGTGACTTGAAGGCGGGTTGACAAGTATAGAAAATCGCCTCACGTTTATTTTATGAATAGTGTAAGTTAAGAGTTGTTAGCTTACACTAAATATATAATATTACTTTATAGCCTAAGTTTGTAAAAATTTTGTACTCACCAAAATATACAGTGTAACAACTTTAGTTTATATACTAACTAGGGTGTTTCTCTAGGACAGTATTTAATATACAAGCAACACAGATCATAGTCTGTTCTTATACTAAACTAGCCTTTCCCGCGGCTTCGCGCGCGTTCTAAAGGCTGGAAACTAAATACCTCCCGTTTTTGCAACATTTTTCATTGATGCTCCGCTCCTATTGGTCATCGCGTGATGTAATATAGCCTATAGCCTTCCTCGATATACGGACTATCCAACACAAAAAGAATTTTTCAATTCGGACGGGTCGTTCCTGAGATTAGCGCGTTCAACCAAACAAAGAAACAAACTCTTCAGCTTTATAATATAAGTATAGACTTCATCAATTTTATTCATAGTACTGTTCAAATGTTAGCTTCAATAACAAATTAATTTTAAAAATTTAAGAATTTTCTTCACGATTGTACCCTATGTTTTAAAAGTTAGCTTTACATTTACAAACAAGGCATAGTTTATTAAACACGCCGATTCGTCGTAATTTGAATATCTTTTGTCATGGAAATATAAGACTTCGACAGTTGATTTACATCATAACAGTTATTACACTTAAAATACATAATAATATATATGGATAAAAAACAATAATACTACTATCGAGTAGTTAAATTTGTTTAATTGCGACGTTTGCCAAAATTCAACAGTCGTCCGGAAGTTGCAGAAATTAAATTTCGGTCGTAAGTTAACATAGTCAATCACGAATCGACTACTTGTAGTACATATTATGTCAAATCTAATTTTGTAACATAATACTTTTTTTACATTTATTTTTCTATTATCTTCAGTCTATTAAATTAATTAATCATCAGCCCTCTTAACGTCCTACTGCTGGGCACGGGCCTCCCTCAGTACGAAATGGATCAGGCCATAGTCTACCACGCTGGCCTATTGCGTATTGGTGGACTTCACATGTCTTTCGAAAACTTGCTAGGTTTTCTCAGACGTGCAGGTTTCCTCGCGATGTTTTCCTTCACCGTAAGACAGGTGGTAATCATCATATAAATGATTCGCACATGAAAATATCAGATTTGCGAGATTGGAATTTGAACCCGCATCACTTGGTTGTCCGAGCGAGCGCATTACCACTGGGCTACCACTGTCATAACCATACATAATTTCATACTTGAATAATTAATTCAATTAAAAGGTGTTTTTCAAAGCAATAATTTGCTATTTTTTGTGTTTTTAATGGCGCTGTAATAATACATGGATAGTAAATCGATAATCACGGGAAGCTATCTAAATAAAGCCAACGTTTCGGCAAGCAGGAAGACTGCACGTGATGTGTATACATTTTATATATTTTTATACATTTTTGGCAGTTTCCTTAGCGATTGATTTAGAATACACTTGTCACTGATTGTTTGTCCTTTATTCTCACTACCATAGACACGAGTCGATGTGCTTCTTTATATATCTACATAAATTATAGTTCATGGATCGAAAATTTTATTTTTATTCTTTTTTTAGTTGTTTTATTTATAATATTTAATTTATTGCTTTGTTAAAATATAAAGATTTCAGTTACATTCAAAACTTGTAATGCCTTAAATAAAGTTATCTTTGACTATAAAATAAATTCTTCGTGGTAAAAAAGATTTTTCTACTTTCCAATGCCACATCCGTTTCTAATAGAAACAATGATTACCAATGCACCTAGCTACGATAACCCGTTTACATGACAAGTGACAATCTCATGAATATTTTAAAATGTTAATATTCACTTTGAGCTAAAATGTAGAGATATTTTTTGATACAAAATTGTATTTTTAAAATCCTTAGGCTATTTCTTTACCTAGATCGGAAATCGGCTTTTGGTACCTAACACATTTCCATTATTATAACGACTTGATCTTTATGATTATTTTATTAAAGAATATTTAAGCTTTCTATGACTTTACCTGCATTAGACATATGAGCTTTCCTTGAGATGGATATTATAATTAAGTACAAATTTCAGTACTACGTTAATGATATAAATATTATTGCTATTGTAAAGAAATACTAGATTTGCACTAAATAAAATATATGCTATGACACTTGTACTTAAGAATAAAAAGTACATCTTATATGCGTTTAAGCTTCATTCAAAGAAAAAAATCTTGCAACGAAAACCTGAAACAATTTCAATTGTACTTAATAATAACTTGACACTGTGCTCAACTCGCACGCTTAGAAGCCATTAACAAGAGAATTGAATTGAATTGAAGAATAGACACAAAACAAAAGAAAAGATGTACAAAAGGAATAGTTAAGCATTGAGAAACTTCCCTAAATCTCTATAAATCTAAACAAAGTCGGCACAAGTAACTATATTATAAATAAATGAAAACGCATAAAATTACCAAAACATTATTTAGTACTTTATTACATTAAATATAAGGTTGAAAGTTATTTTTAATAAAATCTTTACATGAAACGGGGTCAATGGATGCAATACGCTAATTTAATAAAAACTATCTTACATGGGTTATATTAAAATTTATACGAAAATAAACAATAGTACTAACGTAATAAGTTCTGAAATCGTTGAACAGAATATCTTGCATGTGGCAATTATTTATTTATTGTATTTTTAACTATGAAATGTTGTACTTTTAGTTAGCAGTCTGTAAAGGTTAGTACCGCTGGTGGGTTTTCGTTACTTTACATTACTAATCCAATATTATTACTTTGGCTGTGGCAGCATCTAATGTATAAGCAGGTTTGATTTCCATCGCATGCAAAATGAAGCAAATATTAAATGGGTACTACACTACTGTTTCTCTTTATTTGTAACTAGTAAAATAATAAGTTTCTTAAATACTCGAATGTTACCAATTACATGAAAAGCTGAAGTAAACGTAGCTGACAGTTAGTGAAGTGGTATTTAGAAACTGCTTAGTCAAATCAAATCAAATCAAAATATTCTTATTGCTCATTTCGGAAAAATTTGGGATATGTAGGACTATTTTTAAGGTATATATTTTTAAAAGACATAAAATCGTATCTTCTAATTGCACAATACCTTTTCCTTTTCAATCTGTCTATGTACAAAGCTCTTAGACTATTCTCTCTAGAATTAATTGTCGTACTGTTTATTCTAAACAGCCATATCACAAGTGCCCTAAATATTTTTCAGGATGATAGCATATCATCGATTAGTACTTTGATCAGTGCCGCCGTACAATTGTCTTGGATCTACATCTAACTATCAATTTCCTACGTTGAAAACATACAATTACTAATTCGGTCCATAAACGCGGTTGTATCTGTAATATATAGTTGTTTCTTATTTCACGCTGCATTTAGTTAGTCTGAATCGAATTACTAATATATCTCATGTTAGTGTCTTTGATAATTTGAGAACACGTTGCTGTTTTTTTATCGGGACTTAGTAGCAGTTCACTCGCCTTAATTCTATATACGTAAATACCAAATTTCTCCTGAATTCATCCAGCAGTCATTGTCTAACAGTAAAGATATAACAAACAAACATACATATACAAGTTTTTGTATCTCGTATATCGAACGATATAAGTGCCTGTGTATTTTCACAACAATTGCATTACCGCTCCACTGCCCCAATTCTTAGACGAACGCTAATCATTATAAGCAATGTATAAACGGGCCCTAGATACACTTATCGTCTACCTAGTATTTACTAATCGTAAAACGAATTCCTTACTATATACTGTATTATTTAACTGTTAGTTTATCTATGGTCTATAAAGCAACACGATTTTAATGGGTTTTCCCGAAATATTAATATTTAATATATAATATTTTTGGGAATTGTACTCATTAATGTACCAAAAAATAACACAATTTTAAGTATAAACAGAGTATAGTACGTTTTGCTCGATTTGTAGTGACTTACTTGCCAGGGGTCGTGGGTTCGATCCCGCTTAGGGCATTCTACTATGTGATAAGCACACATCTCTCTACTTTAGTCATGTGTTTTTATTTTTATATTATTTTAAGTTATATTATACATCTTATGTGTAATCTAGTAGTATCAACTATCTAGTATTATGTAGGTATAAATGCAAGCCTATAATGAACCTAGAGTTCAGTGTTAATGTCCTAACATATTTATTTATTTATTCGTTTTATGAATATATTCATAGGAAGGGTTGTAACGGCTCAACCGATTTCAGTAAAATTTGAAACGCCGATAGTTTATATCCTGTATTAGTTTATATGGTAACTAAAATTTAAAACAGATGTAAATTTTTAACTTAAAAAGTTTAAATAGATTCAAAAACATTTGTTAAAATATAACTTAACTAACTTTACTTAACTTTATCATTTCGTCTCGACATTAAGCACCATCATAAACATCGTAAGCTATTACCCATATTATGGAAATCGATTAAACTCACTAATATTAATTCTGTAAATGGAATTCCATTACTTATTTTGTAATAATTGAATAAGGAATCTTTCATAAACTACTGTTAGCAAGCGATGTTACTTGTATAAAAGGTTTTGTGTAAAAATGTTAAAAAATAAATAAAGAAATATTTTGGGGAATTACACATATATAACTTTGAATACATCTTATTAATATAAACACCCATGATTGGAGTATAAACATTCTTGCTCATTACACATATGAATACCTTCAGCGGGACTCGAACCCGCGACCGCTCGCACAGCAACTACAAACTGAGCCGAATGTGTCATAAAAAATGGTTTCTTCAGCCAGTTCTTTTAACTACTAATGTTTTTTAAACTGATGTTACAAATTACGTAAAAGTTCAGTAAATACTTAATTAGAAATAAATTAATTATGAATACAATATTTTAAATTTGAATATTAAAATTGGTTTTTAAAATTAATAATTCAGATGTAATCGATATCACGTGGTTACGTGATCGTACCAAATCAAACATTCCAATGAAATATCCCAATATTTTTGTACTATTGAATTTATTTGTTTAAACTACTTGGGATTTGTAGAGTACAATGATTTTGTTTAAAAATGTTTAAAAAAATTTTTGGGGCAAAATACAGCATGGTAAGACAAGGCTTGTGTTATGGATACCCGGCACTTAATACACATTTAAACTTAGCTACATACATATTATAAACTAGCAATACGCGCGGCTTCGCCCGCGTTCATTTTTTTAATCGCTACTAAACTTCATTCGATCACTCGCTGGGTTGAAAATTCTCTAAAATTAATCTAGCTTTAATTTATACTTCTGAGCCGCGCGGCTACCTGTTTCATATTTTATGTGCGGCGTGCACTCCTCCTCCTCTCCTGTTATTGTAGTTTTATAAGGGATTCTTATTTTTTTCTTGCAATTAAAATAGCCTATATTAATCAGTGATAATGTAGCATTAAAATGTTGAAAGAATTTTTAAAATCGGTTCAGTACTTTTTGAGTCAATTCGTTACAAACATACTTACATACAAATCTTTCCTCTTTATAATCTTAGTATAGATATACAACACCCATGATTGGAGTACAAATATTCTTACTGAAAAAATGAATGCCCCCAGCGGGTCTCGAACTTGCGACCGCAGCAATTAAATAGCTATAGTAATAGATGTTATCATTAATATTACAACTAGAAAATAATGCCTATTGGAAAATATATATGTAAAATAAAAAAAAAATGGAACATATATCATTATTAGGTAATTCCAGATAATATGTTAATAGGAAAAGCTTCTATTATGCTTTTTAATAAGCTTAAATCTTTAAGAATCCCAGTTAAAAGCATCGTATCTCTTAAAACGTATTTCTTATCAATAATTGGAGCTTCGAAGAGGAAATTCTGCTTTTTATGACATATTATGAAATAAATTCCATGCTTATTAGTTTTTAAAATTCACAATTTTCACTCATTTATAGTAAATCCTCTGATAATTTGGATATTTGAAGTGAACCGGGTCACGAATAGAATATATAGTGGCTATTGAACTAAACCACTATAAATCGATTTTACTCTTAAATTGATAACTCCCACTCCTCATCTTAATAATAAACGTAAATTATGTTTGCATCTAATAAAAAAAGCTACTTCTTGAGTAAAAGCGATGGGATAATGTAATATTTCGAGAAGTATGTCAAATAATATGAATATTGATTGAAAGTTTGTGCTTTGCAGAAGCTTTAGTGGTATTGAATTTTCCTTTCAAATAGGGTACTAGTAATAACATGCACCTATGTATAATATTATGTATTTCTAATAAAGAAATACTTATTTTATCAAATTAGTCAGTCTAGTTCCTAATTCAACAGGCGTCCTAAAGGAAGGATCATGTAAATTTATAAACTCAATAAAGAGAGATAGCTATTGAGGAAGCTTGATCAAGGTATGATTATAGATCATAGAGTATATTGCTACATATATAGCTATAATGATGGCTATCGCTAACTGAAAACTAAAACGAAGTGTCTATTCATCCGATAAGCGGACGAATAAATTAAATATTATTCGTCCGACAATTGGTGTTTGATATATCGCGACTGAGACTTTTTTGCTTCTTAAATGGCTCAAAGAGAAATCAATTTGTGTTTTAAGTTTTATCATAATCGTGAATGCAATTGCGGACGTTTCTATAGTACTTTTGACACAATACCATTTTCTTGTACATTGTTTTGATGTAGGTACATACTCTCAGGGAGTGTTAGTAACGTAAATTTCATAGGACGACTCTATAGAGCCAGCTCTTTAACATATAAAAACTCTTGGACTTATTAAATGTGGGTGGGATCTAAATAATAAATTATCAGCTCGGTAGGTTAAGGTTATTTTTTATTTATTTTTGGCATAGGTATATCCTGCACATAAAAATCGCTTATTTTATATTAGAAATCAAAGAAAGGATAGATATTCGTACAAACCGACAATAGTCGGACGAATAATATATTTTTTTATTAATACGATTATCGGATGACTAGCAACAGCCTTTACAATGATTTAGTCATCCAACAATTGTTGGACGACTAAATTATTTTACTCGTCCAACTAGCAGACGACTAGCATCAGCCAAACTAAAAATATAATATTTTTTTATATGTACTTAGGTTTTTTCGCATGGCATATAAATGAATATAATTAAAATTATATTATTGAACAAAATATGTAATCGAAATGAGATAGCAAAGCCATTAAGGCTGTCAAAAGATCTTTTTCTATGTATAATTTTTCTGCATACTAACAATATAGATACGATTGTTTTGGAGTTTTAACTAATAACCCAAATATTTCTACCGCAGGCTGACATTGTTTCTACAATAAAAAAAACTTCATACTCAAGACATAAATCGCCTAGCATTTACCTTCTTTATCTTTCGCCGCCCACATGCAAATTTTTCCATGCATGCTTTCTCTCCCAAATTGGTCACTGTCCAACCATTTAGATTGACCGTTGTTTAAACGTTAATTGCTCTCTTTGTTCACTTAACAAAATTAAATTCATGGGATATTTTTACCATTAATATAAACAAATTATTCCGTTTCTCTTACAATTAGAATGACATATCACTACATAGTATAAAACAAAGTCGCTTTCTCTGTCCCTATATCCCTATGTACGCTTTAATCTTTAAAACTACGCAACGGATTTTGATGCGGTTTTTTTTAATAGATAGAGTGATTCAAGAGGAAGGTTTATATGCATAACTAGCGGATCCCGCGGCTTTGCCTGTGCTAAATCTATGAAAGAGCCCGAGCGAAGCGAGGGCGAGTCGCTAGTTTAAAATAAAAGTGAAAAACTTATACTTGTTTCCGGTAACTAAAGAGCCAAGCTCGAATTAATAAGTTTTCAATTAAGCTTCCGTACAATTAAAATAAGTATAAATAAAAGTACATACGCAATAAATCAAGATAATCCATTTTATAGCATAATTAAATGTAAAATAATGTCACCGACAACTTTCGAGTAACGTAATCAACAGGTAATTAATGGGAGTGAATCGTCACACCTTACACGGTCTGTCTAATATTAATGTTAATCTTTATTGAACATGTTTGATAGATTTTTTAAAAATTTCTTAATATATTTAACAAATATATAATTAACAAATTTTTTATCGCTATAAATGTCCATTTCTAAGGGAATTTAAGCTCTACCCACATTTACCCACTTTACAGAAATTCTGGTCCCGAAAAGAATTTATCATTTTCCAAGAAACTCTATAACATTTTTGTTTAAAATGTGAGATTCGCTAAAATCTACGAGTACCTACTAAAGTGACGCGATGCGTAAGAAAACTCAACTATGCAATTAAGTATTCAACTATGATTGTATTATAAATTAATAGGGCAGTTAAATAATAAAGTTTAAAATCATCACATTACAATACGTAGTTAAAAGAAATAATAACTTATATCACTAATATATGTCGTAAATGAAACTAAACTATATTCTCTGGGAGTACTAAACAACTAAATAAAAAAAAAATGCACTGAAAAATACATAGCGTTAATAAATTAGCATAAAGTAAAACAAAATCATTCTAAATATAGAGTAAGCAAAGTAAGTGTCAAATTGTCGCTTATTTAACGGTACGAAGTTCGTGAGAACGGCATTGTCTATAAACAATGCGGTTTTTAGTTACGGATATCATCGTGTAAGCAATCACATGTGGAACAAAAACCTTAAACATAAAGAATGACTAAACGTGTCTATATAAAGATACTATAGATACTTTTTTATATTTACACTAGAATTTCCCGCGACTCCGCTCGCGTTCTAATGGCTGAAAATCGAAAGAAATATTTTTCTCCCGTTTTTGCAACATTTTTCATTGATGCTCCGCTTCTATTGGTCGTAGCGTGATGTAATATAGCCTATAGCCTTCCTCGATAAACGGACTATCCAACATAAAAAGAATTTTTTATTTCGGACCAGTAGTTCCTAACATTAGCGCGTTCAACCAAACAAACAAAAAACAAATAAACAAACTCTTCAGCTTTATAATATTAGTAGTATAGTATAGATTAGACTACTATTCTTTTTTGTTAATTATGAATACACTGTCATTATACGAATCTGTAAAAATATCTTTACAGTTTAGGTACCTGTCGCGTTACGTGCGTAGTTGAAATAGTCGTTAAGTTTTCCGCAATTATCGAATTTTCTTAATGCTTTGTAATATCACAAGTTAGACGTTGATCACCGCTTCTCCTTTAGAATAGAAAGTAAGCATAAAAATCTCAGGTATAAGATAATAATAAGTATAATTAATATTTTAGTAATAACCTCATTACAATCGGTTAAGCCTTTCTAAAGGTTATCCCAGGCAAAGTGAAAGACAAAAATAAAATGATAGAAAGACAGACAAAAATAGTACTAATATCATACAAGTGAGACATTACGTTATAAAAATATTTATTAATTTATATGAAACGACATAAGAATACTATTTTTAGGTTATAGTTTAATCTGTTATAACTTTAAATACTATTAAAGCCTTGTTTAAAATTTAGGATCTTCTTTCTTCTGGTGTATAATAAAAAAATGTAAATGCAAAATAAACGAAAATCATATTAAAACAAACATTTTTAACTAAAAACTTTACAACTCTACATTTTTGTAATAAATAAAGATTTTGAAATAAACATTAAGATCATATGACTCACAGACGATGCATTTTTACGAGGAACTTATCGATTGCTACATATTTACCACTCATTGGAAATTTTAATTCTTAAATTCTTGTTATATCCTGGTGGCTTATCCTTGAATATGTCAAGAATATTTGAAAAGAAAGTGCTATGTAATCTTAGATATGGATTTACGTAATTTACAAAGATATAATACTAGCATTTCCCGAGGCTTCGCACGCGTTCTAAAGACCGTAATACAAACTCTTTCTAGAGTCGCGCGGCATGATACCTCGCAGGACTAACGCCCGCCCTTCCCGTTTTTGTAACATTTTTCATTGATGCTCTTATTGGTCGTAGCGTGATATAATATAGCCTATAGCCTTCCTCGATAAACGAAATATCCAAAACAAAAAGAATTTTTCGTATCGAACCAGTAGTTCCTGAGATTAGCGCGTTCAACCAAACAAACAAATAAACTCTTCTGCTTTATAATATTAGTATAGATGTTGGGACATTGGTACATTAAGTATTATATTATTAGAAAGTCTTTTTCAAATAGTCATTATTATCGATACATATTTCCAAATCAATATTTTTTAGAATTTTTGTCTGTCCGTCTGTCTGAGAACGCGGATTATGAACTATATTATTTTTGCCTATTTATAAACATATTGACTACTTAAAGTGTCTTCGTTTTTAGAAGTTTGATGTTATGTATAAATGAAATTAGTTTTAATGTGCATTATGCTATATACTTTTATTTACTTACAGTTAATGAATTAAACACTAGGTAAAGTAAAAGATGGCGACTATCGATACCTATTCTATTAGAAGAATGCGTAATAGCTCACATGTCTTAACATATTTCCTGCGTCACATCCTTTTCAGATATTTAAAATGACATAATAATGGCATCCTTAAAGATAATATTATTGAACTTAAAAAAAGAATTAACTTAACATGTTTGTTCATTTACCTAAATACCATTTCCTTATGTGTATCTAAAGATTTATTTTTGAAGTAGACAAAATGGCTACTCTCAAAAATGTTAATCTTCGTAAGCAAATCAATTAGAGATAATAAAATAACGCTTGCATTAATAGATTAGATTATTATTAGGTTACAAAATAAAAACTGTGATGTGCCTGTTTTTAATTTCAAATAAACAGTTTTGCACTAAATGCATATAAAACATATACGGTACTTACATCTAAAGTCAATTTTCAAATTTTTGTCTGTCTCTCTATCTGTACACTAGTTCCGGCTAATCTTAAACGGCTAGACCGATTTTGATTGGACTTTCACTCTCTGATAGCTATTGTTACAAGGAGTAACTTAAGCTACTCTTGTTTTTTATTATTATAATAACTAACGGTTTTTTTAATTTTAGGTTTATGCCCAACAATATTAATCTTACATATATATAATAATAATCGCGCAAGTCTAGAAAAAAATTTAAAAAAGAGAAATACATATTAAAAGAACGTATAAACTGTTTAAGAAATGGTATTTATAGTCAATTTTCTTTGTCCACAGTGGCAGCAGTCTGCATCCTTCTAGAAGTTGGAGCGCTACCAAGTAGGCGTAGTGGATTCCGATGCAACGATCCAAGCCTCTCTTTCCCTCATACGGGGGATACTATATCCATCTCGCTCGTCGCAACAATTACTGTTATTGTGCCCTATCTGATAGTACGTATGAAAAAAACTGTTTCTTAGAAGTTTATTAATAATGCAAAAAAAAATATGATTTTTAAATACAATGAAACGATATAAATAGTAATCCACTATAATACTAACTAAATAACTATATGTATATAAAACTATGTAGTATTCTTTCTAAATATAATAAAATTAGAAATATCCAACTGACCGGAACTTAAAAACTAAGCTACTTATACATGTATATCACATGTATTTACAACTGTGTAGAACCACAGCGTAATAAAAAGAAATATTTAGACTGTGGTAGAACTATGTTTAAATCTGTTAAGTAGTAGGTATGTTAAAATCTTTTTAGTTCAATTTTATTATTTTTAATAACCTATATATCTAATATCCATGTTATATTCGAACTCTGGACTACCTACTTTACTATCGCAGCTGTACAAACATGCATATTTGAATATTTCATACTCTCCCCTCTTACTAGTGCTCGATGATGCAACAGGTTTATACACACTTAATAATAATTTACAATTTACGAATCAAATAAATAATAAATAAATAAATATGTTGGGACATTATTACACACAGCGCCAGCGCCTAGTTCCGTGGTAAGCTACGATGGAAGCTTGTATTACGGATACCAGATAGTTGATATAATACATAAAATACATACATATCATAAATATAAACACCCATGACTGGAGTACAAACATCCGAGTTTAACAAACGAATGCCCCCAGCGGGACTCGAACCCGCGACCGCCGCACTGGCGCAAGAAAGTAGGGTCACTACAAACTGCGCCAAACGTGTCGAAGCCAATGTTATGTTTACTAACATTTTTCGCATTTACTCAAAATCGATAGTCTATTTGCGAATAACAAGAATTAACATTTCAATCGCTGTTAATATTTAAATTTATATTTGCTATGTAACAAAAATATTGCAAATTCTAAAGTAGAATCCATAAAGCACTTTGTGTAACCATCAACTCTTAAATATCCGCAAATGACGGCGTTATTATGAGATCAATGTCAATCCTAAGTGACAGATATTATGTTTACGAATAAATGCTTGTACAATAAGGTATAGTTAAGTGATTGAAAACTGAAATAACATAGAAAAGAATATGTTAATGACTGGAAATATATTTAATAATCCTAAAATTTGGGCAAATCGTTTAGTATAGTTTGTAGCTTGATGTGTCAGCGGTCGCGAGTTTGAGTCCCGCTGGGGGCATTTATTTGTGTGATAAGCACGAATGTCATTCCCAAATCCCCCAAAATGTCTATTTTTACTATTTTTATCAATATTTCCATGATAATATAAATTAATTCACTTACTCTCTACATTCATAACAAAATCACCTAAAATATAAGTACCAAATAAATTAAACCTAGAGTAACTACAGTTAGCTTCGAGCTTTCAAACAAACAGCAAGCTTTAAAAAGCTTCATAAAAACATAACTACGCCAACCAACTAGACAAAAATAATTTAGGTAAAGAAACGTGTCACATCTCAAGTACTATTACGTCAAATGTACCTCACATTCTGTTACAGATGTGGGCTATTGAAACTATACTACACAGGGACGACGAATATTCTATCAAGAAGAATAAGCTATACGCCAGTGCTAAAACCGCTGGCTTTATATATAGAGATTATATATATGGTGCAGTTCTTAATTTGACGGTTTTGGAGGTTGTGAAGTGTGTCGTGGGATCACCAAGACCGACTTTCTTTGATTTGTGCGAACCAGACAAGGCGAGAACGTGTAATGGGTACGTTTTTGTTTGCTTATATAATTATTGAAAGGATTTCATTTCTTATTTCATATGGAATATATTATGAAAATAGTTAAAAATTAGTTTTTTAACAGATACTAGTATCCTACATTGACTATTGATATTTCCAATTATTATTGTGATACAATGTATCAATTTCATGCTTTCGTAGATTTATGCAAATATTAGATGTGTTAAGTAAAACTAGATATTTTTATGAATTTTTCATTTTGTTCATAAAATTATTGTAGAAACTCCCGACAACTTATTTAAAAAAAACGTCTTAACATTTTATGATGCAATTTAAAAAAAACATGATAGGTAATCCTATAATAATAAAACCTTAAAGGTTTTAACCTCGTTACATAAATGTTTAAAAATATTTGATCTTCACTTTGTTATGTTGGCAATGAAAACGTGCGTTTGTATGAATATGTCAAATGCATACAAAAATTCCAACGTAATTTGAGCAGTTGTAGCCGCAACGTTCGAATTGTGTTAAAACCTATAGAATGCGGATTATAGACCTGTTCCGATCAGCATTTTTGAATTTATTGAAAATAATCTTAATAAGTACCTTATTATGAATGAAAGTTTTTGAATATAAATAAACATTTTATTTTGGTTTTAGACGCAAGACTAAGACTTCGATTACTAAGACTGCAATAAAGCATTCGAGATGTTTATGATAATATTATAGTTTATTTATAATAAATATTCATGTATAAACTTCAAACTATACTTTTTTGTGAAAAAATATAAGTATAACTCATCAAATCAGTCCAACCGTTTTTGAGGTTTAGCGAGACTAACGAACATCAATTGATTTTTAACATTTGAGACAAAAATTGACCTACAATATCTACCTCTAGGGGTTATAAAATAGAAGTACTTATATCTAATAGAAGTAGATTTTATATCTTTACCTATATTTATCTTTATAAGTATATATTTACAACTATTGAAGTGCCTAGACATAATTAATGGACACCTAAACACTACGGAATTTTTGCATCAGGATACAATTAAAATATTTTTGGCGTATAATAATAATAAATTTTGTTTACAGTTCTGAATACGTAAGCAGCTTCACTTGCACATCTGCGAAGTTCTCTCGGTACTTACAGATCGACTCTAGCAGAAGCTTTCCTTCCGCTCACACCTCCTTATCCGTCTATTGCGGGCTCTTTTTAGCGGTAAGAAATCATCTATTATACCTAATCATCACAAAAAAACCTCTTTTCATTTTCAAAAAAAAAATTTTTTTTGGAAAATCTTATTGAAATAGTCATTTTTCAGTCAGTTTTTAGAAATTTGTCTGTCTAACATTTAATGTTTAAACATTTAATGTTTTGATACAATAATTTATGATGATAGCTGGTTTAATCGGATCAACATCACTACATAGTATAAAACAAAGTCGCTTCCAGCTGTCTGTCTGTCCCTATGTATGCTTAGATCTTTAAAACTACGCAACGGATTTTGATGTGGTTTTTTTAATAAAGTGATTCAAGAGCAAGGTTTATACATATGTATAATACACTAGCGAAACCTCCGGCTTCGCTCGCGCTAAGTCTAGGGACGAACCCGAGCGTAGTGAGGGTGAGTCGATAGTAGGTATACTATATACGAACATTTTACCGCGGGAAAATATTTCACCTCCTGGGAACAAAAATAATTGCTGATTAATCAATCATATTTTTAATTTTTCTTGTGTTTTTATTAAGATATTTATCATACTTTACTAATCTAATACTATGTATATCGCTTTTGTGTAGTCGAATTTAATATCAGACATACAGTACATTATTAGCAACATGTATTGGGAAAAGCCATGCCACAAGAAATATTACCTAATATTATCACACGTTTATATGAATTTCCATCATATTAAGAATGTTATATAATGTGTGACACATCCATAGATCCCTCTTGATATCTCGTCCAATCAACCGCCCCACACGGAAGTAGCATTGACTGCTCGGTTAATTAACACTGAGTAGTAAAGGAACTGTAATAAGCACAGATTATGTAATATTATTTCTAAATTCACTTGGTTTTTATTATCTTTTTCACAACTTTGTAAATTTCTGATGGTATGGCCAGTGTGATATAATGGTTTTTAGGTTCATTGAATGAAATATTGATGATGAATGTTGATTTGAAGCATTCTTTTTTATAAAAGTTCAAGAAAGTCTAGGCTTTTTATTACGATTTTTCTTTATTATTAGAAACAAGTGTAGTGGTAATGCGCTTGCTTGGGTAACTGAGTGAAGCGGGTTCAAATCCAGATCTCGCACTTCTGATATTTTCATGTGCGAATCATTTCTTAGATTTTTACCACTTACCTTACCTTAAAAACATCGTGAGGAAACCTGTATGTCTGAAAGAACCTAGCAAGTTTTCGAAAGACATGTAAAGTCCGCTAATCCGCACTTGTCCAGCGCGGTGGACTATGGCCTGACCCCCTTCGTATTAAAGGGAGGCCCGTGCCTAGCAGTGGGACGTTGAGGGGCGGAATCAAAACGCTAAAATAAATAAATAAATATGTTAGGACATTATTACACACAGCGCTATTTAGTTCCGTGTTAAGCTACGAGACTTGTGTTATGGATATCAGTTAGATACTCTACATATATAACTTAAAATAAATACATATTATAAATATAAGCATCCATGACTGGAGTACAAACATTCCTGCTCAACAAATGTTTGCCCCCCAATGGGACTCGAATCTGCGACCGCTGGCACAGCAAGTAGGGTCACTACAATTTGAGCCAAACGTGTCGTTGTCTACACTAATATTATAAAATGGAAAGATTTGATTGTTTGTTTGTTTGAATTGAAGGCTCCGAAACTACTAGACCGATTTAAAAAATCGTTTACCATTAGAATCCTACATTATCCCTGATGAACATAGGCTATATTTAATACTAGTGGAACCCGCGGCTTCGCTCGCGCTAGACCTAGACAAGAGGGTTCTTGTAAGCGAGGATGAGTCGCTAGTCTCAAATAAAATTAAAAGGTACCTACGTAGGTTCACGCCCGAGCGAGACGATACCCACGTTTCTATATAGATTCGATAGCTTTATTTGTCATCTTTCCAGTGGTACCTCCAAAGGCGAGCATTCAGCTGGCACAACCGGTCAGTACTATTAGTTCCGCTGGTACAGCTGCTCTGCGTCATCTACGCCGTGACGTGTCCGCTGACGCGCGTCACCGACCGCCGCCACCACTGGTATGACGTACTCGCTGGCGCCGTCATGGGCCTCGCCAGCGTCCTCTACACGGTGAGCTTTCAAAACTTTACAGTCCTATACTGCCGCGCTTATGATAATTACAGTAAATCACATTTTTGCCAATATTGAGTTACTTACATATTTAGAATGAGATTGAGATATCTTATATTATATAAAATTCTCGTGTCACAATTTTCGTTCCCATACTCCTCCGAAACGGCTTGACCGATTCTCATGAAATTTTGTGAGCATATTGAGTAGGTCTGAGAATCGGCCAACATCTATTTTTCATCCCCCTGAATGTTAAGCGTAGTCCACCCCTAAATTTTTATTTTTTATTTTTTAGACAATTTTTTTTCCTACAGATCAACCCAATGAGGTACAGCTAGTATTTCTGTATATTTAAAATGTAAAGATGTGGCATAGAAAATCAAATAAGCTTAAGCATAATTACAGTAAGACACACATTGCAAAAAGGCATATCTACTTAATACTTAATATTTTTCAAGCTTTAAAACTCAAATATTATTTCTAAATAAAATTATAAAATATAATTGTAAAACTGACCTTTGTTTATGTTAAACATTTTAGAAGACTTAGCTTTAATTTAAATTTCGGGAGTAATGTCAAAAGTTCAAAAAAAATCTTTTACCGCCATTTTCTCTAAAGTGGCTCCAAGGCACTTACTGTACCTATATATCACAAGCACAGCAGTATAGTCTTAGTATATATTAGTGTAACATATATGCTAAAATTTATCACGATAAATTCATAAAATTATAATAACCGGAAAAGCACTAGTTTTAACAATTGAACTTTACACAAATTAATAACCGAACTACTATTATTTATTTATATTTTTTTATATTTGTATCTACATATGTACTACTTACGGTTTTTACTTTTTCACGCGATATAGACGTAGATCTGAAATATATTGGCATCTTAAACGCATTCAAACGAAGAAAATCTGAAATATCAAATTAAAATACAAATTCCCTTCCAGGTCCTAGTTCTTTGCAAGAACTTCTCCGAACCAACTGTTGTTAGCACGAGCGATATCTCCAGCAGTGAGGGCAACAACCACCAGTCTGTGCGACGACTGCTAGCAAGCGCGCCACACCGCGCCGTGCCCTAGCCCGCACCCGTTTAAGGGCTTAGGGACACTTGGAAAACTATTTTCATTATGGACTATTTTGGTAGCCGTGCCCTAGCCCCAGATTGTGTAAGACCTTAGGGACACCTGAAAAATAAATTTCACTATTGGACTATATTGGTAGCCGTGCCCTAGCCCGAAACTGTGTAAGGTCTTAGGTAAACTGGAAAATGAGTTTCACTATTGGACTATTTTGGTAGCCGTGCCCTAGCCCGAGACCGTGTAAGGTCTTAGGTATACTGGAAATAAGTTTCACTATTGGACTACTTTGGTAGCCGCGCCCTAGCCCGAGACTGTGTAAAGTCTTAGGGAACCTGGAAAATACTTTTCACTATTGGACTATTTTGGTAACTTTGGACTCCTAAAAACGACGTATGTTAAGATCCAGAAAGTGACTATTGTATCTCTAGGCGTTATTTAAATAGGTTTCGCTCTTGGATAGTAATTTATGTGTATGAACTTTTATGAAAGTAAAACTTGGACTTTGGATAAGTTTCATTGTTGGACTATTTTTAGTTTAGGACATGTGGAGAAAAAAATGGTAGATTGTTAGGCTTATTCAAGACATGTTTTGCTCATTGACATTTTTCTAATTTATGGACTTGAGTGTTAAGCACAAAGCTCCTAATCTTAGGCGTTATTCAAAATTAGGTCCGCTTGTATTTTTAGGTGATTAAAATAATTTTTGAAATGTGTGTTTAGAATGCGATTGACGATTATCTCCTTTAAAATTTTGTAGGGAAAGTTATTCCAAATAAGTTTTACTCTTGGACTTTTTGGTAATACATTATTAGATTATGGTATCAGTTATTGACTATTGTGTTCTAATACGAACTTTTTATTTGTAAAAGCCTTATTTTGGCTTAAGAGTGCAACTGGCACTCGATATTCCATTTTCCGCCTATTCGGGCGACGCGTGTAGCTTCGCAGTAGTATTTAAAATGTATTTGGTTATCATTTTTTAAATTTAAGAGGCAAAATTTAATTATAAGGATAGTGAAATAATGAAAAAGAACAGTATATTTGTAATATGTGTTATAAATTATTATGTAGTGATTTTGCTTAATTTAAGCGAACGAGATTCATATTAATATTTAAATAAAATCTAATAATTTACATTACATCCAATCGTCCATAAAAAAATGTTTTTTTTTTATTATTAAATGTTATTTACAAAGGCTTCTTTCCTGGAGTAAAAAAAAGTCATTTATATTATTCAGAGTAATAAAAATGTATCTTTACATAGTGATATTATATGTATATATCAAATTAAGGTAATAAAAAATATGTATAGTATGCAGCTACATCTCCTAATTGTATCGATAATTTATTATTAAATAGGTATGTATATTATGATGTTTAATATATTTATTCAAATATCGATATCGATACATTGATTGGTTTTAATATTACTTGCTTGGTGTTAATATAATTACAAAATTCAATGTAATAAAACTCGTTTGTAAGAGTACATTATAAATATAAGTAGATTTTGGAGAGTTAAAGGCAAGTAAAAAAAGTTGGGGTTCATATTCGTTAAAACAAAACTTACAAAAATTGACATTTTTTTTTTATTTTGACATTAAACGTCAATCTGACAATTTCAAACATTCTACTTGCCTCTACTTTCCAAAAGTTATATCAGAAATGTTATATACTTTTACAGTTACCAATATTGATGCTTATTGTACTTTTATATAAAACCCAGTGTACAATTTCACAATAAGTTGGTTAAACTACTTATTAGTAATATTAATCGATTTCTTTATTAAAAATATCGATATCTCTAACAATTATACGAGTCTGTAGCCATTACACAAATGTAAGTTATTTATTACCAACGAAAGTATTTAACGTGTAGTACCTGTCTAGTCGTAAGTTGATAGATTTATTTTTTTATTTTGTTACAAAAAAACTTAATTACATCAAAAACTTTCTACATACAGCCTATAGCATTGTGGTGAATGAAATGTAACAGATAATAAATATAATACAAAACCAATATGGCGCCTACATATGAAATGCAATTAAATGAAATGAATGAATGAAATATGTAAATAAAAATATTATCGCTTAACTCAAAGTAGTGAAATCCCTAGCTTTAGGCTTAAGATCACATCTTTTGCATATTTTCTCTAATAAACATTCCTTCGCATTTAATATGTGTAAGACTGTAAATATATAACTACGAATAAGTAGCGAGTGTCTGTTTATTGAATTTAATAAATGTGTAGATTATTTTATTTTGTTGTTTTATTCATATTCCAAAATATTTAGATTCCCTTCAAGAGGATACATAATCACTACATAGTATAAAACAAAGTCGCTTTCTCTGTCCCTATATCCCTATGTACGCTTAAATCTTTAAAACTACGCAACGGATTTTGATGCGGTTTTTTTAATAGATAGAGGAAGGTTTATATGCATAACTAGCAGATCCCGCGGCTTTGCCTTTGCTAAATCTAGGGAAGAGCCCAAGCGAAGCGAGGGCAAGTCGCTAGTATAATAATAAAAGTAAATAAATTGACTTTCCGTACATTTTTCTTATAACTGCAAGATGCTTAATTCTTATTATAATAATATACGAGCTAGAAAATTTCTATGGTTATCTTAGATTTACTTGAATATTTGTGATTTTAAATAAAACAGCAAGAAACCTTTTCAGATTTTTCGCAGATTTATTTAGATTTTTGGTTGTTAGCGTTTCCTTTAGTATTTCTGGGGACTTTCTTTCCTGAAAGCATTTGAAAAAATTAAAAAAAAAACTAGCGAAAAGGTTATTTTATTTAAAACTAGCTGCTTATCCTCACTTCACTTTATGCTCGCTTCGTCCCTAGATTAAGCGCGAGTAAAGCCGCTGGTACCGCTAGTAGGTAAATGTATACAAAAAGTTGACAAATTATACAATAATAAACTCTATTTATTGGTGAAAACAGCATGAAAATCGGTGCAGTAGTTTTTGAGTATTGTAAACAGACAGACAGACAGACGCGGTAGAGGACTTTGTTTTTTGTAGTGATGTATTTTAATAGCTTCTTGTATCCAATAAAAATCAAATACCGAATATGTACTTATTATTAATCAGGTTTTAGATGTTAATAAAGAATGATAAAAACATATGATATTTAAAAGAAAGTCGAATACGGGATTAACTTAGTTTAAATGAGAAATAATTTTTTTAATTTTACAATTTCCGATTACGAAACCCTTTCTTTCAATTGCAGCTCGCAATTGACCTATTTTAATATGCGTGACGTCATAAACAGTAAATTCTATGAAATTGGAACATCGAAGTCCCATAAACGTCCGTTTTTAGTCCGTTGCGTGCATTCGATCTGTTACACTTGAAGTTATGGGGTTAGCTTACTACTGCCTAGATTTACGATTCAGATCAATACTTGGCATACATATTATTTGAAATATGGTAGGAACTAAATTGCGTATAAAGTAAAATTTTAGTAAGTTATAGTTACATTTAGGTCAGGTTCAGGAAAAAGTGGTACTATAGGTAGTGGTTATGCAAAGTTATTTCATAGACAAAAGAATGAAACAACGTCACGCTTCTTTTATTTTATAGTGGAAACCTACGAGGCTTGTGTTATGGATAACACTATTTGTGTTTCACATATTTATATGATTTTAAATACATAAATTTCATATAAATAAATAAATAATAATATAAATAAATATGTTGGGACATTTACACAACAACACCATCTAGTTCCGTGGTAAGCTACGAGGCTTGTGTTACGGATACCAGACAGTTGATATACTACATATATAAGTTTAAATACATACATATTATAAATATAAAAACCCATGACTGGAGTACAGATATTCGAGTTTGCCCCCAGCGGACTCAAACCCACGACGTGTTGTCAATAAAAATGAATGTTGCTAATCGCAAAACTCGAGAATGGCTCGACCGATTCGGCCATTTTTTTATGTTCCTTAAGACACACGGAAGGTTTTAATAATAAAACAATCAAAGTTTTTAAAACCCTTATTCTAAAGGGGGTACCTAATATAAACATCCATGACTAAATTACAAACATTCGTGCTCTTATCACATTGCTCGGCTCGAACTTGTGACAGCACACCAAGTATTGGCACTACAAAATGCGCCAAAAACAAAAATAATGATGGCATATAGTGTACGAAAATGTAATCTTGTGTAGCCTGCTTTAAACCGTAAAGTAACTGCAGTATACATAGATATCAGTATATAGTTTAACTAACAGATAAAAGGAAATAAAATCTATTCGAAAACATCCATGACTATGAGAAGTGACGTGAGTTTGGGTCAATACACTATAACGCAGTATTTATGGATATTTAATTGACATAACAATTATTTTATCGAACTCTTTAAATATTTTATCTGTCATTGACTTATTTTTTGTGTATTTATAGAAAACAAGAATTTGTTATCAGCCCTTTTTAACATCCCACTGCTGGGCACGGGCCTCCCTACAATACGAGGGTATCAGGCCATAGTCCACCACGGTCCACGCTGGCCTCTTCGGCACCACTCTGATATGCCAGCTAGCGAATACCACTAAGCTACCATTGTCTAATGTTATACCTATACACTGTTAACTGTTTAAACTATAGTTTAAAACACGGCCATAAGTATTAAATAAATAAAAAACATCAAAGATGTAAGCTAATTATCGCCATGACTCTCCTGTCAGCAATATAAAAGCCAAATAAAATGAAAAAGGAACTTGAATAAAACATTACTTCGAATGATAGAGGTATGCAATTTTATAGAGCAAAAAGAAATACGAATATTCTAGTCAGAAATGCGAATGCCATAAATTAGTAACACCTCCAGTGTAGGGTGTGCATATTCTACTTCTACCATACATTGATACCGCCTTTTGTTGCCTCCCAACTAAGCCTACTTCACTTTTCACGATCTTTAACGTATAGAGTATAAGTTCGTTGGCTCTCATGTCCTGCTTCACGACATCTAGCCATCGCTTCCTTGAGCTTAGTGTGGGCTTATTTAAAATAAAATATGGATACATACGGGCACTTTACCTGGTTTAAGAAAAGCAGACGTAGACAAATCATTATTAATTTTGACTTGCTTGCAAAGGTGTAAGCGACTTTAAGTAAGAAATTAAGAATTAATTAAAAAAAATATACTTCATAATTTCATCACTATCACTACATATTATAAATCAAAGTCTTCCGCCGCGACTGTCTTACTGTTCGCGATAATATTTAAAACTACTGCACCGATTGTTATGTAGTTTTTCAATACTGGATAGAGTGGTTCTCGAAGAAGGTTTTAGTATATAACTAGTGGATCTCGCAGATTCACATCTTATCTAGTTATATCTAAAAACATTTAGGTTGCAAAAACTCTACTATTCGACAAAATAACGATGTGATATCTGTTTTTGTTTTTATAAAATAGTTAAATAGTTTGTGTAAAGGCCTCTCTACTATTTTACCACTTTTCCTTGTATTTCGCCGTAATAATCTGGTGTCCCTGGACATATGTAATAAAAATGGTAAATTTAATGAATATCCTCATAGAAAGCATGTTAAGTACACCCTAAACATCTAACTTAGGTGCCCTAGGCTTTGCTATGGCCTCTAAAGTAAAACATCCGAGGAGAGTGCATAAAGAGCGAGTCGTGATCAGGCACGCCCACGTATACTCGCACTAACATGCATTAGCGAAGATGTACACCCGTCGTTATTTACAAAATTAACTGTCTTCTCTAAAAGATGTACTTAGTTTTGTTGACTTACTCTAAATAAAAAACTTAATTTTATTTATATATTTTAATTAGATTTATGCTAGTGACTTACCCTCGCATCATTTGGATGCGTTACGATCGACGTTCTAAATGTTTGTAGGAACCATTTTTACTTTTTATTTCAACCTATTTCATAGTAAGGTCAAAAAATACCCATCCAAAATATACCTGTTAATAAATAATACTTACATTGGCTTTCATTTTAATACTGTTTATATAAAACCTTTTTTTTTCTAATTATTTTCAGGGCTTTTATTTAAACAATATGTCAGCCCTATCGTAGGTACCTTAATCTAAATAGTTACTTAAATCTTATTCTAACAAATTTATATACCATTTTAGCTTCCTCAGAAGTGGGAATGGACAGAATGGTGTTAAAATATCCTATATCTAACGTATTTATACTTAATGTTTTAATTAGATTTTTCCTTTGTCGGTCGTACCGGACACATTCCATTAATAAATGATAAGTGTCTTCAACTACTCCACAAACATCACAATTTGGTGACAGTGATTTTTTTCATAAGAAATAGAAAGTTATTTAATAGCATATGTCCGGAATCTGTGTGCTATTTTAATCATATTTCTATTGCTATTGATCAAATAAAGTTTTGTACCAGATTCCTTTTTCTCTAGAGCACTCATTAAAATATTCTTTCCACATATTATACATTTTATCTCTATGCATATAAAACCTTCTGATCATCTTTGTTAAAGACAATAAATAGTATAAGAACCTAATATACTACATTCACAACTTAATAATTATTGTAGGCTATGTATTATAATTTGATTATAAGTGAAGAAAGCTCCATATTTCTTTTGTTGTTTTCGCTGAAGAATCCTATCATGGGGAGAGTGAATCCTACCGGCCGTCAAAATCCATTAAAATCAGTCCAGCCATTATTAGAACACTAAGCCCTGAGCCCTACAAAAGTAGCATCTATATCCTAATTAAATAACCTCTGCTAATATGCATAATGAAATCGACTTGCAGCAAATTCTGTAATAGACTAATAGTATTAATTGCATTTTACCGTTTATTTTCGTGTTTGTTCTGTACTGCTTCAGACGTAAGGGCCAGTTCAAATTAAATTTCATAGGCTGTATTTGTATCTACATATTAACTAATCTATGCTATTAAGA
Source organism: Boloria selene (assembly GCA_905231865.2). Lineage (NCBI taxonomy): Eukaryota > Metazoa > Arthropoda > Insecta > Lepidoptera > Nymphalidae > Boloria > Boloria selene. The sequence continues at coordinate 2,366,784 of HG993149.1, forward strand.
CTCATGTATGACTAAGAAGAACAAAGTATAACGTATGTAATATAATATACGTATGCTTACATAAAATAGGGCCTGAAGGGCTAAAACTATGTAGATTTTTCGTCAAGTCTGCCCGTGACCACGGCTGGTGCAACCCAGTCGAAACGTCGGGAATAAGGTATAAAAAATACACGCGTTAAGTCCCGTAGTACGATATATAATATAGTTATGAAGCGCGAAAGTTTAAAAAGCTAACATAGTAATAAATTATATCAAAAGTGCTCAGAGATACAGACAGACAAAAAATCCAAAAACTAGATTCGGTTCTGTATCGATTATATTTCAATAAGTTTAAAAATATAAATTAATTTACAAATTCACTTACTCAGTATTTTAGTGTATTAAAGATGTTTATATGTAAATCCTTCTCTATCGTATACAATTCATCGTACGCATACTTATAGTTAAAGTCTTATTGCATAGATCACGCAATAAAAATAGTTTTTTCAAGAAATCGCACGTGCGATAAGAGCCTAAAATTAGAAGTTTCGTAAGAAATCAAATTTTATTGTTATACTAACAATGTAAAACAGATTTTTCCTGATTCGTATAGCTTAGGCCCTTTTATTCTTTACAGCCCTTCAGAGTCAATACTATTCGGAAATCATGTTGTTTATACTTTTTCACACACCAGTAAAAATTACAATGGATGCTGTTTATTTATTAATAAATACACCTCTAAGACTAATTTATGAATAAATACAGTGATTGAACAAATAAGATATATGTAGACCCGGATAAGCTATCATAGCAAATTTCATGAAAATTGGTCCAAATGCGTTCCCAGACAGATAAAGCACAGATAAAAACTCTCAAAATTATAGATTAGGCCTCAGTTTTGATAATAATGACTATTTCAAAAAGACTTTACTACTTTTCCTTCCCGTTTTTGCAACATTTTCCATTGATGCTCCGCTCCTATTGATCGTAGCGTAATGTAATATAGCTTCCTCGATAAACGGACTATCCAGCACAAAAAGAATTTTTCAATTCAGACCAGTAGTTTCTGAGATTAGCGTGTTCAACCAACCAACCAAACAAACAAACAAACAAACTCTTCAGCTTTACAATATTAGTATAGATATGTTATCTTTAAAACGAGATGTATAGATACAATTGTAATCACCTCTTGAGCTAGCGAATGTTAATGTTTTAGCATCACTTTGACAAGAGACATATCCGTTAAAAGCACATCAGGGAAGATTTACCGTCGTTTCGTCCATTAGTAGCAACACTTACCGACCGTTACTCCAAACTATTGTATTTACAGTACCTTACTTTAAAATATAGTTCCTTTAAATGTACTGTACTCTTACAAAGTACGACTTCAAGCCTATTCAAATAAGTAACCTACCTAAAACAATAGACTGGGCTCCTTGCTTAGGAGAGCAAGTCAAGCGGGTTCAATCCCTGGTTGCGACACACGGTATATTGAACTAGCATTACCGTGAAAAAAAATATCGTGATAAACCTATATCTGAGAGAAATTGGCAAGTTTTCTAAAGACGTGTAGAGTCCGTCAAATTCACTTGCTCAGCGTTATGAACTATTCTCATCGCCATTATGCAAATAATATATATACATATTATTATTATTTCATAAGAAACGACTTTTAAAATGTCTTTTCTTCGGACTCATTGTTTTAATATTATATAAATAATAAAATTATGCTCTAAATGGTAGTAAAATCTTGTTTATGTGATGAAACATTACTAATAAGCCTTTCGTTTTAATAAAATTAGTTTAATAACGATAAATCTAAATCATCATAAATTCAATCAAAATCAAATGTAAATTTATTATTAGCGAAAGCTGCTGAACTTGGCTGAACGGAAATCGAACCTGTATGTACTCTCAAATACACATTCGTCGCGTAGCTTCGTGAAATACAACACTAGGTGGTATTTTGTAAGATAACTTTCGTTGATAAACATCTAGACAAGATATTAGTAACTTATTAGGTATCTAACACTAGCCTATATATTATTCCAGGTCATAGGTATATCTATGTAATAAACATGAGCCACCGCCCCGTCGTTTCTACATAAACATGCATACATATAAACTTTTGTATTTATAATAATATTTATATTTATAATAATAGTCGTATAAGTCGTTCGTAACGTATTAGTCTATAGTCTATACTAATATTATAAAGGGGAAAAATTTTATTGTTTGTTTGTTTGTGCATTGAATAGGCTTCGAATCTACTGAACCGATTTGAAAAATTCTTTCACTGTTGGGAAGCTACACTATCACCAAATGACATATGCTATATTTTATTTTTTTTTAAATAAGGAATCCTTACTAAAACTCCAATAATGTAAACCAAGCTAAAGTCCTAAAAGTAGTTCTTTATAAAGGATTATTTATCTAAGAACAGTCCCGAGTATTTAATCCACGCAAATTTACAACGCCTAGGTTTTAACTTATTTTGATTATCTCCAGCGATATCAAACGAAAGGCCCTCATCAGTTTTTACGAGCGTACACGAGACAGTGAACTGTGATCAAATAAATGTTTATAAATAACCATCTGTACTTGTTGCCATTTTGACTCATTTAATATATTTAAATGTACACTTACTCTAAGTATAGTAGTATTATATGATCTGTGATATTACTAATAAACGTCATTCGGCGTTGTCTGTATAACTTTTCTTAATTATAGTTTTCAAAAACACCGAGATGCCTTAATTAATCGTCCTGCCGAAGTACACATCCAGTAAAGAATGAAAACTACTATTTTTTATTTATCCTATTAAAATCCTCAGGGGTTGCCAGAAATAAAAAATAAAATAAAAAAAACCATTCGTAAGGATGGAAACATTTTCATTTCATTTTTAAAGTAACTGTTTACAAGAAGTGTAATCTTGGGAATAACATTTTAAACAAATGAATCTACCTTCATTGCAAGATTCGAATAATGAATATTAGACCTTTAGTGGTAATACAACTAATACATTATCGTTTCACCATATTCATCTCTTATTGCCATTAAAATCACGTTGCTTAACTGTAACTGCCATGGTAACTATAGCAGGAAGGACGTGACTCTTCAATAGGCTCTGTACATTTTGCCTAATACGGAAATAGATGGTGTTTTGCGACCACAGAAACTCCTCATCCACCAATACTAATATCTGCCTAACGGAAATCGAACCCAGGACGTCTACCTTAACAGGTACCTTATTATCATCCCAAATTTTATGGCTAAAAATTTATATTAACTGATATGTGATGATACGTATTAAGTAAGATTTTTTATTACTGAATGGATGAGGAAATTCATTATTATTGATTATATCTGACAACTATAAGCTATGATATTTATATTACGATTTATATTTTATGTGATATCTTAACACATTGCTATGGTCATAATTATAGCTTTGGTTTAACTCTTACAAGAAAGAAATTATTCCATCCCTAAGAGTAGTATAATTCTTTTTAAAAACTTCACCTTGAAATTCTTCAAGTTTAAAGTTACAATACACACAATACTATTAAATAAAAGGTACTCTTAATATAATTAAGGCTGGACAAATTATGATAAAATTATTACATAGGCAATGAAGTTGTCCCTAGTAAATAAATAAATACATGGTGAAAAGCTAAATTAGTTGTAAGTTGAATATTATACAGCACTAAGTATCTCTAATCTTTCAAGAGCGATTTAAAACATTGTACGCACAAATTGCAGACTTAAAGGTTTAAGCGTTTCAACGTGGGCATAGTATCTGCCAATCTTGTTATATGTAACTAATTCGACTTATCTTTATAGATGTAGTTCATAGACACTGACTTTTCTATAGAAAATCTGATATAATGGTTGGAACTGGTCCTATGAAGGATATCAGCATTCGATCCCCAATTTCGATAAAATATTTTTCGAATCCTTAGTTTTACTGATCTTCAATTTCAATTCAAGAAATGCGACATAAACACCAAGAATGGAAATTGCAATTCCATTAATTAAAATACTGAATACAAATGGAATTGCAGATTTAATAAATTAAAATGTCATATTGAATTATTCTAATATTCTATCTAACTGGGCATGAAGCCCAAGAAGGAAAGGAATGGAAACCTCGATGGCATGCCATGTGAGTTGCTTCTAGTTCTAATAGTAGAGTGGTTGAAGTAACCCCATGGTTGTTGAAATCTTCTTCTTCAGCAGGTTTGCCTTGTTATCTGTGCGACGTGGTTGGTCTGGTCGGTATTCATTAAGATTTTATTGGGTAGTACTGACTTTTATGGCGAGTACCTACATACCCCGTGGGTACACAAATGGTATACATAAATGCATTTGCTAACATTAGAAAAAGGAATCACATATTTTTGTACTCATATTACTCCAAATAATAGAAAAATTATGATTTATTTACTATACGTAATTTTTCGTTTCTACTTTACTTAATATGTACGTAGCACGCATTATTTTAACATACTATGCACATTTTCTCAGCAATAAGCTCCTGTACGTTGACATTTGAACGTGTTGGATCTCTTAGAACATTATAATTCACTTATCTTCAAACCACTGTACAGTACCCACGATCAGTCCTAAGATAATGCTAACAGGCTTAACATCTGTCCTCGTTACTCTGTACACCTTGTTCGCAATCAAAAAGCATCCGGGATGTGCTTTCAAAAGCTTTATAATTGTCGAATGTAAAAGTAGGATAAAGTCTTTTTGTTTTTTTTACGATGAAATCACTCTCAAATCTAATCCAAATGTAATTTTTATTAACTTAATTTATTCTGTAAATACATGTTTATACTTTATACGTAGCTTAACTTATATCTTTAATAATTTCTCTGACTCACTACTTAGTCATTATGAACACACGTAGGGCTTAAATAGGCATATAGCCTTCTTCGATAAACGCTATGAAACACTAAAAGACTGTCTTAGTTCAACCCGAAGTTTAGTTTAGCGCGAGTAATTAAACAAAAAAAAAACAAATAAGAAACAAACTCTTCAGCTTTATAATATTAAAGTATACATTATAATACTTTGTCTAATATATAGATATGTACCTATATTTAGAATTATAGAGCATACGTGAGCGAAAATCAAGTGAATTCCATCTCCGATGAGATGACAATTCGTAAGGTCATTCTTAGGCTTTACGTGTTTTCCTTGGTAGAAACATCGCCAAATACCTCGGAAACCCTCAATACTAAATCATGCAAACCTAAGACTTCCGGATCTTTAGTTGTACATGCTAACCACTAGACCAATAGAAGTAGTATGTAATGAGACAGTATGAGTATAGAAAATCACTAACAATTACACTGTGGCGTTTATACAGATACAAATTACCCTATTCTTCAAAGAAAGTCCGAGATGCAATCTTTTATAGACGGGGACCTTCATTATACCTCAATTTAGATGAGAGATTGCTTTCAATCAGTAATATAATTGCTCATTACTAAACACTTCTACTGGTTTACGACACAATGCTGCGTGCCACCGCGCATGGGAATTTAGAAATTATATTCGTAACTTACGCAAATAGGTAGAGCGAGAAAGGTTTTGTTATTTTTGACCAACTTGCAAGACGAGGAGGTACTTAATTCGGTTATAATTTGTGTGTAGTATATGTGTATTACACGATATACTCGTAGAGTGTAAATTAATTTCCATTTTTTTAATAGTTAACTCGAAGGCGATCTGTTTAAATTCATAAAATCCACTTTTGGTGGTGATTTTAAACAGATTTTGAAGTCATTTTACCTGGTTACTACTCCATTTAATTAAAAGGTAATCAAAATGACTTCTCTTCCCGAGTGCAAGAAAACGTCAGAAGATGTGACTGACGTGATAGTAACTGTTAACCCCCAAGCATTTTACTAGCATCTAGCGAAATGCTATTTCCCTTACATTGAAGTACCTTAAGTACCTTAAGGTTTGTTTGTACATTGTAGTTAAAAGGGTCGAACTAACTAATTATTATCATTTATTAGAACCGTGGGAACTTTTTACTTTTAGTAATAATATACCGTCAGACTGAAGTCATTTCCGTAATACAATATAACCCAAATTTGGAAGTCGGTTTAGTTTAGTCATAAACAGGTAACAAGACAGAGGGAGATATTGTTACTTTACAAAAATGTTTCACTATTTTCATTAGATGAATTCGAAATATTTTGTTTTGTCTGAACTTTTATATAAACTTTTGTATGATTCGTTCAAATGTGTTGCGCAATCGTAAAATGGTAATACTTTATATTGAAGTAGATGCAGAGAAATTGAAGATATACATACGTTTATGTACAGTCATCACCAATACCTCTTTCGTATTTTAGGCCCAGTTCTGTTTCTTTAGTTATTTGATTAACTTAAAAAATGAGAATTTTCTTTTTTTTAGGATTTTTATTAACCGCCCCACTGCTGGGCACGTGCTTCCTTCAATACGATGGGGAACAGAGTCTATCAAGCTGGACAAGTGCGGGTTAGCGGACTTCACATGTTTCGAAAACTGAGTATAGTCTCTCAGACATACAGGATTCCTCACAAGTCACCATAAGAAAAAAGTATTAAAAATTTAATATTATAGTTTAATGGTATTATCGACCAATCTCTTTCGTATCTCCGCCAATGTTACATAAAAACATGATATTGGCGAATAATCTGTATTGTTTAATTGGGATCGCCAAATATACCGCCAGGAAATTCGAAACAAATTTAATTGAAAATTTACCACGAAAAATTCAAGCGAAGTGTGGTTCAATAACTAGAACTTTATATTCACTTTCTTCTGTTAAGTTCAATCACCTATCAAATTGGATATAATAAACAAGTAACAACCACAAGTGTAATAAATAACACCGTTTTACGTCATAATTTTATTAAATACCATACTAAAAGCCTTTGTCGGCTTTCAAGAATAATTGCGAATATACTAAGTTTGACGTTTTGCTTCCTGTGATGTTAATAAATAAACAAAATAGATTTAAAAAACATTAAAAAAACACAAAACTGTGGTATATTAAAGTGATAAATTAGGTAGATATATTCAGACACTAGCGAATAACGATTCAATCTCACGCTTCCCTCCGGTTCGTCACTACGTACATTATAACGCATTGTACTATACATTTGTAAGAGGTGTGATATTTTCTCGCATTATAAAGTTTCATATAAGTTAATTTGGATCATAATCTATCCAGGCATTTTCAGATGATACGTTCATAGACAAACAGACGGGCAGAAAACTATAATATAAATAATGTATTCGGTCTCTGTATCGATAATAATGACTTTATTAATAAGATTTTTCAAGAAATAATTAAAGTAAAAATTCAACTCAGAACTTTATTATAATTTGTATTTAGGTAAAATAAATATTTTTTTTATATAAAATATTGTTAGGACGTATATTTGCTAGCTTTTGCCAAACTAATAGAAGTAAAAAATTATAACAACTAAGTATGAAATATTAATATTCACAAAAAATATATAAATATAAGCACATTTTTAATTTATTACCCTTATGACAACGACTGTACAAAATTCGAAGTGGCGTGTAAATGGACGGAAGAGATATTTTTCAATAGCGTAATAATGATAGCGTTTCTAACAGAATATTGATATGCGAGTTAACTATTGAATTACGACCAGATTCCCGGCGGGTGCGATAAAAATATTATCATAAAATTCAATTTTTATCAACTATCCTATTATATAAATTTAACTCTATCTAACAGTATGTCTTTACGTCCGGTTTGAGGGAAATAACTAGTTTTGTATGCAACTTAAATTGTCAGAACAGGTACCTATAATTTTTTTAACACTTTTAATATTGACTTCAGTTAAACATTTTCACAATTAATAATTACTACATACTTACTAGCTACTTTTAGTAGCTTTTTCTGATAACCGACTTCAAATGTAAAAAGTATTAGCTTGATTCTACTTTGAATAAGATGCTAAATAAAAAAATAAGAAAAAAACCGATTTGAAGTAAAACTACACTAAAATACTTGTTTTTGTTGCATCTAAAGCCTTTTGTGTACTACCCGTGACACACATCCAACAGAAAAAGAGTTATTTTAATCAGTCCAGTCGTTTTGGAATTAGCGAAACAAACAAACAGCAACTGTTTTAAATAAATACACAATTTTGTGTATAAAATAAATTTTATTACTTATATGTATATACGCAATACCTACTAACCTTTACGAAGTCTTGATTTATGGTCCCGTAATGCAGCTGGTCGTATAGAAAAAAGTCCCTGCAGATTAAAGAAAAGTACCTATGACAGCAAAGTAGTGGTAAGCAGGTAGGTTAGACCTTAGCAGTTCCGTAGGGTGCTGTGTAGTTAAAAATATCTAAATGTATAGACGGCAGCGCCTTTGTTTTTTTCGTACTATGTAGAGATTAACGGCCGGTCCGCACTGCGAAATTTCACGGCGCGATTTTTTTTCCGCAATTCTATAACACAAGGGATCTTACAGAAGTTAAACTTATTCGCACTAGCGGTTAAAAATTGACGCGGAAAAAATTTATGATTTGATGCAAATTGAACGCAATGCGGTGCGATAAGTGTCGAAAATTCAATTTATAGTGAATATATCGTAAAATAAATCGCGCGAATTAAATTCGCGCGGTGAAATTTCTCAGTGCGGACAAACCGTTAGATATTATTATAGGGTAGTCAAACATGTAATAACTTAAGTTCGACAAAATTGAATTTTGACAAGTTTTTGTTTATTAACGTGGGTTTTATTTGAACGATGATAAAATAAAGACGCAGAAAGTGATGCTTAAATATTTGGTAATGTTCTAACATGCGTGCGCACGCGTCTAAACAGTTTCACCGCTAATCTCGCCCTTTGTTTGACTTTAATTTTTACTGTACTGCATAATGTTACAGTCCATACTGAATTTAGGTAATATTAAAGTCTGTCTAGTAACAAATTATAGATTATTGATAATGGTCGTTTTAAGATTTTTTAAGATAATATAATGTTTTTTTATTAAATTAACTATAAAAATGCAAGAATGCCTTCGGATACCACAATTCGATATTTTTACAAAAAATGGGATTTTTCCGGATGTTATACTCGTAGAATTCAATATAGATTTTTTTATTTAAAATTAAATACATACTATAGTACTTTCAATAACAATTGCTCTTCTAAAAATTATCAATATTGAAATAGCCATTAAATAATTAATATATTTAAATTAAATAGGATTATTCTTATTATTTTTATTAAAAATTCAAAGATGAAGATTTTAATGAAGCTCTGGAATGAATTATCCGATCTAAACATTTATTTAAAAGTGTGATATGTTTCAAAACTAAAGATAGAATATTTTTTATGCCCTTTTTTAAATTTAAAATTAGAGATTTTCATATTTCATTTTCGGAGAGGCATTCCGGACAGAGAATCTGAGAAACAGTTAGCATAAGTTACAAATTCTAGTCCCAGCTTAAGAAAAATAATTGTAAGTGTGCCACAGACGCGTAGGGCATATCTGCAGTTGTATTACGAAATGTCCTGATCCTATCTTCAACAGTAACATCCACATTATAATTAGTCATGCAAACACAGTAACGGAAAAGCAAACACCATCGTATTCGTTTAGCTGAAACCAGTTATAATCCTACGTTGTAACTTACAATTGCTTACCAGTTACTGAATTCGTTGCCAACATTACGGAAACATAAGTCAAACTAAAGTTATAGGTGTTTCTTACTACCGAGGTAATATTTAGTTTTTTTCAGTATCTTCCAGATTACGAGTATAATATGATATGTATCTTTATATATAAAAATCTTCTGTGCGAGTGTATGTAATTGAGCTCCTCCTAAATGGCTGGACCGATTTTGATAAAATGTTTTATGTGTGTTTGAAAGGATACTCCATGGTTTAGATTCACAATTCAGTCCACTACAAAATGTATTTTTTGAATTAATTAATTATTTATACATATAGACATGACATATTCAATTATGAAAATGTCGAAAACGTTTGTCGGGTCCACTAGTATTCTAATCGCTACATATACCTATTACACTTGATTTATTTTAATCTAGTCATTTTAATATTTTCATACAAGACAAAAACACACAATACATATAAAATATAATATCTAAATTTATAAAAAAAAAGAAAAATTGGTACAAATGTGAACTATACCTACTCAACATACTAGTTGCATGCTTCCAGCGGACTGAAACCCGTGACCGCAGGCACATCCAGTACGCTCAGTTCTGGAAAGCGTTGTCATACTGTTTTGTATACAAATAAGGTACATTCTTATAAATTTTGACACAAACCAAGCAAAATTTTTTGAGATATATAATCTATACTAATATTATAAAGCTGAAAAGTTTGTTTGTTTGATAGAACGCGCTAATCTCAGGAACGAATTGAAATGTAATGGATAGTCCGTTTATCGACGAAGGCTATAGGCTATATAACATCACGCTACGACCAATGGGAGCGGAGCATCAATGAAAAATGTTGCAAAAACGGAAGAAGAAATATTTCTTTTGATTTTCAGCCTTTAGCACGCGAGCGAAGTCGCGGGAATGGCTACCTACTAGGTTATTTATATTAATATTATTTATTATGTACATATAGGTAGCACTATCTTATAACAAATTTATTACTAAAAATACACAGTACTTTTAATATTGACTTCAGTTAAACATTTTCACAATTAATAATTACTACATACTTACTAGCTACTTTTAGTAGCTTTTTCTGATAACCGACTTCAAATGTAAAAAGTATTAGCTTTCACGTTTATAATAGTAATGTGATGAATAAGAAAAAGTTGTTGTTTAACACCGATCTTACGCTGCGTTATATAAAAACTTTAAGTACATACCAAATAATATATACAAATCTGAGCAAAAAATGAGTCCATCCGTGACTAAGGAAAATTGAAAAGTGTATAAGAGCATTTGAAACGTCGACTCTACAATTAGGTACTTTAATTTTTTTTTAATTTTTATAATAGAATAGAAATTACCTTTTTTGCTCATTTTCTTTACCTATTTTAAGTATATTTTAGCGGTTTTCGTTTAATTTTTTTGCCAATTTCACTGAATCTTAAGTACATAACATAAAAATCACTATAGCTGTTAAAGATAATACCCATCAAAGTAAGCAACGATTTTAAAAATAAATAAAATGTTGCTTTATGGCAAATTTCTAGAATCCAGAGTTCACGGGCTGTATCCTGTAGGTTTTGATATCCTTGCGAGTCCGAAAATTTGCAGCATAAACGGTTGTATCTTTTGTTTGCCTTACTTTACAAGTTTGATTTTTTTACAGCTCCAAGGGACAGTAGACCTTAGTATTTAATAAGAATTTCAGCTTGATACGCTGCTTCCACGCGTTCCTCAGAAAAAGGGTCTTGATCGACAGACATACGGACAACAAAGTGTTCCTATAAGGATTCTGTTTTTATCCTTTTGAGGCATGTTTTGAGGCACAGACAATTTAACCTGAACTGCCTGTGTTTTGAGGTAATGAACCCTAAACGACCGAAACGGGACTCAACAATCTACACAAATCCTAATATTCGTGTAAACCTAAGAAAATATTAATTTGAATTTTAAGTAGAGTGAAAGTTAACGAGTAATTTAACTCTATGAGTGAAAACACTATTACCATTTTTACTTACCATATCAAAATATCTTTTTGTGTACATTCCTAAACCAACAGGTCACAAATTAATGGTGATAATAAAATGACTCGTGACCACACACGGCCGGTACGTTGGATGCTGGCAGCTTTGTTCTAAGTTCGTGTGCGGCTAATCTTGGATAATAAAAAGCTCTAATAAAACTTGTAGTGCATTAATTTGTTTGGAGAGAAACGCGGTAGACGATTTAAGAAGAAGGTATATATTTTTACCCGACTGCGCCAGAAGGAGGGTTATGTTTTTCTAGAGTATGTATAATGTATGTATGTATGTATAATTGTTTGGCATGATCTGCGGCCTGAACGGCTCCATGGATTTTAGCTTGAGAGGTGTCGTTACATTCGTATTTACTATGAGAGTGACACTGGGTTAATTTAAATTAAAAAAAAAAACAAAATGGCGAAATTTTGAAGCCAAAAAATGGCACGCTCTACAGCATGAATGGATCGATGGATTTTAGCTTTAAAGGTGTCGTTAGATACGTATTAATTATGAAAGTGACACCGGGTATAAATTTTGAATCAGAACACAACATATTTTAAAGCTTTTTATTTCCAAATTACACAGAAACGTAGTCGGGTTTTTTAGTTTTTTTTAACTACACTGACTTGTTTACTGTGTTTATTACTGTTTTTTATTTGTTTCAATTAAGAACAGTTATTAGTATAACAGAAAATGCCCATTTGATTAATTTTATGGGACATTTAATTGGAAATACTATTTTACGCACTTACTATTACACTACAGCGCATTATAACTATTGGACGGACGGATATATGTAGCTCTAACGCCAACAAAGTTATATTTTATTGATGATTTATAAAATTACATACATACAATGTAAAATATTATATAGTTAGAGATAGATTATTTTTAAAGATGTTACTATAAAGCTAAATACTCGTGACTACCTACTTCTTTTGACAGCACTACCAACTAATTATCGTAAGCTGTAGCTAATAGAATGCACAGGTGTAAAACTCTCGTAATCACTACATATGTATGTGTTATAAAATAAAGTCCTCCGCCGCGTCTGTCTGTCTGTCTGTTCGCAATAAACACAAAAACTACTGCACCGATTGTGATGCTGTATTCACCAATGGAAAGAGTGGTTCTCGAGGAATGATATATAACTAGCAATACCCACGCCTTCGCTCGCGCTAAATGTAAGCGTAGCAAGGGAGAGTCGCTAGGTAGTTTGTCTGAAAATACCTTTAGTATGTAATTTATGTACAATTTAAAATAAGGTTCAAAATATGTAAAATACCATACAATAGAGTAAATAATTGATTATTTAAAGATCAATCTAGGTTATTTAAGAAAGAGATAAATAAAAATACTATGTTTAGAATAACAATAATAAGTACGTTTAATATGCATACTCCTATTTAATAAATAGAGAAATGGATGTTTCTATTTATTGCAATTTTCTTTTAAATTGAATGAATAAATTGCCAACATTGGAACGAGAGTTGTAACAATAATCCAATTAAAATTTTGCACTAATATTATTGTAGGTAATTTTAGGCTCTACTGTTACATACTCGTATTATAGTCAAGAACAATGGTTGATTGTTTCGAATAAAAGTAAACGCATATTACCTATAGATATTTCAGTAGGATATGTTTAATGTACCTACTGAATTAATTATTTAGAAATCGAAGATAATTTAATTACTAGTAATAACATAAAATAATAAATTTAAACAAAGTAAGATGACATTTGTCTTTTATTAGAAGTTATTATCATAAAAGTAATTAATCACCTTTGATATTTTATTATTTACCATTTTATGTGTGATAAGTTCCATAATATTTTCCAATATAGGTATTTTAATCTCAATAGACCGACTTAAATTGCTAGGATAAAGTATCCATAAGTACAACATTTAGATCAAGAAACAGTCCATGCAAAAAAATAGTTGTCAGCATAGGTAATATACATACAAACACTTTCACATTTATAATATTAGTTATCTACCAACATTACATTATTTAACTATTTGCCAAGTAAAAACCTCAAGTATACACCAACTGTAAAGCAGCAGCAGAAGGCTTTATTATGTAAACTCGTCGTAATTTAAGCATGGCACGAATTAGGGATTTTAAATATTTAACGTTATCGTACACCTGTTGCTTGAATTTCAAAATGCGGTGGTTTTTTTAAAATACTTGGATTGGAAATAAAGATATTGTATTCTAAATTCTACTGCCTAAGAGTAGGTAAATGATCTTTGTACTTTATACTTATTGTATCTATATTACTTATATTTGTATTGCTTTTGCATAAGATTATAAAAAGAAAATCAATTCCCTGACTGACTGAGACCAAATCTCAAATGGTCAATCGAAAAAATTGGAAAAATGGTCAAATTTACTATTACTTGAACTTTAACCGCAAGAATAACGTATAGTTTTATAAATAAACTAGCTGTGCCCGCAACTTCGTTCGCGTGGATGTCGGAACTTAATTAGTATTTTTTAGTGCGAAGCGCTTATCTTCTTATCTATCGAACAATACTGCACGCAGTTGATCTCTAGTTATAGTCCCGTCTAAGTTCGAATACTCGTAGATGGCACTGTTTTAATATTTTACTTCGGAAACACTATTTTTTTTTATTAATTTACATGTTTTATAAGTGGTGAACTGATTACGATGAAACAAAAACCTTAATGTTACTTCAATTTACGCACATATTGTTGTGTATAAAAGTTACGTGAAGTTGTGAGACCAAATGCACATAACCCTAATTTTACTTCTGGAATTTCTCTACTTCTTCACTTTAAACTCAAATATCTTTTGAAAGACTGAACCGATTGCAATGAAACAAAAACTAAATGTTACATCAAGTTACGTTCAATCGTTGTGTATAAAAGTTATCTACATTGCTTTCGTACATTTTACGTGATGCCCGGATAAATAAACAGACAAACCGACAAACAGACAAACAGACAAAAATTCTAAAAATGCTGGAAATGGGTTCTATTGGTTATCCTTTAACACCCTGGCTATTTTTTTTGTAATTTTTTTTGATGTACAAAAACGACTTTTCTACAGTTTTATTATATGTATAGATTCATCCTATAAAAAAGTGTTACTTGTGGTATATTTTGTACGGAAAATAATATTTTTTCTGGCCCAGACTGAACCTTGATACTTATTCTCTTTTTATTTAAAATTTCAGTAGGCTAACAAAACCGCTAACCACCAGCTCGCGCACATCCACGCATATGGATACATACACTAGTTTATGCAAGTTGATAGTACTGGGATGAACTTTACAGTGAATGTTGACCTGGATAATCAGCTATAATACCAAACATCAAAATCTGTCCGGGGTGTCGCTGGGTCACTTGCGCATGCAACTACAAAGGCCCGACAGCCCGCCAAGTCTGCCGAAGCAGACCACACAGCCGAAAGGGTTGCTCTCCAGTCCACTCTGCTATTCATAGAAGTACCAGGAACAATCCGCCTGACACAACGCCTATCGAAGTGGGCCCTCTCTGCACCGCCCACCAAAGAGGGCCCTCCCTGAGCGTTTCTTGGCTTCGCACCCGGCTTGCCACTTGCCAGACGCTACTGAGTATATAGGTCTATATATACATATAGACCTACCTAGACAGCCAAAAAATCTAAAAACTATAGATTCAGATTTCAGCCTCTGTATCGATAATAATGACTATTTCAGTATTTTTTTAATATTTTATGTACACATTTGATTCGGTTAGAATTATATTCCATGTATAGATATAATCTATACAATTAAATAGGAACAAAATTGTGTTAAGGATAAGTAATGAGCTGTCTGACATTTACTGTAGGTTTTGTTGCCTTTATATTTAGCAATCTACCGACAGTTTACAATCTTAACTGCTTGCAACATATTGCATTATCACCCCTGAGGGCAAAATTATGGAAATATCTCAACTGTCAGTCTAGAACTTAGACAATATATTATGACAACAATCAATAGATTAGCTGTTGTTTTGAATAGTACCACAGTCTTATTTATCACGTTTATTATTCATCCATGTTTATGACTAGTGATTCACTCTCATTTTGCTCGTGTACGTCGTAGATACGTTCCCGTTTCGTTATATTTTCTCGCAGTAAAAAGTATCCTATATGTTATAGTTCTTGGGAAATGCATTAACACGTCATATCACCTGTAGAAAACAAGAGGTTATGCTTATGTGGGACTCACTGGCCTAAAGCCAGTACTACCCTTACTTAAAACCCAACTATCCTCACCCATCTTAATGGGGTTTCGCAGGCTTGCGCCCCAACTACGACGCCCCGACGGCCCAGCAGATCTGCCGAAGCAGACCACACAGCCTAGAGGGTTGCTCCACAATCTACTCTGCTATCCAGAGGAATATCAGGAGCAGCGTATGACACACCGCTGTTTCTTAGCTTCGAGCCGGTTGGCTGCCGGACGCTACTAAGCCCCCCACCACGACAAGGTGAACACAAATTTGGGGGGATGTAAATATTTAACTTCTTCTACCTCACTTAACTTTATTATTCTTTACCCAGCTGCGAACTAAAAGTACAGTTATGTATTTCATCCGTGTGTTTGTCCGCTGTACATGCCTTATTTTAAATGACCGATTTTTATAATTCTTACGTCGATAGATTAGCATTGATCACGCAGGTGTCAAAGGCAATATGGATTTTATTACAAATAAAAATAGCGGACTTAAGACACCAATTGTGCGTCACAATTTTTTTTTACAAAATGCAGTATATGTAGTATTAGACAATCTAATATTAATTAGATCCCGGTTCTAAAGGTATAAAACGTAGACCGAGCTATCTACGGTATAGACACTAACAGATGGTAACACTGCTTTTGTCATTTGTCACTTGTCAGTAATGTTTGACATTTTTATTATCTATATGATTGCAGATTGACATTTGTGATTTGACAAAAATTGACATTTGACATCGTTTTCTACTCGTTGCAGATCGCCGGTTTTAGAAAGCTAGTTTCATTTATTAATTATATAATATAATATTTCAGAAAGAAATAAATAAATCAGTTTATTAAAAAGTGTATTTAAGTCACATTTTATTATATAATTATGCTGTGACACAATATTACGTATTATTGCTATGAGCCGAAAGACCCTTTTGTGTTAATTATTGAGTCACGATATCTAGTGTTTTCCCACATGAAATAATTGAAATAATAGCCCCTGTTTGAATAATAAAGTGGTATTCCTGTGAAATGATGAACAAACTGAAGTTGTTATGGTCGAAAACCAATCGATGGCATCGAGGTACGTTCTTTCAAATCCGAAATTTAAATGTATTGATTTAATTTTACGAACTAAATTCTAGAGAGATTGACTGAGAGCTATAAATAATATATAATGATGCTTTAATAAATATTAAAAGCTATATGTAATTCATAACTGTACATAAAAATACAAAAATAGTTTGTACCTATATATATTTAATATAGTATAATACTACATATTTAATATAGTATTAGTTTGTATTTCTCAAAAACTGTAATATAGAAACCAAATTAAAAATCTGGGTATTTAATTGATATAATGTAAAGAAGAATGGCTATGGCAATAAGACAGACTGATTTGAAAAAATATATTTAAAGAGTAATTACTTTTAGCCTTGTTAGGAATTTGTTTCTACTTACTTTAGAGTAGGATATATAGAATAAATTGGATATAATTGTTATCTCAATATAATTTGTAAAAGTATTGTACAAGTGGGGTAGTACAATTGAAAATAATTTTAAAGTTATTTATGTATCTTTCTAAGGACTAACAAGTACTTTTTATTTTCCAGTCCTCTTCATATTTTTGATTGTGGAGATGAAAGTTATTCCAGGAGGGCAGGTTGGGTTTCAATGCAATGATCCAGCGCTATCCCACCCTTACACTGGGGACACTATCAATTGGAAATGGTTAATGGGAATCACATTGTTTTTACCATTTGTTGTGGTATGTATATCTAGCATTATTTTTGTAAATCTTTATTCGTTCGACAAATAATGCACTTAACATAGTAAAAAAGGTTGATTAAAATTAATTTAAAGTTTCTCCAGTAATGTATACTAATATCATAAAGCTTAAAAGTGGTTCATTTGGTTGAATGCGCTAAACTCAGGAACTACTGGTCCTAATTAAAATTTTTTTTTTTGTGTTGGATAGTCAGATTATCGAGGAAGGCTATAAGCTATTTAATATCAAGCTACGACCAATAGAACCAGAGCATCAATGAAAAGTATTGCAAAATTGCTGCGGTTAAAGTTATATATATATCCGTAACACAAGCCTTGTAACATACCATTTATAAATACCAAAGTTTAAGTTTTAATTATTTATTTACAGATGTTTATAGTAGAGAAGCAGCTAGAAAAATCGAAGGACGCAAAACAAAATGTAATTCAATGGTACAAAGAGTATTTATATGGGTTTTTAATGAACTTAACAATAGTTCAAGGTATGAAATCCATTGTTGGGTCTCCGAGGCCCCACTTTTTTGACACATGCAGCCCAAAAGAAGCACTTACTTGTGAAACGTGAGTTTGACAGACATAATTATATACATTATTGCTTTATAAATTAAACTATCTATTCGGATTTTGTCAAGATTTATTTAGATTTTTCATTCCCGACGTTTCGAATGCTTTATAGCAATCATGGTCACGGGAGAGATGGGAAAAGGTAGTTTCATTTATAATGTCAAATATTCGCGTAAACCTAAGAACGTATTACATTATTGCTTATTAAACAAGTTATCTATTTTAAAGTAATTAATTTATGCTATTTAACATCATCAACACACTGCTACTTTGTGTTCATATTATTGAAGCATGCATTATATAAAAAACATGGCCGCAAGCAAGATTTTCAATTTTCCTTATGTAAGTAAGCATGTAATACGTTGTTAACCTTGAAATAATCGTGGATATTTAAATACTATTGTGGAACAATTTAAAATCGTAAAAAATCTCGTCATCAAAAATCTATAGTGGGTCTTAAAGGACCTAATAAGCAAGGGTTCACTCTTGAGCCCAGTTAAAATTTTTAAAAATAATTCCCTGTTCAGTCCTAGACCAGTTTTCTCTCTATAGTTTACTGTTTACTTTCTGAGCTTGTTTGTTGAATCAAATCATTCTGGAAACGTTAATTTTTTTGACTAGCCTTTCTCGCGACTTCGCTCGCGTTCTAAAGGGTGAAAATCAAAAGAAATATTTTTCTCCCGTTTTTGGAACATTTTTCATTGATGCTCAGCTCCTATTGGTCGTAGGTTTATGTAATGTAGCCTTTCTCGATAAATGGACTATCCAACACAAAAATAATTTTTAATAAGTTCCTGAGATCAGCGCGGTCGACCAAACAAACAAACAAACTCTTCAGCTTTATAATATTAGTATAGATTACACATTCCCTACGTGCTCTTTTTGAGTACATTGATGTGACTTCATATTATAAAACAAGTCCTCCGCCGCGTCTATCAGTCTATCTATTCGCGACAAACTCCAAAACTACTGTACCGATTTTCATGTTATTTTTACCAATGGATAGAGTGGTTCTCGAGGAAGGTTTTAGTAAATCGCGCTAAATCTTGTATATATGAAACAGTAGCTTTACTTTGTAGGCACCTAAGAATAGTCGAAGTGAAACAAGAAAAGTGATTTATAGATAGATCATTAAACGTTCAGTTTTTATACCCAACTGCGGCGAAGAAGGGTTATGTTCTTGACACGTATTTTTAAATCAATGTTCGATACTATGTTCCCTAGTCATTACTCATACATTAACCGATTTTCATGTCATGTCGTCGTTAAATTTGCCTCAAAACGCGGCTTTATATATAGAATTTTTAAATTATTTTGAATTTGTCTCCTAGAAATAAAATTTCTTCTAGTTACTAGAAGATAAATACATACTTGTTCTACTGAACACGAGTTCATCGACTTTTTGAAACCTGTGTATCTACATAATCACTACTTAGTATAAAACAAAGTCGCTTTCTTTGTCCCTATATCCCTATGTATGCTTAAATCTTTTAAAACTACGCAACGGATTTTGATGCGGTTTTTTAATAGATAGAGTGATATAAGAGGAAGGTTTAGATGCATAACTAGCGGATCCTGCAGCTTTGCCTGTGCTAAATCTAGGGAAGAGCCCGATCGAAGCGAGGGCGAGTCGCTAGTATATATTAAAAAAAACTAACCATAAAACGAACCAAAAGACGATCCCGGCCGAAGCAAGGGTGAGTCGCTAGTATAGAAATAATGTCCACAATAATCTATTTCATTTCTCACTAGATCCCAGTTTATAGCAAGTTACACATGCACGAAGGCGTATTGGTTGAGTCAGTCGGACAGAAGCTTCCCCTCGGGACATACGTCGTTGGCTTTGCACGCTGGAATTTTTATCGCAGTGAGTATTATTACATAATATTAAATCTATACTAATATTATAAAGAGGAAAGGTTTGTATGTAAGTATGTTTGTAACGAATTGGCTCAAAAAGTACTGGACCGATTTTAAAAATTCTTTCACAATTTGAATGTTGCATTATCACTGATTAATATTTTAATTGCAAGAAAACAAATAAGGATCCCTACTAAAACTACAATAACAGGAGAGGAGGAGTGCACGCCGCACATAATATATGAAATAGGTAGCCGCGCGGCTCAGGAGTATATTTTTTTTTTTTTTTTTCAACCGGCTTCCTCCAACATGATCGGAGACTTTGTTATGCAATTTGAATAATTCCAGGAAATTATTTGAAAACCTAAAAGGGTTTCGGATTTTTTACAATTTTTGGGCCTAATTTCTTTAAATTGCTATTTAACTTTACTTTATAATTCCTTGTAAGGATGACTAACTATGTTTGGGTAGGTATTGTATTTCCGTAATTACTAAGATGTCTATCTATACTTGCGTTTATCTAAAATTTATACTAAGTTGTTACTATATTGATTTGCTAAATTATTGAGACATTATATCATTCTAAATACATTTTACTATTTTACTTGGCTAGTCTAAAATCTATTTGATGAGGGTGTAATTTATTCTTATATGTACGGATTTGTAACTATCTAAGTACAGAGTTTTGTTATCTTACATTCATATTTTCTAACTATATTACAATTTATCTTACCTATGTATTACTTATCTTATTACATTGTGTTGATTACAGAGTATTTTGCTAGGTTCTTATCTTCTAAAAATATTGTATATATTGTGCAAAATACATACATATATTTAATTCTATGCTTATATCTATCTTACTGCTACTGTATGTATGGTTTTTTCTTTTTTTTTTTTTTTTTTTCAGTACAAGTTTCTATGCTAATACATTTTACTCTTTATGGAGAGGTAAGGCGTGGGAAATTTATTGTGTGTTGTGTATGGGGAGATATGTGTGTGTTATGATGTTATGGATATAGAGTTTCCTTTTTCGCTTTTCCGGCCACGGCAATTTGAATTAAGCTAGCTTAGTTCACGAGTATCTTCATGATACTCTTGCTTTCCAGGTCTGATGCTGAAGGTATTGCTAACAGTAGGTAACACTTGATCGCGCGAGAGTATCCCATTTGTGCCTGACTGGGCACACCGTGTCGAAGGCATTGTGGTTGGTTGCTGGCAGTTTCGCGTGTTGGCAGTTCTTGCATATTGGCACCTCACCTGCCAATTTGCTGGGGCACTGGTCCATCAGATGCGGGCCTGTGCAGTGACTGCACAGGTCTATGGTCTCTGTGCACCATTTCCTGCCATGCCCAAACGCTAAGCACTTCGAGCACTGGACCAGCGGCGACAAATCAAATACTGGAACCCGCTGGACGTCTATGAAAATTTTCCCTGCCGTGGTAAGCCTTTTCCATAATAATGGTGAGACTTGTAACGCCACGTGGGATTCTTGAGGGTTACGTGCCTTCCTCCTGTGTCGCACTTTTACTCTATATTCCTCTTCGGGTATATCTTCTACTAATTCTTTGTTTTGCTTCTTGATTGCTGTTATAATGTCTTCGTCCGAGTTACTTTTATTTACGTTCCTGACTATCACTAATGGGTCCTTATTGGTTTTCTCCTCTACTAGGAACTTTTCTCTCTCAAGAACTAATTTCATGGTGTTATAGTCATCCTTATTTTCGCTTCCTATTAAAATTTTTTGGTCTTTCACTTTTCTTAATTTGGATACTTGTAGGCCAGTTTCTTTCGCTTTAAGAGCTTTCTTAACTTTAGTCAGGACATCTTCACTGGTATCGATAATTTGATCCGTACCTACAAGTAGGCAGAGGGTAGGTTTAGGTAGATGTGAAGATGTTACTTCTGCATAGGTTCTTGTTTTATTTTCCTGGAGTTCACAGATTGGTCTCTCATGATCGCTGGTTCTATTTGTCTTTAGGTCTTCTCTCAAGTTCTTTACTTCTGCGAGTGTGCCCTCAGCTATCTTTTCTTGTGTCCTCGTATTGTCCAGGAGTGGTTTTTTTTTTTGTCTAATTCCGAGAAATGATTTTGAGATTTGTTGTTGTGTTCTTCTATTTCTTTTATTTTATCTTCGAGTTGTTTGTTGCTTTCTGCTATCTCCTCTTTTAATCCTGAAGCTATCTGATGGATGTCTTGTGTTACTGCCTTATGTTCATCGAAGTCCTTGACGTACAACTTGTTTGCGTCCTTTATGGCGGTGAACCATAACTCGACAGTTTCCTCCAAGGACTCTATTTTCTCTGTCTGGTCTTTTATTGCTTTATGCATTTTTTCCATTCCATCACTTCGTTCACCCAATGCTCGTATGGGTTCTCCTGGTTGGCCGGGGCTGTTGTCCTGTAATTTGATCTTTGCAATTTGCACCACTATATCGTACAGACCCTTTGTACTTCGAGCAATTTCGTCTTTTATGGATCTTTTAATATTACCGGATAGTTTTAGATTATAATTGATGTTGTCCACGTGCTTTTTAGTTTTTGCTAGTATGTCCTCTACTGATTTGTTTTCTATGCCTAGTTTCTCCATAGATGGTGTAGGTGTAGTTTTTTGTGTGTCAGTAGGTGTGGGTATGTGTTTGGATGTAGAGGGTCTGGAGGTTGGAGGTGTACGGTGCATTTCGGAAGCTCGGTTTTCGTCAAATTCTAAATTACAGTGTCAATACAATAAACAGTATTACTAATTATAACCGAGTGTATAGTGCTCAGTTATATGTCTAAGGTCAACTTAGTACAGTAAAATTACTTAAATCTACTTTTATGTCCTAAGTTTTTGTGTATGGGTCTTAGAGACCTAACTCTGTAAAGAGCGGTTAGATCTCCTCAAGCCCTTTCCAAAGAGCCCAAGGACGGGGTATCTAAGTTTATTTTTCACTAAGTTATAGCGATTTATTGTTTAAGGGTTAATTTAAGGGTTGTTTCTGGGATATTTGCAGATTTTAATTTTGAATATAGGTTAAGCCTGTGTTATCTGTATATATATATATATATAAATAAATCTTCTTAGACATTATGCGCCGCTTCATAGTACCACCCTGTTGGTACCACTGAATGCGACAACATTTTTAATGTTTTTAATGCATATATGCGCAGTTTTTATCCTTACGATATCATGAATCAACACGAAATTTCAATTAAATGAAAAATGTTGATATTCATTTTTCATATTTCCCGCTTCGGTTAGCGGATCCAAACTATTACCGAGATCATTCCAGCACACTGAATATGTAACGTATCCTTCATGAGATTGTTGAAGCTTTAGTACATCCGATGGATTATATCAATCATATAGTCTCCTGAATATAAACGTATCTTCTCTATTTAACATTGTTGACTTAACGAATCCGGTCATTAACCGAATCATGCGGTATCTACACTGAATAAGTTTAAATCGGTCCCTCCGTCGATCGAATTATGATACTATTTTGATTTTGTATTTAATTTGAGTTTTACTTAACTATAGCAATATTTTTTTTAAAGCAGAAATCTACTTATACTTGTTACCAAATACATAAACAAATATAATGTTACATTAATAAATGTGTCTATCTTTTAAGATAAACTCAAATTCGGTTTAAAGATTGCATTACTAGCGAAGGCGTTTTTATAAAATAACTAGCTGTACCCGCGGCTTCGCTCGCGTTCATTTTTTTAATTGCTAATCAACCTCATTGGGTTGATCTGTAGGAAAAAGAATTGTCTAAAAAATAAAAAATAAAATTTAGGGGTGGACTACCCTTAACATTTAGGGGGATGAAAAATAGATGTTGGCCGATTCTCCACCCTGGCCGACAATCACACTAAGGATCACAAAAATTGGTCGAGCCGTTTCGGAGGAGTTCAAGTTCGAACCCCGTGACATTTTAATTTACAAATAAAATATAAGGGTTGATCGTAGAGGGGTGAAAATTTAGGGTTGTATGTATTTTTGTATGCTGTGTCATAAAAAATAAAAACAAAAAATTTTGCCTAAAAAATAAAAAAATAAATTTAGGGGTGTACTACCCCTAACATTTAGGGGGATGAAAATTAGATGTTGGCCGATTCTCCACCCTGGCCGACAATCACGCTAAGGGTCACAAAAATCGGTCGAGCCGTTACGGAGGAGTTCAAGTTCGAACCCCGTGACATTTTAATTAACAAATAAAATATAAGGGTTGATCGTAGAGGGTTGAAAATTTAGGGTTGTATGTATTTTTGTATGCTGTGTCATAAAAAAATAAAAACAAAAAATTTTGCCTAAAAAATAAAAATTAAAATTTAGGGGTGGACTACCCTTAACATTTAGGGGGATGAAAAATAAATGTTGGCCGATTCTCAAACCTACTCAATATGCTCACAAAATTTCATGAGAATCGGTCAAGCCGTTTCGGAGGAGTTCAAGTTCGAACACCGTGACACGAGAATTTTATTTCTAACCTTAATAAATAGAAACTCATCACAAGTATTTGATTTGGAACATAATTATATTTATATTTGATTACATTTAATTTTCATCATTTATTATTTGATTTCAATAAATGTCTCAAGATATATTATAGTTTTAACATAACTTCGCAACAAAATAATGATGACCGCGTGCAAGACGGGCGCGGGGCGACGAAGGTCATGAGGGGGGAGGGTCACCGTTAGCTCCGCGAGATACTTTACCACGCGCGAGAAAGAATTTGAATTCCAATAATTAAAACACGGGCGAAGCCGCAAGAAATAGTAGTAGAATTGTAAAAACGATACAATTTTAACACTGTCCCTCGAGCTGTAATTATTTCTTAGGAATTAAAGAGCTTATATTTATTTCTTAATTATTAAAACAGAAAAAAATATTAAGAAGACTTTATTTTTTTAGAAAGTTTATTTTTTTTAAATTCATGTGAAGTGTTATAGCAAAATAGTCAATACATTTAATATTGAGTAAAGTAAACATTTACTATTGAATAAATATAAACATTTTAATGAGGCCATCTATGAGAAAATATAACGCATCATTTCGAATATAAATAACGCCATCTACTGACATGTTTTTGAACTATTCATCTATCTTACTGAAGATATTGATTTTTTATTTATTTATCAAACGAAGTTAAATTAAAATTATGAAATAAGGTGACAACCTGTTTAAAGCTAATACACGTAAAATTATTTTGTTAAAGTAACACGTTTAAAATAACTAAAAACATATTTTCACTTAAATATACATTAAGATACGCAAATTAATAATGTCTTATAGAACACACCGTAATTATAAAATTTGTGAAACAAACACAACAAAAAATGTCTATTTTACGCTAAAATCAACTAAAAAGACAATAAAACAAAAAAACATAAATAATGCAGAAGTGCAAACAGAGTCGCCATATTAATTTGTTTGAATTTAATCTTATTTTTTATTTTGTCATTCTAAATTGAAGCAATAAATGTTTAAACGCAAAAGCCCTTTTGGGTTTTGCCCAACTTTGCCCACTTTTATATCGCAAATAAGATCGACGACAAGTAAAAACTTAAACTTTATAAATAGATTCTAAATATTATAAATTTGTTCAACGAACAAAATCTGTCCGACCAAAAAATTGTATAGATAGCTAGGAGCTAAAAACATCGTATGATACTAATAGAAGCTAATTATATGCCAAGTAAGAGCGGCTTACGCAATTTAAATTAAATTAATAATAATTATATTAACATTTTTGATAAGGCCTATAATGGCCCAATCGAATCCGGGACTTAGCATCAGCACCACCGGGCCATACCCGACTCGAACATAACTGAGCGGCCCGCCTCCCCGCCGCCCCGCCGTGACGTCAGCCCTACCTGTGCTAGCTACAGCCGCGAGCGCCGGCCCTGCCGCGCGTCCCCGCCGCCCCGCCGCCCCGCCGTTGCAACCGCGAGCGAGCATATTTGTTTTATTGTAATTTACCTTACTAAACTTTTATTCAAAATATTTATTTACAATAAAAGAATTTACAAGTAGGCTTATCTATATAATAATTTATTTTATTTATGTAATTTTTAAATATGCAAATTAAAATATAAGAAGTCCTAGATTTGTTATTTGAAATCACATCACACGACTATTGCATGATGGCAGACCAGCCACGATGGACTAGCTATTCTTAACACACTCCTACAACATGTTTATCAAATGAAAGGATTTGTAGAGAATACGAATGCGGGTTAAAAAAACAACAGTAAAAGTAAAAAATAAATTAAACTCAAGCTTTTATTTAAATGTGTTAAAAAGCTAGAATATTCCTTTCCTAAAACTATTCCTTTAAAACTTTTTCTATTACCTTATAACGTCACTAGAATTAGGGCGAGCGAAGCCGCGGGATCCGCTCGTATGTTTATAATTTATAGCCTATGTGATATGCTGATGTGTAAGCTATATTATTGTAAAGTTTCATTAAAATCCATCCATTCAGTAGTTTTTGCGTATTCTTAAAAACTGTCGCTCAACTTTTATAATATTAGTAGGATAGCGCAATTTACCTACCAGTACATGAGTACATCAGTATAAATAAGATTGAATTGTCTCTTTTTCTGATTTCAAAACAATAACTTTTTTCTAAATTCATACGAAAGTTAAATACTTACCTAAATAAAAAAACCAATTTTTAAGATTTTTGTGTCTGTCTGTTTGTTCCTGCTAATCTCTGAACCGGTTGGACCGATTTTGACAGGAATACATTTTACGAGAAAAGAAAATAAGTTGCTTTTGATATATAATGTTAAACGGTTCTGTTGGTGATATTAATATTTAACATTAATTTAACTAAATTAACAGCAACATTAAATTAGAAAAATGTAATTCAACCGGGATTCGAACCCACGACCTCTAATGGCTCTGTGGGCCAATAACCCTATTGTTAATAAGGGCGGCAAATTCACCCATCCAAAGTCTAGATAAATAACAATTTATCAAAATAGGTATGTACAAACTTGTTTATATAATGTATGTATCTCTAAGCGATAGCATAAGTTAATCTAAATAATATTTTTAGTTACAACTTTATTACAAATTACAAGATAAAATAAAATATTTTTAAACCTCCATCAATTCACACAAACAGTCATTAAAATAATACACAAAGTTATATTATAAAATGATTTAATTGAATGATGCAATATTGAATAACATTCACTAGAAATTACAATCTATCACAATATCTTGTTACATACTTTAAACAAAACAATGTTTAATTTATTTTCGCAAACATTCTTATAAATAACAATAATTGTTAAATTATTAGGCAATGCACTCGCTAAAATATTCGTAACTAGCAATACGCGCGGCGTCGTTCATTTTTTTAATCGCTACTAAACTTCATTCGATCACTCGCTGTGATATCAGTGATAATGTAGCATTCAAATAGTGAAAGAATTTTTAAATCGGTCCAGTATTTTTAAGCCAATTCGTTACAAACATACTTACATACAAACCTTTCCTCTTTATAATATAAGTATAGATTTAACATAACTTCGCAACAAAATAATGATTACCGCGTGCAAGGCGGGCGGTCGTGAGGGGGAGGGGCGTCGGTATCTCTGCGAGGTATTTTGATTCGTCTTTAGAACGCGAGCGAAGCCGCGGGAAAGGCTAGTATTAAATATAGCCTATGTTCATCAGGGGTAATGTAGGATTCTAATGGTAAAATTTTTTTTAATCGGTCCAGTAGTTTCGTAGCCTATTCTATTCAAACAAACAACAATAAAATCTTTCCTCTTCATAATATTGGTGTAGAATGTAGATAGTGTAGATAGATACCTATCAACCATAATACCTAATTATATCACTACATAGTATAAAACAAAGTCGCCTTTTCTGTCCCTATATCCCTATATCCCTATGTGCGCTTAAATCTTTAAAACTACGCAACGGATTTTGATGCGGTTTTTTTAATAGATAGAGTGATTCAAGAGGAAGGTTTATATGCATAACTAGCAGATCCCGCGGCTTTACCTGTGCTAAATCTAGGGAAGAGCCCGAGCGAAGCGAGGGCGAGTCGCTAGTAATAAAATACATTCAAACTGTTATGTACCTAGAATGTACTCACAAGTTTTTAATTCTACACGAATATCGGTGATCCACCTAATACATAAGTAATTCTAATGGTAATTTTTTTTTTAATCGGTCCAGTAGTTTCAGAGCCTATTCTATTCAAACAAACAACAATAAAATCTTTCCTCTTTATAATATATAAGTTAAAATTACAAGGACATTTACGATACCTACGAGCATAAAACAAAATTATTGTATGTATGACACAGACCACAATCCATACATAAAATTTAAAACTAAGTAGGTACATACGCACTAGAGTTTTGATTTCAAATATCAATTAAATGTAAATACAGCAAACTGTATCTCGTAACTACACACACTGAACAATCGAAGCAAGTCTTGTTAGGGGTACGAGTAGGCGAAGGGACTGGGCATTGGCCTTCCTCTACCAATAAGTTCCTCAAATCCTAGTAGTAGGTACGCGAAGCGGTACATAGCCGTTGATACCGCCTGCACACATTTTATTTTACGTACGCAGAGCTCCTGATGCTGTAGCTTCGTTTTATATCATCTCCCGTTAATTAAACGGTTTTCACTGTTGAAATATGTCTTCGAACCTTGGCAATGGCAACCACTAGCGGCCAGGATGGATATTAACGAACCGCTTGGTTTATTGAAGACTGTCTAGGTACCAAATGCAAATACCATAGTAAGCATTAAAGACTAATACAGTATGACACTTTCACAACTATTACACAGATTCATTAAACTCAGTCCTTTGTCTCATGTACGTGCTCCAACTTCAACGCTTTAAAGTCAACTAAAGTAGTAAAGACAAAAACATAGGTAAGTCATAAGCAGAGCCGCCTTTGTCAAAGGAATGCCGACAATCGACATATTAATTGCAACTTTAATTTTATTTTTGGTAATTTTAGGCCTTTTAATATTAAAAAAAAATTGAAGTAATAATAGTTCAAATACCTAAATATTTTATAAATATTATTATTTTCCTTAAGGGGCCGGCGATCGACAAATTGCTAATAAAAACGTAATACGAAAATCATTTTCAAGTTAAGCATATTTTCACCTTGTTATGCTGTTATTCGGATAGTATTAATCTAGGTTTCAAATAATTTTTAATTGCAAAATACTAATTTATAACGATTTGTAAAGTAATAGAATTTCTCACATTTTTACAGTATAAATACGATGTTATAATCTCATATGTTCTATATTAAAAAAGTTGATATTTTTAATATCGTTTGTTTTAAACATGGCTTACTATATTGTTAAATAATACAATATAAACTAACTAAAACTATTGTAAAAGCATTGAGTTTTAAATAATTTAATTCATCATTTTTGTTTATTCTTACTCGAGTGAATTTGTTAAACTCATTAATACGAGTGAAAACAAGTTTGACTCGAGTTCGTTTGCACTCGAGTTGTCGAGGGAACTCAGCGGGCCGAATAGATCAGTTAAACGCTAAAATTAGTTATTATAAGAAATATTTAGTTGTAAGTTTACAGCAAAAGTCTAATTATTATCTAATTACTGATACTTAATCAAAAACAAATTGAATTTTTAAATAAGTGAAGTTCATTTTGAACTATAAAAACTGATAATTTCTTATTTGAAATTAAATTGTACTTTTACATGGAAACTTAATTAGTCGTAATACTTACATTTTATTTCATATACCTACCTATTTAAAAATTTTATATAATATAAACTAATCGAAAATCAGCTCGAGTGATAAATTCTGACTCGAGTTGTAAGGAATGTAAGTACTAAGTAGTAAGTAGTTCACTCGAATGGCTCGAGTCGTATCTATGGTATGACACGTCATAAAATAACCAATTACATATTTATGAAGTTATACATTTATTTCATTTCAATATAGTTTTAAATGCTATTGTCTTAGAGCATAATTTGGCGCACACGACTCGTGACAAAAATATTATACGGCTAGCACGAAATGTCGAGCGCGGCAGTTGTGGTCGTATTATATGTAATAAAAATAGTTTTAAAAATTAACGCTTGCCTGAGGTATTATATATAATAGACGATTTGATTATTAATTAATAATAGGGTATTTTTTCAGTTATCTATTATAACGAACACTCCTAATGACGGCACGCAATACACATTCTAACTACATATTCGCAAATGTTAAACGGCTAGTCATGCTTTCTCATCAAGTATTGCGATTTGCGCGGGAACAAGCGCGGCGCGGCGCGGGACGTATTGGTGTGTCGACGTAGTCTATAGCGAAACATGTAAATGTGTGCGTGAGCACGACGACTAGGACTAGTAGGTGAAAATATAACAAACGGCAAAACTATTTTTATAAGATATATTTATTCTTTAATTATAATCAAAAGAAAAGTAATGAGGATAAAGGTTACCTTTGGTATGCCATCAATTTCATTACTCTGTATGGATATTTAATTGCAACAATTAAAATATTTTCGAAAAACGAATGTGATTTCGTTTTGTTCTATAAGCATGGTTACATTTAATCGTTATATCGTATTATTTTTTAAATCTCTTATATTCTCTTCTCTCTTTTTAGATCTTTGAATCGATAATAATTGTAGGAAGGCACCGTAAAGAAATATTCTAGGTATTTGATTTGCGCACGGAATTTTATTTTAATAAAAATCAAAGTTAAATTACAATCTTTTATCTAACTTGCAAATTGCAATGTGTGTTTGTTGGGATGGAATATTGTGACTCAATTTTGAATGAAAAGCGCTTGCATTTTTAACAATTTTAATTTAAAGAAAATAATAACAGCGCTGCAGCGCTTTAAGCGCTTAAAGCGCTTGCATTTTTAACAAATTTCACCGCAACTAAATAACTAGCACTTAACTTAAAAATAACAGCGCTGCAGCTCTTTTATCATCAAAGAGGACTTTGTCACCTTCCAAACAAAAACTTACATCAAAATCGGACAATGGATTACGGAGTAATAGCTAAAAATAGAAGACAAGTTAAAAAATTGGGTGCGGCTCCTAAAGCCCTTTTACCTGACACCAATATTATAAAAATCCGTTGAGTAGTTTAGGAGTAATACACGATTTTGTCCGAGGGGGTGAGGTAAAATTGGGGGGGGGGGGGTCGGTTTTCGTGGGAAGATTGGCGGGGTCGAGTTTTGGGAAGGTGTTAGAATTGGAGTGGGGGGTGCACGTGCCGAATTTGAAATTTTTGAAGTAAAGGTGGGGGGGGGGGGGGGGTATTGGTAAGGGTATACTCTACGATCACGATTGAAAGATATGAATTAAAAGAAACATATTTTTTCGAAAAACAGGTAACGGGTTCGATTCCCGTTCCAGATTATACCTATACACAAAATATGAAATAATAATTCTTATATCTAAACTTAATATTTAAAACTGAAAACTTCTCAAGTCTTAATTTTTCAAGTAAAATAAATAAGATAATAATCCTATGTCTTGGCACTTTTAGCTCCTCCCATCAACTAATATGAAAAATATTGTACAAATTTTGTTCGTTGAATTTTATTATTCATATTATTTTTCTATACAAAATCTCGGTTTTATAAAAAAAAATTAATTATACTAATTTTACTGATTTAGTTTAATTAATTACTTATTCTACTACTACTTTTTTTAATTTTAATTTTTTAACAAAATTGACTTTATTTAATATAAAAGTTACAAGGATATCCAAAGAATCTAATATGTATGTCGATATCTGTAAAATATTTACGTAAACAATTTTTAAACTATAATTTTACATGTCATTTTAGTACCTTAACTTATATCTAGTCCGATATCTCCGGATCCACTGAACGGATTTGAGTGCTGTTTTCTTCTCTGGAAAGAAGAAGAGTTGCTCCGTTGGGTCTAATAAGTTCCAGGGTGGGGCATCGATCTAGATTCTTAGTTATTTAGGTCCAAAGTTAGGTTTCAATTTTCAAAATTTTGTATGTTAGATAACTCCGAAACTACTGGAGCTATTTTGATGGGATTTCGCTTTTTGTGATCCTTTTGTTATGGGTTTTCCTCTGATGTCTGTCGTGACCGTCTAAGTTTACCGACGGCGAAAAGAGCAATTTTGCTGGAATTGTTTTTTTGCCTTTTTAGCGCACTTAGTGGAGTCCAAAAAATTCAGTTTTTTGGTCATAGGTGGAAATCAATGAGCACTTTAGAACGCACTATTTAGAAGCATATGTCGTAGATCTTAATCGAGCAGCGTCCACGAAAAACTAAATCGGTCACTCACAAAATTACAGTTTTTATGCCAAATTAGGTTCAAATTGTTCGATTTTGAAGATTTAAAATAGTCTGTGCTATTCACTGTCACTTTTTACACCTATATAGTCACTTTAAAGTTTTAAAATCGTCACTTTTTCCACTTTTTATGAAACGGTTGGTTTTGGCGGGAATCCATTTTTCGAGAAAAGAAAATGAATTGCTTGTGAGGTATTATGTTATACGGTTCCGTTGGTGATATTAAACTTAACATAAATTTAACTAAATTAACAGCAACAGTAAATTAGAAAAATGTAATTCAACCGGGATTCGAACCCACGACCTCTAATGGCTCTGTGGGCCACCCATAAGCGCGTAAATTTTTCTGCCTCGTGTCTCACAATCACGATTTTACACAAGCTATTCTTTCTCTTCTACATATTTATTTTTTAAATTAACATGATTAGTAAATAAAATAATAATTTATTGTAATAATCTTTTTTTAAAATAACAACGCCTACAAGAAGTCAAAATCAATAAAAATGTATTTCTTGCTTAAATCCTTCTTCATAGAAATGCCGCGATAAGACGTAGTATAATTGTGGCTTACCGTTTTTGTGTATCATTCATGTCTTTGGATTGTATTACATCGATATATTAAAATTAGCCCTTTTACATATTCTTATGTGCGTGCACGCACTTCAAAACTTTTAAGTCAACTGAAGAAAAGAAATAGAAATTAGAAAAACATTTTTAAGGATGTTCTTTATATTTTAACATAATTTTTATTACATATAATACGACCACAA